>JAZHEH010003259.1:9957500-11207500 GCA_036589455.1 Ateles fusciceps
GGGAAGTTAATTCTCTTGTCTTCTTCCTTTTCAGTAATTTACTAGAAGTCTAAAAATAAATATATCTCTCACATTTTTGGAATATTTGAATGCTAAAATCATTTTGTCCTAAAAGAAAGGCAAAAAGTTTTATAATTGCCCATGAGTTTGGTCCTGAGTATATTGTGGTGTAGGTTTTATTGTTTAAAATAAGATTTGAGGTCCTAAGGAGTGATTTGGAGAAGAATTAATTAAGGAGGAATTTCTTTCTGAACTAGGAAGAGATGTCCCTGGACAGATCAGGTGGAGACAGTTCAGCAAGATGTGTCTGTACAAGAACACTAGAATCCCACTGAGATGGAATTTCCTTCTGACCCAATGGTTGGAGGCTTTGTAAGGGAATTAGCATGATTTGTAGATTGTAAAGAAACGGATTATTTCTAGAGCCTAGGATTTATAAGTGCTATATTTAAATAGTTAACTGATATTGACCAAGGAGGTGATATGTGCTCAGGAAAGTCCTAGGCACTCTAACACATAACTAAGCAAATACTGTATTATCTTTTACTTGATGTTTGATAGTCTAGATGGAAGTTGACGTGGTAATGCACCAAAAGGATGCTGGATTTTTTTTGGTCACTTTGCCAGCCAGGGGTCTCCGGCCAGCGACACCCCTGCCTGGGCCTCCCTCAGTCACATTACCTGCCACAGGGAGTGTCCCATGTACTTGGTCTGCCAGGGCTGAGTCTGGCTTGCACATTGGCCCACCTCACGGCTGGGCTGGGCATGCTCCAGCCTGCCTGTGTTACAGCTTGTACCCGTGTTCAGCGGTTCCTGAGCTTTTGTCCCACATCCAAGAAAATGAGGATACATTGACAATTGAAGTTTGAGGAGGGCAGAGAAGAATTTTGTTGAGTGATGGCACAGCTCTCAGCAGAGAGATGATGCAGGGGTGGTCTCGCATCCCCCAGGTGGGTGGTTTCTCCTCCAGTGTGGCTTGGTCCAGGGATTTAATGGGTTCAGAATAAGGGAGTACATGCTGATTGATTTGTGAGTATGCAAAAAAAGTTAAAGGCACCATTCAAAAGTGGGCATGACAGTGTAAAAAACCAATTAGGGAAGGGTAGGTGCATGTAAAATAGGTGAAAGTTGGGGATCAATCACAGAAAAGCATACCAAACAGAAAGTTTGACTTGTAAGCTTGGCTTTAGGCTTTAAATTGTCTTTGGCTTGGAGGTGTGATTTCACTGGGGACCTGGGCCTATCTGCCTAGGCATTTGTCTGCCTCCTGCTGCTATCAAAACTATGATTTCACTTTAATTGGCATTTTACTTGCTTGTGTTAAAAATAAATAAACAGTAAACCCCAAAAACCAAAAACCTGAACGTTTGAAACATAAAAATTGAGGAACAAATTATTATTCAATCAACCAAGTTCACTGGAGTGTTATTTGTTCCTCATTAGCTAGTGTATGTCTTCAAAAGAGATGAAGGGTTTTAGAGAAGAGAGCTAAGCATGCTCAAAAGGTTTTAGCTGTGAAGTGGGGATTTTGGTATTAATGTCTGTTATGGGTTGAGTTGTGTCCCCCAAAATTCTTATGTTAAATTCCTAATCCTCAGTATTAGAATGTGACCTTATTTGGTGAGAGGGTCTTGATAGAAGTAATTAATTCAAAAGGAGGTCATTACAGTGGGTCCTAATCCAATGGGACTGGTGTTCTTATTTGATGAGAAAATTCTGACACAAACACAGGGAGAATGTCATGTGAACATCAAGGCAGAGACAGGCATGATATGTCTGCAAGATAAAGAATGACAAAGGCTTCAGCAAAACCACCAGAAGAGGACACAGGCACGGAACAGATTCTTTCTTACAGCCAAAGAAGGAGCTAGGTCAGCTAGGACCTTGGAGTTGGACTTTTAGCCTCCAGAATTGTGAGACAAGACATTTCTGTTGTTTAAGTCATTCAGGGTACCATGTGTAGTACTTGGTTACAGCAACCTTACCAAACCAATATAATTAGTGAATGCTCTAGAAAGGAACTACTGATTTAAGAAAATTCTGATAAGTCTCTATAACTCTGTTCCAAATCATTCTAAGCCAGCATTTAAACACTGTCTCCTGCTTTGCTGTCAAATTTTATAGTTACCATCCCACCTGATGGCAAAAGTCCAGGCTTTCGATTTTCAGATATAAGTCATGGCGGTATACAAAGCCACTGATTGTTCTCTGTGTACTACTAAAATCACTTTACTTAGCTGTAATGGTCTTAGTGACATAAGTCTTGGAAACTAGGCAAACTACAGCAACTGCAAAATATTAACACATGTAAACAGATTGTATCTTTAAAAAGGCTAACAGCAAAACAAATGCTAATTGGGTTGTTAAATTTCAGAGCAACTACAATTTTATACTTAATCTTCAGATTATAATAATGATGTCACTGTTTTCTTCACAAAACAACCTATTATTCCATCAAAGTAGCCAAATCCGTTAATGACTTTAAGAAGGAACATACGGATTAGAATGATTCAATATTTTCATATGGGAAAATTTTGTTCATCTGAGAATAAAATATTAATGGCACATAAATAAGATTTTCTAAATCTTGCTAGTGGGAGATGCTTCTCAAATTTTCCCAGACCAAGGATCATAACAGGTAACATTCTTGAACCATTTTACATAATTTTTGAAGATAATTTGATTTATTGGATGTTACTCAAGATGTATGCTATACAGGACAAAAGAGCTTTAAAAATGAAAAAGTTAAATTGCAAAAGTTATCTTTAAAATAAATTGACTTCTCTATAATCCGTATAACATAGTCACATAAATGTAAGTGTGGAAAAAAATTAAAAGATGAATAAGACACTCCCTAACTTTAAGAAATGTTTGATTGATTGAAAGCAATGAACTATCATATTCAGAGTTATAACTGAGACAAATCAGTGCTACAGTAGGACTGAGAACGGGTATAGTAGGGTTTCCCAAACCATAGTCCAATCTACTGTAAACTCAATATTCTTTCTCTTAGCATGCAGGATGCCAAGTGGTTAAGAAAAGTCTTTAGAATGTTAACTGTTATGATCCTTGGTCTGGAAACATTTGGAAAGCATATCCCATAATGTGTGTCAAAGATTGCATTATGCATTTCCTACTAAATCTGCTCTTGCAATGATTTCGCCTAGTCTCACTGACTCTTCTTATAAGGCAAGAAGAACCAGTATCATATCAGGCTATTCAAGCTGGACATCAGTTCAAAATTGGTGACAGTTCTGAATTTCTTCCAGAAAAGTCTATATGGATTAAGGAGTTTCATCACTGAAGTATAGAGAACAGAATCCTAAACTGTATAAACTTAGAGGTTAATTATTGTCATATATAACTAGTATTTCTACCTTGTGATACTGAAGATTCAATATCACAAGAATTGTGTCAGTTCTTTACCATTTCAGCTTTGATACATACATGGAACAAAACCCTCTCCTCTTGTTCCTACTGTACTGCCAGAGTTGTTCATGCTACACAATGGGAGTCATTCTAGTTTCTTCTTTTCCTTATGTGTTTCTTGTTGGGAGAGTTTTTCATGGGTATCTCCAATTTCTGCAAGTCTTGTAAGCAAGGCACATTGTTGTAAATTATCTTCACAAGGATATCTGCAGAATGAAGGAAGGGCCTTGATATAGAGGTGGTATCTCTCTCTGCAGCAAAGTGAAAATTTGCTTACAGTCTTGGAAGATAGAGTATATACCTGTAGAGAAAACAGCAGGCACACTTAATGGCCAGGATGGAAGTTATGGGTTCCCCAAACTCAGGGTTCTTTTTCTGTAATGAAATCTTAAAATCTACCATGTGAGCAAGTGTCATCCAGCCTTTTTTTTTTTTTCGTAATCCCCTGTAGACATGGAGCCTTAGGAAACTGGCACAAAAATGCAGATACTCTGGCTACTGCTATTGCTATGAGTAATAAATTATATTTTGTCTCTGACCTAGGAGACTTGTGGCTCCTGTCAGCATCCATGAAGCTGTAGAAGGCTAAATTGTTAATCTGCAAGAAGAGCATAGAATTACTATAGTTCTTGACATCTCTCTCACTCATGTATCTATGCCTCCCTCAAATTAGACATAGAACTTTATATTTTCCCATCAGAGCTTTAGAGTTCCTCTTTTTTTTGAAACCCGATTTCTTTTTTTTTTTTTTTAATTGTACTTTAAGTTCTGGGGTACGTGTGCAGAACACGAAGGTTTGTTACACAGGTATACATGTGCCATGGTGGTTGGCTGCATCCATCACCCCGTCATGTACATTAGGTATTCTCATAATACTATCCTTCCCCTGGTTCCCTACCCCCCGACAGGCCCCAGTGTGTGATATTCCCCTCTCTGTGTCCATGTGTTCTCATTGTTCAACTACCACTGAAGAGTGAGAGCATGCAATGTTTGGTTTTCTGTTCTTGTGTTAGTTTGCTGAGAATGATGTTGAAACCCAATTTCTGTAGCTACTTAATAGCATCCCTGAGGTTCTCTCACCCATATTACCTCGCTCTTCTTCTTAATGGTCCTTGATGTTGCTGCCTAAATGATCTTTCTAAGATAAAAACTGCATCATTCTCCTGAAAAAACGTTGTGTTGGCTTCCCCCAAGAAGGTGATCATGGAGCAATCACAAATTCATGGATTACGAATTCTACAGAGTGGCATCAAAATTTCATGAACAACTCCCCTAACCTAATTCTTCCACTTAACTCCTGATATCCCCAAAGCATGTACAATATTCCAATCTTGGCAAACTATGGATTCTTCAAATTCGCACTCTTCTACATTCATGCTTTTTTGCCTATCCCATGGTGGTAAGCAGGAATGGCCCACCACACTCTCCACCCCATCGAGGCCTGGTAAATCTTATCCATCATTCGGGACTTCGACTACCATTCTATTCTACAAAGAAATTGCTCTTGACATCCACTTCCCAATCTGACTTAGATATATACCTCTTACTCTTATTGCACCTTAAACACATTTCCAGAATTAGGTTTCTAGAATTGTGTCATATCTGTTGGTTTCTGCATCTGTCTGCTAAATAAGAAAGTGGTGCCTTCCCTCCTTGCATCCTCTGTGTATCACACAGTTCCCAGAAAAATGTAGGTGCACATTGATCCTTTCATAGATGCATGAATGAGTGTACATTGATGGTTGATGCAAAATGTAAGCCTGTTCTGGAAAGAGACACACACTCAAGTTAGGAATATGAGGGCTTTTGACGAAGTTGTCATCAGTATATACAAAATGTAGATCAACATTTCACTACCTGTTGATTATGATCATTGCTGACCCATCATTATACAAGAATTATAAAATATCATCAATGAATTAGCCATTCAATAATTTCTCGAGCTGTGTTGACACAGCTGGCCTTTGTCGACGTTATTGACTTCATGATGGTCGGTTTAAAAACGCTCAAAACAGCCATTGCAACAACTCTACATGAATGAACCCAAGTTTAATAGTAAAAACAGGATCTTCCTGAGTTCCTCTTGTGGGAAACCTGAGAACCGTGTCTGAAAAGCGTGCGATAAAAACACCCAAATTTTGCTCTTTCACGTTGGAAGAAGGTCAACTGTCGGGAAGAAGGAGCGCTCTCTAGCTGCTTCCTAGTGGATTTCAACACATCCCTTTGCTTCCTCCTGCAAAGTTTACACCGCTGTCCCAGGAGCAGCGAAGCAAAGGAAGCAGGAGCAAATCTTATGTGGGGCAAGATGGCCAAATGAGGAAAGGAAAGAACAAGAGACCAGGGAGAGTTATGACTTTGGACCCCAGAGAAACAGCACATGCCCTTCCTCACACTCTCTCCTGTGTATGTTTTCATAGCCTCTCAGTTTCAGTTCACTTAGCAGTCCCAGGAACCAATTCCAAGTGGGAAAGATGTGACTCAGTGAAAAACTCTGAAATGTGACATGCTTTGGCCTCACTGCTTGAACCTAGGAGGCAGCTTCACTCACTTCCAAAGGCCACATCATCTCAGATATCAGCCCGCAGGCACACACAGCATGGTACCTACCCTTCAAGCTTGGGTGCCAGGAGGAACCTGTGATTAGCCAGTGTCATCTCATCAAAGTGTAAAGAAAAGGGGCTGGCAGCAGTCACTCAAAGGAGGGAAATCCAACCAAGATTCCTACCTGAAATCAAAGGCCTGTTCTATGGAGCAAAGGTGGACATTCTTCCTCTGTGAGACAGCTTTGAAGTTGCCCTTTAGAAAACATGCCTCTTCTCCAAGCTCTGCACACACACTGGGCTGCCACCCACAATTCTACCTCTACCACCCAGAAGAAACGCCCAGGTGGCATGGCTTTTCCTCACACTGAGAACGAAGAGGAGGGCCGTAGGGATGCCCGTGACCTCCCGGCACCGGGCACTGTGCAGCTGGTTTCCTGCTGCCGCGGAGACCTGGTGGGAAGGGTCTGTGCCGAGTTTGAACTGGCATATTTCTAAAGTCTTTTTCGTAATGAAATATTTATGACAGGAAATCAGGTTAGACATTCCTGAAGCCAGCAAGAGTTTAAGAACACACTGTCCTATCCTCCCCGGACATGTAAATGCAGTTAATTTTTTTTCAGGACGACCAAAGTACCTCATTCCTTTACATTTAACCTGAGCCACTGAAGGAATGCAAACACTGATGTGGAGCCAGCCCTCTGGTAAAGGATCACGGTATGCGGGCCGCACAAGGAAATCCCCCCTGCCACCAGAATTGACATTGCAGAGTGAGCTATGAATAGAAAGTTTGTGCATGATTATGAATATGGATAAAATACATCACTCATGGCCAGGGAATGGCAAGCAAGATTGAAAACGCATATTTTGGATGGCAGAATTATTTTCAAAAATATATTTAAAGGAAAATAAACACAGATTGTGTGTGTTCATTTACTGTTTGAAGGACCTTTGGGGGAAAGAGACATCAACAACTTTTCTTTCCAAACCATTTACTTTTCCTTGTGCTTTTGAGCACCGAGCTGGACCCTCTGGGAAGGAAGAGGGGTCTTGTAGAGTGCAGGGTAAGTAGTTTTGCTGGCAGGCATTATACCCCTTTCCTGTAGAAGACAGGCAGTTGAGTCTTTGAGTATGCCCGGGAAGGACCGCGTGGCTTAGGGAGATGTGCCCAGCTCACTCCTATTAGCACTTGTTTACTCCCCCCTTCAGCCTTAGAAGGATTCTGCTGGCTTCTGTATTTTGTGCTCTCATCTTTTTCCTTCTAGATTATTCATGAACATGAAGACTGCATCCATACTGTTAAGCATTCAGATGAAAGCAAAATATGCCATTTTGTGTTACAAAAAGAGGGCTGGCCTTTGGCAAAATTAAGAAAAAGGAAAATGTGTTTTTTGTGCCCATCCCACTTCGATAACTATACTCCATTGTAGCAAGCCCCTTCCTCCTTTTATGGTAGCCCAAGTCTTCTGTTTTCTTTGTATGCCCAGCGTCACTCATTTCCATAGCACCCAAACATGCTCTGTCTGGATTCGATATCTTACTCAATATGCCCCTGTCTCTTTTACTCTCTTTCCCTTCAACTAATCTCACCTGCTTTCCTTCCCATTGCCTTGGCACCCTGTGATCCAATGTGATATATTTAATTAATCTGATAATGCAGCAGATTATTCTGTGGTTGATTCCAGGTAACATATTCCATTTAATGGGGATACTCACATTTTTCCTTTCCTCTCTTGTTCACTACCTGAGAATGTCCCCAACGCAGAGCATTTAGTGAAAGCAACCTGAACTGCAAGACACACCGCTAAATTTGATTGGGTCATGTATTGATGCATGACCGAAGAAGAGTAATCTATAGTCTGACCAGCAGCCTATGATATCATCTGATGCAAAAAGACTCTGCCCAAATGGAGACATATTGTGTACTAATTTTATTATTTATCAGGGACCTTAAATAAGAAGTCTACCAATTGTTATCGTCTGAATTGAGAGGTCATAATGTAGAACACTAAGGGCTCTGGGTAGAAGGTTTAGGTTCCAGTTCTCAAGTTCAGTGCACATGAGACCCAGCTATGCTGTTTCTGCTGTAGGTTATCATGGTACCCCACTCCTGCCCTGGAGCTTTCCTCTCAAGCAAGACAGCATAGATGAGAACAGCAAGTATCTCCTGGGGATTATGCCTTCTTTCCAGGAAGGACTCTGTCTTGTTCCTGTCAACCACTGGATTACCTGAGAGTTCTCAGAATAACTGAATAAGGGAAAAACATCTATGACAACCCCCCTGAGTTAAATAAGTCTGTTCCTAGGTTTATGAAAATTTGAGTAAGTCAGTTTAGGACTCATGGACTAAAACAAGAAATCTATGTATCACTTCCTAACCCATCAATAATTATAGCCCCATATTCCATCATACTCATTGTTGACTATAAATTAACTTTATGTAAAAGTTAGATGTTCCTTTATTGACTGAAGCCAATTACCTCTGCATGAGACAGCCTCTAGAATACAGGGATACTATCTTTTAACTTGTTTTGTATGTCATGTGGTCTAGTGGTTACTCCTATGAGTGTTGAGTAAACATCATTTGAAGGTGGTCATGCCAGTGCTAATGTTGATGTGTGTGATGATGTTATGGGTAGACCTTAAACTTAAGATGTGTCATGTGTAATTGCAGCGTAACACTAACTGATGTTCTGTTGTCTATTTCCTGTCTCTCTTACTAGGATGTAAGATCCATGCAGACAGGGTCTTGTTTGTTACTGTTACATCCCTAATGCCCAGAACAGTGTCTTTAATGTACTAGACACTTAATAAACATTTGTTAAATGAAATGTTTTAAAAAAAAACTTAAAGAGGAAGTCATTTCCCCTTCCATTATCCAAACTTCAGTATTTGGCCTATGGCAGACAGTGTTTTTCTCCATGCTATGCCAGACCCCTTTCTTGACATTAATCTGTGACTGCTGTTACCCCAGATTTTAATGAATGGTTGACCTACTTGGTACAATTTTTTTTTGATAATGTGGTATTTTTGGAAGGCATATACCTGATAATATTTCTTATGCCTGACACTGATGTGGTAACTACAAAAACATACCCCAAATATATGCTCTTGTTATTAAGTAATTTGTCAGTGTTTGAATAGGCGGCAAGGGAGGATGTTTTGGTAGAATTTAGGAGTAGAAAAAGCAAAATTGACTGTCCATGTTCCTCTCTCAGATCTGCCTTGCGATTTTATAAATAAATATTGTACATCACACACACACACACACACACACACACACACGTGAGCTTATAAAAATAAATAGATAATTAGAAAAAACTAGCATGTATCTCAGTTTAAGAAAGCTAACATTTCTACAAAACTCTTTGGAAAACTGATGGAGGATTATCTTCCAAATTGCTTAAAGATTACTTGGAAAGTATCTTTACATGAAAAATAGCTTAAATACTGAATTCAGATCAATTTTCTATGAGTTTAATTTCTCTAGGAGAGGAAAAACCAGTCAAGTAATGATTTATAAGAATATTTTCATGTTTTGTTTTACTGTCATTTTTGCCTGAGAGAATGTTTCAGGAGAATCACTCAAAATTTAGTAGATTTCACTTTTTTTGCAGCAATCTCAGAAAAGAAATAAAGAGCTAATATATACAATTATTGCAACAAATCAGTCTTATTGAATATCATTGCTTCTCTCCATTGTTTGGAAAAGTATTTAGAAGTAAGAAGAGAAGCATTACTTGAAGCTGGGAAGTGAAGGTTCATAAGTAAGTGAGAATTATTTCAGTTATTTTACTTGTTTGCACAACTGACGTGCACATGTTACGCATCTCCTGCAGATATTTGCAGCATGGACTCTCTCATCTTTGTGGCTGTGGATATCTCCAGACACTTCATGACCAGCTCACCTTAGAGCTTTTTGGCATCAAAAGGTATCAATACTTTATCAACTGTGACAAATTCTTATTAAATATCATATTTACCCTTTGTTGGTAGAAAATACAATTTTCTGAAAAACAAAGAAAGCCAAAACTTCCAATTTGAAATGCACAACATTCGGGAAACATGAAGTATCTGACTACCATTTGACTTCAGTCATCTCAGGAACTGCAATGTTTAGCCAGGGGAGACATGGCTGCCTAACAGATAACCCATATCATGTTGACCTATTTATTAACTTCTTAGTGTTATTACCTGTTATTTTTCTTTACTTTCTGTGATTTTTGTTTTTTTTTGAGATGGAGTCTTGCTCTGTCGCTCAGGCTGGAATGCAGTGGTGCGATCTCCACTCACTGCAACCTCTGCCCCCTGGGTTCAAGCAATTCTCCTGCCTCAGCCTCCTGAATAGCTGGGATTACAGGTGCACATCACCATGCCTGGCTAATTTTGTGTGTGTGTGTGCGTGCGTGTGTGTGTGTGTTTTTAGTAGAGACAGGGTTTCACCATGTTGGTCAGGCTGGTCTCGAACTCCTGACTTCGTGATGCTCCTGCCTTGGCCTCCCAAAGTGCTGGGATTACAGGCATGAGCCACTGCACCTGCCCTGTGCTTTTTTTCAGTTAAGTTATTTTCCATATTTGTAAATGGATCAGATAACCAAACTATCATTAAAAAATGTAAGTAGAAAGTTGTAAAGGGAATTAATCCTCTTATACATTTTCAAGACAATAACAAAATAATCTTTAAAAAAATTAATATGACAGAACTGAAGCTTCCTGTATAATTATTAGACTGTACACTTCATAGTGGTAGAAACAATGAAAATCTTGTTTACTGCAGAATACCAAGGGCCTACCACAGTGCCTGGCATGTAGAAATTGCACAACATATACTTATTGATAGACTGGAACATAGGGAATATGTTTTGGCAGAAAAGTCAGTTCAGAGATCTATTCTTAGCCAAGGAGTGTGCCAAGCACAAGCAGTGCTAACCAGAAAAAGTGCTTTTCAAGGAAATGATGAAAAACACATACATAATTCCGAGAAGTAAACACCTTAAAAATTTTTAGTAGAGCCTTCTATGTTCAACACCATTTGAAGAATTTTACAAATTAGAAGTCAGTGTTGGCCAGGTGTGGTGGCTCATGCATGTAATCCCAGCACTTTGGGAGGCCGAAGTGGGCGGATCACAAGGTCAAGAGATTGAGATCATCCTGGCCAACAGAGTGAAACCCCGTCTCTACTAAAACTACAAAAATTAGCTGGGCATCGTGGCGTGCACCTGCAGTCCATCGCAAAAAAAAAAAAAAAAAAAGAAAAAAAAGTGAGTGTTTTCAATAAATCTAGAGCCTAAACAGTTATTTCCAGCTTTTCAAATTGATGTGAAAAGCAGATTTTTTCCTCTTTAACTTCCAGGAAAGACCTGAAATTAATCAGCTTCATTGCAGGGACTACTCTTATGGCCTCACTCTCAAAGAATACACAGAGAAACACCATGAAGTAGAGTAGCCACAATGACAAGAACAAAGCCAAATACACAAATACAGGTTGCAGACACAAAAGGCCGAGGATGTGTGTAAACCAATATTAAATGGAAAAACTCTGGGGTTGTCAACATCTAATCATAATTGATATGGGCTTGCTTTTCATCTCACAAAATTTTTTTTTTGAAATTTTCATATACAGTAATAGAACTCAGATGTAAGATAGAAAGTAAAAGATAAGATTGATGAGCTTTAATTGTACAACAATGGTGCTTCCTTAGAGGGTTTGGGCAGGGAATAGAGATGGTAAGATGAGTTTTGAAAGGTTTGAGAAGAAATGCAGGAGGGCACTCACAGGATGTCCCTCCCCCCAGTTTATAAATGGAACCTTATCCATTACCTAAGAAGACCTCTGAGCGCCCTTCCAGAATGCTATATCCTTTCCTCTTCAAGCAGAAGTGACTACTGAGCTGCATTATGGCTGCTGTTACTTGAATCTAGACAGGGGTTTGTGATAGCCCCAATCAATGTAGCATGCAGAAAAGATGCCATGTGGCTACTGAGGCTAGGTTGTGAAAAGGAAGTAGCTTCTGCTTGGCTCTTTCTTCTCAGGATGCTTGCCCTGGGAACCCAGGCTTCACCTGTGAAAGCACCAGGCCACATGCAGAGGCCATGTGCTGGCTGACATCTTCTGCTAACTTACTGGCCGAAACGAGCAGGAAGCACCAGACTTGTGAGCGAAAGAGTCTCCAGGTGACTCCACATCACGGCTTGTCTCCAACTGAGGCCTCCGACATCATGGACAGTGTCGTTCCCTTCCTCCTGCAAATTCATGACCCACAGAAATGATGAGAGATAATGAGTGACAATTGATGTTTTAACTCCTCTGTTTTGGGGTAATTGTCATGCAACAACAGATAATGAATGTGCCACTTTACCATGTGGTTTTTCTCCTTTTCTAATATATGGCTAAGTTCTATCATATATTGCTTTTATATAATATATGGCTTTTGAATTTTATATGAAAATAGCATCATACTTGATGTATTCATCAAATGTTTTTTTATTCACAATTATATTATTGATATCTATCTATCTAGGTCTATAGCTAAATTTATTTTCATAGCTATACAGCATCTCTCATTTCATAAAACCAAACTTATTGATTGGTTAATACTGAGGATGACAGAAATTTTTGTTCTCTTTTTTGGTGTCTTTGGTATTAAAAACAGCACATTCTTGTATGTGTTTCATGGTGGTGGTGCACATATTCAAGAGTTCTCTTGGGTATAGATATTATCTATAACTTTGAGATCAATCCTATGATGTTTATAAGTCAAGGCTCAGTATGGGTCAATTTTCAGAAATTTTGCTTTGAAAGTATAAGTATCCTCTATTTGCCATGTAAAGTATTTTGTATGTTTTTACGACACCATTTGTGTTAATAGAGTTCTTCAAATATAATCTTTCTTATTTATTTCTTACTATCAATTGCTGACAGGAGTGTATTAAAATCTTGTGTTTTGGAAATCTTACCTATTTCTCCTTGTACTTCTGACAGTTTTTGGTTTATACATTTGAAGGAAGTCGTATCAGGTGAAATTAAGTTTAGTATTAATATCTTTTCCTTATTAATGAATTCTTTTATCCTTATTTTATAAATATTCACAAAGTCCATATTGCTTTATCAGCTTTATTGTAATTAGTTTTTCCTAGTATATATTTTCCATACTTGTGAATTTTAATTTTTTATCTATATATTATCATTGTGGTTATTAGATAAGATGAATTTAGTTTCTAATGCGATCTGAAAATATTTATATTGGAGCATTTACTGAACATGCAGTTTTTATTGTTATTTATATATTTGGATTCATTTCTACTTTCTTATTTTGTATTTTCTATTTGCCCTGAATATATCATATTTCTGTTTTTTCTATGTTTTCTAAACTCCAGAAAGATTTATTATTATCATTTATATGGTAAATCAGTATTTTTTAGATGTACGTATAATTTGCTTGCATTTTAATCATCATTTTTCCTTACGTATTTACATCTGGGAATTCTTCCTGAATTACATCTTACGACTTCCAAGTGTGAAGGAAATATTCTGTTAGTGGGAAATTGTCTCAGATTTTGCTTGTCTAAAAATTTATTTTTTTCGTCTTCATTCTTGAATTACCTGTGAAGTTTTTGTAACTTTCTGCTAATATTTAGTTTTTTTCTCAGCACATTGGGGATTTTGTTACACTCTCTTCTGGCTTTTAATTTTACTATTTTTTTAAGTTGGCCCCAATCCAACTGGCATTCATTTATATAGTTTCTTTTATCTCTAGCTAGATTTTTAAAATAAGCTTCATTGAGGTATAATTTACATATCTTACAGTTCGCTAATTGTATACACACAATTATCTCTTAAATAGGATCAAAATTTTTTCATTGCTTTTGTTTTTGTTTTTCATAATTTTACTCTGATATACTTAGATGAGATTTTCTTTTTATTTTATCCAGTTTGGGATTCATTTGACTAATTGGATTCTTGAACTGTGGGTTGGAGTTATTCTTTATTTCTGAAAAATTATCAGCCATTATTCCTTCAAATATTTCTTCTCCACCACTAATTCTGTGACTCTAATTTAATGTGTGTTAGACCTTCTCACTTTATCTTCCATGTTTCTTAAACTTTCTTACAAATATTCTACTTCTTCCCTCTGTACTTTGTTTCCATAATTTTTTTCAAGTCTATCTTCTAATCCATAAACACCAATGTTAAAATTGACTATTGAGTGTTTAATATCCATTTTTGGTGTTTTTCTAGAAGTTCAATTTTTACTTTTGGAGACTGTGCTTCGCAATTATTTTATACTATCTTGGATCATATTTTGCATTACTTTTTTTTATTACTTTTAGAAGATGAAACATATTATTTTATATTATAGTTTAACTTTTACTAGCATGAGTCTGCTGTCTATTATCATAGGTGGCTCACACATATTATGCTTTGTGTCCTTCTGTATTTTATTATTTTTGATTCACATTTCTTGGAGTTTTAGGTGAAAAAATTAATTGAGGTCTGAGTTTCAAGAGTTCATCCAGAGAAAGTCTGGATTTGCTTTTCTAGGTGCCTAGTGACATTGCCAACCTGTTACCATTTTACAGTTTTAACTTGAGGACTCCCAAAACTATCTAGTTGGTGGAAAAGTGGTTTGCAAAACCATGTGAGCTGCAACTTGTGACTAGAAGTTTTCAGGGAAAATGTTCCATTTCTCCACCTAGCACCAAGGTTAGCACAGGTGTTTTTCTTTGCAGTCCTCAGAGTAAACTTAAATGGTCTTATTTCTAGTTTAGTCTTCCTCTGAAGACATAAGCTTTGGGGTTCTATTTTTGTGTAGAGTGGAAGAGTACATTCTGGTCTATAATTTGAATAGGTCTTGGGTTTTTATCTCCTGTCCTCTGTGCACATGAAGCCATGAAATTAAGCTCAAAACCACCAGGCTTTAGTGAATATCTTCAGGATAAAAGTAGCATTTGGCTTACTCCTCTGGTTTATATTTTATCTATGTTTTGACCTCAATTGTCCTTTAATTCATTGCCAAACTATTGAAACATTTTATTAATAATTTTTTGCAGCAGGAAGTTGATCAGAAAGACTAGTCCACCATACTGCCATAATCAATAGTTGTGTCTCATAATTTTTAGATATAAAAGTATTAAATGTGACATCACAAAGATGTATCATTTTTCACTAATCTTTCTATGCCTGTATGTCAATATATCTCATATGTTATATGTATTCTCTTTATGCAGAGGTAAGTTACTTAACCCTTATGTCTAATTTAAACTGAGAATAATCCTCATACCTGTTTTATAAGTTTCTTTTGCAGGTTAAATTAGCAAATGTACCTAAAATACTAGAGTGATTGGTATGGCATTTAATGCTGACAAAAGCCTAGCTATTGTTATTTTTATTTCTATACTCTATTGAGAAAAAAAAAGACTTCTGTGGCTAACACACTCTGTGAAAGGTTAAAAAGCCCTACTTAGGGAGGATCCAAGATGGTGGATTAGACACAACTCCAGCGCACAACACCCAGCAAAAGAGATGCAGAAACCCAGAGGTCTCCTAGCTCCAACCGAGGTACCAGGTGCATTTCACGGGTCTGGTCCGAGGGTGAGCAAAGCCCACTCAGGGCAGACCGAGGCAGGGAGGGGTGCTGCTTCACCCAGAAAGTGCATCTGACCTATAAGTCGGAGGCTCCACCTCTGGCGCTCCGGTCCACATACAGCGCTTCCCCCAAAGCCTCAGCAATACACAAAACAGGGGATCTTTGCCAGTCAAGTGCTGGGAATTACAAGTGTGGAGTTGAATAAGAGTCTGCAGACTGGGCTATCACCCCCACTCCCACCCGGAGAGAGAGGGGAACTGTAAGCAGGAGCAGCTGGGCGGCCCCTACCCCATGACCGGAGAGAGAGAAAACTGAAAGGGGGAGACTGCCAGGTGCGGCTGGGCGGGTCCCTAACCTCCCCCCACAAACCCCGGAGGGCTGAAGCTCTGACTCTAGTGGATTGTGTAGCCAGTGCCACAGTCTGAGAGGAATCCTGAATGATCCAGCCCAGTGGAGGAAGGACACAACCCACCACTAGAGGGGTGGGACTGGGCTGTATGTTTTAACAAAAACACAGGAAGCCTGAGTAGCAACAGGACGGCGTTCTTGACAACCCAGCAGTGCCTACAGGTCAGCAGAAGAGGTGGGCCTAATGTCCCAGCATAAACAAAAAAGACACAGGAAGCTTCCTGAATAACCTGAAGGAGTCCCTAGAAACCCCGTAGCGCCCCCACAGGCAGACAAGCGACCTCATCAAGCAGCTCTCTGACACCACAGCCAGGTAAATCCACAAAGATGGGAAAAACCAGCGCAAAAAGGGTGAAACCATCAAAGACCAGAACACCTTTTCTCCTTCAAGGGATCACAACTCCTCAACAACACAGAATCACAACTTGACTGAGAAGAGTGCGAAGAATTGACAGAAACAGGATTTGGAAGGTGGATAATAACAAACTTCTCAGAGCTAAAGGAACACGTTCTAACTCAATGCAAAGAAACCAAAAACCTTGAAAAAAGGTTAGACGAAATGCTAACTAGAATAACTAGCTTAGAGAAGAACATAAACAACTTGATGGAGTTGAAGAACACAGCACGAGAACTATGTGAAGCAAACACAAGTTTTAATAGCCAAATTGATCAAGCAGAAGAAAGGATAACAGAGATTGAAGATCAGCTCAATGAAGTAAAAAGAGAAGGCAATACAAGAGAAAAAAGAGTGAAAAGAAAAGAATAAAGCCTCCAAGAAATATGGGATTGTGTGAAAAAACCTAATCTACGCTTGATCGGTGTACCTGAATATGATGGGGAGAATGAATCCAAGCTGGAAAACACACTCCAGGATATTATCCAGGAGAACTTCCCAAGGCTAGCAAGGCAGTCCAAATTTCAAATTCAAGAAATACAGAGAACTCCACAAAGGTATTCCTCAAGAAGAGCAATCCCAAGGCACATAATCGTCAGATTCATCAGGGTCGAAATGAAGGAAAAAATGCTAAGGGCAGCCAGAGAGAAGATCAGGTCACCCACAGAGGGAAGCCAATCAGACTCACAGCAGATCTCTTGGCAGAAACTCTACAAGCCAGAAGAGAGTGGGGCCAATATTCAACATCCTTAAAGAAAAGAACTTTCAACCCAGAGTCTCATATCTAGCCAAACTAAGCTTCACGAGTGAAGGAGAAAAAAATCCTTTACGTACAAGTAATTATTGAGAGATTTTGTCACCACCAGACCTGCCCTACAAGAGCTCCTGAAAGAAACACTAAGCATGGAAAGGAGCAAGTACCAGTCACTGCAAAAGCAAACCAATTGGCAAAGACCAAAAATGCAATGAAGAAAATGAGTCAACTAATGAGAAAGAAAACCAGCCAGTAACAAAATGGCAGGATCAAATTCACACATAACAATATTAACATTGACTGTAAATGGCCTAAATGCCCCAATCAAAAGACACAGACTGGCAAAAAAATGTTTGCAATCTACCCATCTGACAAAGGGCTAATATCCAGAATCTACAAAGAACTAAAACAGATATATAAGAAAAAAACAAACAACCCCATTCAAAAGTGGGCAAAGGATATGAACAGACACTTTTCAAAAGAGGACATATATGAGGCCAACAAACGTATGAAAAAATGCTCATCATCACTGGTAATTAGAGAAATGCAAATCAAAACCACACTGAGATATCATCTCACGCCAGTTAGAATGGCGATCATTAAAAAATCGGGAGACAACAGATGCTGGAGAGGATGTGGACAAATAGGAACACTCTTACGCAGTTGGTGGTAGTGTAAATTAGTTCAACCATTGTGGAAGACAGTGTGGCAATTTCTCAACGACCTAGAAATAGAAATTCCAT
Organism: Ateles fusciceps; assembly: GCA_036589455.1. Lineage (NCBI taxonomy): Eukaryota > Metazoa > Chordata > Mammalia > Primates > Atelidae > Ateles > Ateles fusciceps. The sequence goes on from JAZHEH010003259.1 coordinate 9,975,356, forward strand.
TTGACCCAGCAATCCCACTATTGGGTATATACTTAAGGAACCATAAATTGTTCTACCATAAAGACACATGCACACGTATGTTCATTGCAGCCCTGTGTACAATAGCAAAGACCTGGAACCAACCCAAATGCCCATCAATGATAGACTGGACAAAGAAAATGTGGTACATATACACCATGGAATACTACACAGCCATAAAAAACAGTGAGTTTGTGTCCTTTATAGGGACTTGGATGAATGTGGAAACCATCATTCTCAGCAAACTGACCCAAGAACAGAAAGCCAAGCACCGTATGTTCTCACTCATAGGTGGGTGTTGAACAATGAGAACACATGGACTCAGGGAGAGGAGCATCACATACAGGGGACAGTTTGAGGGGGGTAGGGGAGGACAATGGGGGGTGGGGGAGGGAGGGGGATGGTGGGGAGGGATAACAAGGGGAAAAATGCCAGATATAGTATGCACCTAAAGTAAAATAAATAAATTATTAAAAAAAAGAAAGCCCTACTCAAAGACCTATATTTGCTTACTAATCTGAAACTAACAGAAGTTTGAAAGAGATTTTTTGCTAATAAAATGCCAGAAATTTCTATCAATGGTTTAAGTAAGAAGACAATAAACACATGTAATGTGCATTTCTAATCAAGTAACAATAGCAATGATAAAAGAGAAAATCAGAGTATTCCAAGAAAAAATGAAATAAAGAAATAGGTGGAAGCAATTAATACTAGGATTGTTAACATTGTTTTCTAGAATAATGGTTTCATGAGCTATTGTGCTTATGATTTGTAGGCAGCTGGCTTTGCCAACACTCACGTACACTTTAATATAGATAACCTCTATGCTTCATGTCTTTCTAATTTAGACCATTGTTATCCCTTATGTTCTGAGAAATGAGGGATTTGAGCAGGTGATTTGTAAAGAATTCTAGACCATGAGATTATGTCACCAAAACATAACTAAGCTTATTGATGGGTACAGAACTAATTTGGGGGGGCCATTTGAACTTGGGCTTTCAGAACAGTAAGTTCATAAAAATCAGGGACAGAGATAATCAGTTTTCTGAATATTGCAAAGTGTCTAATGAAGAGACTAAAGCTATCTGGATGCTCTGTTGTCATTTGCTGTCTCTGCTTTTGTGAATGTTGCTGATAACAAAGACTAAGAAAGTCTTTATCTCGTTGATAACCTGGATCATTGGGTTTCTTTAAAAGATGGATTTCTTTGGCATTTTATTTTTCTAATTTTTAAGATGAATCTTCAATGAATGAAAGGTGATTTAGGGACAATATCTCTGGAAGCAGGATGCTGTTTATTCACAGATTGGGGGACAAGCCTGTGTGGCTTGCATTTTCAGCTTCCCACAGTGTTATGGAAACAGAAGTCAGCCTTGGCCTGGAAAAATGGCTCTCTGTCATTCTCTGGATGTGCATTTCAGGGAACAGGCTGCCAAAACAAACAGGCACCATTAGATTCCTTTCCACCTCCCACGGAAGAGTGGCCTTATTGAGGATGAGCTCTAGAATGGTGAGAAAGGATTTATTCACCCATCACTGCCTTTGCCCTCCCCAAATTCTTAGACCCCTCACTTGAACCCTGTGGGGGGACGCAGACAATCAGCATAGGAATGTTTTTGTAAACACTGTTTTTCAGACAGTCCTTCATCAATGAAAAAAATGAGGATAGCCTGGACCCTTCCTCTGCCTTTGCTGTTGTTGACTGGCTCAGGGAAATTGGACAGTTGGCATTTAAAATGTGACTTTGCTGTTAAGCATGGCTTTTATAGACCTACAGATACATACAAATATATTTAATCTAAAGTTCTCGTTAGTGCGGTCTGAGATTTGTCCTTGCTGTTTAATAAGAGAAAGTGTCATAATGTTACAAGCTGGAAAAGATCTTAGAGATTAATTAATGCAACTCCTCTTTGTATATACAAAACATACCTTGCTTGTGACTCAATGATTCATAACCACTCAAAATATGCAAACTGTGTGAAATTTCTTGAATATTTCCATAAATTTGCTTGCCATTCCCGAACTCTTTTGAAAACAGTTCTTTTAAAGGGCAATAGGTCCAAGTGACCTTTTAAAACTTACAGTGAGAAATTCATTATTGATGAATACCTATTGTGAGACCAATGAGAAGATACTTTAAATTGGGGGGAAAAGAAAAGTATCGTTATTATGTATCAGCAATATAAATGCCATTATTATAATCATCTGATCCTCAGAACATCTTTTGAGGTCATGTTTTCAAGCTAACAAGCCAAAAGCAAATATTTCTTTTATGGCCTGGTGTGTTCTAAGACTTAAACTTGGTATCTTGAAGGACATGGGAAAAATGAAAGGCAGTTATTGCTCACTGAGAGCTGGCAGAGATGAAGATATTGCAATGCTTTTGTGAATCGGGGAACATAATTGCATAGCAGAGTACCAAAATTGCATAGCACATATCAACAGCAGATCTGGGTGAAAAGGTAGATCAAGGGTAATTGGGGGAAAACCTCACAAAAGAGATGAGATTGGAGTTTGATTATGATTATAAAGAGAAATATTTTGGTTTTGCTCCATTTAGCATGGTCATCAGCACAAAGAACCTCTTTGAGTTGGCATTAAAGGGCTATTACTCACCACTTCGCTGAATGACATCACAGGCAAAGGAATCATGTGGATTTTCCAGACCACACACCCACTAATGAATAATTGGATCTTCTGCTCTCTAAGTGGTACTGTTTCAATGATCAGAACTGTTTTCTAACTTAAAATATAGTGCCTGGTGGAAAGAAATGTAGGTTTAGAAACACTGACACAACACAGAATACACATTATATGACTTTTTCAGTTGCAGCATTTTATAGCATTTAGCCCGCAATATCCTAAGTGTGTTTTTTAGATTTTCCTATATTAAGTCTCGTAGCAGTAGTTAGAAGATAGAAGAAAAGCATTTTTGCAACTTATTGATTATATCACAACAGGAACAGCAAAACCAAATTTACAGAACAAAATGTCTTGGCTAAAGTCTGTTCAGCAGCATAGCATAGTGTGTAAGGAAAAGCAACGACTGCTCCATCATTGTAAAAGTGTAATAAAATTATGCCACACATACATAATTATGTATACAATTCAGAATACTAACCACCTGACCCAATAGATTTTCAATTCGTTTCAGATATATTCCATTATTTACTCAAAGACTGTATTCATCACTTTTTGTGAAATGAAAAGATATATAATTTACTAAGCCAGGGCTAATTTTACAGTACATGCACACACACATACATACATATAAATAGCATATATTTATTTGTAGCAGATGCACACCTATGTACATACATACATATATAAATTAACATAAAGCTATAGCTTACACATACATATATATACACATACATAAATAGCCTATAAATCTATTTAGAACACAATACACATTTTTTTGAAATGGAAGTCAGTGTTGACTTAAACACACCTTAAAGACATTTTTGTTACAGAATTTGCTATTAAAGTAAATGTTTTCATAAGTTAGCAATGGTTTCAGGGGTCAGAAAAAATCTCTAACTTATTTTGCAAATGAGTTGAACAGGATCTAAAAGTCTGTGTGCCCGCATGTTCTCACTTATAAGTGGATGCTGAACAGTGAGAACGCATGGACACAGGGAGGGGGACATCACACACCGGGGCTTGTCAGGGGGTGGGGGGTTAGGGGAGGGAGAGCAGGGGGTGGGGCATGGGGGAGGGATAGCATTAGAAGAAATACCTAATGTAGATGATGGGGTGATGGATGCAGCAAACCACCATGGCACACGTATACTTATGTAACAAACCTGCAGGTTCTGCACATGTACCCCAGAACTGAAAGTATAATAATAATAAATAAATAAAAAAGTCTGTGTGCATCTGTTAAGATCTATATGACCTCCAGATCAAGTGTATGTAGGATATGCAGATGTACATCAATTGGAAGAGAAATTGTTTTCTAGGTCTTCATAAGAATCTTTCATTGTAATTATGTGGTTATTATAAACAGGCTTTGTTATGATTTTCCTAGAGATCTGCTTTACAATTTTAAATGCAAACAAATAACATGGTCAGTTTACATCTCTAAGAAGAATTTTGGCATAGGATGTTTTCCTGGGTAGGTCAAAAATATTCCATCTTCACAATAAATACACAGACCTGTTTCTACTTGATCAATGACTTAAGTAATTAAAAAGCTGTGTATAAGACCGGCACGTAACCAAGATCCAGTTTAGGAAAATATCTCTCAGAGATGAGCAATTTTCCTTCAGGGAATACTTAAGTCACTTGGATCAAGTGCCTTATATTAATTCATCACTAGCCATTTAAAAAATGATTTACAACCACTGTAAGAATTACTGTTCAATAACAACTTTTGCTAACTACCCCCAAAATACAAATTCATTATAAGACTTTCTCAAAAAACAGACCCCTGGTTTCTAAAGTTGCAAAGAATATTTTAGCATCTTTAAGTACAGGGTTTGATGATCTGAACTCCTTTAAATATTTGAAAGTGTATAATGCAGAGTACGTATTCAGCTCATTTGTAGATATTAACTCAGGTATTTGTTAAACAAACGAAGAAAATAAATATCACCTAAGAGAATTATGTGTTTTGTTTTTTAAAAGGTATGATATAAAAATTTTAACAGACTTGTAAAACTTTTCAATGATTTTTTAAAAATTTACTGAAAAAGTAGCCATTTGGAATTTGCAAGTAGCTGGTAAATCCTCCTAGGAAATTGTCCTGTTGTTGAGGATATGCATCAAGAAAAGACAGACAACAATCCTTTCCTCATAGAGTTTGCATTCTAGGAAGGCGAGAGCACAGACCATGTGTGGGCGTAGTTCTGTCAAAAAAACGATGGTCCTGAAATTTAGCAGTTTGAATACTTATTTTTTTTCCAGAGATAAACAGAGAACAGTCATGATATTAAAATATTTAGAATTCTTTTTTAGGCATTCCAGAGAACACAATTTTGAAAAATCTTAAGGACAAAGTTTTTCTGGTTTATCTTTCCAGCTCTAAATAAGAAATAAATGAAATAAACTATAGTAACTACCTGCCTATCAGAGCTTCACATCCCATTTTTTTGGCCCCACAGCTAGGCCTGCACTGTGCTCTTATCTGTCCTTTTGTCAGTATCTACTGTCTTTCTTTAGATTTGCTGTTTTTAGCACTTTGGGAGGCAGATGTGGCTTTAGGCCAGATGTCTGGGACCAGCCTGGGCAACACAGTGAGACTCCCTCTCTATGAAAAATATAAAAATTAATTGGATGTGGTCGTGTGCGCACCTGTAGTCATACCTACTCGGGAGGCTGAGGTGGGAGGATCACTTGAGCCCAGGATTTGAAGGCTGCAGTGAGCTATGACCATGCCACTGCACTCCAGCCTGGATGACAGAGCAAGATCCAGTCCCTAAAAAAACAAAGGCTTTGCTGTTTTGGTTGACAACTCAGAATAATGTTAAATAATCAAGCAATTTATTAGTTATTTCTGTTAAATTACCTAATCATTTTGACCATTATGTGAACAAATGAATTTCTTGCTCATCAATTAGTTTGTTGTGTTTGGAACACATTAGTCAGGCAGTTGATGAGAATACAGTCCTGCTTCACTGAACTCTGGGGCGTCACAATAAACTTGCTCCTCAACAAAGTTGAGTTATTTATTGCTGCCCCATCTGTTAATAGGACTAAAAAGAATGTTGTTGAAGAATTGGCTATTAACAGTTCCAAACCCATTACAGAGGCCAGTGGTCAAACAAGCTTGAGCCCCTTTATATAGAAGAACTGCATTTGTGAATCTCTCCTTATAGATCTGGAGTTAGTTTGGTGCTATGATCACTCCAGTTGCTGGAAAAAAAAAAAAAAGACTCCAAGCTGTGATATCACACACGCCTTTAACACCAGGTTTGGTCCTAGGTCTCTATCACAGTCAGATTTTTCCTCCTAATAGTTCTAGAATACGTTATCCAGTAGATTTAGTCCCCCTAAACCTTAAAATGAGCTAAATTTTACCCATTGAAGAACATAAGTAATTTGAAGGAGGATCGAGGAGGACACAAATATTCTAGAGACAAGGAAATTTTCTCAGAATCAAGTAAGACTTTCTAAATATCCTCTGTCATTTGGAGTGTCTAAGGTGAATTAAATATTCCCAGGTCTAGAAGATGACCTAAGATCCAGCCTTCTGCCTAGGTGTTAATTTGGAATTCAAGCATGAGTAGTTCTGGGTGCCTACCGAAGCTCTGCCACTATTTATGAAAGCTTTGCCAAGATATTTGCTCTTCTATGCCTTTCATTTATAAAGTAATTATATGTTTTTTATGGAGATTATTAGGCTAACGAGTAAATGAAAAAAAGTGCTTGACTTTGTACTCAATAGGAATTGGCTTATTACTAATCGATTTAGGTACAATTTTATTTTGTGTCAGACTTTCAGTTCCAGAGTGAATGTTATCTAAAGCCATGTATTTCGATAACATGTACTATTCATGATACATAAGTAGGTAGTACTAATTATGAAATAATTTACATTAATACAGTAGAATAGACTAGAACATATTCAAGAGTACCACATAAATATAAGCATGTGTATTATTTCCTGAAAAATTTGTTTCAGATTATATATGTGGAATCTGATGTAAAATGTGTTTCTTAATGTGAGTTATATGCCACAAGCTAGAAAAACCCTGATTAAAACTTTACTCTTTTAAATCATTTTGTTTAATCTGATAGAAACAAACCTGTGCTCTTGGTGGAATGGAGAGGTCCATCATGCAAAATGCTGAATTTCCTAGCTTTTATTTTGTTCTTGTTAAATTGAATTTGCCAGTAGTTTAGTGATTTAAAAAAACGGATGAGGCTCTAAGTGGGAATTATATTAAGTGATTTAGCTTTGCACTAGCCAATGGTTTCACAAGATTGGCCCAGCGTCTGTGAGTTTATTGCTTAAAATCAGTTATCTTGTGCCAAATGTACCCTTCCAAGAAGAAAACATTAAGACATAAATTACATTCTATCATTGATTCAGTGAGATTATAGCCAGACTGCATTGTTATAATAATAGCAAAGATAATACGGTTGGTGAAAAAAAATCTTTTAAAAAATGAGCAGGTAAAAATCAATTCTTCTTCCTGTCTGTACTCACAAATCTGTTGCATATAATGTAACAATACTACTTTATAAAATTAGCTTCACCTGTCTTATGTTAACTGTATCTAGCAGATGAAGGGAATTCCTAATGAAATGGTTAAAACCAATTGAATAAACATTCTTGGTAACTAACGACAAGAGTCCAAGAATATAGGGACCTGATTCTTTCATTTTCCCAGCTCCAGGGAATTAAAGTCTCACATAACATGTGTTTCTCTCAGTGTTTTCCACTCCAACAGAAGTTTCCTTTGTAAGACTCCTGCAAATAGCATACCAATGGGTAAAGGAACAGCTTTTAAAAAATCTGTTCTGTTTCTCCCCCCAGATTTTTCAAATATATTAACTTTGGTTTCAACTCATCTTTCCCACAGAAAAAGCGGGGGAAAAGTGCTTGTTTTCATCTGGCCTGGGCTGCAATGTTTTCCTTCAGTACAGAGAGTAGTTGAGAGGGCATCTGTCTGGGTCACAAAGACAGATCTCAGCTGTTTTTCAGCGTGCAGGTAGGTGGTCTCAATGTCTTTGGCAGAATACAGTAGACAGATAATAAAATGACTTCAGGGACAAAGTACCCTTGTCAACCTGCCATCAAAGACTATATAGTTCCTCCTCTGCTAGTATGACAGGGTTGTTCTTTTCAATGTTGCAAACCTTCAGAAAACCCCTAACTTTGTAGAGTAAGGAATTCCAAATGAGTCCTTCCTTGAAAAAAAGAAAAGAAAATTCTTTAAGACATGTGCAGACCACATCAGTGATACATGAACCACAGCCGAGTTTTGTAAATGTCTTGTGAACAACCTAAGAACCACATCAGTGACCCACAGCCATGGTGAACAGCTGTTGAGAGAATCATCTGCCAACCATAGAAAAGACATGCAGAACAGTGGAACCACACAAGCTGGGTTGACTTATGCAACTGATAAGGAGTACAATTCTGCCAATCATTCTGTTCATAGGAGTAAAGCCATGAAGCCTTATGATCAGTTAAATCAGATCTACCATACTATTTTGCAGAAATACTTTACATCATTAATATATACTTAAAGATTCCTGATTATGCAAATTGTGGTCAGTGAAGTGTTAGTGGCTTGGGAAGGTACTAGGTAGCCTTAACTAGTTAGTTCTATATGAAATAACCAAGTTATTTCATATTCATTAGCATATCTGTATGATAATAAATTTCTTTCATCTTATTAACTTTAGCTTCATTTCCATGGTTTTTTTTTTTTAATATACGGTATAAAGAGAAAGCAAAGCAGATACTGAATTCTCAGTTACTTAGGCATTGCAGATTTAAATTGTCTTTAAAGGATACAAAAGAACTGAGTGGAAATCTGGGATGGATATATAAAGAAATGGTACTCTTCCAAAGTCTAGAAGAAGAGACTGAAAGATGACACAAATAACATTTTAAAATGCTTGCATTAGAGGTATGCTTAAGTAATATTTCTTATGAAAGCATCTATAGTCTATTTAGTAGAAGCATCCAGGCAGAGTAGAAGTTCCTGGGTTAAATAACTTCAAGAGCATAAAACATTACCTTCTACTTTTTTTTTTTTTTTTTTTTTTTGAGATAGAGTTTCTTTCTTGTTGCCCAGGCTGGAGTGCAATGGTGCAATCTCGGCTCACCACAGCCTCTGCCTCCTGAGTTCAAGCGATTCTCCTGCCTCAGCCTCCAGAGTAGCTGGGATTATGGGTATGTGCCACCATGCATGGCTAATTTTGCATTTTTAGTAGAGACAGGGTTTCTCCACATTGGTCAGGCTGGTCTCGAATGCCTGATCTCATGTGATCTGCCCGCCTTGGCCTCCCAAAATGCTGGGAGGTATTAATGTAGTCCAACAGGCATGAGCCACCTTACACAGCCCTATCTTCTACTTTTAAGTATGAGATCACTAGTCAAATATAGAATTTTATAGCACATTATTTGCATCTTCAAAGTCATTTTTTTAACTTCCACAATATATTCTTATTTCAATCATTTTATGATTAAACTTAGTTATGACAATTATTCAAATCTGAATACCACATAGATGTCTTCACTACTACTATTTTGTACTTGCACTAGCAATTTAGTTCTATGCATTATTGCATGAATAGCATGAAGTCAATGAAGAACAGTTTATGAGTTCAATCCTTGGGCAACCTGTTTAACTTTCCAAGGTCACAGAAAGCAGCCTTGTCTCAGCCAGCCCTTCACAAGTATAGTCCTTCACCCTGCAGTAGATTGGATAGGAAATAAGGGTAGAGTTCCATCTCTAATGCTGAGCACACCACTGGAATCCTAGGACTTAGAGCCAGTGAGTTCTACAAAAAAACTTTTTGTTTGCATTTCAATTATTATCAATCATCAAATGGGTCAGAAATACTGAACCAAAACAACAGATACTATATATGCCTAGGTAATGCAGAACTGAAGAAAGCTTTAGATAACAAGCAAAAGTATAAGTACTACATGAATCTCTGAGAATCTCAGTATTGGGAGACAAATTGAGTTTTTCTCTGGGCCTCCATGTTATATATAATTGCTATTTTTACTGTATACTGTTTTGTCTCATTTGTTTTTCAAAGGTTCCAGTGATAAGCCTCCCATTACTTTTCTTGATGGGGATTCCATGATCTGAGAAATCTCATCAATAGGAAGTTTATACTAGTGTGGTTCTTGTGTTTTTAACCAGACATTTTTGAGGTATTAATGTAGTCCAACTATTTCTGTGTTAGCCACATAAATTTTATGGGCATCAGTCCATTTATTTTTATTTTGGGAGGAACCTGTCAGGAATTTCTTTTACCAGAGAACAGACACTTTTTGTGGCTATTATTTGTTCTTTGTAAAATACTGATGAAGTTTTTGATATGTTAAAAGTCCAACACAGCTGAGAATTAAAAGGTCATGCTTATGGAAGAGAAAATAATTTCTATCTTGGCAGCTGACAAAATGAAAAAAGAATTATGAGTTTGAGTCTCATGTTTTACTGCTATTTGCATTGCTACTTCAATTATTTCAACTGTATTGATTGGTAGATTTGGTAAATAAAGGAATCAATTCACTGAAAACTTATTCCTACTGGTGTTTAATTCCTCAGATATGAAACAGTCATTTGGTTGACTTTCCCCACCCCCACTTTTTTGTCATATTTTTGCCAAAATGGAGATAAGAATTAATCTTTGGTGGTGAGGAAAAGTCAAACCTAAATGGAAAGCATCCTAATTGTATTTTGATTAGGCTATTGAGCATAGGGCTCAAATATAAAGATAGTAGGGGTGGAAATATCATTGATAGCTCTTTGCAAAGGAGTACTGGAATAGTATAGGGAAGACAATATTACTCTTGTTATTTAATTATAAGGGGAAAAGATAAAAAGGAAGAAAGAGATAATTTTTTAAAAATAAATTTCTTTCATCATAATTTTCTCTGGCTTCATATGACCTCTGCTCTTATCATATTCATCTCCTTACACACCTGCAGATATCATATTAATTTATATTGATCCTTTCTGTTTGTTGTCCCTTCTGCCAGAAGCTCTTTCTCTATTGGTCAGTATTGAACCCACTTTTCAAGTCCTGAATCCTTCATAATAACTTTTCTTACTACTGTTACCCACCTAATCTCAACCTTCACTGTTGTGAGCCAGATTTCTGAAACACAGAAGAATTGAATCATTTGTTTGTCTTAAGACTCCAATTAGATTGCAAGTGCTTTGTGGCCAGGGCCTTGGTTATCTCATAATAAACTAGCTCACTACTTCCAAGAGGCATTCAAAAAACATGCATGTGAGAAAAATGCAAGGGGAGACATGCTAACAAAGAAAAACACCAAGAGCAGAAAGTCTCTGGGAGTGAATAAAGAAACTAAAGCTGTAGGTCAAATGAAAATATAGCTTAAATAGATAATAACACAGAATGTCTCAAGAAAAAAATTATGAGACATGATAATTGATAATGTGATCAAGAAACTGGATAATGTGATCCAAAATAAAAAAAAAGAATCAATCAATAAAAGTGGACTCACGATTATTACAGATGTTGGAATTACCTGACAAGGCCTTTAAAAGATAATTATGAAAAATATATTAAAGCATTTTGTGGAAAAAAGTAAACAAGATGCATGAACAAATGAGATAATTCATCAGAAGATTGAAACTTACAATATCAGAAATAAGATTTTATTTCAAGGGCTTAATAGAAGACTGAACACTGCTGAGCAAAGGGTCAGTGAACTTAAAGACATGTGAACAGAATTTATCCACACTGAAGTACAAAGAAAGAAATGCAAAAAAAAAAAAAAAAAAAAGAAAGAAAGAAAAAAGAAAAGAAAGGAAAAGAAATGAGACAAAAATGGATCAGTGTCTGAGATATGTGGTTTTCAGCAGATTCATATTTAATGAATGCTAAGCAAAAGAAATATAGCAGAAACCCAAACCAAGCACATCATAGCCAAACTGCTGACATGACTGATAAAGTCATATTTGATTATATAACACTCAAGAAAATGTCAATAAGAATGAAAACTGAGTTTGCATCAGAAAAATAGAACCCAGGATAATTTTTAAAGGAATGAAAATAAAAATAAGACTCAAACAAATCAAAGCTGAGAGACTTTATTTTCAGTAAATCTGAACTATAACAAATGCTAGAAATTTTTCAAATGAAAGGAAAGGTGATCATTTATGGAAGCCCAGATTGTCAGAAAGAAATAAAGAGACACTGAAAGGAGATCACTCACAATTAATAAGAAAAATGGTAAACAGACACCAATCTCCATCTTTAATGTAGCTCTGAAATATCTTGAAACTATAAGGCACAAAAAAGGAGGAAAGGCTACCAAAATAGTGAAGGTCGGATAAGAGAATGTGAAGACATAAAGAAATGAGTAATCACAGAATTCAGCAAAAGCTGGTAGAGCATGCTTTTCCATAGCAAGTAATACATATGACAGTTTTAAAATAAAAATCTCCTACTTATGACCGTGATAATGGGCTGCATGAACTGCTGGAAGGAGCATCAATGAACCCATTTTGAGACTATGTCTTAGGAGCTGAGAAGGTTGAGATGAATAGGAATCACAAAAGTCACACTGGCTCTCTATTTCCGACTTGGTGCCTGTATTAGTCCATTCTCATGTTGATATGAAGGACTGCAAGAGACTGGGTAATTTATAAAGGAAGAGGTTTAATTGACTCACAGTTCAGCATGGCTGGGGAGGCCTCAGGAAACTTACAATCATGGCAGAAAGGGAAGCAAACATGTCCTTCTTCACATGATGGCAGGAAGGAGAAGTGCTGAGCAAAAAGGGGAAAAACAGCTTATAAAACCATTGGATCTTCTGAGAACTCACTAGCTATTATGAGAACAGCAGCATGGGGGTAACCACCCCCATGATTCAATTACCTTCCATCATGTCACTCCCATGATACATGGGGATTATGGGAACTACAATTCATGATGAGGTTTGGATAGGGACACGGCAAAAACTTATCATTCCACCCCCGGACCCTCCCAAATCTCATGTCCTCACATTTCAAAACACAACCATGCCATCCCAAAAGTCCTCCAAAGTCTTAACTCATTCCAGCATTAACCCAAAAGTCCATGTCCAAAGTCTCATCTGAGACAAGGCAAGTCCCTTCCTCCTATGAGCCTGTAAAATCAAAAATAAGCTACTTACTTCCTAGATACAATGGGGGTACAGGCATTGGGTAAATACACCTATTCCAAATGGGACAAACTGGCCAAGAAGAAGGGACTACAGGTCCAGTGAAAGTTCAAAATCTAGCAGGGCAGTCAAATCTTAAAGCATCAAAATGATGTCCTTTGACTCCATGTCTCACATCCAGGTCATGCTGATGCAACAGGTGGGATCCCATGGCCTTGGCCAGCGACACCCCTGTGACTTTGCAGAGTACAGCCCCACTCCTGGCTCCTTTCACAGGCTGATATTGAGTGTCTGTGGCTTTTCCAGGCACACAGTGCAAGTTGTCGGTGGATCTACATTCTGGGGTCTGGAGAATAGCGGCCCTATTTTCACAGCTTCACTAGGCAGTGCCCCAGAAGGGACTCTGTGTGGTGGCTCCCAGCCCACATTTCCCTTTTGCACTGCCATAGCAGAGGTTCTCCATGAGGACTCTGGCCCTGCAGCACTTCCTAGATACAATGAGGGTACAGGCATTGGGTAAATACACCTATTCCAAATGGGAGAAACTGGCCAAGAAGAAGGGACTACAGGCCCTGTGAAAGTTCAAAATCTAGCAGGGCAGTCAAATCTTAAAGCTCCAAAATGATGTCCTTTGACTCCATGTCTCACATCCAGGCATTTCCATACATCCTCTGAAATCTAACTAGAGGTTCCCAAACCTCAATTCTTAACTTCTGTGAACCCGCAGGCCCAACACCACAAAGAAGCTGCCAAGGCTTGGGGCTAGCACCCTCTGAATCCATGGCCCAAGCTGTACCTTGGCCCCTTCTAGTCATCACTGGGATGCAGGACACAAAGTCCCAAGACTGCACAAAGCAGCAAGGCCTGGGCCCAGGCCATAAAACCATTTTTTCCTTCTAGGCCTCCAGGCTGCCCGGTCAGACCTGTGATGGGAAGGGCTGCCATGAAGACCTCTGACATCCCCTGGAGACATTTTCTGATTGTCTTGGTGATTAACATTTGGCTTCTTATTACTTATGCAAATTTCTGCAGCTGACTTGAATTTCTCCTCAGAAAATGGGTTTTTCTTTTCTATCACATTGTCAGGCTGCAAATTTTCTGAACTTTATGCTCCAATTCCCTTTTAAACATAAGTTACAATTCCAAACCATATCTTTGTGAATACATAAAACTGAATGCTTTTAACGGCACTCAAGTTGATTCTTAATTCTTTGCTGCTTAGAAATTACTTCTGCCAGGGATTTTATGGTGTTAGGTCTTGTGTTTAAATCTTTAATCTATCTGTAGTTAATTTTTGCATAGGTGTAAGAAGAAAACCTAGGCAACACCATTCAGGATGTAGACATAGGTAAGGACTTCATGACTAAAACACCAAAAGTAATGGCAACAAAAGCCAAAATAGACAAATGGGATCTAATTAAACTTAAGAGCTTTTGTACAGCAAAGAAACAACCATCAGAGTGAACCAGCAACCAACAGAATGGAAAAAAAATTTCACAAGTTACTCATCTGACAAAGGACTAATATCTAGAATCTACAAAGAACTAAAGCAGATTTACAAGAAAAAACAAACGACTCCATCAAAAAGTGGGCAAAAGATATGAACAGACATTTTCAAAAGAAAACATTTATGTGGCCAACAAACATGAAAAAATGCTCATCATCACTGGTCATTAGAGAAATGCAAATCAAAACCACATTGAGATACCATCTCAAGCCAGTTAGAAGGGCAATTATTAAAAAATCTGGAGACAAGAGATGCTGGAGAGGATGTGGAGAAATAGGAGCACTTTTACACTGTTGGTGGGAGTGTAAATTAGTTCAACCATTGTGGAAGACAGTGTGGCGATTCCTCAAGGATCTAGAACTAGAAATGCCATTTGACCCAGCAATTCCATTACTGGATATATACCCAAAGGATTATAAATCATTCTATTATAAAGACATATGCACACGTATGTTCATTGCGGCACTGTTTGCAATAGCAAAGACCTGGAACTAACCCAAATGCCCATCAGTCATAGATCAGATAAAGAAAATGTGGCACATATACACCATGAAATACTATACAGCCAAAAAAAGGATGAGTTCATGTCCTTTGCAGGGACATGAATGAATCTGGAAACTATCGTTCTCAGCAAACTAACACAAGAACAGAAAATCAAACACTACATGTTCTCACTCATAGGTGGGTGTTGAACAATGAGAACACATGGACACAGGGAGGGGAACATCACAAACTGGGGTCTGTGGGAGGATAGGGAAGGGATAGCAGTGGGTGGGGAGGTTGGGGAGCGATAACATGGGGAGAAACGCCTGACGTAGGTGACGGGGGAATGGAGGCAGCAAACCACCATGGCACATGTGTATCTATGCAACAATCCTGCAAGTTCTGCACATGTACCCCAGAACTTAAAGTATAATAAAAAAAAAAAAAAGAAATTTCTTCTGCCAGATACTCTAAATCATCGCTCTCAAGTTTAAAGTTCTACACATCTCTAGGGCAGGGGCAAAATGCTGCCAGTCTCTTTGCTAAAACATAGCAAGAGTCACCTTTATTCCAGTTCCTAACAAGTTCCTCATCTCCATCTGAGACCACCTCAGCCTGAACTTCATTGTCCATATCACTATCAGCAATTTGGTCAAAGCCATTCAGCAAATCTCTAGGAAGCTCCAAACTTTCCCACATCTTCCTGTATTCTTCTGAGATCTCCAAACGGCTCCAACCTCTGCCCATTACCCAGTTCCAAAGCCACTTCCACATTTTTCAGTATGTTTATAGCAGCACCCCACTGTCTGTGGTACCAGTTTACTGTATTAGTCTGCTCTCATCCTGCTAGAAAGGACTGCTTGAGACTGGATAAATTATAAAGGAAGGAGATTAAATTGACTCACATTTCCACATGGCTGGGAAGGCCTGAGGGAAACTTACAATCATGTAAGGAGGGGAACCAAACATGTCCTTCTTCCCAAGATGACAGGAAGGAGAAGTGCTGAGCAAAAGGAAGTAAAGCCCCTTTTAAAATCATCAGACCTAATGAGAATTCACTATCATGAGAACAGCAGCATGGGGGTAACTGCCCCCATGATTCAATTACCTCCCACCATGTCCCTCCCACCACATGTAGCAACTATGGGAATTATAATTCAAGCAGGCATTTGGGTGGGGACACAGCTAAGCCCTATCAGTGCCCTATAACATCATCTCAATATAACAGGCAAACTAATTTGTTAGTCTGGTCATCCAACTTCCACCTGTTTCCCTATAAGCTAATCTTAATATAGCATCCAGAGGAATCCATTGAAAACAAGTCAGAGAGTGTTATATTCCCATTCAGAATTCACCAGTGGCTTCCCTTCTCACTGAATCCAAAGCTAAAGGTCTTACAAAAGTTTACAAGGCCCTGTGTGACCTGATCATCATATCCTTTCTGCAGCTCTCCCCACCCTTCCCTCATTCAAGTGATCCTAGTATTCTCGCTGTTCTTCAAACATACCAGGCATTCTCCTTGTATGGGCTTTTATTCCAGTTGTTCTCTTTAACTGAAAATCTCTTCTCACAGATATCAGTTATGCTGGTGCCTTTTTCAAAACCATCTTGGAATCTAAAAGAGTCTAACTATAGAGGTGGAGAATAGAATGGTGGTTACCAGAGGCTGGGCAGGGAGGGAGGTGGATGGGGAAAGGGGAGATGTTGGTTAACGGGTACAAAGTTTCAACTAGGAAAGAGGAGTAAGTTCTGCTATTCTATTGCACAGCATAGTGACTATATTTAATAGTAATGTATTTTACTTTTTTAAATTGCTAAAAGAATTTTAAATATTCTCACCACAAAGAAATGATAAATATTTAGGTTATGTAAAATGCTCAGTAGCCTGCTTTGATCACTCCATAATATATACATGTATCAAAACATCACATTGTAACCCATACATATATACTATTATTTTTAATTAAAAATAAAGTAAAACCTTTAAAAAAAAACAGTCACCTTTTCTTAAATTCACTCTATTGATGAGGCCTTCCTTGACAAATCTATTGCATTTTCCTTGCACTCTGACACTCCATATTCACCTTTCCCATTTTTGTTCTGCATAGCTTTTAATACCATCTGTCACACTATATGTTTTACTTATTTTTTTATTTGTCTTTTTTTTTGTTGTTGGAATTAAGCTCCGTGTTTTAGTTTACTCCTGTTTCTCCAGTGCTTCAAAAAGTACTTGGCACATAGAAGGTAATACATGAATAGTTGTTGAGTAAATCAATAAAATAAGAGTTAGTATAATTGTTGCATAAAGGAAGGCAAAATTTATGAATAGATTTGTGAGTGATTCAATGAAAATTCTGCTCAGGGAAAATTTAAAAAGCTAAAAGTCTCCTCCAAAACTCCTTCAAAAAACTGTTCATTTTTTAGTTCTCTGAGCCTCAAACTCCTTACCTGTAAATTGAGAATAATAAAATACATATATTATAAGACGTTGCAAAGACTACATAAAAAGAGAGTAAAGCACGAAGTAAAGTTCCTGGCATGTAGATGCAGAGTATCTTTAATACATATCACTTTTCATACCACTTTTACTTATTGTTGTCTAGGGAAACCCTAAAATTATCTCAAGAGCCACACCTTGGACAGTATTATTCTTCTCTTAAGTACTTACCTAACTGAAAATGTGCCCAGAAGTGGAAAAAAGGTCCAACTCACCCACTCACCAATCAACCAAAAACAGATGTTAGTAAAAAAGAAAGTCTGTGTTG
Source organism: Ateles fusciceps (assembly GCA_036589455.1). Lineage (NCBI taxonomy): Eukaryota > Metazoa > Chordata > Mammalia > Primates > Atelidae > Ateles > Ateles fusciceps. The sequence continues at coordinate 9,992,940 of JAZHEH010003259.1, forward strand.
AACAATGAGAACACATGGACACAGGGAGGGGAGCATCACACACTGGGGTCTGTTGGGGGGGGAAATAGGGGAGGCACAGCAAGGGGTGGGGAGTTGGGGAGAGATAGCACGGGGAGAAATGCCAGATATAGGTGATGGGGAGGAAGGCAGCAAATCACACTGCCATGTGTGTACCAATACAACAATCTTTAATGTTCTTCACATGTACCCCAAAACCTAAAATGCAATTAAAAAAAAAAGAAAGTCTGAGACTTCTTTTATGCTTTTCAAAGTTTTCATTGCTCCCCCTTTTGAAAAATCAGTTGGTCTTTGTCCAAATTCTACAAGATATAAATGTATGAAATTATTTATGTATATGTAATTTCTGTGTAGATGTGTTTGCAATCCATTTATAAACTTATCTCCATATATGTAGGTATACTTCATACATGGAGCTATATCTCCTTATGTGCAGCTATACGTAGAGATGTTTGTCCAAAAATCATTGGCTAGATACCTTAAACATGAAAGGTAAATTAGTGACATGTTTACCCTAGATGCTGTGATGTTTCTGATTATTTTGGAAAGTGAAAAAGATACATGAAGAAAATGTAAATCCTGTATTAACTGCCCTAATCGCTACCTTCAATATGACTCTGATATTAACAAAGCCCAGGTAAACAAATTGGGATTTCTAACATCCCTTCCCAGCCTAAATGAATTAATTCTCAACTTGAGAAACTGTTAAATATGTGCTATATTTTCATATACAAAAATATTGTATATCATTCCAGGATCCTCTGAACCCTGATGTTTTCGATACCATGTTCTGGATTTGGTTGTAGGAACAAGCCTTTAACAGCATTATCATTGCAATGGAATAGCACAGATTTATTGTCAAAAACTTTGGAGCAGATTTAAGCAGCTGTGTTTCGCCCCCTATAAAGAGCCCTTACACCACTGGCCAGTAATCAACCACAGAAATATATGAATCGTCTTCTCTTTCTTAATTCATCTCTGAAGGGGATATTAAGCTTCATATGACCATCTTCTTTTTCTGAAGAACTGGTTCTTTGTTCAGTTTCTTTGGCTTTAACAAGAACATTTTAATAGGTGACTTCACAATGGGGTATGAGAGAAACCAGTGTTGCTTCCAGGCACATAAGGCATGGGGGTTGTCCATGGACATAGCATTACTCCTCTGCCACAGAACCTGCTGGCTGCCATTTTGTTTGATACCTGAGTTCAGAAAGCCAATGGACATATTGTATATTCAGGGTATAATGAACAAACAACCTTGAGAAAGGATTACTGCTAATCTTTGGCATGAGAAACTAATTAAAATGTTATTGTTTTAATTAATGCTATGCCATGCACAAATAATCTGTTAGCACCACAAGAATATTTCTTAATGGCTTAACATTGAGTGGACTCTGGAGATGAGTTTGGGAAAGCAAAGTCAGGCTCAAAGAGATAAGCTAAGTGAAACTATGCTGGAGTCCTTCTTCAGCCCAGCTGCACTCAAATAATTATATATCTGGTTTCATTAAAGGGCTTTCACTTTATTCTTTTTCTTGTCTCTTCCCATTGTGGCCTTTCCCCTCCATATTTCTCTTGTTATCCAAAAGATTGACTCCTTGCTCCTATTTTTGCAAGTGAAAGAAGAAAGCAACTCCCTCCTAACTCAGTTTTCTTTTGAATCATTTTATTCCAGGTTAACTTTTTTCCCTTTTGCTGGAAGTAAGAATGCTGTGTTTGATTTGGAGAAATATATATAGGGAAAAATAAGGCCATTCTTGGCTGTTGTTATTTGGGTATACTTTTTATTTCTCTTTGTGTCACTTAGAGTGCAAATCAAATCTTTTGGAATGTAGTCTACCTCTATTAACATATATATAGTGATTTGGACAGAGAATTTATAAAACATTATGTCTCCTCTTCAAGGGAATTTTACTTTCTATGTGGTTCAGGAGTTTGAGTATCTGAATCTCACTCTGAAATAAGTAAAATGCCAAATGGATGCATAAGAAACATTAGCAGGGCTGGGTGCAGTGGTTCACACCTGTAATCCCAGCACTTTGGGAGGCCAAGGTGGGTGGATCACCTGAGGTCAGGGGTTCAAGACTAGCCTGGCCAACATGTGAAACCTGTTTTCTACCAAAAATACAAAAGTTAGCTGGGTGCGGTGGTGTGGGCCTGTAATCCCAGCTACAGGGAGGGTGAGGGGGCTGAGGCAGAAGAATTCTTGAACCCAGGAGGTGGAGGTTGTATTGAGCCAAGATTGCACCACTGCGCTCTAGCCTGGGTGACAGAGCGAGACTCCATCTTAGAAAAAAAAGAAAAAAAAATATTAGCAGGTAGTTTCTGCTCTGACACTAGCTTTTGAATCTGAGCAATGTAGTTAAACTTTCTAGGTCTTGGCTTTAAATTAAGGAGTTTTGACTACATGTGTGAGGCTACAGGGAACGTGTTGTAGGAAAAGTGAATCTCAAAATGGGTTGACAGTAAACTGGAATTTCATTCCCTAAAGAATGCAACAGAGAAAGCAATGTTTGGGGCTACTCTAATACCATTAATCCACTTAACTCAGAAACTATAACACCATTTATCCCAGAGTGGCTCCTCAGACTCAAAGTGATAGAAGATCACTGAGGTAGGACTTATGAGAAATGATAAGCAACTGCCAAGAGTTTAGAAGACCAGCTGTAGCTCCTATCTGAGAAGGATGGAGTCAGCACCTGGGTACATTCGGACTTTTCCTTGGTGATTCTTTAATCAGGGGAAGATGCATATGCAAGCATATTTCACTTTTCAGGTGATTCTGGGAACTCAAAATGATATGAGTGAGGACCATTCTATTTTGTGCGTGTGTGTGTGTGTGTGTGTGTGTGTGTGTGTGTGTGTGTATTTCATTTGCTCTGATCTTTTATTCATTTTATAAAAATCTCTGCCCATTACATCTTTTGGGTCATTTGGCTTGACTCATTGCCTTACATGACATCTGCATCTTGTAAAATTTTCCTAGTTGTATATTTTCAGTTTAAACGTGTTCTTGACAGCTTTACTGTTACAAAATGAACTTGTTTGTGCTAGCATTTGCCAGTTCACACAGTCTTATTTATAGGATAAGAGAGGCCATTTGTCTTCATTTAGAAAACAGATCATGAGTCTTCACAGTCTTAACATTCTTCTTATCTACAAAAGCTATGAGCATAGAACTGATCCAAATCTATTTAACCTTTGATTGGCCAAAACCCAGAACAATGGAGTTAAACAAATAGTTGGAAAAGAATTTCTCACTGCCCAGATCTATTTCTCAATCCTCCGTGTATTTTAATAATTTAGGTAGCCAAGTGCCTTATGCAGTGCACACTGCTGAGATATGTTTGCTGAGATACATTTTATGTGACTGCCTTTATTGGAAGCTGATTGTCAAACAGCATAACAGGCGAAGGGCTTCTTTGTATAACAGGAGAGGGGCTTCTTCCTAGTGAAGTCAGAGATCAGTGTTTACTTATATAAGATATACATTCAGTAATTCAATGGGTCATGTCTGTTTATTGCCTACCATATTTACCAGGCATTGTTGCTTTTGAGAGTAGAGTGGTAATCAATTCAGACATGATCTTTCTTTTCACTAAGGCCAAACAAAAATAAGCAGACAATTATAGCACCATATGTAAACTGCTAGGATAAGGCAATGGTGAGAGGGATATCTAACCCAGACTATGGGGTCAGAAAAGACTTCTCAAAAGGTGTGAAATCGATACTGAGACCTAGAAAGTGAATAAATTGAAGTGTTATGGTTAACTACTTTAGTATAACAACCGTCAAACATAGTGACATAAAGCAATCATTTTACTATATTTTACAGTTTCATGGGTTAGGAATTTGCACAGGGCTTGACTGGGAGATGCTGATGCTTGTGTGATTTTTATATGGTGGGTTGTGTTTTAAGCCCTGTCAGCTGGAGCATTCTGTCTTTCATAGTGGCTCAAGGCTCATGGAGGCACTCTGAGATGAAGATTGAATCTGTGAGAGCTTCTCTGACCAACGCTCAGCATGACTTCCTCAGTATTTCAGTGGTTTCAAGAGAGTCATAGAGAAAGCCCAGATTCAAGGAAAAAGGATACACAAGGTCGTGAATAGAACAATTTTCACAATAGAATGTTCTGTGGCAGTGGAATACATGATGTTTGTCTCCTTTTTTCTTTATCAGTATAAGTTATACTTGTCTCTAGGAGTTGCTCTTTGGAAGGTTTTCCCAAATATGCCTAGACGCTTTACTCCTAACAAAGTTGCAGCACTTGCCAGTTTCTCAGAGGGAGGAAGAAATCATGGAAGTCATTCGCTGTGATCCGTTGGCATTAGAACCTTGTCCTAGTTGAAATATTTAAATTATTCAAGCCAAGTTTAACTTATAAAATAAATGCTCCCATGGCATGAAAAGCCTCATACAGTCTATATACGACACCCCTACTAATGTAATGAGCTAATGTTAACTGGTCACTATCATCACTCCACACCATGTGACTTTTTGCATAATATAAAGTCCTTTTCTGAATTTGAGGCAAGCCTCTAATCTCATTAATTTATTCTGTTGACTAATCTCATGTGTTTTCCTCCTGGCGATTGGTGCCAAAGGAAAACTGGCCAAAGATCTGAGGAGGCTTATAGGATGACATTTCATATACTGTGATGCTAAAAAAATCAAACCTGATCTGGAAACATTAACATGAGATCAACCTGTTTTTATTGCTAATGAAAGTCAAGGATAGTGTTCCTTCATTTTCAATATTTTGACATTTTTAAGTAGCTGTAAAAAATCCCTTTGCTACACATTTTATACCGTTGAAACAAACAACTTCTAGGCTATAAAACAAAACTATATACAGTTTTGTAAAATTTTAATTTTTAACTTTTGTGGGTACATAGTAGTTGTATATACTTATCATTTACAGGAGATATTTTGATACAGGCATGTAATGCATCATCATCACCTCAGGGTAAATGGATTATCCGTCACCTCCAGCATTTATCCTGTATGTACAAACAATCCAATTATACTCTTTTAGTTATTTTAAAATGTACAATTAAATTAGTTTTTACTGTGTTCATCCAGTTGTGCTAGCAAATGTTAGGTCTTATTCATTCTTGCTATTTTTTCTACCCATTAGCCTTTCAGACTTCCTCCCCAGCCCTAGATTACTCTTCCCAACCTCTGGTAACCATCCTTCTATTCTCTATCTCCATGAGTTCAATTGAAAAACTATACATAGTTTTGATTGTGCCATAAATGGTCTAATCAAAACCAAAGACTTTTTTTCTTCCTGTTCTGGGTAGACCCCTTAATGTGAGTTGCTTACACATTAGGTCCACTGTTTATAGAAAGAACATTTCACCTAATAGGCCAAACATTTTTCTCTTGGGTGATTTTTTTTTTTTTTTTTTTTTTTTTGTAGAAGGGAAATAGCTACATGGACTTTTGACAGTGTATTCAAACTATGTATTTCAATATGACTACTTCAAGATTATGTATCTTCTATCTGATTATTTACTTGTCAAATTTGATATACATGATTAGAAAGTAACAGTACTGTCATGGTTAGTATCATTTTTCACTACAATTAAGAAAATAACGTACATATTTTGATTTTAGGATAACAGTAATATTTAATATTATTATACTGACCACTAGATGGAGACAGGCCCTCCTCTCTTCCCTTACGATCATTTTCTCATGGTTGAGTAGAAACCTGCAACAAAGAGTCAGCCCGTTACAGTACTGGATGTTCAGAATTACAACAGATATATTATTAGAAGGTTTTATTACCGTCAGCATCATAAGTCTCAGAAGCTTGTTAATCTGAGGAATGTGTCATGGTTTATACAAAGCATTTTCTATTATCACTGAAGTCATTTCCAAACTAAATAGTAACGACATTATAAAAGCAAGAATTTTTTTTTCCAATAAGTTATCAAGACATTCAAAACTCACAGGATTAGTTTGTTTCTTGCACTTTTTAAAAATTGTTTTTTTGAAACATTAAAAAGAATTGCTCTATCACTGTGTTCTTAAGGAGATGTTCAGTGTTCAACTTCCAAGCAAGTTATTTGCTTTGACATCAAATATAAAGTAAATATTCAGAAAAAACTAACATAAATTCATATGCTATTACTTAGGTGATGTTTATCACCTAAGAGAGATTGATTTAATAAAATCTAGAGTCTACGCATTGCTTTATACCTTAGCATTCTCCTAAAGTAAGATGCTAACATCTTACCTTAGAAGGATACTAATCTAAATTGCACCCTCCTAAGACAAGAATTTGTGCATTCTGTCCAGTGGTCCTCATATTTGCTCACATGTTTTCCTTTATGTATCTTAAAGAAGAGCCATTTTTTTTATTGGTTTTGAAGAGTAAGATTTCCTGTGTATTGTAAAAAGTGAAATGAAATAATTTTAGGACACTGTTCTATCACTGTTTTTAATATTCCAATGAAATCTCATATCCATGGGTGAATATTGCTTATTGCTGGACAGAGCTCAGCATCAATTCTGTTTCAACTTTTTATTTTCATAGATATAAATACTAAAACAAGTTAATCATATAAATAATCACAATTCTTTCTTTTTTATTTTTATTTTCAATTTATTAATTATACTTTAAGATCTAGGGTACATGTGCAGATTGTGCAGGTTTGTTACATAGGTATACACATGCCATGGTGGTGGTTTGCTGTATCCATCGCCCCATCAGCTACATTAGGTATTTCTCCAAATGCTATCCCTCCCCCAATCCCCCCCACCCTCTGCTATTCCTCCCCTAGCCCCCCACCCCCCAGGTCCCAGTGTGTGATGTTCCCCCCCTCTGTGTCCATGTGTTCTCATTGTTCAACATCCACTTATAAATGAAAACATGTAGTGTTTGGTTTTCTGTTCGTGTGTCAGTTTGCTGAGAATGATGGTTTCCAGTTTCATCCATGTCCCTGCAAAGGATATAAACTCATCCCTTTTTATTGCTCTATAGTATTCCATGGTGTATATTTGCTACATTTTCCTTGTCCAGTCTATCATTGATGGGCATTTGGCTTGGTTCCAAGTCTTCGCTATTGTGAACGGTGCTGCAATAAACACATGTGTGCATATGTCTTTATAATAGAATGATTTATAATCCTTTGGGTATATACCCAGTAATGGGATTGCTGGGTCAAATGGTATTTCTATTTCTAGATCCTTGAGGAATCACCACACTGTCTTCCACAATGGCTGAACTAATGTACACTCCCACCAACAGTGTAAAAGTGTTCCTATTTCTTCACATCCTCTCCAGCATCTGTTGTCTCCTGATTTTTTGATGATTGCCATTCTAACTGGCATGAAGTAATCACAACTTTTTCAAATGCTCCTTAGATGCCAAATATCATATAGTTATTTGTCATGGATAGAATTGCAGTGATTCATTGGATAATGGGACGATCAGGTTTTTCTTCAATGTTGTTGAAAGTTGAGTATTTAAAGTACCTTATTGGCAAGATGCTGTTACCCAGAGGAACCATTGTTTCCAACTTTCCATTTAATTTCTTAGAAACATATATCCCTAGATGTACTTTTGTTAAAAAAAAATGAAAAGTGGACAATCACAAAGAGAAGGGTAATAATGAAAGAAAAGGAGGGAAGATATTGGCTTCAGTTCATCAGAGTTTCTTGGGTCCTCACGCAGATTAAGTGAAGGAAGAGTAAAAATGAAATTAAAAACCCAGAAATTTATTGCCTTAAAGCTGTACCTTCTACTGTATATTAAGTTTTTGTGTATATCCAGCTTATACTAATTGATAGGTCATAGTTCCAGGCTACCATTTAATTTCACTGTGACAGCCTGAGTCCCACTACTTTGAGCTGACACAGCTAAAGCAGAGTAATACCCGATCTGACAGTGGTGGAAATTGTGCCAGTCTTAATACCCCACAATAATGATAGGCAAGCTGTTCCAGTTGGGCAAATAAACTGATACATGGAGCATTAAATGATAATGCACTCATCTAACAGAATAATCTTCCCATCTGATGATCATGACTGGTCATAGGTCAATTCAGGGACAGTTGTGTTTTTCAACAGATTAGTCATCTGAGCCAGAATAGAATACTTATTTAATATAAGAACTAAAATTTATTGAAAAATTGTAGAGATGCTTGCTCAATTAAATGCATTGTTTCTAGTCTTCACAGTAATCTAACCTAATAAGACAAGTATTGCTATCTCCATCTGCTAATTAAAATATGAGGATAAAGATGTTGAGTAACTTGCCTAAGGTCACATAAGTAATGATAGGTAGCATAGTGGTCACATAAAGAGTACATATTGCAGTGTCCACTCCAAATAATAATAACAATAACAATAATAATTAACATTTATTGAGCATTCACTATGGGTAAGCTCAGTGTTCCAGCTGATGAACCTCAAGGATGGAGCACCAAGAAGTTTTGTTAGGAAACAGCAGAGCCAAGATTCAACCCAGGCGGCCTGAGTCCAGAGCCCAAACTCTTTTTTTTTTCTTTGAGAGAGGGTCTGGCTCTGTTACCCAGGCTGGAGTGCAATGGTGCGACCTTGGCTCACTGCAACCTCCGCCTCCTGGTTTCAAGAGATTCTCTTACTTCAGCCTCCCGGGTAGCTGGGACTACAGGTGTGTGCCACCACGCCCAGCTAATTTTGTATTTCATAGAGATGGGGTTTTACCATGTTGACCAGGCTGGTCTAGAACTCCTGACCTCAAGTGATCTGCCCGCCTCAGCCTCCCAAAGTGCTGGGATTATAGGCATGAGCCATCATGTCTGGCCGGAGCACAAACTCTTATTTACTCTCATGTGGCACCTACAAAAGTAAATCATGAAAATTCATAACTACATTAGAACAACAGAAAGGGAATATCTCACTGACAAGAATCTAGAGGGAGTACCTGAAATATAGAAAGCAAATAGAAGCAGAGCAGCATTAGGCAGATAATGGGAGCAGACACCAGAGAGTGACTGGATGCAGAGGAGACAGAGGCAGTGGTCACCCTCTGAGTAATTAATTGAGTAACGTAGCAAGATCATCTAGGAAAACAGACTCCCAGTATGTTACTCCTTGGCAAGCCAGGATGTCTGCATCCTGGAGGCACTAGCATGTGGGAGTTCGGGTCTGAGAAACAAGGCAGAACTCCAAGTGGCTGGCAAGACTGAGAAGTAGAGAGTACTCACACCCAGGAGACCAGCTGCTGATGCACTTGGTCCAGTCGCACATTCTGCGTCCTCAAGAACATCTCCCAGACACACTGCTGCACAAATTCCAGCAACTCAGTACAATCCTTAACCCTTACCTGGGTTATGCAAATATGCAGCAGACAATCTCATCAGGAATTTCAGCCATAAAGTGAAGAGCACAATCAAGAATCATCAAATGTTTAAGAATACAATAAAACCGGGCCGACATATTTATGTACAGTAAACACATTATGCATATCTGAAAAACTCAGAATGCTACAAGTGAACATTTATCCCCTGAAAATAATTAAACAAAGATCAAAAAAATTAACACCAAATCAGGTCAGTGCTGGTAGATGAAACAAAATTGATCACACGTTGATAACTATTGAAGATAATTTAATGGTAAGTACATGGGTTTTATTATTTCTTTCTATTTTAACACATATCTGAAATTTTCAATGATAAAAGACTAAAATCATATATTTAAAAAGCTAAATAGGAAAATCAATATGATAGAAAATTAAACCAAGGGATTCTTACTGAACATACCACAAAAGATAAAGAGAATGAACATATCAAAGAGAAATTAAGTGACAGGAAAGGCAGATCTTGCAGTTGTAACATCATCTTGTAGGAGATACCTGAGTGATGGGGCAAAATATACAGTCACGTGCCTGATAATAACATTTTGGCAACAACCAATGGCATATACGACAGTGGTTCCAGAAGATTTTAACACTCTATTTTTACTATACTAGGAACTAAGGAGTACAATGTGATATTGTGACACATGTGTATGATGTGGAATGTTTAAATCAAGGACAATATATCCGTCATCTTAAATAGTTATCATTTTTTGTAGGAGAATATTTGAAACTTACTCAGTTACTTTGAAATACACAGTACATCATTAATAACTATAGCCACCACATTGCACAATAAACCACAAAAAACCTTATTTTTCCTGCCTAAAATGAAATCGTGTATCCTTTGACCAACTTCCTCCTGTTCCCCTTCTACTCAGTCTCTCTCTAGGAACCACCGTTCTACTCTCTGCTTCCATGAATTAAGTTGTTTTAGATTCCACATATAAGTAAGAATATGCAGTATTTGTCTTTTTGTTTAAACACAGATGTCCTTTTCACACCTCAACTTTCTCAATTATACTGATCCTTATTTTCTATATTTCCGTAGTCATCCTTCGCATAGCCATAACCTAAAGAGTTATGTTTAATGCTTTTTATTTCCTCATTCACATACATTGTGGTTTAAAGGACATTTTAGCTTATTGATTAAATGACGTGTCCCTGACTATTAGAAATCACTTAAATTTTTTTTCAATTACAAGCATCCAAAGTCAGTGGCTATTTTTAATTGGAAGTGGATTCGAGCTCTAGCTCTCCTTTTTATGCCCTGTCATGCCACTCAAGCGGTTAATGATCAACAGATATCTACAGAATATTGGAGAAGCATAACAGGAATCATTAAGGCAAACATTTTACCATTTCATATGGTTACTTCTCTTTATGTTCTTTCTCTTTTATGTAAAGGTTTTCTTATATTAATTTTTCATAAGAAGGAATAAGTAGTTTCTTAACCTTTTGAGTATCATTACCAACATTTTATCAAAAAGGTAAATATAAGTGATTTCAGATTTTACTGTATTTTGATTGTTTCTGGAATGGAACTATCTTTATTCTCTGGAAAAACACACAAGAAATAAAGAAAAGAAAAACATGTGTCCCCTCTTGTTAGCCTTCTGGCAGGGGCTATGGCTCTGAAGAAAATTGTGGTCTCTTGAGATCAGGTAATGAGCAAAGCCACCTTCTGACTTCATGTCTGGATCTGCAAATTCCTAATTGTGCTTTGGAGCAGGAGCCTCAGACTGACATCGAATAAGCTGAGTCTGGACTTCGGTGGAGGAAGTGGCAAACTATTACACAAGAGGTGATGGTGACAGAGTGATAAAGGGAGAAAAGAAAAGTTCTCCCTCTAAAATGAGACTGAAAATAAAACTGTTAATAGGTAATATGTAAAGGGAAAGACAGATTTCTTTACACACACACATATATATATATATATATATATATATATATATATAAAATTGCACTTTAGGTTCCGGGGTACATGTGCAGATCATGCAGGATTGTTGCATAGGTACATACACGGAAATGTGGTTTGCTGCCTCCATCCCTCCGTCACCTATATCTGCCATTTCTTCCCATGTTATCTCTCTCCAACCTCCCTACCCCTCCCATTCCCCCCCTCCCCTAGTCCCCCTCAACAGACCCCAGTGTGTGATGCTCCCTTCCCTGTGTCCATGTGTTCTCATCGTTCAACACCCACCTATGAGTGAGATCATGTGGTGTTTGATTTTCTGTTCTTGTGTCAGTTTGCTGAGAATGATGGTTTCCAGATTCATCCACGTCCTTACAAAGGACACAAAGTCATTGTTTTTTGTGGCTGTGTAGTATTCCATGGTGTATATGTGCCACATTTTCCTTGTCCAGTCTATCGTTGATGGGCATTTGGGTTGGTTCCAAGTCTTTGCTATTGTAAACAGTGCTTCAGTAAACATACGTGTGCATGTGTCTTTATAACAGAACGATTTATAATCCTTCAGATATATACCTAGTAATGGGATTGGTGGGTCAAATGGAATTTCTATTTCTAGGTCCTTGAGGAATCACCATACTGCCTTCCACAATGGATGAACTAATTTACACTCCCACTAACAGTGTAAAAGTGTTCCTATTTCTCCACATCCCCTCCAGCATCTGTTGTCTCCAGATTTTTTAATGAGTGCCGTTCTAACTGGCGTGAGATGGTATCTCAATGTGGTTTTGATTTGCATTTCTCCACTGACCAGTGATGATGAGCATTTTTTCATATGTTTGTTGGCCTCATATATGTCTTCTTTTGAAAAGTGTATGTTCATATCCGTCACCCACTTTTGAATGGGGTTGTTTTTTCTTGTAAATCGTTTTAGTTGAAAGATAGATTTATAATGAATTTATTGGAAAATAAAAGTGCTTGGAAAATAGATGAATATAGATTTAATTCAAGAAATAGACATAGTGGAATAAGCTGAAACAAAGAAGAAAGGATGTGACATATGTAAAAGCAGAAATTCATAAAATAAAAACAAAGGAACAATAGTATCGGAAACTAAAATCTGGTTCTTTTTACAAGACTGATAAAGTGGAAAAAAGACGTAAATAAATAACAAATAAAATGATAATAGGACATAATTGTAGAGACAATGGCAATTTTTGAAATCATGTATGAATGCTATTAATAACTGTCATCCAATAAATTTTAATATTTAGATAAAATGCATAGTTTATAGAAGAATCACCAAAAGTTGTACTGGGAAGAAATAGAAAATTTTTAAAAATAATAACTATTAAACCTTGGCACAATTAAAGCAATTATTTCGGTATTCTAGAGTGTTCTAACCCCTTTCCCCAACATCAAGGCTAGAAAATTTTGTAAGTGAACTTTATAAAACTTTCAAGGAACAAATAACATATGTATAGACTGTGAAAGAAATAAAAATTATCCAACTGGTTCTATTAGATTAATTATGCTTATTATCAAAGCCAAAAAAGATAGTACAAGAAAAGCCAACTGCATGGACAAATATTGTTGTGAACCCAGAGATGAAAATTTAAATAAAGTATTAGGAAACTAAATATAATATTTATTAAGGATATATTAATAGGTTAAAAGAAGAAAGTTGTATAATGAACTTAATGTTGTAGAAAGAAAATTTAAGAGAATATCCTCATGACCTCATGATTGAAGAGGATTTCACTATGGATAAACTGGATTATACAAATTTTAAGAACCTCTATTCAGCCAGAAATAAAAAACACACTATGAACAAAGTTTTGAAAAATCCACAATTTGGAGTATGCATTTACAACTGTGATATCCAACAAAGGATTACTCTGAAGATATAAGGAATAAGTTCTACAAATATAGCAGAACCAAGTGATGGATTTGAATAGAATCCAATAGCTAAACTGCAGTAAGTACTGTGAAAAAAGATGCTAGTAAAAGAATGGAATTTAAAAAATACACAACAGATTAACAAAAATATATCCATTGTTGACAATACCCTAATGTTGGATAAGATCTGAAGCCTAGGGGAAATGTAAATTGCCACATTCATTTTGAAGAGTAGTTTGGTTATATCAAACAGAGATGAAAACTAAAGAATCTCTTATGTATGTGTTCAAAGAGATATTTATGAAAATGTTCACAGCATCATTGAGTAATAGCAAAAAAAGAGAGAAAAACATTACACATATAAATTGTGGAAAAAAATCTTGTAATAGATTTGGCACAGCAGTGAAAATGAATGAACTACAGCTGCATATATCAATTTGGTCGCGTTTTTCCCCCAAGATGGCAGATTAGAGGCTTTCAGCATGCCTCAGACCCTTGGAAATAGCAATATAGTAGATAAAAACCAACTTTGTGTGCTTTAATTCAAGAAGGAAAATGGGGATCCACCAGAATCATGAAGGACACCCCAGATCCCAGGGAGGAGAATGCTGGCAAACAGCCTCTGTGACAGTGTCTGACTGATAAAGGTCAGTGAAGCCCCAGTATATGTGAGAGAGGCAGAGAGCCTCCCTCTGTGACTCACCTTTCCTCCAGAGATCTGAGCAACCCAGGCCAAGAAAGAGCACTTTGTTTCCCCAGGTCCTGGAGCTAACTTGGGGAGAGGCTTGGAGATGCTGTGAGGAAAAGACGTAGTCTTTTCCTAGACCTGGGACTGAGAGGATGCCATTTTTAATTTGGGAACATACAAATTTAGCCACTCTTAGGTGATCTAACAGCATGGTCATGCAGACATTTTAATCTCAAGTCAGAGATTGGAGCACCTGTTGTGGAGTAGCATAGGGACGTCTACAACCAGAACTGTGCAAAATGCCCCAGCAGTAGGTACTTGAATTTTGCTCTTCCTTATCACAAGCCTGGGCAGGAGGAGAGCTGCTGCAGCTGCAATTTCTCCTGGGAAGCAAGACTTGAAGCCAAGGCCAGCTTGGTGGCTTGGAACTGATCTGTGTGTGCCATTTCTGGGTGTCCTGGGCTGCTCCCCTCAGATCATGGTGCAGCAGGGCCCTCTCCATTCTGAGCTCAGGCAGATCTCCAGGCATTCAAAGCACTTATTTGCCTGGTTCAGCAGCTTCAGCTGTACTACCTTTCCTGGGCATAGATTGTGGTGCAGTGAGGCCCTTTCTGCTCCCTGTCCATGCAGATCTCCAGGGATTTGGAGCATACACTCACCTAGATCAGCAGCCTGAACTGCCCCAAACTTCCTGTGCAGAGATTTTGGTGGAGGGGGGGACCTCTATGCTATACACCCAGGCACACAGCCCTCCAGGCATTCAGACTACCTGCTTGCCTGATCCAGAAGGCTGAGTTGTCCCAACCCTCCTGTGCAGAGATATTTATGTAGCAAGAGCCCTCTCCACTCCACTCCTGGCAGATCTCCAGGCATTCAGGGCACCCACTTACCTGGATCAGCAGCCTGAGCTGCCCCACCCTACCTGTGCAGAGAATCTAGTGTGGGGGAGGCCCTCTCTGCTTCATGACCAGGCAGATTTTCAGGAATTTAGAGGCATCTGTTCTTCTGCTTCACCAGTTTGAGCCACCCTGCCCTTTTTGGGTTTAGATAATGATGTAGTGGGGCTCTTTCTGCTCTACACCAGGTAGATCTCCTCCAGGCATCTGGAGCACCAGATGGCCTGGATCAGCAACTTGTTCCACCCTGCCCTACCTGTGTAGAGATCCTGGTGTAGGGGGGCTGTCTCTGCTACACACTCAGGCAGATCTTGAGGCATTCAGAGCACCTGCTTTGCTGGTCCATAATCCTGAGTTGCCCCACCCCCTCCATGCAGAGATTTTAAGGAAGTGGGTGCCCTCTCTCTGCTCCACACCCAGGCAGATCTCCAGGCATCTGAAGCACACACTCTCCTGGATTAGGAGTTTAGGATATTCCACATCCCAGTTTGGAGAATTTGGAGACAGAGAGGTTTTCCAGTTTCATGCCTAGGTACACCTCTAGGCACTTGGTGACCGTGCACTGGATTCTCCCATGGTGCTAGTACTTGTGCCTGCCATCAGGGGACCTGTAGGTGGACCTGCCCAGTCTGGCCCCACCCTTTGTGGTCCCTGTACCCTGGAGCTGAGCAGGGAGATCAAACCACTGTGCATTCTATGAATCAGCCCATTGCCTAAGGCAACAGAGAGCTTCTGACAGTAAATAGGGATCAAGTATATTCCTAACCATGTTGGCTGTAGCTGACTTTTACCTGTAAGGACCATCTACTGACTTATAGATCAAACTGCACAGCCCAATATAAAACCTAATAAAAGAAGTGCTATAGAAGCAAAGTCAAAAGGTTCAACCCCACATTCTCTATAGTTGCACCCCCAAGGAGTGGGGGAGAAAAGAAAGAGAAAGGAAAAAAGTAATATCATAGGAAAAGAAAGAAAAAAGAAAAGTCCTACTCACATGAAAATAATTACAAAAATTAGAAGTGCCAGTGTCTCTCAATGAGAAAGAACCAGCATGAGAATACTGGCATCCTGAAAAATCTGAATGTAGTGACACCACCAAGGGATCGCACTAGCTCTCTAGCAATGGCCCCTAATGAAAATGGAAACTCAGAAATAACAGAAAAAGAATTCAAAGTATCAGTTTGAAGGAAGCTCAATGAGATCCAAGATGGGCTGAAAATCAATACAAAGAAATTTCTAAAGCAATCCAGGAAATGAAGGGAGGGATAAACATTTTATTTAAAAATTCAACCAAAGCTTCCAGAATTGAACACTTAAGAAATTTCAAAATACAATGGAAACTTCTAGCAATAGACTGGACTAAGTAGAATAAAGAATTTCAGAGCTTGAGTACTGGTTTTTCAAACTAACACAGTCAGACGAAACATTTTTTAAAAAGAATTTTAAAAATGAACAAAATTTTCAAGAAATATGGGATTATGCAAATGATCAAACCTATGAATTATTGGCATACCTGAGAGAGAAGAAAAAATAAACAATCTGGAAAACATATCTGAGGGAATAATTCAAGAAAAATTTTCTAATCTTGCTGGAGAGATAGGCATCCATACACAAAAAATCCAGAAAATACCTGTGAGATAATATTAAAAAATGAACATTACTAAGGCATATAGTCACCAGACTGTCCAAGGTCAATGCTAAAGAAAAATTCTTAAAGACAGCTAGAGAAAAAGATTAGATCACATATGAAGGGAACCCCATCAGGCTAAGAGCTGACTTCTCAGCAGAAACCTTACAAACTAGAAGAGATTAGGGGGCTATCTTCAGCATTCTAAAATAAAATAAATTCCAACAAGTAATTTCATATCTCACCAAACTAAGCTTCATAAGGAGAAATAAAAGTTTTTCCAGACAATGAAGAGCTAAGAATTTGTTACCACTAGACCAGCATTACAAGAAATACTTAAGGGAGTTCTAAACACAGAAATGAAAGAACAAGACATGCTACAACAAAACCACATTTAAGTACATAGCCCTCAGACTCTGTAAAGCAGCCACGCAAAAGAAACTGCAAGGCAACCAGCTAACACTGTTATGATAGCGTGAAAACATCACATAACAATATTAGCCTTGAATTTAACTGGTCTAAACTTTCCAATTGAAAAGCACACAGTGGCAATTTGGATTAAATTACAAGACCCACCCATCTGTTGTCTTCAAGAGACCTGTCTTACATGTAATGACACCTATAGGCTCAAAGTAAAGAATTAGAGAAAGATCTATCATGCACATGGAAAGCAGAAAAGAGCAAGGGTCGCTATTTTTATATCAGATGAAATAGACTTTAAACTGACAACAGTAAAACATCAACAACAAAAATCAAAGAAGGGTATTACATAATAATAAAGGATTCAATTCAGTAAGATTTAATTAGCCTAAATATATATGTATTCAACATTGCAGCACCCAGATTCATAAAACAAGTATTTCTAGACCTTGAAAAGACTTATACAGCTACACAATAATAGTGGGGGAACTTTAACACCCGACTAACAGCATTAGATCATCGAAGCAGAAAAATAACAATGAAATTCTGGACTTAAACTGGATGCTTGACCAATTGGACCTAATAGACAACTACAGAATACTCCACCTAACAACCACAAAATATATATTCTTCTCATCTGCACACAGAACATATTCCAAGACTGATTACATGCTCAGCCATAAGGTACATCTCAATAAATTAAAAGAAAATTGAAATCATACCAACTATACTTTTGGAGCACAGTGGAATAAAAATAGAAACCAATACTAAGAAGATCTCTAAAAACCACACAATTACATGGAAATTGAACAACTTGTTTCTGAATGACTTTTGGGTAAACAATGATATTAAGGGAGAAATAAAAAAATTCTTTGAAGTAATTAAAAACAGAGACACAACATACCAAAATCTCTGGGATGCAGCAAAAGCAGTGTAAAGAGGAAAGTTTGTAGTGCTAAATGCCTACCTTAAAAAGCTAGAAAGATCTCAAAATAAATATCTAACATCACACCTGCAGGAACTAGGAAAACAAGAACAAACTAACTCCAAAGCTAGCAGAAGAAAATAAATAACTAAAAATAAAGCAGAAATAAATGAATTTGAGGCCCCAAAATCCATACAAAAAAATCCCAAAGTTGGTTATTTGAAAGGATAAATAATATAGATAGACTACTAAATAGATTAACAAAGAAAAAAAGAGAGAATATTCAAATAAGCATAATCAGAAATGACAAGGGTGACATTACAGTTGATCCCCACAGAAATACAAAAGATCCTCAGAGACTATTTTAACACTTCTATTACACAAACTAGAAAATCTAGAGGAAATAGATAAGTTCCTAAAGACAGACATTCTCCCAAAATTGAATCTGGAAGAAAACGAAACAATGAAAAGATGAATATTAAGTTCCAAAACTGAATCAGTAATAATACACCTACCAAAAAAAGAGACCCAGACCAGAGAGATTTTACAGCAGAATTCTACCAGACATACAAAGAGCTGGTATCCACTCTACTGAAACTTTCCCGAAAAATCGAGGCGGAAGGACTCCTTTCTAACTCATTTTATAAAGCCAGCATAATCCTGATACCAAAACCTGGCAAAGATGCAATGAGTAAAGAGACTACAGGCCAACATCCCTGATAAACATGGATGTAAAAATTCTCAACAAAATACTAGCAAAGTGAATTTACCATGATCAAGTAGCCTTTATTCCTGGGATGCAAGTTTCGTTCAACATACACAAATCAGTAAATAGGGTTCACCATATAAATAGAATTAAAAACAAAAACCAAAAGATTATGTCAATAGATGTGGAAAAAGCTTTCAATAAAATCCAACATTCTTTCATGATAAAAACCCTTAAGAAACTAGGCATCAAAGGAACATACCTCAAAATAACAAGAGCCATTTATGAGAAACCCACAGCTGACATCATACTGAACAGGCAAGAAATGGAAGCATTCCCTTTGGGAACTAGAACAAAACAAAGATGCCTACTCTCACCACACCCATTCAGTATAGTACTGGGATGCTAACCAGAGCAATCAGGCAAGAGAAAGAAATAAAAGGCACCCAAATAGCGAAAGAGGAAGTTAAGCTATCGCTCTTCATGAATGACATGATTCTATACCTAGTAAGCCCTAGAGATTCTATCAAAATGTTCCTGGAACTGATACACAACTTCAGTAAAATCTGAAGTTTGTACAAAATTCAGTAGGATTTGTATACACCAATAACATGAAAGCTGAAAGCCAAATCAAAAATACAATCTCATTTACAGTAGCCAAAAAAAAAAAAAAAAAATACCTAGGAGTACATCTCATCAAGGAGGTGAAAGATCTTTACACCAAGAAGAACAAAGCACTGCTAAAAGAAATAACAGATAACAAATAAATGGAAAAACATTCTATGTTCATGGATTGGAAGAATCAGCATAATGTAAATGGTTATTCTGCCCAAAATAGATTCAACACTATTCCTATCACACTACCAATGTCATTTTTCATAGAACCAGAAAAAAAAAACTATTCTAAAACTTATATGGAACAAAGAAGAGTCCAAATAGCCAAAGCAACCCTAAGCAAAATGAACAAAGCTAGAGGCATCACAATACCTGACTTCAAACTATACTGTAAGGCTACAGTAACAGACACATAGATCAGTGCAACAGAAAGGAGAACTCAGAAATAAAGTCACACACCTGCAGCCATCCAATCTTTGACAAAGTAAACAAAAACCAAAACAGAAACAATGGGGAAATGAAAAATTTATATGGTCAAGGAAAATAGGTCAGAACTATCTAGAAGACTGATGTTAAGATTAGGACATCATTTCCTTAAATAAGGGTCCCAGAGTTTTGAAGCAGGAAATTAGATCTTTTAATCAAACTCCACCCTGTATAAGACAATCAATGTTCAATCAATGGTGCTGGGATAGCTGACTAGTCACATGCAGAAGAATGAAACTGAACTCCTACATTTCACCATATACAAAAAGCTACTCAAGATGAATTAAATATTTAATTGTAAGACCTCAAACTAGAAGAATCCTAGAAGAAAACCTAAGAAACACCAGTCTAGGCATTGGCCTTGGGAAAGAATATATGACTAAGTCCTCCATAGCAATTACACAAAAACAAAAATTGACAAGTGGAACCTAATTAGGCTAAAGAGCTTCTGCACACCAAAAGCAACCATCGACAGATTAAACATACAATTTACAGAATGGGAGAAAATATTCACAAACTATGCTTCCAGAGAAGATATAATGTCCAGAATCTGTAAGAAACTTAAACAATTGAATAAGCAAAAACTAAATAACCCCATAAAATTATTAAAAGAGACATAGACAAACACTTCTCAAAAGAAGACATACAAGCAGACAACAAACACATGAAAAAATGTTTCACATCACTAATCATCAGAAAAATGCAAATCAAAACCACAATGGATACTACCTCACATTAGTCAGAATGGCTGTTAATAAAAAGTCAAAAAAACAACAGATGCTGGCAAGGCTGCAGAGAAAGAACACTTATACACTGTTGGTGGGAATGTAAATTAGTTCAGCAACTGTGTAAAGCAGTTTAGAGATTTGATTTCTCAAAGAAATTAAAACGGAACTACCATACGACCCAGCAATCCCATTACTGGATATATATCCAAAAGAAAATAAATCATTCTATCAAAAAGACACATGCACTCGTATGTTGATTGCAACAGTATTCACAATAGCAAAGACATTGGAATCAACCTACGTGCCCATAGTGGTGGCTGGGATAAAGAAAATGTGGTACAGATACACCATGGAATACTATGCAGCCATAAAAAGGAACAAAATCATGTCCTTTGTGTCAACATGGATGAAGCTGGAGGCCATTATCCCAAGTGAATTTATGCAGAAATAGAATACCAAATAAGTGGGAGCTAAATGGTGGGTACTCATGAACATAAAGATGGCAACGATAGAAACTGGGGACTACTGGAGTGGGGGTAAAGTAGCGAAAAACTAACTATTGGGTATTATGCTCAGTACCTGGGTGATGGGATCATTTGTACTTCAAACCTCAGCATCACACAATATATCAGGTAACTAACCTGCATGTAACCTCCCTGAATCTAAAATAAAAGTTGAAAAGAAAATTTAATTAAATCTCAACAATATTAAGGAAGTACATTACCAAAAGATACATACAATATGATACCACTTACGTGAAATATGAAAACATGCCAAACAGCATTGGACATTGTGCTATAATAATGTTATAATAATGCAAACATGCATGAGAAAAGTAAATAATCAGATTCAGGTTGGTGATTATCTTGGGGGAAGTTAGGGAGGAAGGAAAACATAAGACATCAGAGAGGTAGAGAGGGAACCCCAATCATACTTGTAGTAAGTATTGCTTTAAAGAAAACCCTAAAAGTTGAAGCAAGTATGGCAAACTGGTGGAAGTGGATAGAGCTGGGTAGCTGGGTCTCGGTTCCAGATACTTAATTTTCATGCATTTGAAATACTTCTTGATAACCAAAGTAAGTACATTAAAAGCACAAGAAACAAGAAACCATCTTTTAAAAAATGAGTTTTGGAAAATGTCTTATACAGGGTGGAGTTTGATTAAAAGATCTAATTTCCTGCTTCAAAACTCTGGGACCTTATTAAGGAAATGATGTCCTTATCTTAACATCAGTCTTCTAGATAGTTCTGGCCTATTTTCCTTGACCATATAAATTTTTCCAAATGAGATCTTTCAGCAGTATGTTTTTCAGCAATTAGGATACGGGAATTTTATGGGATCAGAATCTTTAGACGATATCGATCATTAAGAGAACGTTAAACTGAAAAGTCAGAAGAAGAGAAAAATTTCACAGTATGTTAAGGAACAAACAAGCCACATACATACATCTTATGTGATTGGTGGGGGGAGAGTTTGTATTGTTTTTTAGCTGTTTCTGGAAGACTCTTAAAAGACATCTTTATAGTCTCATCTGAGCATTTTGTTTTCTTCTTTTCTGAGCATGGTTAACAAATTAAAGAGCCTGTTTCCTCTCCACAGCTGTGTGTCATTGCCTTAGGGACTATTATGGGAACGGATTCTAAAGGAGTTACTTCTGCTGTCTAGCAGCAAGAGCTCTTAATATAAACAAGCCTGTAAGCTACCCACATATTGAACAGATGTCTGTGAGCATTCCTGCTGGCTACTCTGTCCTGTGGGCTGTCCACTGTGTATTCCCTGATAGCAGACCTCTGACCTATGAAGTAATGTTGCCCTGAAGACACTGGATGCAAAGACAGGTCTGAAGTAAACTCAGTGAATTTGCTTCCTTGTGCAGTCCTTGGAAAGTGATGGCTGCAATATCAGGGAGTTGTGGGGAGATTGGATTGTATTTTATGTCTATAGATGAGAAGCTCTAAAACTAATGCATTTTGGAAAGCTAATATTTTCCAGTAGGGATAAATACATATTTTTAAAGTTCCAAATTATTAAATGGCTTAAATGGGTGCATTTTACCAAAGACCTATTCATAAAAAGGGAATTGGATTAAGATTGTTTAAAGTTAATGCAATAATGAAGCAGATGCTGACTTTCTTTGTAATAGACTAAAACAACTAATCTGACTTCAAATATTTATATTTATTTTACTTGCTAGGCATCACCACTTTATTAAAAAGGAATTTTCTTAGCAAGACTTATTTGGAGAATTGAGCAAGTGAGATTTTAGGAAATGGGACAAGAGCTGGAGCAATATAATGTTCTAGAATATTCAAAGACAACGGGAGCAATGCAGGTGCTTTGATCTGAGATGTTTCCAGCCTGCTGAGAATGGACCTGATTGTATATCAAAATCAGGCTTTCCTTCTAATTGACTTTGAGCAATAAAAGTATGTTAGTAAATGGCTTTGGAATATGGTCATCTCAGACTGAGATCACTGATCTCATAGTCTTGAACTTTCAGAGTTGGAGGAGTTTTTAATATTGGTAAGAAACTGTGGCCCAGGCAGGACCACACATCATGATGGTATAAGGATCATTTAACCTTATCTTTATCTTTAATTTTTGAGTTCTAAAGCTACTTGATTTGTATACAAATCTAAAAATATTATTTAAATATATACAGATACACATGTATACACACATATGTAAATATTTAAACAGTATATAAATATGTGTATTTATATATTTAAACATATGTCTATAAACACTACTCATGGATAGATTTTGACAAAAAGAAGAAAAAGTCAAACTTGAATCTGATTAAGTCTCTAAGTCTTATTAATAGTTTATGATAAATTTAAGGGAAAGAAGAATATGTCAGATCACATCATGAGGTTGCAATCAGCAAAATTCACATGGTGGAAAATCTACTAGATAAGGAATTATGTTTCTTTCACACATAAACATAAAGATATGCTGCCCTGTGATTGGAGTAAAGCAAAGAAAATATTTAGTCCTTGAGAAGCTAATTTCTATGTTGTAGATTAGGAGCTTACTGTCCGTATAGAAACTGACCCAAACGTGTGTAGGAGTTGCTTTGCTCATGAGATATAAGGGACTTCATTTTTTTTCTTCTTCATCTTACTGTCTTGTAACAAAGTTAGAGCAGCTGAACTTTAGTGAGGTTATTGGTTATCTGAGTCAGCCGCTGCACTCACATGACATTACTCTAAGACATGAGCCTTGATGTGATTGAAGGAAGAGTTTCTATCATTGATGTCATCTTGGCTTTGGTTGTAGAGCTTTCTTTAAAATTTCACTTTGAGTAATAGACATACTTAATCCTACACAAAGATAAACCTAAATAGTACTAGATTGGTGGACACACAGTATCATTTTTTGTTTTTTTCTTGTTGGTGGTGGTTTTTGTTTTGTTTTGACCACTGTCTACTGCAGAAATCTAGTCCAAATTATGACAGACTTCTGACTAATCATTTGGAAAATGGCGTTCGATTTGCCAAAGGTTTATTCAGATGTTTTTATTGTATTATGATGACTATTTCTACTTTTTTTCCCCCAGAATCTAAAGTTTTTAAGATTAAACCTACAAAATAGAAGATTATCCTTTATTAAAAAGGGAAAAAATAAAAACCCAAGGAATGTGATTATAACTTAGGCTAGCCATGAGAATTAATGACTCCAATCCACACACAAGACAAAATTTTATTAGTGTACAGTTTGTACTGTATGCTCTTACATTTCAGTCTGTCATGCCCTAAAAATGTGCTTTTCCATTTGGATAAATAATTGAAAATCACCCAATGTCTAAGGCTGGTTTGCTTCTGATTTCTACTATGAGGCTGTACAACTTTTGGGAATGTGTGATCAGTGCCAAACAAGGGCAAAGTTTACCAACCGTAGCTCCTTTAGTGTGAATGTTGGTGTTTGGGCTCTGTTTCCCATTGAGGGTTTTATCCTTAAATGGAGTCTATTTGTTATTTTACAAGTTGAACTAACAATTTCATT
Organism: Ateles fusciceps; assembly: GCA_036589455.1. NCBI lineage: Eukaryota > Metazoa > Chordata > Mammalia > Primates > Atelidae > Ateles > Ateles fusciceps. The sequence continues at coordinate 10,017,216 of JAZHEH010003259.1, forward strand.
TTAGTCAAAAGCAAAATTTATATATATTAGTGGTTTTGAGTGTTACTTTTGAGCAGGCTTTTAAATAAATTAACAAAAGTTAATATATTAAAAATAAAACACACATAATAAAACAATAGGCAAAGATGTTCAGAATCATGATATAGGGATGTTCCAATTGGTTCTATCACTGGGTACCCTAGCTATTTAAAAACTCATTACCGAATACTAGTTCTTCTCCTCCTCATTCCCATACAATTCACCAAAATCAGAGAGTTCTATACGCGCACACACACACACACACACACACACCCTTCTTTTAAAGCCATATCCATACAAAAATTTAATTAGAAAGCCTAAATGTAGGCCAGGCATGGTGGTTCATGCCTGTAATCCCAGCACTTTGGGAGGCCGAGGTGGGCAGATCATGAGGTCAGGAGTTCGAGACCAGCCTGACCAACATGGTGAAACCCCGTCTCTCCTAAAAATACAAAAATTATCCAGGTGTGGTGGCGTGCGCCTGTAATCCTCACTACTCAGGAGCCTGAGGCAGGAGAATCACTTGAACCCAGGAGGCAGAGGTTGCAGTGAGCCGAGATAGCACCACTACACTCCAGCTTGGGCAACAGAATGAGACTCTGTCTCAAAAAAAAAAAAAAAGAAAGAAAGAAAAAGGAAAGCCTAAATGTGTCATGATCAGCCAATTTCATTGATCAAGTTCAGCAAATTAGGAGGAAACAGGCACTATCTTTGCATGTCTATTTTAAACTTACTAAAAATACAAATTTAATTGAAAGAACTAAAATGCAGTATCTTAGGACAGGTAAAGAACAGGTATGGCATGGGCCCTATAACCACCATCTGCTGTTCTCCAGGGCTGCTGTGATAAGGAGATTCTAGCTACAGCCTGTCAATCTGGAAACTTTTTTGGTGAACACTTTGCTGTGCCAGTGCCTGACCAGCAGATGTCAGTTGCTGAGTCAAGCCTGAGGCATGCAGAGAAGGCCATCTTCTTAAGTGCCACTACTGGGCACCTCTGACAAGAATGGCTTGGGCATCTAAGCATCTCAGGGTCTTCCTTCATTTCTACTGATGATGGAAATATATTTTGGTCCCTTTGTAGGATCAGTTTATTTGCTTTTCAAGATCAGTATTTTTTCCCTAGTAAATTGATAGACATGATTTTTTAATGTAAAAATAAATTTCAATTTTTAAACATAATATTGATAAATTACTAAATTTAAATCTCTTTAAATGGAGATTTTTCAGCTTCAGCAGCAGACTTAAGGAAAAGTAAAACTATGGTACATACAGGAATATAAAATTGTGAACAAAAATTGAAATGTATTTAAGAATGATTAAAAAAAGTTTGCCAGTATATATTTACAAAGTTGATAATGTCTAACTAACAAATGCAGTTTTAAAAATTCAAAGACAGAAAGTAATAAGCTATGTCACAAATGAAGCATTGTAGTAAAAACTAGCAAGTTTTAAACTAAGATTAGCTTAGCTCATGCAAGACAGTCTTTGACCAATCCTGCTAATACACAGGAAGGAACAGTGTTAGGAGATAACCTCAGCACCCCATAGCCTGGACTTATGTTCATTGCCATTAAGAATAACATGAGTGTTGTGATCTGTGGTCACTGAAAATCTAACAGTCCCCTCTGGCTCTCAGGGCAGACAATCTGGCTCTGCTAATCCTTCCACTGATCACTGACTGACTGTATGTCTCTTCCCAAAAGAAAGAATTGGATTTGAGTATTTTAATGGACAGAGTTTCAGTATCCGGCCATCTGTTTATCCTCTGGAAAGTTTACGGATAGCCACTTGGGGTGAAATCTCCATGCTGAGTTGATTCAATGGGACCCTGTAAGACAGAGTCACATGAGTCAAAACTCAGTAGACTATAACTAAGAAACTCACTCTTTGAAGGTACAGAGGTATGGCTAGACTTCTGAAGCTTTTTAGAAGAATGTATTGTAAATTGCAAACTACTTAGGAGCATGGGCTATCTGATATAAGAAAAATAGAAAAATACTTTATTATGTAGATACCCACAAAGGCCATCATCATGTACTTGTGAATAAAATCTCTTATTCTTTGCTATGTGTAGAAATTTTATAATAAACATTTGCTATTCAAAATAAAAATTATCACTACTGCTCTTCTCAACAACTAAAACGTAATTTTTATTTATTCAACAAATATTTATTATATGGTAAACATTGCTAGATGCAGAGGATACAAGAAAGAAAATACAGACATAAAGCTTATGGTTTTGGAGTAGATGCAGATATGCACATTGGCAAATTGAACAGTGTTATGCAGGCTATGAGAGGGGAAAGATAATAATATTTTTGGATTATAGGACAGGCATTTAACTGTAACCTGTGTAGCCTTGGGAGCTGGGGCCTACCTGCAGATAATTACATATAGATCAAAACCACCTAGAATTGAGTATGAAGGAGAAACCAATGGAGAATGATGTCCAAGTTTCTCTTTCTGCTTTGAGGGACCAGAAGGATGATGGTGCTATTCACTGAGGGAAAATAAATCCAGCAGGAAAAGCAAGATTGAGAGGAAGATCAGGCCAGGTGCAGTGGCTCATATCTACAATCCCAACACTTTGGGGAGACAAGGTGAGAGGATCACATGAAGCCAGGAATTCAAGACCAGCCTGGGAAACATAGCAAGACCCCCATCTCTACAAAAAATGAAAAAAAAAACAGAAGAAGTTCATGCATTCAGTTTTGAAGATGTTCCTTGAAGTATCTGAGAAACCTTCAAGTGGATTGGAATAATAGGTAGAGAGAGATACAGCTCTGGATCTGAAGAGATAGATTTATGCAAGAGATAAAGCTGTGAGATTCATCAGCTTATATGAAAGATACTTGAAATCATGGGAGTGAATCAACTCACCCAGGGAAAGTGGGTAGAATCAGAAAAGGCTTAAAAGGCAAAACCCTGAGAATCATCATTATGTGCAGGCAAATGGAGGAAGGGAAACCCAGAGAGACAGAAAAATATTGATCAGAGATACGAAAGGATGGGAAAACCAAGGAGATAACAAGGTAAGTTGAATGATGGAAATAGAAGGCATATGACAGTGAATTGAGATATTATTAGGCAATAAGGAAGTGTCAGAATGTATGAACTTAATTTTTTAAAAACTATCTGCCAAAAGGGAGAGAAGAGATAAGGTAATAACTAGAGATTGAGAAAAACCTTAAAAATGGAAGAGGTTTGTACACAATTAAAATGTTAATGAAAAATCCCTTATAGAGTGAGGAACTTTAGATACAGCACACAGGCAATCAACAGAGCAAAATTCCTGAAGGCAGGGAGGAGGGGAATTCAGAGAGTAAATAGAGAAATTAGCTTGAGATGGAGGAGAAGCATCTCCTTCATTGTAAAGCAGAAAGAACTTTTAAAAAGACAATAGAATGATTCGTGAATATAGCTGCATATGTGATTTGGGTAGTGAGAAGTTCCCATTTTTCTAATGATATGAACAGGAGATAGGGAAATACTGGGCAAAGAGGGTGGTTCCCCCGGCAAAGGCTCCACCCTTAAACCTGGATGTCCATCGCCCTAAGTGAGAACAGGCATTCCTGTTTTCATGCCCTGTAACCATATAAACCCCGAGCCCCAGGCTCCAGAATCAGAAGATAAGGAGACAAGCAGATAAATGGCAGAACAGTATGGCAGAGAAAGAGAGAAGAGAAGGAGCATCTGAACACTGAGAGAAGTTCAACCACTGGCCAAACTCCAGGAGAAGATCATCTTCCCACTCCATCCCCCTTCCAGCTCCCCATCCATCCCATTGAGAGCCTCTTCGACCACTCAATAAAAGTCCTGCATTCATCCTCCAAGGCCAAGTGAGATCTGATTCTTCCAGGATACTGGACAAGAGCTCAGGATATGGAAAGCTGTCATACTGGCTGTCTGCCCTTGCAGAAAGGCAGAGGGTCCACTGAGCTGGCTTACATTTAAGCCACCCACAGATGGCAAGGCTAAATGGGTGCACTGTAAGACATGCCCACCTGGGCTCCTGCACCTGTCCATTTGCGTGCTCCCCCCTTCCGTAAGAGGTTTGAGCAGCGGCAGCAACCGAGCAGACGAGCCACATCCCCATTTTACATCCTGTGATGGGAGTCAGGGAACTCTCGTGTTTCAGTAACAGTTTTTGTTTCATATCACGATGGTCACTTACAGATCTTACTATACACTCTTGTTTTTATTCAACACAATGCATGTAATTAAATGATTTTTGTCTTTTTACATATTTTTTTAGAATTTAGCATATTTAAAACATTGCTTGGAAATATAAATTACCCAGGTATACAGACATTTTTGTTTCATATCAACAGTTTCATTTTTATTTCTACCTTGTGTGGTTTCTGGATTCATAGTGAAACATTAATTTGGTACTAGAATTTCCGTTTATGTATAGAAAATCATTCTAAATTTTAAATTTTAGCTCTATCTTTCAGATTGAGTTGGTAATCTATATAACAGCTTCAGGAATGTAGCTTAAGCTGTATTAGTAGTTTAAGAAAAAGTAACCTGAAGTACAGGCAAAATGTTTGTAAAAGAATATTTTTGTTTGCATCATTCTTCATATAGACAAAATTTGGATACAAAATAAAATTCAAACAAGAGAAAATGCATGAATGTATTATGATTAATAAAATACATACAATTTATAATATTCACAAAGGACTTTTACAAATATAAATATTTATGACATTCATTGATAAAAACAGTGTAACAGTTATAAATACAGTATGACTTGTGTTAATATAAACATGCATTTAAAAAATAGATTATTTGATACATTGTTGCTATTGTGGTTTGTATTTTGTTGTTCCATTTACCTGTGTTTTCTAAAATGGGAATATAAACATTTTAGAAGAAGTAAAACTTAAATTATATTATGAGAAATATATTCCTGGATTGTCATATTTTGAGGAACATGTGTTTCTAATTACTGAACTTTCAGATGATATGCACATCTTGAAATGTCTATTCTTTTATGATTCAGACCTGATATTTGCCTACTTTCCATATTAATTCTATAGTAAAAATGCTTTATTTTCTAAATTTGACTTTTTTTGCTGAGAGTTAAAACATTTGTACTTAACAAAGAAAGTACAGGTTAAATGCGAAGGCCAAAATTAAGGGTCGATCCTATTTAATTTAGAATTTGTTGTATTTAAAGTGGAACATCTCCCCTCTTCCTTTCCTCTGGATCTTTCCAGTTGGAGCTTCTCACTCGGTCTGTGCTGTAAATGAGAGTACGGTATGTACTGTACCTGTACTGGAGCATTTTATTATTTGTTAGAATTTTTCCTAGTGCTAGGTCATTTTGGGCAGGAAGTCATTGCCAGTTAGAAAGAAGCAGAAGGAAAAGCAAAAATAATGTACTCTAAAAAAGGGTGGTATTTGCAAGTTGCACGTAACTGTTATTTTAAACCATCAAGAACTGGGTTTGGTGGTGGCAGCCGCATCTACACTGGAGAGTGTCATTGAAGAGAACTAGGTATTATAGGAGCCACAAGCAGACTGTGTAATTAGGGTTAGGTGAAAGGATTGGGTAATCCTGCAATAGGCACTGTTACATAACACATCAGTCGCTGCCCAGGGATATGAGCGGTAACTGAATATTATAGCGGGAACTGTTAGCATTGATGCTGCCAAGGGTCACTAGCTGTTTCCATTATAAACCTTATTTTGTAGTTGGCTTATAACCCAGACAGTTGAATTTACATCAGGTGGAAACCTGGCATTTAAAGTAGAAGCGTAGAGGCACTATTTTTTTTTCAGTAATAAAATTTTGAGCTAGGAGGTACTAGAGAAATCATCTAGTCCAACACCTACTTTACAAATGAGATAGAGGTATGTATTTAAAATGGAGCGAGAGACATATTTAGTAGCATACAGTTACCTAGAGGCAGAACCAAACCTAGGACACAGATTTTTCTGTCCTTCAGATTAAAAAACAAACACAAAAACAAAAAGACTCTTTCTCCCATCCTGTGCTAATCTAATTTATTTTTAGTATATGGAGGTGCCAGAGGAATGTTGACTATCTTACATTCACCAGAATCTCTCTTAACGTATGAAGTGACTTGGCCAGGGAAATATAACGTGTAGAGTGGCACAATAGGAGAGAACACAGCCCGTCTTCTGTTGCTATTTTGCATTTTTATATCCTTTCCTCCAGCTGTCTATTCAGTTCATTCATTGATTATTAGAAAATAAATGATTGTTAAACCATTGATACATGGGGGCTAGTTTACTCCTTCTCATGATCATAAATTGAATCATAAATTGAACTGGAAAAGAAAGAAGGGCTATGAAGCCAGAACCATGATTCAGTAAAACCTCAATTTGTGTTGAAAAGTAAGTTCAATCAGTTAACCACATGGTCTCCATGATATTGAAAGGAAAGTGTACTGGATTATTTTTCTTTGATAAATTCCAACAATTAGTTTGTGAATATTAGATAAAGTTGGAACTTTTTTTTTTTTTTTAAGACGGGGTTTCACCATGTTGGTCAGGCTGGTCTTGAAGTCCCGACCTCAGGTGATCCGCCCGCCTTGGCCTCCAAAGTGCTTGGATTACAGGCGAGAGCCACCACACCCGGCAAGTTGGAACTTTTGATGTAAATAAAATGATGATATTTTCTTGAACTATGTATTACATTAGTTGGCTGGAACTATAAATTATATATATATCATGACTTCCTGCCTAGTTGGCTTTCCTGAAATCTAACCCAGAAGAGCATCCTCCGTCAATTGTACCATGGCTCAGTATTTAAAAGAGAGCTACTCTTCCACACCTGAAAGAATAATCTATCATGACAGTACAAAGTTCATACCAAAATCACATTGGAATTTTAAAACCCATTCTGTGACCAGCATACAGCTAGTATTCCCCCTTCTCTCTCTATTTTCACCTTGTTGACACCCAAGATCCTAGAACTTTGTTTGAACCTGTCTTTTTCCTTTACTGGATGATAAATTCCTTTGAGTACAGGGACTAAGCACTGTTTTTCTTATTCACATTCTCTCTTCCATATACCACAGTTGTACTGAGCCCTAGTGCTCAATATACACAATCAAAATTTATATTGTTTGTTATATTATTTTCTTAGAGATATACCTCTGCAGAGCCTAGGATTATTGTATTAAAAGGTATCATCTCCTATAGAAGAATGTGTTGATAAAGTGAACTAAGCCCAGTTTAAAGTAGAAGAAAAATCATGTGGAGGAGCCTTAGACTTTGACTTTTGCTTACAGTGAGAAATGAGTTGGAATATGCTAATTAGAATTCCCAGTGTATAATTTGATAAACCTTACCCAATCAAGAACATTTGTCTATTGTTTATATTTTATGCTATTTTTTTACCTTATTTCCCAAATTAAGATGTTGCATTATGTTTGTATTTTGTTTATACTTTGTTTGTGGTCATTATTATTCTGTAGGTTTATGACGTTGACAGCTTGAAATTCCTATAAACCACGAAAACCATTCTGAGGAAGTGGGTGGTAATTGGCAAAGGGAAAGCATAATATGGAGAGAATTAGTCAAAGGCTGTTGTAATAATTTGGCTCTGTTAGAGGGTTCATTTGTTTTGCATTTCTTGTCCAATGTATTATAATGTTATTGAAGATGACTTCATAGGTCAAGTGTCACTTAGGAAACCTCATATTTTTATTTAGCATGAAGAGATCCAAACTTGCCAGAAAGTCAATATTTATCAGGGTCACTTCATTTAATATTTTTATTTTCTCCATAACCTAATCCCCATTTCAGGAGTTGACAACTTTAGTCAGTGGTTTAAGTTATCCTCATTTTGTCAGAAATGGTGTGTGCCACCAACCTAACTTCTTGTTGCTAAGAGAGTACGCCAAGGTGCATTTTCCACTGAATCACATGTCTCTGTGGTTTCAAAGCACAGATATTAGTTGACCTCTTGGAATTGTTGCCAGGTTTCAGTAGTGTTTTGGGTCCTGTTTTAGGAGTTTGGGGCCATCAAGTGAACATTTAAATCTTTTATGAAGCATTTTTGTCTTTAAGAAAAATCCAGGTGCAGACACTGAAATTGCATGTTAACAAAAACCTAAATAATTACAAGGATTTTGACATGCAAATGAAATTCTCTGTGCTGTTTGATTTTAAAGTCATTAAAAAAGAATACTGTTTGGACGTGAAAACTATGTGGAATCTTTGTAAATCTAAACTCAAGTCAACCCTGCAGAAAGTTGGAAAAACTGACTCATCACCACAATGACTTTCTAGCTCTTGTGTATACCCACCCAAAAAGTCTTGCTTTTCTATAACCACAGAGGTGTTAGAGCATGCATGAACGCCATGTCCACCACACTTCCAGCCTACATAAAATTTCATCTGGTGATTTCTAGGAGTCCATATGATTTCCACAATGCTGAGAAATAATTCTATAATAAAGTTTGTCTTTTGACAGAGATTTAGTTATATTGCTCAACCTAACCATTCAATTGGACACATATACATGGATATACTCATATATTTATGTATAAGATCAATATATTTGCTCTATTTTTATTCAGATATTTAGATATTATATTCCACTACCTATTACTAATGCTAACTTACAGCTTATTTATTATTAATGCTACCTTAGTGATTTAATATCCAAAACATTTTCAATGCATCATCTAATTTTCATTTCTTTGTGTTTTTGCTCCTCATTCTGGGAGACTTCTCTTGATGTGTCTTTATTTTCCAAATCACTAACCAGGCCTTCTATAATACCAGGACTATTTTATTCTCAACCCCTTTATGAATAATTTTATTTTCATAATTATGGTTTTAAAATACTTTATTTATAGAAGGATGGTTTTAAATTCTAAGAAATCTTTTGGTTTTCTAATTTTTTTTTCATAGCAGCATAGTTTTGTTTTATTGATAAAATAGTCTCTAGATCATGTTGAGGATGATGATTGTCTTAAATTCTCCTTTGATAAAAATAGTCCTTTTCTCCCCCATGGTATTAGTTTCCTTCTCTCTCTCTCTTTTTTTTTTTTTGAGACAAAGTCTCACTTTGTTGCCTGAGCTGGAGTGCAATGGTGTGATCTCGGCTCACTGCAACCTCTGCCTTCCAGGTTCCAGTGATTCTCTTGCTTCAGCTTCCTGAGTGGCTGAGACTAGAGGTGTGTGCCACCACACCTGGCTAATTTTTATATATATTTTTAGTAGAGACCAGGTTTCACCATGTTGGCCAGGCTGGTCTCGAATTTCTGACCTCAAGTGATCTGCCCACCTTGTCCTCCCAAAGTGTTGGGATTACAGTTGTGAGCCACCATGCCTGGCCAGTTTCCTTCTTTATTTTTGTCTGATTTTTTTCCCAATACTTGATGATATATGTATACATAAGTTTGTGTATATGACAGAGGTACATAACAGAAGGAGGAAAAAACATGAAGAAACAGAATGTTGATTTCTCCATTGACTAGATTTGTTATTCCTCCCAAAATCCACACTGTGGTATTGAAAACCACAGTATGTGGGAGAGAGAAAGTTGTGACTCATACTTATGGATACGATCTAAAATGAGGCTCAATTTGACCTCCTGAATCTGTATACTTTGATTCAGCAATTCCATTTCTAGAAGTTTATATTAAGGGAGGAGTCAAGGTTATATGTACCCAGGATTAAGTTTGAGAATGTTCATCACAGTTACAACAATGCAAGAATAATAGAATGCAAAGTCAAAATTGATGTGCTGGATAAATAAGTTATGGTGATTCAGATAATAGAAAGTAATGTAGCCCTTAGCCGTTATGTCTTCAGGTACTATTTTAAAAAGGAAAGAAATGCTCACATGATAATATTGGCAAAAAGAGAAAATGCCTAATAGTCAAAGCAACGTGATTCTATTTAGAAAAATAAGACAAAGGAAATGTGTGTGTGTGTGTGTGTCTGTGTGTCTGTGTGTCCTAAAATGAAATATGACAAAATATTAAACATGATTAACACTGATAGTGAGAACATTATAGTTGCCGCGTTTTGTTTTAGTTTAATATTATTATTCTTATTTGTAATACAGAACTTCTAAAGTTTTCTTTTCTTCTTCTTTTTTTTTTTTTTGGAGATGGAGTCTTACTCTCTCTCTCAGGCTGGAGTGTGGAAGCATGATCTCAGCTCATTGCAACCTCCACCTCCTGGGTTCAAGTGATTCTCCTGCCTCAGCCTCCTGAGTAGCTGGTGGGATTACAGGCACCTGCCATCACACCCAGCTTTTTTTTTTTTTTTTTTTTTTGTATCTTTAGTAGAGATGGGGTTTCACCATATGGGCCAGGCTGGTCTTGAACTTCTGACCTCAGGTGATCCACCTGCCTCGGCCTCCCACAGTGTTGGATTACAGGTGTGAGCTATGGCGCCCAGACTTAAAATTTTCTTCATATACTAGTTAACACATATAATCTATATGTAACATATATATATAAATTATGAAGCATAACAGTAAAATAAATAAGAACAAAGCATTTTCAGGTTTAGGAACTGGAATACTGACAACACATTTGGGACCACTTGTATATACTTGTGCATGTCTCCGTATTTCATAATCCTGTCCCCCAGAGGTAAGCACTCTCCTGAATACTGAGTTTATACTTCCTCTGTTTTTTTGTTTTCCAAAATATGTTCCTTAACAGTACAGTTGATTTCTTTTTGTTTGGAACCTCATAAAATTGAATATCATGTGTAACTTTTGTAACTTTTTTCTCCACGTTTTTCTAAGTTCCATCACTTTCACTCCTGTATAATATTACATTATGTGACTATACTTGAATGCAAATGACCATGAACAGAAAATACAACTAATTATTAGTTAATGTTAATTATATATTTAATAGTTGTATTTTCTGTTCATGGTCATTTGCATTTAAGTATTTGTTATTAGATGAATGTCATTACATAAATCACTGTGCCTGTGTCAAGACACAGGGCACATGTGAAAAGATTTTTCTAGATCATAATCTGTGATGGAACAGCTAGGCCATGTATTGTGTGCTTATTGCTTTTATATTGTAAAGTTAAAGTGTTTTCCAATTACTCTCCTAACATCAGTGGATAAGAATTTCTATAGTTCACATCCTTGTTGACAGTCATTGTCATACTTACATTTTGCCCATCTAGTGGATATCAAACTGTGTCCCTTTATACTGCTGAACTGCATTACTGCATTGTTAATGATTAAAACATCTTCCCTATACTTCTGGTCATCTAGTCTTTCTCCTCTAAAAAAAAAAAGCCTTTTGACGCTTTTCTGCTAGGTTGTTGGTCTATTCTTATAACCATTAAGAGTTTTATTAGAAGATATTAAAAAGATATTTGAGTTTTTTATCTTTTGTTAATGTATGGTTGACATATTTTTCTAATTTATGGCTTGTATTTTACTTGTTGTGGTTTTTTTATAATTAATGTTAATTCATTTTAATGAGTCAAAGTTATCAAATTTGTAATTTTTAGTTGGTACTTTTGTGTCTTGTTGAAGAAATCTTTCCCTAGCCCCACGACTATAAAGAAATTCTCCTTATTTTCTTCTAAAATTTGGTTATCTACCTTTTTAAATTAAGAATTTAATCAATCTGAAATTGATTTGTGGAAATTGTGTTTAATAAGGTTCTAGTTTCGTATTTTTCAAAATGAATGATCCACTGAACCAGCATCATATATTGAGTAGTCCCCGCCTTCCCATTGATCTGCCTTCTCAATTACAGCATTTCCATACATGCCTGGGTCTATTCCTATTTTCTCATTCCTTCTATCAGCATCCTTTTTGTTTGCAAACCAATACCACACTGGTGTTTTCATGGCTTTTTAAAAAGTCTGTTGTCTCCTGGGGAAATCTCCACACACCATTTTTCCCTCAGGGATGTCTTAACTAATCTTGGGCTTTGCTTTTCCTTCATTAATATCAGAACTGGATTCTCAAGTTTCTTTTTAAAAATTCTATGCAATTCAAATTAAAATTGCATTTATGCCATTTGGGGATATTGACTTCCTTATAATAGCAAGATTCCTTGAAAGTGGCAAAGTTTAAACTTATTTATGTCTCTTTTCATGTCTCAATAATATTGAAAGTTTCCTCCATGGATTCCTTATATATTTTTGTTACATATGTTTTTACACATCTTATATTTTCTGTTAACCTAGTAAATGGTTAGCACATTTACTAGGTTAACAGAAAATATAAGATGTGTAAAACATTATATATACATCACGTTTCTTTATCCACTCATTGACTGAAGGGGCATTTGGGCTGGTTTCATATTTTTGCAATTGTGAATTGTGTTGCTATAAACATGCCTGTGCAAGTATCTTCTTTTCTTCTAGGTAGATATCCAGTCATGGGATTGCTGGATCAAATGAGTTCTGCTTTTAGTTTTTTAAGCAATCTCCACACTGTTTTCCATAGTAGTTGTACTAGTTTATATTTCTACCAACAGTGCAAAAGTGTTCCCTTTTCACCATACCCACGACAACATCTATTATTTTATTACTTTTTTAAAATTATGGCCATTCTTGCAGGAGTAAGGTGGTATCACGCTGTGGATTTGATTTGCATTTTTCTGATCATTAGTGATGTTAAGCATGTTTTCATATGTTTTTGGCTATTTGTATGTCTTGTTTTGAGAATTGTCTATCCATGTCCTTAGCCCACTTTTTGATGGAATTGTTTGTTTTTTACTTGCTGATTTGTTTGAGTTCCTTATGGGTTCTGGGTATTAACCCTTTTTCAGATGTATAGATTGTGAAGATTTTCTCCTTTTCTGTGAGTTGTCTGTTTACTCTGCTGATTGTTTTCAAAAAGCTTTCTGGTTTAGTTAAGTCCCATCTATTTATCTTTGTTTTTGTTGCATTTGCTTTCTTGGTCATGAAGTCTTTGCCTAAGCCAGGGTCTAGAGGGTTTTTCTGTTGTTCTCTTCTAGAATTTTTATGCTTTCAGATCTTAGATTTAAGACTTTGATCCATCTTGAGTTGATTTTTTGTATACGGTTGTACAACTGGATAAACTGGATACGAATCTGGTTTCATTCTCCCACATGTAGCTAGCCAGTTATCCCAGCGTCATTTATTGAACAGAGTGTTCTTTCCCCCCACTTTATGTTTTTGCTTGCTTTGTCAAAGATCAGTTAACTGCAAGTATATGGCTTTAATTCTGGGTTCTCTATTCTGTTTCATTGGTCTATGTGCCTATTTTTATACCAGTACCAAGCTGTTTTGGTGACTGTGGCCTTACAGTACAGTTGGAAGTTGGATAATGTAATGCCTCCAGATTTGTTCTTTTCTCTTAGTTTTGCTTTGGCTATGCAGGCTCTTTTTTGGTTCCATATGAATTATAGGATTGTTTCTTCTAGTTCTGTGAAGAATAATGGTGGCATTTTGCTGGAAACTGCATTGAATTTGTAGATTGTTTTTGGCAGTATGATCATTTTCACAATATTGATTCTACCCATCCATTAGCATGGGACATGTTTCCATTCATTTGTGTCATCTACAATTTCTTTCAGCAGTGTTTTGTAGTTTTACTTGTAGCAGTCTTTCGTTCCTTGGTTAGTTAGATATATTCCTAAGTCTTTTCTTTTTTCAACTATTGTAAAAAGTTGAGTTCTGGATTTTATTCTCAACTTGGTCACTGTTGGTGTATAGCAGAGCTACTGATTTATGTATATTAATTTTGTACCCTGAAACTGCCAGATTCATTGATCAGTTCTAAGAGCTTTTTGGAGAAATCTTTAGGGTTTTCTAGTGGATTATCTGATTATCTTGTTGATATGTTGTTGGATTTGGTTAGCTAGTATTTTGTTAAGGGTTTTTGCATCTATGTTCATCAGGGATATTGATTTGTAGTATACTTTTTTGTTATGTCCTTTCCTAGTTTTGGTATTAGGGTGATACTGGCTTCAGAGAATGATTTAGCAGGAATTTCCTCTTTCTCTGTCTTGTTGAATAGCATCAACAGGATTGATATCAGCTCTTCTTTGAATGCCTGGTAGAATTCACCTGTGAATCTATCTGGTCCTAAACCTTTTTTTGGTTGAAATATTTTTTATTACCATTTCAATCTTGCTGCTTGTTATTTGTTCAGAGTTTTTATTTCTTCCTGGTTGAATCTAAGAGGGTTGTATATTTCCAGGAACTTATCCATCTCCTTAGGTTTTCTAGTTTATGTGCATAAAGGTGTTCAAGACAGCCTTGAATGATCTTTTGCATTTCTGTAGTATTGATTGCAATGTCTCTCATTTTGTTTCTAATTGAGCTTATTTGGATCTTGTTTCTTTCTTTGGTTAGAAGCAAATTTTTGGTGCCACAAAAGAAATAGCACCCATACATAAATTTCTCAGTGAGGCAATTTTTACTTCTATAGAAGGGTGTGTCTCATTGATGGAGCAATGGTGAGAGCACATCTCAACAAGGGAGGTGAAGGGGTTCTTATCCCTGACACAGGTCATCCTTACTGCTGTGTTGTTCCTCTACTGGGTAGAGTTGGACCTTATAGTCTAAGCTAATTCCAATTGGCTACTTTAAAGAGAGCAGGGATACAAGCCAGAGTGGAGGGGTGAGCAGTTTTGGTGGGAAAGATGGCTATGAAACAGGTAACTAAAGGTGACACATGTCAGAGTAGGTGACCAGGGGTGACTCAGGTCAGAGCAAATGACCAGAATGAGTCAGGACTCTAAATATGTGGATTAGGATGGGAATTTATGAGTGGGACATGCAGTTTCAGTGAGAGGAATAGGTGCAGATAACCAGGAGAACAGATGTGAACTACTGATTAGAACTCGTGAGAAGGTTGTTTATTGAAACTAGGGGCAAGGGAGATTTCTACTTGGTTTTGATCCATTGCTGTGAGCTAGTGTGTTCTTTTGGGGGTGCTAAAGAACCTTGTTTTGTCATATTACCAGAATTTTTTTTCTGGCTTCTTCTCTTTTAGGTAAACAAATCTGAAGTTCAAGGGCTGCTGTTCAATTCTTTTGTTCCAAGGGGTGCTCTCCGCCTTACCCTAGGGATGTGGCTTTCTGACTGCCAACCTGCAGTGATTGCTATTTCTCTTCTGGATCTAGCCACCCAGAGGAGCTACCAGGCTCCAGGCTAGAACTGGGGAATGTCTGCTCAGAGTCCTGTTATATGAACCATCTTCAGGTCTCTCAGCCATGGGTACAAGCACCTGCTCCAATGGAGGTGGCAGGAGAGTGAAGTGGACTCTCTGAGGGTCCTTAGTTGTAGTTTTATTTTGCTAGTTTTGTGTTCATTGGCCTCCAGCCAGGAGGTGTTACTTTCAGGAGAGCATCAGTTGCAATAGTATAGAGAGGATCAGGAAGTGAGTGAGGCCGTAGAGCTCCCCAAGAGATTATGTCCTTTGTCTTTGGCTACTAGGGTGGGTAGAGAAAAACCATCAGGTGGACAGTGTTAGGTGTATCTGAGCTCAGACTCTCCTTGGGTGGGCTTCCTCTGGCTGCTGTGGGGGGATGGGAGTGTGGTTCCCAGGTCAATGGAGTTGTTTCCACAGGGGTTATGGCTGCCTCTGCTGCATCATGCAGGTTGCCAGGGAAGTGCGGAAAAGCAGGCAGTCACAGATCTTGCCCAGCTCTCACACAACCCAAAAGGCTGGTCTCCCTCCCACCATGCCCCATCAATAGCCCCAAGTTTCTTTCCAGCCAATGGGTGAGCAGGGCTGAGAACTTGCCCAGGCTATCAGCCTTCCAGCTGAGAAAGCAAGCAGGGTTTCAGGTCTTGTCCCTGGACTTGCCATGTCTTCTGTGCTGTGTCTGCACTTCCAATTCACCCCCCTCCCTCAGGTTCTCTTCAGGAAACTTTGCCTTCAGTCAAAATTTTCACAAAGTTCAGCTGAAAGTTTTATTCTACCTGTGGTCTTTTCCTAGATTCTCTGGAAGTCCTCCCCAAGGACCCCTGTGAGACAAAATCAGAAATGGCTTTCTTGGGGGACTGGGAGAACTCACAGGGCTCTTCTTGCTGCTTTTCTAACCCTGTATTTTGCTCATCTTCCTAAATTTGTCTCAGCTTCAGGTAAGGTCAAATCCTTCTCCCAGATCTGGACTTTCAGGCTCCCCAGTGAGGGTGTGTGTTTGGGGGCCAGTGATTCCCCCTTTCACACTTTGGGCATTCACAGTTTTGGCTGTCTCCAGGGGCCTGCAGCAGCATTCCACTTCCTACAAAGGATCTGTGAAATCTCTCAGCTTTCCTGGTATGTTCTTGTGGTAGTTTGTGGAGCAAAAGTTCACGATGTGAGTCTCCACATGCTGCTCTGTCAATCCAAGTGGGGAGCTACCAGTTAGTCCTGCCTCCTATCCGACATTTTTTTTTTCTTGCCTTGTTTTCTATTTTAAAGGAAGCACTTTTACTATTTGGCCTCAAAGGTTGATGTCTGATGTAGATTTTCTGTTGATGTTTTTTTTATCAGATTGTGGAAATCCTCTTTTATTTCTAGTTTACTATAAGTAATTTTAAGGTTATAAATAATTCTTGAATTTTAGCTATTACTTTCTGTATCTACTGAGATAATTATATAATGCCTCACTTTTTCTCTAAATAGAGTAGTTAGATTTATAGATTTTTCTGAGATTTAACAATGTTGAATTTCTTGATCATAATATGATCATAGATTAAGATTCCCAAAATACTCTTTGTGAGAATATTGTTTAGAATGTTTGTATATATGTTCATGTCCTTTGTTTTCCTTTCTCATACTTGCTTGTTAAGTGTAGTTGGCAGAATAATGGCCCCACAAAATATGGCCACATTCTAATCTTTGGAAACTGGGAACATGCTATGTTACTGGCAAGAGGGGTCTTTGTGGATGTGATTAATGTGCTACATATTTTGAGATTGGAAGTTTATCCTGGATTATCCAGGTTGGTCCATTCTAATCACACCTGTTCTTTAAAGCAGAGAACATTTGTGATATACCATAATAATGTGTAATCCTAATGTCTCAAAATGTAGTCACTCATATCAAGTAGCAATGAGTCCACGTGAAGTTGTCCCCTTTCCCCAAGTGATAAATATATATGTAATGGACTGAGGTGATAATTCCTGCTGTTGTCTGATATCACCTGAGATCTGAAATAAACCAGTAGAAAGAGGAAAGTAGTGAGATGTTGAAAATAGACCCATCTGTGAAGGATCATTAAAGCAGCCAGGACAAAGCCTCGTTCGATACGCCCTTGGAGGCCTATGAGAACTCTGAGGACTTCTCTCAACTTTAGATGGCTGCCGCTTGAGATTTTGCCCTAGAGAGGTAGTGATGCCCCACTGACCAGCTTCTGAAGGACTCCAGATCCACTAGAATAGGCTCCCAAACCATCACAGTTGTTCATTGCCTCCTATCTTTTATTACTACCTTTAGGTTGAATATAAATTACATGATTGATGACGTGTGAGGCCTCACAATAAATTGTGCATTCAAGCATACATATATATATTTATTTTTAAAAAGATGTAAAATACATATAATTATATGGCAATATATAATTATGTATTATAATTAAAGTTATGAAATTATATGTTTTATGATTATATATATGGTTATAATAAATGCATACAATTATAACATATAATTGTATAAAACTATAAAATATATATAATTGGCTGTGGAATCATTATGCTAACTTCTGGCTCCTGTGGGAGTTAGCACATCTAATTGACATAGCAGTCTCCCAGCTGTGGAGAACCAGAGGTTATAAAGACTCAGCCCGCTGTTGCTGGCTTTGAAGATGAAAGAAGAAGGCCATGAGCTAAGGAATATGGACTGCCTCTAAAAAACAATTCTGCCCTAAGCTCCAGGAAGAAAGATAGTTCTGACACCATAATCTTAGTCTTGTGAGATCAGGAGACTTCTGACTTCTAGAGGTATACATAAGATGATAAATGTGTATTGTTTTAAGCAATTAAATTTGTGGTAAATTATTCAGCAGCAATAGGTGATTAATATACTCATTTTGGTTATAAAGATCATACTTGGCTTATAAATAAAATGGGCTTCTTGACCTTCTATTTCCATTTTCTGGAAGAATCTGTACAAGGCTGGAATAATATAATACATTAGAAAAAATTAGTAAGTCTTTTTCTTTAAATTATTTGGCCTGCTATTGGCTTTGCACAAAATTTTTTTAACAGAAACTCTGGTTCAATTTTAAATTGTTATAATATTATTCTTAATATCATAATGTTAATCTTACTGTTTTAAGATTCTTCTTTTCTTATGTTGCTTTTGTTCAGGAACTTCTAATTTTCCTATATCCAAATTTAAAGTTTCATAGTATTCTTATACTAGCTCTTTAATTTCTGCCTTATCTTTAGTTATGTTCTCTTTTCTACTCTTATTTATTTGACTCTATAGCCCTTTTATTTGCTTTGACCAGTTAACCAGTAGTTTGCCTATTTTGAACATAATTTTTTCAAAATTTTTGCTTTTGTGTATCTTTTTTTTTTTTTTATAGTCACTTTATTTTATGCTGAAGAACATACCTTAGAAGGTACTTTACTGAAGTTCTGCTGGTGGTGAAATTCCAAGTTCTTATTTATGTACACATCTTTATTGTGCCTATTATCACAAGAGAATTTGACTGGATACACACATGTAGGTCAACAATTTTATCATTTCACTGTGTCCTGGCTTCAGTTGCTGCTGTTGAGACATCTGCTGTTAAATTCAATCACTTCTTTTTGGGTGATTTGTTTATTGTTTTAGCCTACTTTTAAAAGTTTCGCTTTGGAATTCTAGAGCTTTAGTAGAAGGTACAGGGTTGTAGATTCATTTTTATTTATTCAATTTGGTGTGCACTGTTTCTTCTGTATGTAATCTTTCATCATTTATGGAAAATTCTTTGTCATTACCTTTCAAAAGTTGACTCTGCTCCATAATTTCTATTCTCCTCTCAAACTCTGTCATATGGTTTGATTCTATGTCCCTACCCAAAGCTCATGTCAAATTATAATTCTCAATGTTGGGAGAAAGATCTGATGGGAAGTGATTGCGTCATGGGGGATGGATTTTTCCCTTGCTCTTCTTGTGATAATGAGTGATTTCTCATGAGATCTGGTTGTTTAAAAGTGTGTAGCACTTCCCCCCTTTGCTCTCTCTCTCTTGCTTTGCCATGTGACGATTGTGCCTGCTTCCCCTTTGCTTTCCACCATGATTGTGAGTTTCCAGAGGCCTTTCCAGTCATGTCTCTTGTACAGCCTGCAGAACTGTGAGTAAATTAAACCTCTTTTCTCCATAAATTACCCAGTTTCAGATGTGTCTTTATAGTGGTCTGAGAATGAACTAATATGGAAAATTCATACCAGAGAAGTGGAGCATTGCTATAAAGATACCTGAAAATGTAGAAATATCTTTGGAACTGGGTACTGGGCAGAGGTTGAAACAGTTTGGAGACAAACAGAAGACAGGAAGATGAGGGAAAGCTTGGAACTTCCTAGAGACTTGTTGAATGGTTTTGACCAAAATGCTGATAGTGATGTGGAGAGTGAAGTCCTGGCTGAGGTGGTCTCAGATGAAGATGAGGAACTTATTGAAAACTGGAGAATAGGTCACTCTTGCTATGCTTTAGCAAAGAGATGGTGGCATTTTGCCCCTGCCCTAGAGATCTGTGGAACTTTGAACTTGAGAGAGGTGATCTAGTATATCTGGCAGAAGAAATATCTAAGCAGTAAAGTATTCAAGATACTACCTGGAGGTTTCTAATAGAGTATAGTCATATGTGTTCACACAGAGATGGCCTGAGATTAGAACACATAAGTCCTGCAGGCCAGGTTTGGGAATATAACAAGACTCTCTGGGATTTGATATCAAATGCTGGGCAAGAGAAAGGGAGCATAGTCTGGGTCCCCAACTGTCCTTCCTGATAATGAATCTTTAGAGGGTAAGCTGTAATAGATAGAACTGGAACAAACTGCCCAAATGGCACCTTGGTTGTTGCTCACTCTTGTCTGGGAGGGTGGATGAGCAAATGTTACTATGGCAATGGGGCAGCAAGCCCTACAGCTCCAGCTGAAATGAGGCCACGGCTGATAAACCAAAGAGTCTCCAAAGCAGAAATAAATGGTGTCAGCAATGGAGACCTTGCCATTCAATACAGAGCTTTGGGCAGATTAAAATCATTAAATGTTCTTTTGGTTGCGCCATAGGCCAGCACCTGCTCAAAACCTGCTCAGACTGAGTGCAATGCCTTACTTACTGGCATAGAGCCCCTTTCTCTTTTGATGCACTCTGATTACTCTCTTCCCCCTCTACCCTGACTTCAGCTGCTTTAAAGAGAAGTCTCCCTGCCCCTGAGAAAGACCAAAGGCCATATTCATCAATTTCATTATGCTGGAACTCTGTTGGATAAAACTGCCCGAGTCATGATCTTACCCAACACTGTGCAGGCAGCAGGCACTAGATTCAATGAATGGAGTTTGGGCCAGGTTCACAGTGAAGAGGGGAAATTAATGTGACTTTGTATACTGAGGAATTTTGGACCAGTTGAGTGTACTATTGTTGTAGCTTCTAAATCTGAATATACTTCTTCATCCCAAACGTGCCAGAGGGATTCTCCTGATCACAGAAGAGCTGCATGCAAAGTGCTAATGCACAACTTTAATGTACCTTGGAGCTCAAGTCTTTGTGACAAGTCTTAGTCAGTTGGGGTCCTGGGCAAACAAATCCAATCTCTACCTTGAGGGGCTCTTGGGATATTGGGTTAATCACTTCTCTGACATGGCTACTTAAAAACAAAAGTAGCTAGTAACGTGCTGGGCTCTTGGCAAAGCTAAATACCTGACCCACAGAAACCTTGTGACTCTCTGGTCTGGTGTTTCCATTTTTTGAGTGGGCCATTTATTGGGTAGGACTCAATGACTAACAAAGTAAGAAAGGCCCAGTAAACCTCACTTGTCAAATAAAAATGATATATTCAAAAGCAAGGTCAGCCTGGTCCCAGCAGCATCTTAGTATTACATGACACATGACAGCTTGCCTTTGTGGGGAAACTTTATCCCCCATTCTGCTTCTGAAAGCAATGCCACTGGCTCAACAAGGACCTCAATGCCTGGTCTGGTTCACTGATGGTGAACATCTATGTGTATAATGTTTTCATCTAAGTAATTCAATTACTAGTAATTTGTGAAACAGCATATTCATATGTATACCTATAGTAATGTTTACAGGAATGTTTACTGCAACATCGTTTTTGACAGCAAATGACAAGGAACTACTTTAAAGTCTCTCATTTAGGAACTCTAAAGAGTTCCATACAAAGTATGGCTAATCATCCCAATAAAAATAATGTTAACAGTTTCTGTCTTTATGAACAGTGACTATTTTCACAGTGTTTGTAAAGTGTGAATAAAAAGCATGTTTCATTACCTTTGCCATTAATTGACCAGCTATATACAACATAACAAATGATAGTTGCTTGCTTAGCAAAGGCAACTTGGAGGCAAACCCCTTAGTCTCCTCCTTCAATGTCCCAACTCTCTAGTCCCACAAGACTGGACAAATTTTGGAACTTAAACTGATTTCAAGATTTTTGTTACATGAAAAAGCAAGGATCTGAAAAATGTAAAATTTATTGTTTTCCAGTAATAATGGCATATATACAGATTCCTGCGTGTACTCCTCTGAAAGGGAACACAAGACACTGGTAATAAGGGTTGCCTCTATGAAAGAGGACAGGTGAACCCTGGATGTCTTGGGTGAAAGTAAGACTAATTTTCACGGCTAAAGATAAAGGCTCACACTTAGATTGAGAACTATTATCTCTGTGTGGTAAAAATCCAAAGGACTATTCATTTATTTATTGCCTGTTACTCATTTTACATTATTTCTACAATGAATTTAAATTTACTTCAAAAGGAAAAAGTTAAAAATAATTCGAAAGGAGTTATCCAGCAAGGACATAGCAAAAGAAAGGAAATATCTCTATTTTGACAGCTAGAAAAGGAACATAAATTGTTGTGATCCCTGGTATTAAAAAATGTAATCCTTAATGTAAACCTAGCTGCTGACATTAGAATAGGAAAGAAAAAATGACATAAAACTAGAAAGGAAAGTGACTGGCAGAGAAAATAAATCCAGATGCAAAATTACTTATTGAAAAATTTCTCGGATTATATAATCAAACAAAAATTCAAACAATATCTTGCTTTTATTATTTATTTTTATGTCTTCTTATACACAAGGATATATTCGATCAAAGAAACAGTATTATAACAAGAAATTCTCAGTTCCATTCATTAGATTTCAATAGCTGAGTTTCTCCCAGAATCCTATCTGGAATAACCTCAGTCATTACCATACCATACAGACAGATAGCTTTCCCTGGGGCTTTTGGTGGGGATTCTTTTATTCTGACAGCACTTTGAAGGATTTGAGATGGAGAACGCTGTGCCGTTGCCTTTGCACATCTTCCAGACAGTGGATAGTGCATTTAGGGGCAACAGATTGGAGTTCATCTTTTAGGGGCCTGTGAAAATATTTTGGCCTTTGTAGATTGGTTGAACTAAATGAAAAGAAAAAATACCATAAATCATTGGATTGGTATACACTACCACTACTCTACTCATGTTAAAAGTGACACACACACAAATCAGTTTCTGTAAATCTAAGAATATAAGGTAGATGTTCCATCTTTTAGGAAAACAGCATCTCTTAAAACAATTATTTTATTTCATTCTTGGGGTTGTTGCTAACGGCAACAGAAAGAATGCCCTGGAGTGTCATAATAATCCTCCATTAAATCCCTACTGTTTAAATTTTAATGCTATAATTCAAGAGCTGACAAAAGCCCATTGAGTTTGTCTATGGGGAGGAAAACAGGCAGGCCCATTTTCTAGGGGTGATGCTATAGCAACATGGAATGAATTTGAGGTCAGGGAACAAGCAGTCTCCCAGCTTTGTTTGCATTTCCTGACTAAAAGTAGAATCTAACATTATAAATTTTACCCAAATAAGTATTTATTTTGAGCAGCAGGAAGATAGCTCACTTTGTACTGCTGTTTACATTGAAAACAGAGAGAAGGTAACAAAACCAGAACTGGAAGAAAGACATGCCGACAAACACATTATGAAATGGCTATTGAAGTGACCACTTTAGAAACCCCTAGAGCCCCTCCGCATTTGTTTGACACCCAACCCCTCTCCCATGGACAAGCGATGCTTTAGAACATGGAAAAGTATTAAATTTGCAAAATGCCTTTTTAAAAGAAAGAGACAAAGGAAGTCTGATCAACAATTCCTGAATGTGACCCCTTACAGTCATGCAAGACATGGCAAAGTCGGGGTGCTGCTGATTTTGTCTAGCTCTTTATAATAGCACTTTTGTTTTAGTGGGAGAATTTATTTCTACCAGAATAAACAAATACACCTGAATCACAATTGCCTATTGTGCAGCAGAAGGCCAAGAAAAACCCTACCCAATTCCCACTAGTTTGTGCTGCCAACTTTTCTTTCCCTAGGCATCTGTGTTTTCACTTTTGGTTTGAGTGTTGAATATTACCATATTGAGTCAGTGTTCAATAGCATAAAATATTACATTTTTGGTGGTTATCCAATAAGGTCTATCTAGTTATAGACTCTATTTATATGGTTCGCAATATACAAGAAAGAAGACAGATTTTCAAATGCTAAGTCATAGGTGAAAATGTAACTATCTGTAAACCTTGTAGCTCAACAAAACTCAAAGCTGTTTCTTCTTTTTTGTTTCCTCTCTCAGAACTTCACTGTCTCACCTTGACAGTGAAAAACCTTCACCCTCCCAAACCTCTGATGACCTCTAGCATCCATCTTTTACAATTCATCCTAAATATAATGACAATATTAATTATCTTCTTAATAATAAAATCCCTCAACTACTAAAAATCTTTGATGCTTGTAAAATAAAAGTCATACTTCCACATATTTACTCTGCTATTACAAGTAAGTCAAACTATATAACTTGCTGTTCCATTTACATATCTTGCTTACACTTTTCTCACAGTATATTTACTTAGATGCTGTGTGGAATTTTCTCATCAATATTCTATTCATCTTTCAAACACAGTTTATATGTCACCTTTTCCATAAAGTTTTTCTAGATTACTTCTTCTAGAAAAGATTTATTTCATTTTTTTCACATGGCCCATGTAGAATCATCTTTGAGAGCTTATTTTATATCTTCTAATTAACTCTCTTACTATTATCCCACAAGGACAGAGACTATATATTTATTTTTATTTCACTCATTTTACTCTTAGAAAGAAAAGTTTTTTAATAAAAATATTCTGTAAGCTGTACTGCTTACCTGATTTTGCCTCCTAGAAATACACAGCAGATTATATTCAAGTTACAATTTTTATCAACAAAAGGATTTGTAGAATGAAACTTAAAGCTATAGAATAAAAATATTAAGTAATGTGTTATGATCAAGTACAAGTGCCTTAAATAAAAGAATGGTTTAGCATAAAAAGAAAAATAAAGGATGGGTTATTCTGTATAGACAACCCCTAATACCTGAGTAGTTTATCATAATAATTAAATATGTGCTCATTTTACTCATTCAATGAAAACTGACAATAAGACTTTGCTCATCATAGTCACTAAGGGATCCAGGCTGACAGAAGAGATGTTTCTATATATATTTACACAGTCACTGTGTCACAAAAAAGGGAATTGGTGACACATACCATGCTAATTCTGAAAATTTCTGCCCAGAAGTAGCATGTCTTTTCTGTTCATACTTTACACACCAAAGAATGTCACATGGCCAACCTGACTTCCAGGGGACAAAGAAGAGAAATTCCACATGTGTTCAGACACAGAGACAATTTGAAATGCCTAAAGAATAGCACTAGTAATTATTTTTCCACATTCCCCACCCCCAAATAGTAAGGGAAAAAATATATAAATTTCAAAATCTATATCAAAATAGCAAAAATCTCAAACTTAGGAAACTCCCTGAAATCATTTGAACATACCTTTCAATAACAGCAAAGAGCATTCTTGATCATGAAATTTTAGACACTTTTTTTCTCTAAAGATACATTAAATACAAGGATACATTAAATACAAGGATATTATCATTGTTACTCATCCATATAGACTCCAAATCATGGCCAATGTAAGAAAGAAAATAAGGTATAAGGTTTGGAAAACAATAGACTAAATTGCCATTTCTATAGGTATGATACGCATTGTCGGCTTACTTTTTGAATTTTTAGAATTTTCTATTACAGCTATTTAAAATTATGATCAAATTTTCAATAAAAATTACTTTAAAATTTTAAAGTAGAACATTAATAAGCTGTAAAATAATAGCAAGAGAATGAAAGCTTCTAATTAGAATACCAGAAAGAGAGAAAAGAGAGAGTATGAAGCAGAAAAATTACTTAGCCAAATAATGGTTAGAAAATTTCAAAACTTTATTTAAAAACCCACACATAATTACAGGAATCTAAGCAAATACCAAGCAACAGACATTATATTAAACTACTGAAAATCAGAATTAAACAGAACATTTGAAAAGCAAGAGAAAAAAAGACATATTACATATTAAATGCAGAGGACCAATAGTAAGAAAGAAGGCTGACCTCTCATCAGAAACAATGAAAATCAGAAGACAATGGAACAACATCTTTAAACTAAATGAAAGACAACCATATAACTTGTCAACCTAGAAAAGTGTTAATCAGCAGATGTGTACTACAGGAAATGATACAGGAAGCTCTTTTGGCTCAGAGTAAATGGTACCAGATGGAAATTTGGTTATATAAAAAGGAATAAAGCATTAAGTATGTGACCAGTTTCATGAAAATAAATTGAACAAATTAGATGAAAAGGACAAACTTTTTTTGAGAAGCCGTAACAAATTAAATTAACAAAAAGAAAAGAAAAAAATTAAATAATGTCATTAAGTAAATAAAATTCATGATTAAGAACCTTCTCTCAATGAAAATGATGGTATACTGGTGAATTTTATTAAGCATTTAAAAAGTTATATTAATTATACCTATTCTTTTCTGATATATATTTTTATAGGAATTTGCTTTTAAGGAAATGGTCTACATTTACTTGTTAAATGGAGATACATAGATCTCAGGTCTGCTAAAAAAAATTGAGTAATAATTTCAACCAGGATATAACATTACTGAGGCCATCCATTTGTTGTTCAGTTAGTACTTGACATTAGCCCTTAACTTCAGCCAGTTTCTCCCCTGGCATAGACTGATATATAAGAAGAGAAATGAAAAACAGGAAAACATGGCCCAACTATCGGACAAACAATAAAAATTGTAGCCTTCTTGACGGTGATGTGATTGATGTTAATGCTGATCTAAATGAGGTCTGTGTCTGAAAAGACAAGAAAAGAAGTTCTGGTAAATTTGAGCCCAGATTAAGTGAGTTTGTATTTCATACACAAATACTTCAGGCCAAATATTTGGTGGATTCAAACTACTTACATTTCCTATCATCCTTTTTATCACAGGGTATTTGTTGGAGATATAAACAACAGACTTTTTCGTGTTTTTCTTTCTAGTTCTAACAACTGGTATTCTGTTTTGTAGCAGAACACTTTCCCAAACATAAGAGAACTGGCCAAAGTAGAGAAGAGAATGAACGGTGTGTATCTACAAACAGATATTTGAAAGACAAATATTCAGTGGAAGAAGGGAATTTCTGACAAGCTTCAGCAGCATACTTTCACTAAATCTTTAAGTGCATAGACTGTAGTGTATGTAATCATGTTGCAGGTCAGATTCCTTGGAAAGGTAACTCTGAGATTGTGTTTAGTTTACAGAAAATTTGGGGGCAATTGCTATCAGGATCAACAATTGGTGGATGGGAAAGAAACAGAATTAAACCAAAGAAGTTTGACTGCAACATAGTAACAAGAACTAATTAAGGAAACCTCAAGGAGAGCCCTGAGGTTAGGACACTCCTTTAGATGTGTCTGAGTTGGGGAAAGGAGACCGGACCGTCATACCCCACATCAACCAGTCTTCAGGTGCAGCTTGCCCTCTGGAGGAGGAAAGATCTTGGGCAATGTGCCTCTTTTCAGAAGAGGGCAACTTCTAAAAAGGTCTAATGGCTGAGAGCTCAACCAGCAATGCTCCCAGAAGTTGAGTGAATTTGTCCTTCCTTCCTGAAAGGGGAATCTAGCAGTGTAGCAGAGCACTCTGTACTGTCCATTCTTGTACACCTTGAGTCCTCTTGCTTCACTTAAGTTCCAAAAGCTGTATCTTCAGAACTCTGAGGGATTTCTTTCCTGGAGTAAGCTTCCTAGAGGAAAGTTAATGGAGAAAACTCTATCTCTCACTGATACATTTGGGCTTGAGGCTACATCTGTAATAATTTATTGTCCTCTTCTATCCTGGAGTCACTTCTCCCAGAGCTAGTACCTGTGCTGGTCTTGGTGGCTTATCTGGTTGGATGACCCAAACCCATATCTCTGATTGTTTAAACATCTGGTCATCAAGCCCTTCTTAGATTGTGGCTACTCTATTTGTCAATTTATCATGAAAATTGGGCAAATAATTGCCAAGAGATAACCAAGTACCAAATATGTTCCGCTCTGCCCCAGTGTGTCATAACAGCCTTTCTCCTGGTAACCAACTCAATTGCTTCTATCAATATAGTATTCCCTCCTTGCCCACTGGCCCCTTGGCGTATGGAATCTGAAGTGCCCAAGCCAAAATCATAGCTTATGTTTCACTAATAGATATTCCCCATAGTAGGAACCAAGACAGCTAAACACATGGATTTCAGAATTTCAGAAAAAGGAGGCAGAAACTCACTATGTGTCATTGCTATTTTCTTTTTCTTTCTTTTCTTTTCTTTTTTTTTTTTACTTTATTTTAGTTCTGGAATATATTTGCAGAATGCGCAGGTTTGTTACATACGTATACATGTGCCATGGTGGTTTGCTGCACCTATCAACCTGTCATCTAGGTTTTAAGCCCCACATGCATTAGGTATTTGTCCTAATACTCACCTTCCCCTTATGCTCCACTGCCCGATAGGCACCTGTGTGTGACGTTCCCTTCCCTGTGTTCTCATTGTTCAACTCCCACTTACAAGTGAGAACATGCAGTGTTTGGTTTTCTGCTCCTGTGTTAGTTTGCTGGGAATTATGGCTTCCAGATTTATTCATGTCCTTGCGAAGGACATGAATTCATTCTTTTTTTATGGCTTTATAGTATTCCATGGGGTATATGTGCCACATTTTCTTTATGCAGTCTATCATTGATGGGCATTTGGGTTGGTTCCAAGTTTTTGCTATTGTAAATAGTGCTTCAGTAAATATATGTGTGCGTGTGTTTTTATGGTGGAATGATTTACAATCCTTTTGGTATATACCAAGTAATACTGGGTCAAATGGTATTTCTGATTTTAAATTCTTGAAGAATTGCTGCACTGTCTTCCACCATGGTTGAACTAAATTATATTCCCACCAACAGTGTAAAAGTGTTCCTATTTCTCCACAACCTCACCAGCATCTGTTGTTTCCTGACTTTTAATAATCACCATTCTAACTGTGTGAGATGGTATCTTATTGTGGTTTTGCCCCAAAACTCCTTAAGCTGATAAGCAACTTCAGAAAAGTCTCAGGATACAAAATCAAGTGCAAAAATCACAAGCATTCCTATACACCAACAATAGACAAGCAGAGAGCCAAATCATGAGTGAATTCTCATTCACAATTGCTACAAAAAAATAAAACACCTAAGAATACAACTTACAAGAGATGTGAAAGACCTCTTCAAGGAGAACTACAAACCACTGCTCAAGGAAATAAAAGAGGACACAAACAAGTGGAAAAAAATTCCAGGCGCATAGATAGGAAGAATCAATATCATGAAAATGGCCATATTTCTATTTTCAACTCTTCATTCTCACCACCATGTGCAACCAATGGGGCACCACATATCTAAATAATGGGACATAGCACCATACAATGGTTATGAGACTTGAGTATAGACTGTATCTTGGAAGATGATTTCCTATCCTTATATGTTATCATTTTCAAGCCTGTGCCTCACCTATGCCTTCTATGAACTATTTTATTGCTCTTCGATGGCAGATTTTAGATGGTGTCATTTCTAATAGGAACAATTGATCTTATGATCATGCAGCTACTGTTGCACCTCTTTTGCTTTAAGGTGAGTCTCTTATACAACAAAGGAAACAACAGAATGAAGAGATAGCCTACGGAATAGGAGTAAATATTTGTAAACTATATATCAGATAAGGAATTAATATCAAAAGTATATAAGGGACCCAACTCAACAGCAAGAAAAAAATCTGATTAAGAAATGGGCAAAGAACCTTGGTAGACATTCCTCAAAAAGAGAGATACGAATGGTTGACAAGTACGTGAAAAAAGACTCAACATCGC
This sequence comes from Ateles fusciceps, assembly GCA_036589455.1. Taxonomy (NCBI): domain Eukaryota; kingdom Metazoa; phylum Chordata; class Mammalia; order Primates; family Atelidae; genus Ateles; species Ateles fusciceps. Next base: position 10,046,627 of record JAZHEH010003259.1, read on the forward strand.
TAATTATCAGGGAAATGCAAATTAAAACCACAATGACTGATCAGCTTACACCTTTTAGGATGGGTAGCAAAAAAACAAGAGACAAGTATTGGTGAGGATGTGAAGAAACGGGAATACTTTTACGCTGTTTTTAGGAATGTACATCAATACAGCCATAATGGAAAACAGAACAGAGATTGCTCTTAGTTCAGAATTTCTGAACAGTGGCATATTGACATTTTGGGGCAGATTATTTATTGAGGGAGGCTGTCCTGTCCATTATAGGATGTTTAGCAGCAACTCTCTAGCCACTAGATGTCAGTAACATCCTCCCTTTTCTGACAATCACAAATGTCTCCAGACATTGCCAAATATTTTGGGGGTGGGATGTGGGAGATATGGGATTGCCCATGGTTAAGAACTACTGTGTTAGTCTGATGCAATGCTGTATGAGGTCGCCTGTTGATGGACTAAGCTGTCTGAATTCCCATGGCTAATGGTGCTGTTTGAGGTTCTTTGACAGGAAATGCAGAACCATACCTGGAATATGTATAAATTCAAAAAGCATTAATTCATTTTGAATTAATGCTTGCATCCTTCCAGGATGGGAAGAAGTCCAATGTATTTAACTTGCCACCAGGTGGCTGGCTCATCCCCTGAAGAGATAGTGCTGTATTGGGGGCTTAGTGTTGTTCTCTGTCACTACTTCTGAGACATTTGTCAGTGACAGAAGTTATAATAGCTTCACTAAATAGGAACTTGTGTGGTTGGGCCCATGCAAAACCTGCATGCCTTACACCATGGTTACTCTGTTCATGTGCCCATTGTCCAAACACCAAAGTCTCTGATGACACAGAATGGCTGTTATTGACTGGCTGACACTTTGTCTACTCCAATCACCCGGTTGTTTAATGTCTCTTCTAGGGTACATATTCTCCCTTAGACATTAGAACACACTATAAAGATCTTCACACTTTGTGCCCACTCTCACTAGTTCATTCATATACCATGACCCCATACGTTCTTGGCCCTGATCTTCCTATCCTTCAAGACTGAATGCAAGAAAAATAATGTAAAACATCTCATCGGTATTTTCTTTCTTTTTTAAAAAAATATATATATATTATTGCACTTTAGGTTCTGGGGTTCATGTGAAGAACATGCGGGACTGTTCCATAGGTACATACATGGCAATGTGGTTTGCTGCCTCCATCCCCATCACCTGTATCTGGCATTTCTCCCCATTTTGTCCCTTCCCAACTCGCCTACCCCCTGCTGTCCCTCCCCTAGTCCCCCCCCCAACAGACCCCATGTGTGATGCTCCCCCTCCCTGTGTCCATGTGTTCTTACTGTTCAACACTCACCTATGAGTAAGAACATGTAGTGTTTGATTTTCTGTTCTTGTGTCAGTTTGCTGAGAATGATGGTTTCCAGATCCATTCATGTCCCTACAAATGACATGAACTTGTCATTTTTTATGGCTGCATAGTATTCCATGGTGTATATGTGCCACATTTTCCCTGTCCAGTCTATCATTGATGGGCATTTGGATTGGTTCCAGGTCTTTGCTATGATAAACAGTGCCACAATGAACATACGTGTTCATGTCTCCTTATAATAGAATGATTTATAATCCTTCAGATATATACCCAGTAATGGGATTGCTGGGTCAAATGGAATTTCTTTTTCTAGGTCCTTGAGGAATCACCACACTGCCTTCCACAATGGATGAACTAGTTTACACTTCCACCAACAATATAAAAGTGTTCCTATTTCTCCATGTCCTCTCCAGCATCTGTTGTCTCCAGATTTTTTAATGATCGCCATTCTAACTGGCATGAGATGGTATCTCGATGTGGTTTTGATTTGCATTTCTCTAATGACCAGTGATGATGAGCATTTTTTCATATGTTTGATGGCCTCATATATGTCTTCTTTTGAAAAATGTCTGTTCATATCCTTTGCCCACTTTTGAGTGGGTTTGTTTTTTTTCTTGCAAATCTGTTTTAGTTCTTTGCAGATTCTGGATATTAGCCCTTTGTCAGATGGGTAGATTGCAAAAAGTTTTTCCCATTCTGTTGGTTGCTGGTTCACTCTAATGATTGTTTCTTTTGCTGTGCAGAAGCTCTGGAGTTTAATTAGATCCCATTTGTGTATTTTGGCTTTTGTTGCCAACGCTTTTGGTGTTTTAGTCATGAAGTCCTTGCCTATGCCTATGTCCTGAATGGTTTTGCCTAGGTATTCTTCTAGGGTTTTTATGGTGTTACATCTTATGTTTAAGTCTTTAATCCATCTGGAGTTAATTTTAGTGTAAGGTGTCAGGAAGAGGTCCAGTTTCTGCTTTCTGCACATGGGTAGCCAGTTTTCCCAATACCATTCATTAAACAGGGAATCTTTTCCCCATTGCTTGTTTTTGTCAGGTTTGTCAAAGATCAGATGGTTGTAGATGTGTGGCACTGCCTCTGAGGCCTCTGTTCTGTTCCATTGGTCTATATCTCTGTTTTGATACCAGTACCTTGCTGTTTTGATTACTGTAGCCTTGTAGTATAGTTTGAAGTCAGGTAGTGCGATGCCTCCAGTTTTGTTCTTTTTGCTTAGAATTGACTTGGCTATGTGGGCTCTCTTTTGGTTCCATATGAAGTTTAAGGTGGCTTTTTCCAGTTCTGTGAAGAAGTTCATAGGTAGGTTGTTGGGGGATAGCATTGAATCTACAAATTACTGTGGGCAGTATGGCCATTTTCACAGTATTGATTCTTCCTAACCATGAGCATGGAATGTTTCTCCATATGTTTGTGTCATCTCTTCTTTCCTTGAGCAGTGGTTTGTAGTTCTCCTTGAAGAGGTCCTTTATATCCTTCTTGTCAGGGATGGCATGTCTGCCGGGGGAGCTCTCGGCCAGCAAGAGGGTCCCAATACCTGGAAGAGAGAGTGTGTGGAAAATAAAGATAGACAGACAAGCAGGGTCTGGAGGTCTGAATAGACAGTGCCCATACAGCAATGCCTAAACAGCAATTTTATTTGTGCAAAGGGTCCCAATATATACTGTCAGTTTTCAGTAGCTGACGTCAACCCACATTGTTAATTCTATACAATAAAGAGGAACAAAAGTTACAATACCGCAAGTCTGGAGGAGAAGATAAAATACCAATAAAAGGGAAGTACATAACTAGGGGCCATAAAAGTAAGCACGAGGGTGGAGATTTTTCTTTACCTATTGTGTAGGGATTTACATTTGAGAAGGTAACATTCTTTAAGGTCAGGAAAAGCAACATTCTTTAATGGTCAGGCAAAAGTCATAGATCTTAAAGGTAACAATCTCCAAGAGACATGTGAGTAGTTACGGGGCTTAGATAATGTTTAGTAAACAGAGTCATGAAACTAGAGTAAACAGAGTCATAAAACTAGCCCAAAACAGGTACCAAGATAAAACATAATGTCTTAGTAAAACCACACAGCCATCACCGAGCCATTGTGTCAATGTCAGGGAATCTGAGATAACTTCTACAAAATCATCCATCTTTTTAGTTCCTGCTTTCCCTTAGCTCGACTGCCTCCAGGAGAGGGAAGTATGTCTGGGCTCAAGCTCACATTATGGCGGAGGCACAGTCAGAGGGCCTCGATGCTGGAGCGATCCCCATACTTTCTTGTATTCCTAGATATTTTATTCTCTTTGTAGCAATTGTGAATGGCAGTTTGTTCTTGATTTGGCTCTTTAAGTCTGTTATTGGTGTATAGGAATGCTTGTGATTTCTGCACATTGATTTTGTATCCTGAGATTTTGCTGAAGTTGCTTATCAGTTTCAGGGGATTTTGGGCTGAGAGGATGGGGTCTTCTAAATATACAATCATGTCGACTGCAAATAGAGACAGTTTGATTTCCTCCTTTCCTAGTTGAACACCCTTTATTTCTTTTCCTTGCCTGATTGCTCTGGTTAGAACTTCCAATACTATATTGAATAGGAGCGGTGAAAAGAGGGCATCCTTGTCTCATGCCAGATTTCAAAGGGAATGCTTCCAATATTTGTCCATTTAGTATGATATTGGCTGTGGGTTTGTCATAAATAGCTTTTATTATTTTGAGATACGTTCCATCAATACCTAGTTTATTGAGGGTTTTTAGCATAAAGGGCTGTTGACTTTTGTCAAAGGCCTTCTCTGCATCTATTGAGATAATCATGTGGTTTTTGTCTTTGGTTCTGTTTATGTGGTGAATTATGTTTATAGACTTGCGTATGTTGAACCAATCTTACATCCCCAGGATGAAGCTTACTTGATCGTGATGGATAAGCTTTTTGATGTGCTCTTGCAATCGGTTTGCCAGTATTTAACTGAAGATTTTTGCATCTATGTTCATCACAGATATTGGCCTGAAGTTTTCTTTTCTTGTTGAGTCTCTGCAGGGTTTTGGTATCAGGATGATGTTGGTCTCATAAAATGATCTGGGAAGGATTCCCCTCTTTTAGGGTTGTTTGGAATAGTTTCAGAAGGAGGTGGTACTAGCTCCTCTTTGTATGTCTGGTAGAATTCAACTGTGAACCCATCTGGATGTGGGCTTTTTTGGGTGGTAGGCTATTAATTGCTGCCTCAACTTTGGCCCTTCTTATTGGTCTATTCAGGGTTTCAACTTCTTCTTGGTTTAGGTTTGGGAGGGTGCAAGTGTCCAGGAATGTATCCATTTCTTCCAAGTTTACTGGTTTGTGTGCATAGAGTTGTTCATAGTAATCTCTGATGGTAGTTTGTATTTCTGTGGAATCAGTGGTGATATCCCCTTTATCGTTTTTTATTGCATCTATTTGATTCTTCTCTCTTTTCTTTTTTATTAATATGGCTAGTGGTCTATTTTGCTGATCTTTTCAAAAAACCAGCTCCTGGATTTATTGATTTTTTGAAGGGTTTTTTGTCTCTATCTCCTTCAGTTCTGCTCTGATCTTAGTTATTTCTTGTCTTCTGCTAGCTTTTGAGTTTTTTTGACCTTGCTCCTCTAGCTCTTTCAATTTTGATGATAGGGTGCCGAGTTTAGATCTTTCCTTGCTTCTCATGTGGGCACTTTCCTCTAGACACTGCTTTAAACATGTCCCAGAGATTCTGGTACATTGTGTCTTCATTCTCCTTGGTTTCAAAGAACATCTTTATTTCTGCCTTCAGTTTATCCAGTCAATATTCAAGAGCCAGTTGTTCATTTCCATTAAGTTGTGTGGTTCTGAGTTAGTTTCTTAATCCTGAGTTCTAATTTGATTGCACTGTGGTCTGAGGGACTGTTTGTTTTGATTTCCATTCTTTTGCATTTGCTGAGGAGTGATTTACTTCCAATTATATGGTCAATTTTAGAGTAGGTGTGATGCGGTGCTGAGAAGAATGTGTATTCTGTAGATTTGGGGTGGAAAGTTCTGTAAATGTCTATTAGGTTTGCTTGGTCCAGGTCTGAGTTCAAGTCCTGGATATCCTTGTTAATTTTCTGTCTTGTTGATCTGTCTAATATTGACAGTGGAGTGTTAAAGTCTCCCACTATTATTGTGTGGGAGTCTAAGTCTCTTTGTAGGTCATTAAGAACCTGCTTTTGTATCTGGGTGCTCCTGTATTGGGTGTGTATATATTTAGGATCGTTAGCTCTTCTTGTTGCATTGATCCTTTTACCATTATGTAATGCCCTTCTTTGTTTCTTTTGGTCTTTGTTTGTTTAAAGTCTATTTTATCAGAGACTAGGATTGCAACTCTTGCTTTTTTTTTTGCTCTTCATTTGCTTGGTAAACCTTCCTCCATCCCTTTATTTTGAGCCTTTGTGTATCCTTGCATGTGAGATGGGTTTCGTGGATACAGCACATCAATGGTTTTTGAATTCTTATCCAATTTGCCAGTCTGTGTCTTTTGATTGGGGTATTTAGCCCATTTACATTTAAGGTTAATATTGTTATGTGTGAATTTGATCCTGCCATTTGATGCTAGCTGGTTGTTTTGCCCATTAGTTGATGCAGTTTCTTAATTGTGTCAATGCTCTTTACCATTTGGCATGTTTTTGGAGTGGCTGGTACTGGTTGTTCCTTTCTATGTTTAGTACTTCTTTCAGGAGTTCTTGTAAGGCAGGCCTGGTGGTGATGAAATCTCTCAGCAATTGCTTGTTCATAAAGGATTTTATTTCTCCTTCACTTATGAAGCTTAGTTTGGCTGGATATGAAATTCTAGGTTGAAAGTTCTTTTCTTTAAGGATGTTGAATATTGGCCCCCACTCTCTTCTGGCTTGTAGGGTTTCTGCTGAGAGATCTGCTGTGAGTCTGATGGGCTTCCCTTTGTGGGTAAACCAAACTTTTCTCTCTGGCTGCCCTTAGCATTCTTTCCTTCATTTCAACCCTGGTGAATCTGATGATTATGTGCCTTGGGGTTGCTCTTCTTGAGGAATATCTTTGTGGTGTTCTCTGTATTTCCTGGACTTGAGTGTTGGCCTGCCTTGCTAGGTTGGGGAAGTTCTCCTGGATAATATCCTGAAGAGTGTTTTCCAGCTTGGATTCATTCTCTCTGTCACATTCAGGTACATCTATCAAATGTAGATTAGTTATTTTCACATAATCCCATATTTCTTGGAGGCTTTGTTCATTTCTTTTCACTCTTTTTCCTCTAATCTAGCCTTCTCATTTATTTCATTGAGATGATCTTCAATCTCTGGTATCCTTTCTTCTGCTTGGTTGATTTGGCTATTGAAACTTGTATATGCTTTGCAAAGTTCTCGTGTTGTTTTTCAGCTCCAGCAATTCATTTATATTCTTTTCTAAGCCTTTTATTCTCATTAGCATTTCGTCAAACCTTTTTTCAAGGTTCTTAGTTTCTTTGCATTGGGTTAGAACATGTTCTTTTAGTTCAGAGAAGTTTGTTATTACCCACTTTCTGAAGCCTGTTTCTGCCAATTCATCAGACTCATTCTCCATCCAGTTTTGTTCCCTTGCTGGTGAGGAGTTGTGATCCCTTGGAGGAGGAGAGGCATTCTGGTTTTTGGTGTTTGCATCCTTTTTGCTCTGGTTTCTTCCCATCTTTGTGGATTTATCTGCCTGTGGTCTTTGTATTTGGTGACTTTCGGATGGGGTCTCTGTCCTTCTTGTTGATGATGAAGTTCTTTCTTTCTTTTCAGTTTTCCTTCTAACAGTCACGCTTTCCCACTTTAGGACTGCTGGAGGTCCATTCCACACCCTGCTTGACTGGGGATCACCTGCAGTGGCTTCAGAACAGTAAGGATTGCTGCCAGTTTCTTCTTCTGTTATCTTTGTCCCAGGATACCTGCCAGATGTCAGCCTGAGCTCTCCTTTATGAGGTGTCTCTTTGGATATATGGGGGCTGGGGAGCTGCTTGAGGAGACAGTCTGTCCCTTATGGTAGCTAAAGTGCTGAGCTGTGAGCTCTATTGTTCCATTTAGAGCTGCTGGGCAGGTACATTTAAGTCTGCTGCAGTGGAGTTCATAACCGCCTTTTTCCCCCAGGTGTTCTGTCCCAGGAAGGTGGGGCTTTATTTATAAATTCCTGATGTGCTGCTGCCTTTTTAGAGATGCCCTGTCCAGCAAGGAGGTAGCCTAGTCACAGTCTGCCAGCAGAGGCATTGCTGAGCTGCCATGGGCTCTGCCCAGCTGCTGTGTGAACTTCCTTGCTGTTTTTTTTTTTTATAGAGGTATAGTTAGAACTGTCTCAGTAATGGCGGTTTGCCTCAGTAATGGCGGAATGTCTCTGTAATGGTGGACTGCCTCAGTAATGGCGAATTCTTTCAGTAATGGCTGACTGCCTCAGTAATGGCAGACTGCCTCAGTAATAACTGACTGCCTTGGTAATGGCGATGCCCTTCCCCCCAACAAAGCTGGGCCTTCTCGGGTCCAGCTGTGCTTTCTGTGAAACTCTCAATCCAGAGCATTTCAGATTGCTGGTCTTTGTGGGGGGTGGGACCCGCCAAGCCAGAACACCTGGCTCCCTGTTTCAGCCCCCTCTTTTTCAGTTGAATGGGTAACTCTGTCTCCCAGGCGTTCCAGGTGCCAGTTGAAACGGTGCCCAGATTTGTGTGAGTTTTTGCACAGAGACCCGCTGCACTGGCTGAAACAGCTATGCTGGAGACTCATGGCACTTTTTGCCCCTGGAATCTCCTGGTCTGTGGGCAGTAAAAATTCATTTGGAAATGTGGTGATCACTCACCCTCTGCATTCTCACTGGGAACTGCACTCCAGAGCTGTTCCTATTCAGCCATCTTGGATTGTCCTCCTCATCAATATTTTCATGCTGATTACATGTTGAATGACAATATTTAGGTATATTGAATTAAACAAAATATGCTACTAAAATTTATTTCACCTGTTTTGTTTTACTTTTTTATTTTATAATGTTTTGCTTTCTTTTTTTCATTTTTATAGATATAATAGTTGTACATATTTATGGGGAACATGTGATATTTTGGTACAAGGAAATAATGTGTAATGATCCAATCAGGGTAATTGGGATATCTATCACCTCAAATATATATCATTTATTTGTGTAAAGAACATTCCAATTCCACTCTTTTTGTTGTTTGAAATATACAATAAATTTTTAACTATAGTTACCCTATTGTGCAAGGGAACACTAGATCTTATTCCTCCTATCTAACTGTATTTTTATACCTATTACCCATCCCCTCTTTATCACCTGTCCCAACTATCCTTCCAAGCCTCTAGTAATCATTATTCTCATTCTCTAGCTCCCTGAGTTTAATTTTTTTTAGCTCCCACATATGAATGAAAACATGTGATATTTGTCTTTGTGTTTCTGGTTTATCTCATTTACCATCATGTCCTCAAGTATCATCCATGTTGTTGTAAGTGACAGGATTTCATTCTTTTTTATTTCTGAATAATATCCTTTTGTGTATATGTACCACATTTAATCTATTCATCTGTTAATATTGTTAAAAATGTCCACACTGTTCAAAGCAATCTTCAAATTTAATGCAATACTTATTAAAATACCAATGACATTCATTACAGACACATAAAAAATAATCTTAAAATTTATATGGAACCACCCCACAGAAGAGAGAGAGAGAGAGAGACAGATAGAGAGAGAATAGCTAGAGCAATCCTGAGAAAAAGAACAAAGCTGGAGGCACCACATTACCAGACTTTAAATAATACTACACAAAGCTATACTAACAAAAACAGTGTGGTCCTGGAATAAAAACACACATAGATGAACAGAACAAAATAGAGAGCCCAGAAATAAATCCATGCATTTATAGTCAACCAATATTCAACAGAGGTGCCAATAACATACACTGGGGAAAAAGACAGTCTCTTCAATAAATGATGCTGGGAAAACTGGATATCCATATTCGAAAGAATGAAACTAGACCCTTATATGTCACCGAATACAAAAATCAAATCAAAATAGATTAAAGAATTAAATCTAAGACCTGAAACTATGAAACTACTAGAAGAAAACACGGGTAAATACTCCAGGACTTTGGTCTGGGCAAAGATTTCTTGAGTAAGATCTCAAAAGCACAAGCGATCAAAGCAGAAATGGACAAATGAAACATATCAAGCTAAAAAGCTTCTGCATAGCAAAGGAAAAACTCAAAGTGAAGAAACAGCCCACAGAATAGGAAAAAAATTTACAAACTACCCATCATCAAGTAATTAGTAACCAGAATATATAAGGAACTCAACTCAATAGCAAAAAAACAAAAACCCAATTTAAAAACAGTCAAAAGATCTGAATAGATATCTCTCAAAAGAAGACATACAAATGTATGGCAAGTATATGAAAAAGGCCTCAATATCACTAATAATTAGAGAAATGCAAATGAAAACTACAAACTACAAGATACCATCTCACCATAGTTAAAATAGTTTTGAGTTTCTTATATATTTTAGATAATTATTTTATTTATTCATTTATTTTTGAGATGGAGTTTCACTCTTATTGCCCAGGCTGGAGTGCAATGGTGTGATCTTGGCTCACTGCAACCTCTGCCTCCCGGGTTCAAGCAATTATCCTCTTCAGCCTCCTGAGTACCTCGGATTAAGGCATGCGCCACCATGCCCGCTAATTTTGTATCTTTAGTAGAGATGGTTTTCACCATGTTGGTCAGGCTGGTCTCAAACTCCTGACCTTAGGTGATCTGCCTGCCTCAGCCTCCCAAAGTGCAGGGATTACAGGTGTGAGCCACTGTGCCTAGCTAGACATTCATTCTTTATGAAAATGTGGTTTGAAATTTTTTTTCCCAGTCAGTAGCCTAATTTTAGAGCATCTTAACAGGGTCTTCTGCAAAACAAAAGTTTTTAAATTTTTGATAAAATCAAATTTATTATTTTTTTCTTTTTGAATCATGCTTTTGGTATCAAGTCTAACAGCTCTCTCCTAGGCCTAGATTCCTAAGATTTTCTCTTTTTTCTTATTTTTTTCCCTTAAACTTTCATAGTTTTACATTTTACAATAATAACAATTTATTATTTCATAGTTTTACATTTTACAATAATAACTATTATTATTTATTTAAACTTACATTTTATATAAGGTGTGAAAGTTAGATTGAGATTTATTTATTTATAATGTTAGTTGTAGATTTTCTTTATTAGGTCAAAGAAGTTTCCCTCTATTCCTCATTTTCTGAAAAGTTTTTATTATGAATAGGTGGTAAATTTTTGTCAAATGTCTTTTCTGTATCAGTTGATATAATCATGTGATTTTTCCTCTTTAGCCTATTAATATGGTGTATTATATTGATTGATATTAAAATATTGTAACAATATTTGTGTCTCTGAAATAAACTCTGCTTGGTCATGGCATATAATGATTTTATATATTGCCGAATTTTATTTGCTAATATTTTGTTAACAATTTTTATATTTACATTCATGAAAGATATAGGTCTACATATTTTATTTTTATACTGTTTCATCTTGTTTTGTTATCAGGATATCAGCCTCACAAAACTAATTGGGAGGTATTTCCTCCTCTTTGGCTTCCTAGAAAAGATTGTGTAATTTAAATTAGCATTAAGTTTTCTTTAAACATTTGTATAGTTGATTTTTAAATTATAAATTCAATTTTTTTTACTAGTTTTAGGGCTAGTCAAATTATCTATTTAATATTTGGTGAGTTGCAGTAGCCTGTGCTTTCTGAAGATTGGTACACTTGTCTAAGTTATTCAATTTATGTGTGTAGGTCATTTGCAATATTTCCTTATAAGCCTTTTGAGGTTGTTAAGGTCTTTATTACTGATATTGGTAATTTGTGTTGCTTCTCTTTTTCTGTGTAAGTCTTATTTGTCAGTTTCTCTTGTCAAATTGCTGTCAATTTTATTGATCATTTCAAAGACCAGCTTTTTGTTTCAGTAGGTTTTCTTTTAAACTTTATTTATTTGTGCTCTTATCATTATTGCTGCCTTTCTTCTGCTGGCTTTGAATTCATTTTGCTCTTCTTTTTTTGAGATTCTTGAAGTGGGAGCTTAGGTTACTAATATAACACATTCCCTCCTTTCTAATGGAAATATTTAGCATTACAAATTTCCCCCTCAGAACTGCTTTAACTATGCCCCAAATAGTTTAATATGTTGTATTTTAAATTTCATTCTATTCCATTTATTTTTTATTTTCCTTGAGAATTCCTCTTTGATCCCTGAACTATTTAGAAATGTGTTGTTTATTTTCCAAGTGGTGAGAAATGTTTCTGATATCTTTTTGCTACTGGTATTCAGGTTGATTCCACTGTGATCAGAGGATACATTTCATGTAATTTCAATTATTTTAAATGTGTTGCCTTTTGTTTTATTTCCTAGGACATAGTCTATATTGATATATATTCCATGGGTGCTTGAAAAGGCTGTGTAATCTGCTGTTGTTGGGAGATGTATTCCACAAATGTTCAGCTGAGTCTGTAGATTGCTGGTGCTGTTGATTCTTCTATATCCTTGCTGAATTTTTGTTCAGATCTGTCAATTGCTGAGAGAGGGATGTTGACACCTTCAAGTATAATTGTAGACTTGTCTATTTCTCTTTTAAGGTCTATCCATTTTGTAGATTTATTTATATTCCATCTTCTCAGAAGTAGAAGTCTTCTCTTATTGACAATTTTGATTGAACTCCTACCTCCTTCTATGAGCATTTTCATTTTATAGATATTATTTGAAATCAAATTCATTAACTTTATTAATTGAGTATAAAATGGTCTCCTTATACTTCTGTTTGAATACAAAGGAAATCATCTTAATTACAATCAAGTTTAGCCTGTTATCCTTGGAAGGATTCTACTGGATGAGTGATGCATAGTCACGGACAAGTCCCCCAGCCCATGTATATATAGCGTCTTTTGACCTAATAATAATATGGCAAATGATAATCAGCCAATACATAAGAGATGTAGATTACCAGCTGGATTTTCAGCCAATATTTTTCACAAGAAAATAAGAAAACCCAGAAAATATTTTTCTGGTGAAACTTATAAAAGACTGAATGGTGGGCAAGGAGAACATGACTCCTAACACCAACCACATCAATATCTTTTGGGAAAGGTCTTGCGCCATGTCACAAAAATTTTCTAGCATATTCACCTGAGAAACACAAAAGTCTTACTGCTCTGTGGGGAACCACCTTAAAATACATATTTTTAGTGCAATTACATAATTTTTGACTAATTTTAATAGCAAGAAATATGTCTTCATTCAGTATAAAAGAGCAATCCTGAGCACAATAAACAAACCAAAAGTCCTAGACCAGCTCCACAAGATTTTCTGTTATAATTGTTATAATTGTTCTTAAAACTACAGAGTTTTAAGAAATTATGAAAGAATACCTGAAATTGAAGAAAATCTATTTATTTTTAAATTTTGAAAGCACTTATTTTGTTATACAAAAAGAATAGCATGATTCTGCACAAATATCTAAGTGACCTTACAGCAAGCTACAAAACTGAAAAAGCTCTGATAAGTGAGCTTTGTTGTGGGATTCTGGGTCTCAGTTGCTAACTTGAACCTGCGCTGTATATTCAGTATTGTGCTTTAGAATTACATGGTGGCCCTGATAGAAGAAAGGGAAGAAGGGAAATAAAGAAGATAGTAAGGAAAGAAGAAAGAAGGGTAGAAGAGTAGAAATAAAGTAGAAGGAAGGAAAGAAAGAAGAGTTCAAATATTTTAAATAACCAGTACTTGTAGGGAAAGGCTATTGTTTTTTTATAAATATATCTCACTGGCTCTGATTTAAGGAACATGCAAAATACAGAAAATAAAAAGGACTGGACAACTTTATTTTTTTCAGCCTTTCTAATCTTTATTCCCATTTATCTGGTAATAACATCTCAGTTGTGCTATGGAGATTCATGCTTCCTAGTGGGTCAAGTGGGAGAGCCCATTACCCAAGCTCGGCCAATCAGTTACTTGCAATATAGACTGTTAAAACCTTTAATAATATACAACAATGTTTGTTCCCTCTAAAATATTGTTCATCAGCCACATTTGACTAGAATATAAAAAGTCCATAACATTTTGAATAGCTCATCTGAACCTCCAGATTGACTAATGCTTCATGCCTTCCAAGTATCCAACTTCCCATAGGGTAGCTATGATTATGATTCCACATTAATTTCAATACCCACAAGGATGTTTACTGCTTCAAAAATGACTTTCTCCTTAAAAATTCAACCAGAGTGGTCAACACAAATGTCCTCTCAAAGCAGTTAATGCAGTTGGTTTGCCTTAAATGGTGCAGGTTGAAACTTCATAGACAAACCACTGTCAAAACTCTTCACTGGATACTTGAAATAGGTAGACTGTTCATGAGACTTTGGTGTAATGTAATTTGCACTGTTGGAGAGGAATGTTTGTGGTTTTCAGTAGATGGCTTTATAACATCTTTCATAAAACTTCTAAGAAATCATATCCACAGAAGATGTTATTTGAAGGTACCAGAAGGCATCAACCTTTGATTAGAGGGAAAATATTTCTCTTGAAGAAGAATAATAAATAGAAAAATATGCAAATCCTAATAAATTGAAGGTGATTTCTACAGTTTTTACTGAAAACTGGATTACGGCAATTGAAAAATTAGTTGAGTGTACATTTGAGATGAAAATTCTAGAAATTTTCATGTTTTTAAAAAAGTTTCAGAATGAAATTGGCTGAGTGTGATGATGTGAAAAGTTGGGTTCAGAGAAAATATACGCAGTTATTTGATGAATAATCTCACATGAGACTTTACCATGATGAATTAATGCCTACCACAAGCTGGGAATTTAAAGCAACATCTGACAGAGATGTGTCTTTTCCTGGGATAACCTAACACAGAGAAACCTGTGAAATAGATGATCTCTAGTCTACCTTTGCTTTCATTCTTCTGTCAGTACCACAAACTGGCCCTTATTCTCCACATCAAACAGAATAATCACCTTGCCGCCTGCCAGATCCTGCCTTTTTTGGGTCACCAAGGCAATCACTTCTGTATGAAATGAAACTTCAAAGTGAAATACCAGATTTGTGACATCTACCAATGCAAACACATTTCTAAATAGCTATCTAGTTCTCTCTCCGTATATATAGTTTTTGTACATAAAAAATACATTTTCAATGAGTCACCAGAATAAGACATGAAATGACATACAGTCTTAGGATGATGTATTATTTAAGCCATATAGATACAAATATGAAGCTTTCATTAGTAACTGATTAAAAATATAATTAAAACACAGGTCCTTGGAAACTTGTTCTGCCTTAACACACTGCTACCTCAAAATAAACATATAAATCAATAATACAAAAACAAAAATCATGAAAATGTTGATATTCATTGAGTTTGAAACACGGATGAAGATTTTAAATCACATATTCTCCAAACAAAAAGATAATGACTATTAATAGGGTTTTTTAATGGTATGTTTTTGCTTGATTTATTTTTATATTCTTCTTTTAAAACAAGTCGTAGTTGTACTAATGTAACATCATATAATTTTAAATTCTACGTTTCCATTTAACTTTATAATAAACACATATCATAATTTCAAAACTTTTGCAAATATGCATGGGTGGTATTTCATTGAATGTTCCATAATTTTTTAAATGTTTTCTATTTTTCATCTAATTTTGGAGTGAAGTCCTCCAGGTTTAAATATTTTGTACTGATGCCTGAAAATAAAATAATTTTGACTTGCACCTCTTGTGACTTTAGGAATACAGTGTTCCTTCTAGTTAAACTCAATCCTTCTCAAGAAGAATCTTGAGAAGAAAACCTCAATGGCAAAATGTGAACAAGCAAAAGAACTGCCAATAATGGGAAACAACCATTCCTATGATGTTGCAGTTCTCAGAGCCAAGGAATAAGTCTTGGATATTTTGGGATTGGTTTGCTCAAATATCAGATTTGAGGAACTCCTCAGGTTCACATTTTTCCTGGATTAGCTTGTCTTTGACTCTTTATCCTTATATAGAAATGGCTGAATTGGTCATATTTTAAAAAGAAATGAAGAAAAGATTTTTCAGGTTAAATCAAATTTTATGTGTCTGTTTCTCCCAAATTATTTTCAGATGCAAGAAAAAGCAAACCACACAGACAAACTGCACACTGCAATGAAGCTGGAATGCAAGACTTCATCAGAAGGGCGGGAACAAACTGGATAATTCAACCACAAAATATGTGAACCACAAACAAGGGTAAATACACACGTAGACACAACACACACATACACATACACACACAAACACACACACGCACGTCTGCTCTTTTCCCAGGAATTTTCATCAATGTAGCTCTTAAAAAGCCTATTTATCCCCTGGCAAAAGCATATGAAAATTTCATGTTTCTTTCTATGTTTAAATAGTTGGCTTTATACATACTGTGAATATTCTTTTAGAAAAGCACAAAAAAATATGGAAACGAGTTTTTTATGATCAGACCATAAACAATAGATTAAAGTAGAAAATAAATCACTTTACCTCGAGTTTTCCTCTAAGACCCAGGCCTAAAATGTTTCCCTAAAATATATGAGTTTCTAGCATGAATCATTTTTGTTACCCTCTATTACATGTGCTTATTTGTGTACGGCAAAATATCTTTACCAATTAAAACAATGTTAGGGACAAGAAACCCATCAGGTTGTCTTTTCCTTGGATGCGACAATTAAGTAAAAGAGCAAGGCAACTAAAACATAATATTCTAATATCAAATGTAATATTTTTGCCAGTTGCCATAAATTTTTTTAAAAAAATATTTATGACAGAATTTTAGCCAGATTTTGACAGTTTAATTTTCAGATAATTAAAATTTCACTGGGCTGTGAAATCTCTTTTAGAAACCTTTACGGTAAAATAAAAACTTAGTATGACTTCTAAATCCTTTGGCAAGTACTAATGTCCTATATTTCTAAAGTGGTTTGTAGGATTCAAAGACCTTATGCACTAAGTTTATATGATCGGTTCCTTTAATTTCTTCCTTATTCTTTACATGTGTCTGGTTCTATAGCAGGTGTCAGGGATTTCTACATGCATAACACAATGCATCCATAAAGGATGTTCATTTATATAGAAGAAGCAGATAATTTAAAAGATGATTAGGCACTTTTACTTCTGAAAATATAGGATAATTGTTCAGAACAAAATCCTTCCAGGTAACAATACCTAAAAATACTGAATGAAGTTTTGTAAAATAATATATTTTTGTGTTATTTGTCAGATAAATAAGTCAAAAAAATCTTGATGGGTGGAAATGACAAAAAGGAGTGAATCCAGAAAGTAGACAAGTTGAAAAGCCATTGTTTGCCCTGAGGATATCTACCACTCCTGGTGGCCCAGAATTCCACAGACAGAGTAGAGAAAAAGCCAGTCTGTGTAAGGGAAGATGTAAGAGCAAAGAGCCTCAAATCAAAAGCCTCCAAAAGGTGACATTCCTAGTTGATGAACTAAAAAAAGAATGTTTTCAGGAGATTGAGGCCGTGCAAACAAATATGAATAACAATCACCAAAAAAGTCAACCTGATGATTCCAACTCAAAATGTTGCAGATTTTGGAAAGGCACATATATACTATGAAGTAAATATCAGCCTGATCTTTCAAAAAGAGTAAGAAGATAGCAAGATGATAAAAAAGAATACGAGATTATTCAGAAATTGTTAGGTAGATTTGAAAAAAGAACCAAATGATTAGTCTGGAAATAAAGGTATTCCTGAGAATATAGTACAGGGAGAAAGAGATTGAAAATAGGAAAGATAGTTAAGCAAAACAGAAGATAGAGAAGGTAATTGAAGTTTCAGAAGCAGAAAGAGAGAGAAAGAATGGGAACAAGGAAATTCTCAAAGAGTTAGTGATGTGGGATTTTCGAATATTGTTACAGACTGCAATCTTCAGTTTCAGGAAATCCAACAAATACTAATATAAAGTAGAATAAAACACACATACATACATACACACACACACACACTTTTAGACATATTGCAATGAAACAGCAGAACACCAAAGACAAAGAGATCTTAAAAAGAGAGACAAGATAAAATAACTTCAAACAAACGAAAATTAAACTGAAGTAGACTTTCCAATAAGAACAATGGATGCCCAGATAATATATTCAAAGCTCTGAAAGAAAATTAATGTCAAGCTTGAATCTCATACTCAATAAAATTATCTTTTGAGAATGAGGATGAGATAAAGACATTTTTCATGCTCCTAGGAACAAACACTTAAAATATAGAATGCTGGCATTTGAGACACAAATGAAATTATTTTTAAAAAATCTCTTATATTTGCTTTATGCTTTATAATCACAACATATTTTCACTTTTTTTCTCATCTGAGCCACATTAATGTGGTGATGCTGTTGCCTCAAATAAGAGTTTATGTTTTTCCAAAGTTGGAAGAACATTTTTATTAATTATTTAAAATAACAAAAATAATACGTAATCAGTTCAGCTGATTTGGAAAACATTGAAAAGCGAGTAGAGGGGGAAATAATCAAAATCATCCAACATCTTATTTCTCAAAGGTAACCACTGGTAATATTCCATTCCGAAACCTTTCTATAATTTTCCATGTATGCATCTTTTGATAGCTTACTTTTTTCTTTGAAAGTAGATCATGAGAATACTACTCAGCTAGTCATTTTTTCCATTACATTTTTAATGGATCGGTAGCCTTTTGTCATATGAATGCTGCTTAATCATTAAATCAGTTACTACTTAGCCATTGTGATAGTTTGGATAATTGTGCAGCACATATTTACCTCCCTTCCCACTGACCATGGAAGACTTTCTGTTTATATTGAGCTTGGCCATGGAACTTAATTTGACCAATAAAAATTAATGGATTTTGTGCAGAGATCTTAATTGTGCTCACCCTAATTAGTTTGTCTCTCGTGCTTTGATGATTCACCACAGGTGGTTGCTGTCCTTCAAGCTTTGGTCCCCAAATAAGCACACATGGAACAAACCTGAACCCAAATTGGGCCTTGGAACCAAGCCCCACCACCGCAGAGTTACCCAATTATGCCTACTCTAGGTCAGCTAATCTCAGTTGATCTGTAGACCCATGAGCATTGGAATAAATGCTTGCTGTTGCAAACCATGGTGCTTGAACATGGTTTTTTACATGCACTGATGTGACAATAACTGATGAATACAACTGGAATTGGACACTGAGTTTGTATTCTAGTTTTGCCATTATGAACAGTGTTTCATTGAACATGTCACTATAGCTTTTTAAAAAATCATCATTAGTCCCTTTTTACAGAGGAAGAATCTGAGGTTAGGTTGAAGTTTTGTCACAGAATGGCACAAACCTATTAAATGGCAAAACCATAAATTGAATCTGAGTCTGTCTAAAGCCAAAGGACATGTTCTTTTAAGATGCTACATTAATTCTCACCAAAACATGTACACTTTTTAAATGATGAAATATTTCTGGCATTTTATAATTGCATAAAATGGCTTTGACTGACACTGTAACTATTAACTGCTTTCTGTTTCATTTTCATGGTCTTTTAAAATTAAATATTGTACTGAAATCATGCTACGAAAGACACTAAACTTTATACATATTGTTTAAAGAAAGCTTAGTTTGGTACAATACTTTTTCTTAAAGCAGGCATTAAACCAGATTGTAATTTGTAACAGAAATTTTAGATTCAATATGAGAATGAGCACCTTGCTAAAACTTGCATTTCTTGGTTTCCTTTTGAAAATAGGCAGCTTTTTTATAAGAATACTATAGGTTTATTCATATTTTACAATTATAACAGTAAGATCATACTTGAAAGAGTGTGGCAGTATTTTAAACCTGAGTACTTTTTATGAGGAATAAGTAATGTTCACATTATTTATGTGGGACAGAGTCATAAGATAGTATCATACATCTTGTGAAGAAGCAGACAGACTAATAGCTGCGAAAAGAACCCCCGTTTCTGCTTATGTTTGATAAATTAAACATGTTGATATAGAACTAACAATATGTATAGAAGCAAAGAATACCATTCATTTATTTATGTTCAGCGAATATCTAACTTGACATCGTGTAACCACTCCCCAAAACTGATTTGACTTAGAATAATTTCAATAAACCAGAAAGCATTATTTTCATGAGCCCTCTAGTAAATCATCTCTCTGACTTTGACATCCAGGAACATTATTGCCAAAGAGAAGGATTACAGTAGTAGGATCAATTTGCAAATACAGTAGTTTCTCTATACGGTCTTTACATTACCTGATTCTACATATGTACATATAATATTTTGATTAGTTGTGTTCAGTCACACAAAGAGAAGCCAAGCTAATTGAAATGAAAAACTCAGATCAGCTGTGTCTTTCACAAGCAAAGCTGCCTGTGATAACAGCTAATAAATCACTTACAAATTTTAACATACATCCAAGTGTGTACCCCATATCTTTGAGTATGTACTCAAATGGTAACGCAAGACCGAATAGCATGTAGAATGAGAAAGGCAAAAGCAAGTTTCTAGAAACTAGGAGATGGAGTCATTGTCTAGTTGGAGATTTCATATCCAAATTTTCAATTATCTTGAAGGAGACTTTTCATATCTTGTCAGTTGTCTTGAAGAAGTACAGATGGAATGTGGTGATACTAGGCTGGGGCAGTGGTGGAAATGTGGAAGAAAGGCACGATGGACAGAAGTAAGCCTAGTTTAGATAACATGCAAAAATCTGAGAGAGTTATGAGAGGTTAATACAGGAAAGTAGATAGGATGTACATGGGTGATTTTATCTGTGTGTGTGTGTGTGTGTGTGTGTGTGTGTGTGTGTGTAAAGAAAAAGAGAGCTGAAAGTGCATCTTTCCATATAATACTTAAAATTGTACAATATATGAAGGCTTATATATATAGGCAAAAAAAAATCCTTGAATTTATTTCTCTTCCTAGAGTAAAACTGCTTGTGTCTCATGCATGCCAACATTATGACATGGTGCTAACTGGCATCAGTGAAACAAGGCAACAGAGTCTTAACCTTCAGGCTCCTCACATCGTCACAGTCCATTAAAGAGTTCAGTTCAACATGGCATCATGTCCTACCATATTAGTCTTCTTTGCTGTAATGTATTAGAGACACGTGGGGCCAGTACGGGATGTGTAGATGTATCCAACTCCTCCCTGAAACAGCTCAGGCAAAAGGGTGTAGGCCTGGGTTATGACCAGCTATTTCTCAGGCCCCAGGAACTGCTTAAAAATCATAGTTTACTCATTGAGCATCCAAGACCATGGATGTCTGTGGCATTTCCTTTCACTCCAGGGGAGTCTCAGGTCTTTTGGGCCTACAAATTGCTTGTCCTTAAAATGATGTCATAATGAATGCACCAATGAAGCACTGCCAGCTGAGGCTCACAAGGACAGAACAAAATGACAGCACTGTCAAAGGCTTCGGTGCATTCCCACACTCATTTTTGGATTGTCTCTATTAGCCAGATGTGAACTTAATCCACTGTAGTCAGCTAACTTTGGGATGACTCTCCTCCACATTGCTGACCATAATTATTTCCTGCTGTAGGAATACTACACTCACTGAATGTGACTCTTACTTTGGTTTCTGCATTTTGGCTGCCATGTCAGGTTATGTGAAATAGTATTTTTCAAAGTATAAAATGGATAAGCTCCATATAAATAGAAGGTATTCATTAGCATCTCCAAAATCCTTTCTCTGCTAAGTGTTTATCTAAAGAGAGACTTCATTTTCAGTGTTTATGAAATGGTATTTAGTGTCTCTCACACAGCCCAAAGCCGCCAATTCCCATGGACACTTTAATGTAGCTAAAAAGCACATGCCTAATCACATCCTACTTCATTTAACACATAAATAGAGGGTGAGAAAGAGTCTACTCCAAGCAGCAATAAGCACATGGTACTCACCCCAAAGTACCCCCTCTTCCTGCTTAAAATCCCTCCACCTTCCTCCTTACTCAATAAAATGGCAAGGGAGTGTTACATCTTGGTACATTCAGACTGCTAGAACAAAGTACCTTAGACTGAGCAGGTTACAAAGAAAAGAAATTTATTTCTCACAGTTCTGGAGGCTGGGAAATCCAAGATCAAAGTGTTGGCAGATTCAGTGTCTGGCGAGGGCCCACGACCTGGTTCATAGCTGGCCGTCTTCTTGCTCATGTGTCTTCACATGATTGAAGAAGTGAGGGATCTTTCTGCGTTCTCCTTTATAAGGTTATGAATCTTATTCATGAGGGCTTCATCCTCATGACTTTATCATGTCTCAAAGGCCCCACTTCCTAATACCATCTCCTTGGGGGTTAGAATTTCAACATATGAATATTGGGGGAATGAACATTTAGAACAGAGCAGTGTAGAACAAACAATGGCTCCCTCTTCAGCAGTCTTGTGACTCAAGAAGAATAAAAACTTTATCTCAGCAAGAAATTTACATTAGTAAAGGTAAACACCTTTTGTCACTTTATAGTACCACTTAAAGATTTGTGAAGGTTTCTTTTAAGTGAAGGAATTTGATGTATCGTGCTATTACAAATCTAGGTTAAGGTAAAAAATAATTTTTTCTGATCGTCAGTGGCTACATAATCCATTTCAGGCTGAAATTGTGTTCTTCTGTGCTGTTTCTTACTCCAAAATAGTTTCTCATAAAATTCTCCGTGACACACTAGGCAACAACACTTATACTCAATATACTTTCATGGGCATATGTGGATTTTCACATCACCCACAGCATTTCTTTTATCAAGTGCTTCATTGATTCAGAATCTCCACCATTGTTAATGGCCCATCAGTAGCAGTCTCTCACACTTAGCTGAGACAGAAGCCGCTGGTGATGTACAATTTCTGAGCAGTCTGCTGCAATTCCATTCTCTCTGGCAAAGCACATCAGAATGCAAGCAACCGTTTTGGTCCATTTGTGCTGCTATAACAAAATACCTTAGACCAGGTAATTTATACACAACAGAAATTTATTGCTCACAGTTCTGGAGGCTGGGAAGTCCAACGCACCACAGATGCAGTGTCTGATCAGGGCCTCCTCTCTGCTTCAAAGATGGCACCTTCTAACTGCATCTTTACATTATGGGAGTGGTGAACAAGCTCTCCCAGGCCTCTTTTATAATGGCACCAATATTTCATCCATGAGGGCTCTACCCTCATAACCTAATCACATAACAAAGGTACCACCTTTTACTACAATCACCTTGAAGGTTAGGCTTTAGCATATGAATTTTGGAAGAACACATTCAGACCACAGCGCTGGGAGAAATACTACCACTAGAATAAATTTTAAATCATTTTAATTGATATTATAAAAACTCATTCACAGCTCAGTACTCTAAGAATTATTAGAACCAATCCACTTTACGATCATTGATTTAAACAAGTCAGTGCCAGCACAGGTATTTGAAAAGTGCTGCTTCAGTAGGGGACAACAACATGCTAAAAAGCATGCGGACTTTTAAAGGACTGTCATGTTCAGCTTGTGATTGGAATTCTGGTTGCTAAGAGCTTCAGGCATTGTTGTGAATGTCTCAATCTCATTCCACACTCCAGTCTTTAAAGGGAAGTCTCTGTGTGGGATGAAGTCAAGAGATACAGGCAAGATAAAAGAATTACACTCAAGTCCCAGAATGCCGGAACATAGATACAATTTCATTGGAAACAGCAAAGATTGACGGAGGTGAAAATATTCATTCTGTGTGGGGTAAAAAGTAACACTTGGCTTTTCAGCCAGATCCTATTAAGCCTGAGCATCACAAACGCTCATGGGAAACTGAGGAAACTGTAGGTTATAGAAGTAAATGGATCATTAACCAGAAATGTAAGAAATAATTGATGGTCCCTGTGGACACATGGGCTTTGGGGGATCTGCAACTCTTTTTTGCTGAAACATGATTTTGGCTTGTGAGATTTTGCTTGTGAGCATTTTGGGTTTGAGCATAAAGAGTGGTGACAGTAGAAGAGGTAAATGAGTGTAAAGAGAAGGAACAGACTGAAGGAAGGAAAGGGGAGAGAGAAAAGAAACTTGGAGGTAGTGTGGGAGAAAGAGGAGTCACTGTTTATTATACACATTTCCTAACCACTTTAACTGGGCAATCTTTTGTTTAGTGTTCACAACATTTTCTGAAATAGATGGGGTTTTTTACAGAGGAAAAGAACTTAGAGAGAAGTTCTCTCTTGTCCAAAGTCACCAAGCTACTAAGCTGGGACACAAACCCTGATCTCTCTGCTGCCAGAGCCCTGTGCTGCTAACTGCTGTATCACTCAGGTTCCTGGGCCTTTCGGAGGGCCTTTCTCTCTTTGAGGATGGAGCTGGGTGTTGGCAAGTTGTTTAAGAAGAACTCTTTGGGTCTGGAGAGCTCAGAGGACCCAGAAGTGAGAAAGCTGGGAACTGACTCCAGGCTGTTCTTTTTGGGGAAGGAGTGAGAGGAACGGGGAGATAACATGATGGTTTCCACTTCTTTCCAGGTTGTTCTGAGGTTCACCAAGATAAGGAATAAGACAGGGACTCAGAAGAGCACTATGTAGGAATGAAAATTTGCATTTGGCTGTAGTTTTCCTTGTGTCATAGATCTTAGGAACCAAAGTGTTTTAATGTGAGAAGAGAAGGATATAGAACTCCCAGACTTCGAGAATTCTTGATTTAACTCATCAGTCTCATTTTTTCAGACACTCAGAATAGTTTTGGTATATAGTTTTGTGTTTATTTCTCTCTGGACTTCAATTTGTAATGAAGTTCAACAAGTAGAAACAACTGTTTGAAAAATTGGAAACAAGAGAGGGTTTTGAAATTGCATTCATCATCATCATCATTCTTAGGTAGTGGATTTTCTTCTCTCTCTTCCTCTCCCAGTTTCTCTCATTCTCTCTCCCAACTCACTTTCTTTCTTTCTGTCTCTCTCCTTCCATTCCCATCCTCTCTCAGCAACTTCAGATCCAAATATTAATCAGATTTGTGATTTTTTAGTGAATTAGCACCATTATGGTTTAAGTCATCCAGACCGTACCTTGCAAGCTACTTCCTTCTCTGCTGCAGAATGTTATATAAAAGCTGACCAGAGTATATGTGCACTGGAACCAGTTCCAGTGATTGAACCATGTTAAGTATTAACAAACTTTTCCACACCGCTTTGTGACACCACAGAATAGATTCTCAGAGAAGTAATTGCTCTGAGCAGCCACAACACAACTTCTGACTACAACCACACAGTCATTGCAATCTTGAAGTGCATACGACAGGTTTAATAATCTTGGCAATGCAACTTTTTAAAAAATAGATGGATGGCGCTTTTACTAATTGCTGAAGCACCACAGGGTATCTTATACTTAAAGCTGATGATAAATACTCCAGCAAATACTATAGTTTCTACAAGATTCTCCATATAGACACTGAGTAGATACACCTATTTGCTTTCACTTCTAAACAAATAATCAAAATAATTTAGGCCTGTGCTTCTCCAGTATTAATTATCATATCAGGAGATTTTGTTACATTGCAGATTTTGATCAGGTGGTCTGAATGGGGCCTGAGATTCTGCATTTTTAGCAAGCTCTCAGCGAGTGCTGCTGCTGCTGCTCCAGGGTTCAACCTCTGCAAAGCTGGGGCTCTAGAGGACAGACAAGGTGTGCTATAGAGGTCATCCTTGGAACACATTCTCATGGATTTTCAATGGCGTGCTCCTTCATGGTGGTCTTGTCCCAACATATGAAACAGATGCAACAGCCTTTGATGTTAGTTTAAACTTCATAATTTCAATATTGTGCCAAACAACCCAAATTCAAAAAGGAGACCAGTCTAGGGTAAAAAACCAATTTGTTGCCAGAGCCACATATTTTGTGTATGTGCCTTTTCTAGAGTCCATGTGTAGAACCCGACTACAAATAGTTTTTTTAAACTAATGTGCACAGTAGCTCTTCATCCACTTGAATGAGAACACATCAAAATGGCAATCTGAGGGTGTAATCATCTATTTTTAATATCAATGTTTTCAAGACCCATTTAATTAAAACAAACAGAAAAGCCTTTTCCTTTCTCTGAACCCACAAGTCTGATAAGCAGCCGGCGCCATTTCTTGGTGTAATCTTAATAAAACACATCCCACATCCCAGGCAATTTTATGAAACCATTCAAATAATTTCAGTCCTTCTCCTCATTCTATTGTCCTGTTATTTAATACACACAGAGACACACACAGTCAAGGCACATACCCAGTTGTGCACACACAAATGGGCACACACAAGCCTGCATATTGTCTAGAGGTATTTGTTATACAAACATCACAATATCATTACTTTTCTTTATCTTGGATTGAGGCACACTACATTTTTGAGACTTTTCAATAACATGCTGATAGTGAATTAGGTATTTATATAATCTATGGATTAAGTTTTTCCAGGAACTGCCAATTTTACTCCAATATGATTCCAGTATGCTAAGAGAAAGTTATTCCAACTAGAATGTGCTGAAGGGATGGATGTGGCTTCCATGCAGGACATATTTCAGCTTTTTCCAAATAACATTCTTGTAGAGATTAGAGGATAATCTGGCAGCCAGACTCAGCCAATTAAAACAGTTATTGAAATGGCTGAAAATGTTTTCCTTGGCAATTTTTTGTTATTTTGCTTCATTTTGGGTTTCCTTGAATAACAGAAAAAATAGGGTCAATCATAAGACTCCTAATTTACTTTCTTGGTTATCTTTTCTCATCAAACAGAAAAGGGCCACTGTGGAGCTTAAATTAAAACCTGAAAACTGTGGTATGGGGTAGTATGAAGGCAGGCATGAGAAAACATAAAATGATTCTTAAGCTAACACAAGTAAATCTCCTCTGAGCATAGAATATGTGGGAGTTTCTGTTTTAGGTGGTAAGAGTGAAATGGGAAGGGGGATTCAAAAGGAAATATAATAAAAAAATACAGAAGAGGCTTTCTTATAAAATATAGCTTTAATTTTTTTCTAGATTAATAGGTACTCCAAAGTTGAGACTTATAATTTTAAGACATCTAACATGAAGAACTAAAAATAATTTATGTACAGTAACTCCCTTCCACTGAAATCTGTTGTGTGCTATTGAATGATTGATCATTACATCTGGGGTGAGAGAGTATCTGATGATTTTTACTACTTGACAATTTCCATAGTGTAAACATTTTTATCACGGCTGATTTCAATCTACCAAGCTGGCATTGATGAATACAGAGCTGGAAATAGATAGGCACCATCAATTTTGCAAGGCTCTGCAAACTGCTTCAGCACACCTCTGACTAAAGTCATCACTTCACAAAAGAAGACAGATATAAAAAAGCAATCTCAATTGATAGCAAGTAAAAATACCAATAGAGGAAATCAATAGGCAAAGGTAAGCATCTCACTAATTAATCGAAGTTCTGCTGATTAAAATGGCAAAACTTGAGAAAACCCAAATTATGTAACTGACTTAAAAAGAAAAAGACATTTCCACATCATTCCATGACATAGCTTCTTTCCTTTACTTTAAAGCTCTACTTTTAAGCTCAATTCCTCTGTGAACCCCTCTGAAGAAATCTGAAATTTGTTATTGTACCCATGTTAGCATCCTCTTGGAATTATTATGATTTCAAAATATCTTAATACTACTGCATCTAACTCTACACATTAGAATCTCTTGGGAGCTTCCGTAAAGTACCAATTCCTTGATCCCTGCCAGAACCAGCTAAATTAGAAATCTCGGGTGGAGTTCAGCATTGATAATTTTGGAAAGCTCTCCAGGTATTTAATTTGCAACCAGCGTCGAGAACAACTACACTATACATTTGTCAACATTTTTGCTGAAAGTGCTCTGAAGCAGGGTTATGTTCCATTCTGTTAAAGTATGGCTCTGTAGCTGGGCCATAGATATATAATTATTTTTTTTCTTCCTTTATTCCTTTTCCCATCTGCATTGCGCTGGCAAGTGTGGTGAATAAATAAAGACTTTTGATTAAGTTTTAAAAGGACTAAAAATACAATGTCTTTTCTATGGATAGTAGATTGAACTTATGTTTATTCTTATTTTCTTATTTTTAGGTTCCAAACCAAGCTCAGAAATTTTTTAGATGGATACCATTCACCAGCAGTGTGTACTAATAATAATGATTTTCAATTATTCCACACAACACACGTGGAACAATTCACCCTTTTACTTAGAAATAAAAACTAATTGTAAATTTGATTTAGTGAATAATTAATTCATGGGATTTGTCTACATTATGCTAATATGAATGTCTTTCTGTAAAACCAACAAAGGACGTAAAAATTCGTTCATTTAAATAATGTAAAAAATATGTATACATATATATATTACCAATATAGGTGAGGTTTTAGCTTTCTCCTGGAAGGAGAAACCACACAATGATATAGCATGCAAGTTTATAGGATTAATTAATTTATATTTTTCTTACTCTAAGAAAATCTTAAGCTATTCAGAAATGATTCTGACCTATTTTCCCATGCATAATCATCATCATTAGTGGCTGCATTGATCAAAGTTCTATCTATGAATCTTGGAAAGC
The DNA here is from genome assembly GCA_036589455.1 of Ateles fusciceps. Taxonomy (NCBI): domain Eukaryota; kingdom Metazoa; phylum Chordata; class Mammalia; order Primates; family Atelidae; genus Ateles; species Ateles fusciceps. The sequence continues at coordinate 10,074,549 of JAZHEH010003259.1, forward strand.
CATGCTTGTTGTGTAGAAATCTATGCCACCCTTAAGCAATGCAACAGAGCCAAGAACAGCAAGAAGCACAACAAATAGCAGCTGTGGCTCTTTGCATTTGTACCATTTAGGCTAATGCCCAGGATATCATGTCATTTGTCCAAAAGGTACAGCTGCACCAACTGGCAGACTGTTGAAGGCGGCAAAGACACAGAAGGCAGAAACTGGCACCACTCCTTGCCTCTCCCAAACCCACTCAAGTTCTTACAGCACTACTCTGGGCAATGTTCACAAAGAGTCATGGCCAGCATTTAGGCAGAACATGCAATATGACTCGGCTGAAGAGCAGGTGTCACCATTTGACTCAGCCACTGGTAGATGCATCTGAAATAAAGTGTATTAGTTCACCTCTGCTGCATAACAAACTGCCCCAAAGCTCAGGGTCTTTAGACAGCAATCGCTTATTGCTTACACCTATGTGGGTAGGATGGGGTTCAGATGATCTAGGTTGGGGGATGGCTGGTGGCTTTATTTCTCACTGTGATTCTGTGAATGGACCAATGCATCTCTAGCCTATGTGTATTCATTCTGGGTCCCAGGCTGAAGGGGCAGGAGGGACCTAAAAGGACTCTTCCCATGTCAGTGGCAGAAATGCAAAGGTGCAAGTGGAAATACACTTACAGAGCTTTTCTGGCTTAGGCTTAGAACTGGCAAATTGTCACTTCTGCTCATATGCTATTCACTAAAACATGTCACATGGCCAAGTCCATATTTAAGCAGGGAATAACCACACTTTTCATATGAAGAGACCATGGAAAAGACATAGATAGATTTGGGGACAGATAGAGAGAATTAAGTTCAATGTATTGATCTGCTATATAAACCCATTAGTTTTTACAGAAAAGACTGATGATTATCATGACAACAACAATAGTAATAATGGTAGCTATCCTTTACTATGCATTTAGAATGGTCCACACACTCTTCTAAACTCTAGACAGATAGATAGGTAGATAGATGGATGCTTAGATAGAGAGATAGATACATACATACATATGTATATATATACATAGCTGGTAGATAGATAAGCAAAGTTTCATTTAATCCTTATAATAATCTTATGAAATAAGTACTATTATATCCTCCTCTTATAGACAAGGCAACTGAGGTAAAGAGGGGGACTTATAAGAAATATAATGGATTATTATTATTATTATTATTATTATTATTTTGAGACAGGACCTCTGTGACCCAGGCTGGAGTGCAGTGGTGGAATCATGACTCACTACAGCCTTGACTTCCCAGGCTCAAGCAATCCTCCCACTTCATCCTCCTGAGTAGCTGGAACCATAGGCGTGCACCACCATGCCTGGTTATTTTTTGTGTGCTTTTTGTGGAGATGGGGTTTTACCATGTTCCCTGGGCTGGTCTTGAATTCCTGGGCTCAAGCAATATGCCCATCTTGTGCTCCCAAAGTAGCTGAGATTACAAGCATGAGCCACCATGCCTAGCCAATGATGGATAATTATTAAATTAAAAGAAAAATCATTGCTAATTTTCTTAACCTATGGTAGAGGAATATTATGTGAATTATGTTCTGTAACATTAGGATTACCTCCCATGATATTTACTGTGCTGGGAGTACAAATAGACAATCTGGATGAGCATGCCATGGTCATCGAGGAAGAGAGACATGAACATGATGTGCTCATCTCTGGGGTTTATCTACAGAATGTGCACATCAGTACAACCTAGTAGCAGTGACCACCAAAACAAACTAGTAGACTTGTGAGGAGGAACTCAATTTACTTTCTATTTCTTTCCAGTTTGAGGCTTATGGAAATCTGAACGTTGAGGAGCCAGTGGGATTTAACAATGGAAATCCTTTGCCCGTTTATAATTTAGAGCATATTGGGAAAGACAAATTCTACAGAAAGGGGAGAAGTAGAAGCTGTTATTTCCTTTTTATCAGAGGTGGGCAACATGAGGAATGGAACGGACAACAGACATGGGGTTTTACAGCAGCTTCTGGGAAATCTGCAGATAACCTGTCCCAGTGCTACCAGCTGTTACTGAGATCAAGAGCCATGGGTGGTTTCCTATGATTCTTGCAACTTCCTGAGTTCCTCAAAGGTTACAATGGCTTTGTTTGGCTCTCACTCCTCAAATTGACTTTTTTTGGTACCTAATTCCCTATGTTTAAGTATTCCCCTGGTTGAAGGCACTAGTTGACTGCTCTATTTGATGAAATGAAACCTGTTTCAGGTGATGAGTTTTGAAAGCTTGTAAACATAGATACATTCAAACAATGATGGTACATTTGTTCAAAGAGAATGATTATCTTAAAGATATCCTCCAAAGTTAAAAATTGATCAACAGAAAATGATTATCTTAATAACAATAATCTAGATGTTAAGAATCTCTTAACAAAGATTAGGATATTGACTAGGCAGATGAGTCGTCAAGTGGAAGAAGATGTACTTCACAATTAGAGAAGGTCACTTAAAAACCCCAATTTTTAAAGGTATGACTGACAAAAAATAACAGCACATACTGAATGTAAACAACTTGAGTGTGGGGGATAAGCAGACATGTGTGAAATTATCAACACAGTCTATGCAATAAACCTACCCATTGTCTCCGAAAGTTTTCTCTCACCCTCTTTATTATTATTATTTCTTATAAGAACATTTAACATAAGATCTATCCTCTGAACAAATTTGTAAGCATATTATACAGTACTCGTAACTATAGACACTACACTGTACAGTTGATCTCTAGGGCTTAATCACTGTGTATAACAGAAACTTTGTGCACTTTGAGCAATAACTTCCCATTTCTCTCACCATCCCCTCCAACTCCTGGTAACCATGATTCTATTCTATGCTACTATGAGTTTGACTATTTTAGATTCCACATATAACTTAAATCATACAATATTTGTCTTTCTGTGCCTGGCTTATTTCACTAGCATGATGCACTCCAGATTCATCCATGTTGTCACAAATGGTAGGATTCCTTCTTTTCAAAGGTTAAATAATATTCCATTGCATGTATATATCACATTTCTTTATCCATTCATCTGTTGATAGACATTTAGATCGATTACATATCTTGGTTATTGCAAATAATGCCACAGTGAACATGGGAGTTCAATTACCTTTTTGAGATCTTGCTTTCAATTCCTTTGGATCAATAACACAGAAGTGGAATTGCTGAATCATACGGTAGTTCTATTTTTAATTTTTTGAGGACCCTCCATGATGTTTTCCATAGCAGCCACAGCAGCTGTACCCATTTACAAGCCCACTAACAGTACAAGGGTTCTCTCTTTTCCACATCTTTGAAAACACTTGTTATCTTCTGCTTTTTGGATCATAGCCATTCTAATGGGTGTGAGGCTCATTGTGGTTTTCATTTGTATTTCTCTGATGACTAGTGATGCTGAACATCTCTTCATATATCTCTTGGCCACTTGCAGAGAATGCTATTCTTGAATTTATTTTCAAAATATACATTGAAGTCTGTTTTGAAAAACTTAACAATAATCATTAATCAAATTGAAAACTAGACGTGTCAGTCTCAAATCATTTAATAATATTCAATCAAGAATAAAAAATTTAGGAAGCAAAACTCATTTCTTTTATTTACTCAGTAATTATTTCTTGAAAAGCTATAAGGTGCTAGGGGAAGCAACAGTGAGCAAAAGATTTGAGGACAAATTCTTGCCTTCATGGAGCTTGGTTGTAGAGTTTGACATAGACAGTAAACATGTTAAGTACTAAGATGCTTATATATTACTTTAAAAAGAAGATCATCATGGCTGGGCGTGCTGTCTCATGCCTATAATTCCAGCACTTTCAGAGGCCGAGGCGGGAGGATCACCTGAGGTTGGGAGTTTGAGATCAGCCTGACCAACGTGGAGAAACCATGTCTCTACTAGAAATACAAAATTAGCCAGGTGTGGTGGCACATGCCTGTAATTCCAGCTACTCGAGAGGTTGAGGCAGGAGAATCGCTTGAATAGGGAGGCGGAGGTTGCAGTGAGCTGAGATGGCACCATTGCTTTCCAGCCTGGGCAATAAGAGCAAAACTCCCTCTAAAAAAAAAAATTACTATGAAAGATAAAATGGATGAGCAATTCTGGGGTGTAAGTTTGCAATTTTAAATAGGATAGTCAAGATAGGCCTTATTAAGAAAGTGATATTTGAGTCAAGACTTTAAGCAAACAGCAAGCCATGGAGATAACAAAAACAAGATTTTTCCAGACATTGGAAATTGTTTTTGCAAAGAACTGGAGGCTGGGATGTGTCTGGCATGTTTGGGGAAGAACAAGGAAACCAGTGTTGCTTGGTGCAGAGTTTCTGTGAAAGAAAAAAAAAATTCAGAGGAACTAACTTATTTAAGAGTTAAATTGAACAGTTAGCTAAATAGCAACAGAGGAAGATCTAAGTGTTTCCAGTTATTTGGTTTTTTTTTTTAACACCTTATTAATTTAGTTGGCTAATTAGCTGGGTAGGAAGGTAGGCAGGTACGTAGATAGATAGGTAGCTAGCTAGTTTTAAGGAGGTAATACATGCACACCGTACACATTTTCAAATTTCCAGTGGTATGAAGGAGTGTACATTGAGAATTAAACCTCTCTGATGCACTTACACAGTGCACAAGGATGCAATGTCACCAGGTCTCTTATATATCTTTCCAGAGACATTCCATGACTCTTTCTAATATCCACTGCCAATTGAGGTAATTTGGAAAAGCAGAGTGTGTCACTGAGATCTTGACAAAGTTTGCTTTCATAAACACACCTTCATCTTTGTACGCTAATTACAGACCCTGAAAGAGGAGGTCAGCCCAAAGGGTGCTCATCCCATATGGGTGGGGTGGGGTCTATCTTGTGAAGTCACCAAGTCTCCTCATGAAGAAGTTACCTGTGTGTGGCCACTATTTATTCTGAGAGCTATTTTGTTCCCATATCCAGAGGAAGATTCCGTGGCTGTCGTTTCTTGTCATTTTCTCCCAAGGATAAGAAGTGATTTCACTGAATGCATGAAAGCAGGTGTAATGAAATTTAAAAACAAACCGCAGGCAAAAATAAATAAATGCAATAATAAGAAAGTGAATCATAAATGGAAAATTTCTGTGCTTCAGCAATCAATATGGAAAGGGGACAATGCATTCTTTGTTTGACAAAAGTTAGAAATCCAAGTTTTTCCTTTAAGTGCAGCCAAACTACATGTAATATATACTTCAGGCATTTCCCTTGTAGGTAAACAAACAGCGAGCCATAAAATCTTCTATATTTCTCTGATGTTACAGACAGTCTTCTGTTTTATCGTGGGCTGCAAGTCTGATTCTGCTCTGTGTGATGTCTTGCATAATTTTCTAGTAGTATCAAAAAAAGTGGCATACAATCAGTTTACTTCTCCAACGATGGTAAGACAAGGGATGTTGCTTTCTGCAGAAACATTCCTATGGCCCTAGCAATGTCATCATTCAACAGCCTAACTCTGTAACCACTACTATATTTTCTAAGAGACCATCTCTGGAATTAAAATGTATCTTTAGCTTTGTACTGGTGTCTCCAGTCCTTGAATTCCCCCAACTTGATTTTTCATAGCCTAAAAAATGACCTAAATTCCCTTTTCTTTTACATTCTACTTCTTTCTTGCCTTACCTAACACATGTAAACCAACATAAAAGTTGAGTAGTAGCCCTTTTGTTTTTCCCCTTAAGTTTTTTAGTCACTCTAATACATAATTATTCTAGAAGGACATTTTGGTTCTAGTATACCTTCAAGTTAATGACATCATAATGTATGCTTCTGACTCAGCTTGAAAATCCAAATCGATTAATGACAGTAAAAGCTTTTGAGAAAGTAAATCAATATATTAAGGATGCTTGAGAGACAAGTAATATAAATACAGACCCCTGAAACAGGTAAAGAGAAAGCTGTGATTCAGTGACAGAATTTTTTTGGCAGCCTCTGCCTGATTCTTACCTTGTTCTCCCACTGTACTGCCCACTCCAGCCTTCTCTTCCTAGCATGCTCCAGCCAGACAACTTATGTTTCCTATCCAAGTGTAGCTCTCCTTTGTTCCATGCTGAAGTCCAGGATATAAAGCTGATGTAGTCACAGGTTTTAATGGGTTAAATAATACTTGGGCCCTGCTGGATGCCAACTAGCACAGTTTTCTGGAGATGATGTCTTAAACGGAAGAATGGAATCCATTAGTTGGAATTTCAGTTGCCGACTGATCAGCAGAAGAAATATGTGGAATAAGAATGTCTTCTGGAGCCCCTTAAGTCAAACCAACTAGGAAATTGCCTTCTCAGACTGCACAAGGAGTCTAATGAAATTCTGATTTTCTTAGACGTGCAGCAAAAAAGCTTAAAAGACCAAAATAGGGCACAAGAGAGTTATGGTAATATTAGTATCAACTATAGGTGAGAATTTAGTCATTAAATATAATTTACTTCCCGTTTATTAAAAATGCTGGCTTCCTAGTTATTCATAAGGAAATGATTCTGTGAGGCATGAGGGGTGAGGAAACCCTTCCAATGCAGCTTTGTGGGGAAAGCGTGAGCAACAACTTAACTGGCTTCCTATGTAAAATGGACAGATTAGCCTCTAAGATTTTTTAACAAGAAGAAGAAAAAATAATTCATAGCTTAGAAATTAAAGCTGTTGAATGTCATCTAAGATGAGGCAGCACTATCCATTTCAAGGATTATAAAATGAGAGAAGCAAAATTTTTGAAAATGAAATAGAAATTTTTCTAAGGGAAGTTTATAAACTTGAGACTACATATCAGACAAGTTCCCAAGTTTGGGGACTAGAGATATATGTGTAAGCCTCTGATGCTGGGCTAAGAAAAGGAAGAAAGTTATTGGGTCTTGAGTTTAACTTTTTAATTTTTTGATGAGTAGAAATGAGCTCATCTAAATAACATTTCCTCTGTTGTGTCTTACCTAACTATTCTTCTAAATTGTGCTCTTTAGTCACACCAGTCCCCAGAGTTCCTCGGATTTCTGTTTCAGTGCTGCTCATGTCATAAACAGAATTCTTATAAAAGCATTTTTAGAATGTAAAATTCGTAGTGGTCCAGGAAGTCAGAGATGAAGCTTTGTTTTAAATAGATCTATATTATTAGCGGAAAACGTGGCATAGTAAAAAGCACACAGCACAGACAGCCTGAGGGGTCTGGGTCCTAGGCCCAGCTCTTCTGCTGGCCATCCGGCAATGAACACTCTGTGTCTCCGAGTTTTCACTGGTGAAAGAGAGGGATGAAATGAATGACTCCTCACTTACCTTCCAACACTGAGAATCTGCCTTTGTTATTTAAGAGTAGCCTGGCTTTCACTCAGTCCTGAACATGAATAACAATCTTAATAGTGGTGAGTAATGCATAGAGTCACTTCTCCACGACTAGGAGAATCTTGCGTCTTAAAGAAAACCTAAGAAATCATATAACCTTGTCCTCCATTGCCAGTGAGGGCTGCATCTTCATCCTTCAAATATGCTCTTCTAGGCTAATCTTAACAACTCTTCCTAAGAGGCAAACTTCACAACTTCTACATCCTTAATGGTAGTTCTTCCTTATGTTTTGTCTGAATCTCTCTGCCGAATTTGCAGTTTATTTTCATTTATCCTATACTTAGTAGAGAGGGAACACAACTGGGTCAGACATTCAAGTGCTATCTATTATTAATCTGAGTCATAGTAAATTTGTTTGTACTAGAGTTTCTGGGGTCTTACCTTGCATTCCAGTGAAAGGATAGAACCTGATCTTTTGATGGAATGTCCTCTTTGAGGTCTAAAATGACTGAACGATAAAGGCTAACAGGCTGGCAGGAATCCTGAGCAGTTCTTGATAGTGGTCACAGGAAAGGGCATTGTTTCTTTGGCTGTCCAGTCTCCTAGCAACCTAGTGTACAGCGGCTCTTGACATGGGAGTCCCTGAAACTCCACATTTAGAACTATTAAATTATTTCTTCTAAAATTAAATGTGGGCTCAGTTAAAAATTTGATAAAAAGGTAATTTAGCACCTGGTACTTAGTAGAGATAGGAAAAATTGATGAGAGGGAACATAATTATACCAGCTAGTCCTACCCACTGCTTTCTGAAAGGTAAGCTCTTATTATGCCCATTTTATGGTCAAGGCAGACGGACACACATTGAGAAACAAACAAGGCTAACCATATCAACTGTTTAAGAAGGAAATGTTTAGGATTCGGAAAAGAAAATGAAGGCAGGTTTACCTTGCTGACACTCAAAAAGTAATAAGAAAGAGCTCCCTGTTCACGTTCTGCCTCCTCCTAGTCGTGTGGGTGTCCTGTGAGAGGCATGGAAGAGGAAAAAAGTGATATTCCCTGGGGATGGACTTTCCCAGCCTCCTCCAGAGTATTCCAGGTTTGTGAATCAATGGAGGGGGTGGAGGTGGGAGGGGCTGGCCAGGCAAGGCTTTCCCTTTACCCACAGAGCCTGTGATTAAGAAGGCATCCATCTGTCAACAGAGACTCTCAGCTGTATTTCCAGCCCAGCTTCCTCCCAACTGACTCATTCAGTGATGCCACAATCTAATGTTTATGACCTAACAGATGATCACCATGGAAGTAGCACAAACCTTAGACTGTTGAGGAGCAAAACCAGCATAGAGGAGCTGGACAGTTTAGGAAAAGAAAAAATGAAGACCCTTATTCATAGAGACCACATGTTAAGACTGAACATCCCATTCCTTATGTGGGCACTTCCACCAGTTACTAAAATTGATATTTGGATGCCTTCGTGCCTGTTGGAGAACCCAAATAAGGATTTAAGGTGACCGAGTACAAACAAATAGCATGGCATTTAGAAACAGAGAGCAAGAAGTAGAAGGAAAAATGTGTATGCAGCAATTTAACAAGGTTTGGATTACAAGTTCAGTTTCCTTATCTTTTTGCCAGCATGTGGCAACGGTTCTAAAGGAGACAGAAAATGTGCTGAATGCCAGGAGAAAGATGAAGTTCCCCCAAACTCAACTTTATAAAAAGCAGGACTGGTGGAATATTCACAAAGTGGAAGTCAGGATAAACTGGCTATTCCACCCCCACACTGTGCCCCACGAAAAGAAACGCCTAAATGAATAAGAAAGCCAATGGAAATAAGTGCTTTTTAGTAAAGATCATCGCATTTGGTGCTGTGAGTGGCAGGAGGCCTTGGCACAGACTTGGGAGCTACATGAGGACTCCGGTGGCGCGGTCAAGGTGAAGTGAGCCTGATTTCCTGGCCTGCCCTCCCCAGACTAATAATCAAAAAGAGCTGCCCTTCCCCAGTCCCAAACAGCCCTGTGTGAACAGAGTGTCTCCTAGTAGTGCTTGCGGCTTACAAGTAATGTGAGAGTCTTTTTATAACTGTTGAGGTTTAATTTAAAAGGAAGCTCAGAATCAGCGGTAAAGGGAGGGGAATGTTGTGAACTACAGACCCTCTGAAATGGGGAAAATCATAAATACCAGAGTGTCTGATTATTTGAACGTCTCTTGAAGTTGAATAATGAACCTTCTTCATGTTCTGCTTTTCTGGACTTGGCTCCCTCTGACAAATTTGCAGGCATCAGGGTCTGTCTGGAATTCATTCCAAGTTGGAGGGATATTTTTTCCCTTGACATTTTGCAGCTGAGACAGCTGGAGCAGGAAGCTGAGGAGCGTAACATTACCAAATATGTCCTTTCTCCTGCCCGTAAGTTTTATTTCCACAGGAAAAGAAGGCAGATGTGGGCCAATGAGAACTGGCCAATAGAAATGCAGCCACAGCAGGCGGCCTCTACTGGAAGTGAGGAAATCGATCAGAAGCCATTTTTTACAAAAATGGAAACTGTTCTAGGTACCACCAATTACAATTTGAGCTATGCTGGAGGAAGAAGTTTGACAGGTTCCTACAAGTTGCCCAGCTATTTCGGGGGAATTGTTTAGCACCTATTGGTCTCATTTTCTCAAGACCCCTGGAGTGGGAATTAGAGAGCTGGCCTGTGCTTCTGACCAGATCATTTTTCCTAGGATGTCGGGGAAGCTTCAGATGCTTTATTGTTAAAATGAAGGTTTGGATGTGATGAACTCCCAGATCTCCTTGGGTTGCGAAGACTCTGGTTTCCAAGCTTGTTCAATCGCATGCTTCAACCACTAAAATAAATCCAAATATTTGCCCAGATGCTTTTCTTTATGAGTCTAAGATACTAGTTGCAAACTATCGTATCTACATGGGCTAGGAAAGAACGTAAGTGAGCAAAACAGCTGCAGATCACATACCCTGTGTTTGCATATTAAATCCAGTCAGTCCTCCATATCCGCAGTTCCACACTCGCAGATTCAACTAACCTTACGTCAAAAATATTTTTGAAAACAACAATAAAAAAATAATATAAGTTAAAAAAACAAAGACAACCATTTACATGCCATTTACATTGTATTAGGTATCATAAGTAATCCAGAGGTGATTTAAAATACAGGGAGGATTTTAATGCAAATACTACATTTATACAAGGAACTTGAAAAATCTGTGGATTGTGGTGTTAGGGGGAGTCTTAGAACCAAACCTCCCCCCTCATCCCCCACCCTGCTGATACCAAAGTCCTGCTGAATGTAAGAAAATTCATTTTTTAAACATAATCTTCTTGATTAATCTTTAGTTATTCTACTGTAAAAGAGAATGCTTACAGAGAAAGTTCTTTACTGAGTAAAATAACAACCTATTCATGTTTAAAAGGACAGCAATGCTTGATCTTGAGTCAAGAACACTTTGGGAAAGGGCAGAAATTGGGGTAATCTGGAGCATGTAAACCCTGTTGGTCCTAATGTGGAAACTGATTCTCCAGTGGGTCACCTTCAAGCAGAAATGGAGACCTAGTGCTGTCAAATGTGATTTTTCCAGAGAATTGGGAACCTCATAATTTTAATGTGAAATTGAGTTAATTTCAAATATTTTGTCTCAATAACTTTAGAGCCAAGATTTGAGGACAAGTGTATGACAGCAATGGGCCACACTCAGTCCATGAGTAGCCCCTTGGTGATCACTGATCTGATATTCAGCTGATTTCGCTAGTCCTGTAATTTTTTTGTGATAATACTGGAACTTTGCAGTCAGACCTCCATACTCCAGTCAGGGTAATTACGTATGTGTAAGGCAGAAATATATGAAATATCATTTCATGAATATCACAGTGTTTTTCTTTGGGGCCACTTCTTGAATCCTCTTAAAGCTGCTCCATCAGACAAGTGATCCATGCTGTTCAGTCATGAAAGTAAGGAAAATATTCCATTGCTCTTGATATAGTTGTCACTTCTGCAAATGAACATCTCATAGAAAAGTAGTATATTATTTTAAACAATCATTAGATAAGATTGGCAAACTTTTTTGTAAGAGTCCAAGCAAGAAATATTTAGGCTTTTTGGGCCATGTGGTCTCTGTTGCAACTATGCGTCATGGTGCAAAAGCAACTACAGACAATCCACACACCAACGGGCTTGGCTGAATTCCAATAAAACTTTATTTATGCAAACAGACTGTGGGCCAAATCTGGCCCACAGGCTGTAGTTTGTTAACCACTGTATCAGATCATAAGCTCTTCTAAGCTGTATGTAATCTGTTCCAGATTCAACTCTGTATTTTCAGTCTACACAATCCTGGCACAGGGGAAGCACTCCATTAACATTTAAAAAAATAAATTGAAGGTTGTTGAACTTAGCAGTTTATGCCAATAATAATTAACTTCCCATTTACATGATTGAAACTCATAGTAGGTTTTATAGGTTGTGTTTACTCTGAGACTTACATCAGCATTTGAACCGCCATAGAGAGTTTGTGGTTTATCTCGCTGTTCAAAATGAGGGAAGCAGGTGCCCAACCATGCTCATGCAGCAACCTAATGGCTTGCTTACACCTCATTCTGAGACTGATGGGTCAAAGATCAGGAGCCACGAAAAGACCCTCATCATTTTACAGAGAGGCTCCTTTACAAATCTTTACCTCCACTCTTCCTTTGACAACTTAAATGACCTTAAACCAAGCATCTATGGAGTTCTTACACTGTAGCACAATGGTTTTCAAAATGCTGGTTTCAACACAGTGCACATACACTAAAATGTTTCCCAAAACAATTCTTATCCTTATGAAGAGTAATTTGCTGGGATATTTTCTCTTTGCTTATATTTTGTTTATTTTTTAGTGCTGCTCATAACTCTCTAAATTGATTTTAGAGAAATTTTTCTAAGTAAAAATGAGATCCAAAGTCACCAAGGTACTGGCTGGGTAAGGCCCTGTCAGCATCATATGCTTAGCTCTAAAATTTTTGAGCCAAAGTTTTACAAAATGTCACTGGATGTGACATTTGGTTTGAAAACCGAAGAAACAGACTCAGTTTTGTCCTTTAGGGATTTACAATTAAACTGGAGACATAAGACACAGGTGTACCGACATCTATGGAATACCTCCTGAGATCTGTTGGGACATAGGTCATAGCATTTGTGCCACCTGGAGTTCTTCACTGGTGATAGTTGGCTTTTTGACAATAATAGATAAGCAGTGTCATAGGTCTGGGCTGGAGCCTTGACACATGGAAACCTGTCTTAAAAAAAAAGAGAAGAGAGATAACTGAATTGGGATGAAGACCCACTTTAGAGAAAAAAAAATCCAAGTATAAAGGCATCACGGGATGGTTTCTTTTCACCCGATTCTGTTCCCATGGTGAATGAGGAGACCCCAAATTAAAATCAAGATTTATTGGCTGGAACAATGTATGAGAGGATTAGAGGAGAATGTGAGCTCAACCTGATTGACTTCCAAAAGCCAAAATGGAGTTACTGGAGGAAATGGTCTGGAGAAGAGCTTAGTTTTTCTAAATGAAGGTAACTCTGTACAGAGAGGAGAAGATAAAATTTCTCCAAGGCTCCAGCCAAGACTGGTGAGGTCAATCTAGACATGCAGTTATTTTAAAAAATTAAGTATTTTCTTTTTGGTTAATCAGTTTGTCAAACCTGGCATAGTTTTGGGAAGATAATGGGGAAAAGAGCTGAGATAGTTGGGGGCGGATAATGAGGAAGAGAGCTGAGATAGAAACTTGGGTATCCAATTGGTCAAGCAGATTAATTAGCTTTGATAGCCATATTCAAGTTATAGGTAAAATATATGGATTAATCACCATTTGGTAGTAGGGGTGGGGAGGTAAGGAATGAAGGGATTGGATTTAGCAGAAAGGCCCCATAATCAAATACATAAAAGCAACCACATGGATTTTCATCAACATAAAGAAATTAGCCAATTGGGAATTCTGAAAGAAAACCTCTGGAAGTGAGAACCAAACTATGTAGGAAAAAAAATTATATATATATTTATTTATTTATTTTTTTTTTTTGAGACGAAGTCTTACTCTATTGCCAGGCTGAAGTGCAGTGGTGTAATCTCGGCTCACTGCAACCTCCGCCTCCCAGGTTCAAGCGATTCCCCTGCCTCAGCCTCCTGAGTAGCTGGGACTACAGGCACATGCCACCATGCTTGGCTAATTTTCTGTATTTTAGTAGAGATGGGGTTTCACCATGTTGGCCAGGATAGTCTTGATCTCCTGACCTCGTGATCCACCTGCCTTGGCCTCCCAAAGTGCTGGAATTACAGGCATGAGCCACTTTGCCCGGCCGAAAAGGGTTATATTAATAGAAAGGCCTATAAAATAGTTTGGGACACATAAATTAATGTTAAACACATGTCTATTGAGAATCACAAACAAAGGACTGCATAAAATGACTTAAGAGAAAGAGAGATAAGATAGAGGGAAAATTGGAGGTTTAATATTAAAACCTGGAAGAGGAGAAAAATATTAATTTTCATTATTGTTACAGGCTAAATGTTTGCATCCCCCCCCCCCCAAAATTTATAAGTTTAATCCCTAACCCCCAGTATGATGATATTAGGATGTGGAGCCTTTGGTAGGTGATTAGATCATGAGAGTTGAGTCATGTATGAGATTACGGCTCTCATAACAGAGACATCAAAGAGCTCCCACCTTTCCCCTCCTTCCATGAAGAATACAATGAAAACATGGCCATCTCTGACCAGAAGGTGTGGCCCTTGCCAGATGCCAAATCTGCCAGTGCCTTGACTTTGGACTTCCCAGCCTTCAGAGCTGTGCAAAATAAATGTCCTGTGTTTATAAGCCACGTGGTCTATAGTATTCTGTTATAGCAGCCTAAATGGACTAAAGTGATTACCAAGCATAATTCTAATATTATGAAAAGAAAAATCATAACAGCAACGAATATCTTATTTAAAGATTATTTTCACTTTTACAACTCTACAATGGGATTTTCATTTCAAAGGGCTTTATAAAATACACAAGTAAAAGAAATAGGAAAACAATAATAAAGCCAAGTGACAATATTCTCTATTACATGAATGATGGCATCGCGGGCATCAGGAGTGTGGTTTTGCAACACTTAAGGGAGGGTGTCTGTAATTATTTCCCAATGATGTGAACCTTTGCATAATTTTTCTCAAAATGTAATTAATTTTAAAGCACTTTTAAGAAATCTTGGATGTTATAAGTCCAGTGATATTATGTCCATCAAAACCCTGACTTCATTATTTTGTTGTCTTACTAAGTTTCACATAGCATTTTAATGAAAAAACCAGCCGTATTTTTAAACCCAAATGTCATACTCTCTCTTATAGTTTAGATTTCATTCTCCAAGTGGTTTTTCCTAAGTCTCTAACATGTATTAAGAATAAGCAAAATCTTTAGTAGTGATCTTCTCAAAGTTATGGTTTTAAAGGCAAGACTTACTGAGCTGATCTCAAAGTGCTAGTCGAGATTCCTCAACTTTTCTTCAGAAGAAAAGACATAGGTCTTTATCCCAAGACTAGTCGAGAAATAATTGAGAATAAAAATAAGTGGCATTCCAGGTGCAAATAGTTCTGGACTTACAGGAAGAAAAGGGAGAGAAGGGGACGCCTCCTAGAACCTGAAGCAATCGTCTTGTTAGTGGAGACACATAGTGTTGCGTGGCTCATTCCAAGATTTGATCATCTCAGTAGTAAAAGCAGAAGTAGCAGGAGGCATGGACTCACAATCCCAGCTGCTCGACTCTCCATCAGGGTGGGGTCCCCTCTTTGTCATTTGCCCTTAAGGACAACCACCATCTTCTCTCTATTCTGGGCAACTTGCTTTAACAGGTGGCTTCTACTTAATATTACAGAAAAATTTTCCAGGACACTACATCGGCTCCCAATGCAGACTTAGATTTTTTGTTATTTCCCTCCTCTCTCAATGTGTTAGTTTATTTACAGAAGAAAATTCATTATAAACATATATATGTAATATAGATATTTGTGTATAGTGTGTGTATACATGTAAATAACAACCATTTGACATCCTATTTTATCCCTCCCCCACACAATTCATAAAACAATATTTCTAGAATCCTGTTCAATGAGAGGTAGAGTTATTAGAAAGTATTGTAATACTTTGTAATATAACATTACTTAATATTGCAATATAAGGAGTGAGATGCAAAAAGTATTCCCCTAAGCCTTTCTCTATATAAGACCAGCATTTATTCTGCACATGTTCTATATTGCAACTATGACATAGAAATTGCAGTGACAACAATGCGTAGGAAGCAGAACAGAACATAAAAATGACTGATTGTTCCAGGAAAAGAAAATCTTCTTTAGACAGGAAATGGCATTACCAGCTCCTAAGGCATCTAATATTATTTTCTTGGTGAATAAGTAAGATATTGTCAGGTTGGGAGGATACCAGTTTTTTCTTTGTTGAAAGGTCAGTACTAGTAAGCCAAGTTATCCAACTCTGGTAACTTGGATAGTGCTGGGTCAGGTCAGGCCTGGGACTTAGGATGGCAGGGCTCAAGGTAAGAGTGAAGTTAGAGGTTACCATACCATATGTCTTAATATTTCAGTTACTAATCTAGCTAACACACTATAAAAACATGTTTGATTCTCTTCCTTGACATATATACTTTCAAAATGACAGAATTTGTATAAATCTATGATTTTTACATGACTGAGGGCCAGAAAACTATCAAAGACAGGAACATTAATTTTTATTGTGCGTTTCTGGGTGCTCTGTTGATAACCCATGATATTGGCATGATTAATAATATAGGTAAACAAATTTGAGAGTAATACGAATTTTTAATATTGTGGAATGCTCCACAGCCACCTCCTGTGATGGTTGCAGATACACTAGTTTGTGGGTATTTCTGGGGCCACCAATTGGAGCATGAAGAGAAGTAAGAAAATTTGCTTTTTAAGTAAGAAAATGGCTCAGCACTACTTGGAAACAAAATTTTGTTATGAGAGAATGAATTGCATTCATATTACTAGAGAGGGCGAATTTGACAAGTTACTTAATATTTTCTTTTTCTCTTACCTAAGGGCTTCTGCTGTTTAAATCTCGTCTCTACTCCAGAACACTTTGTCTCTTCAACATCAGCAACAGCACAGATGCAATCACTTTTTCTAGGGGACAGGGCATGATAGACAGCAGCATGTGCAGTGGTTAGGGTTATAGGTCATGCTGTGCCAGTGCTGAGGACTGGATCCACAGTAAGGGCTCTTGTGTTTTTTACTAAAAGTATTTTTCATGTGTTTGTGATATGCAGTCAATGGCAGGGGCCTCTCTTATTTGCATATAAAGGCAGTACTAGATCTAGGTTTTTTCTCAAGGGCTTTCTAGATGGTCAGAATCCAAAAAGGCTTAAAGCGTGAACAGCTTTCAAAGAAAGATGTCATTATTATGGAGTTCTTTGGCAGGCTAAGATTTGATAATTCTATGTACTATGTTGTATTGTCAAGGTGACCGTAGCTATATGGGAATAGAGCCGTAGATCACTTATAGCAAAAGTGCTTCATTGATTTTTTTTTTTTCTCACGGACATCATCAAATCTATTACAGGGAAAATCAGGTCTTCTCCAGTGTTTTGTTTTTGTTTCCTTATGAGAATTCCTGATCCAATTGAATTTGGCAACTCCTTGATCTTGACCCCTGTTTTTCTTGCTCTCATGTCTCTCTGTCTTTTTACCTAAAAAACACTCTGTCACCACTGGTTTAATTTCAGTTTAATTACAAGTCTTTTCAATTTCTGATCCATCAAAGGTTTGTTCTTCACTAAGCATGCATTTCCCACTCCAGACTCCAAATACTGTACAGGCTCTGAACAATGGGTATCTGTTCCCTCCTGTCGGGTTTCCAGAAATAGGCTTTAGAGAGCTGCCATGTGTTTCTCTTTCTTAACACTCCAACAAGAACCCCTCCATGACTCACACACACAGAAAACCAGAGGCCCTAAATGGTTATTTATTCTCACCAGCTGGACGACCCTGCACGTGGCTCCCAGCGTGGGTGAGGATTAGAGAACCTTGGAGAGGTGCGGCACGTAATTTAAGTACAAACAAACCCGCATGAATTTGCGCTTTGCTTAGATCATGCAAGGAAGTTCAGGGTTAACCATGAAACCCAACTCAGCTTCCTATCTTTGTTTTTCCTCATGTACACTCAAATGGGAGAGGAAGGATCAGGTAAAATGGCCAGAGAAACATAAATACCACAGAGGCTTGTTATTTTGAAGAGCTTACAACACAGTATTCAGCCCTTAGAATGGACACTCTGAAAATTTAGCACATGGCACCTGATGGCCTGATTAGATCAATTTGCTACACTTGCTTTAGAGAAATAAAGACAGACAATCTTTTACCCCAATCACGAACTGCATGTGAGCTCTAGGAACTGTTTATCTTACAGCTTCCCTGTCATTTGGTTGTTTTCTGCCCAGTTTTGTGGAATTTTATCCTATGCATAGCAGTTTAGTATTCAGCAACGGGCTCAAGGGACCCCAACGCAGAAATGTGAGTGTCTTTCTGTCATAGCATTTTCCTCACTGGTGGTTTGCTCTGCAAGTGTCTGCTGTCTCTGCCTCCCTGAACTCCAGTTTCTACTTCTCTACTCTACAAGACTGAAGTTCTCTCTTTGAGGTCTTGCTACAGGCACTTGGAGCAAATGCCTTCAGGCAGGAAACAGCACATTCACTGAGCTCACCTCCTTTGTTTCCCTTCTCTCAGGCGTCACAGTTTGGCTGCCCAATGTCCAGTGCCTGTTTCCAAGATACAGGTTTTATCCAGCTTTCTAGTTATTTATGCTAGAAGGGTAAGTCTGCTAGCAGGTACTTTTTTATGGATGGAAGTAGAAGTCTCCAGTCATAAGTTATGATTTAATGACATTAAAACCAAGATAAAGACAATCTATACCTTTACTAAATACGTTTTCTGTTTTCCTAGACTTCCCATGCTAGATACAAAAAGTAAGAGCTTAGTTCTGGGGTAAAAATTGTCTTAGTCTTATGATGAGTCATGATCAAGAGGAACACTTTTTGTTCCTGGATATTGTCTTGAAAATGTGAAATCTGGAATTGCTCAAGTCAGCTTGCAACTAATCTGCAGAAGGGGTACATATGCCAAGGACAGCCACATGGAAACATAAAAAGTATGTTCTTGATGATTATATACGGCCAGTGAATTAACCAGTTATGAACTATCCTAACTTCAGACTTATTATTATATGAGGTAATAAACTCCTTACAATTAGAGGCAGTGGAGTTAGGATTGTCCATTACTTACAGCCAAAAGCATTGCAACAGATGAATTCCTTCTTATGAGTAGGTTAGTAGGTGACTTTGAAAGCCCTTAACTGAAACAAGAGGGAAAAGACAATTCTGAGGATTTGGAGAAAAAGTGTTCACTTCGGACATGTTAGGTTTGAGTTACTTACAGGTGATTGATATGGTTTGGCTCTGTGTTCCCACCCAAATCTCATTTTGAATTGTAATTCCCACATGTCGAGGGAGGCCCCTGGTGGGAGGTGATTGGATCATGCAGGCAGTTTTCCCCATGCTGTTCTCGTGATAGTGAGGGAGTTCTCACGAGATCTGCTGGTTTAAAAGTGGCAGTTTCCCCTGTCTGCTCTCTCTCCTGCCACCTTGTGAAGAAGGTGCTTGCTTCTCCTTCCCCTTCAGCCATGACTGTAAGTTTCCTGAGGCCTCCCCAGCCACGCAGAACTGTGAATTAGTTAAACCTCTTTTATTTATAAATTACCCCTTCTCAGATTATAGTAGTGTGAAAACAGACAAATACAATCATCCAGTGGGGATGTCAATATAACCAGAAGATGAAAATGTTCTGTAGATTTTGGGATCATCAGTGTATGGTTTTTGAAGCTATGGTTATAGAGACTATTACTCAGCAGAATAAGCAAGGATGAAAATGTTCATCAAATATAGTCTCAAGAAGAATGTACTCATCTCATTGTAGAAGGTAACCTAGTTTTATCCTGTCATTTCCTTTCAAACATCTGAAGAAGGCTGGGATAGAATCTGTGATGAATCTGGAGGCGTGGCCCAGTAAAAAGGTCAGGAGCACACACTGGTGACAATGGAAAAGTCACGCTGGACCCGTGGAAACAGAGATGATTCCTAAAATTCAGTGCAGTCAGGTAACATTTGCTCTTACTAACTTTGCTTATGCAACAGTGTTGTTTGTCTACTTCTTATTTTTAAGGTAACATAAAAAAGAATCCAAAACAAACCATAAAGATCACAGTGCTTTATAATCAGTAAAAATTTGTGTAAATAGAAACCTATTTAGTTTATCAATATAACTAATAGTTCTTAAAGAGAGTTTGACAAGTTTATGCAATAAATCAAAATTGCAACAGTTTGTTCTCCTAGGAATGTACCACCTAGTTAGTAGATTATAAAACTTTCTAATATTAAAGAAGCATAATCTGAAATTGCAATCATAAGAACATTGATTTGGTGATTCCTTAATGATCTTTCTTCATAGAATCACGAATGTCTTCAAAATAGCCAGACACAGAACACCTTTATGCCACATTACAAAATTTTTCAAGAAATAAAGTTTTAGTTTGTGTTCAAATAGGCTTAGAGAAAGATTATTTTCCTAAACTAAATTGGGTGAAATGATCTCCTTTGACAGTCAAGCACAAACTAAAGTATTAAAATAAGCTTTGACATATGTTAGCAACTAAATACACACAACCAATCATGTTAAAGGCTAAAGTAATTTGGTATTTGTTAATTACCTTAAAATATCATGAAAAGATAAGTAACATTAGAAGTAAATATACTTTAATATGTAAATTTGGGCACTATTTTTCTTTAGAAGTGAAGATTATGTGTAAGGTTACAAGACTTTGAGAGAATGTACGTAAAATACTTGCTCCAGGGCCTGGCACCTACTAATACTGAATAAATAAGAACTATCATTGTTATGACATCGTCATTCTAGCTAGGCCAGTCTCATTGTGTCATTGTGTCATTATTAGAAACACTGTAAAATTTTATTTCTGTTTTCACCTAAGACTGGTATGGTCTAATTATTTGTCTATAAAGATAAATCATATTAGTGGTCTATTTAAATTTAGGAAGTGGTAGATAAAGTTTATCAAACAAAAACGCCCCTCTGTCAAAAATCCCAGTATTGAGAATGAGTCAGGCAATGTTGAAGCTAAGGACTGAAGTAGCTCTCTTTCAAGATGTTACAGTAATGATTGTGAAGGTGTTCCTACCTTCTCAGCCTCACCTCTGCCACATCATCTTGACCACCCCTTCCCTCTCTGGAGCTAATGGGGATCCCAGAAAGAGCCTGAGGAAGCTAGCTCTACTTGTCTGTTCATTAACCAACTCAATCTAGCTCTCTCTTTCCAAATAGTATCAAATAACTTACCATCTCTTCAGACTAATCATTATTCCTTCTTTCTAACCTTTTGTCCAATTAACTCTAAAGCTCTCTCCTTATCCTTCCCCTGTTTCATTGCAGTTCTGAGCTAGACATTCTTTTTCTGATAATGGCCTGGAAATTCTAAAATGGCTTTAAAATATGCCTTAGTTAGGGTTGCAGGGATCATGTTATTACTACTCTACCTTATTTTAATTTCCAGGTTTAATTTTTCCTTGAGGGTCTTTCACAAGGTTTGATAAAGGTTCAGTAATTCTCAGTGTTTTACCAATCACATTTATTGAATGAATGTTGACCATGCTAATCTCAGTCTCCCTGAAGCACTAATCTTTCTGGATATCTGTTAAATTTGGTGTTTTACCATGCTCAGTTCTAGGCTCTCTTTTCTCTTCCATTATATTGTCTCTCTGGAAGATCTTATCTTTCCACATGTTTCAGTTATGATCTATACGCTGTTCACTGCCAATATATTTCCAGTCCAGTCCTGTATCGAGAGCAAAAGTACGTATCTCCAGTTATCTAAGTGCTCTTGAATATCCCACAGATATCTTGTCCCTGATCCCAAGAGCCTAATCCTCTGCATTTCCTCTATTTATAATGGAAACATTTAATTAGTCCATCAGTGGTCCGAACCAGAGAGAAAAATGTCACCTCTATTTCTTCTTACACATCCAACCAATAGTTTGTTGTTGTTGTTGTTTTAATTTTACTTCTGAAGTCTTTCTACTTCTCTTCAATACCACTGCCTATTTTCTCTTTGGGTCACTACCATGTCTTAGCTAGAATCCTTGAAGAGCCTCATAACTGGCTTCACTGCCTCTAATCTTGTCTCTTTTATCTCAACGCTCAAATCAGGATGATCTCTCCAAACAAAAATCTGTGATATATAACAACAGAAAGTAGAGTAGAAAAATATGGGATTAATTCCACTTACTGGGCAGCGATACTAAGGAGTTTATTAGAGTTTTAAAAATACATTTGGTTATTTGTAGATCCAGGAAAAAAGAATTAGCTCACATTTGCTGAGGGTTTTTCTTATAACTGTTTGTAAAGTTGACAAAGATGATAATGATGATGATGAAGAGATGAAGAAATAAAAAGATGACTTGTGTTCTTAACTCATGCAAGCAGACCAGTGTGGAAGTAAATAAATTGAAAGCAATGGGTTTAAGCTAAAGGAAACAAATTTATCTTTAGGGCTGGCCCTAGGATGGGTACAGAAGCCAGAACAAACTTGTGTCCAAACCTAGGCAGCATTCAGACAGATGTCAGTACTGCAGGACTCTTGACCTCCTAGGTGACTAGGACAGCAGAGCAGTTCACAGGAGCAAATACAGAAAGATTCTTGTCCTGGGTGCCTGATCAATTTGGAGAAGGACTACATGCAATACCAGTGAGTATTGAAAAGATAGGCGGAAGCATCAGGGTCACGGCAAAGCAGGCTGACATTCAAGGTAGGACTACACCTAGAATATAAGTGGGGACATAGAGAATAGAGCTATAATCAAAATACCCATGCAAAACTGAGGATGAATCCTGAGCAAATAACTCTCTTCAGACACACTGGATATAGGCTGACTGGAGAAAAGATGGACCTTGTCTAATGGTGTCTGTAGCTGGATAGAAACGGTTGGAATAGAGACTAATGAAGAAACAAATAAATCCACTCTTAAGTTCAGCAAATACTCCTGGAATGCCTACAGCATGAAAGACACTTCGATAACTTAATGTGTATCACAGTTACGCAAAGTCAGTAGAAACTGCCTAATTCTCCCATAATGACAGTACCACTGCCTTCTGTAAAGAAAGGAACCAATAATGCCACCATTTCCAGGCACAGAGACCACAGTTATATAAACAAGCTTCCATCCTTTCAGGGAAGTCAAAGGATGTGCCAGAGCTCTCACTTCTGTTTACATGGGGAAAGGACTTCATCTCCCATGCAGGCAAAACAATTTTGATTTTGCCAAGGCCCCTGGGAGGTGAGAGAGTGAAAACTATGTATTCATTAATACAAGACAGTTTTCTTCCTAGCATTACAGGACGGAGAGTGGAGTGAGGAAAAGAGAAAAGAAAAATGGTGGCAATTTCACAAGAGGGTAAGATTTCAGAGTACCAAGACAAAGTATGCTCTCTAAAGTCAGTGATACTATGTACAGTTCTATGTCATTAGATTAGGCCTGCCTGGGGTAAATTTTTAAATGTGCCATTTGTAAGTTAACTGAAATGAGTGAAGGTGGTCTTTTTATTTTTACTCTATTCATATTGCATACACAAATAGTATTTCTTAGAGAAAATTTCAGAAATGATACCTTTTCTCAAACTGATGGCCAATATGCTATCACCAGTTCAATTTTCTGAATTTAGAATGTTTTCAGGGAATCTGCAATAAATATAAGAAAATAATTCAAGTTTATTGATGATCAGGTCAATTTATATTTATCTGGCTATCTTGTTTTTAAGCTCATGCATATTAAAGGAGTGTCAATTTACTGAAGCACAAGTCAAAACCTAGGATTTGTGTTGTAATTGTGTGCATTAACAGACTCGCCAAAACTTGCAATGACTTTTTTCTAAGCATATCAAGTAGACCTGGGTAGCTGATGTATCTACTTTCAAGCTTCCACAGATATTCTCAGCTTATGAGTAATTGTGTTTCCCATGCAAGTAAGAAAGAAACTAAGATTGCTTGCTTTAGAATAATGATAACCTATTATAATAACCCAGAAAACCAAGATATCAGAAACCCGATGAGATCATTTATTCCGTCATCTCTTATGCACCCACACCACCATAGCAATGTCCTCATTTAGCTTTTGGTTTTTGCAGAGGGCTTATTCTTCAGAAGCACTTGTCTTTTGTTTTGCTGTTGACTATTTTGTTTTTTGCTTTAGTCCTCCCCCTTATTTTCTATAGAGAGCCAGGTTCCAGTGCTCATTTGAGCACCTGACAGTAAGTAGGATATTACATTTTAGAATCCAAAGAAATAAAATTATTTCTGTTTTGCAAAATGATGAAGAACAAAGAAGCAAATTTCCAGGCCATTTAAAAAATACAGACTCTCAGAGACATGAGGTTCCCCTAAGTACACCCTTCTCATGGTTATTCATACTCACTTTTGAAACACAGATTAGAATGTCTCAAACGTTTTCCAAGAATGTTATCTTTTACACTCAAGAGTTCATTGCCAATTCCGAAGCTCACAAAGTTTATTTTACAAAAATAAGCTCTGCATGAATGGGACATATGGATCAAAGCAGTTATGTATTATTTAGCCATGTTGCCCACGTGTATGTTTCTTTCCTTCCTTGCTTTTACTTGCTTGTATGCATCAAAAAGAATGAAATTTGAAAAGAAAACATAGGGTTTCAATTGATGAACTACTGTGATACATATAGTTCACTGACGGTAGCCTTTGTTTACTTTCTATTTCTGTTCTGATTCTTCCCTACAAATCTTTGACGTTAGCAGAACTTTCTTCTACAGATAATTCTTAATGAAAACCTTCACGCTCTTATGTTTTATCAGATTATGTCAATTCATCTCCTGAAGCTCTGAGAGGTTGTTGTATTTACTGGCAAATATCCTTTGTAAATCGCCTACTCTTTCCCTCTTACCAGCTGCATCACCTGAGGCAGGAGGACATGAGAAAACTGTGTACTAGTCACATTCCACGGTGCACATCTTCATCTGTCAGCTCTTGGCTTTAGTGTCTTGGGGGAATTCTAACATGAGGAAATATTTCAAAGAAGTGGTATTGCCCACAGAATGGAACCTAGTTCTAGTTGTTTTCAAGGTATTAAAATGTTTCCCATCTGTTCTGTAATCATACAATTTTTTTTTTTTTTGAGACAGAGTTTCGCTCTTGTTGCCCAGTTTGCAGCACAATGGTGCGTTCTCGGCTCACTGCAACATCCAGCTCCCAGGTTCAAGCAATTCTCCTGCCTCAGCCACCCGAGTAGCTGGGACTACAGGCATTTGCCACCACGCCCGGCTAATTTTGTATTTTTGGTACAGACGAGGTTTCTCCATGTTGATCAGGCTGATCTCGAACTTCCTACCTCAGGTGATCCGCCCACCTCGGCCTCCCAGAGGTGGGCGCAGCTGGGATTACAGGCACGAGCCACTGCACCCGACATAATCATATAATTTTTAAGCACCCTCCATATCCCATCAAGGCTTCCAGCGGAACTCTGGGAATACAAACATGAATACCATGAATAGAAAGAACAGAGTCCTTGATCTTAAGATGTGCCAATTCTAGTAAACAGAGACACAACGAAGATAATTTAATATAGGTTGCTAATATTATGGACTCACTCACACAAATGTGTTGAGAACTTCCTTTCCCAGGCATTGTGTTAATCGTGACAGCAGAAGGGAACTCAGAGGAAAGGACCTTTGTCCCAGGAGATGGGCAAGAAAAGTTCAGTCAAAAGCACAATCCTGTGAAATGTCATGGACAATGCAGGGATCCATAAACTATTTGCTATTTTTAAAACATAAAATTGTAGGATTAGAAAAATGACAGACAAATTTGCAATTGTGTGAAGGAGAAAGAACTGGGCTGGAAAGGATCCAAAGGCACCCAGCTTCCTAAGGGCCCTTTGACCAGAAGGAATGTATTAGATTGGTGTAAAAGTAATTGCAGGTTATGCCATTAAAAGTAATGGTAAAAACTGCAATAACTTTTACACCAACCTAATAGAATAGCTGAAGATATTCTCTTAGCAAAGTCTTATAAACTCACTAGGCTAATTTATAACGACTGTCTAGAATTTGACTAAGAGATTCCCATCACGAACCAGACAGATAAAGGAGGCTAAATTTATGTGATGGAAATAAACAGGAATGTTAGCTTGACTGAAGAGTGGAATTTTTCACAGACATACAACACACACATTCACACACACACGAACTCTAGCATAGCAATTTATTTGTATTAGCTAAAAAATATTTACTTAATATTCAGTGTGTCTAAAGCTACTGCCCAAGTCATGATTACCCTGAAAGGGAGTGCAGTCTAACTGTCTTCAATTAGACTCTTGCTCACTCACTTTCCATATGTTCTTCCTAGTCTCTGTGACTTCTGAGACTAGATACCTTTATTATTGGTTGCAGAAAGACAGAGAAGTATTACCGCTGTATTGCTCACTTTTTCCTAATCCCTTTCTTGCTGCCCTACAAGGAGCTGGAGAAAAACCTATTCTCTGATGTGAATTACATACAAACTATTCACATTTAACCACATCCGCTGGGCAAAACTCATTTACCAATCCCAAGGAATGTACAAATGCAGGTTCCAAAACACAGGCTGACTGATCATTCTGGCCGTCTAAATTGGGAGCTAATTAAATGTTTTCACTGGAAGTCTCTTCTCACTGCAGCAGAACAGAGCCATTCTGAAGCACACATTTCTGTGAAACACTTCTTTGGAAGAATCTAGTTCAGCCACAAGAAACAACCACTTCTAGCTGGTGGCACAATCTATTCCCACTTGATTTTCCCCTCAATGTATACGTGCAAGTTAAATAACACTTACGCAAATGTAACCACAGAGAAAAGATGACGTTATATCTCATTGATGTCAAAGTGATCAGCAAAGGTTTGTTATCACCTATGCAGAATTTCAATCCAGTCCACTAAGGCTGATGAAAGATTATATAAATAATTTGCATTAAAGAGCTTTTAGAGCAGGACTTAAACATGTTGGGTATCATTTGAATGCAGTAGAGTGGGAAGCTAAGTCATTCATTTCATTTCCATTAGAAATTAGATGTTGTTTGAAGCCTCTCACCTGCTTGGCAATCTCTTAAAGAAATATACTATTTGAGGCAATGGAGCTCTAATTCCCTCCAAATGAGGAGCTTGCACTTGGACTTACAGCCCAAGCTTCTTGTGAGGGGCAGGTGGACTTAGATTGGCCTATGTAGATCTAAGAAGCGAGTCTGACAAGAAATCCTGAAGACCAAAAAAGGGAAGTTGCTAAGTGTCTCCAAGTGAGAAGTCTCTAATTGGAGTCAGTCCAAGCTTCTTTAGAAAGTCAGGAGCCTTTAGCACCACAAAGTCTCACATGTTATTATTAGGACCATCATTCAATTGTTTTGGATGCAAAAATTAGTAGCACTTTGGGAGTCTGAGGCAGAGGGATCACTTGAGGTCGGGAGTTCAACACCAGCCTGGCCAGCGTGGTGAAACCATGTCTCTACTAAAAATAAAATAAAAATAAAAAAATAAAAAAATTAGCCGGGCATGGTGGCAGGCACCTGTAATCCCAGCTACTCAGGAGGCTGAGGCACAAGGAGAATTGCTTGAACCCAGGAGGAGGAGGTTGTAGTGAGCTGAGAGCACGCAACTGCACTCCAGCCTGGGTGACAGAGAGAGACTCAGTCTCAAAATAAATAAATAAATAAATAATCAGTATCAAACATAAAAACAGCTGCCACAAATATACAAATAAGACCTCAAGTTGTTCAGCAGCTGATCTTGAGCTTGAATTGTCTAGACTGGATATTGCCATTAATGTGGAATGTCTTAAATATTTAACATGAGTCAGATATTGTGCCAAGTGATGGCGCACAGATATGAAAAAGATGAAATAAGGCAGACATGTAAAAGACTAACTTCGATTTAGTAAGGTAAATGCTAAGGTAGAGACAAACACAGAGTGGCATAGAAGCTTCCAAAGGGCAGGGGCTCGAGGAAGAACTTCTGAAAAAAAAATGTGAGGACTAAACTAAATTATTCACAATGACTAGGAGTTGGCTTGTATAAGAAGGAATACAATGGATATTCCAACAGAGAGAGCGGAATAACCAGAATAACATGTGTATAGCTTTACCATAAGTAGTTTCATAGAACTATACTGCATATTGGGAAATGACAACTGGTGGGTAATAGGAAGAGATGATTCTGCAAAAAGAAATCTTGCAAATCAAAAAAGGTAAAAAAAAAAGTCCAATTTTTTTAAATGATCAAAAGATTGAAATGGGCACATTGCAAAAGTGATTATCTAAATATCCAAGAAAAATATGACATTTGATCACCTCATTGGTAATCATGGACATGCAAAGAAGCTTTTATGCTGTGATAAGAAACTTAGACTTTATCTTCTGGGCCATGGTAAGTCATTGAATAATTTTGACAGAAAACCAGGAAAAAAAAACTCAGAAAATGGAAAGAGGTCCACAGAATTTTCAAATATTGATACTTGCATGTATATGGAAATGTAAAGAGCCAAGAATAGCCAGAATATTCTTGAATAAGAGGAATACAGTTGGAGGACTTACTTTACCAGATAGTAAGACATGTTATAAAGCAATAGTAGTAAAGTGTAATGATAGATAATGAGAGCAAAGGGTAATGATAGACAAGTAGATCAGTGAACACGCTAGAGGCTACAGAAATAAACTCACACACATATGGACATTATAGCTTTGATAAAGGTGGCATTGTACAGCATAGGGGGAATATACTACCTCTTGTAAATGGTACTGAGGCATGTGGATATGCATATAGGGGAAAAAAACTTGACTCCTACTCACATCACACACAAAAGTCAATTCGAGGTATATTGCAGAGATCAATGTGAAAGGTAAAACATTAAAGCTCATAGAAGAAAACATAGAAAAATATCTTCATTATTTGAGGACAGGAAAGATTTCTTAAATTGGATCCATAAAGCACTAGACTTAAAGGAAACAATTGATAAACTCAATTACATGAAAATTCAAAACACAGATTATTAAGGGGACACAAAGGTATACATTATACATAGCTGCATATCTGCATCTACATCAATATCTATCTATCCCACAAAATCTTATATCTGGAATATATAAAGAACTCTTACAAATCAGAAAAAAAGGCAATGTGCCCATATTTTTAGTTGAATAGGCACATTACAAAAATGAATATCTGAATATCTAAGAAACACATGAATATTTGATTGCCTCATTAGTAACTAGAGAAATGCAAAGTAAAACTACAGTGAGATAGCATTAGACTGCCCCAATATTATGCAAATTTAAAAAGACTGATAATACCAAATGTAGACAAGGTTACAGAGCTGCTAGAATGCTCTCAAACACTGACGGTAGAAGCATAATTTGATACAACCACCTTGGAGACTGTGGTAATCACCAAACTGGACATAAATGTACTCTGTGACCTAACAATTTCACTACTAGGTAGATTCCTAGTTTCTAGTTTTCTCAAGAGAAATGCATATATATTTGCACCAAAACAAACCTTTAAAGCATCATTCTTTGTAATGGCTCCAGACTGGAAATTTCCCAAATCTCATTTTACTGCCTATTCTAACAGCAGAATGACTAAATAAATGATAGTATATTGATATAATGAAATGCTACATGCAATAATAATGAATATTCTGTAACTACATGCCAAAAAACAGAAATAGTTTTGCAAATATGAAGGCTGGGCAAAAAAAAAAAAAAATTCACATGATGTCATTTCACAAAATTAAAAGTAGTCAAAACTAATTTATGTTGTCTTCAAGATAGTATTATCCTTTGGGGTAAGTAGGGACTGGAAGATGGCCAAAATTGGAAATTTTATGGGTGCTGATAATATTCAGCTTTTTATCTGAGTGGTGGTTATACAGGCACATTCAGCTGAGAACATTAATCAAGTTGTATACATATACATACATTTCTGTATATTTTACTTCAACATAAAGGTTAAAAAAACACCTAAAAGAGCCAGGCAAGTAAAGTACATAAGTGAATTATATTGGATATAAGTAAAGTACTCATGATATTTCTTACTATTTTTTGTTAACAGCATCTTAGTCTTTTTTGACAGACATATTTGCATATTACACATCCAAAACTAGTTTTTGCTTTAAAATATATACTAACTGTTAGTAAAACCAACAGCATTGATGAATTGAACATAATACTAAGTGGAAGAAGTCAGATGTGGAATTACTGTGTAATTACTTCTATATGCAGTTGAAAGGCAGGCAATACTACCTGTGGCATTAAAAGACAGCTTGGGCACTGTTTGGGATGGGCACAGTAGGGAATTTTAGGATGCTGATACTGTTCTCTTGATTGGGTGGTGATTACAAGTGTTTTTTAACCTTGTCAGGTCATGTTCATTGGTTCACACCTGTAATCCCAGCACTTTGGAAGGCCGGAGTGGGAGGATTGCTTGAGCCCAGGAGTTCGAGACCAGCCTTGGTCATACAGTGAGACTTTGTCTCCACTGTGAGAGTAAGAGTTCATAAATATTAGGCCTTTATTAGGCTACATATTTATGGTTTATGCACACTTCTGCATGCCAATAAAATCACATTAAAACACAGATATGGAATATACCTTCTAAGAGAGTTGGTAAAGAACATAACATCACTTTTTTTTCTCATCATTTAGAACTGAGAAAAAAGTTGGCAGAAAATAAAGGCAGAGTAACTGCCCTGCTTAAAAGAATCCTTCTAGGGCTGGGTACAGTGGCTCACATCTGTAATCCCAGCACTTTGGGAGGCTGAGGCAGGAGGATCACTTGAGGCCAGAAGTTTGAGACCAGCCTGGCCAACACAGTGAAACCTCATCTCTACTATGATTACAAAAATTACACCATCAGGCATGATGGTGCATGCTTGTAATCCCAGCTACTCAGGAGGCTGAGGCACAAGCATCCCTTGAACCCAGGAGGGATAGACTGCTGAGAGCCAAGATAATGCCATTGCACTCCAGCCTGGGCAACTAACAGAGACCCTATCTCAAAAATAAAAATCCTTTTAGGCTCATGTTATATCTGTCATGCCTGTTCAAGGTCATCCACTGTCACTTGACCAAGTGGACTTTAATAAAATGTGCTCCCACTCACAATGGCAGAGTATCAGCCCAATATATTTTTCTGAAGGCAATTCTGAGTTTTAGAGAACCTTTGAAAAATATCTATACATAGAATAAACTCAAACTTTCACAATTAGGATTTTTTTTCTAATCATTTGTTACCTGTTTAAAAACACTGAAAACATGCTAGTTTGTACCCAAACAATTTTGTTGTCTAGCTGAACTTTCATCTTCAGAATTAGCTGTATAAATATGGGCAAAGCTGCCAATATACTCTAAACATTTTTGCTATAAGATTACAGCCGAAAGTCCAAAGAAATATATATTGCAGCCTGGTTTGGTTGATTTTTATTCTTTTTCTAAACAAATGCTTTTCTTCTTGTTTGCTTGCTTTTATCCTTTGAGGGAGCTTTGCAACTTGCCTCTAAATCAGCATGCCCAGCACGGATTGTTACTTTTGAGGTTGGTCTATGTGCCGTTCTTGCTTTTCAGCAGTTCACAGCGTGGCAGAATCTTTTGGAAGTATGCTTCACATAACCACAGATAATTTCCTTGCTTTGCCTGTTTGTGCTTGTCTCACTTCAGAGTGTGACAGCTGCCGAGCTGCCACCAGCCTATATCCTTCTCATATATCCACCCTAGAAGAACAGTACAACTAAGCTAGGGCAAGATACAGGGACAATGCACTTTTTGAAGCCCAAAATTGGTAGTTGAATTCTTCTTTTTTAAATTACTTTTAGTGGCCAGGCTCAGTGGCTCACACCTATATTCCCAGCACTTTGGGAGGCTAAGGCAGGCGGATCACCTGAGGTCAGGAGTTTGAAACCTGCCTGACCAACATGGTGAAACCCCGTTTCCTCACACTGATGAAGGAAAGCCAGTTTAGTGCAAACCTCCTGTTATAGGAATGAATCCAGAATGATGTCTGTCTTGGGAACCTTCTTGGTAGATCATTTCCTCTCCATGGTAATGTCAGATGCATTTAGACAGCAAAAGGGAATGGCAATATGCTAGCCATAAGCCGAATATTTGATTTTATTTGGTTACTGTCACTGAGGGTGATAATATTAGCATCTTCAACTAAAAGAGAGAGGAAAAGGAACTAGTGTCAAGTGCAGCTGAACTTATATCAGCTTATGGGGAGATATAGAGATAGGCCAATCAGGAGTTCCTAAGGTCAAAGAAGAGGAAGTTGCTAAGTGTTTAATTCAGGGACAGAAGAAAGACTTGCTGAGCTAGCAGTCTTCAGCCAATCCCAGATACCTCTTGGGAGGACAAAACAACAGAAAGTGCCTGAAGCAGGACACTAGGTTTGTTTAAAGAGTGAGTCTGTGTGTCCTTGGCTCTCTCACCTCCACAGCTGGCATCGTGTCTGTGCTATTGTCTCGTTCACCAAAACCAGAATTGAGGGAACTGAGGTAAGCCATTGCCCAAAGGGTTTCCTCAGTTCTTGAGGGAATGTTTACCGAGGCATGGTGTTTTTCAAAGCCTTTAAAAAGTAGTATGCCATGTCCTTTGTACCTTTATTTTTCTAAATGTGTGGGGGAGGACACTGTTTTCTGCTCCTTTGCCAGCATTCCAAAACATTTCTTGTTGCTGTGAATTCCATGCCATCCTCTGAAAGTGGACAACATGACCAGTGCTTTGTACTGCAAGGCTATATTCAGGTTTTCCAAATAAGAAAACCTTAACTTCGTAGACAACCCAAAACTAAGGCCTATCAAAGGTGTAAAATGGAAATCTTCCTGAAAGCAGCAATGTGTCCAAGAAGAAGAGCACAATTCATTTTTGCCTTCAGAACTGTAGGACAGAAATAAATAAAAAAATGTTTTCTTTAATAGCCTCTTCATGTCATTTTGATTCATCCTGAAGTCAATTGCCATCATTTAGGCAGACCACAAAACATTGTAATAGAAAGCACATTTTAGATTTAATGATATAAATATTTGTTTTTCTAATGTAAGCACTGTAACTTTACTGATTTTACCACTATGTATTAACCTCTGTTCAAATGTTCTCTTTTTGCAGAATAACCAGCCTATTATGAAATGTTTACTCTTTGCCTACTAAGAAAATAAGGAAGTGCATTTACTTCACTTCAATGATAAGTAAACTATAAGGCAGAGGAGGAGAGAAGGAAAACCATTTCTTTTTTATCTCTGCAAGTTAAGAGATGGACGTTTATTAAAAATATGCAGGAAAGACATTTCTCAACTAACCAAAGAACAGTTTTCAGACTCTACCAAAATGCTCCCCAACTTTGAAGGATATGAGAAATTCTGACTTCTGTGAACCAATAATGCCCATGTTTTGAGAAGGACTACTTTGCATTCAGTTTTGGGGTTCTTTTCAGAGCATCCCACACATGCATTCATGTGTCATACTCCAAGATGGGGTGACATGGTACACTGCAATTTGCATGTTAGTAGGAATTAAAGTCAGGGCTGGACATGGTGGCTCACTCCTATAATTCCAGCACTTTGGAAAGCCAAGGGGGGACAGATCTCCTGAGGCCAGAAGTTCAAGACCAGCCGGGCCAACATGGCGAAACTCTGCCTTTAATAAAAATACAAAAATTAATAAGGCATGGTGTCACACACTTGTAATCCCAGCTACTCGGGAGGCTGAGGCATGAGAGTCACTTGAACCTGGGAGGTAGAAGTTGCAGTAAGCTGAGATTACACCACTGCACTCTAGCCTGGGTGACAGTGAGAGACTCTGTCTCCAAAAAAAAAAAAAAAAAAACATGAATGGGAAGGACACAGTGTCTGTAGTATTATAGTCTAGGGGAGGGGTGGAGGCTTCAGAGTCAGTGAAGTATCTTTTAGAGATCTAAGGCTGAGCCCTGATTTTTAAAAGAGATGATCCATTGGAAAGTGGATAATAAATAGAATATTAGAGAAATTCCCTTAAAACAGGAAGACTATAACTTTAGATCTTAAATATCAAAATGTGAAAATAAAGAAGAGAATTGTCTGTGAAGAAAAAGGGAAATTTATAATTTTTCAAAAATTAGAGAATTAGGATTATGGTTTCAGGAAGGTAGTTTGCTATGAAAAAAGGATGCATTCATGAGAAAGGCAAATGTTTTAAATGGCTCTATTTTTTAAAAAAGTAAAAAATATACGCCTATGTTAAATTGCTAATCTAACATAGGAGTATATTTTTAAACTCCTTTGCAATTTTGTTAAATTAGCAATTTAACAGAGGAGTATATTTTTAAACTCTTTTTAAAATATGCTAATTCAACATAGGAGTATATTTTTATACTCTTTTTAAAAGTTTAAAAAACATGTTTAAAAAAATGGATAAAGGCCATTTTATACACTAGTCACTAGAGACCGGTGCCAAAGGATTGTAAGATTTTTGAAGTGTTGGCTCCAAACTACAAACACAAACTGCAAAATGGAAATTAATAAATGCTTAATTAACTATCTACAAAAATAACATGACATCAGCTAGTCAGCTGCTGCTCTACTCTTATAATTGCAATATAAATTATATTTAATGTGGGAGATGGGTGGATTTTAATTTGTTTTATATGTTACACATGCGGGGTGGCCAAAAGTGAGAGCATAAGGGCGCAAAACAGCCCTGAATAACATCAATATGATCAAAAGGGAAATCTGTGTTTTCCTAGAGGCAATGGAAGTTAAATAATAAAAGGTAGGAGAATTGGCCATGTCAGTATTAAGCACCAAAGCAGCCGGCCTGGGAGAAAATACTGCTGCCCTCTTCCCCCTCAGAACAAGCAGTACTGACTGAAATCTTCACCTCCATTCATCCAGATGAAGGCACTATTGCATAGATAACTTTTTCTTTTTGCCTTCAAAAGCCTGTTTTCTCTCAAACAGGAAAATATGCCACTAACATTTCATTGTGAATTCAGTTAGAAAGTCGATTAGCTACTATTTCCTGAGAGGTGATATCGCAAGGGTGGGTTAAGTAGTGGGGGAGTAGGTGTGAATTTTAAATGTGAAGAAAGACCTGGTTCAGAGCAAGCCAGACCTGACTGGGCTGTAATAATTAGGAATGATTAGGATATGAATACACTGTGTGGAGAAGTTT
Organism: Ateles fusciceps; assembly: GCA_036589455.1. NCBI lineage: Eukaryota > Metazoa > Chordata > Mammalia > Primates > Atelidae > Ateles > Ateles fusciceps. The sequence continues at coordinate 10,109,215 of JAZHEH010003259.1, forward strand.
AGTGTGGGACTAACCCTGGATTTGGATGTCTTCACCTGATCTTCCTGACTAAAGGAAATGATCCACATTTTATTATCCACTTATAACCCAACAAATATTGTGATACCCTACCACCATAATCTATATTCAAGGGACGTGATAGAGAAAGCCCAAAATGCTTTCCTTAAAGGACTTTCTTCTCTCTGTTGCCTTTCTCTCTCCACTACTGTATTAGTCTGTTTTTCCGCTGCTGATAAAGACATACCTGAGACTGGGGAATTTTAAGAAAAAGAGGTTTAATGGACTCACAGTTCCATAAGGCTGGGGAAGCCTTGCAATCATGGTGGAAGAGCAAGGATGTCCTACATGGCAGCAGGCAAGAGAGCTTGTGCAGGGTAACTCCCCTTAAAAAACCATCAGATCTCATGAGACTTATTCACTAACATGAGCATAGAATGGGAACTACCCACTCTCATGATTCAATTACTTCCCACTGGGTCCCTCCCATGACACGTGGGAATTGTGGGAGCTACAATTCAAGATTTGAGATTTGGGTGGGGACACAGCCAACTATATCAGCCACTCCACATAAACAGTTAATCTTCAGAAATTAAGTCAAAAGTGATGTAACTTGCTAGATCAGAAGCCATAAAGCAAGCTAGAACTTTGCAATGCTAAATCATACAGACTACCATGAAACAAATCATATTTAGACTTTTATTCATTATTTATGAAGTTGCTTCTGGACCTCTTAACCAAGATAAAAAAAAAAAATCAAGCTAGGAGGTAAAGTAGGAATTTAAAGAGCCATGTATACCAAGCAGAGATACGGGATACACGGAAGAAAGTTGCTTAATTAACGTAACAAAATTAATTTTGATTTTCCAATAACTCCTTGTGTTTGACTCTTTACATAACTGTCCTCAACTTGGAACCGTTCTGTTGGTTTGAAAAGAAATCAGGATTGAAGTTGAGAGGGCTTTAAAATTTATTTTTCATTCTTGACTTTAAAAGTTGATTACTTGGACAAGCTTTCTCATATCACTCTAAAGTTTTCAGAAGCAGCTCTCTAATTAAACTTTATTTAAAAAAAAAAAACCAAACCTGTCATTTCTCTTGGATGAATGAAGCCTTATGATTTTCACTGGGAGAATACAGGGAAAATATTATTTTCTTTGTATATAGTTTATGAAAATTTACTTAGTTTCAAATAAAATGGATACCTACCTGTTATAAACAATTCAAATAGTATGGAAGGGAAAAGTAAAAAGTTTCACTGCCCCCAGTTTCTTCATTCTTTCTAATCCCAGCCCCTAAATGTACACAATTATTTCTTATGTTCTGTACCTTTGTTTTCCATTGTTATAGTGACAACAGAGACTCCTGCTTCTGATAAAGGAGCAATGCAGCCATACCCTAGATAAATCAGTACAAGTTTTTTCTTTCATACCCAATACTTTTCCTCTGAGGTGCAATTTCGCCAGATGCTGAGGTACATCCTGGAATAGGCAATGTTTGTCTAAAGGTAACATAGTCATCTCCTTTGACTTAGCAACTCAGAATCAATCCCACAGGAATCCTGACATTTTTGCAAAAGGCATGTGCAAGACAGTGTGGCATTATCAAAAACACTGACAGTTGGAAGCAACCTTGAATGTCCTATAATAGGTACAAGGCACATCTTCACTAAGTAGTCATAAAAATGATGAGATAAATTTATATGTGCTGATAGGGAAATATATTTTGTTTGATGACAAAAGCAAGGAAAAAAATAATCTATTAAATGCCAAAAGCAAATGTTGTATGTAAATTTTTGGTGCCCCAAAAGAAGTAGCACTTGAATATAAATTTCCTCAGCAAAGCAGTTTACTTCTATAGAAGGGTATGGCTCACAGATGGAATAATGGCAAGTGCACACCTGGACAAGGGAGAGGAAGGGGTTCTTATTCCTGACAGAGGTCACCCCTACTGCTATGTCATTCCCCTATTGGCTAAGATTAGACTGCACAGTCTAGGCTAATTCTGATTGGCTATTTTAAAGAGAGCAAGGCTACAAGCCAGAGTGGCAGGGTGGGTAGCTTGGCTGGAAGGACGGTTATGGGACAGCTCAGAGCAGGTGACCAGAGGTGACTCAGATCAGAGCAAGTAACCAGGGGGTCAAAGCAGGTGACCAGAGCAGGTGACCAGGATGAGTCAGGACAGAGAAGGAGACTGGGGGGAACAGATGTGAAATACTGATTAGAACTGGTGGGGAAAAGTTGTTTACTGAAACTAAAAGAAAGTTAAACTTTAAAATTGAGAATAAAAAAATAAGAGAGCTGAGCATACTGACATACTGATTTTTTGAAGAGAAACTTAGAGTTCACTATATCTAACACAAATTACTAAATATGTACTGTATGATTATACATATATACAACACACACATGCAAAATGAACCTATTTTATTATTATTCCCGAACTTTTCTATGCATTTACATATATATGTAACATAAAAACTGCATATATTATGAAATGAATATTAGAAGGTAAAGCTAGTTAATCTTAGTACTAGAAAGGGTTGTTTTATATATATTATACTCTTTTGATGAACCTGAGAGTGGTTTTCTTTTATCCTCTAAGATTCATGAGGGCAGGGATTTTCATCTCTTTTTATTCACTGCTGCTCCTTGCATCTGGAACATGGTGGGCTCTCAATCAAAACGTGTTGAATAAATGAAAAATCTTGTTCCTCCCACATTAGAAAAACTGTATATGTTAATAATTGATAGATTAGGCCTAAAATAAAGAGGAAAAAGAAATAGGACTCTAGCTACAAAATAATTTTATTTAAAAAATTCTATAAAAAGAAATATAACGGGGTCAGAATGGTGAAGAGATAGAGGGACCATCCTGCAGGGCAAGGAGGAGGAGGAGGAGGAGGAGGGGGAAACCTGGGGGGAGAGACTATTCAGAGGAGGAGAGCAGTATGCACCACCCTCCCTTCTGGGTCTAAGCTCCATTTTCTAGAGGGGAAGGCTTTCTATTAATAGGTTCTGAATTCACATTCTTATAATACTAAGAATAGCAAAAAAGAGGATGCCATAGTATTAGCAACTAGATTTAGAAAGATGACTCTGACATTGGAGAACAATTTTAATATTGGCAAAAACCACCCCTCCCAAAAAAAACCAAAAAATCCCCACAAAACAAAAACAAACAGTGGCCCTGAGAACCATGCTTTATATTTGTCTGTATATGACCATTGATTCCACTTGTTACTGATCACTTCCTTCTTCCTCTTTTAATGCTAGATAAGTATCTTTAGTTTTTGAGTAAAGGACCTACACTTGAATTATAATTGAAGAATTTATGACTTAAATTGGTTTAATTAAAATATATGGAAAAGGGTAGACATAAATATGAATGAAACTCACCATAATGTATTTCTGTTTTCTCTAATGATTATTGATTTAAAGTTTAATCTATTATTTATGAACAGATGCAATGCTCATCATTCATGAGGCATGAGGCTTCTTCATAGGTCACTTTATACTATGACTAATTAAACTTACAGAGTAGAAATCCATATATGTGTGATTTCTTAGGGCTCTCTGGAGTTACTTAGTTAACAATTGTTTGTTTCAACTTTTTGAATCATGACTTTTTTATTCCGGGTAAACTTAGAGGTACAGGGTCTATGTGACATCAAATAGTCTTACAAAGCGACACAGTATTAAAGAACAAAAAGCTTACACTTTATACAGACTAGCTAGATTTAGTTATATTTAGCTAGTAAGATATACAAAAACTAAAGAAACAATATATTAGACATAGATTCTCTATGACTAAACTTAGCATATGTTCCTTTTGCCTGGGACAGTTGCTACCCATTGTCTTGGTACAATTCTTAAAAGAGTCCCCTTCAGAGTCTGTCCAAGCTTGAAAACAAGTTATATGGTTCCCTGTACTAAGGAAAAAAAATGGTTGGTCTTATCCCAAGTTTCTGTCTTTTCTTCATTTTACTCAATTTCCATTTCATATCAAACTCTCAGAAGCCAGAATTCCCGGAGAATGATTGAAAGGATATCTAAACCTCGCCTAGAATGCTGAGGAACACACATTAATTTACACGACAAGGTCCCAGCTGTGATATGGCAAAAACTCTCAGAACTCTTTGAGGTTGCATTTCTGTAGAAGAGACAGTTGCTTGCTGTTTGGCTTTCATATTGAAATAAGAGAGTATGCGTGTCTGTCTCTGCCTCCCTTAAGTTCCCCTCTTTAGGACAAGCAGCATTATAACAAGGAATCTGCTGCTTTGCTCCTTGCAAATCTTAATACATAAACTAAAATTCCAGTGCAATGCAATAATTTGAGCTTTTTCTTGAAATAGCTTTTAATGTCCACAACAAAATTGACTCAATACTTTGATAAACGTAGTCTAAAAAACTTCAGTCCTATGTAGCTTTCAGCTTACCGCTCTAATATTTCTTATCATCATTGAATGAGCTGACTTATCTGATATTTTTAAGAACCTCTTGACATTCCCAGGCTTTTTTTTCTATTTCATAATCACTTCTAGCTCCAACCTGTTATTTTTATGCTAAGTTAACTAAAACACTTCAATTAAGTCAGGGGCATGTATTTAATTAAAGGCAAGAAGGGGGTTAACTGAATTGGAATGCCCCATAAACAACAGCTTTGCATTTTTAGAGAATAGTGGTAGTAGTGATGGACAGTGTTTTGGGTTTGTAAGTTTTGCTTTGTTCTGTTTAAGCTATGGCTATTACCATGGCTCTCTGATACAGTGTACTGGAAGGCAACCTTTTCCTTTTCACAAGCATTCAGTAAGTAGCTATTTTGTACTAATATTTAGACATTCTTTGTCTAAATATTAGTATATATAATATGAGTTAAAATGGCATTGATGTATTAATACCCTTGTACAATGTTTTATCTTGACATTTTAGATTTCAATCATAATTTGTTAAAAAAAAAATTAACTCCTACTTTATTTCCCTTTCCAGATATGTTCTGCATTTATTTGATAATAAGTGTTTTCATATATAATTCTAACTTCAAATGGACCAAATTCTGTCCTGTTCACATTCTTCCTGGCTATTGGAAGCATCTTATCTCTGCAGCCTTTGTATGGCCAACTTTGATTATCTCACCTCTACAATGAGCCTGGCTCCTCCTGGCCATCTGTGCCTGAGCTTCCCCTTTTGTGTGGCCCTTCTGTTCTCTTCCCTCCATTGATCCTAAACTCAAAGGTGAATATGTCAGTTAGATATCCTTCCTCAAAGCTACCATAATAAAGTACCCAAATATGACCCAGCTTGAGTAAGGACACTGTTTTAATGTGTGGTCTTCTCAGAAGAGCTTCCCATACTTCATTGTACTGGTTAATTACCCCACAGAAGCCAGGCTAATAGGGAAGACAGCTTAGCAACAATGGTCATAGCCCTACCCATAGGGTGCTGTTGTGTAGAAATGTCCTCTCAATCAAGATCTTGAGTCACAATTCCCAGGCTTCTGTCCTCATCTGGTCTTGCTAACTTCTTTCATCTTCAGTTTGAAACCGGAACCTTAATCCCCAGCTATATTCTCAAATGCTACAGGACTGACAATAAGTCTACAAACTGCCCCCAGCCATCTTCTCAGACTCAAAACCTTACTGCCTTACCCACACTGGCCTGATATTACAGACCTCTGATTTCCATTTATATTCAAGACTCACACCAATGAAAAAGAAGACTTACTGTTTCTAGAATCTTCCATTTGCTTCAATCTCTAGCATAATTTTCTCAAGCCATTTATGACTGCTGAAGCTCTTAAACTTGCTCTTTTTGTGCAGTCCTCTCCCATGGCAGCCACCAGTATTATCCTAATATATGGATATGGGAGAAAAGAAAACTTTAAAAATGCCCAGTTCTTATTTTTCTTTTCTCTGCCTAGTAATCTCTGGTGGCCCCCACAAATGATAAGCAAATTGATTGCTTTGGTAGACAAGATTCCTTAAAATCTTACTCCAAACAAAATTTCAATTGCATTTGATCTATCCCAACGTGTCCATGCATCCTAAATCCTAACTAAGCAGGACAACTAAAATGACCCCCCCCCAACTTAGCATGGGTTTCAATATCTTTGTGCCATTATCTTTCTCTTTCATTGGTCTGGAAATGCTTTCTTCTCATGTTTTATCTCACAAAGTCTATTCACTCTGTACAGACCCACTGAATTATCATCTACATCAGAAAGCCTTCCCCCAGTCCATCTAGAAGGTAAAAACTGTTTACATGTTACTTACAGTGCATTGTTAGTGTTCTTATGATTTCTCAAGTCTTTGTTACTGGAGAGGAAATATCATGACTACAAGAGGCATCTCTACCTGTTGAAATAAAAAGTTGGCTGGGGATAAATAAAAGTATTATCAGACTGATTATAAGGACGTAAAATGTGCAAACAGCTCCTCTAAAATCTTTTATATTTGCTATCATTATTTTTGTGAATTTGTTAGGAAGATAATCATTTTCCTAATTTATATTTCCACATAAAGGTATTCCTTAAAAATAAAGAACCTTTTGGCTGCAGTGAACCTAACTATTAGCTTAGCTTCTATACCCTCCAACCAGGTTCTTAGGAAAGTTTCAGGTTACACTCAGTAAAGATGGTTACCACTTTATCAGACCTAATTGAGTTCATTCCATTTTCTTAATATATTCATTAGCCGGCCAGGCAAGATGGCTCATGCCTATAATCCCAGCACTTTGGGAGGTCAAGGCAGGTGGATCACTTGAGGCCAGGAGTTTGAGACCAGCCTGGCCAACACAGTGAAACCCCATATTTACAAAAACAAATAAACAAACAAAAATTAGCTGGGTGTGGTGGCATACATCTATAATCCCAGCTACTTGGGAGGCAGAGGCACGAGAATCACTTGAACCTGGAAGGCGGAGGTTGCAGTGAGCCAAGATTGTCCCACTGCACTCCAGCCTGAGCAACAGAGTGAGACTCTGTCTCAAAAATATATAAATGTATATATATATATATATATATATTTCTCACATTTAGAGATACCCTTACAAAATAATAACTTGTATTCTAAATTTAGCACACTTATATACCTGAGGAGAGCATAAACTAATCAATGGGTTGTCAATATGAGAACTGATAGTACTGATTGAAGGATTAATAGAGAACTTTCTAGAATTACAAACACACGTGTTCTGAGATTGAAAGTGTATAAAAAGTAAAATGTGTGGTTAATAGAAGGAAATTCACATTTGGATACATTGTAAGGAAACTAAATACACTGCATCAAAGATAATTATTATATATATTCATTAGTCTTAAGTCAGAATAATTCTGAGCTCAAGAGACATAGACACAGTTAGTGAAAAATAAAGAAGTAATTTGCTTTAAAGGAGGGAGTTGTCCATGCCCATAAGGCAACTTGGAAATCACTTTGCAGTTGTTCTACCTAAATTCCATCATGAGAGTGGTCACTTTCTCAACTGTTCAACAATTCACCCTGCCAGGTTTAACACCAGCAAATGACTAACTGGAAGTTTGATCATTAAGTTAGCCACATAGCTTCCAAGGGACTATGACAGGAAGTCTCCATGTAAACATGAGAGGCAACCATGTGCCTTTTCCATGTAAAATTGGACTTCATTTCTTAGGGAATGAAAATCACAACAGTAATTACTAGTCATAGCTTCCACCGCACCTCCCAACATCACCCTGTTGTTTTCTTCAGAGGCTTGGCATTTTCAAATGGACAGTTTTCTACCTATAACAACGTAATCTTGATTTCTCTCCATGCTCGCAAAATTGTTTATTTATATATTTAATCTGTTGGGTTTTTTTCCTGAGTTGAGATCTTGAGTCTAAGTTCAAAAATACAATTAATTGTACCCCAGAATACTATGACTCCATTATAGGAATAACAAAACATAAGTAGCAAAATCTGAAAAGCTTATTTTGTATGCCATCATCTTAACTAGGTATACAAATTTGTACCTAATTTCAAACATATTATTAGGAGGGAGATATTTAAAAATCAGGCATTGTATTACTTAACTATTGTATAAGAAAACACTCCAAAACTCAGTGGCTTAACACAACAATAAATTATTCTTTTTCATAATTCTGAGTGTTGGCTTGGTTCTGCTTCTATTTCCTGTGGCTGCATTCTACTAGAGGGTTAGCTGGGGTCATGCCAGAAAGGCTAGACCATAGGTCCTTGTAAGACAGCGATCTCAGGGTTCCAACATGGCCGTCCCAATGCACAAGCATATATTCAGCCTCTGCTTATGTCACATTTGCTGATATCCTATTGGACAAAGCAAGTCACATGACCAAGCCTAGCGTGAGTATGGAAAGGACTAAGTAAGAGCTTAGATACTGAGAGGCATCATGTATCAGGGCCGTTACTGCAACAACCTACACAAATAGGACAGTATGAGAGCATTTTTTAGTTTAATTTAGTTTTGTTTTGTGTTATTTAAAGACAGGTCTTGCTCTGTCACCCAGGTTGAAGTACTGTGGAATGATCAGAGCTCACTGCAGCCTCAAACTCCTGGGCTCAAGCAATCTTCCTGCCTCTGCCTCACAAGTAGCTGGGGCTATAGTCATGTGCTACCATGTGCCACCAAAATTAGCTACTGGCTAATTTTTAAAAGTTTTTTTAGTAGAGACAGGTTCTTGCTATTTTTCCCAGGTTGGTGTCGAACTCTTGGCTTCCAGTGATCTTCCATATTCAGCCTCACAAAGTGCTAGGATTACAGGCAGGAGCCACCATGCCAGGCCAAGAGCATATTTTATTCTCACATTTAAAGATACCCCTGAAGAATAATAACTTGCTTTCTAAATTTAGCACGCTTACACATCTGGGGGAGAGCATAATCAATGGATTGTCAATATGAAAACTAGTATTACTGATTAAAGGATTATTAATAGAGAACTTTCTAGAATTAAAAAAAGACATGAATTCTGAGATTGAAAGTATACAAAAAGTACAATGCAATGTATGGTCAATAGAAATAAATTCACCTTTAGGTACATTGCAAGGAAACTACATACAGTTCATCAAGGATAAATATAAAATCTTTTTTAAAAAAAGACTAATTATAAATGAAAAACATTCATAAAACAAAATAACTCTTATCAGTAACAATACATTATAGAACCAAGTGGAGTGATATCTTCCAGTTCCAGGGTTAAATAACTTTCCATTAGAATTCTACACTTAATTAAATTATTATTTTAGAATAAGAACAAATCTTTAAAAGTTTAGATGACAAAAGCTTAAGAGTATTTTCTACTTTAAAAATGATAGATAAAATTCCATATAGTAGTTAATAAGGATGATATGGAATTGGGATTGTGTGACTAGTCAAAGCATATTATGCATTTTGAAGCATAGATAGATATTTTGAATAACTTTAAACTTTGTTAGAAAAAAATGTATATTTAAGTAAGTAAAATGTAGTGGGTGTTCACTAAATGAAAATAAATATAATCAATACTTCCAAATCAGCAAAGGAAATGAAGGCGAATTTTGACAGTGGTGGCCTTTATTTCCTTTGCTGATTTGGAAGGGTGAGAGGGTGTTGATGAGGTGCTGAGAGGGTGTTGTAGTCAGGATAGTTTAGATTGTGATGATAAACAAACAACCCCACAATATTGGTGGCTTAAGTCAGTGAAGTCTGTTACCAAAGGCAACTGTTCTTAATGCAATGGCTTGACATTTCACCTCCGCATTAACATGTCCTTCAAGACTGTAGTAGCAAAGGAGGAAAGCTTTGGAGACTCTTGCATATTAGTATTGGCAATTCTACATGAAAGTTACAGATGTAACTTCTATCATATTTTATTGGATAAAATCATTTATCAAGCTAGACCCAAGCCCAAGGAGAAGAGAAATGCAATCCCATCTATACTAAAAGAAAAAGAAGAGACTATTGGTGAGTAGCACTAATGTGTATCACAGAGGGAAATGCTTGTGTATGGGAGTTATTCATGTAATTATTTTTTTCCTTTAAAAATTGAAGCAGGGTGGGCGCGGTGGCTCAAGCCTGTAATTCCAGCACTTTGGGAGGGCGAGGTGGGAGGATCACGAGGTCAAGAGATCGAGACCATCCTGGTCAACATGGTGAAACCCCGTCTCTACTAAAAATACAAAAAAAAAAAAATTAGCTGGGCATGGTGGCACGCGCCTATAGTCCCAGCTACCTGGGAGGCTGAGGCAGGAGAATTGCTTGAACCTGGTAGGCAGAGGTTGCAGTGGGCCGAGATCGCGCCACTGCACTCCAGCCTGGCAAATATTCTTAAAAGTTAGTGTTTGTTTAAATATGACCAACACATGAATGATCGTTACATTGTTTTTGGCACATCTCTATATCATTTTATATAATATTAAAAACCAAATGTCCTTAGTTATGACAATTAGAATTTTCTATTTTAGCTTTATTACTTATTATTCTGTGCCATACATAAGCAATGCTGTCCTAAAAATTAATCTTATAGCATTGACTAATTAGCACTTTACCTCAGTCTTTTACCTATTCCTTGCTGATGGAGCACATTAAAGCATTTGGCTATATAAGAGTTGTTCTTACCTTAGCAATTCTATAAGAGATGTTTAATTTTAAAGCTGCTTTCCAAAAATACAGGAGAAAATAAAACAAACAAAAATCCCTTATAAATCCAGCTAATTATAAATTATTTGAATAACACTGAAAAAAAAATTTGTTTTAGAGTTAGATAATACAGAATTTGAATCCCTAGTTAAGTAGCTGCATGATTAGGGCAAATTTTCCTAACCTCTGTTAAGTTTCAATGTCCTCTACTGTAAAAATAGTGACTATAATGCTTATCTCTAATAATGTTAAGGGCATCAAAAAAGCACCTGACACATAGTAAATGTTTAATTATTTGATGATTCAATCAGATGCAATTATTGTTTTAAATAAACCCTAGAAGTAAGAAATAAAATAAAAAAAGTTAGATTAGCCTTTTGAATAAAATGCCATCAGTTATGGTAATAACAAAAGAGTGAATCCCCTAACCTTCTATAGCCACCAACTCCTGTTGCTGAACTTGCTTCCCAAAAGATATAGGTAAAAAGAATAGCATAGCAAAATGCAAACTATTATTAGTAGTGACCTCCACTCCAAATCCCTGTCTGTTTAATCTTTATTATGATGAAATAGACTGAAATATTTGTGAGTTTTGAGAGTTAATTTTGCTCTGTCTCCCTGAGATTTATAACAAAATCACTTTCTTTATTGTGAATCTGGTGCCAAATGTACTGTCTTTCCCAAAAGCTGGTACTTAAGATTCAATATATATATATTTTTTTTCTTGATATCTTTGGTTTTAGTAGTTTGACTATAATGTTGCTAGGTTTTCAATCTATTTATCTTGTATGGGGTTTGCTAAGGTTCTTGGATATGTAATTTGATAGTTTTCATCACATTTGTGAACTTTTCAACTATTAATTCCTCAATTTTGTCTCTGCTCCACTCTTTCATCTCCCTCCAATGACAGATGCTTAATAGAGTTCCACAGGTCATGGAGGCTTGGTGAATTTACTAAATGTTTTTTTTCAGTGTTCTTTAGATTGGACAATTCTATAGCTGTGTCTTCAAGTTCAATGACAATTTTCTACCATCTCCAATCTGCTGTTAAGTTTATCCAGGGAATTTTTTATTGTGCCTTTTAATTCTAGAATTTTCATCTGTTTCATTTTTATAGATCTCAATTTTGTGCTTAGATACCCTATTAGTGCACTCATTAAGATCATCTTTACCTTTAAGTCTTTAAACATTATCTATAATAGTTTTTACTATTCTTATATGTGTTTAGAATGATATCTAACTCATCTTTGTTTTAATAAAATATATTTTCTTATTTATGTGTCACTTTTTTTGTTTCTTTGGAAGTCAAGTAATGTTTATAATATGGTGGAGTTGAAAATATAACTTGCAGAAGGCTGGAGTATGTTGTATTTCTTTAAAGGAGATTGCCTTTTATTCTGGCAGGCAATTAAATTACTAGAAGGACTTTTTGCTCTTCTTAGGTTTGGTTTTAGTCTTTGTAATCATATGTCTATTTTGGTTTGATCCTTAGTCTTAGAATGAGACCCTTACCACAATATGTGGTCCTTACTCAAAAGGTGTGGCTTTTCTAGAATCTCAGTTACATTCTCAAGACAGTAAGGACTCTCTATTCTGGCTGAACTGGAGCTTCAGCATTTCCCAGCACAAAGCAACCTCTGGTATCTTCATTCAACTCTCAGCCTCTTAGCGGCTACTCTACTAGGCCTTGCACACACAGCCCAGCCCTTGGTTAAGAATCCAGTGTGAACCTCCGTGCATATTTCTGTCCTCTCCACCCTCCCATCTCTCACACACAAGGCTCAGTTCTCTTCTGGTTTCCTGCTCTGCAAATTAAGCCATGTCAAGAGCCCAGAACTCTGACTTCTGCCTCTTCAATTTAGTGAGACTGTCACTCTACTTGGACTGTGCTTCTTGTGCCACCATAGGAAGAATATCCCCAGGCCAAAACATAGGGTGAATGTCAGAGCTCACCTCGTGTACTTTCCTTCTTTTAATTACCAGAATCCTGTGTTGCTTGAAATGCATAAGATCAGTTTGTCATATCCATTATCCAGTTTTAAAGTTGCTTATGGTAGGAAAGCAAATCTAGTAACAGATACTTCATCATGGCCAGTAAAAGTCTTTGGAGTCATTTTCCTACTCCACTGCTAGCATGAGACAGAAGATAGTCCATGGCTTATTTTTCTTCAGGTCCATATTTTCTTTGCATGGCTGTACTCTCACCTTGCTGTCTTTCTGATTTTACCACTCTCTGTACGAAGTAAAAGAAAGTAAAATTTTAACAGTAAACTCTCTGAGTCCTGCTATTTAATGACGGAGTCTCTTAACCTGATAGAGAAACATGAACATTTTCTGGGACAAAATATGCTACATTTTTCTACAGCTTTAACCAGTTGATATTTTGTGCAGTGGATTTTTTTAGTGGATAATTAAAGCTTGGCTACTTTATAATCAAAGTACTCAAGTACTTTGTTACCCAAAGTAACCAGGTCATATTTACATAGATATTTGCTATCTAGACAACCCCTTAGTCACTTTAGACTGCCATACAAAATCCCATAGAATGGGTGGCTTAAAAACAGAAATTAATTTTCTCACAGTTGTAGAGACTAGATAGTCCAAGATCAAGGTCTGGCAGGGTACTATTTCAGGTGAGAGCTGTTTCTATCTTGTAAATGGTAGACTTAACCTTATGTCCTCACATGCAAGAAGAGAGAGAAAGAAAGAGAGACAATGCAAGCACACAAGCATAAGCTCCCAGCATCTCTTCTTACAAGGGCATTAATCCCATTGTGGGGGCCCCAATATCATGACTTCATCTAAACCTAATTATTTATCAAAAGCTCCATCTCCAAATGCCATCACACTGGGGGGTAGGGCTTCAACATGTGGATTTGGGAGGCACACCGTTCAGCCCATATCAAGTCTTCACACTGGCACATCATGAATGTTTTCTTCTGTGATACATTAACATAAGGGAGAAAAGGGTTTATAGGAAGATCTCTCCAGTGATAAAGGTATGTTTGTACTCTTTCCAGTTTCATTAGTTTCAGATCCAAAAATAACTCCTCCTTAAATAATACTCACCTACAATGGGAAAAACTAGACTAAAACATGAAAAAATATCATATTTTTAAAGGCTTGAGGGAAATGTGGCAAGAGTCCCATAAGAAAAAAAAAAATTCTACAGAAATGTCTGCAAAGGCTAGGCATATGTTTTTGAAGTCTTGTATCCTGTGGGTATTTGTAAAGAGGAAAGTTTCTCTAACCTCCTTAGTCAGGCATTTATAGAGCATCTCAATCCCTGCATTTGGATGCTGATGAGACCCACTTGCTAGCAGCAGGAGTCTAAACAGGATGGCCAGAAATCCCAAGAAAATAATCAAGATGGAAAAAAAATATGCCATCGTCATCTTCTGAATAAGAAACTGGCTCACAGTCACATACAAAGCCATAGACTAAATAGAAATTTCCCGTCCTAAAAATGAAATGTATGCAGAAATTTTGGTTAGTGATATTCAATACTACATCCACATTATACTATCATTATTTGCAAAACTACTCTGAGTTTTCTTTGCAGAAACATGCTTCCTTCTTTATGATATTGCTGCTGAGTGAAGGGGAAGAATCTCCAGAGAGGCAATGTGACACCTGACAACATTGTACATGACATTAGTACTAGAAAAACTATCTTCTTGGCTCAGTAATAAGACACTCATTTGGCAAAAAGAATCAGTAATTTTCTGACTCAATTTTTACTTTAGCAGGAGAAATCTTAAAACACTCTTAGCAGAGTAATGTCTAAGATGTAAGAAAAATATAGATGTTTGGAGAAAAGTTAGTTACTTTGTGTGTGCTTCTGTGTGTTTCTTTACTTTGGGTTTCTGTGTATATAGAAAGGAGGGAGATACAGTATTACAACTCAAGCCTACTGACACTCTTATTTCTAGTGGTGATTATCTACATTTATACTCTCACATTCTCTTGTAAATAAGGGCAAAAAGAGAGCTGAATAAACTTGATGCCCACAAACAAAAATATATACTAGCAATTGGCCCAGGCATTAATAATTGAATCCAAAAATGTAGGATAAATTTTGAGTATATGTCTATATAAGTCATTATTGTGTTAAAATATTGCAAGGTAAAGAGTGTCTTTTTATTATTGTGCTATTTAGTAGTGATGTGTTGATCTAGACTCTGACTTAAGTTCTGGGTGACCAGGGATAAATAATTTATCCCTCTCTGCTCTGTTTCTATATCTGTAAAATGGGAAGGAGAATGATGGAAACCTGACAAGAAATTGCAGAATGTGGAGTCAGAACAATTGGGCTGACATTGAAACAGCCTCACTCTTGAGTTAGAACACCTGTGTAAGTGCAACTGAACATAATGAATAATTTCTGTATATTCACAGAGTTGTGCAGTTATCATCAGCTAGAAAGGTGCACTAAAGCTGATATTAGGAGACAATTATGGAGGAGAGATGTTCAAAGCTCTATTCCAGAAAGTATACCATATATATTTTCTTCATGAGATAAATCTTTTCTTATATCGCACTGACAATTATCAGAGTACTTTGTATTATATATTATATTTTTACTTTAATATTTCACTTTATTCATTTTAATATCAATTGGCTGCTGCTGCTTTTCTAAGAAACAATGTTTAAATGGGAGGATGGTACGTGTGTGTGTTTTATCATATTTATATGCTATCATATATGTTTAATTGAGATTTAATTCACATAGCATAAAACTCACTCATTTAAAGTGTACAATTCAATGGCTTTTAGTATATTCACAGAGTTGGACAGCTATCATCATAACCAAGTATAAAACATTTTTCCGGAGGCGGGATCCAAGATGGCCGATTAGGAGCAGCTCAGGATTGCAGCTCCCAGTGAAAGCGCAGAGGGTAAGTGGACGCCGCATTTCCAGATGGATTTTTATTGCCCAAAGACCAGGAGATTCCCATGTGGAGGAGCCCCACGGGTCGCCAACGTGGCTACTTTGGCCGGCACGGCTGTTTTGCCGGTGCCCCAGCGCGGTGGTTCTCCGTACAAAATACACGGGTCCGGGCGCCATTTTAGCTGGCGATTGGAGCTCAGGGAAGGCACAGTCACCCATTCATCTGATTAAAAAGGGGATGGAAACAGGGAGCCAGGCTAGGAGATTCCCAGGCAAAAAAGCGCCACGAATCTCAGTGCCACTGTTTCAGCTGGCACAGTGGGTCACCACAGGGGAAATCACACAGATCACGGCGTGTTTTCAACAGGTGACTGGAACACCTGGGAGACAGTCGACCGTTCAACTAAAAAAAAGAGGGCTCTGAGGCAGGGAGCCAGGTGATCAGGCTCGGCTGGTCCCACCCCCACAAAAAAACAGCAATCAGAAACACTCTGGATTGAGAGTTTCACAGCAAGCATAGCTGAACCCGGGATGGTCCAGCTCTGTGGGGGAGGGGGTGTCCGCCATTACCAAGGCACTCCACCACTACGGAGGTAGTTTGCCATTGCTGAGGCAGCTCGCCATTGCCGAGGCAGCCCACCATTACAGAGGAAGTCCACCATTATAGAGGTGGGTCGCCAATGCCGAGGCAGTTCTAACTATACCCATATAAGCAGGACGGCAGGGAAGCTCACACGGCAGCTGGGCAGAGCCCACAGCAGCTCAGCAAAGCCTCTGTAGGCAGACAGTGACTAGGCTGCCTCCTCGCTGGGCAGGGCAGTCCTAAAAAAGGCAGCAGCACAACAGAAACTCATAATTAAAGCCCTAACTTCCCGGGACAGAGCACCTAGGGGGAAAAAAAGGGGGGGCGGTTTATGAGTTCTGCTGTAGCAGACTTAAACGTACCTGCCCAGCAGCTCTGAATGAACAACAGAGCTCACAGCTCAGCACTTGAGCTCCTATAAAGAACAGACTGTCTCCTCAAGCAGCTCCCTGACCCCCATATATCCAAAGAGTCACCTCATAAAGGAGAGCTCAGACTGACATCTGGTGGGTATCCTTCTGGGACAAAGATAGCAGAAGAAGAAACTGGCAGCAACTCTTACTTTTCTGCAGCCGCTGCAGGTGATCCCCCAGGCAAGCAGGGCCTGGAGTGGACCTCAGCAGTCCTACAGCAGAGGGGCCAGACTGTTAGAAGGAAAACTAAGAAACAGAAAGAAATAACTTCATCATCAACAAACTGGACGTCCACTCAGAGACCCAATCTGAAAGTCACCAACTACAAAGATGACAAGTGGATAAATCCACAAAGATGGAAAGAAACCAGTGCAAAAAGGATGAAAACACCCAAAACCAGAACGCCTCTCCTCCTACAAGGGATCACAACTCCTCACCAGCAAGGGAACAAGGCTGGATGGACAATGAGTGTGATGAACTGACAGAATGAGGCTTCAGAAGGTGGGTAATAAGAAACTTCTGTGAGCTAAAAGAACATGTTCTAACCCAATGCAAAGAAACTAAGAACCTTGGAAAAAGATTTGACTAAATGCTAATGAGAATAAACAACTTAGAGAGGAATATAGGTGAATTGATGGAGCTGAAAAACACAACACGAGAACTTCACAAAGCATACACAAGTTTCAACAGCCGAATTGACCAAGCAGAAGAAAGGATATCAGAGGTCGAAGATCAGCTCAATGAAATAAAACGAGAAGGCAAGATTAGAGAAAAAAGCGTAAAAAGGAATGAACAAAGTCTCCAAGAAATATGGGACTATGTGAAAAGACCTAATCTACATTTGAGAGGTGTACCTCAATGTGACGGAGAGAATTAATCCAAGCTGGAAAATACTCTTCAGAATATTATCCAGGAAAACTTCCCCAACCTAGCAAGGCAGGCCAATATTCAAGTCCAGGAAATACAGAGAACACCACAAAGATATCCTCAAGAAGAGCAACCCCAAGACACATAATCATCAGATTCACCAGGGTTGAAATGAAGGAAAAAATGCTAAGGGCAGCCAGAGAGAAAGTTTGGCTTGCCCACAAAGGGAAGCCCATCAGACTCACAGCAGATCTCTCAGCACAAACGCTACAAGCCAGAAGAGAGTGGGGGCCAATATTCAACATCCTTAAAGAAAAGCACTTTCAACCCAGAATTCCATATCCAGCCAAACTAAGCTTCATAAGTGAGGGAAAAATAAAATCCTTTGCGAACAAGCAAGCACTCAGAGATTTCATCACCACCAGGCCTGCTTTACAAGAGCTCCTGAAAGAGGCACTAAACATAGAAAGGAACAACCAGTACCGGCCACTCCAAAAACATACCAAATAGTAAAGAGCATCAACGCAATGGAGAAATTGCATCAACTAACCGGCAAAACAGCCAGCTAGCATCAAAATGGCAGGATCAAATTCACATATAACAATATTAACCCTAAATGAAACCCCCAATCAAAAGATACAGACTGGCAAATTAGATAAAAAGCCAAAACCCATTGGTGTGCTGTATCCAGGAAACCCATCTCACATGCAAGGATACACAAAGGCTCAAAATAAAGGGATGGAGGAAGATTTACCAAGCAAATGGAGAGCAAAAAAAAAAGCAGGAGTTGCAATTCTCATCTCTGATAAAATAGACTTTAAACCAACAAAGATCAAAAGAGACAAAGAAGGGCATTACATAATGGTAAAAGGATCAATGCAACAAGAAGAGCTAACGATCCTAAATATATACACGCCCAATACAGGAGCACCCAGATATATAAGGCAAGTTCTTAATGACTTACAAAGAGACTTAGATTCCCACACAATAATAATGGGAGACTTTAACACCCCATTGTCAATATTAGACAGATCAATGAGACAGAAAATTAACAAGGATATCCAGGACTTGAACTCAGACCTGGACCAAGCAAACCTAATAGACATTTACAGAACTCTCCACCCCAAATCCACAGAATATACATTCTTCTCAGCACCACATCACACCTACTCTAAAACTGACCACATAATTGGAAGTAAATCACTCCTCAGAAAATGCAAAAGAACGGAAATCATAACAAACAGTCTCTCAGACCACAGTGCAATCAAGTTAGAACTCAGAATTCAGAAACTAACTCAGAATCCAGAGCTTCATGGAAACTGCACAACTGGCTCTTGAATGTTGACTGGATAAACAATGAAATGAAGGCAGAAATAAAGATGTTCGTCGAAACCAACGAGAACGAAGACACAACATACCAGAATCTCTGGGACACATTTAAAGCAGTCTTTAGAGGAAAATATATAGCAAAACAAATGCCCACATGAGAAGCCAGGAGAGATCTAAAATCGACACCCTATCGCCAAAATTGAAAGAGCTAGAGGAGTAAGATCAAAAAAACTCAAAAGCTAGCAGAAGACAAGAAATAACTAAGATCAGAGCAGAACTGAAGGAGATAAAGACACAAAAAAACCCTTCAAAAATCAATAAATCCAGGAGCTGGTTTTTCAAAAGATCAACAAAATAGACCACTAGCCAGATTAATAAAAAAGGAAAGAGAGAAGAATCAAATAGATGCAATAAAAAATGATCAAGGGGATATCACCACTGATTCCACAGAAATACAAACCATCATCAGAGTTATTACAAACAACTCTATGCACATAAACTAGTAAACCTGGAAGAAATGGATAAATTCCTGGACACTTGCATCCTACCAAGCCTAAACCAGGAAGAAGTCGAAACCCTGAATAGACCAATAACAAGTTCTGAAGTTGAGGCAGCAATTAAGAGCCTATCACCCAAAAGAGGTCCAGGTCCAGATGGGTTCACAGCCGAATTCTACCAGACATACAAGAAGGAGCTGGTACCATTCCTTCTGAAACTATTCCAGACAATCCAAAAAGACAGAATCCTTCCCAAATCATTTTATGAGACCAACATCATCCTGACAGCAAAACCCAGCAGAGACTCAGCAAGAAAAGAAAACTTCAGGCCAATATCCATGATGAACATAGATGCAAAAATCTTCAATAAAATACTGGCAAACCGATTGCAACAGCACATCAAAAAGCTTATCCACCATGATCAAGTAGGATTCATACCAGGGATGCAAGGCTGGTTCAACATACGCAAGTCTGTAAACATAATTCACCCCATAAACAGAACCAAAGACAAAAACCACGTGATTATCTCAATTGATGCAGAGAAGTCCTTTGACAAAATTCAACAGCCCTTTATGCTAAAAACCCTCAATAAACTAGGTATTGACGGAACATATCTCATAATAATAAAAGCTATTTACGACAAACCAACAGTCAATATCTTACTGAATGGGCAAAAAGTGGAAGCACTCCCTTTGAAATCTGGCACTAGACAAGGATGCTCTCTCTCACGACTCCTATTCAATATAGTACTGGAAGTTCTAGCCAGAGCAATCAGGAAAGAAAAAGAAATAAAGGGTATTCAAATAGGAAAGGAGGAAGTCAAATTGTCTCTATTTGCAGACGACATGATTGTATATCTAGAAGACCCCATCGTCTCAGCCCAAAATCTCCTGAAACTGATAAGCAACTTCAGCAAAGTCTCAGGATACAAAATCAACGTGCAAAAATCACAAGCATTCCTATACACCAATAACGGACTTAAAGATAGCCAAATCAAGAATGAACTGCCATTCACAATTGCTACAAAGAGAATAAAATACCTAGGAATACAACTAACAAGGAACGTAAAGGACGGCTTCAAGGAGAACTACAAACCACTGCTCAACAAGAGAGGACACAAACAGATGGAGAAACATTCCATGTTCATGGTTAGGAAGAATCAATATCGTGAAAATGGCCATACTGCCCAAAGTAATTTACAGGTTCAATGCTATCCCCCAACAAGCTACCAATGACCTTCTTCACAGAACTGGAAGAAACCACCTTAAAATTCATATGGAACCAAAAGAGAGCCCGCATAGCCAAGTCAATTCTAAGCAAAAAAAACAAAGCTGGAGGCATCACACTACTGGACTTCAAACTATACTACAAAGCTACAGTAATCAAAACAGCATGGTACTGGTATCAAAACAGAGATACAGACCAATGGAACAGAACAGAGGCCTCCGAGGCAACACAACACATCTACAACCATCTGATCTTTGACAAACATGACAAAAACAAGCAATGGGGAAAGGATTCCCCTGTTTAATAAATGGCGTTGGGAAAACCGGCTAGCCATGTGCAGAAAGCAGAAACTGGACCCCTTCCTGACACCTTACACTAAAATTAACTCCAGATGGATTAAAGACTTAAACATAAGACCTAACACCATAAAAACCTTAGAAGAAAATCTAGGCAAAACCATTCAGGACATAGGCGTAGGCAAGGACTTCATGACCAAAACACCAAAAGCATTGGTAACAAAAGCCAAAATAGACAAATGGGACCTAATCAAACTCCACAGCTTCTGCACGGCAAAAGAAACAGTCATTAGAGTGAATCGGCAACCAACAGAATGGGAAAAAATTTTTGCAGTCTACCCATCTGACAAAGGGCTGATATCCAGAATCTACAAAGAACTAAAACAGATTTACAAGAAAAAAACAAACAAGCCCATTCAAAAGTGGGCAAAGGATATGAACAGACACTTTACAAAAGAAGACATACATGAAGCCAATAAACATATGAAAAAATGCTCATCATCACTGGTCATTAGAGAAATGCAAATCAAAACTACATTGAGATACCATCTCACGCCATTAGAATGGTGATCATTAAAAAATCTGGAGACAACAGATGCTGGAGAGGATGTGGAGAAATAGGAACATTTTACACTGTTGGTGGGAGTGTAAATTAGTTCAACCATTGTGGAAGACAGTGTGGCGATTCCTCAAGGACCTAGAAATAGAAATTCCATTTGACCCAGCAATCCCATTACTGGGTATATATCCAAAGGATTATAAATGGTTCTACTATAAGGACACATGCACATGCACACGAATGTTCATTGTGGCACAGTTTACAATAGCAAAGACCTGGAACCAACCCAAATGCCCATCAATGATAGACTGGACAGGGAAAATGTGGCACATATACACCATGGAATATTATGCAGCCATCAAAAACGATGAGTTCGTGTCCTTTGTAGGGACATGGATGAACCTGGAAACCATCATTCTCAGCAAACTGACACAAGAACAGAAAATCAGACACCACATGTTCTCACTCATAGGCGGGTGTTGAACAATGAGAACACATGGACACAGGGAGGGGAGCATCACACACTGGAGTCTGTCGGGGGGGAAATAGGGGAGGGACAGCGGGGGGTGGGGAGTTGGGGAGAGAGAGCATGGGGAGAAATGCCAGATACAGGTGATGGGGAGGAAGGCAGCAAACCGCACTGCCATGTGTGTACCTATGCAACAGTCTTGCATGTTCTTCACATGTACCCCAAAACCTAAAATGCAGTAGAAAAAAAGAATGGTAATAAATCTAAAACAAACAAAAACCATTTTTCCCTGTGATTTAAATTATACATGCTTTTTTTTTTGAGATGGAGTTTCATTCTTGTTGCCCAGGCTGGAGTGCAATGGCACAATCTCGGCTCACTGCACCCTATGCCTCCAGATTCTCCTGTCTCAGCTTCCTGAGTCGCTGGGATTACAGGCGCCTGTCACCATGCCCGGCTAATTTTTGTATGTTTTAGTAGAGACAAGGTTTTACTATGTTGGCCAGGCTGGTCCTGAAATCCTGACCTCAGGTGATCCACCCACGTTGGTCTCCCAAATTGCTAGGATTTCAGATGTGAGCCACTGCGCCCGGCCTACATGTGCCTTTTAAAAAGGCAATGCCAGATCTTCAGATGAAGGGCTCAATAAGAGAATCATAGAATTTCAGAGCTATAAAGGATATGTAGACTATGTATTCCAGTAATATTACTTACACAAATTTCACAGCCAGGAAATGACAGATTCCTGGCTCCGAGTCCTTAGCCTAGTACTTCTATCACCAAAGATAATAGTCTTTCACATGAATCACTGATGTTTGCCAGCTAATGACAGCCTATTTTGTTCTGAGCTCCCTTCATAAAGAACATAGCATAGTTTGTCTTCCAAGATTTGTCACTAAAATGAAAGAAAGCCTAACCAAACAAAACCTGATATGCTTAGCATATGACCAGTAGAATGATAAAGTTATCTACCAAGTGTTTCTGCAGTACACTGGAATGTATCACTTCCGTTTCATGTATTAGAGCCTAGTGGTCAGAAGCATATATTCTGGAGTTACAAATGTCTAATGCTACTTATTAGTTGTATGATCTTTTTAAGCCTCAACTTCCACATTTAATGTGGAAATAATAATAATAATAGTAGTATTCCTCTTAAAGGTTGACAAGATCAGGTGAGATAATCAGTATGCATACTGAGGTTAGCACCTGGTTACTAGTGTAATACATGTGCCATTAGTTTACTTTCCTTTTTTTTTTTTCTTTTGATTGTTTTTAAGAGATGAAGCCTCACTCTCTCACTCAAGCTGAAGTGCAGTGGGGTGATTGTGACTCACTGCAGCCTTGAACACCTAGGCTCAAGGGATCCTCCTGCCTTAGCCTCTCAAGTATCTGGAACTACAGCCATGCACCGTCATATTTGGCTAGTTTTTTTAACTTTTGGTAGAGATGGGGGTCTCACTATGCTGCCCAGGCTGGTCTCGAACTCCTGGGTTCAAGAGATTCTCCCACCTCTGCCTCCCAAAGCACTGGGATTACAAGTATGAGCCATCGTAACTTTCTGATATATATTTATCTCTTTATATGTTTTAACACTATCAATTAGAACAAACTTCCTTGAGTTAATGTTTAAAGTCACTATTGTATCTTTAATTGCTGCAGTATTTTAAAGTTTACCAAAGGACATTTACATATATTATTTTATTTGAACCACTCAAAAATCTGCTAAGATAAAACCCAGGGTAACCAAAGGGTTGATCTAGCTTTTCCTTTCTCCTTCATTCTGAACATGTTTGTTATATCAAGGTACCAAAAGGAGAGTTTAGGAAAAATAGAAAAAAGACCCAAATTCATAACACGGACTGGTATAGACTTAATAATTATTTTCTAATGTAGGTCTGATGGCTTAGCAGTGTGAATTAGAAGAAAAGTTTCTTCTGGCGTGCCCTGGCATGAAGAAGAGATGAGAGCATTAGAAAGCACCATCCTCCATACTGAAGTTCTGGGGTGTTGAGAGCCATGTGGACATGGATTTGTTTCTATAGGAAAGCTCAAAATATCAACTTAAACAAATACTTTTATACAAAAGAAGTGTACTTCTCATATACAATTTCAGCTAGAAAGACATATTCCAGACTTAAAAAAAGTTTTCTATTAAACAGGCCAATATTCATAGTATTAAAAGCCTACGTAATTCAAAGACGACATCTCAATGCTAGACAAATAAGTAATACAAGGGAAAGACTGTCACCTCCCATCAATCATCTTTCTTTACTACCTAAACTTGTATCTTTGTCTATTTTACATGGCTCCAGCACCACTCTCTCTTTAATTTGAATGGCTATTTTTATCCCTAAAAATGCCCAGTTACTTTATTCTTCCTGGGGCTGTCCCAAACAGATGAGCCTGAGTACCTGCACTGCCAAGACACTGTGGCTTATCTGTGGCTTCTGCATAGCTACAGGGGCCGCAGGACTGGGAGGTCTAGGGAATGCCAATGGATTGGACACATTGCAGCACCACCACGTGACATGCTTTCCATTTGTAATTCTCCTACTGATTTACATTTCCCAATGAAAGGCACCCTTGCACTCAGAGACAGGAAGCTATGAGAAGTGATTTCAATTCTGTTATAATTGGCTAGTATGGGGCAAAGTATTTTAGTTTCTGTCTTGTTCTCTTCCTTTGCTAAAGAAGAGCTTGGATTGAGGATTTTTAGTTTCCTACCCAGGTCAAGCATTCTATGATTTTGTGTCATTTATCATGAGTTATCCAATAACTTACAATGTTTTCTTGTGTTTGAGGTTTCATGGTTTTCTTGTTGGTTTCTTTTTGTCCTCACAATCCTAAGGAACACAGTATTAGGTAGAAGCCTCCCCTCATGTCTTTAAACCTTCGAAGCCAGTCTGTGTGCACTCACAAAGGGCATAGACCCTATTGCACTGCAATCATGTCTTCTAAAGTCAGACTGAAAGCTAGAAGACAATTGGCCAAGAGATGTTGCCTGGGAAAATTCACAGAGTCCTCTCACATACTTTTACATTATCCTCCAAAGTGCCTGAAGTTCTATTTATTCTTACAGCACTGAAATAACCCCAGCATATTTCTGAAACAGTTCAACAGAGTCTCTTTTTCACTTCACCATGTATGGTTTCAATCCAACAGTTTCCATTTTCACATCACAAGCTGTTCCTGCATTGGGTTCTCACAAGCCTGACATATAGCCACATCTCCCACAAAAGGGTAAGGGATGCTTGCTGGGAAGAGGGACATAGAAATTCCATCCAATTACTTGAAGGTTTTATTCTTAACACAGCACTGAATAGTTTAATATCACTTCTTTCCTGTTATAAATAGGCTCTGATGCCTATCACTGTAGCTCACTGGGAAAGAATGCAAACAGTCCCAGGAATGAAATACTCAGGAAAGCTGCTCTGCTTGGTAAGAGCTATTTTATTTTAAATGACAACATTTTCCTCCCAGACACAGAGAAAGCCGTACATGTTTAGCCTGTGAGTTTCTCCTCTTAGGAATGATATGGTGTCTCATGTGCGAAAAAGGCAAAAGAAACAAAGAAGGAGGAAGTGACATCAGTAATAAAAATATGCTAAATAATACCTTTCTTTTATTATTTAGCACATTTGCTAAATAATGAATGAAGGAGCATTCATTATTTTGACCAAATCTGTGTGTTCTTCCTGCATTCTCCCAGAACAAATATCATCCATGTGAAGGTCTGTTCACAAGGACACCTAGAAAGGGCCAACAACATGAAGCAAGTGGAAGCACATTATCAAAGGCATGAATCTGAATCCATAGCATTGATTAAAAAACTCAGGAACAGGGTCAGGCGTGGTGGCTCATGCCTGTAATCCCAACACTTTGGGAGGTCAAACGGGTGGATCACCTGAGGTAAGGAGTTCTAGACCAGCCTGGCCAACATGGTGAAACCCGTCTCCACTAAAAATTCAAAACTTAGCCCAGCATGGTGGCTCACATCTGTAGTCCCAGCTACTTAGGAGGCTGGGGCACGAGAATCACTTGAACCTGGGAGGCAAGGTTTCAGTGAGCCGAGATCATGCCACTGCACTCCAGCCTAGGCAACAGGGTGAGACTCTGTCTCAAAAAAAGAAAGAAAAGAAAGAAAAGAAAAATCCCAGGAAAATTGTTTTAGAAAATAGACTTGTTCTTTTTCTCCCATACAAGGAAACGTAGAGGTGAGAAATGATCTGTTTTGTTACCTAAACAGATATTTTTGTTGAATGGGTGTCAACCAACGTAGCATACGAGAAACAAATACAGGAAGACAGCTATAATTGTAAAATTTCCTAGTTTAATTATCAGTAAGTGATCATATATTTGTAGAGGGGATAATGAGGTTTTGATTTCTGAGTGTAGAAATATTTCTCATTCCTGCTACAAGATAAGGAGAAGCCACCTGATGAAATTTTATGTTTCTTGATTGTGGTAACAAAATATGATTCTAAAGGGTTTCTATGTCTTTTAAACTCAGATAAAACTTTCCTTTCACCAAGATTGCCATATCTCAAACTCAGCTGCACGTGACAGTAATCTCCAGTTTCTCCATGGCTATGATTCTTTTCTTGACCTGAGTCACTAGTTCTGCAATTAGGAGGTTGTAAACTGTGTGCATTTCTGAATGTATATCATTTTAGTAATTCTGGATCTTTTGAAGAGTGTTAGAATAAAGAAACTGTTCAGAGCTGACTGTTCAGAGCTGATAATATACAGAGATATCTAAACACACAAAAACAATGTTAAGTGATGTTTGATTTTGAACAATATAATAAAGAGTTTTGAAGTCTAGCCTGGCCCATATTTATAGTACAAATCAGATTCTAATAATACCCCCAAATATAGCTTATGCCTACAATCTGTAACAAATGACATTTTTCTTGAAATCATAAACAGGACATTATTTGAACACTTGTCCTAAGAGTGTTTCAGTTGACTCTTGGTCTAAGAAATATAAAGCTATCCAAAATCAAGGAAACTTAAGTGCAGTAGAAGTATTGTAGTCATGAAACATTCCAAAAAACTATGTACTAAGTTTGTTTTACTAGTTCAATCTGACTATGTCAATCAAACCCTAATGACTTGCATATACAAAGGTTTCATTCCAGGCACTTGAAATTCTCACTTAAAGTTCATAGAGTATCTAAACAAAGTTGTTTTTAAATTGAATCTTCTAAACTGCTTTTACTTTCCTCCCTCCTTTCAATGACAGCATCCGTGTTATTAATCATTATCAGCCTCACCAAGGTCTAGCAGATATACAGAGTGGCTATTAAGATGCTTGTAAAGTTGACTGTGCTCCTATAGCAAACATATACACGTGACTATTTTCCCCTAATCTCAATATATTCTTTAAATAATTTCTATTGAGGTGGACTCACTTCTGTTTCATGGCATTTGGGGTGTTTCTCATGACCCTCATCAATCCAGTCCTAAGAGGCCATCTTTCTCCCTGCCAATTAATTACTCAATAAGGCTGTGTCATCTGCAACCAAAATACCCGAATAAAACAAACATTTTGAGAATTATATACAGTGTGGTTAATCACTGTACTCAAGACAATAACTCATGTACCTATGCAGTCTAAATCTAAAGAATAGAAATTCTTTTTAAAAAGCCATCTTGACCCACTTGCCTTTAAAAAGAACAGTGGAAATTCAAAGAGCAGAATAATGAGAAAGCAGAAAATGTATACAGGCACAGTTTCAAAGTGGCCCGGATCCATATTTGAGGTCAGTCTACCTTTACAGTTTCCTCAGATGAAAAATAGAAAGAGATACCTTTAGTTCATTTTCCCTTGTGAAAGTAGACAGAGATAATTTAAAATCTGGAAATCTTTAGGTTTTAAATCAAGAAACCAAATACCTATAACATGGTACCTTATGATAGATGACAAATACAATAAGTTATTCTAGAAGGTGTAGTGTGTAAAAGCATGTGGGGATCTGAGTAATAGGCAGACATTTCTGATTAGTATTAAAGCAGTTCAGCTGCTAAACAAATGGAACTCACTGCTAATAGTCATATTACCAAGTTACAAGAAAACGCTATTAAAATATGGTTTTCCCCTCATATACATACATTTAAAATGGATATAACTACACAGAGGCATGAGGCAGTAAAAAGTGGACAAGAATTGGTAAGTTCTTCATTATATTAAAGTTAGAACAATCTTGAAAGCTTGCACTTTATACTTGGGAAAGATGAGCTTTGATCTTAACTTTAATTAAAAGCCACCATTACAGGTACATTACAGGTTTTTGGGTTTTTTTTTTAACTTTTAAAAAAACAGTGTCAGCAATTTCACATTCTCTTTTACACCTGGAAAAGTGCTGACTCAAACTTATGGGTTATCTTTCAGTCCTTTATTCATTTCGCTTTTTAGCTCTAAATGAAAAGTTGGGGAAATAATCTCTCCACTAGGAGTATCTTCCATATACTCCTTATTTATCTATTTCATTGTGGCCATAGAGTTTTCTCGGTTTCAGCCACACCACAATGTAAAAGTTGTAAAAACTCTTTAACATACAGACTGCGCTTTTTGCATGCTGAGAAGGAAAACCACACAGAGTGTTTCTAAAAGAAGTGCTGATGTATGGGGGAAGAATGTGGACGAAGTTTCCAAACAGGAAGACAAAATGGTTTTTCAGACAACTTAGGATATCATTTGGTAAAGACATAGCATGAAGATATGAAAGGTCATAAAAAGAAGTTTGACAAATATTTTTAATTTTTGGAGAAGACTAAATAAGAAAATGAGAGGTCTATAAAACATTAAAAAATAAGCCTCTCTTGTTTTCTCATAAGCAATATTACTGAGTATCCTTTTATGTGCTTAGCATTTTATTTGCTATTGCAGGGGACTCAGGTTCTGACACAATCCCTTCCCTCAAAGAGTTTACATGTGTACATAAAATAAATAAAACAGGTCAAGGAAAGGTGAAATAAGGTTGCAACTGTGGCACTAACAATAGGTGTACTAGGATTCAGCAAAAGAACAAATAGGACGTCAAGAGTTGTCAGGGAATTAGCTATGGTGCAGGAAAGACTTGAGCTGGGACCTGAACGTAGGTAGAAGTTGACTGTGGAGGATTGAGGAAAGGCTGGGGAGGGTTTATACAAAGGGGAAGACTGGAATTTGCAAAGCCCATACAGAACCCAACTTGGTGAGTAAGAGGAGATTACTGAGGGTACTGGTATGCATGGAGAAAGGCCCCGTGTTGCAAAATGAAAGAATATTAGATTGGAAGGGTACAGGGGAGTTATATATAATCCAAAAAGGACTATAAACCTATGTGATAAGTGACAAAGGGCCACTGTGCTTTCTTTAATACAACTTAGGCCATGAGTAAGAAAGCCTTTTTGAAATGTTTGCAGGATTCTTAAAATGTTTTAACAACTGGGGTTTGTTCAGGAAAATTTTCTAAATATTTATAACCAAATTCCTAAATTTTTGTAAATAAATGGGATTATTTTTACCTAGGCCTCCATCTTATTCTAGTAGCATAAATTTTGCAGCCTAATACTGCAGGATGCTTTATGATATTCCATAAAACTTATTGGAGAATTATTCTACATATACTTCTGTAGAGGTTAAAGTTTGTCTATGGCCATACCACCCTATCGCAACCAATCTCATCTGATCTTGGAAGAGTTTAATGTTATACATAGATTCAACAGAAATATATTTATTCACTCTGTCAGTCATTAATTCATTCATTCCACATTTACTGAGCACTCTGTCTCCCTGTCTCTCTGCCAAGTATTCTACTTAGCACACATCTTCAGAGGATGTAAAGAGAGGAAAAAATAGTTCTTGGCTTCTACTGAGGCCAGTGGGAGATATAAACAGATAAAAAACGGAGTATAACCAAAGTAAAAGTCCACTGCAGCACCTGTTTTAATAAGGAAGAGGGTTTCATTTTCAGTAGCTTCTTATCAGAGATCAAAGTCATACAAAACACATAGGCATTCCAGGATGTCACAAGAGTCGCATTTCTGTAAAAGCTGCTACTCAGTGCTGGTTATCATGATGTCACAATGTCAGAATTCACAGAAGCCTTGAGTTGATTGACCTGGAAGCCTCTGTACAGGTGGTGATGGTGGGCTAAGTGTCTAGAGGGAATGCAGGTACCCTAGATACCTGGCCCAGTCTTGGAAGACAGTAACAATGGGGTTTGTGCCTTTCTGCTCCCAGAAACTCTCAGAAAATAATTGCTGCAGCAACTATTGGGCCACTGTTAGCCTTATTTCTACCAAAAGAGAGTAGCTAATCAGCAAAGAAATTATGCAATGCCGTTCTTTTAGGCCACCTCTACCCTCACATAGTCATTAAATAGAGTAACTTGTGAAGATAGGGAGTTATTTCAAGGGCCTCGCACCCTCAAATTATCTTGTCAGGTGGTTACTGAATTGACTCATATCATTCATTTAGAGATAAAATCAAAGCCTTGAATTATTCCAGTGAACTCAAATCTATTCCTTTAGGGATAAAACCAAAGGCTTGAATGAAGATGCTCAATTGAGATAATGTAGATGACTGAAATTCATTTGCATCAACCTAATGTGGAATCCATCTGCCACACTATAAAGGCTGGCATCAAATTCTCTTCTGTTTATACAAGAGGAGAAGGTTAGAAAGCAATTGGGAATAACATAGCAAGAAAAGTTAAGAACATGGAAGGTGAGGGTCATGAAAAGGAATACAAATTTCAACAACTTTATAGTTTGGTTTGGGATGTAGCTCTGAGTGTGTGTAAGTCAGTGCTGTTTGTCAGCTGACTGCAGTATGCAGCTGGAGTCCCACAAGTTAAGTAAGAATCATGTCACATGGCAGAAACCAACCCTGCCAGCCATGACTACAAATATTTTATTTGCCCTTTTAACAAAGAATGGTATCCCCTCATGGGACCTCTAAGGAGGACCGCTTGGTTTCAAATCCTGGCTATCCCTCTTTTGAGCTATGTGATCTTGAGGACATAATTTGACCAATTTGTTCTCAGGTTCTCATCTACAAAAGAGGATGAGAATGATACCTAACTCAGAGGGTTGCTACAATGCTTAAAAGCAACAACATAGAGGGGGCTCTTCATGAATAGAAAGTTCTAAATTCATATTAGTTAATACTGGTTTTGGATAGGACTGAAAACATCATCCAAAGTCATTTAATTGACTTACTTGAAACAACAGTAGGCATCTTCTGGTAAAAAAGGAAGACTGAGAAATTTAGGATAATTGCACATTTAGATTGTGCTCTGCAGGCTATTCTAAAATATTTGGCATTTTTACAAGAGCTATGGAATATGATATCATCAGCATCTCACCCTGGGAATCTGCAGAAGGGGCTGGCACCACAGGAACTTTGCTTGTGAACTACCAGCAAGAGCTTCTTAAATATTTATAACAAAGTGACCAAATAGAAAATGGCACACCTAGGGTCTTGGGTTGAGGTACAGCCCAAAGGGATGTGTGGCAGGCAGAAATTTATTTTATGTCTCCTTTGTGCACATTTTGTGTTCCATACCAAAGTATATTAGCTTAAATATAGAGAGTGTTCACAAAAAAATTCTAATAAGATGAATTCTCCAGGAAGTTCCACCTTGTTTACCTGGCATGAATTATTGAGGATTCAGTTACTTCAGTTTGAGAAGCAAACAGGAGATATAAAAACAGGAGATACAAACAGAATTTTATTTAGCATACTGCCAATGAAATAGGTCATACAACTGATTTAACACACAGTTGTGATATAAGACAAAAACAGGAAGGATAAACCTTAAATATTCTGGTTCTCTGATAATCTCCACACATATCAATGATTTGAAAATAATTAAAATGTGATTGAGTATATTTTTCATTTGCAGAATTTTACTTCTAAAATTTGTTCAGAGGGTATATGTGATTCTCAGTGTAAAGTCATCATATCGATCCTCAAGTTAATGCCTCAGGTTGTCCAAGCTACTCTTATTGAAGCTGTCACGTTTTTGTAAAAAGAACATTTTACAGTATGTATTTTTAATAATATAGTAATTTATTTTTTCTTTAATGTTCTTTAGTTGATCATTTTTGGCCATGGAAAAGACAGGAAGATATGGGAAATACCTAAAAGAAGTAAACAAATCCAGTTAAGGTTTGACATTCTTCTATGAAACAGAAACAAAACAAAACAAAACAAAACATTGGGTAGCCAATAATAGCATAAAACTCTGGCTTGCCATACTCAAACAGGAAAAATGCTAATTAACAAAATACTGATTTTAATAATTTATGCATTCATCCAGTTCTTTTAATGAACTTTATCGTACTTCTCAATGAGAAACTTTAAATACTTGTTCCTGTTCATTAGATGTTTTCTAATTTCTTGTAGACTTAGGTAGGGGATGCAATATCTCTTTTTGGGCACATGAAAGTTCTTGGATGATGGCTATCAGTCATTCTAAAATACCCAGATGGACTGGTTTAATTATATAGAAGTTAATTTATAGATATCATGTTGGCAGTGACAGGAATAAAAAATAATCTCTCTCCATAGAAACCAAATACAACAAGGAAATTCTAATTGAATCACATGTGTTACATGGACAGGAGCCACATTAGTTTGGTCATGGACATTTGTTTTCCATCACCTTTGTAAAAATAAAGTATGGTGAAATTCCAAAGGTGTTTCTTCCCTATAAATCAAAATTATTAATTTAACCAGAGAAACTACTCTGGATTTCTAGATAAACATGTTGAGTTGAAGACACAGGTTTATTATTGCCCCAACTGAAAGCCCCACACTATACTATCCTTGAGGGAATATGAAAAAGCATAAAGCAATGAGAATAAAAAGAAGAGGGGATTCAAATAGACGAGAGATAGTGTAGAACGGTACCATCCTTCTGATTTCTCGAGATCAAAACCCTTGTCATTATCTATGACTGTTCTCTCTCTGTAATACTTATGTTCACCTCCAATTGATTCAAAATTGAGCCAGTTTTCAACACTTCCACTACTATCACTTCCACTATATCAGTAATCAGTGACCACCATCATCTCTTCGTTAGACTACTGCAGCAATCTCTTCCTTGGTCTCCACGGATCCACTACTGTCCATTCTCAGCATAGCTGCCAGATGGCTTCTTATAATAATGTTGCGTTTCTTAAAAAAAAAAAAAAAAGAAAGAAAAAAAAAATGCCTGGCTGGGCACGGTGGTTCATGTCTATAATCCCAGCACTTTGGGAGGCTGAGGTGGGTGGATCTCGAGGTCAGGAGTTCGAGACCAGCCTGGCCAACATGATGAAACCCCGTCTCTACTAAAAGTACAAAATAGCTGGGCATGGTGGCCCGCACCTGTAATCCCAGATACTCAGGAGGCTGAGGCAGGAGAATCACTTGAACTCAAGAGGCGGAGGTTGCAGTGAGCCCAGATCATACCACTACACTCCAGCCTGGGCAACAGAGCAAAACTCTGTTTACAAAAAAAAATTATTAATGCTTATTAGACTTCTAAAATACACTGTTCAGCAATATATATTTATATAATATGGATAACCAAATGGAGACAAATAAAAATAAAATGAAAAAGATTTTACTTAAAGGAGATATAAGAATAAATTTTCATTGCTCCATGTTGTTGAGGCTGAGCTTATACAAATATAAATTATAGGGTTTACAACTTTTTTTAAAACAGTTATTTTAAGTACAGGGGTACGTGTGCAGGTTTGTCTTAACAATATCCGTCATGTTTAAATATTACCCTTGTGCCTCATTCAAAGAAGCCTAATTTTCACATCAGCCCATAATGTTCTCTACCTTGTCTGGATTCCTGTTCCCATACTGACCTCATCTTACCACTTTTGCCCTTGCTAATCCACTGGGGCCACTAATTGCACTCCTGCCATTAGTACACTAGCTGCATTCCTACCTCTGGTTACACATGCTGCTCCTTCTGCCTAGAAAACACTTCACCCACAAACTTATTCAACTAAAGCTCCTGCTGGAATTTCACTGTCACTTTGACATTCTTTCTAACACATCTAAAGAAATATTCTACTTCATTTCTTTTCTATAGCATTTATCACTCTTCAACATACTATATGATTTACCTATAATGTGTAATATCCTACCCAGTAAAATGTAAGGTCCTGACAGCAAGGATTTTTGAACAATCTTTATCTCCACTGTAGTACCTATACCTGCACCAATAGCTAATCCAGTAGATACTCATAATAAGGTTTTCAGATAAAATACAGGAAGCCCAATTAACTTTGAATTTTGGATAAAGCATGGATAAATTTTTAGTATAAGTATGTCCTATGCAATATTTGGATAGGAGATATGTGGATAGGACAATTTGCATACTTGTACTAAAAAAAATCTATTTGTTGTTTATCTGGAATTCAAATTTAACAAGTGTCATGTAATTTTATTTGCTAAATCTGTCAATCCTAACTCAAAAACATTTGTCAAATAGATGAATAAAAATTTTGGAGGGTGGAAAGCAGAAGGAATAATGGTAAATAATATGGCAAGTTATAGAAATTAAATACTAATCGTCAACAGAGCTGGGGTAAAGGAGGAGAGGAATGAGGGAGCCAAAAAAGAAAGAGCTGATTCATGACATGGACCCTCAAAACTACAAAGAGTTAAAAGCTTGGCTGGGCGCAGTGGCTTATGGCTGTAATCCCAGCACTTTGGGAGGCAGAGGTGGGCAGATCACGAGGTCAAGAGCTCGAGACCACCCTGGCCAACATGGTGAAATCCCGTCTCTACTAAAAATACAAAAAATTAGCTGGGTATGGTGGAGCATGCCTGAAATCCCAGCTACTCGGGAGGCTGAGGCAGGAGGATCGCTTGAACTAGGGAGTTGGAGGTTGTAGTGAGCCGAGATCATACCATTGCACTCCAGGTTGGAGCAAAACTCCGTCTTAAAAAAAAAAAAAAAAAGCATCAAGTACTCAGAAGTGGCAGTACAAAAAATGCACAGGGGTGGGGACCTGGTGCCCTGGTGCAGCAGCTTCTATAATACTAGCACCTTGGGAGGCCAAGGCAAGCACAGATCACTGGAGCCCAAGAATTCCAGACCAGCCTAAGCAACATGGAGAAACCTCATCTCTACAAAACATATAGAAACTGGCTGGATATGGTAGCACACACCTCTAGTCCCAGCTACTCTGGATGCTGAATTGGGAGAATGGCTTGAGCCCAGGAGGTCAAGGTTGTGGTGAGCCAAGGTAAAGCCACTGCATCTCAGCCTGGGCAACACAGCCAAACCCTGTCTCAAAAAAAAAAAAAAAAAAAAAAAAAAAAAGTTGCATGGTTGCGGGGTGTGAGGAACTATAAACAGGAAGAGTAGATACAAGTCTTTAAAGGAAATGGTTAGACACTTATACCAGCCCCATGTTGACAAGACAGATGACTGCCCCACTTTACTCCAGCACAAGACTAAAGTTTTACCTTTTGGGTGTAAAGAACAGTAAAGGTACAACAGACAAAACAAATGAGCAGAAGTTTTGACAACATGTAATAGCAATCCATTATAAAAACTCTAAGCAAACTAGCAATAAACGAGGACTTCCTTAAATTGAAAATAGATGTCTAAGAAAAAACCTACAGCAAACATAATGCTTACTTGTGAAATATTGAAAGCTTACCTCAGATTTTGAAAAAAAACAGAGAAGTTTTCTAAAACTAACTATCCTCATGACCTTGTTAATTAATGAAAAGAAACAGAATAAAACACATAAGAACTAGAAAGCATAATTGTGAATGTAAAAAATCCAAATATTTACAGATAAAATGACAGAATTAATAAGTGGATTTCACAAAGTTGCAGGATATAAAAATTATTTGTATTTACATATGCTAGCAAAACCAGTCAAAAATGTAATTTTAAAAAAACATTTACAATAAGTAAAATTAAATACACAAGAATAAATGTTAGAAATAAACTTTTGGTGCTACAAAAGAAATAGCACTTGAATAAACATTTTCTAAGCAAGGCAATTTACTTCTATAGAAGGGTGGGTCTCATGGATGGAGCAATGGCAAGAGCATTCCTGAATAAGGGAGGGGAAGGGGTTCTTATCCCTGATGCAGGTAGCCCCTACTGCTGTGTCATTCCCCTATTGGCTAGGGTTGGGTGACACAGCCTAAGCTAATTCCGATTGGCTGTTCTAATGAGAGCTGGGGTATGAGCCAGAGTGGGGAGGTGAGCAGTTTCGGCAGGAAAGACAATTACGGAACAGGTGACTAAAAGTGACTCAGGTCAGAGCAGGTGACCAGGGGTGACTCAGGATGGAGCAGGTGACTAGGATGAGTCAGGACTCTAATTATGTGGGTTAAGAAGAGGATGTGGGAGAAGGACATGCAGGTTCAGTGAGAAAAATAGGTGCAGGTAACCAGGGGAACAGATGTGAACTACTGATTAGAGCTAGTGGGAAGTTTGTGTGCTCAAACTAGGGGCAGGGAAATGAGGAAATCAAACTTTAAAATGGAGAACGAAGAACAGGGAAACTGAACATATTGACATACTGATTCTTTGAAGAGAAACTTAAAACTCACTGCATTTAACAACAAATCTAAAAAACACGTATAAAACCTCTATACAATACTACAAAACATTTCTGGGAGAAATTTAACAGATTTCAATAAATCCTTCTGGATTGGAAGAATAGATACTGCA
Source organism: Ateles fusciceps (assembly GCA_036589455.1). NCBI lineage: Eukaryota > Metazoa > Chordata > Mammalia > Primates > Atelidae > Ateles > Ateles fusciceps. Next base: position 10,145,649 of record JAZHEH010003259.1, read on the forward strand.
AAAGTTTCAATATCCTTAAATTAATTTACAAATTCAGTAAAATCCTAATAAATAATTTTGACCTGTAAAAGGAAAAATAAGTCTTGGGGCCCCAAAATCACTAAGCTAAAGGGAAAAGTCAAGCTGGGAGCTGCTTAAGGCAAACCTGCCTCCCATTTTATTCAAAGTCATCCCTCTGATCACTGAGATAGATGCATGTTTGAATACCTCCTTTGGAAAGGCTAATCAGAAACTCAAAAGAATGCAACCATTTGTCTCTCACCTACCTGTGACCTGGAAACCCCTCCCCTGCTTCAAGTTGTCCTGCCTTTCTAATCGGAACCAATGTATATCTTACATATACTGATTGATGTCTCATGTCTCCCTAAAATGTACAAAACCAGGTTGTGCCCTGACCACCTTGGGGCACGTGTCGTCAGGACCTCCTGAGGCTGTGTCATGGGCGCACATCCTCAACATCCTCAACACTGGCAAAATAAACTTTCTAAATGAACTGAGACCTGTCTCAGATATTTGGGGGTTCACAAGCCCAAAGTGAAAATCTGGTACTAAATTTGCATGAAACCACAAAGGGCCAAGAATAGTTAAACAATTCTTAAAGAATAACAAAATTGGAAAACCCAAAATGCCAGATTTCAAGATTTACAGTAAATAAGACAGTGTGGTATTGATGCAGGACCAAGTAGAAACAATGGAACAGAAGAGAGAATGTTGAAACAAGTAGGACAAATGTATGATCTCCTGATTTACTACAGTACATAAAAATCAACTCCATGTGAACTGTAATGTATAAATACAAAAGGCAAAGCTGTAACATTCAAGAAGATGACATGAAAGAATATCTTCATAAATTGGGAAGGGACAAATTTCTTAAACAGGACAAAACAAGCAGTCATAATGAAGGAAAACAATTTAAAAAATCAAACTTCTTTAAAATTAAACTTCATTTATCAATGTATCATTCGAAGAGTGAAAAGTCACAGAATGAAAGAAGATATTGACAATATTTGATGAAGACCTCATGGCCACAATAGAAAAATAACTCCTATAAAATGAAAAGAAAACTCAAGTAATTTTTCTCACTAGACTGACTATCCTTCGATAAAGAGGATAGTCAAATGGGCAATGAACATAAAGGTATCAAATAATTAACCAACAGGAAGATGGCAATTAAACAGTAAGTTGCCTCTGCTTACTCATCAGAATGGCTAATAGTAAAACAAATAAGCAAACACAATGGAAAAAAAATCCTTGTTGATAAGGATGTGGAACAACTGCAACTTTTCCACATTGTTGATGGGAATTTAAATTAAGACAACTACTGTGGAAACCTACCAAAGATTATATTTATACTCTAGCATTTCCAGTAATAGCTGTATACCAAATGGAAATGAATAAACAGAATCACTAAGAGATATAATGGAAATGTTCACATTATTTGTGAAAGCCCCAAATTAGAAATAACACAGTTGTCCATCAACAAATAAAATGGATAAATAAATTACAGTATATTCATAAAATACAAAGAAAAAAACAAACTATTACTGAGCACAAAACCTTGGCTAAATCTCATAAATAAATATGATGCTGTGCAGAAAATATGTTTATATTTTTTATAGTTTCCCTCTATTTGAATTATATTTAAGTAAACAGTTTCCAAATGAAAGAGCATTGCTGAAAAAGAAAGTAAAAAGGAAAATAAATCTCCAGAGTCCAAGAAGGAAGCAGTTAATAGAGGGATAAATGAGGGTTGAAATTAAATCTGCCCTGAGGGCATTTTCTGATCCCTGGAACCTAGAGAACTGAGTTTTAACTTAGATACTTGCAAGGTGGTGAGTTAAAATGGAGATCTTGTGGATAAAGTTGAACCCTCCAGGATAGGAGGCAGGAGGGGGCATCTAGAAAATATGTTATCTCTTAGAAAAGAGAAGTATCAAGAAAACGTTTTAGTCTTTATCTGAATTTAGGGGAAAGATATTCAAGACTACAGGTTTTAAGATTAAACTTCAAATGACCTGTGGGGTCTGAGAAAGCCAAAGGTAAGAAATTAAATTATTACTAGATAAATAATGTCTCAGGATGCTTGTCTGAAGTAAACAATCTCCCACCTGGAGGAATATACACTCCCAGGTCAGGTGTCACAAAATTATCACAGATTAAGTTCTGAAGATGAGCTCAAAATACAAAATTGCAAAAAATCACACAAGGAACAAGCTACCTCATACTCTCAATGTCATTTTTTTCTACTTAGAATAAACTTTTAGTGAAGAATATTTGTCTACATTTGACAGGTAAATTCAAATTATTGATATACAAATCTTTAGTGATGTAGGTGGCAACTATTGTATGGTATGCTTTTAAGTGACTTATGGGAAACGAATTTCTTTTCATAGCTAGACATGAAAAAGATGAATAAAATACAAAGGAAACTGACACAATCATAACTGAGAAATTCTAATGTATGGATCCCATTTATTAGGCATGTGAAGTTTGGAAGACCTTGATATGCTATAGCTGACAAGACCAATATCTGGCCAACTGAAAAGGCAAGTTCATTAGGAAAGTGACCAACCCATAAAAGGTAAAACCCTGTATTCTTGGTTCCCATACACACCCCAACTCTATAGACTATAGTCATTATAAGGACTTTTAAATGTAATCAATAATTGTGAATGTCTGTGTAATATCTCTGCTCATACGGAAAGTCACTCTGCATGAGCCTTTTTCCTTGTTTTATACAAATAGGCTTGCAAACATCTGAGCTAACAGAAAGAGAAAAAAACAGTACCAGTAAAGTTGCTTAGATGCTAGAAATAAACATCTAGAAACTGTTCTGTGTTCTGCATGAATAACCATAGATACACACAATGCAACACAGAAAGCTAAAACGGTGCATTACAAGGATAGCAGGACTTTTGAAAAGGCCAAACAGCTGTGAAGTACACATAGCCATGGGTCAGAGTCAATTTTATACTAGGAGGTCTTCATGTTTTCGTTCCCCTACTAATAATTCAAGACTGGACTTGTCTTACAGCTATACTTTGCATTGTATTAATAACATATAAAACATAACCAAAAGTAACATCATTCTAAATAAAACAAATGATGATTTTTTTTATTTTCCAAAATTTGAAGATATTTGAGGTGAAACCTTTCAACTCAGGAATATTGTTGGTTTGTATCTAAACTCAATATTATTCCTAAAAACTCTAATTTCCTTTTGTTCTCAATTCTTGTCTTTTCAATGTTTTTAAGTCTATACCAAAAGATTTTGTGCACAGCAAACAATATGATATTTAATGCAAAAGTAGGATGAAGGAATTTCTTTTGAAATTCTAATTCTTAAAAACTAAAACTGAAAGTTTATTTTTACTAATCAGTTTTGAGGAACTGTTAAATTCAAGTCAATCCTTCTCTACTTTGACTTAGTACTAGATTAAGATTATTACATTTTAAGATCAGGTGGCCTCTGCCAAGTTCTTATCCATTGCTTTACAGATTAATATTAATTTCATAATTGCAGGACTGAATAAGTCATGGAGAATTCTATTTCTAGAAATTACTCCAGCAAGACCTGGGGAACATCCATACATTCATGTAGACAAAATATTATATACCACTTTTTTAGAGAAAGTGCACTATTATCTAGGTATATGGACATAACATACAATCGATATATAGATATATATCTTTTATTTGCTCTCTGGTTGGACCAAAACTCTAACAACCCTCTGCCATCACTGTCCAGCCCTGTAGAAGGAAATCCTAGGGAGGTCTCATGGAATCTTGTCCTACACAAGTCAAGCTAATCCCAAACCAAAGATGCATAGTGAATCCAAACACAGAGTTTTAGTGTCCGCCCTTCATGCAGCTTCCTCTTCTCTGGTACCCTACTTTATACATTCCAGCTGCTTTGGGCAGCCTGAATCTCTAATCTCTGCCTCAAAAGTTCATCAAGACTGGGACTCTATTTGGACTTCCCACCCTTGAAAAGGGTTCAGAAACCTGCCCTGGCAGGAGAGGGGTGGAAACTAGGGAAACAGTAGCCTTTTCAATGAACTTACCTTTTTGTGGCGTTGTTCTTCTATATTGAGTGTTCTACTCTTTTGTTATTTTCTGTTCTTATCTTTATTGTTTCCTTCATTCTTTATACTTTGGGTTAGTTTTTCTGTTCTGCAAGACTATATATAATTCTTAGCAGTCCCAAGTCGTTTCTTGGTCTGTATCTGATTGTTTATGTGAAAAGTCATATTGACACCAATTGGATATACTATTCATTGAATGACAGCAGTGACAACACCTACTTTTTTGTGTATTTTTAATGTCTAACAAGTGCCTACGACATAAGCCCCCAAATAATGTTTGTTTTTTAAGGATCTAGAAAAGTACATTTTAATATGATTAATCTTTGGGAAAATGAAAAGCATTTGGTTCACGTTGCAAAATCTACATACAATATAGTCTTTAAAAAATCACGGGGTGCTGGAAGTGGTGGCTTATGCATGCAATCCCAGCATTTTGGGAGGCCAAGGCCAGAGGATTGCTTGAAGCCAGGAGTTCAAGACCAGCCTGGGCAACACAACAAGACCTCATCTCTACAAAATTAAAATTAGAATAAAAAATAAAATTTAAAAAATCACTGGGGTTGTCCAAAGGCATGTATGAGATAGAATAAAGCATCAATTTTGGTCAACTTTCAAATCATTGTCCATATCAATAGATAAAAGCAGCAGTGTTAAATTTTTCTTTTACATTATCTCCAGTTTTCTCTGAAGGATCTCTAGAGTGCTTAAAAGGTAAAATAGCTAAACAGTGAATTTTTGGTATATTTTTTCCTCTTAGCCCTCCTTCTGATTTCACTTGGATCTGTGAGCAATATCTGATAAACTGGCTCCCACAAGTAACATAAATAATATTAAGAAATGAAATAGTTTATTTTATAAATAGGTCATTAAATATCTGCTGTCATAATCATTTATTATTAGATATTACTAACCACCAGATTTTGATTTTTACAAGAAGGCTTCTGTAAATTCACCCCAAATGTTATCTGTTTATGGCTCAGGTCATCCTTACATCAAGCACAATGTACAAATAAAATTATTCCATTTTCATTTTAAAAATACTCTGAAGGGAGAAAATTGAAAACATAGCTCACAGACCCTAGGTCTCAAATATCTTCTCTTGCCAATCTCATTTCCAAGTCCTTTCATCCTTTATCTATTAATGAACTATTGGATATCTGTGTATGGAGAGGAGTAATCATATGGAGCATCGAATGCTTTGAGAACTTTAAAGAGAACTTAGGAAGCAAGGATACGGGTCTTTCTCTATTCAACGTTGAATTTAATACATGGGTATTTAGATCTCAATTTTACCTTCCACTTATATTGTGTTTGGAATATCCCTGGACTGAATTAAAATCAATCTGCACTAATTAAACCACAACAAAATGTTGAGGGTCTTCGTCTTGGCAACAGGCATTGTATAGCTGCATTTCCTTAAGCACCCAGAATCATGCCTGGTAGCAGACACAAATCATTCTGGGGTCCCCCTTACATTTACACAGATTACTCCCAAAGAATACAATGCATATACACTTTGGATCCAATAACCCACAGGACTGAAGATGCCTGATTTGAAACTGTGTTAGGATGGGCCACTATGAGGGATCATCAAGTGGGAACTAAACATGATTGGTATTTGGATCTCTTCTGAAGTCTGCAATGAGATTTCACTGATGCTGAAATAACTTTTCAAACCTCATGCTCCACTCATTATAGTTTTCTTGGAAAAGCATTGTAAAAATACCGCCTTCCAGTCTTACTTGCTTCAGTGTTTAAGTAGACCGTTTTTATCCTAGTTCGTAACCAAGGCTGTACGTAAAAGAAAGAAGGAAACCCAATATGAGTCTGAAACAGGTAATTCTATATGTGTTCTAAATCATCTAACTGTAGAAACAGCCGCATAGTTACTGAGCAGCTACCCAGGTAGCCCTGGGAGTGAGCAAACATCCCTCTGGTGCCCTGATGCCTCACAGAAGAGACTTAGAGAGAGCAGCTCAGAGATGAGTTGCTGAAATTTGAAGATGTAACTGGGTTAGGGTTTTTAATCCCTCTCTACAATTTGGTCTGACAAATGTTCATTTTCCAATTATGAATATGGAATTTGACAAACAAAAGCTAAAAAATTCACAAATCCTTGTTCAAATATGGTGTTCTTTTGATTCTATGATTCTGCTCTTTAAAAATATGTATTTATAAATTTAAATTATAATATTAACATGAAATTGAATATTATATGGATCTGGAAAAATATCCAGTAAAATACTTCCACAGTAGGATTAGCTAATGTAGAAGAGAATATACTTCACAAAGCAAAAGAGGTTTAAGATAAAGGAACAACAATTTGAACAGGAATATTAAGTATTTTTTAAATTAATTTTTTCATCATTCTTTTCTAGATCATCTATAAATAACATGTATAAATAACGCTTAAAAGATTCTAACTAAAATATGATGATCTAGCCCAATTTTCCCCCTAAATTTAGAAAGAAATATTCCACATGACAGCAGCTACCACCAATCAGTTGCCTTCCATCTTGGCAATCCTACCACCCCACACTACAGTAATTTTGTAACTTGCACATGTGACTTACCTTCAATACCCTTACCCATTCTGTTCCCTACAAGTGGATTAGTCATAAATCTTACCTTTCCATCAAGGTCCACCTCAGGTTTGATATCTCAATAAGCTCTTATTTCATCTCTGCCTCCCACTCCCCAAAACCAAGCGTTAAGTAATTTTCCCATCTCAAAACTCCCATGGGCCTTTGTTCTCATCTCTCATCTAGTATGTTGTGCTTTGTTTTTAAGCAAAGAATGAATTTGACCAGGAAACACAGAAGCTCTACAGGGGTGAGTAAGAATACACTAACTCAAGTGTCTACATATAACGATCTGGACTACACTGTCTAGTAGCTTTTTGCTCAGATATGGGTCACCATAAGGAAGGATGGTATAAGGAAGACGGTCAGCTGTTGCCACAATAATTAAGCAGGCTAAGTCTACTATTTTCTATTAAACACTTCACCTCAGAAAAAGCAGCAAGATTGAAACCTTATTTCTAAATAAGATTGGTTCTAGGCAAAAATAAGAGTGGTCAAAACAGTGGCCTTCTGCCATTATTTTTGTCTGTGTCTCCTTTCTCCAGTCAACCCTTCACCATAATCACATCACCACAAGAGGGTCTCACTGGGTACCCCTTGAAGATCATCATGATATCCAGCCAGGAGTCCACTTCCCCAAACATTCCCTGCCTCCTCCCTACACTCATTGAACTCCAAACCACTACCTCATGGGCAATTTGTTTGGTAATTTAATAAAAACAACTTCAGATGAAAGCTTGTTAAAGATGAGCTCATGTTTTATCCATTCATAATAACATACCATACCCACTCCCAAAGTGTAACCCAGATGAGTGACTCATTGTATGTGGGCTTCGAATTACAATGATAAGAACATGTAGTTTTAGCAATTAAAAGTCTTACTGTTGTATGAGCTATAATTTCTATAATTCAGTCCTTTTAAACAAAAGAGACCAACGGCCATTACTGCTCCCTCTGCTGCTCTCGAAGGAGCAGAAGGATTTAGTGTAAAAGGGAGACCTGTTAGGCTCTACCTTCAGATGTGAGATAAAGACCAGAACCATACAGAATGGCTACACGAAGATTTTGCCAATACTTGAGGAAGTGAAAAAATGACAAGGGGAAAAAAACAAAAAAAAAAAAAAAAAAAAGTTAAATCACAAGTCAGTAAGATCTAAAATCTTTAAAATGAGTTTGCAAAACATACAACACATGGAAGAATCTCTTTTGGAAAACTTCCAGAACAATTAAGAAGGATGGTCAGGAAAAGATTACCTATTGGAGCAACTTTTTAATACCAACTTTTTAATAACTTTTTAACGGTTTGTCTTCGTAGCAGATGCCTTCACAACCTTATACGAATTGTGATCTTTAAATAAACAAACATACACACCATTTTTATTGCTGTTCCCACAAACTTCTATTTTGTTTAAATTCTCAGTCTTACCATCCATAGTTTTATACACTACGGTCCTTTTCACAAGCATGCCGTAGCCACACAGGTTTATGAAAGATTACTTATTTCCAGGCAGGTCTATATCCCAGCCCCACCTAATCACTCCACTAAGCAAATACCTGCACTGACTACATGAAGTCTAGCCTGGCTTCCAAGGGGCAGCTGAGAAAATGCAAAATTTTTCTCAGTTAGCATATGGTAACTAAACCCACCATCTTCCTCCCTGGCTTTTGAAAAAAATGCCCTTTCTCCAACTGTATACCATTCCTCAGTCTTAAAATAGTTTGTTTTTGGTAAGTAGGAGAAGAAATACAACTTGTTCTTACTAATTAAATGCGGTTTTTGTGCTATTATGTTTTCGAGGTAGATCTACAAACATTCCACCCTTTCATTTTCTGAACAACACTATTAAGGTAGGTATTATTCTTATTTTATAAGTGAGTCTTCCATCCTGCAGCTAGAGTTGAGGTTAGGGTTGGGTCTTTGGATTTAGTGCCTTTTCCATTATGTTCTTCCGCTCTCCCTTATTCAAATGTGTGTTGCTGTCTACATATTTGCTATATTAGTTTTAATTATAGCATCTGAATAGGGGGTAGGAAGGCACTCTATCTGTTTCTCTTTCTACAGCACATAGCATAGTTTTAACTATGATTTCTAAATAAAACGTGTATTTGCCAAAATCAGTGACGTGGTATTTCTTTTAGATAAGAAATATTTCTATAGATTTGCCAGTAAAATTCATTCACAAGTTTTCAAGCAAAGGAAACAACCTACTCAGTGCTGTCCAGAGGCAAGGACATAATCTGTCTGAACTCTTTTGATCTTTATGGCAACATCACGAGTGGGTTATTATATTTTATACATGAGAAACCTGAGCTTCAAAGAAGTTTGAATTCACGAATACGTGGCGGAAATAGGATTTAAACTTAAGTCTGTCTGACTCCAAAGCCCATGGTCTTCCTACTAAGCCATCATACCTTTCTACAGGGTGGCCTCTCTGGCAAATTCTACTAAAAGGAAATTTACTTTTCACAAAAAATTCAATCTAAGCCTATCCTGATTAAAAGGTCATGGTCTGTCCCTGTGCAGACGGTAAATTCCAGACAAAGTGCATGTGCACTGAGCACTAACTGTGTATTTCATCCTGGCGATTCTCTACAATAACAAGAGTTCCTCTGGGGAAAGTTCAATTCTTTAGCCTCCCTGGCACAGTCTGGGATGACTCAGGTCAGACTGCAATGGCTCCAAACAATTCCATCTAAACAAGACCTTAAGAATGTCAATGACTAAGGTACAATTGTTCTCAGATGACCTTGGATGGGGGCCATGATCACTCACAGTATGAAAAATTAAGTGATGTGAGATGGGGAAAGTTAAGGTGAGGAGTTTTGCTGCTTTCAGAATCCAAAAAGAAATTTTTTAAATGTGCCAACAGACCACAGCATAACCTGATAAACAGCAATCCTCTCTCAAATCTTACTTTTTCCTCTTTTTGTTGAAGAAAAATGTAAGACTTGAGTGAAGTTACCCTCTGAAGCCCTACAGGAAGTGTTTGTCTTATGTATAAAACCATAACTAGTATCCAAAAGAACTTGATGTCCCTGTTAAGATGAAAAAGACCACGGTAAACAGCTGGAGGGAGCTGATAGCATGTTGTGCCGTGTGCATTCTTTACCAGCCCCTTGAATTGCTCATTTCAAAAAGGAGAAAACATTTCCTGCCTCAGTGCATAACAGGGAAAGGCAAATGGTCTGGAATGACCTCATAAGATTTAAGCAGTTTGCCAAAGAACTTAAACAGAATTTGCTGAAAGCTTCAATCAACTGAACAATTACCATACTATTTCAAAAATGTCTGCATTCAGAAGAAAGAAAAATCTTCAGCATGAGAGATATTCTCAGTCAGAAATCATTACAATCACTGAATATGTTTTCATCATTGATAAGCACATGTGATTATATCAGAATTTTTGGTGTGTTCCTTGAATTTCCCTCACTCCTATCCAACTATAACTTTGTGACAGCAAAGACTACAATTTATTAATGTAAGAAATCTTTGTAGAATTTAACATATTTATGCATTTACTCCCTCAACAAACAATTGTGCTTACCATTGTATAAACACTGGAGATACAAAGACATTTAATCTATAGATCAAATGTTTCTTGAGCATTTGTTGTGTTTCTGGCACTGAGCTAGAAAATGGACTTGCAGCTGTGAACTAGACAGTCAACTGTCCTATCTTCATAGAGCTATCAGTTCAATTCAGTGGGTCATAATCCTAGCTGTAAATCAGAATCACCAGGGAGCTTTTTTAAATAGGCCACTGACCGTTCCTCACCTAGCACCAATTAAGTCAAAGTCAAACTGGTTATTACAATATACTATGATAAAAATAATGATTGAGAAAGAGATATTTTGAGAGCACATAGAAAGTACATACAACCCAGATTCAGGGCTAAGTGGAATGTTCTAAATGATGATTTATCAGTTAGAGTAGGAAATGAAAGGAGATAAGGGAGATGGAAGCGTTCTGGACAAAAGGAGTATGAGATTCAAAGGCAGAGAGGCACATTTCTGGGGTAGTACAGTGATGTCACTGCTTCTGATGTCACATAGCATGCAAGGAGAGAAAGATCACCAAAGAGACAGGGTAAGTAGGAAGGGGCCAGAGCAAGAAAACCCCCAATTCTCATGTTGAGGAGGGTGTATTTATTCCTGAAACAATTAAAGCTTTGGAGGAAATTTAAACAAGAAATGAATGTTACTTTCTTTACTCTCAGGCCATGTACACATTTATTTTGCAGATCTAGAAGCAATAATATAGTAATCCCAAATTGTATCATCTCTTAATCCCTGGAGAAAATCAACATTTGATCCGCTAAGGTGATCTGTCATTCTTCCACTTAAATTTATGCCCAGCTTTCTCTAGTTCCCTTCCACTAAAACCAGTCATTTGTCTTGCTCCTAAGACTTTCCCAAGCCCAATCCCTGAGTGATGCTGGGGACACTTAACACCCTTGTTCCCAGGAAGAGGAGAAAGCACTGGGGTATGGGAAGAATAATTTGAGCTTTGTGCACAGTCCTCCAGTGGAAAGGGAATCTAAGTATCCTCAAGTTGTTTTTAAAGCATTTTGTCAGCTTGCTTACCTGATAAGGCAAGAAAGTAGATCATTTATTTTCCTGGGAAATGATGGTAATTTAAACTTTTTCTTCAGAGTGTCCTGTAATTGCCTTCTGGGTTTCATGAAGCCCAAAACATGATTTTGTTATTTATATCACCTTATTTTTCCCCCACTATTCATAAAACAGTGAAAAACAGGTTCTTACAAATGAGGGAAAATTCAAGTACAGTACCTGCTTGTTTGACTCAATATTTTGATTTGATTTAAAAATCAATAATTTATTTTAACTAAATGACAGACATTTTATTCCTATGTACAAAGAACTCAGAAATTCCACCCTACCTCCCACATCCCGTTTGGTCACAAGAGAGATAATGGCTGCATTGACAAAAACTATTTCCAGTTCCTGTCAAGGTTCATTTCAGAAAGAAAGCTCAAGCAAAAGCCTCACACTATTATTTTTATTTCAGAACATTTAAAAATAAATAACTAGTTATTGGTCTCAAGGGTCTTCTTGTTTCTGCAAATGAAAACCTTGGGAGAAAGTTTTATGCTGGTGAAGCACCAGGTTGGTCAGATTAAAAGGGACCAAAGAGAACAGCCCAAACCTAAATACTGGTCCTCTGGAGCTACAAGTCAGACACTATTTTTTTTCCCATTCGATTTTCCTAGTGGCCTTCTGGGCTCAGTCATATGAGATGAATACTCACATGAGACAAATTTAGGTTTTAATTTCCTTTTGAGAGGAGCCAGACAATAGTATGCCACATCCTTTGACATCAGTACTAACAGCAGATACTAGTTGATGTCTTACTCTGTTCCAGGCACGATGCCAAATATTTTACATACCTCTTTTTGTTTAGCTTATACAATAACCCCATCCCAAGGGCCTTATGTACACTGCACTGACAGGAAAACAGATGCAGCTAATAAATAGCACAAAAAAATTAGAATCCATTTTTTAGACACAAAAGTGAGAGCTCACAACCACTATATATTTGTTTCTCTGTCATTAAATTGATTTTCCATGCAAATAATTGTCATTCAGTATTCATATGCTGCATGCGTGACAAAGTCAATGAACTGGTGCTCTCTGATGCATTACATACATATTTGTGGTCTTTAGCTATGTAACACAAAACTGCAAAGATGAACAGTATTTACATCTCCAGTGAGGCTCTAGCAGTTGGCCATGAGCCAGCTACAGGTCACCTGGCCTTGCAAAACAATTCAAAGTCATACCTTCATGTAGCTCTTTCCAGCCAGGAAATGGAAATAGAGTATTGGTGAAGAATTGCCAGATTTCATAGGCCACTCCAGATCCATTCTGCTTTCTGTGGGGGAAAAAACAAAAACACAGTAAATTCTTTTATATCCTTCTCAGACAGGAGACTTCATGGTGACAAAGTTAAAAAAAATTATAAGAAAAAAAGAAAAAGCAAAACAAGAAATTTCACTGATGCAACTTATTTACTCTTAAATCTATTTCCCTGATCTACTGTTACGCTGGAAACCATTAGCAGGTGCCTTAAATTTCCAAGAGTTTTGAATGTGTGAATCTTGTTAGGCTGCCAAGTAATTACCTTTGTTTATTAATTACCAGTTTCAGGATCTTTAGCAATAAATTTTGCTGGTAATGAAGAACTCCTTACTACTCACACACACACACACACCTTTTATAGCATGAGGTTATTAATAGGCAGATGGCCTTTGTTTTATGAGACACTGCCACCAAATTGATCATGTTGACCCAGTGCTCTTTCATATTATGCTAGTAAATAATTGAAATGGAAATCTTGGGATCATAGGTGAAACATCACAAGTTAAAAACATTGCAAGGTTAAAAACTTCATGTGTCTCAATTAGAAATTATTCTGCTTGGTTCATATTTTCCATGTGAAACCTTTTTTTTTTTTTTGGAGTCCAGGTTTCTCTGAGGTTTTGTTCAGGAGGCTAAAATGCTATGTCTACAGAAAGCTACTTTGACTCTTCTTTCTTTCTGTTTCACAGTTGAAACCGAGAATTTACATGTGAGGCATATCCAGGCCTTCCCCTGAAGGATTCAGCAAAACGTTGAATCCTCCAAAAGTTGACTATGGGATCTATGCCACTGGAGGCAAACCATAGGCAATATATTACATGTTGAATCTACTTAAGAGAGAATTAAAAGTATAATTTAACAGCTTGAGAGGTTGTTTAAAAATATTATCTATTCACTAATGGAAATTTAGCCTAGGCCACAAGTCATTATTACTCCAAAGGTCAAGGACTTGAAGATTAAGCCCCCCTTTTGTTGACAGAGGTCATCTCACAGCAGAGTCAAGAATGTTGGTGGGGAAATCTACGCTGTGATTTCCTATACTGCAAATAACTCAACAGAGAAACAGTTTGTTCCAACAAGATCACCATTACATTTTTTTAAGAAGAACAAAACACGTTAATAAAATAGTTAAATAAAAATGGAGTGCCTAAAATTATCAAGATTGTTTGAGAAATTTGATGGTATAATATTTTGCATAGAGTCAGTTTGCATTTTGGGGGCCTTTTCAAAAACTGAATTAGTTTTCCCTTTTTTTTATGTCATGCCACCCTATCTTTATTTAGGTACTTAACCAACCTTTATTTCATTTAACACTTTAGAGACCAGCAGTTGGGGCTGGGCTCAGCTGAGGAATTCTGGTCCGAGCTGGACTCACTCACGTGTCTGTAATCAGTTTCTGATGGTTAAGTGCTGGCTGGTTAAGCATGGTGTGGTGAGCAGAGTAATAACCATTCTTCCCCTCTACCCACACACACACACACACACACACACAGATACACACACACACAGATACACACACGCACAAACACACACACATACATGTGGTCCACATTCTAATCCCTGGAATCTGTGGATATACTACTTTATATGATAAAGGGGAGTTAAAATTGCAGATGAGATTAAGGTTGCTAATCAGTTGATCTGAAAATAACATTACTCTGGATTATTTGGGTGGATCCAATGTAATGATAAGCATCCTTTGAACTGCCAGAGGGAGTCAGAAGAGGACAGAGTGATATGACGTGAGAAAGACTCCATCTGCTTCTGCTGGCTTTGAAGAGAGAGAGGAAGGAGTTATAAAATCAAGGAATGTGGGCAGCCTGTAAAAGCTAGAAAAGGTTAAAAAAAAAAAAAAAGGATTCTCCCTTAGAGCCTCCCTCTGAAAAAGAACACAACCCAGGTGACACCGTGATTTTAGGCCAGTGAGACCTGTGTTGGACTTCTGCCTTACAGAACTGCAAGATGATAAATTGGTGGTGTTTTTAGTCACTAAATTTCTGGTAGTTTGTTATAGCAGCCATAGAAAACTAACACAGATGCTCTTATCTGGGACAGTCCATCTCTGCTGCACATGGTCTCTCAACTTCTAGGACAGCAGGGGACTTGTTCACCTGAAAAGTGGGCAGGTTCCAAGAGACTGAGTAGACAGAATGGGAGACTTGTTATCTAAGCCCAGAACTGACACCAGCATTTGTGCCGTGTTCTATTGGCAAAAATTCACAAGGACAATCAAGATTTAAGGAGAGGGAAAATAAACCCCACCCCTTATTGAAAGGAACTACGAAGTAGCTCAAATAAAGGAGGGAAGGATTGAGTAAAGTTTTGCAAACAATCTACCACGAAGATGAAAACATTCACAAGAAGTTCACATCTCACTTTTATTAGTGTTTAGAAATTGGGTTTAAAATTTGAACAACAGGATTATCTTGAAGATAAGAATAGTATACTCTACACTTTGAAAACAATGTATTAGTTTTGAATTGCAGTAACCTTTCTTTAAAAGTCAAATCCCATTTTTTAAAATTTAAGTTTATACTATTCAGGGTGTTCAGTTTATCCAGCTATCTAAAGCAGTGTTGTCCAATAGTAATAGAATGGGAGTCATAGATGTAATTTAAAAATTTTGGTAGCCACATTTTAGAAGGTATAAAGAAACATGATTCTACTCTCTAACTCCATGAGATTATTTTTTTAGCTCCTGCATCTGAGTAAGAACATATGATATTTGTCTTTATGTGCCTGGCTTAATTCACTTAATGTCCTCCAGTTCCATCCATGTTTTTGTAAATGACAAGATTTCATTCTTTTTTATGGCTGAGTAATATTTCATTGTGTATATTTCATTGTGTACCACACATTTTCTTTATACCTTCATTCATCAATAGACACTTAGGTTGAGTCCATATCTTGGCTGTGGTGAATACTGCTGCAATAAACATGGGAGTTCAGGATTCCTGGCAACATGGCTGAATAGGAATAGGTCTGGTTTGCAGCTCCCAGCGAGACTAACGCAGAAGGCAGCTAATTTCTGCATTTCCAACTGAGGTACCCAGTTCATCTCATTGGGACTGGTTGGACATTGGGTGAAGCTCAAGGAGGGCTAGCTGAAGCAGGTGGGGGCATCACCTCACCCTGGAAGCATGAGAGGTAAGGGAATTCCCTCTCCTAGCCAAGGGAAGCCATCAGGGACTGTACTGTGCACTCCAGCCCAGATACAGTGCTTTTCCCATGGTCTTCACAACCTGCAGACCAGGAGATTCCCTCTGGTGCCTATAACACCAGGGCCCTGGGTTTCCAGCACAAAACTGGGCAGTCATTTGGGCAGACACTGAGCTAGCTGCAGGAGTTTTTTTTACATAGTCCAGTGGTGCCTGGAACACCAGCGAGACAGAACCATTCACTCCCCTGCAAAGGGGGCTGAAGCCAGGGAGCCAAGTGATCTGGCTTGGTGGGTCCCACCTCCATGGAGTCCAACAAGCTAAAATCCACTGGCTTGAAATTCTTGCTGCCAGCACAGCAGTCTGAAGTCAACTTGGGACTCTCGAGCTTGGTGGGGGGGAGGGGCATCTGCCATTGCTGAGGTTTGGGTAGGCGGTTTTACCCTCACAGTGTAAACAAAGCTGCAGGGAAGTTCAAACTGGGCAGAGCTCACTGTGTCTAAGCAAGGCTGCTGTGGCCAGACTGCCTCTATAGAGTCCCTCCTCTCTGGGCAGGGCATCTCTGAAAAATAGGCAGCAGCACCAGTAAGGGACTTATAGATAAAACCCCACCTCCCTGGGACAGAGCACCTGGGGGAAGGGGCAATTGTGGGCACAGCTTCAGCAGACTTAAACATCCCTGCCTGGCAGCACTGAAGAGAGCAGCAGATCTCCCAGCACAATGTTTGAGCTCTGATAAGGGGCAGATTTCCTCCTCAAGTGGGTCTCTGACCCCCCCTGTATCTTGTCTGGGAGACACCTCCCAGTAGGGACCAACAGACACGTCATAAAGGAGAGCTCTGGCTGGTATCTGGTGGGTACCCCTCTGGGACAAAGCTTCCAGAGGAAGAAACAGGCAGCAATCTTTGCTGTTCTGCAGCCTCTGCCAGTGATACCCAGGCAAACAGGGTCTGAACTGGACCTGCAGCAAACGCCAGCAGACCTGCAGCAGAGAGGCCTGACTGTTAGAAGGAAAACTAACAAACAGAAATAGTATCAATATCAACAAAAAGCATGTCCACTCAGAGACCACCTCCAAAGGTCATCGACTTCAAAGACCAAAGGTAGATAAATCCATGAAGATGTGGAGAAACCAGCACAACAGGCTGAAAATTCCAAAAACAAGAATGCCTCTTTTCCTCAAAAGGATCACAACTCCTCGCCAGCAAGGGAACAAAACTGGACAGAGGATGAGTTTGACGAATTGACAGAAGTAGGCTTCAGAAGGTGGGTAATAACAAACTCCTCCAAGCTAAAGGAGCATGTTCTAACTGAATGCAAGGAAGCTAAGAAAATGGATAAAAGAATTGCTAACTTGAATAACCAGTTTAGAGAAGAACATAAATGACCTGAGGAAGCTGAAAAACACAGCATGAGAACTTTGTGAAGCATACACAAGTATCAATAGCTGAAGACTGAAGATCAACTCAATGAAATAAAGCAAGAAGACAAGATTAGAGAAAAAAGAGTGAAAAGAAATGAACAGTCTCCAAGAAATATGGGACTATGTGAAAAGACCAAACCTACGTTTTATTGGTGTTACCTGAAAGTGATGGGGAGAATGGAACCAAGTTGGAAAACACTCTTCAGGATATTATCCAGGAGTACTTCCCCAAACTACCAAGGCAAACCAACATTCAAATTCAGGAAATACAGAGACCACCACAAAGATACTGCTTAAGAAGAGCAACCCCAAGATACATAATCATCAGGTTTACCAAGGTTGAAATGAAGGAAAAAATGTTGAGGGCAGCCAGAGAGAAAGGTCAGGTTACCCACAAAGGGAAGCCCACCAGACTCACAGCAGATCTCTCTGCAGAAACCCTATAAGCCAGAAGAGAATGGGGGCCAATAGTCAACATTCTTAAAGAAAAGAATTTTCAACCCAGAATTTCATATCCAGCCAAACTAAGCTGCATAAGCAAAGAAGAAATAAAATCCTTTACAGACAAGCAAATGCTGAGAGATTTTGTCACCACCAGGCCTGCCTTACAAGAGCTCCTGAAGGAAGCACTAAGCATGGAAAGGATCAAACAGTACCAGTCACTGCAAAAACATACCAAATTATAAAGACTATCATTGCTATGAAGAAACTGCATTAACCAATGGGCAGAATAACCAGCAAAAATCATAATGGCAGGATCAAATTCACACATAATATTAACCTTAAATGTAAATGGAATAAATGCCCCAATTAAAAGACACAGACTGACAAACTGGATAAAGAGTCAAGACCCATCGGTGTGCCGTATTCGGGAAACCTATCTCACTCAGGGAGGCTGAGGTGGGATAATCATCTGAACCTGGGAAGGTCGAGGCTGCTCTGAGCTGTGATAGCACTACTGGACTCCAGCCTGGGTGACAGAGTGAGAGACCCTGTCTCAAAAAGAAATCATACTTCAAGATTTCATTCAAGATAAAAACATTTCCAGTTATTCTATAACATTTTAAAAATCAGAGTATGAGTATGGAGTAAACCATAAATTTGGTTTACATTTTCTTTCAAGCCAAGAAACAACTGATTTTCCAAAATTGGACAAACGGTAATCTGCTTAAATATGGAAATAAAAATTGGGACAAAGGACAAATTCACTGATGATTTACAGTTGTCTGGAGCTCTTACAGTTTTTCCCACAAGCTAGACAAATCTAAATACAGTTACATGATACCAACATAGTTCATACTGTCTTAGTGAATCACAGCCCCTCCAAAATGAATAAAAATATACAATTATTAGCTTCCCAGAAACTTAACATGATGTTGGCAAATTCAATAAAGTATTCACTTTGTGAGTCAGTCAGGGTGTTCTCTGAGATTTCCAAGGCGTACAGAAGCAGCAGCAAACATATTGTCTTTGGCCTTCAGCCCATGTTACTGGGCACCATGCAGGTTATCAATGAATGTGAGAGGATGCAGAATGAGCAGTAGGTGAGGTGTGTTCATGAGCTAACTGGGTGCTTGGTTGGGCACTGGAACACCCTTAAAGTCATCAGGTGTATTAGTCTGTTCAACTTGCTATAACAAAGTACCAGAAATTTATTGTCTTAGAGCTTTGGAGGCTAGAAAGTACAAAACCAGGGTATCAGCTTGGCTATATGCACCCTCTGAAACCTATAGGAAAATCCTTCCTCGCCTCTTCCTAGCTTCTGGTGACTTGCAGCTGCATAACTCCAATCTCTGCCTTTGTCATCACGAAACATTCTCCCTGTGTATATTTTCAAATGGCCATCTTCTTACAAGGACTTCAGTCATATTGGATTAGGAACCAATCCTACTCAAGTATGGCCTCTTCTTAACTACAGGCATACCTCAAGGATACTCTGGGTTTGGTTCCAGACCACCACAATAAAGTGAATATTGCAATAAAAAAAGTCACAATTTTGGGGATTTCCTGGTGCATATAAATGTTATGTTTGCACTATGCTGTAGTCTGTTAAGTATGCAATAGCATTATGTCTAAGAAAAACCAATGACATTACTTTAAAAATACTTAATTACTAAAAAACGCTAATGATCATCTGAGACTTCAGTGAGTGGTAGTCTTTTTGCTGGTGGAGGGCCTTGCCTCTGTGTTAATGGATGCTGACTGATTAGGGTAGTGGTTGCTCAAGATTGGAGTGACTGTGGTAATTTCTTAAAATAAAACAACAATGACGTTTGCCACATCAAAAACCTGCGCACCAAGTTTGCCACTGTTCATGAAAGACTTCTCTGCAGCATGTGATGCTGTTTGATAGCATTTACCTATCGTAGAACTTTCAAAATTGGAGTCAATCCTCTCAAACCCTACCACCACTTTAACAACTAAGTTTATGTAATATTTGAAATCCCTTGTTGTCCTTTCAATAATGTTCACACCATCTTCACCAGGAGTAGATTTCATCTCAAGAAACCACTTTCTTTGCTCATCCATAAGAAGTAACTCCTCATCCACTCAAGTTTTATCATGATATTGCAGCAATTCAGTCACGTCTTCAGGCTCCATGTCCAATTCCAGTTATTCTGCTATTTCCATTGCATCTGAAGTTAGTTACTTCAGCTACTGAAGTCTTGAATCTTTCAAAGTCATCTGTGAGGGGTGGAATCGACTTCTTCCAATCTCCTGTTAATATTTTGATATTTTGACCTTCTCTCATGAATCCTGAATGCTCTCAATGGCATCTAAAATGAATTCATTCCAGAGGTTTGCAATTTACTTTTTCCAGATCCATCAGAGAAATCACTATGGTACTTACTGCCTTACAAAATGTATGTCTTAAATATTATGACTCAAAAATCAATATTACTCCTTGATCCATCGGCTGCAAAATGGATGTTGTTAGCAGGCATGAAAACAACATTAATCTCCTTGTACATCTCCATCAGAGCTCTTGGGTGACCAGGTGCATTCTCAATGAACAGTAATATTTGAGAGAAATCTTTTTTTCTAGGCAGTAAAGTATTAAGTAAACTATGTTGTAAATATTGCACTATGATCTAAGTTTTGTCATTCAAGTTATAGAACACAAGTAGAGCACACTTAGCATAATTCTTAAGGGCCCTAGGGTTTTCAGAATGTAAATGAGTATTGACTTCAACTTAAAGTCTCCAGATGCATTAGCCCCTAATGAGAGAGTCAGATTGCCCCTTGATGTTCTGAAACCAGGCACTGATTTCTCTTCTCTAGCTATGAAAGTCCTAGATGGTATCTTCTTCCAAAGAAATCTGTTTCCTTTACATTGAAAATCTGCAGCCTAGTGTAGCCACCTTCATCAATGATCTTAGCTAGATTTTCTGGATAACTTGCTGCAGCTTCTCCATTAGCACTTGCTGCTTTACCTCGCACTTTTATGTTACAGAGACAGCTTCTTTCTTTAAACCTTATGAGCCAACCTCAGCTAGTTTCCAAATTTTCTTCTGCAGCTTTTTCACCCTTCTCAGCCTTCATAGAGTTGAAGAGAGTTGGGGCCTTGCTTTGAATTAGGCTTTGGCTTAAAGGAAGGTTGTGACTGGTTTGATCATCTATCCAGACGGCTAAAACTTTCTCCATATCATCAATAAGGCTTTTTCACTTTCTTATCTTTCATGTGTTCACTGGAGTAGCACCTTCAATTTTCTTCAATAATTTTTCTTTTGCATTCACAACTTGGTTAACTGTTTGGCACAAGAGGTCTAGCTGTTGGCCTGTCTTGGCTTTGGACATGCCTTCCTCATTTATCTTAATCATTTCTAGCTTTTGATCAAAAGTGAGAGACATGAGACTCTTCCTTTTACTTGAACACTTAGTGGCCACTATAGTATTATTAATCGGCCTAGTTTTAATATTGTTTTGCCTCAGGAAATCAGGAGGTCCAAGGAGAGAAAGACAGATGGGGAGCTGGTCATTGGAGTAGTCAGAATATGTAAGATTTATTAAATTTGCCATCTTATATGCGCACGGTCTGTGGCACTTCAAAACAATTACAATGGTAACATCAAAGATCACTGATCACAGATCACCATAACAGATATAATAACAATGAAAACAATTTAAAATATTGCAAGAATTACTGAAATGTGACACAGAGACATGAAATGAGCAGATGCAGTTGGAAAAATGGTGCCACTACAGTTGCTTTATCGCAGGGATACCAGAAACTTTCAATTTGTAAAAAATGCACTATCTGTGAAGTTCAATAAAGCAAAGGACAATAAAACAAGGTATGTCTGCAATTACATCTGCAACATTCCTATCTCCAAATAAAGCCACACTTTGAGGTACTGAGGGTTAGAACATATATATATACACACACATACATATATATATATAATACATATATATACACATATATAATACGTATATATGTGTATATATATATGTGTATACACACACACACACACACGCACGCACACATAGTTATGAGAGGGGACATGATCCCACTTACAATCCCACAATCCCACAATCCCACAATCCCACTGGGATTTGAATAAAGTGGTTGAGAGGCACTATTGTATAGTGGTAAAAACATGGACTCTCGAACACTTATCAGCTTGGATGAACACAGGTGAATTCCAGTCCTAGGTGTGCTGCTTAGTTGTGTGACTTCAAGCAAGTTCCTTTAATCCAGGTGCCTCAGTTTTGTCTAACTATACAATGGAGATCACAGCAGTAACTAACTTACAAGGCTACAGTGAGGATAAAGTAAATATATAAAATGCTAAAGAGGGCCTACAGCATAGAAATACTATAAAAGTGGTTGCTAATTATTATTATTTTTTCTTGTGTACTGCAGCATGGCTACTCACAACTATTCCTATTCAAATCTGAAGTTCTATTCTTCACAGAAGGAGCTATGCTACTGTTCTGTTTTATCTTGTTTTTGGTCTTTATTTTATGGTTATTTTTCTTTTGAAATTAAATGACTCTCCTGTCTCTTATGTTTAGGGCATGCAGACAGATAAACTTTCTGAAGAGGAATTTGGCCACACAAATCAAAAGCTGTAAAAAAAATGTTTACAGCATTGGATCCAGCCATTTTATTTCTATGAATTTATGCTAAATAGATCATTGAAGGGCAAAAATTCTGTTACTTGGGTTTTTAAAAATAATAGTCATGATCATAATGATAAAAAGTTACAAAAAGCTATTTTTATAATGATTTTGAAAATCATGATAGCTTAATGTGATCAAATACTATTCCATTTTACACTTTCTATTTGAGATCATTTTAAACAAGAAACTATATTCATCATGTATTGTTGAACAAAACACTGCCTACAGCAGCAATGCTTGATAGACTTTCTGCAATGATGAAGATGTTTTATATCCATGATGCCTAATACAGTAATTATAGACATGTGGTAAACAAACACATGGCCAATGTATCTTATTTTAAACTTTATTTCATGTTTATTAGTTTAAATTTAAGTAGTCAAATGAGTCTCATGGCTACCATAATAAACAGTGAGGGTCTATGGTATCTTCTGTTTGTTGATTCCTCTGCCCTTTACCCTCTTCACGTTCCTTTAAAGCCTCACCTATCTCTGTGGCTCCCTCCAGATCCCACCTTGCCAGTGATGCTCACTATTCTCTATACTTTTTACTAAGCATCACAGATAACCAACCTAATAAGTGGATCTATTTCAAAGCATAATGAGACTTAACGTGCTACTAGGTTTATAAGTACTTGGAATTTAAGGAAAATTTGACCTACTGCCAAATAGTCTCATGAAAATTTTATGCATGCAACTGAATATGGGGACAGTAAATTATTTTTGATGATACAATAGAAGACCTTCCATCATCACTTTTTTTTTTTTTTTTTTGAGATGGAGTTTCACTCTGTTGCTCAGGCTGGAGTGCAGTGGCACGATCTTGGCTCACTGCAACCTCCGCCTCCCTGTTTCAAGCGATTCTCCTGCCTCATTCTCCCAAGTAGCTGGGACTACCAGGGCCCACCACCACACCTGGCTAATTTTTTATATTTTTAGTAGAGACGAAGTTTCTCCATGTTGACCATAATGGTCTCGATCTCCTGACGTCGTGATCCGCCCACCTCGGCCTCTCAGAGTGCTGGGATTACAGGTGTGAGCCATCACGCCTGGTGCATCCTTACATTTTCAAACATCCAGTGTTTCCCTGAGGACAAGCCATTCCACGTGTTTAGGGAGGCCACTGAAGCGCTGAACTATGAAGAAAGAATGGAGCAACTGCACCTTTGCTGAGTTTGTTTATTAGCTCTAGTGGCCTCACTGTGGATTCTGTAGGAGTTCTACCTATAGGATCAAGTCATCTATGAACAGAGATAGTTTTACTTCTTCCTTTCCCACTTGAATCCTTTTATTTTTTCTTATCTAATTGCTCTGGCTAGAACTTCCAGAGCTATGCTGGATAGCAGTGATAACACTGGTGCCCTGTTCTGTTCCTGATTTTATGGGGAAAGTTTTAAGTTTTTTGCTATTGAGTGTGATATTAGCTACGGGTTTTTTTAAAAATAAATACTCTTTACCATGTTGAGGAAGTTCCCTTATATTCCCAGTTTTCTAAGAGTTTTTTTTTTTTTAAATAATAAAAGGGTGTTGGACTTTGACAATGTGAATTACTTCCAGGTCATTAATATTCTGCAAACAGCACCTAGTATTGAGCTTTGCACAGTCAATAATTTAATAAGTGTTTGCTGAGTTAGACTGATTGAAAACAGCAAACACCAAAAACCTGGAATCACATCTCTTACATTCTTTGAATAAATTATCCTTAGAGATTTATTTGGAAAGATTGGCTTTTTTTTTTCCCATCCAACATAAGCCATAGAATTCCCATAAGAGTAAAAAAATAAAAAACAGAGATGACCTCTTACACGAAATAAATTTTAAAATACGAGAAAGGCTAACTCTAACACCTAGTACCATTAGCAAATATAATTAAGAACACTGTGAATTTAAACAGGCTCAGTCATATGAGGGAAAGCCTACCTCAGGCCTTCTAGAGAGAAGAGTATTCGCAGCCTCCATAGGCTATGCCAAATATAAAAGGTTCCTTGACAGCTTGATGTCAAATTTGAATATCTAAGAGTTTCCTCTAATTAGATCACATGACATATATTTTTAAAATCTATCAACTGATTTTGCAGAGGGACTCTGTGGCTTCCACTAGAAGTCTATATTTTTCCTCCTGGGTACATCTGTGGTCTCTCTTGCTAGGTATGATGGCCTCAGGTATGTTATTTTTCTTTCAGGCATCCTAATTGGACCTTGCTGATGAAAAAAAAAAAATTTCACAGGAAACATGCAGTACAAAATAATATTTGTCACTGATGTGGTAGAAATAGAAAATTACACAAACAATTTGGGAATTATAGGTTCATCACCACTGGGGTGAAAAGTTATAGACCATTTCTCACCCTCAATTATCCATTGGTTCCCTGTTGTGCCTAAGCCAAATACTTGGTTTCTTTGCATGCTTCTCTAACTTCTCCTCGCCAAGATCTAACACTCAAGAAGGCCAGCCAGGAATGACACTGGCCAGGTTCTTGGTGAATACCTTTGAGGGCAATAATATATGTTTACATGTAACTCATAATTAATTGCTAAACTTCCTTTCAGAAAAAAAAAAAAACCATGTTTGGGGGGTATATTTTACTGTCTGAGGGGCAAGAAATAATAGGATGGGAAGAGAGAAGCTGCAAGTAAGGGGGGATGATTGAAAACATTTGACTTGGCTCAAAATAAAAGTACATATTTCACACATATTTTTAAACCAACCCCAAAAGACAGCCTGACTTCGAACATGCTGAACAGGAAGCCATTTACTGTTGGAATGTGTGCTGAGGCCATCCAAAACACACACGTTTTTAATACCCCTGGGCTATCTAAAAAGGGTTAGGGTGAAAATATTTAATTTCTATGTGCAATCCAGCTTCCTGTTTTATTTTTTTTCCTCCTTGCCAGCTCTGTTTTTCAAACTTAGTGAAAAATGATAGGAAACCCATTTCATTTTTCTCCCCGCCCTTTATTGACCCAGCTGTAAGGCCTGCCTCAATTTATAGGTCATACCTGGCTCAAAGACCAAAGAGAGAAAGGTAAAGGCGGATGTTAAACTCTTCTGGGTACTGTGGCTAAAAAGGAATCTGGGTGGGGGGGAAAGCTTGCTGTGGTATCGATATCAAGGGCAGGGGCTGTGGAACAGGGAGCTGGCCTTAGCTTTCAGAACGTGTGCATTCAGTAGTATGTGTTCAAAAAGGGTAAAAGGAAGGCTATAAAGAAAAGGGAGAAAAGAAACAATTTTCTGAGTATCAGATGAGTGACTGGAAACACCTGAATCCTATTAAATTTCAAAGTCTTGGTTATCAAAAGGAATTTTAAAATATTTGGGAGGAGAAAAAAGATTCAAATAATTAAGAATTATAATTCAAGCAAAAGGTTTCCCAAAACTTTATTTAACTATACTGGAGTGCTTTACAGTTGGTTTAACATTGAAGGTATGGTTTTTTTATAATAAAATGATTTCCAGATGGGTGTACTTTATATAGTATACCTGTTGCCCTGATTATTATAGTTTTTTTCCTTGAGAATGCTGAGTCAATGTTCAATAAAACATCTGAAAGAAAATCTGAAACCAAATGGAAATCCAGCAAGTGAAGTTCAGATTTCAAAATTCTTCAACCCAATCTAATTTTCCCAGAAAGCTGACTGCACTCTATGGAAATCCATTATAGGAAGAGTTTTCTAATTGAGCGGTTTGTTTCAAATACTGCAAGAGATGGGGGAGAAACCTGTAAACACTTGAACTCAGATACATATTTCCACACTGCCTCTTGATGCTGTGGGATTTTTCTTTTTTTAAAAAAAAAAAGTTTACCTTTAGGAGGCACAAGTGCAGTTTTGTTACATGTATACATTGCGTAGTGGTGATGTCTGGGCTGTCAGTGTAGCCATCACTGAATAGTGAACACTGTACCCAATAGATAATTTTTCAACCATCACCCTGCTCCCACCTTCCCCACCTTTTAGAGTCTCCAATGTCTATTATTCTACCGTATATGTCTATGTTTATCTCTCACTTACAAGTGAGAACATGCGGTGTTTGAATTTCTGTTTCTGAGTTATTTCACTTACGATAATGGCCTCCAGTTACATCCATGTTACCATGAAAGACATTATTTAATTCTTTCTTGTGGTTGAGTAGTATTCCATGGTGTGTATGTTTTTGTGTGTGTGTGTGTGTGTGTGTGTATAGATAGATATATATACACAGATCGCATATATATGTGATATATATAATATATATATGTGGGGGACTGCATGAAGTTTGCTCCTACTAGCACTAAAGCAGCTGGCTGGTTCCTGCACTCACCTGAATACACACACACGCACACACACACACACACCATGGTATATACCATATATATATAACATTATTCAACTAACACCCTAGCAGAACACCAACCTAGAAATTCTACCTGTCACCATAGGTTTTATAATGGTTTAATGTCCAGGTGGCTGGTTTATCTTAAACTTTTGCTTCATAAAGTCAAGGCAGTAATCACTTTTACATTGCCATGGAAATATTCAACTGTATAGTAGTACAGCACCTTATATCTTTATTAAGCCATGTTTCAAGGTTTATAATCAATAAATGTGATAGCATCAATTTGTACTTTTGAATTTGGAAAAAGGTCAGACTTTCTATTAACCTACAAATACTGTGTGGCCACAGATACACATTGCAGTCGACAGTGCAGCTGTGCAGTTCCATTTGAGACCACATTACTGATTCTTATCCTTGTAACATATTTTCACCATGGCTTCTTTTAAGGAAGGTGACATAAATGTAAATTTCTGATCAATTTTTAAGGTGAACTAGCATAGATTATCAGTCTTGCTGCACAGTCTCAGCTCTGTGCCAGCCATCTATTATAATCATAAGACTGCTGCTATGAAACCCCCAGGAACAATTTTTACCATAAAATTATATCTCTTGGAATTATAGCCCACTGGAGTATTGTATCCAATCAATCACCTGTGAATTGTGCTAACCAGTGGTATGCTGGTAAACCAGGTCTCTGAGTGAGATTGATTGTAGTCTTTGCTGATTTCTATGGTATAAATGCTTCCATTATGGTCAATTTCAAGGTACCAATTTGATGATGCCACTGAACACAGGTACAAATTGGATCTAGTATACCACTCAAACCAACCCATCCAAGACCCAACAGCATGTATCAGAAGGGGATATTCTCCCTTTCAGGTATACTACATTCTAGATACCTCACATTCTATATCTGGTGACCAACAAGCCAAAGAATCTTGATGCCTGAGGGACTGGGGTCAACTCTGGGGTGGGCAGGTTCTCTGCTCTATCTTGGAGAGTTTGGTCCACCTTTCTGACCTGTTCTGCTCCTATTTCTCCCACCATGGATCTCCTTCTGTCCTTGGCTGTGTCATCTAGTGATGCTCTGGTGGACCCCAGAGATGGCTGACTAGGGATCTGCTTTCTTTCTTCACTTTCATTATACTCTTGCCCACTGGTGTTAAAATCTAACTCAATTCCCCTTATTCTTAAACTGCCTTCTCCAGTTAATGACTCAAACTGCAGTTGACTCAGGCTTTGGCTACTGCAAAAAGCCTGCAAACCCTTTCCCCCAGCCATTCCCCCTCAGACAAGCCCCTCTAACCCCAGAGATTAGTGCTTGCTTGTGTTAGATTGGCATTTTGCTAAGCTTCCTGAATTTGGTTTTTTATAGGTTGTAGTCTCATAGTTGAGGCAGAAGGATCTACAGTTTGTCCTGCCTCCATTGCTTCCTTCCGCTAAGCCAAGTCCCTTCGGGCTCCTTCTCATTGCCTCATGGCACTGTAACCTTCTGGAAGCCAGTCCTGATCAGCACTGAGTAGGACTGAATACTTTTCTCTGCCTAACATATTCACTCCTGATATTTTCAAATACAAAGGTCACTTTAAGGTCAAGAAATTACTCAAACTCTTCCATGTGTAACTATAATTTTAATACAATTTTTATTGGATAACAAAAATTACCATGATTAAAAGAATTTTTTTTTTTTTTGAGACAGAGTCTTGCTCTGTCACCAGGCTGGAGTGCAGTAGCGCAATCTTGGCTCACTGCAACCTCTGCCTCCCCCACCTCCCAGGTTCAAGCATTCTCCTGCCTCAGCCTCCCGAGTAGCTGGAATTACAGGTATGTACCACCACATCCAGCTAATTTTTGTATTTTTAGTAGAGACAAGGTTTCACCATGTTGGCCAGGATGGTCTCGATCTCTCGACCTCATGATTCACCCAACTTGGCCTTCCAAATTGCTGGGATTATAGGTGTGAGCCATTGCGCCTGGCCTTAGAAGAATTTCAGAACTAATTTATATTTTTGGTTCATGACAGCCCCCTCATACATTTGAAATGCAGTCCATTTATGACTAAGTTAAATAATGCATCTGATGGTATCAGTGCATAACAGTATAGAATACATGTCAGCTCTGGTTATTATTGCTAAAGTTGTTCTTACTGCAAACATAGGACCTCACATCCAGACTGCTAAATGATCTTGTCTCTACTCTTGTCACTCCATAACCCACACAGCAGCAGACATGATCACTCTAAAACCTGAATCAGATCAAATCATAAAACACAAGTTTGTTTAAGCCTTCCAATGTTTTCTTACTAAGTAAGGATAAAATACCAACTTTTTGCCTAATCTTATAAAGCCCTGAATAATCTGGCTCTTACCTTACTAGCTTTCTTTCTGATCCTCAGATCAAGCATCCAGCCTCCATAGGACCATTACCCTTAGTCTCTTCCACCTGGCTTCCTCTCCCACTAGATCTGCTCATGAAAATCTCCTCTTCAGTCATCAAATCTTGGCTGAAATGACATCACTTCAGAGAGGCCTTTCCTGACCACACAATTTAAATAGCCATCCATTTGCTTTCAATTACTTTATCTTATTTTAATCCTCTCCACAGAAATTTTATCTTTATCTGCTATTTGCATTGCTTATTTATTCCTTTATTGTATATCTTCCCAACCAAAACATAAGCAGAGATCCTATCTTATTCACCATTGTATTCTTGTAGCACCGGATTTGTAAAACATCTATTTTATTCAGCGTACAAAACTATAAATGATATGCATTTATTGTGGCATATTCTTTGCAATAAATTCTTGAACTTGCTTTATCTTTGACCCACTATATTAAATGATACATCTGAAATCTAACAAATAACAATCTTCATTCAACTATTTGAAACTGAAGGCAATGATATAATATCTATGTTCCACACTTAGTTAGTTCCTATGGCAAGGCTGATGAGTTTCTATTTCCCACAGTGAATGGCCATTTGATCTACCTTTACCTAGACCCCAATCTTGCAATAACCAGAATCACTGGATAAGTGTCTCATTATGTAAATGAGAAGGTATACACTATAAAACCTGGTTCTCTGAAATCTGGAATTTTAGCATTTTAAGTACTTGTATCACAGCAAGTAGACGGATTTATTTCTAGTTACTGTGGTAAAAGGAACAGGTTACAATGGAACTTGAAAGCTGCTTTACATAAACAGAGCCTTCTGAGTCATGGTGGAGAGTCTTCTAGGGGACACTCAACCTAGTAGCATTGAGACAGAAGTCATGGAAGTTCTTGGGCAAACCATATAAAAAGCCTAGTTATTTTATAGCAAGTGCTTTTGCTGAAACTACTTTCACATAGGAGGCAGGTTCCTCTCCAGCATTATATCTGTATGCAATTGACTCGTGAACAACACAGATTTGAACTGCATGGGCCCACTTATACACGGGTTTTCTTCAATAAATACATTAGAAAAATTTGGGGGAGACTTGCGACAATTTGTAAAAACTTGCAGATAAACCACATAGCCTAGAATTATCAGAAAAATTAAGAAAAAGTTAAATATGCCATGAACACATAAAAATATGTAGTTACTAGTATATTTTATTATTTGCTACCATAAAATATACAAAAATCTACTATAAAATGTTAAAGCCTGTCAAAACCAGACCATATATGGTGCCATTTGCAGTTGAGGGAAATGTAAACAAATGTAAAGATGCAGTGTTAAATCATTACTGCATTAAAATTAACTGTGGTCCATACTGTACCACTGCAATAATTTCATAGCCACCTTCCATTGCTATGCAACGAGCTCAAATGTCACATTATACTCTTAAAACACCATGTGATGATAATCACCTCTGCATGAGCAGTTTGCTCTCTCTAGTAAATCATGAATTGCAGTATGGAGAGATCGCTCAAAGTTTGTTATCTGTGAGTACAAGTCAAAGTACTTCCCTTTACTTCAGAAACCACAGCTGTAAAGTCTTCAGACCTGTTCTCAAACTTCTTTCCCTATACCTTCCTGGACTGTATACGCTGGGACATAATAGTCTCTGTCTGGTCATGTGCCCAAGTTCAGGCTAATGAGCTGTGAGCAGAAATCTGAGGAATTTCTGGAAAAGCTTTCTGGTACATCCTAGCTTGTTTTGTCAAGGATTGTAGTCTCCCATAGGTGGAAGACTAGGAATCCTATTGTCATTCTTTTTTCCTAATAGAGGAATAAGTATGAGGCTTTTAGGTACTATTTCCTGGGAATGTTTCCCATATAATGTTTCATAAATGTTAATAGGTATTTTGTGAAGAAATGAGTCCATGGCCATCTGGAAATGGCATCCATAACTCTTGGAGGTACAGTTTGCACATTAGCTATGGAAGCATCTTATTATCAACATTTTAACATTATTTCATATGGTGTTCTCAAAACCTGTATGAACATACAAAACCACTCTTTCCTTGTCTTTATTTTAGGAACACCTTATAAGGAAGTCTGCTGTAAGGATTGTAACTATTTTATCTCACTGAATAAATGACTAGAAAGGTAGAATGTTTCCACTTGACTCACGTTATCCTCTCAATGATTAGTCTTTAAGAATGAAATAACTAGTTAAGAATCAAACACATGCATGGAATGGCTTGCATTCAGTTATCTAAATATTTATCACACTATATTAGTTATTTCACATATATAGCAATTTTTACAGCCAATATATAAATAAAGCTACAGTTACATTAAAATGCACTGCAGAAATTACAATATTAAACAGCATGGTACCAAAGAAAAATAAACATGCCAGAAACAACATAGTATATAGTTCAGAAATAACATCAAGTACATTTAATATACTTAGCATATCACAGAGAAGACTATATTTATAAGGAAAGGAAGGCTTATTAAATAGGTGAAAACAGTTAGCTATTTGAAGGATGCATAACATTAGTCTTTACTTCAAATTATAGTCAATATACGGTATACGTTCCAGATTGGCTAAAGAGTTTCACGTTCAAAAGAGCCTGGAGGAAAATGTGGGTAAGGAGATGCTACAGTTTTACTTATTAGCATAAAAACTATAGAAAAAAATACAAAGATAAAAGGATGGTAAATTTGTGTTTAAAAAATAATGTATGGATCACAAAAGCATCCACCTCCTCCAAAATTTAAAAACAAAAATTTGGGGAAACAGTTGCCAAAAATGTGACAGATTTCAAGTTGAAATATTAACATATCAATAATTTCCACAAACAAGGGAAAGAAAATGAATGGACTACTTACAGGGGAAAAATGTATAACAAAATATATATTTTTGAAACTTCTAAAATCATAGTCAAAAAATACAAATTTAAATTTAAACATATTATAGCCTAGTATAAAATGTTTTAAATAAAAAATTCTCAGTACTGTCAACAGTGTGGTGAAATAGACAAACTTGTAAGTTGGAAGCAGGAAGGTCAAATCTTGCAATCTTTCTGGAATGCAATTTAGTCATATATTAAATTTTTTGACTCTCTAATTCACTTCTAATAAAATTATCCTAAGGAAATACTCAGATGGAAAAAAGACAGATATAAAAATTTTCATCGTGGTTTATTTTTTAATGAGAAAAATCAGAAATAGTCTATCTAACATTATATTAATCATGATAATAATGGCTATTGCTTACTTTGTGCCAGGCACCATGCTAAATGTTTTAATGACCACATATTAACCCACTTAATCCTTACAACCTTATAAACCTTATTTTCAGTCTCATTTTAGAGCTGAGGAAACTGCAGTAAGGAAAGGTCAAGCAACTTGCCCAAAGGCACCCAGCTGGCGAGCAGCAGAGCTGGTTTACAAACCCAGGCAGTGTGACTCTGTATTCCAGTCTTAACTCCTTCACACACCACTTCATGCATCTGTCCATATTATGGCAGATGATATAGTCATTAAACTGTTTTCAAACGTTAATAATGTGAGAATATGCTTACATCATAATGGGGGGGAAATCATGATATAAAAATATATGTATAGCATTATCCCAATTTTGCTAAGAAGCGAAATACATATGAGTAGAAAAAATTAGAAGGACATATATATAAAGGTCAAAGTGATTATCCCTGCCTGGTAAGAAATTTGTAATTTTCATTTTTTTCTTTATATTTTATGTACTTTACAAAGTTATAACGAAGACATGTCACTATTATAACCTGTGAAGTATAATAGGAGTCATTTTACAAAGAGGGTCAAAAAGTATCCATAGAATAATTTTTGTAAGTGGATGTAACTAAGTAGGTTAAAAGTAAGATGAAAGCAGATGAAAAGTAGAAAGATAAAAGTAGTATTTTTTGTAAGTAGATGTAACTAAGTGGGCTAAAGTAAGTTGAAAGTAATGGCAAAAACTGCAATTACATTTGCATCAACCTAATATAACTGGGTACAAAATTCTAGATGTAACTAGAATAATTTACATCCTCTTGCCTTTATTGCCTTTCTCATTGCATTCTCAAGCTAGTACTAATGGGCCTTAACTATACATACAGCAATACGAGAGCTGCAGCTGTGTCTTAAAAGCTGCCTCAGTGACAGAATTCCTGCCCCAGTTAGTATCTGAAACATGGCTTTTAGCACATTCTTCACAGTACTGCTGAAGACTTCTTTCAAGGGCACCATACTGCCATTGCTGAAACAAAAACATCCAGAGTTTCAGAACTTCCATCTAATGAGGGAAAGAAAAAAAATTTATGAAGAGAAAATTTCCTCCCCTTCCCTCCCTCCCTCCTTCCTTCCTTCCTTCCTTCTTTTTCTTTCTTTCTTTCTCCCCTTCTTGTCTAGGACATTAAAACATTCCTGTCTATAACCATTGCTACACTTCTTTCAACTATAACCTATCACCATGTTAAAGGAGCCAAGTTGGCTTCTCAGTTTGTTGCATTGAATTCAGGTTCAGCTTGGGCCTCTAAACCAATTGAAAATCTTATTGTGTAGAATTTGCTTTTCTTTGAGGTCCAAAACTATTAGAGACAGATGAAATACATACACACATATACATATAAACCACCTCTTCCTATATAAAAATTGAACACACTTCTACATATATTATCTCAGTTTATCTTCACAATAGCCCTTGAGGTACTAAAGATGCAAATCCTTAGGCAATTGGGAGGCTTTCAAAATAAAGTTAAATTATGATTTATTTATTTAAAAAAAAACCTGAGGTATTAAATTTATTCACATACCACGTAGTTTCAAAGGCTAAAAGCTGACCACGAGGAATAAAAGCAATGCACGGGTAAACGAATGCAGGAATTATGGTCAAGGTAGATTGCTATTTGGGGTCTGGCTAAAAGATCTGCAATAAAGCTTTGCTATAACGGTCTTCTGATCCTACCTGGTGGGGGCGGGGGGGTGGATATTTTACACATCCTGAATGCAAATTATTTATTTTTTTCAGAAGCTCTTTTTGTCCTTGTCCTTGTCAAACTCCACTTCACTTAAAACTTATCCTCCAGCCCCTGGGTCACTGGACAAGAGTTTTTAAATCTGTCAACCAGCTAAACACAGGAGTTGGTCTGTGGGGGACCCAGATGTGAAGGTACCGCTAAGGGAGGCTACAAGTGTCAATAACAAAATCAGCCAGTGATGGCCTGCAGCCTGCCCAGATGCAAAACAGAAATAACAGTGCTAGTGCTAACTTCATCTGATACAGAAAGTGGCTTCCAGTTTCTCTCCTTCCCACCTGAAAAGAAAGTACTAGCTGAGCACGTCAACGAGGAAGCAAAGGCACAGGTAGATGATTCCAGTCTTACTGTGAACACAGATCTAATTCAGCCACTTTCTCCCCCACAAACTTCAATGGTTTTCCTATTCCATAAGCAATAAAGTTCAACCCACCTGGTCTGTCCTGAAAGACCCTTCACAATCACCCTTCGCTTCTTTCCTAAAGTGCTCTCCCTATCCTAGGTGCACTCCCTCCACTTTTACTGGAGGAATATAACAGTAATTCTGAACATTAATTGAGCTCCTACTGTATGCTAGGCAGCGTACTCAATACTTAACATCTGTTACCTCATCCAGTCTCACAACAATCCTGTATTGTTCCTCTTATTATCCTTCCTATCACAAATAAGTACACAGAAGTTGAAACTTTTACATTTTCTTCAACCTCCAATCTACTAGAGCTTCGGTTGTTTTTTGTTTTGTTTCATTTTAGATTATGCTCATTTAATTGTTATTTTCTTCTTTTACTTATTGTTTATATTTATTTTGGGCCATCATTACAACCTGCCTTGTATGATAGCTACCTTCTCAGTAGACCCTTGAGTGTAGAGAGGGGTGTCTCCTAAACTGACATCCAGGCATCTTCGGGGCCCCTCAGTCTCTTTCAGGGGCTCTGTGAGGTCAAAACTATTTTCATAATTTTACTAAGGGTTTATTTGTCTCTATGACGAGCAATACCACAAAAAAACTGAGTGCAGAAGCAGATAGAATACTACCATCGCCTCTTAAGCCAGACATTAAAATATTTTCAGAATGTAAAACAATCCCACTTTTCTCACTTATTTTTTTGTTTTGGAAAATGTGGTTATTTCTATGAAAGGTTATATATTATATTTGTATTGTAATGAGTTTATTCTCTTTTATTTTTTGTTTTTGTTTTTGTTTTTGTTTTGTTTTGTTTTTTCAGACAGAGTTTTGCTCTTGTTGCCAAACCTGGAGTGCAATGGCGTGATCTCAGCTCATTGCAACCTCTGCCTCCCGGGTTCAAGCGATTCTCCTGTTTCACCCTCCCGAGTAGCTGGGATTACATGTGCCACCATGCCCAGCTATTTTTGTATTTTTAGTAGAGATGGGGTTTCTCCATGTTGATCAGGCTGATCTTGAACTCCTGACCTCAGGTGATCCTCCAGACTCGGCCTCTCAAAGTGCTGAGATTATAAGCATGAGCCACCATGCCCTGCCGAGTTTATTGTTAAACAGATTAACATATGCAACAAGAAGAGCTAATGATCCTAACTATATATGCACCCAATACAGTAGCACCCGGATACATAAAGCAAGTTCTTAATGACCTACAAAGAGACTTAGACTCCCGCACAATAAAAGTAGGAGACTTTAACACTCCACTGTCAATATTAGACAGATCAACAAGACAGAAAATCAACAAGAATATCCAGGACTTGAATGTAGATCTGGACCAAGCGGACCTAATAGACATCTACAGAACTCTTCACCCCAAATCCACAGAATATACATTTTTCTCAACACCACATCACACCTACTCTAAAACTGACCACATAATTGGAAGTAAATCACTCCTCAGCAAATGCAAAAGAACAGAAATCATAACAAACAGTCTCTCAGACCTCAGTGCAATCAAATTAGAACTCAGTTAAGGAAGTCACTCAAAACCTCACAGCTACATGGAAACTGAACAACTGGCTCCTGAATGACAACTGGATAAACAATGAAATGAAGGCAGAAATAAAGATGTTCTTCAAAACCAGTGAGAATGAATATACAACATACCAGAATCTCTGTGGCACATTTAAAGCAGTGTCTATTTTTAGCTATAAATGCCCACCTGAGAAGCGAGGAAAGATCTAAAATCGACACGCTGTCATCAAAATTGAAAGAGCTAGAGCAGCAAGATCAAAAAACCTCAAAAGCTAGCAGAAGACAAGAAATAACTAAGATCAGAGCAGAGCTGAAGGAGAGAGAGACACAAAAACCCTTCAAACAATCAATAAATCCAGGAGCTGGTTTTTCGAAAAGATCAACAAAATAGACCACTAGCCAGATTAACAAAAAAGAAAAGAGAGAATAATCAAATAGATGCAATAAAAAACGATAAAGGGGATATCACCACTGATTTCACAGAAATACAAACTACCATCAGAGATTACTACAAACAACTCTATGCACACAAACCAGTAAACCTGGAAGAAATGGATACATTCCTGGACACTTGCACCCTCCCAAGCCTAAACCAGGAAGAAGTTGAAACCCTGAATAGAACAATAACGGGCCGAAGTTGAGGCAGCAATTAATAGCCTACCAATCAAAAACAGTCCAGGTCCAAACAGGTTCACAGATGAACTCTACCAGATGTACAAAGAGGAGCTAGTACCATTCCATCTGAAACTATTCCAAACAACCCAAAAAGAGGGAATCCTTAACAAATCATTTTATGAGACCAACATCATCCTGATACCAAAACCTGGCAGACACTCAACAAGAAAAGAAAACTTCAGGCCAATATCCATGATGAACACAGATGCAAAAATCTTCAATTAAATGCTGGCAAACCAAATGCAACACCACAAAACTTATCCATCACGACCAAGTAGGCTTCATCCCGGGGATGCAAGACTGGTTCAACATGCGCAAGTCTATAAACGTAATTCACCACATAAACAGAGCCAAGACAAAAATCACATGATTATCTCAGTAAATGCAGAGAAGGCCTTCAACAAAATTCAACAGCGCTTTATGCTAAAAACCCTCAATAAACTAGGTATCAATGGAAAGTTTCTCAAAATACTGAACAGGCAAAAACTGGAAGCATTCCCTTTGAAATCTGGCCCTAGATAAGGATGCCCTCTCTCACTACTCCTATTCAATATAGTACTGGGAGTTCTAGCCAGAGCAATCAACTATTCAATATAGTACTGGAAATTCTAGCCAGAGCAATCAGGTAAGAAAAAGAAATAAAGGGTATTCAATTAGGAGAGGAGGAAGTCAAATTGTCTCTATTTGCAGACGACATCATTGTATATTTAGAAGACCCCATCGTCTGAGCCCAAAATCTCCTTAAACTGACAAGCAACTTCAGCAAAGTCTCAGGATACAAAATTAATGTGCAGCAATCACAAGCATTCCTATACATCAATAACAGACAAACAGAGAGCCAAATCAAAAGTGCACTCCCATTCACAATTGCTATAACAAGAATAAAATACCTAGGAATACAACTAACAAAGGATGTAAAGGACCTCTTCAAGGACAACTATAAACCACTGCTCAAGGAAATAAAGGGGACAGATGGAAAAACATTCCATGCTCATGGTTAGGAAGAATCAACATCATGAAATGGCCATACTGCCCAAAGTAATTTACAGATTCAATGCTATCCCAATCAAGCTACCATTGACCTTCTTCACAGAACTGGAAGAAACCACTTTAAACTTCATATGGAACCAAAAGAGAGCCCGCATAGCCAAGACAATCCTAAGCAAAAAGAACAAAGCTGGAGGCATCATGCTACCAGACTTCAAACTATACTACAAGGCTACAGTAATCAAAACTGCATAGTACTGGTACCAAAACAGAGATACAGACCAATGGAACAGAATAGAGGCCTCGGAGGCAACGCCACACAACTACAACCAGCTGATCTTTGACAAACCTGACAAAAACAAGCAATGGGTAAGGATTCCCCTGTTTAATAAATGATGTTGGGAAAACTGTCTAGCCATGTGCAGAAAGCAGAAACTAGAACCCTTCCTGACACCTTACACTAAAATTAACTCCAAATGGATTAAAGATTTAAACATAAGACCTAACATCATAAAAACCCGAGAAGAAAACCTAGGCAAAACCATTCAGGACATAGACCTAGGCAAGGATTTCATGACTAGAACACCAAAAGCATTGGCAACAAAAGCCAAAATAGACAAATGGGATCTAATTAAACTTAAGAGCTTTTGTACAGCAAAAGAAACAATCACTACAGTGAACTGGCAACCAACAGAATGGGAAAAAATTTTTGCAATCTACCCATCTGACAAATGGCTAATATTTAGAACCTACAAAGAACGGAAAGATTTACAAGAAACAAACAAACAAACCCATTCAAAAGTGGGCGAAGGATATGAACAGACACTTTTCAAAAGAAGACATATATGAGGCCAACAAACATATGAAAAAATGCTCATCATTACTGGCCATTAGAGAAATGCAAATCAAAACCACCTTGAGATACCATCTCATGCCAGTTAAAATGGTGATCATTAAAAAATCTGGAGACAACAGATGCTGGAGAGAATGTGGAGAAATAGGAACACTTTTACACTATTGGTGGGAGTGCAAATTAGTTCAACCATTGTGGAAGACAATGCGGCGATTCCTCAAGGATCTAGAAATAGAAATTCCATTTGACCCAGCAATCCCATTATTGGGTATATATCCAAAGGATTATAAATCATTCTGTTATAAAGACACATGCAACGTATGTTCACTGCAGCACTGTTTACAATAGCAAAGACCTGGAACCAATGCAAATGCCCATCAATGATAAACTGGACAAGGAAAATATGGCACATATACACCATGGAATACTATGCACCCATAAACAATGATGAGTTCGTGTCCTTTGCAGGGACATGGATGAGTCTGGAAACCATCATTCTCAGCAAACTGACACAAGAACAGAAAAACCAAACACTACATGTTCTCACTCATAGGTGGGTGTTGAACAATGAGAATACATGAGCACAGGGAGGGGAACATCACACACTGGGGTATGTTGGGGGTGGGGGGGCCAAGGAAGGGACAGTGGGGGGGGGGGTGGGGGGGGAGATTGGGGAGGGATAACACTGGGAGAAATGCCTGATGTAGGTGACAGCAGATGGAGACAGCAAACCACCATGGCATGTGTGTACCTATGCAGCAATCCTGCAAGATCTGCACATGTACTCCAGAACTTAAAATACAATTTAAAAGCATAGATTAACATAAACATTAACAGTTTTTTCAGATTCAGTCTCTAATATGGTAAATGTAGATAAGTATAACTCACGTGAACAAAAGCTCACAGATCCCAAGTTTCACAAATATTTTCACAGGCTAATTTGAAAATTAACCTGTGAAAATTAAAATATTTTAATTTCCTCCAAAATATTATTTTCATGGACAGTCATAGATTGCCTTTCCCTAAAGTAACTTAAAGGAGCATTTTTCACCCAAAGTTTTCAATAAGATGTATAGTATATACAACTCTTCAACAAAGTGCCTCCCACACACATCTGCCATTCAAATAGGTGGCTCAGTAAAATTACAGATTAGTACATATGATCCTTCAATCAAAGCAATGTGTATGTTCTTGCTTCTCCTACTAATACAGAAAACAGAACCATCATTATTCTTTTTTGTGTCCCCATATGGTACCTAGTTCTGAACCTAATATTATTCTGAACCATATGGTACCTAGCTCTGAACTTAATAGATGATGAATGAATGGTTATTAAAAGTGTTTAGTTCAACCATTGTTGAAGATAGTGTGGCAATTACACAAGGATCTAGAAACAGAAATATCATATGACCCAAAAATCTCATTACTGGATATATACCCAAAGAATTATAAATCATTTTATTATAAAGACACATGCACACATATGTTTATTGTGGCACTGTTCACAATAGCAAAGACTTGGAACCAAACTAAATGCCCATCAATGATAGACTGGATAAAGAAAATGTGAAACATATACACCATGGAGTACTATGCAGCCACAAAAAAGGATGAGTTTATGTCCTTTGCAGGGACATGGATGAAGCTGGAAACCATCCTTCTCATCAAACTAACACAAGAACAGTAAACCAAACATCCCATGTTCTCATAAGTGGGTGTCGAACAATGAGAACACATGGACACAGACAGGGGAACATCACACACTGGGGCCTGCCAGGGTGTGGGGGGGGGAGGTAGGGGAGGGATGGCATTAGGAGAAATACCTAATGTAGATGACAGTGTGATGGATGCAGCCAACCACCACGGCATGTTTATACCTATGTAACAAACTTGCACATTCTGCACATGTACCCCAGCACTTAAAGTATAAATATACATATATATATACACATATATATATATATACACACACATATACTAAAAATATGCAAAAAAAATGTTTTGTCTAAGATGACAAATTACCTTGAATTATTATAAAACCATTTTTTAAGTGTTCATTTTCTCATAATTGACATGTTAATTACAAATTTCCATTTCACATCATTCAAATAGTTCTATATTTGTTACAGTTATAGGATTTTAATTCAATGTCATCTCATTTAAAATATATTATAATTCAGACTTCATAATGACCTACTGACCTTGTCACAAATAATAATAATATTTCAATATAACTATATAGTTATATAAACTATAGTTAAATAACTAAAAATTACTACAGAGATAATATTATATTATGCCCTGCAATGTCCTTAAAAGAGCAAAATTATTCTTTTGGATTAGATGAGTAAAGATGAGGGAAGTCATACTTGAGAAGTAGTGTAGACAAATACTCAAATGAAAATGTTTATCTAGGCCTCCCATGTTGTCTAAATTGGTCTGGAAGAATCCAGAAGTATTTTCTTCTAGGCTGGCCAGAATCCTCATGAGAAGAGCCCACTAATATGAGTTGGTTCTTTTCAATTTGACTTTAAAGAGTGATGAAATGGAATTCGAGGAAGTAGGAAAAGAAATCCTAATAACACAAGTGTACTGAACTTGACACATTTCAAATGTGACTGTTTTCACCAACAAACTTGAACATCGTAGGTTATTATCTAGAAACGTCAAAAAATATATTTTCCTGCAGGAAATGTTGCATAAACCAATTAAAGGAATATATTGAGAACTAATAACCAAACCAAGATCTTACTGGGCAACCTCATTTATTTGACTGCTGTGTTATTTCCCACACGTCAAAAGGCAAGATTTTTATTTTTAAAAATCTAAATTTAGATTCAATGGCCTGGTTCTCCTTGTGATGTGAATTTGCCTTTTTAACCTTTCCTTGACTTATTTTCTCTCATTAATTCAACACTGCATATTGGAAAACCAGCTGCATGCCAGACAGTATACAAGGAATTACGGATTCAGAAGTGAACAGGACAGACAGGGTCCCTGACCTCACAGAGTTTACATATTATAGGGGAGTTTCTGAGTCCACACGAATATTCAAATTCAAACTATAATAGGTGTCGACAAGGAAAATATCTGCTGTTTTAGTAGCATATAACAGAACTTAATTATAATGAAATAGAAATAATGTGTATTAACATTAATCCACCACTCTTTTTTTATCCCATTAATCACTAGATAAATGTCACAAAATATACAGCATATATAACTTTAGTGCATATACCACTATTAGGTGTGGTCATCCATTTTCATGATCTGTCTCATAAAACTGCATACACACACATGCACATAATATATATATATATATATATATATATATAATCTCTTTTTGTAGCAGCTATTTACCCTACTACATAAAGATATGGACATAATGTGTATATTTTTATATTGGTGATGCTATGTTAATAATAATTATTATCAATCTATCCTTCTCACTCTTGTTTGACTTTTTACCTCAAGCACACATTTCATTATGTTTCACTATTCAAAAAACTTGAGTTGTGAATTTTCTTATTTATTTGACTGGAATCAGGAGGAATAGCATGACATCATTCTTAAAATATACTTTCAAACCTTATCCATTATCAAATCAAATGTTCACCTCTTCCACAGGACCTTTCTTAGTATTAAGACCCTTTACTTTCAGAGTTTAGAGAACTTTTATTATGGCCTTTCAATGCCAACAAGTAAGGTTTTATGAAAACTAGTACTAATGACGATTCCACATTACTTAGAATAAAACCTATATTACATTGAACTTTTTTCAAATTAGATGCGTGATTCATTTTCTGACCAAAAGGACCAGACTTGACACATTTGCCTTTACTCTGAAGCTGGTTTTGGGAAATAAGCCTTATTATTATATAAAAAACTTAATTATCTATTTTGATAATTGACTCATGATCTAATATCAATAAATGATAGCAGTCAACAACAAAAGAAATGATACAACTCAAAAATGAGGAAAGGACTCAAATAGATATTTCTCTGAAGAGACACATACAGCCATTAAGCATATGAAAGGATGCTCAACATCAATAAATATTAGGAAAATGCAAATCAAAACCATAATGAGATACCTCTTTATACCCATTAGGATGGCTATTATAAAAAAGAAACAGAAAATAAGTGTTGGTATGAATGTGGAGAAATTAGAGCCCAGGTACATTGCAGATGGGAATGTAAAATGGTGCAACCCCTTGGAAAACAGCATAGTGGTTCTGAAAAAATTAAACATGGAATTACCATTCAATACAGCAGTTCAAATTCTGGATATATATCAAAAGAACGGTAAGCAGGACTCAAGCAGATATTTGTGCACCAGTGTTCATAGCAGTGTTATTCACAGTAGATAAAAGTTGAAAACAACACAAATGCACATCAATGGATAAATGAATAAACAAAGGCCAGGCACAGTGACTCACGCCTGTAATCCCAGCACTTTGGGAGGCCAAGGCGGGCGGATCACAAGGTCAAGAGTTCGAGACCATCCTGGACAACATGGTGAAATCCTGTCTCTACTAAAAATACAAAAATTAGCTGGGCGTGGTGGCAGATGCCTGTAGTCCCAGCTACTCGGGAGGCTGAGACAGGAGAATCACTTGAACCCAGGAGGCAGAGGTTGCAGTGAGCTGAGATTGCGCCACTGCATTCCAGCCTGGCAACAGAGCAAGACTCCATTAAAAAATAAATAAATAAACAAAATGTGGTCTATATATACAATGAAATATTATTCATCCTTTGAAGAGAATGAAATTCTAATATATGTTACAATATGGATGAACCTTAAAGACATGTAACCTGAAATATACAAAAGTGAACTGTTTTGTATAATGATACTGCACGTATGGGCTTCTGTAAAAGTAGAGAATTACTTTATTATTGTAATTTTTTAAAGATTTTTAAATGAGACTTGTGTCTTATTTAAATAAGTGAAATAAGCCAGACACAAAAGGATAAATATTGTCATGTTTTCAGTTATGTGAGGTACCTAGAACAGTTAAATACACAGAGACAGAAAGCAGAACAGTGGCTATTAGGAACTGAGGGGAGGGGGGAATTGGGGAAGT
This sequence comes from Ateles fusciceps, assembly GCA_036589455.1. NCBI lineage: Eukaryota > Metazoa > Chordata > Mammalia > Primates > Atelidae > Ateles > Ateles fusciceps. The sequence continues at coordinate 10,189,183 of JAZHEH010003259.1, forward strand.
CATTTTTCAGTGGGTACAGAATTGCAGTGTGAGATGATGAAAAAGTTCTAGACATAGATAGTGGTGATGGTTACACATCAACGTGAATGTACTTAATACAAATGAAATTTTGGAAATGCAAATCAAAACCACAATGAAGTATGACTTTACAGCCATTAGGATTGCTATTAAAAAAAAAAACAGAGAATAAGTGTTAGTATGGACGTGGAGAAATTGAAGCCTTGTACATCAATGTGAGTATACGTAATGCCACTGAACTGTACACTTAAAATGGTTAAAATGGTAAATTTTATGATGTTATGTATATTTTACCACAATTAAAAATTTTAAATAACGAAATTGATGAAAAACAAGGGGATACATGCAAATATGTTAGCTATCTGGGAGCAACCTCTCTGTTTTCATACCATTGTTAATCATCAGGCATTAGACACAGCCTCTGCATGTATATTATTGATGAGCATAACAGACACCCTAATAGGTTTTTGTAAGGGCTTTTCTACAATAAATTGTTTTAATTGCCAAGAAATTGGAGAGTATTTTATGTTTAACCAAAGACTACGTGTGTTCTTAGACTTTAGAACCTACTTTACAGAACAGAAGTAGGACTTTGGAAACTTAGTTGCTCAAATCTTTTTTTGCATTTGGAAATCATACTCCTTTTGGACAGACAGATTTTACTGTAGTATCTTGTGTGCAATAAACTGTACCTGTTTATCTGAAGTTCTTCATCCTGGGATGAAATACCAGCAAAACTGTAGACTTTTGAAACAGGCTCAACATTAAATACAATGTGGTTTTTTCTACATGCTAAAGTACTGGCTTCATAGTAGATATGACCTTACCTAGGAGAAAATATTTTCCATTTGGATAAGCTCTCAAATGAGATGAAAGGGAAATAGTTTTGGATTTCCCAAAAACTAAGGAAAGAGCTCAATTTCTTAAGGAATGTGCAAAACAATTTTGCTAATCAACACAAATTAACCTACTTTTATTATGAAAGTGTCTACTTATATCTATTTAAAGTAAAAATCCAAAATAATGGCAATAAATGCTATCTTAGTACTAGTAATTGATTTTTATTAATAATACAATGGGAATGAGTCTCATTTAAAAACCTAAAGAAGAAAGGAAAAATTCCCCCCGAGGGGGAAGGGGGGGAGGAAAAAAATAATATTAGAAAAGGGATACTGTCTCTACTTTTAGAGAGACCACAAGTGGAGTAGGATTGTGTAAACCATTTCACTGTTTTATTTTTATTTATTTATTTAATTTTTTTTTTGAGACGGAATCTTGCTCCATCACCCAGGCTAGAGTGCAGTGTTGCAATCTCGGATCACTGCAACCTCCATCTCCCAAGTACAAGCGATTCTCCTGCCTCAGTCTCCCAAATAGCTGGAATTACAAGTGTGTACCCAGCTAATTTTTGTATTTTCAGTAGAGATGGGGTTTCACCATGCTGGCCAGGCTGGTCTTGAACTCCTGACCTCAACTGATCTGCCCATTTCATCTTCCCGAAGTGCTGGGATTACAGGCCTGAGCCACCGTACCTGGCTGCATTTCACTTTTACATTTTTCAGGTCACATAGATCTCTCAAGGAGGTCTTAAACCTGTAGGAATAAATAATAAAGAATCTCTTGGCCAAAATTTGATAGCTCTTGCAGCTTAATTTTAAGTGTAACAGAAAAGCATTGAAGTCAAATCATTATATGCCAATGCCTTTAGAATGAAAATGAGGAAAAAAAGAAATATCTGACTATGCGAGTGTCAAAGTAGAGAGAGAAGTAAATAGAATTATTGTCAAAGGAAAATATGTACACCTTCGTTTGGCAGTCCATACCGAGAATCGGACACCTGAGAATCTAGCAATTTCTTGTTTCTATTATTAGCATGTGAAATCTCAAACACAATCCATTTCTTACAAATACCTATTGCTTAATCTCAGTGTACTTATTCCAGTGCCTGATCTTTAGTAATGCAGAAATCAAAGGAAAAATATTAAAATGTATTTTATCACATTCCACCCAATACGACATGACTTCATTAATGAATGACAGGTTCTCTAAAGCCAAAGAGAAATTTTTGCTATATATAGAATGAGACCTAGGACTTCTTTTGTCAGATTTTTATGTTCTTTTTTAATTGGGCCAATAAATATAATATAAACTAATTGAGCAAAAGTACAGAAATGTACCAACAGGTTTTATTATTGACAGTATTGAAACGGGACTACATTGTTACTTTATACCCAGGTCACCAGCCATCTCAGATTGGAAATGACCCATTTTCAGTAATTAAGGTAAAAATGAGTTTTGATTTCAAGCATTCCCCATGTGCTTATGCAGTCTTAAATTTTAATACAACTTTGGGGAAAACCCTATGAGATTTGTTCTAAATCAACTCACATTCAAAAGATAAGTTTTTCTAAAAGATTGTATTTTATGCTGATACTCACTGATACTCATAATTAGCACTTAACACAGTTACAGACAGAAATGGGGAGGACATAGTTTGATTTAAATGCCTAAAACTATGTCCCTGTAGTCCTCTTTTCCTTAAGCCTTAGTCAAAATTAATTTCTGTTTAAAAAAATTTCTACTTTTATTTTAGATTCAGGGGTACATGTACAGGTTTGTTACAAGTATTGTGTGAAGCTAAGGTTTGCAATACAAATGATCCCATCACCTAGTTAGTGAGTATAATACCTAATAACCCAATAGTTAGTCAACCCTTGCCTCCCTCTCTCCCCCTGCTAGTCGTCCCCAGTGTCTATTGTTGCCATTTTTATGTCCACAAGTGCCCAGTGTTTAGCTCCCACTTTTAAGTAAGAACATGCAATATTTGGTTTTCTATTCCTGCATTAATTCACTTAGGATTACAACCTCCAACTGCATCCATGTTACTGCGAAGAACATGATTTTATCTTTTTATGGCTGCACAGTACTCCATGGTGTATATGTACCACATTTTCTTTATTCAATCCACCACTGATGGGCACCTAGGTTGCTTCTATGTCTTTGCTACTGTGAATAATGCTGAAATGAACATACAAGTGCATGTGTCTTTTTGGTAGAATTATTTATTTTCTTTTGGATATTTACCAAGTAATGGGATTGCTGGGTTGACTGGTAGTTCTGTTGTAATTTCTTTGAGAAATCTTCAGACTGCTTTCCACAGTGGCTGAACTAATTTACATTCCCATCCACAGTATATCAGTGTTCCCTTTTCTCCACAGCCTCACCAGCATCTGTTGTTTTTTGACTTAGTCAAAACGAATTTCTAAAACTTAACTTCTAGGCAATTATATTCTGAATGAAAGGGAATCTTCTGGTACCCTTCAGTCAGTTAATGAACATATTGTTATCTATTCAGATTTCTGGATTGCAGATATTAGTAATATTTTTCATGATATGTATTTGGACCAGAAAGAAAGAAATCAGAGATATTTATTTATTTATTTAGACCATAGAGCAACCCCAGTACAGACCTTCATTTTCCTGCTGAATGTAAGAATCATGACTTCAGTCCCAGTTCTAAACCCAACACTAATATAAAAGGAATGCCTAAGTCCAATGACCTCTTAGCATCAACATATTAGGACTAACTAACTTTTTTTATCTGTTGAGTTTTTCACTATTTTTGAGTCCAACTGGCAGACTTGACCGAGCGATGGGTGAAAAACATATACTGACACAGGCTTGCCAGACAGTGCAGCCAGGGGCCCTCTGCCAAAGTCAGCAGTGACCCCCATAAGCCAGCAGCCTTCGCATTTATTTAGTTCAGATTAAATGACAAAGGTGTCAAGTAAACACCATTAGAGGGTAATTAACATTGCCCACCCATCAAGTAGAATGTTCAAATGTTGATCTTAGTACCACATGAATAAACAAGCTCCTCTACATTCTCTTTTGTCTGCTCTATGCTATTAGCTCAAGGTAAGAGGATTAGGCTGCCTAACCACCTTCCTAGGCTTCAGCCATAACCTAACTTCAGCAATAACCTTCTTCCGAGGCTTTTGCAAAACCTTCTGGCCTTCCAAGAAGGTTTGCATTTTCTAAAATTTTTCCCGCTATTCTGACCAATCTCCTACACACTATATGAATGAGAGTGATTAAAGCAGAATTCACACTCATCATCTCTGGGATCAACATAGTATGATAATTTGCATGTAGTCAATCACAGCAAAGATGTGAACTGAAAACCCCTAAGGGAAACAATCACAAAAAGGGAGTTTTCCTAGCAGGGATGTCCAAGGGAGAGAATACAGTCATGAGTTCTTAGTTTGTATCGCTGGTTGGGCCAGTAAAGCCCCTTCCTCATCCCTCTTTTCCACTTATCAATAAAGACAGAAACTAAAAACCATGGCTTTGGGCTGCTAAAAGTCTAAAACAAAACAAAACAGAACAGCAGCAACAACAAAATAAGGATTTGAACAGGCTTGCTAAAGGATATGAAAACTCTGAGCTTTCATCATTAATAAATAACTATGTTGCTCCTGCTGCAGGGAACATAATGTGCCACCATTCTCCTGCAGCTGGAAGATCAAGTTCCTGCCACAAGGTTCTGGACCTCACTTTGAAGGAAGCCTTTTTACAGGATCCAGCTCCAGCCCCCAGGGTGTTATAGGCAGGAGAGAGACCAAGAGCATCCACATGTACACAACAAGGCACCTAATGGACTCCTGCATGTTCCTATCTACATTTCCTTACCTTTAACCACTACCTAAAGGGAGCTCTTATTTAGATAAAGTAAATGAGTTTATGTTGGATAATTCTTTTTATATTAAATAATCCCATAATAACTATAAGTAATTTGAAAAGGCAATCTCTGGTCAGTTTTTACTTATTATGTTGAAACCAGTGGAATAAATATAGTATGGCTCATGGTAAATCTGAGGCTCCTGTAGCTTTGAAAATACCCAAGGCATTTCAACCTGACCTCTCTAATATCACAGACATAGCAGGGCACATGCTAAAATGCAGGCTATTTACTTTCCAGCTCAGCTCTTTTTCTATTCTATAACATGCATCCCATAAAAAAATTCCCTCATTACCAAGACCAACTTACATAAATTACAAACTTACAATTTTTGTCGGAATTCAGTGAGTGAAAATACTTCCTAGAAGACAAAGATTGAGACTTTTCCATGATTTTTTTACCTTGGCATCCTAATTTTATTTAATATATCAAGTGAGAAACAGAAAAGTTAAGTACCATTTTAAATTATTTTATTGACAGATCCAACCAAAACTTCAGTGGTGAAAAGTACTGAGCTGAAGTGGTGAAAAATATTACACGGCCTTTTACATAAAATGACACATCCTTAGTACTAAGTTATATTTTAATGTCTTGAAATCAGAATGCATCTTAAAACCAATGTGTTCACTGTCACACACAAAAACATATTTAAATCAATAATAGATCTTACAACCAACATAAACACAATAGTCTACTAAGCCATTACATTTTGACTCTAACTACAAAAGAAATGAAGCCTCATATCTGAGATCCTAGGAAAGTCTATGTAATTGAGACTTGTTTTTTTATCCTATAACTGCTGGCCCAGAGTTTAAATCTCTCATTTTTCTTTTTATTAATCAAAACTCTCCTTGGTAATGTTCTTCCCAGTCAGTGAAGAAAGCCGAAATGGTCATTGCAGAATGTATGTCTCTCATGTTTTCCACCGCAAGTTTCTTTTCTTTTTCAGTCATAATTCTAACGTTGATTTACAGAGTTACAGAAAATGTCCCTCAGAGTCCCAGTAGAGAGAGACTACTGATTTCTCTCCTCGGCACACTCTGGCTTCATCACCTTTTCGACTTCAAAGCTAGCCTGTCCCCTGGACATACCCAGAAACTATGAAATATTAGGTTGGCACAAAAGTAATTGCAGTTTTTTATTCCTGGCAATGTTCAAGGTCGAAGCCAGGAAGGAACTCCATAAATTCCCCAATGCTGAGAAACGAGAAAACACTCATTTTTCTCAGGCAGAAGAGGGTTCTCAAGTAATCACCATCACAGCTTTGCGGAACATGCAAACCGTCTTTTCTTTGACTAGAAGGATGCCATAAGACTTACCCATTTAGTAAGGGATTTCCCTGAATGTAAACAGGACTCTGAAGCCATCCATCTGTCTTTCTCTAGCTACACCTGCTTTAACCTTTCTATACAGGCCCTGTTGTCAAGCCCTTGTTAATAATACGCTGGATTGATCTTAAGTTCTCTACCTCTTTGGGAGGGAAGCACTCTATGTAAAATAATATCTGTGAAACATTGAAGTTTGTGGGTTCTACCAAAGCTGTTTCTTGGTAAGCAGGGTTTGGATTCTCATTTCCAAATGTCACCTCCCTGGAAGCTGAAGTAAAATCACCCATTCAGCCACATGCAATCAGTCCCCTTCCCTCACTAAAATAGTCCTTAATGCTTTTCTCTGCATGCTAACCCCTTCCTTCCACAAATTCTCTCCAGGCTACGGGGAGTGCTCTGCACCGGCAGCTTCTGTCCTACCCTCATCTCTCTCTCTCTCTCTGAGTAGGGTTCATGTAACATATCTAATGGCGGCATAAAATGAAGAAATGCAAAGAGGGAAGAAGTGTGAGTTCACTGAATTATTTCTTGACGCTTCCCTGCTCCCCCTCCTCACCTTTCTCCAGCATCGTCATTGGGCCCTCCCTGCTGTGCCCAGGCCAGTCCTTTCTCTCCCCCACCTGCCCTGCTCCTGAAAAGGAAAGCCTACAGGTCAGTCTATTTCCCCATCCCAATCCCACGTACACCCACAACTGCAGCAAGATCCAACCCCACCTCCCCTTCAGGACCTAAATAACAAAAGCAAAAACAACCAAAACAGAGATGAGAGGGACTAGAAAAGAAACTTTTTTATGTCTGTTTTGTCTCACACATTTCTAAAGCGAAAACAAAGACAAAAGCACAATGAATAAAAACCTCGGAATAAAGCTAAGACATCTTATGAGAACATTTTCACACACACACAAATTGTCAAAAACATTATGAGAAGTTTTGTAATTCTATTAGTAGAATATTCCATTTCAGGAGAATGATATACTTGAAAGGCCCTTCTGCATGAGACTGAGGACCTACTTTTGAAACCCTCATTTTTCACTTGGCAGAACACCTGCATACACTCCGAAGCCAGGTTCAGCTTAATTCTTGACTCTCTTATTTGCTATCAGTGTGACCTTGGAAAAGTTATTTAATCTTCTTATGACTCAGTGTTTAGCAATCTGAGAAAGACGATACCTACCTAATATGGTTGTTAGAGAGGAACAAGTAAATTGATACACATTAAGCACTTAAGAACGATACTTGGCATAGTAAGCACGTAGAAATAGTATTACTATTATGATTACATAACACTTTATTTCCTATTTTAAATTTTAATTTTAAGTTCTGGGGTACCTGTGCAGGATGTGCAGGTTACATAGGTAAACATGGCCATGGTGGTTTGCTGCCCCCTGTCAACCCATCACCTAGGTATTAAGTCCAGCATGCATTAGCTATTTTTCCCAGTGCTCTCTCCTCCTTTCGCTGCATGACAGGCCCCAGTGTGTGTCGTTCCCCTCCCTGTGTCCATGTGTTCTCATTGTTCAGCTCCCATTATAAGTGAGAATATGTGGTGTTTGGTTTTCTGTTCCTGTATTAGTTTGCTGAAAATAATGGCTTCCAGCTCCATCCATGTCCCTGCAAAGGACATGATCTCATTCCTTTTTATGGCTGCATAGTATTCCATGGTGTGTATGTACCATATTTTCTTTATCCAGTCTATCATTGATGGGCATTTACGTTGATTCTATGTCTTTGCTATTGTAAATAGTGCTGAAATGAACATATGCTTGCATGTATCTTTGTAATAGAATGATTTATATTCCTTTAGGTATATACCCAGTAAAGGGATTGCTGGGTCAAATGGTGTTTCTGGTTCTGGATCTTTGAAAGAATCGCCACACCGTCTTCCACAATGGTTGAACTAACTTACATTTTCACCAATAGTAACATATTATTTCCAAATAGGTTGCAAATTTCCAAACATCCTTATGAACTAGAATCTGTATAGAAGATAGGGACTTTTGTTAATTTCTTTGAGAGAAAATTTTAGGATAATGTTCAAATTTGTATTAAGCAGAATGATAGATTGTTCTCTTTATGCACAGCCAATAAATAGCAAAAAGAAGTAATCTATTTGAAAAAGCTAGTATGTAAATTTGACACAAGACATCTTTAGGGGCTGAAACATGGAATTAGCCCTTGGGAGATTACATGCAGTATTTTCTTCTGGAAATATTAAGAAAGGAACAGCTAATTCTTTTTTCTGGATGCCTTAAAATTCACCAACTTAAAGGTAGACTATTAAGTGAACCTTATGAGGTTCCCTTGAGCCCTCTTACTCCATTTTGATACAGGTACGCGTGATCAGGCTCTTAGAAGTTATCTCTATGGCCCTTTTTGTTTGAGGCCTCATGAAGGCTTCAATTCAGCTCACCTCCTCCCTCTACCTAATACGAGTTTTCAGGGAATGAATAGCATTTCAACACAAGAAATGACTGATAGTTTCCAGGGCCTCTTGTGGTTACTACAATATCATTATAGTGGGCCAGGGCCAGGCCTACTGCAGCTAGATGGCAGTGAGAAGGAGACCACCGCAGTATGTTAATTCGGATACAGCAAATAATTCCTTAATTAGCGTAGATTTTGTGTGTGCTAAGGGGCCTTTGTCCCAGCCTGTTAGTTACAAATGGTAGGAGACTGCATTAACTCCATGCAGTTTCATGGCCTTGTGACTTAACAGGTTCTTGTGGTGGCCAGATTGACCACCCACCACTGCTGGCCCTCTGTTTTGCCACATCACAGAGCATCAAAGAGCCAGTCTATTCACTTATGTCCCTGTCTGTTAAATATCCAATAAAGTGCTGAACTAAAGAGAATAAACTCGAACAAGAGGAAGTTCTTCTAACCCAGACTGACCCTTTGTTAGTCTACCCTACTTCATTTACCATTTGGTGCTGAGAATGGGTTTTACGTTATGTCAATCCAACCAGATAGCTTCATGAAAGTCTATTTAGGTTTGGAAAATAACATGCATGCCAGGCTCCTTGCCATTTCAATAATACCCAAACAATATTAACATGATGAAAGCTAGCAAAAGCAAGTAATGATGCTTCCATCATCCAGAATCCTAGTGTGATGTGTGGAAACCCTTCTTTTTCTCCAATATCACCAAGATTAAGCAAATGCAAACTCAGTTATCAGAAACCATTCTCCTCTTTTAATTTGAGGACCTCTCTAAGTTAAAGCTATTTTCTGCATCCACACAAAAAGCTTCCTCCCTACCCTTAATGTACTGGGTATGAAGCAGTAACAACGTGCCAAATGCTATGAAAGACATAATATCTTTCAGCATTGCCTGCTGAGTTCACAATCTACACTACAGCTGGCTGCAATAGCTAGAAGCTGTCACCTGAGATTTTTCTGCCTTTGGAGGTGGTCCAATGAGAAAACCTTCCCATCAAGATTGTTAGGGTCAGCAATACCTCCTTGAGAACACTTGTTGGGGTGACATTTTACCATTCCAGTGATAATATTAAGGGGATATAATACAGAAAAAGCAATTCCAAGAATGCCACAGATTCCAAGAGAATCAGAGTGCCTGCCTATTTACTACCTGACAATCACAGCCTGGGAGCCCAGAGCCTGTCCCTTTGGTCATGCTTTGGATCTAATTGAATCTCATATGTCTTTGACATTAACCTATGAAAAGGGCATTATGCTCACAACGCGCAGAGCAGATCTGAATTAAATTTCTTTGAGACCTAAAGTAGAAAACTCTGAACCCCTTCCCCCTTTCCCCCTCTCCCATTCTTTCCCCTTTTTAAATTGCCATAACAATGACAAAAAATGCTTTTCTCAGTATTATTTCATGTTGCCCCTCTGCCCTCCCCACCTCCCCCCCAGTCTAAAACACTAGGAGTCTCTGGCCTCAAGGGTGCTAGTCTGTCACCTTAGAGACTGTTTCCTTACGAGGCCATGGAGTGGCAGAGGGCATGCCTTTGCTGCATACTTTGGCAACCATGCATTGCTGAGTGCTGCTCTCATGAATGGAAGTCTTTCACTGCCATCTGGACATGCCCACAGGCATAAACATTTATTTTTTTTTCATGAAGAGGACCAGGGAATACACGTTGCATCAGTAAGCCTCCTGAATGACAGACAAAGCCATCTCATATGTTGGGACGGCTATAATCACATCACAGTTGATATAACATTAACTCTGTCTCTAATGGCATTGCTTCCAGACAAGGTCAAATTTAATGTTCAGTTTAGACATTCTTCATCTTTTTCAGGCAAGCAATGTGAATTAGAAAGAGCTATGGAAAGCGGGGTAGAAAGAGGCTGTCACTGTGCTATGGGAGACCACTGAGTTTTACCCAAGTATAAACATACCACCTTACAGAGTCAAGGAGGGACTGTTCATACCTCACTAGCATTTCTCTAGGTGGAAGACCAAGAGAAGGGATTCTTTCCCTTGGCTTGGCAAAATAAGACTGGCACTTACTTCATTCAAAGGCATTTTTATGGTCTTCATAGACAAACATTACGGATGAAATTCTTAACATATTTATAAGAACACAGACTTTGTACTTGTTTGGGGGTGGCAGAGGGGAGAATGTGACAAGGGCTGTATTATGTTTTTCTGTAAACAAAGTTGCCATGAACTTGGAATTCGATCACATCCAGCTTTAAATTTTATTATTCAGTGTATCTACTGTTTTGCTTGGACTTTGGCATAAAACTCCTAAATAATTTACTGAAAATTTTTAGTAATTTTTCTGCTCTTACAGATATAAGTAATTTACATCTCTATCATCAATTTTCTCAGGTATGAGGTCTTTTACATGTCTCTAGTTCATTCATACACACACAGGGACAGAAGCAAAATACAGAATTCCAGCCATACTCATCTTACATAACAAAAATAAAAGTCTCCCCGGGAACCAAGACTTCTCATAGAAAGAGATGAAGGAGAGAAATCTTAGGCAGAAAACAAACAAACAAAGAAAACAGATAATAATATTCCTAATATGGCAAAAAGGGCAACGGGATGAGAGAGCCAAGAGCTCTGGACAAGGAACAAGTAGGTGTCAGTTTTAAGAATTTTGCCACTTGTGAAAAAAAAAGACGTGTCTCCTAAAAATCTTTACGGACTGATGAAAGGACCAGGGAGATGGCCAGCTAAATTTTTACAAAAATTGTATCACACTGAACACTCTTGCCACGACCACTGATTAATCTGGTCTGGTCCCAAACATGACTTGGAATGGAACTGGGAAGTCTGTGACAATATACCCTCTTGTCATAACAAGAAGTGATATTGTTTCCTTGCTTGATGATAAAGATTTCCAGTTCAGTAAAAATCTTTGTTGACCAGATATAAAAATGTTCCTTTTCAGCTGTTAAATTGACCCTGGGCTTTTTCCTCTCCCTCCCCGCTCTGCCTTTTGCCTTTAAAAGTTCAGGATGTCTCAAACAGTAACTGTTACATTCTGTCTAGCAAGCCTGGATTGTGGACAGTGATCTAACCTCCTGGAAAAAACATGGAGTTCACCCAAAAACTGAGAGAGACATTTCTCGCCCCAGCCGCCAGCTCATAGGTTTCAAAGCTCTGGGACAGACCTCATGAACAGCTTGGGGCTTTAACGTGTAAGCTGGCAGCGCCAACTCAAATACTGAAAGCACTTCAGCAGGTATAAACAGCAGCCACACACCAGGCCAGACTCAGAGGAAGGTGGGTGGGGGAACCAGCCAGCGGCCCTTGCCTGCATCACTCTCCCTCGGCCTTCTGTGGCTGGAGACACATGGAGAAAAATTGGACACACCCTCATTGGATGACAAATTAAGAGAATCAGAAGTCTCAGATTAAATGATTAAATTAATATAGAAATATCTTTCCTCTTGAAAAGCAAGAGATCTTGCTAGTGTGTACACACACACACACACACACACACACACACACACACAGAGAGAGAGAGAGAAGCATCTTTGCAGCAGTTAAGTCACCTATAATCATTTCGAATTGCTTGAAAGCAGCAAAATTAGCCTTTGATGGGAAATGTAGAAATAAAGACACTTCTTTCTCCTCTGGGGACTTTGCTCTTTTTCTTAGCATAGTCTCAGTGTTTACCCTTTCCTCTGGGCCGACCACACTGTTTTAAACATGCTTGGCTTTCCATATGTTGATATTTATTGCTGGCCTCAGCTTTCAATGCTGACACAGGCACTAAATCTCAGTGCTTCTAGATCAACGTGTCTGATTGTACACTTGGAAAACAAAAGAGAACGTTCCCACCACTGAGGAGAAAGCCATCAACTTTATAGGATATAAAGTGACTGGACTTACCTGGAAGCATTCCTTCTGCTCCCTGAGATTTTTAAAGCAAGACAATTAACCATTACAGATGCTACTCATTTTCATACAAGCCGTTTTCTAACAAGAAGGAAGTACCTTCCCTTCCCCAAGAGTTTGTTGACTAATATAGCTTCTTATAAAGAGAATATTTATTTTTAAGCTTATATTTCTTTATACTTTTACCCTATTTTGTATTTAGTTGAAGTTCACTTAATAAACTTTATTTCAATAACTTTGAAATTGTTTTTCATTCACTTACTCAACTAGCACTTACTGAGTGCCCACGAAATGCACCATGTTGCTCTTACAGATATGAGTAATTTACATCCCTATCATCAATAAATATAGCCCCTAATTGGAAAAACAGTCTTTGAAATTATGCATTGTAAAGTTTGCCATACAAAACCCTTAAATCACTCGAATATTATATGCACTAATTACCACTAAAATATTTATGGAAGCACATACTGCATTCTGAACTCTCCCCTTAATTTTATGGAAGTACAAGTCACAGAAATCATGTTCCCTGCTACAAAAGGACTCACAATGTACCTAATTAAAGCATATTTTACTTGTTTCATGCTTTATATGTTAAAACTAAGACATATATGAAATGAACATCTCTCTAAAAGCCACAGACTCGCAATATGATAGACTGTTATACCTAATAAAAATTGACAGGGTGTGCATATAGATATTTGCCAGCCAAATTCTTAATGATAGAGTGTGATCTCTCCAAATTTAAAAAACTATGTAGGACAATTCAAAATCATTTTGGTAATTAGCTTTGACTGGAGCTAAGTAGAAGAAATGTGGCCAGTTGGTGATGATTGACTTCTGCTTTTCTAAGTTATCAAAATCCAAAGATGTACAAAGTACTTCATAAAGGGTGTATCTGTTTCTATTTTAATTCTTTTTATTAATTTAGGAAAAACTTGACTCTTACATCACTAAGAAGCCATACTTCAAAATAAAGTGAACTTTATATTGGTTTTGAACTCTTCTAAATGACTTCTCAAATCTAGATGAAGCTATTTGGTTTTTAAAATAAAAACACTTAGTGTAATGAGATTGTTTCCCTATTCATAGATATATAGAGCTAATTAACTTTATAGAACTCTGGAAGAAAGATTTTTTTTTCTTTTTGACTTATTTGTAAGTTGAGAAATCCAAGCTTAATGAAATCACTCATTTGCTGTATCACTGATTTAGTTATATTGTGGATCCAGCTTTAAAAATTCCCTAAATGTCACTTGAGTGAAATTAAATGCACCATGTGAATTACATTTTGCTAACAGATCCTGTGCTCTCAACAAAGAGCAAGAAGATAGGAAGAGTACAATGGTCTCTTGCTATTTTTACTTGATTTTTTGTTGCTCAAGTCCTCTAGGATCTCAGAGGGAAATCTAGGTTTATTGAGTCTACACCGAATCAGATATTTTAGAGCCCATGACATATATCAACTCTTGCATGTGTTATCTTCCTGTTTCAGATGCAGAAAGAGATTCAAAGAGGTTAAGTATCGTTCTCAATGTCAAACTGCTAGTTAGGTGTTAGAGCCAGAATTCCAGTCTGACTATTCCAAGATCTGATGTCTTTCCAATACATTGTGTTCAATTCTTTATTCCAGACTTTGATATATCCATGTCATGTTTGTACTAAAATGTACATAATTTGTACCTCTGTGTAGTATAAGAATTCTTATTTGGCCACCAACAGAAAAACATGATGTTAAAAATGAAATATTAAAGTCAATCTCATTAATAGGAAAAAGACAAGGACATACATTATCGACATTGCTGTTCAACATTATTCAGGAGATTGTGAATAACACAAAAAGTAATAAAAGAAGAACACATATACATACATATTGGAAAGAAAAGATAAGTTGTACATTCATATGTAGACATGATTATACATCAAGGAAATTTATGAGAACCAAGTATAACATTGATTTCAGAAAGCTATTCATGTTTAAAATAAATATGTGTAACTATCACTATTTGTCTTTTTATATCAGCAATAATTGGTTACTTGAGCCAGTATCTGGAAAATCCTATTTACACCATTAAAAACAATTTAAATGGACTAGAAATAAGTGTAGCATGAATGGGATAAAACTAACATATAAAAACAAGAACTATAAGACATTAATGACTTATACATAAAAAGACATGAATAAATGGAGCTATCACGTTCTCCACGTGTATATCATGGTAAAAGTCCTCACTATTATAAAGATTACCTCTAAATTAATCTATAAATTGAATGCATTCACAATAAGATTATAGATGATATTGACAAATTGATTCTAAACTTCATGTAAAAATGAAATATGTAAGAAAAGTAGAGATTTTTAAAAATATTTTTTAAAATCCACGGTAATGAAAGCAGTATGATTTGAACAAAGAAGTAGTCGATTTGACTGTATCAACCGTAAAACTTCAACATATGCCCATACAAACAAGGGCATATACCAAGACAATTGACAGCATGCACAAAAACATTGTAATTATATGTATTACAGACAAAATTGAATGTTTAAACTGCATTGTGAACAGAATATCTGAACCAAATCAGTGAGAAAAATACTAAAACAATGACAAAAATAGAAAAATGAGCAAAGCTTATAAACTGGTTTTTCACAGACATGGAAATACAAATGGCCAAATGAATAAATAAAGCTGTTCAACCATCCTGGAACTATTAAAATACAAATAAAACAACCAGGAGTTTTTTGTTTCGTTTTGTTTTGTTTTGTTTGCTCCAAATGGCTGTAAATTTTAATGATAAACTTTGAGTTTGTAGGGAGAAAGGAAAATGTCTATGATTGTCACTTAGGTGTATAAATTGATACTGACTTTCTGGAGGATAATTTGACAATGGCTTTAAATTTTAACTGTGTGTATCTTTAAACCAAGCGATTTGCTTTCAGTAGGTTTTAGAGAAATGTGAACCAAAACAAGTATGTATCAAGAGTTTCAGGACAATGTTGTAATGCTGAAAAATACTAATTCCCTAAGGATCCATCAAAAGGGAAATCACTAGATAAATAAAATATATCTATGCAGTGGAATAATTTGTAACAAAAAGAATGAAGAGGATCTACTTCTTTGAACACGGATAGATCTCAAAATAGAGACATTAAAGGTAAATACACGCCATTCATTATTCAAGTTTTTACAAAAAGAAATTAAAAATAAGAATATATCAGATGAGTAGTAAAGTTTAAAGAAAGATGTGTGTATATATACACACATATATACATACTTGCATGTGTACATATACATACATATATACACGTATATACACATATATACACATATACGTGTGTGTATATATATATATATATATATACATCTCAGATCTAAGAAAATAACTGAGAAAAGAACTAGAACTTTTGAAAAAAGGGGCCAATATTATTATTATTAGGCACTTTTATGAAAGGATATATATATATATATATAATATGTGTATATATAGATATAAAACTGAGAAAAGAACTAGAAATCTGGGGAAAAAAGGGACCAATATTAGTATTATTCGGCTCTTTTATAAAAGGATATACTATGTGTATATAATGTTCAGAAAGGCTTAAGTTTGATTGTCTGCAAATTAACTAAAAATCCAATGCAATATCAAACTCAATTCCCTTTCTTTTTAGAACTTGACAATTTATCATATAAGGAAAAAAAAAACTGAAATGTAACCAATGCCTTTTTGTAATAGAGTAATGAGGGAAAAAATAATTAAGACAGTATGGTATTAGTATAGAAAAAGGCTGGTAGATTTAAGGAATAGAATAGGAAGCCTGGAAACAGATACTTGAATATTAGTTGAGACCCTCTGATTACTAAGTCTAATTTGCCTAAGCAAAAAAAAAAAAAGTATATCAAAGAAACAAATAAAAAACACAAAAACAATCCATATACACCCATGTTCATTACGGCATTATTCATAATAGCCAAAAGTTGAAAGCAACCCAAGTGCCCCTTGACAGATGAATGGATGAACAAAAAGTGGTGTATATGTACAATGAAATGTTATTCAACCTCAGAAAGGAGGGAACTTCTGACACATGCTACAATGTGAATAAACTTTGAAGACATTGTGCTAAACAAAATAAGTCAGTCACAAAAGGATAAATATTGTATGAATCCAGTTATATGAGGTATCTATAGTAGTCAAATTCATTGAGACAAAGTAGAATGGCGGCTGCCAGGGACTACAGGAGGAGGGAAACAGGAAAGTATTGTTCAGTGGGGATGAAGTTTCGTTTTGGGAAGATGAAATAGTTCTTCTGGGATTACTGAATAACTGGAATCAAGATGGCCCACACAACCAGGTTTCTTTCCATTGCATTTCTCTGTATACTTGCTTTATTTACTTTTACTAGATACTGCATTTTCCCATTTAATAGAAAGCACAGATGTCAAATAGCCCCTGAGTTTTATACTACATGGTCACCTGTTTTACAGCAAAGGTGCCGCTATAGCACATTTCAATAAAGGGTACAGAATCAATTGGATACCTATATGGAGGAAATTTGAGTATATCATATAAAATTAAGATGGATTGTCAATCTAACAACAACAACAAAAAAGTAAAACAATAAAGCTTCTAGTAAAAAACATAACTTTAGGTAGGCCAACATTTCTTAAGCAAGTCACAAAAGGTACTAATTATAAAGGAAAGTTTGAGGAAACAGACTTCTTTAACGTTAAGAACTTGTTTATTGAATGATATGATGAAGAGAAAAAATATTTCTAACTGTAAATATGAGACATTATATATATCAAGGAACACACACCCAGAAAAAAAAAGAAGTCTTACAAATAAATAAGAAAAGAAAAACCCAATTTTTAAAATAGGCAAAAGACTTGGAAAGGTGTTTCACAAAAGAAAACATCCAAATTATTGATAATCATATGAAAAGGTGATAAACGTCCCTAACAATCAGGAAAATACATTGAAAACCATGATGATATACCTCTACACAACCATTAGAATGACCAA
The DNA here is from genome assembly GCA_036589455.1 of Ateles fusciceps. NCBI lineage: Eukaryota > Metazoa > Chordata > Mammalia > Primates > Atelidae > Ateles > Ateles fusciceps. The sequence continues at coordinate 10,206,617 of JAZHEH010003259.1, forward strand.
ATTTTTTAAAAATAAGTAATACCAAGAATTGGCAAGAATATGCAAATGATACTACCCCACATTGCTGGCATAGTGATAAACTGGCACAATTCCTCGAAAACCGGCAGCATCTTTTACAGTTGAATGGACGCCTATTCTATGAACTAGCAGTTCCACTCTGAGTTAAATGTCCAACCGAAATGTGTACATGTATATACCAAAAGGCGTGTGTAAGAATCATAACAGTGTTATTTGTAATAAACACCTAAAACAAACAAAATGTCCACTAACGGTACAATGGGTAATTTACAATATATTCCTGCAGTAGACTACCAGGCAGATGAATGAACTATTGATACCTGCAACAACAGGGATGGTTATAACCATCTAATAATTGCAAAATGTTGAGTGAAAGAAGCCAGACTATAAATGAGTGCAAAACTAATCTATGGTGCTATAAGTAGGACAGCACCTAACTTTGGGGTGGAAGAAGCAAATTAGAATAAGGTAGGAACCCAAGGAGGGCCCCCAGAATGATAGATATGATAGGTACTCTGTGCCTTGACCTAAGTGTTGGTTACACAACTGGTTTCACTTTGTTGAGCCAGTACCTATAACGTGCATGTACTTTTCTATATGTCTGTGATGCTTCTATTGAAAAGTTTAATTTAAATGGTCTGGGAAAACAAATATTCTTTATTCCCTGATGATGGGAGTACAACTTGAGAGGATCCCTTTGGAGGGCAATTTGATATTTAACAACTGAATAATTTCATTTCTAGAAGTTTGTCATATGAGCATATTCACTAGTAACAAAGAAAATAAAGAGAATCATACATTTATAACATTTTGAAGCACTTGTGTCATACATTCTTTCAGATATTTTACATGTGTTAGTGTATTTATTAATTCCAATAAACCTATGAGACAGGTGATGACCTGTACAGAGAAGAAAATAGCAGATTACTTGCAATAATAAAAAACTGGAAATCTTAATAATCCCCAATAATGAAATGAATTAATATTATCTCATTCATACAGTAAAATGAATAAAGTAAACCTATAATAAAACAGGTTAATAATTTAAAAATAAAATTCAAAACACAGGGCTAAAATGATCATTTTAGAGCTCATTTTGTTTTAAAAACTAAAGATAAACATACACACAGAAATAAACCTGCAAAGCTACAAGCTAAACTGCTAAGTCTGGTTATCTATGCGAGGTGGGATTGTGAGGAGGACATATTCTTTGTAGTTTATACATTTCTATATGAATGTTTTACTGTGAGCAATGCATTATATTCATAATTAGGAATAAAAATGTAAAGCCATTACTCATTTTTTAAAAGAATAATGATAATGATATATCTTTATTTGTCCATTCTTCAGCTAAAGTAATGAGTAATGAGTATCTCTTTATGAGAAAACTATGTCTATATTTCTTGCCTCTTTGTTTTGGTGATACTGAATGGAAACTTTAATTCATGAGATTTGAAAGTAAACTTTGTAAAATGACACAAGTGTAAAATCCATTAGTGGCATCAGCATTTGCTAAATACTGACAACTGACTGTGTGATAGATTAAGTTGAGCTGCTTGGGCTGCCTAATTAGAAAAATGAAGGTATATGGAAGAAAAATAAGAAGTCCTTGGCACCCAGGTCAATAGAATAACTTGTAACAGAACTATTTTCAGCCTTATCTAACTAAAAAAGAATGTTCTGAAGAGTTGGAGTTTAAAATATGTCGGCCAAATTGCAAGACATAAACAGTGTATTTATATGCACACAAACAATTTAGGGAAATTCATAGCCAGGAGAAATGCATTTTAAATTGAAATGTTTAAAATCTCTTTTTCTCTTTCTCTTTCATATGGACTTTTAATTAAACAATTTTTCAAGAAGATAAATTGCAAACCCTGTAGTATTCATGCCTAAAAGTTCATAAGACACTGGCAAGAAAGAGAAAAAAGAAGAAGAAAAAAGAAAGAAACGAAAACAAACAAGGGACCTGAAGGAACTGTGAGCATTCAAAGCCTGGCATTAGATTTGGCAACAGGTGAATTTTCTTTGGAGGGTATTAATTTTGTAAGTCAAAGCTATTAAAATCCAACTTCCCTTTCAGGTCTGGAAGGCATAAGGCACAGACCTCTTGCTCCAGCTCTCCCTAGAGACTGCATTTTATCCAACTAGTCCCACCCCCTTCACTGGCTCATATTTTAAGTGCAAAGTCTGCTGGCCAAGACCATTCATTTAGTCTTGCCACATACTGTGAGGAAGTCTATGTCAATGTTAATCTGGCCTTCCTGGGATGAGTATACATGCCCCTACTTTGGTAGGCACAAACCTACAGTTTCCAGAAATGTCTCATGATACTTTTAAATCTCAGGAAAAAGTAAACCCTTTAAAAAAGGGTTTAATACCCTTTTTCTTTACAACTCAGTTGGAAACACATTGTTATTCATGTATAAGTTATTCACCCCTTTATTTTCAACTTACTGTTTCAAGATGTCTGACACCAAGAATTCTTTGATCACACTGGATTGATCCCACCACATTTCCTTCATATGTAGATTCTCCTAGTTTTTCTACTAAAGTATTGTTCCATACATTCTCCATTTTTCTTCTTAAACTTCTAGTCATCCTATAATCTCCCCCATCAGTCCCATTAAAATGGGTGACTCTTTGAGCCTGTCTGATGTCAGCCCTTTTACTTTTGCCCCAGCTTTCATTCGCTCTTGCTCAAGTCTGTCTTCTCTCTCCTATACTGTCCATTTTTTTCCATTCTACCTGCCATTATTTAAAAGCAAACACCCTATTCTCTCCATCTCACTTCAAAGAGACTTCCCCTCACCTCTCCACAGAAGCTGCTTTAATAAAGAGCACTAAGAACCTCCACATTACCAAATCCAATGGTCATTCCTCAATCCTCAATTATTTGGTCAGTTGTCAATGTTTGACACAATCACTGCCCTCTCCTGGAAACACTCTTACTCACTTTCAGTAGCCATAAGATAGGGCTACTTTTCTGATATTCCTCCTACCTGGTTCCCCTTCTCAGTGTTCTTTTTCAGGTTCTATCACCTCTCCTAACTAGTAGTTCCCCACAACACAGTCCTTGGTCTTCTCTGAGTTTACTCACTCTCCAGTTAATCTTACCCAGACTCATGGCTTTAACTATCATCTATTTGCTGAGCTCTCCCAGATTTATATTTTCAACCTGACCTCTTCTTTGACCTCTGGACTTAAATATCCAGCCATGCATTCAACACCTCCAGTGGGCTATCTAATAGGCATCGCAAATTTAACTGATATAAACTAAGCTCCTCCCCCACCTTGCCAAGAACTGCACTTCCCATTGTCTTTTTCACTATAATAAATGACAATTCCATCTGTCCACTGACTCAGGCCAATAAATCCTAGAGTCTCCCTTTGATCCTCCTTCCATCACCTTTCCCCCACCCTATTTTGAATCCATCAGAAAGCCTTAATGACTGTAATTTGAAAATATATGCAGAATCTGACCAGTGTTTACCACCTCCGCTGCTACTACCCTGGTCCACACCACCATCACTTTCATTTGGATTGCAACAAACACTTAACTGGTCTTCCTATTTCTACTATCATTTCTTCATTCATTTTATTCTCAACACAGCTGAGAGACTCATCCTTTTAAAACATGTCATGTCATGTTACTCCTCTGCTCAAATTGGCTACTTACGTCACTCAAAATGAATGGCAAAGTCCTTACAATGATCTCAAGAGCTTCTTCCTTGTTCTGCCCCCTTCAACATCCAACTTTCCTCTCTTACTTCCTCTTTTACTATTTCACCCTTTCCTGACTCTGTTCCAGCCACACTGGGCTACTTGCTGTTTCTGGAATAAGCCAGACTTACTCCCACTTCAGGGCCTTTGTACTCGCTATTACCTCTGCCAGGAGTACTCTTTATCTAAGAAACATGGCTTACAGCCAGGCGCAGTGGCTCATGCCTATAAACCCATCACTTTGGGAGGCTGAGATGGGCAGATTGCCTGAGGGCAGGAGTTTGAGACCAGCCTGGCTAACATGGTGAAACCCTATCTCTACTAAAAATGCAAAACTTAGCCAGGCATGGTGGCACATGCCTGTAGTCCCAGCTACTCAGGAGGTTGAGGCAGGAGAATGGCTTGAACCCAGGAGATAGAGGTTGCAGTGAGCCAAGATCATGCCATTGCACTCCAGCCTGTGTGCCATGGGTGACAGAACAAGACTCCACTTCATCACACACACACAAAAAAAAAAAGGCTCACTACCTCACCTCCTTCCAATCTTCACTCAGTAAGACCACTCCTTACTTCAGTAACTGCAGCACTCCAAACTCTCCTACCTCCCCTTCTCAGCTTTTCTCTTTACAACATTTAACATTCATCATCACATATGTTTTACAGTGTATGTACAATGTTAAGTTCCATGAAGACAGGAATATTTATTCATTTTGTTCACTGCTGCATCCCCAGCACTTGAAATAGTCCCCCAAGACACAGTAAATGCAGTCAGCTTGCAGCCAGGAAATGTGCTAGTTGCTAGATACAGTACTGTTTCATTCCTGTAACCACATTGTCTTAGTCCTTTTTCTGCTGCTATAACAGAATGTCACAGACTGGGTAATTTACCAAAAAAAGAAGTTTATTTCTCACCGTTCTGGAGGCTGAAAAGTTCAAGAGCATGGCAGTAGCACCTGGCAAAGGTCATCTCATAGAGCAAGGGTGAAAGGCAGAAGAGAGTACAAGAGACAGAGGAGATGGGGGCAGAAATCTCACCCTTTTATCAGAAATCCACTGCTGTGATAACTAACCCTCTCCTGAGATAATGACATTAATCCATTCATGAGGGCAGATCCTGCATAAGATTAACTCCTTTTAAAGGTTCCACCTTCCAATACTGTTACATTGGCAATTCCATTTCAATATGACTTTTGAAGGGGACATTCATACCATTGCACACATCGTCATTTCTCTGAAGTCAAAAATTCCCATTCAGATATCTCTAAAAAAATTTTATTTCAGAAAACATACCAAGTAAAATCTTTATTATTACCACACTTATGTGCCAGACACATGCCAGGTTAACCCCTTGTTGCTGATACCCTCATAAATTTACCTGACAGTATAAAGCAGAGCATCTTTTCTTAAAAGTATATTTCCTAATAAAACTCAATAGAAGAAAACAAGTTCTCTGCCTGCCTAAAATTAAGTCAAAGAAGTACTCTATAAACAAATTCAATAATAATGCCACTTTTTAAATTTTTCAGTATGTGTAACTTGGATTTTTTCTGATTTTTGGCACCAGGATTCCTGTATTTTGTGAACTTGTTGGCAAAAATTACATGCATGTCATGTTTTTTTTTAGAGAGAATTCATTAAATGCACTAGACTTGTCTAATTAACTTTTAAAATTTGAAGAAAAAAATCATTTATAATGAAAGCAGAAGAAATGTAAGAGAACCAACAGCAAAGAATTATTTAATAAGCTATTTTTTATTTTTTCTCACTCTAGTCTCATCTCTTTAAACAAAGCACTGTTAAAGCTGTCTATTGTTGAAACAACAGGATTTGGCTGGTGGCTTCCAGACCACCTTGTGGCTGAAACAGCAATGTGTTCACCAAAGCTATTTTCTTCCACTTCTTCGATGCCTATGTCAACAATAGATGACACTGGCATTCCCTTTGCACTTGGGTGTGGCCATATGACTTGATCATCATGTGTGATTTTGTCCTACGGTTCAGGCTGAAGCATTAAGAAACCTCTTATGTGATTCTCTCTGTTCATTCATTTTTTAGCTAAATGTGAAGGAAGCTTGAGTCCTTGAAGCACCGCCAGATAGACTTCTCACTGATCAGGAACATCTACTTTGGAGCTGGTATATCAGTAGTAAATATACTTTTAATGTGTTAGGCCATTAGGATTTGGGAGTTTATTATGGCAATCACTGTTACTTATTTTAAGTAAAATACTACTAGAAATTTGGGCCCCCAGAAGTAACTAGTTCATAGTCCTGTCATAGCCATATCCTTCAGATGTCTGGCAGGAGCACATGTAAAATAAACATACTGCGTAGCATCAAGAAAAGCTGCCTTTCATCTGTTTTATGCAATGACTACCACAGCATGGCAGAAGTAAACTAAGGCTTTCCAGAACTAAGAAATGTTCTTAAATATAAGTTAAAATGATTTGGAATGAAGTTCAGTGAATAAGAACTTTTCTTTACTCTTTAAATCAAAGTTAAGCTTAATTTCTACCCTCCGCCCTTTGCTCCCAATAGTAATGAATTTAATAAGAATTTCTGGACCTATTTTCCCCAATCAGAAAAATCTTCCAAAGAGTTCTCTAAACATCCCTACTGTACTATAATATATTTCCTCTTAAAACAATAAAATAAATCTATTCATATATGTTTTTTGAATGTCTACTAGATCCAAAGCACTGAGATAATTCTGTGGAGAAGAAAAGCACAGTATATGGTGCCTGCTTCTATTCCCAAGCTTAACTTTCCTAATTCAATCCCTCTGTAATTCAAACAGTGTGTTTTTTGTTTGTTTGTTTTTGTTCTTTTGTTTTGTTTTGACAGAGTCTTGCTCTGTCACCCAGGCTGGAGTGCAGTAGCATGATCTTGGCTCACCACAACCTCAACCCCCAGGTTCAAGTGATTCTCCTGCCTCAGCCTCCCGAGTAGCTGGGACTATAGGCATGTGCCACCACACCATGCTAATTTTTTGTATTTTTAGTAGAGATAGGATTTCACCATGTTAGCCAGGTTGGTCTCGAACTCCTGACTTCGTGATCTGCCCTCCTCGGCCTCCCAAAGTGCTGGGCCACCACGCCCAGCCCAAACAGTGTTTTTAAAAAATTAGAACATATGAACATATGTGTCTATGATGACCAGGAAAAATGAGTTGGGATTATACTTGGAAGTAGGAGACTATAGATGAGACAGAAATCTACAATGGAGAAGTGAGAACAGAAGCAGTGGACTAATGAGGACGGGGAGGTAGGACCAGATTTTTTTTCTGGGTAGAGGTTTTCCCACAATTACACAGACATTCCTTAGCTCCACAGCTCCTGAACACTCCTGTCTTGAAGTTTCTAGACAGATATTACCTGTGTTTGAGGCTGTTGAACTATACTCCAACCTAGGTGTTTCTTGGACTAAGGCTGAGTTTACAAAGATGAGGATTCTAGGAACAGGTTCAAGTGACAAGAGCAGCCCTGGACCAGAGTCTGGAGGTGCCCTGGGTTAGAAACTGACCTGTAAAGTAATTCAGGCCCAAGTGTTCTTAGAAGACAGACATGGAGCCCAGCTTCTGAATATTTGCGATTCCCAATGGCACTAAACAGATAGAGGTTTGCATTCTTTTTCTGCCATTTGTGAGCTGGTGATGTTATTTATATGTCACTTTGCTTCTCTGAACCTCCAATTTCCTCACCTGTAAGATGGGAATGCTCACAGTACATATTTCACAGGGTTATCATAAGAATTGAGATGACATATGTAAAGGATTCAGCACGGTGTTTGGCACATAGTAAGCACTCCACAAACGGTATTATTTAAATGCCTCATATGCAGAATCTCCAAGGTTCTAAGAGAAGATCTTTTAATTTCATCCATCCTTTCAACCAACCCGAAAATTTTTACAACCACCACCACCACAACAAAAACACTCGATTATCTGAATGACCTAATTACGGACACATATGGAGAATGCTCTGAAAATATATGTATGTGTATATATATATATATATACGTGTATATATATGTACGTATATACGTACGTGTATATGTACGTACGTATATATACACGTACGTATATACACGTACGTATATATGTATATCTCGGCTCACTGCAACCTCCACTTCCTGGATTCAAGCAATTCTCTCACCTCAGCCCCCCAACTAGCTGAGACTACAGGTGAGCACCACCATGCCTGGCTAATTTTAGTATTTTTAGTAGAGACAGGGTCTCACCATATTGGCCAGGCTAGTCTCGACCTCCTGACCTTAAGTGATCCACCCTCCTCGGCCTCCCAAAGTGCTGGATTATAGGCATGAACCACCATGCCAGGCCTAAAAATATTTTTTAATACAATAAGACAGGCTTTAAAGATTTAACAAAAGATCTTAATGAAGATTTCCCCAAACTGTATGGCAGACTGAAGAAAAAAATGTTTTCCTACCACTTTATGATCATGACCAAATAACCTGATTGATATGGTTTGAATGTTTGTCCCTTCCAAATCTCATGTTGAAATATGATCACCTGTGTTGGAGGTGAAGCCCAGTAAGAGATGATGGATTATGGGGGCAGATCCCTCATGAATGGCTTAGTGCCATCCCCTTGGTGAAGAGTTAGTTCTTTCTCTGGTAGTTCATGTGAGAGCTGTTTATTTTTAGTGTGGCACCTCCCCCCATCTCTCTCCAGCTCCTGCTGTCACCATGTGGCATGCCTGCTCCTCCACCTTCTAGAGGCCCTCGCCAGAAGCAGATACCAGCACCATGCTTCCTCTACAGCCTGCAGAATCGTCAGCCAAAATAAATCACTTTTCTTTATAAATTATCCAGTCTCAGGTATTCCTTTATAGCAATGCAAGAACAAACTAACACACTGATTCACTGAAAGAACAGATTCTGGAGATGACCTTGGGTGGCCTAAAATAAGTTTCTTGAACAAAATATACATCATTTTTGCTAGAAATTTATTATTAGTAAACAATCAACTAAGAGACAATGTTAACCTTTCAGTTGCTGCAACATCAGGAAGTATTAATGTGTGTGTGTGTGTGTGTGTGTGTGTGTGTGTGTGTGTGTGTGTGTGTGCTGGGTTGGGATAGCCAGGGCACTGGGTTAGAGGGAGGGTGTGCTGGAGGACAGGAGCATTCAGAGGCTCAGAGCAATGGCTAATTACCAATCAGCAGCGGAACACTACAGTACTTTACCAAGTGAACTAGCTGTTCTAGTGCCTACCAGTTGAATATCAGCCCTGCTTCTCTTGCCACACATCCAACAAGGAATGGCTAATAGCAAAAGAAAGTGAATTTAGAATTCTTAGTGCTTACCTCTCATTTGCAAACTAGTGCTGACCTTCCCTTTTGCTCTTGCTAGAGAATACTTACATTAGAAAGCCTGTGAGGCAGATTCTCATTGCTACAAAAGTACATGACTTTTAAAAAACTAATAGAAGCTTAAAATACAGTTGGCTCTCAATTATTCATGTACAAAACAGGGTCTTTGTGAGTTAAACACATCAGATAAGGCTGAAATAAAAGACTTTCTACATTCAGTAGGCGCCCAGTTTTTCCTGCACCGCTTAGGCAGGCTGAGATCACTCAAAATACAGTTGCATTTTGCTGGATTCTAAATAAAAGCAAAAAAGATAGCCTTCTGTCAAACAAATCCCCTAAAACACATTAGCTATTTGACCTTGGATGAGACACTTACATTCTCTGGTCTCATTTTCCTCCTCTGAACAGCAAGGGAGTGTGATTAAGCAGTTTCTGAAGTTCTTTCCAGATGCGATATTCTGACATTCTCTCTTGAAGCTGATATCCCCCATGAGCAGTGACTCATAGAGACTTCCAAGATAGTCTAGCCAAACCTTATCCAATGCTAGAAGCCCCACTACAACATCTCATTGACCATCTCCATTGACATGAAATTTACTACCTCCTAGGATAGTCCAATCAAACTTCCAACAGCTACTTACAATAGTAGGTTCTTCCTTAGACTAAGCTGAAATCTACCTGTATTAGACAGGGTTTTCCAGAGAAAGAAAATCAACAATATATATACTATGAAAAACTGGCTCATGTGATTATGGAGGCTCAGAAATCTCAGTCTTCTATCTGCAAACTGAAAACTCAGGAAAGCCTGAGTGTAATTCTAGTCTGAGTGTTACAGGAAAGGGGTCCCATCCAGACCCCAAGAGAGGGTTCTTGGATCTCGCGCAATAAAGAATTCAGTAAAGCAAGAGTAAAGCGAAGGCAAGTTTATTAGGAAAGTAAAGGAATAAAAGAATGGCTACTCCATAAACAGAGCAGTCCCAAGGGCTGCTGGTTGCCCATTTTTATGGTTATTTCTTGATGATAAGCTAAACAAGCGGTGGATTATTCATACCTCCTCTTTTTAGACCGTATAAGGTAACTTCCTTTTGTTGTCATGGCATTTGTAAACTGTCACGGCACTGGTGGGAATGTAGCAGTGAGGATGACCAGAGGTCACACTTGTGGCCATCTTGGTTTTAGTGGGTTTTTGCTGGCTTCTTTACTGCAACCTGTTTTATCAACAAGATCTTTATGACCTGTATCTTCTGCCTCTTATTTTATCCTGTGATTTGGAATGCCTTAACTGTCTGGGAATGCAGCCCAGTAGGTCTCAGCCTCATTTCACCCAGCTCCTGTTCAAGATAGTTGCTCTGGTTCACACATCTCTGACATGAGACCAAAGAACTAAAAAGCCAGTGGAGCCAGTGGTGTAAATCCGGTCCAAGGGCAGGAAAAGGTAAGATGTGATGTCCCAGCTGGAGCAAATGGGCAAGAAGAAAAAGAGACAAATTCCCCCACTCCTTCTACCTTTTCTTCCTTTTTATTATACTCAGGCCCTCAATGGATTGCACAATGCCCTCCTCAATCTACTTTACTGAGTCTACCCATTCAAATGCTAATTTTATACAGAAATAGCCTTACAGACACAACCAGAAATAATGTTTAATCTGTGCACTATGTGGCATAGTCAAATTGATACAAAAAATTAACTATCTCTGAAATTTTTGCATATAGACCATGAAAACTGAATATTCGATGTGTAAACCAAAAATCAAACTCAAAACCCCTCAGTCATCTGAATGGACCCTTCCTCTTAGCAAGGGCATTCTAATGTTAACCTGTAAAAAACTGGTTTAAGTCATGATGGGAAGGTAGAGCCAGACATGCCTCATTATACACTCCTCCCTTTTGGAGTTGCTGGTAGAACAGAGTCTTTAAGTCTGATAAGAAACATTTACAATCTAGTCTCTCTGAAGCCTGTTATCTGGAGGCATCGTCTGCATCATAAAACCTTGGTCTTTACAACCCGGTATTGTAACCCAGACATTCCTTTCTTTAAATAATAACTCTTTCAATCAATTGCTAATCAGAAAATCTTTAAATCACCTATGGCCTGGAACCCCCCCACTTCAAGTTGTCCCAGCTTTCTGGAGTGAACCAATATACCTCTTACATGCATTGATTGATGTCTCCTCTCTCCCTAAAATGTATAAAACCAAGCTGTGCCCCACCATCTTGGGCACATGTGGTCAGGACCTCCTGAAGCTGTGTCAGAGGTGTGTCCTTAACCTTGACCAAATACACTTTCTAAATTCATTGAGACCTGTCTCAGATACTTTTGGTTTACAAATGTAATTATACCTCCCTATATAAGGACTATAATAGTGAATGTAATATTCTTCTTATCAAGGATTAAAATAAAGTGTATAATGTAATTTAACTTTTGTATACCGGTATAGCTGAAGGACAAGAACTTCATTTCTTGGAATGTTGCAGTCTGAACTGCATCCTGTACACATCTACATTCTACTTTGTACACTGAGCTTCATTCCGACAAGTACGAGAACAATTGTTCAGATGTTCTGAAGCATACTCATGTTTATCACCTCCACGTAAATATCTGCATTGTCATGTGGTTTGTGTAGACATGCTTTAAGAATAATTAAATAAAAGTTTTCTGATATACGTATGTATTTATAAAGGGTGATATTCTAATATTTAGATCATCAGATTTATTCAAACACAGCATTGTTACCAGACAGGGGTCCCAATCCAGACCCCAAAAGAGGGTTCTTGGTTCTTACCCAAGAAAAAATTCAGGGCAAGTTCACAGTGCAAAGCAAAAGCAAGTTTATCAAGAAAGTAAAGTGGTGAAAAAACAGCTACTCCATAGATAGAGTATGGCATTCCCAAAAGTAAGAGGAGAAACACTTCCACCCCTCGGTATAATACTCATTTATTTATAAGATGAAAAAAAAAGATCATGGCAAGACGTACTCTGCTACAAGGGTTTGTGATAAAGGATTAATTTTCTTAATTACTGTTTTACAAGAATCAATAGCATTATCTTTAAAGCAAAATTAGGAATGCTTCTGTTCTCAAGATATCAAGATATCAGGACACCCTAAGTACGGGTCTATTTAGTAAATGTTATCAATCTGTTCCCTTAATTGTAAACATACAGAGACTAGGAATACCTAACTTTCTGGGAATGCAGCCCAGCAAGCCCTCATTTTTCCCTGCCCCAACTCAAGATGGAGTTGCTCTGGTTCATATACCTCTGACAGCATTACTAGCAGGGTTTAATAATATATTTGAAATGTTATCACATTAAAAATGTGTGAGAGAGCTCTTAAAGGTTTTAAGCTAACAAAATTCAATTTAGTTCAACTCTCTGAAAAATAACATATTTATTTTTGTTTGCTTTTATTTGCCATAGCTATAGACACCCAAGATACTCTACAAACGTTGGAATCCAAATACTTCTTTATTGTAATCATAAACTAATCACTTTTCTAAGCATGGAGATTTACCTGATTGCTTCTATACTTTCAAATCAACATTAACTTATAGTCTCTTATAAAATCTGAAACACCTAAACAACTTAGTGAATATCTTGTTTCTAGGAATGTCCACAGACTGAGGACAGCCATATGCAGGATTAAGCATCACATTTTTTTAGACTTTCATGAAGTGAGGAGTTTCATTTGTACTTAATTTAAAACCATATCAAGAAGTTTAGATCTAAAACCATATCAGGAAGTTTAGAAGTATGTATGAATGCCTGACAGGTAAAAGTGCTGCCCTAGGCAAAGTGACAAAATAAACTTTGCAATGAATATTGTGCTTCAATTTTCTCATTTGCAAAAAGGAAATAACACCACCAAACTGTGTAGATTCCAGGGAAGAAAAAGTGTAAAAGAATACCGACAATCCTAGAGAATACCACATAGGCATAAAGATGTTAGGATAGTTGCAATTACTGTTGCATCTATATAAGTTTCCATTCTCATTTTAATATTAACCCAATTGTCTAAATCTCTTATTTAAAAAAAAAATCCAAGCTAGAATTTCCTTCAGGACAAACTTTCTCAAGACATTTTAGAATTTCCTGCTTATTTTACTGCTAGCCAAAAGCATCGCAAAAACAGCCACTCTTGTAATTCCTTCACACCTCTGTTTCCAATCCTGGCCAGACTCTCACACACAAAAAAGATGTGTTAAGATAGTCAGGGGAAAAGTTCAGTGGATGCTACTGACCCTCTAAAACAAACTTTGGAACAAAAGTGATGGAAGTTACTTTTTGGTAGTCAGCTTGCAGTTCTTCCATCTACGACTAATGTGATAAACCTGCTCTAAGTTCTAGAGTTTTGATGATTAAGCATTTCAATTGCTCATCATGTTTTCCATATATTATATTTGTAATCTTTTTTTTTTTTGAGACAGAGTCTTGCTCTGTTGTTAGGCGCCAGGCTGGAGTGCAGTGGCGCAATCTCGGCTCACTGCAACCTCCACCTCCCGGGTTCAAGCAATTCTCCTGCCTCAGCCTCCCGAGTAGCTGGGACTACAGGCGTGCGCCACCATGCCCAGCTAATTTTTAGTATTTTTTTAGTAGAGATGGGGTTTCACCATGTTGGCCAGGATGGTCTCGATCTCTTGACCTCGTGATCCACCGGCCTCGGCCTCCCAAAGTGCTGGGATTACAGGTGTGAGCCACCGCGCCCGGCCTATTTGTAATCTTAATATCCAGAACTGGACTCCTTTATTGGACTAAGGCAATGGAACATGTAGGAGCATTCAAACCCTGTCATACTTGAAAACAAGTTCAAGGCTACATATATAATATTCAGTAATTTGATAACAAATTGTTTTATTTATATTCTTTAACACATACTATAATAAAATACTCAGCAAAGTATAGAGAGAAATAAAGGCCATCATGTTTTGATGGGGTAATCTCAATGTCAAATGATTTCCCTCTAGTTTGCCTAGCTCTTGGGACTGGTTATGGACTTTAGGTCAGGTTTCTTCAGTGGAAGAAAGATCCAGGGCTATATAAAATAGACAAAGAGTAGAACAGGGAATAACACTATGAAAAAATAATATTTTTATGGTGAAAAATTGCCACAAGTGAAATGGAAACTAACAGGTATATTAATTTTAGGGTATTTTGATGACATCATTTTTTAAAAGACCATTAGAAGTCAGGGAGTTATTTAAAGGAAAAAGTTAGAAGGGCTTAGGGGAACTAAAACCCCACCATTTCCAGGAAATACAAAGCATGTGTCTACCCTAATATATCTTTAAGTGTATAATTAAAAGAAGAAAGCTTTAATGCTTGTCTAGTCATGGTATCCAGGACTCCTGTGTGTGTTTTATTTTAACCTAAAAGAGAAAAACAACAACAGTGAAACTAAAACCACCAAGTTCAATTCCATGGGCCAAATCCTAAAAATAGGTCAGACTCAGCTTTCTTATGGAAAGAAATACAAAGAAAAAAGAAAAAACCAGAAGATCTGAACTGCTTTTCAAAGTCGTCTGAATTTAATGCCAAGTCCATGTGGTGGCCTGGTTTTAGGGTCCTCTCGTGAGCTGTGTTGGACTCCGTACAGCCACCAGAGACTGAGCACATGACATTGGGATGTGGCAGAAGAAGAAGTTATTGAAAAGCATACATGCTTCGTTCTTTAGGTTATTGTTTAAACATACAATTTCAATTGTTACAGAAAAACATCATAGCTGCATTTTAGAGTTTTCTATGTAAGTTCTCCATAAGATCACACAGAAAATGGTGGAATAAAAATATAACAGTTCATACTCTTCATTTTGAATATTGTTGCCAGTATGTTTTTCTTCATGTATATAACGACCATGGTTTAAGAAAATTAAAAGTTTTTACCTGTGTACATCTGTATCCACACAGAATGATAAAATAAACACTTTAAGATTGTAGTTCAGAACTTTTCTTCCTTATCACTTCCTAATTCATAAATACCCTCTTTGGTTTGGAATATACTCCAAGACAAGAGACTTACTTTGGAGTAGTTTTCAGTCATAATTTTCTTAAAGACGATACATCTACTGAGATCAAGAGATGGGAGTCAAATGCTTGTCCTACATGTGTTTACCTTCTAGATTCACCTTCTGCAATTAGATGATCAGGTGTAGATGCTTACTGAGTACATGGCGCAGGTGTAGATACTTATTCTGTCATTTCAGATTGATCATCGAAACCAGTAGATCAATAGATCATTGAGCTCAATAAGCATCTGCGCCTGTGCCGTGAGCCACATTGGACACTAAGATAAATAAGAACATCAGCACGAATTAGTGAAAAGAGCTTAAAATAATTCACATGTCATGCTTAGCTCATTGCCTGACAAAGAATAAGCCCTGTTAGCTGCAGCAATGACGTCAATGCCAGTGAAGACCGATCTAAATACAAAGCATCCCCAAAATTCTGTGCTTTCAGTTTTCAAAAGCACATTGTGCTATTAATTCTGTTTTTAATAACAAGCTTTCTACCTACTGTTTATAGTGCAGGGCCAGGAAAAGAGGATTAGACAAATATACAAAAAGCTACAACACAATGGGTAATGTGATTAGGGAGATATAAACAAAGTATTATGGTTGCTCAAAATAGAGTGTCAAAATGAGGAAAGACTGTCTTCTTGGGAGCTGATACCAGAACTGGGATTTGAAAGATGGGAAACAGCTCAACAAAGAGTTCAGCTATGTATTAACAGAATACAAGGATTCATCAAGGGATTTCATTGTCAGGCCAGATAGTGGCCAGTTTTGAATGTTAGGCTAAGAACTTATTTTAGATTTTATTCACCAGCAACTACAGAACCACTACAGATATTTAAAGAAGGGAGTAAAATATACATATACATACATATTTACGGCATATACGAGTGTATGTATGTTGGTAGGTATGTATATATTTATGTATCTCAAAGTACAGACTACTGCAAAATGCTTTTTTCCTAGGTGGTTAATAATTTACTCTTGACATTGGATATAAAATCTCAGGTCTTTCTGGTTATTAAGCAATCATGAAGAGCATTCTGGGGAGATAATGGTCTGGCTGCAGAAGGCAAGCTAGAAAAACTAGGGGTGTACACGAGGTTCCACTGATGTTGGGTGCTGAGTCCTAGTCTGTGGTAGGTAGGAGCACAGGCCTGTGACGGGGCAGCTGGACAATGACCTGGACCCTGAAGCACCTGGAGGGGCTGTGGAAGCAGAAAGGTATCTTGTCTGCACGTTAAGACTTGGATGATTCCTTTTGTACTTGTTGGTTTATTAGTTCCCTAGGACTGCTGTAATAAACTGGTTGGGTTAAAACAGCAGAAATTTAATCTCTTACAGTCCTAGAGGTCAGAGTCCAAAATCAACATGCTGGCAGGCCCATGCTCTGTCTGAAGGCTCTAGCAGCGAGTATCCTTCCTACCTCTTTTAGCTTCTGCTGATTGTTGACAATACTTGGCATTCCTCGGCTTGCAGCTACACCACTCCAATCTTTGCCTCCCTCTTCAAGTGGCTTTCTCCCTGTGTGTGTCTGTGCCCAAATTTCCCCCTTCTTATGAAGGTATCCATCATTAGATTAATCCCGTATGACCTCATCTTAATTATATCTACAAAGACTCTATTTGCCAGTAAGGTCGCATTTGCAGGTTCTGGGACTTGGGACTTTAACATCTCTTTTTAGAGGACACAGTTCAATCCTAATAATTGACTTGTTGATCACTAAAGACAAAATGCTGTGTCTCCCAGCATTCAAAGGCTATCTCTGATTCAGTGTCTCTGGTTCTGCTCCGTCCTGGCTCTGCGTATCCTTAGCTAATAGTGCCGGGGAGATACTAAGGATATACAGACCCACAAGAGAGCAAGATTCCAGGACATAAGGGTACAAAGCTCCACCAGTGCCTGAAAAAATGGACCTCCAATCTCCTAATGCTCCTGACTTCCCCCCCACTACAAACTGTCCAAGAGTTCAGTCTCAAGAAGGAAGGAAGCCATAGTCAGAAGTGATGATTTATCTGAAATGGCGGAAGTGTTACGACAATTCTGTCCTGCATTACATCTCTGTTTACCTCAGTCCCTCAGGAAGTTCTCTCCCAGGCATTTTTCAGAGTCAGCCGAACGGTCCTTAGAAGCTTATGCAGGTGTGCACATCCTTAAGAGGAGGATGCTCTCCTGCAAGGGATGATGTGGTTACGCTATTTGTCCTGACGTAGCCAAAAGAAATGCAGCAGAAAGGAGTGTTAGGACCATTAGTGACCTGTGCAGAAATAGAAATGCTGGCCGGGCACAGTGGCTCATGCCTGCAATCCCAGCACTTTGGGAGGCAGAGGCGGGTAGATCATGAGGTCAGAAGATCGAGACCATCCTGGCCAACATGATAAAACCCCATCTCTACTAAAAATACAAAAGTTAGCTAGGCGTGGTGACAGGCCCCTATAGTCCCAGCTACTCAGGAGGCTGAGGCAGGAAATTCACTTGAACCCTGGAGGGGGAGGTTGAAGTGAGCTGAGATCGTGCCACTGCACTCCAGCCTGGGTAACAGACCCCATCTTAAAAAAAAAAAAAAAAAAAAAAAAAAAAGGAAGCTGACAAATTTCTACTTTTTTCTTTTGTTTAATACAAAATCAGTAAAAGAGCAACAGAAATTATAAATTTTTCTCTAACTAAAAAGGAAAAATAGAAACAGGTTTTCTAGAGTTTTTGAGTTGCCAGCTC
This sequence comes from Ateles fusciceps, assembly GCA_036589455.1. Taxonomy (NCBI): domain Eukaryota; kingdom Metazoa; phylum Chordata; class Mammalia; order Primates; family Atelidae; genus Ateles; species Ateles fusciceps. The sequence goes on from JAZHEH010003259.1 coordinate 10,224,411, forward strand.
AAAATCAGTTAGAATCTCAACATGTTAGACATGTGAGTAAAAGTATTACAGGTACTAAGTTTAACTCTATTCTCAGGACATGTTTATGTTCACATTGACCCAGGATAAGAACTAGTGACAGCTAATGGAATTTATCAAAATTGTAGTATATTTTTTGCTTATTACCTTAGGTGAATAAATTATAATGAATTCTTTGTTTAGTAACTTGTAAATATTATTTACTTCAAGTCTGCTTATCTTACTAAATTCTAAACTCCAGGAAGATTGGGCCTCTATTTGATTTGCTTCTATGTCCCTAGAACAATGTGCATTATATAGTAGAGGTTCAATAAATGTTTTGGAAATGATTATAGGCCAAAAGCATCACAGAAGAAAAGTCTCACAAGGTTTAAGGGCCACACTTAACAGGGAAATGGAAAGGAAGATCCAGTGAGTCATTCTGCAGTCATGGGCCATGTCATGAAATGAGTATGAATCACAATCAGCCCCCAGGAATACTGAGCTGGGAAATTGTTAGCCTTAAAGCTTGGCAGGCATAGAGTTGACTTGATCTGTATCCCACACAAAATTAAGGCCCCAAATTCAACGTCCAGCACTAATTTAAAACATTTAAGTGTCTAAAAAGTTGCTCATATCTTGAATTCAAATCCAAAGTTTTATTTTTATTTTTATTTACCCAAAGTTTTTTTTTGAAAAAAAGAAAGAGTAGTAAAAGCTGTACTCATATAGGTTTACAGAAAATTCTTAATTGTTAGAAAAATCCTAATTAAACAAATTACAAGTGAGTTCACTGTACTACAGCCCAGCATTTGTATATGGTTGCGAAATATTTGTGTGATTTTATTTTTTAGTTTTGTAGTTTTCCAGTGCTTCCTGGACCTCCTCTGGGAATAGATTACTCTATCTTCTAATTCAGGGGTTTAATGGAAAATATGGACATACTAATTTTTCTTTGTTTTATTCATTAAAATTAGTAGGCACCTAGATGTTTACTGTACATTTTTTCTGTATGTTTAAAATTTTTCATAATAACATTTTGAGAAAAAAAGCTTTAAATTAGAAACAGTGGGATATGGGTTACTAGTTACCATTGTCTGAATAGATAGCAAGTACTTACTTAACATGCTTGGATATTAATAAAATTACTATATTGAGATACACATATGTATGTACTTTTACAACTTTGGAGCAAAAAACTCGCTGAGACTTTTCTGTAACAAAAGAATCTGTCATGCACCAGGAGGGACTGGGTTGAAACAGATGATTTCTCCATATCATTTCCTGATTAGTACTAATAGACACATCTGGAGTACAAAACTCTAACTGCCTTAAATCACTCACCCATGTACACATATGTGTGTGTGTGTGTGTGTGTGTGTGTGTGTGTGTGTGTATGTTGAACCATGGGAATTTGCTACTTTTGTAGTCACAAACTACAGAATATCAGCAGTTTCCTATGTTCCAACCTAATAGGTACAGAGGCCCAATCCTCATGAAGTTTAGAAATTAGTAAACAGGCTTGAAGTAAATAATTTCTACAACTTACTAAAGAAAGAATTCATTACAGTCCATTTACCTAAGGTGATAAACAAAAAGTATATTACAATTTTGATAAATTCCATCAGCTGTCACTAGTTCTTATCCTGGGTCAATGGGAACATAAACATGTACTGAGAATGGAGTTAAACTTGTTATCTGTAACAAGTAACACTCTCACTCATATGTGTAACATGTTGAGATTCTGTAATACTGATTAGAGATTCTGTAATACAACTCAGACCAGATCATTCTATTTATTTGACACTTACTTGGCATCCACTTTTTGCCAGGTACCATCTTCCATTTTTGGAGATATAAAGAGGGATAGCCTTTGCACTAGACAATGTATCATGTATCTCTCTCTCTCTTCCAAGGTGTACAGTCTAACCGCGATGTTTATCATGTGCCAAGAAAACAGAGAATGGCCCATTAACTCTGACTGAGTGACTACAGGGAGCTTTGCTGCAGATGTGATAGGAATCTGCCAGGAGAAAAGGGAAAGGTGATTGGGGCCCCAAGGCATCCCCGTGCCATAGCATGTAGGTATGAAAGGACTTGGCTAGTCCTTTTTCGAAATCCTAGCACTTTCGAAGTCTAGGGCAGGCAGATCACTTGAGGTCAGGAGTTCAAGGCCAGCCTGGCCAATATGGTGAAACCCTGTCTCTACTAAAAATACAAAAAAATTAGCTGGGCATGGTGGTGTGCACCTGTAATCCCAGCTACTTGGGAAGCTGAGGCAGAAGAATCGCTTAAACCCGGGAGACAGAGGTTGCAGTGAGCTGACAGTCCACCACTGTACTTCATCCTGGGAGACAGAGTGAGACTCCATCTCAAACAAAAAAAAAAAAAGAAAAAGAAAAGACTCTTCTGTCAGGGAATGGTGAGAAGTGCAAGGTGAGAAGCAGGTGTTGCTATGGTTTACTGAGTTGTCAGCTCAGAATCACTTAGAATCTCAACATGTTAGACATATGAGTGACAGTATTACAGGTACCAAGTTTAACTCTATTCTCAGGACATGATTATGTTCATATTGACCCAGGATAAGAACTAGTGACAGTCGATGGAATTTATCAAAATTGTAATGTATTTTTTCATTTATTACCTTAGGTAAACAAATTACAATGAATTCTTTGTTTAGTAATTTATAAAAATTATTTACTTCAAGACTGTTTACTTTACTAATTTCTAAACTCCAGAAAGATTGGGCGTCTGTTTGATTTGCTTCCACATCCCTAGTACAATAGGAAGTAGATTAGGAACTGAGGCAGCAGGTGTAGATTGGGTGATATTCTGGAGGCCATCCCAAGGAGTTTAAGATATTATTTATAACATTATTTATAAAGTCATAATCAGTTTTGGTTTTCAAAAAGTTTGATTTTAGATAGACAACTCTTTCTGGTGATGATGTGGAAGAAAATAGGAAGAAGTAGGCCTCCACTTGACCAGATAGGACATTGTTACAATAGTCCAAACGAATAGCAGTAGAAGGGTGGAGAAGAGAGGCTGGATTCAGAGATATTTCTGCCACGGAATTGACAGAATCTGGTAACAATACCAAATATGTCTTTCACCAAATTTGGGGACTTTTAGGTCATTATTTCCTTTTTTCTGACTCATCTTCTTCTCATTTCCTCTTCACACTCCACTTATATCCATGTTAGATCTTCTGATATTGTCCAACAAGTAACAAAGTTTCTGTTCCTTTTTATTTTAATTCCCTTTTCCCTTTATTATTTAGAATAAAGAATTGCTATTATCTGCCTTCAAGTTCACTAGAGCTTTTCTCTGCCATTCTCAATCTGCTCTTAAGCTCATGTAGTGATTTTCTTCCTTTCAGATATTATATTTTTCCATTCTATAATTTCCATTTGGTTCTTTTAGAACTTCTGTTTCTATGTTGAGAGTCCCTCTACCAATTTATTGTGATTATATTGCTCTTTATATTTTTATATAGTTATAACAGCTGCTTTAGAATCTTATCTGCTAATTCCAATTTCTTGGAGTCTCTATTGATGATCTTTTCTCTTAAATATGGCTATCACTTGCCTGTTTTCTTCATATAGTTAGTAATTTTGTTTTGCACCTGAATCCTGTAGGTACTGCTATATTTCACTCAAGAATTTGATGTTTTGCTTGTTTGTTTTAGCAGGAAGAAAACTTGGCAAACACAAACTCCAAACTCTTGTTTTTCTTTGGTGGCTGGCAGCTGAAATAACTACTACCTACCACACATGCATAATCAGAGGTCAGCCAGATGTCTGGATGGAGTTAACATGCAGAATTTTGGGCTCTTCCTCTGCATCCTTTTCCTTTCTGAGACATTTACCTTCATTGTCCAGTCACTGTGGTAGCCCTGAGTACAGTGCTGACTGGAGCCTGCCCTTAGGTGAAAAGCATTAAATAGAGGAAACTCACCTAGTGCTGTTTTCTTCTTCCAAATATCAATGTTTGTCCAGTTCATGCTTGTTTTTGTTTCCCTTCAGTAGCTTCAGAGAGTTGTTTTATATACATATATAAAATTACATAAACACACTGAGATACATACACACTATGTGTCTAATAATGTGTATATTGTTTGTGTGTGTGTGTGTATAATTGATATCACTGGGATGATCTGGGCTGATAGGAGTTATTTTTCCACTACTAGAGGGAGAACCCATATTGATTATATATATTTGCTGTTTAGAAAGTAATTAGAAAACAACCTATAAATAATAAGATCCTGAGATGAAAATAAAATATATTAAGAAAAAATCTAATAGAAAAATGAACAAAAATTTTATCGAGGGAAAAGAGAAATGGTCAGTACGTATATAAAAAGATGATCAACTTGGCAATAGCCAAGTAACTTTAATTATTATAACAATGATAAGTTATATTATGCCCATTTTGGCAAAATTAAGACAAATAACACAATCAATATTTAAATCAATTGGAATTCTTATAAACTGCTTGTGATCATATAAAACTGTACATAGAAAAATAACAATATTATCTTAAGAAATTAAAAAAAGAAATTAATAATTTGCCTACACTATGACCCGGCAATTTTATCATGACATATACACAACCAAGAAAATCTCCTTTATTTGTGCACCAGGAGAAATGTCCTAGAATTTTTAGGGAAGCATATTTTTAGATAACAAAAAATCCGGAAAATGAAACGTCCATTTACAAAATAATGGAAAAAATTTGACATTTTCACAAAAGTTAATATCATACAGCAATGAAGATGAATTACTTACAACTATAGACACTAATATGTATTATCTTAAAAACAATATTGGGATGAAAAACTAAATACTGTATTATTTACATTGATATGGCTATGTGGCAAAACTATTTTCTAAAGTTAACAATAAATGAAAATTCAGCATAGACATTGCAGCTAGAGGAAAAAGGGGATAGATAGGTAAGAATAAAAAGATATTAGTATTTTTCTAATTTTTTTTTTTGAGACAGTATTTGCTCTTGTCGCCCAGGCTGGAGTGCAGTGGCACAATCTCTGCTCACTGCAATCTCTGCCTCCTGGGTTCAAGTGATTCTCATGCCTCCCGAGTAGCTGGGATTACAGGCACCTGCCACCAGCTAATTTTCATATTTTTGGTAGAGACGGGGTTTCACCATGTTGGTCAGGCTGGTCTCGAACTCCTGACTTCAGGTGATCCACCCACCTCAGCCCTCCAAAGTGCTGGGATTACAGGCATGAGCCACCTTGCCTGGCAATATTTTTCTAATTCTTAAGGAGGTTATGGATTTTCAAATGTTCTGGAGTTTGAGACCAGCCTGGCTAACATGGTGAAACACTGTATCTACGAAAAATACAAAAAATTAGCTGGGCATGGTGGCAGATGGACACCTGTCATCCCAGCTACTGGGAAGGCTGAGTCAGGAGAATCACTTGAACCTGGGAGTCAGAGGTTGCAGTGACCCAAGATCGTGCCACTGTACTCCAGCCTGGGCAACAAGAGCAAAACTCCATATCGAAAAATATATATATATATCTACACACACACACACACACACGCACACACACACACATATATAGACATATATATGTATATATACCCATATATGTAATAAATTATTAATGTTTACAGTCTTTTGTATATATAAAATAATACATTAAAATGTAAAAGAGGCAGAAAATGTGGGGAGCTTAGAAAAAGATGGCTAATAGTCTAGTAGCAGAAATGATATCTTGCTGCCATGTTTTCTGTGGTGGTATATTTATATGGCTAAACATATTTTTTGTAAATCCTAAGTAGTATGGCATTTAAGTAATTAAGCAATCAAATGTCTTTTAGAATTAGTATATTTTGGAGCAATAAGGCTTTCAAAAGTCAGACTTGTGTTAAAAATGATGTTCTTAGTATTCATAAGCTAATAATTTGTATAAAACATATTTTTGATGAAATAATTCTGACCTCAATTTTATGTACAGATATCCTCGCAGTCACAACTTAGTTTTCTAGCAATTATTTAAATGGATCTTCCTTTTGCTTTACAAACTAGTTGGATGGTACTGCACACCAAGTAACTGTTGTCACTGAAACAGAAAATATTAAAATATTCTCATATAAGTTTTAAATCTCCTTCCCCAATATGTTGTCTAACCTGAAACGTGCTTTTTCTTTTCAAAATATGAATTCTTTCAATATAAACAAATATTTCAGAAGGAAAATCATGTATAGTTAATGCTGGGTATAAAAAATATTCTAAAATTCTATGGACTTCTGAACATCAGCTGTTGAACAAAAGCTTTTTGGGATCATATTGTAGATTTCCCAAAAAAAGTCACCGAGCCTTTTGCTAGCAATGTTGTAGAGTTCATCTTGAAAGCACCTGGGAATATTTAGGAAAATAGTCACAATCTGGAATGTAATTAAATTCTTAGTCATTAGGATAAAGAACATACCAGACAACAATCAATATGTCAGATTTTCCTAGACCAAGAACAGAAAGTAAATTGTAAATCCATAAATATTTCCAGGGAACAAAAAAAAATTCATTTGTTTCTTCCACTTGTCAAGTATATTTAAGTTCTAGCGGGTCAGTTTCTCTAATTTGATGATACTAGAACATTCAAAAATAAAAGTATAAAGTGATTAAGAGCTGGTACGATGCTTATGTGGAGTACAGCTGAGATGCCTCCTATTCAAGTGTGGTCTGCATAGCAGCTAGGAGCTTGGTAAAAAATGCAGAAGCCTGGGCCCACTCAGACTTGTGCAGCCAGAATCTTTAGTTCTAAAAAACCCTCAGGTGACTCATGTGCACATTAAACTGAGGAATCAGCATTATAGATTAAATTTATTTCAAGTAATAATACATTACATAAAAATCATTTGCTCTTGTTCAGGTCAGAAAATTCCACAGAAATTCACATGAATGATGAGGCAAGCCTAGACTAGAGAAATGCTGCTATTTTCTTTTAATCTCTATTCTAAGAACAGCAAAACATTCTATTATTAGATCTCTTTTTCTGGATATTGTTTTTGTAAACTGAGAAAGGCAGGTGTTTCCCTTAGGTTGAAGGACATATACAAGATTTCAAGGACAAATACCAAGCTGGAATTACTGTTCGGAAAAAATTCTTTCCTGTTTTCTTTTTAATAACAAGAGAGAAATGAAAAAAGTTATCCCAGTATATATTAATCTTTTAATTTATGAAGGTTGACCTAAAAAGAATTGGAAACACTCAGTTAAGATATTGCCGTTAAAGTTTACAAATAACACAAAATTAAAAGTTTTGAAAGATACTTAGAAACTAGCCTTTTCCTTATTCCCCAGATGTAATCGATCAGCAAACCCTGTCAGTTCTTTTAATAGCTCCATAGTATATCTCCAACTGATTTCCATTTTCCCTGCAACACCTCTTGCCCAAATCAGCTTCATCTCTCTTGTGTACCAGAGCTTCAGCCTCCTCACTGGTCTCCCTGCATCCTCTCATGGTAGAAAAGCATTCAATCGGAATACAAGGTAAATTCCTTAATCTGATAAAATACATTTTTAAGAAATCTACAGTGAGCTGAGTACAGTGGCTTGCACCTGTAATCCCAGCTACTTAGGAAACTGAGGCATGAGGGTCACTTGAGCCAAGGAGCTCAAGGTTGCCGTGAGCTATGTTCATGCCACTGCATTCCAGTTTGGGAGACAGAGCAAGACCATGTCTCTAAAAATAAACCAAAAGACAAAAAACAAACAAACCAAAAAAAAAAAAAAACCCTACAGTAAGCATCATAATTAATTTTTGGTGAAATAGAAAGAACCCCCCACTCTGCCTTGAATATAAAAGACACACAAAAATAGTTGTTGTTAAACTGACAAGCCAAATCAGAGAGTTGAGAAGTCACAATAGAGATCTTGTAACATAAATAGTTGATATATACAAGGTGATGACTAATTTAATGGGTGTTTCAAAAATGATTATTGCATTAGTTCACTAAAAACACTCCAGAATTATAATCATTATTCCTAAGAATCAGAGTGGTCCAAATTTTGTTCATTTAAATTTTGCCCAGTAAATTAAAATGCAAAATTCAAGGCAGGGCAATAACAACTATGGAGACTTGTCATTTGCATATTTGTATTCTTTTTTCCTTTCTCTTGAATTTCTACTCTTAGACACATTTTACTAAGAATTTAATTCTATACTCCTAGTTGTATTGTATATTGTACCATCTCTTTTTTTTTTCCCCTTGTTTCCTTTTAAATTACAAGTTGATAGTGGAATTAACCTCTGAATAAATAAGTAAAATATCAAATAAAAAGCGGTTAAGGTAGGACCCAATTAATAAGGTCATTCTTTTTAAAGCCTCAATTTGTCTTATTTTAAGAAAAAATACTTAAATAATACCAAATCCTAAAAGATATTGTTCTTTGCTATATAAAAGGCTCTCTCAAAATGTAGATATTTAAATAGCAGCCAAGAATTCCTTTTAGGCTTTACTTTGGTGGATATAGTGGAAGGAACAGAGATTATCCATGAACAAAAATTACTTTCTAAGTGATATAACAGTTGGCTATTTCCACCTATATTAAAGTTCTGGGTTATTTAAATTATAATGCATGTTTTTCTGCAACTTATACTTTATAATCTACATGACAAGTAGAAATAATGGTATTTTGCATTATTAAATCACATTCTAAAGTAGAGCAAAATTTTGTGCACATTCTGCTAACCTTTAAAATGACCTTTTTATTTTTTCTGTCAGGATGATTCTCGAAGCACAAAAAAGAGTAGCTAAGCTACGAGCTTTTCGGGGAAGAAGCTGTGTTAATCAACAGGCACATAATAGTCACTCAATAGATTTGTCCAGTGAATAAATCAGCTTTAATTTTATTTTAAAATAGAAACACTAAAACATGATTGTTGCAAGATGAAATTATCTAAAATAATAATTACTACTAAAATATATTTCCAAATTGCCTGATAAAAATAAATAAAACATCCAGGCTAAGGCAGGAGGATCCCTTAAGCCCAGGAGCTTGAGTCCAGCCTGGGTAACATATCTAGACATCCCCATCTGTAAAATAATAAATAAATAAATAATAAAACATCAGATGGTGGCACTAATTGTTGAAAATTTACTCTGGTTTAGTCATTCTAGGTTTGTTACTTTATTCAATCCTTACAAAAATCCCACCAAGTCAGATACTATTAGTATCCAAATTTTACAGTTGAGAAAGAGTGGAGGCTGAGTGACGTGACTTGCCTAAGTCACCCAGCTACTAAATGACAGAGTAAGAATTTGAACTCAGTCTGTCTCCAGGGTTATTCTTTTAACCAATATGCTCTTCTTGGCCCCGGGCATGGTGGTTCACACCTGTAATCCCAGCAATTTGGGAGGCTGAGGTGGGCAGATCACCAGGTCAGGCATTCGAGACCAGCCTGGCCAGTGTGGTGAAACTCCGTCTCTACTAAAAATACAAAAATTAGCCCGACGTGGTGGCAGGTGCCTGTAATCCCAGCTGTCAGGAAGCTGAGGCAGGAGAATCACTTGAACCCAGGAGGTGGAGGTTGCAGTGAGCCAAGATCAAGCCATTGCACTCAGCCTGGGCAACAGAGAGAGACACCATTTCAAAAAAAAAAGAAAAGAAAAAGAAAAACAACATGCTCTTCTGTCTTCAGTTTTTTAAACCTACTTTTCATTTACTGTGTGTAGTCATTGAAAACCAGTAAGAGAAAAAAAGCAGTAGACAGACTCCTACTTCCTAAAAGGAGATACTAGACATAATGAAAGTGCTTGTAATGGCACATATTTGAAGCCAAGATGGTGGTTTTCAATAAAACTGAGAAAGGGTGGATTGCTTTCCCACAGAAATTGTGGAAACATACATGCTATCCAACCTTAGAAATGTAAAATTGTTCATGTTTTTGATCTTAGGACCAAAGGAAAAACTACAAATTCCACTGTTTGGAACATTTAATGGAAGAGTTTTAAAGGAAATCATTATTATAATCATGGTACCCACCAGCCTGTGAGAATTCAAGCTCTGTCAACATTTTCTTTATAAATTCACTGTTAGGACTTTCTAACTCATCAAGTATTATTCAGCTCAAGCTAAAAAATCTGAAATGTAAGATCTTAAATTGTGAGTGATATTATTCCAAGAATTAAGGAGGAAAATGGATATCATGTGATTCAGACACAATAGAAAAATGTTTGGCTTGTGCAGCATTTTAATAGGTATTAGCTGTCTATTGCTTTGTTTTTCTTGCTTTGGTGAAAGTTTTTGGGGTGTGGAAGTGACTTGGAATGGAAGGCTGTACTGTCAACTAACTATAATCAACATTTTAAAAGTTAACACGTTATGCACAGTTTGATGAACTCTTTAAAAAGAAACCTAGATGTTGTCTTCACTTTCCGAGTCTGCACAAGGGCTTGGAATCTCATAAAGAGAGATTACTTTTAAGAATTCTGGCACTTTGCTTTTAGTCTAAACCATAAAAAACTGAAAGAACAGCCATTTCTAATCTTGCCCAGTACATTCCAGCTAAATGGAAGCAAGAAGACATGGAATAAAAAGAACCATTCAGTCATTTCAGAACTTCATCAAATATTGAGTTAAATACCTTTTCCAAAAAGGGTTAAAGCATAAGGGCTCTGATTCCTCTGAATATACTTCCCTTATCCCTATATTTTATACTCCTTGATATTACTTTTTTTCATCTTCCTTCTTTCAGATAACTTGCTTTTAATACAAAAATTAAGGGTTAAAAAGTAAGTGTAACAAGTCATATCTTCTGAAGGTAAGTAAACTCAATTTACTTAACAACTCAATCTGGATTTATAGTTATTTCACCACTTACCATGTTTGAAAACCATAAATGGAGTGTAGGATCACATTAGATAGCTAAATCAGAAGAGAACAAATGAAATAGTGTAATCCATTCAGTTCACTATGGCCAATATGGGAGAGAACAAAAAAGATTAAGTTCCTCACTGATGTTGGAAAATAACACAACAAATTGCTCAAGGCTATTCTACTTTCCTGGAATACAATTAATGTTACCTTATCTGGCTTCTCTGGCTAGTGCAGCCAATTAGATTTTTACCTTGATGGATCTAAAAAGTACATATAGTCTACATGAAGATCTAAGTTTAAATTCCCTCTGTCTCCTAGAATTACTAGAAGGTAGCTGAATCATTTTCAGAACGCGGTGTAATTTAGATTTATTTTTTGGTAGGTCCTGATATTCCCTACCAAAAGCATCATCAGACTATTTCACCCAGAATTTCTGCTTCTGGATTTATTTTACATAGTAAATCTCTTCATCAAACCCTCATTTAGTGAGTAAAGCCTTATGATAATAGACTTGCTATGTTTTGAATGTTTGTCCCTTCTGAAACTCATCTTGAAACCTAATCCCCAAGGTGACAGTATTAAAGGTGGGCCCTTTAATAATAGATTGGCAGGGAGTTGGGGGAGAGATAGCATGGGGAGAAATGCCAGATATAGGTGATGGGGAGGAAGGCAGCAAATCACACTGCCATATGTGTACCTATGCAACAATCTTGCATGTTCTTCACATGTACCCCAAAACCTAAACTGCAATAAAAAAAAAGAGAGATTGGCAGAGCTCTCATAAATAGAGTGAGCCATTCATGGACTAATGGATTAATGGCTTAGTAGATTAATGAGTTATCATGGGAATGGGACCAATGCCTTTATTAGAAGAAGAGAAATCTGAGCTAGCACATTCAGCCCCTTTGCCATGATATCCTGTACCAGCTCAGGATTCTGCAGCAAAAAGAACCTAACCAGATGTAGTCCCTTGACTTTAGACTTCTCAGCCTCCACAACTGTAAGAAATAAATTCATTTTCTTTTAAAAATACCCAGTTTCAGATATTCTGTAATAAGCAACAGAAAAATGGACTAGAAAAGACCCATTTTAAATAAACTATCTAATAAATAAGTAAAGTCCTGAAACTGTGAAAATCATGGCTCTTTCCACTATTAGGCATTTTTTATATGATTCACACAATTTTATGCATCTTTTTTTGGCTACAAGTTTATCCTAATATTAAGTAAAAATGGTTTAAAAGTAAACTGATTCATGTGTCAGCATAACCTAAATATGGCTGACATCTTCTTATAAGTAAGAATTGTGCTAAAATTCTGAAGTTAGAAGGTTTACTGTAAGTAAGAAGCCAAAAGTTCAGACATTCAACCAAAGTTGATCCAAACCTCTTGGGTTGGAAATATTACAAAAATGGGCTTTTCCACAAAATGGCCTGTATTTCCTGTTTTTGCTAAGCTGGAAATGCAGCAGAAACAATACTTCTTATGACATGTCATTGCTTCTACTTTTGGTCTGAAAACACCATGCAAAGACTATGAGTGTGATGAATCAAAAGAATAAAAGTTGAGTGGAGAGATGTTCTGGGCTAAGAAAGAGAGTTAATGGGAACAAAATTTCCTAACTTCACCACTAGTTAACCATAGCTTGGACGCCCAATGTGCTCTGAGTCACTAGCAACTGGCTCCAAAATAACACAAGAATATCTTGGGCTAGCTCATTACTGGAGTAAATTGTTAAAAAATATTTCCAGAAACAAATTCAGCAGAAACAGTTACTTAATGGATTAAAATGGTACTCGTGTAAATTCCTTTTTACAGAATAATCTGGAAATGAGATAGCATAAACAACTTGCTAGGCAGTCTGACAATGCTATTCATCACCTTCATGTAGAAATTTTAGGCAAAAATCACAGCTACCATCAACAGGGTCAATAATAATAACACTTCATGGGAAGAGTGTGGAATTGTTAAAAACAAAACACATTGAATTGTCAAAAGTTAAGTCTCAAAAGTTTTATAGATTGTGAATATGTGGGCATATTTTGCATCTTCCAAATGGCCATTTAATGCTTCCTCTAACTTAATTTCTTAGAATAGAATCTTTAAAGCTTCTTACTTTATTAACTAAAACCACTAATGCTCAATCATTTGGTTAATATATTTATAGAATCTCTACAATACTGATTGTGCATATGCAAATAATAAACCAAGTTTGGGATCTATTGCTCTTTTTTACTTGATTGCACCATAATACATAAGGATGGACAAGTCCCTTAATATTGCAATATGCAGATACCCTCTTCTGTAACCTGGAGATATTACTTGCCCCAAATAAATAAGTCCCTAAGATAAAGTACATCTCCCAAAATAAATAAACAAACAAACAAGCCCCATGAGAAAAAGAAAATTAGTGTTTAGGATTTGAGGCCAGGACAGGAGCCTTAATAGTATAATATATTGATTCTAACCTATAAAGGAAATTTATGAGTCCCTGCAAAGAAGACTGAAAACTTAAAAAATAATGAAAATAATGAAATGAGACAGCAGGACAGAGACATTGATCTAGGTGTCACTGGCCTTCTCGTCCATCCCTTCCTGGAGGTCTGTCTGTACTAGCAAAAGGAGCAGTCTGAGCAGCCTGGTGGGCACAGCAGGATCTTGGGGGTCTGGGGCTTGGTGGTGCAGAGGTCCAGACGAGGCAAAGCAGAAGAGTGGAAGATTTGTAGCTCAGAACCAGCCCAACACAAGTTTTCCACCAAGATCATGGCATCAAGTCAAGCAGGCCAAAAGTCAGTAAATTTTAGAAAAGCAAAGAATGCCAGAATCAGAAAGATAAGGAAGAAGCTTAGACCAAAGGTAGGAATAATGATGACAGTCCTAGAAGGAGCCTGGACGAAAGGTAGAAATAATGATGACAGTCCTAGAATGTGCTTTTTGGTGGGTGCAGAGAATGGAGAGCTGCACTATAGGTTGGGGCAAAAATCTGGCTTTGGGTGTGCATTGTTTGGTTTCTTTGTTTTTCTTTTGCTGTTTTGGCAATCTCCATTTTGCCACACTTCCGGCCCCTCCATTGGTTTTCACCCTTTATACTTCATCCATGTGTTACTTAAGTGTCCCCAGGAGTTTGTACCCCCAGGTCTGTATAACACTTGACATGAAAACAGATGAATCAAATGCACGTACAGTATGTTTATAATCCATTTTTATGGCTGGGTTAATAATTTAGTAATTTCAGTTAATGGTTTAGAAAAAAGATAAAGTCATAATGCATTTCTTGTTCGGTGGCAGTCAGGCTTCCTTCCTGGAGCCACGCTGTTGGCAGACTGAAACAGGCATGAGCTGTGCTGTGGGACCACGTTCAGTTGATGCTAAAGCCTAGAACGGCATTATTGGACTTTAGCAAACTTTGCGTGTTTGTTTGTGAAACTTTGACTCCATGACAAAGACTGTATTTGAATTTGATTTAGGACTTGCTTCACTGAGGCAATCCTGAGAAAACAAAATTCAAACTACACAGAAGCAAAATAAATACATAAAGAGTGGATCTCCTAATTTATAAATTAAATGACAATGAAACCTTTATACAGTGAGCTATTTACTGGGGGCAAAGACCATGTCTTATCATATTTTATTTCCCAGTATCTAAGCATCATGTCTGGCACATGGTAGGCATTCTATAAACATTCGTTGAACCACACCGAACTGCATTGCTTCATATCCCTACTGCCGGTCCCCTTTCATCAGGTTAATAGCTGCACTTAACCTTGGCTCAGCCTTCACTCCCTCAGAAAGACCCTCCCTGACCTCTTGTATTTGATCAATTCCCACTAACATTCATAAAGAGACTATTATGCATTCTCCTTCAAAGCACCCATCAACAGCTATAATTTTACACTTACAGCCATGTGTCACATGAGCATGGTTTGATCAATGATAGACCACATATGTGACAGTGGCCTCATAATATTATAATGAAGCTTTTATACTGTATTTTTACTGTACATTTTTGATGTTTAGATACACAGAAACTCATCATTGTGTTAAAACTGCCTGCAGTATTCAGTAAAGTAACATGCTGTACAGGTTTATAGCCTAGGAGCAAAAGGCTAGACCATCTAGGTTAGGTGTGTAAGTCGGCTATAGCATCTAGGTAAAAACATAACGATGTTCTCACAATGACAAAATTGTCTAATGATTCATTTCTCAGAATGTATCTCCCTTGTTAAAATGATGCATGGCAGTACTTACAAAGCTGTTTGATGTAAACAATACAAACCATAAAAAAATGCATTCCAAGGAAACAAGGGCTGTGTCTTTTGGTCTTTGCTCATGCAGCAAATATTGTTTTTGTTGGCACTCAGAATTTTTTTAAAGCAATGAAACAAGAATCCATGGTTTCCTCTCATTCTAATAATACTCACGAGGCCTCAAAGAATATGAAATAAATTATCCAGCACATATGCATATTATAGTGAAGCTAGGAAAGCAAGGTTTTATGACGCAGCCCATCCAGATGGGAAGAAATTGATAAGAAAACCAAAAAACACAAATATCATTCATTATGGTCAGACGTTATTCTCCATCCTGGAGGGTATTATGGAAATGTTTGTAAATAAATGCTTATTCTGCCAGGCACAGTGGCTTGTGCTGTGCTCGTAAACACAGCACTTTGGGAGGCTGAGGTGGGAGGTTTGCTTGAGGACAGGAATGTGAGACCAGCCTGGGCAACATAGCAAGACCCCATCTCTAAAAAAAAATAATAATAATAGGCTGGGCATGGTGGTGCATGCCTGTAATCCTAGCTACTCAAGAGGCTGAGGCAAGAGGATTACCTGTGCTCAGGAGGTCGAGGCTGCAGTGATCTATGTATGATTGCACCACTGCACTCCAGCTGGGCAACAGAGCAAGACTCTGTCTCTAAAAGAGAGAGAAAAGTGTATTCTTTTGTAGGCATTGTAGTTGTTTTATTAAAACACAAACACACAGACAATTCATTAAGTTTAACCTAAAGAATTTTTTGACTAAAGGTTAAAAACTTTCCAATATCACTTTCACCTGGCTCGACATAATAGTTGAGTCACATGTAAGTAGTCTGTCTATCACATTGCTCTCTGTACCTTGGGAGTGAATTAGAGAAACACTGTTCTGAGTCCAAAATACAATACTAAAGATTATGAGATCTGGGGAATAATGAGGTTAGTTTTGGTTAAAGAAAAATAAAGAGCAGAAACTGAAACTTAATCATGTTTAATCTAATACAGGAAAGTTTATAATAAGCCAATATATCCAATTATTCCAGTCAACAGCTTAATAAGTAAAATTTCAGAATGGTTAAGGAAAAATAAGAACATTCAAGAGAGCTGTTGCTTTCATTTAATTTGATTCTTTTTATGAAGCAACTACCGTGTGTCAGGCAGCATACTCAGCACAAAGGTAGCAGCAGAGAAAGATACAGACATAGACGGAACTTACACTGTGAAAGCTTCCTCAACCTGTACCTCGCACCCTTCCTAGTTCTTCTGTCTTTCCCAATCCCTGGGGTAAACATCTGGCCTCAGGCAGGGCCACAACGAATGCTCTCCTTTCCCTAAAGGGAAGGAATTTTTAGAGACAGTGCTATTCACCATCAGGTTTTGGTAAATATTTGTAGACTATATGAAAGAATGAATTCATTAATCATCCAATTGCTCTGAGAGGGAGATCTGTGAATGAGGAGTTGAAACAAAATATCGATGGCTTGCTTTCAATAGAAGTTAAGTTTGTCCAGGTTGGCTCTAGTTCTAAGCTTTCAAGTGTATTAGCTGCTGATCCATCTATCACGTGAAATAAAGAAGATATTTTTATGGTTGATTTAATTCAGCTTTACCCAAAATAAAAGCTTCCCTCTTCTTTGTTAATCACATAATATGTTCAGCAGATTCTCCTAGCTCTTAGAAGGTGGTGGGATCTCAGTTCTGTCACTGAGTGACTTTGAGAAAATTAGATAACCTCTCTGTGTCCCTTTATTTATCCGATAATACTGATAATCACACAGTAATTGCTGTGTCTCTTTATCCAACAATGTTGATAATCACACAGCAATTTTGCAAGTATTAAATGAGGCACTACATGCAAAGCACTTGGCACAGTATCTGGCATATAGTAAGCACCCAGCCAATGTTGGTATTATGATTAATATCATTGTAATACTTGTAGCCCTATTATTTCTGTTCCCATGTATTCTTATCAGGCATTCAAGATCCTAGTTAGATTGAAGAGCTCTGCTGAAAGGCCCCCCCAGAATACCTGGTACCTTCACTCAATCTTTCTAAAAATATCTTTTGAGCTTCTGCAAGGTATCAAGGTTGGCCAGCTTCCCTATTCAAATGGGTGACTTACAGGGGGTTCAGAAGGAAGGGAGCAGAAGAATAAGTGAAGCACATGAGCACAGGACAAAACTAAGGTACAAAACTTGAGAAGGGTAAACCTAAATAAAAATTCTCACGGGATCTCATTTCTCACAGAAATGAACATCAGAGTCACTGGGCTATGTAAAAGTCTTAGAAAATCACCTTAATCTTTAACAAGAAGACAGCCTATGCTCAAAGAACTTTCTTACCCATAATTGGGCCCTACTTAATCTATAATGCAAAAGAAAAATTCCCACTCTTCAATGAGCATAAATCTCATCAGAGATGATTTGTTGTGCTATTGCTTCATTATAATAAAACATTAAGAGACAATACGGTTACAGTGACAAGAATCATCATCCAAACATGACTAGAAGTCTATCCAGCAATGGAAGTTTAGCACTGGGTTAGGAATAAAAATTCAGCCCATGGAGGAACAGTGAGAATAATTTCCAAATGTGCTGAGTAATAAAATGGAAAAGTAAAAGCAGCTCCTCCTACTAAATACTTATATCCCAAGTTGCTCATGGCTGATGTTAAAGGAACCGAAGTCAGCAGTGGAGGATCCATAATGAAAATATCTGAAGGCTCCCAAATTGTTTGCAGTATCATTACTTGCAGACTGTTTTTGACCAACTACTTATCTAGTTTCCACAGACAAGGGTTCATTGCAGAATGTCCAAAACGCAAAAGACTCAGGAAACTGCATATACATGGACTCTAAATGTTTTATGGGTTCTGTTTTTGGTTTTGTTTACATTAAGCTACAGATAGGGGCAGAGAGATACCCTGCGATCTGTCAGGAACTGCCTGCAAAGGCTACTTGCCAGTTAATAATTAGCATGTTTTCATGGGTGCTGGAAAAGAGGTGACATTCCTGGTAGGAAGACCATTGACTTTATTACTCTTAGCAATAGCAGTAACCAGCATTTCAGCAGTTTCTTGCACCAATTCCTAAAGGACCACCTGCACACATCGTAAGCATTATAGGAGAGAGACTCCAAACTTACAGAACCTGAATTTTTTATGGTGAACAGTAAGCATGCCCTTTGCTCTGGAGGGAAGCACTATCTCAGTCTTCCAAAGCTGTTCACTGTACAAACATTTTTGAAATGATAGAATGAAATAACCTCAGTTAGTTCCTCTGCTCATAAGACATGTAGAAATGTGAGAAGCCCGTGGAGAATTGTCTACCAGCATGACCTTGACACTGAGCATTCACACCAAACATGTTTATATTGTGCTTGGCATCATGCTGCTAGACAGTATAAATGGCTCTGGATCTCCAAAGTCCTTATCTGGACAAACCACTATTGCACATTCCAAAAACATTTTTCTGAGTTTCTCAAGCTATCCATAGGTATTCACTTCCTCTTTTTTAAGGTCAGCACAAATATCTGAAACTTTTGTCTTTGACCATTTTCCAGAAGAATTTGGGGGTTCCCATTATAAAATACTTCTGCAATGTAAAACATCTCTCTTTCACTAGCATTAAAATACTATTCCAAAACATAGTCCATAACTATTACGGGTTTGGGGTAGGCATAGGCTTAGTGTAGACTATGAAAGCATTTCAATAATGATGCTCCTGCACCTCCCTATCAGGCCACCCAAGTAACATGTTAACACTGACATGTTAACATGGCATGAGTCCTAGCTTTAATGCTTACTAGTTATTACTTGGATAATTAATTTCTTCCTCTACCTCAGTCTCCTCATTGTAAAATGGGGAGGATAATATTCACTCTTCCTACCTCGCTCAATTTTTGAGACAGTCAAATGACATAACATTTATGAAAGCATTTTATAATCAAGAAAAGATCTTTACGGTGATTTAATACTCTAATTAGTATCTCCTGCAGCTTGCCTGTGCCTCAGGGATGCCAAACCTAATCTTTTCATGCCCTCGGAAACTGGGTTATTATAGCACCTCAGGCAGAGTTATAGGGTAATCAGTTATCTGCAATTAGATTCATGTGTTATTAATGCCCAGGGGGATATATCTTTACCATCAAGGATTTAGGGGGAGGCTGTAAGGTAAAAAAAGTAGAAGGATGGAGGGAATATAATGTTATTTCTAGGTCAAAAGCCATTTCTGGATATGTAAAATAGCCAATGTTTTATGATACCAAACATTGGCTTTTGGTTAATTGTTAGCTGAGATTCAGTGAACGGGAAAGAGATAAAACATACTATCAATCTTTCATTACAGTCATCACAAATATGCATTATGCCATATTTTCATCTATTTCTTAAGGAAACCAATAAGACTATTATCAGAATATATTATTTTTCCCCAGCAGTGTCAAGATGGGTCTACAACACACAAAAGTCTCAAGAAAAATAGTTTAAGACCTATAAAAGATGTACTGCAGCTGGTGAAACAGTTCTCAGGCTGCAAATTACAAAGACTGGGATCAAAAATTCTCATTTTTGGCCTAACTTTCCATCAATGGAAAACTCTACAGACTTTCAATGTAGCAAAATGACAAGAGGTACAAACACCAACAGATGGAAAGCGAAAAAAACAGGAGAAAGTGAAGTGGGCCGGGATCAGCCACTGATCCAAACAGTTTTAAAACGAAAATGAAAACCAGAATAAGAATGTAAAATGAACTAAAACATGGGAAAACTAATATATTACTTTGATACTGTACTGTTTCCTTTAGGAAGAAAGCTTGATCCAGATTATGTCTACTCCCAAAATCTTGTACTCAATTCTCTTTTCAGAAGTTGTCCAATTTTGTCAAAGATACTATTTAGAGGAAACACATTTTTCCATTAAATTTAAAGTTTAAAAATAATCTCTCTCAATTCTCTAAGTTGCCTTGAAAAATCAAAGGCTTTGAATCAGCACTGGAATTAGACTTATCTACGTATGTTTCTAATAGCACCAAATGGTCTAGAAAGAAAGTGATTCTTAGAGCTAAATATGAAATCTCTTTCCAAAGAAGAGTGAGTCCAGAAGTCAGTTTGTATGCCACATGTCTTTTATGCTCTATTCTATTTTTACATCCAAAATTCTTAACTTTAAATAATGTATTTTTCTTTTCTTTTCTGTTTTTTAGAGATGGAGTGTCACTGTGTCGTCCATTGGAGTGCAATGGCGCGATCTTGGCTCACTGCAACCTTTGCCTCCCAGGTTTAAGCAATTCTCCTCCCTTAACCTCCAAAATAGCTGGAATTACAGGCATGTGCTACCATGTCCAGCTAATTTTTGTATTAGTAGAGACAGGGTTTCACCATGTTTGCCAGGCTGGTCTCGAACTCCTGACCTCAGGTGATCCACCTGCCTTGGCATCCCAAAGTGCTGGGATTACAGGCGTGAGCCACCACACCCAGCCTAAATAATGTATTTTTCAATTCTAGGATATCCATTTGATTATTTTATATAGATTCCAATTCTCTGTAGATCTCCATCTTTTCATATCATTTTTCTGTTTTCTTGATAACATTAATCATAGTTTTTTTAAAGCCCTATCTAATAATTACAATATCTAAATCTTCTGTGGGTTTACTGTCTTTTTTTCCCTCTCTTTCTTAGGTTTCAGTCATTTCCTCCTGTTTTATAGCACTCCTTGCAATTTTTTATTGAACACTGAATATCATGGATGGAAAAATTGTGAGACTCTAAATAATATTTTCCTTCTAAGAGGATTAAATTTTCTTCTGGAAGTCAGAAAACAATTACTGGTGGATCATCTTGATCCTGTCTAAGTCTAATTTAAAGCTCTGTTAGGGCTCATCTATTTCAGTTTTCCTGCTAGAGTACGGTTCCTACTCCTCGGGCTTGGCAGACAGGGCCTCCACTGAAAGCCTGAGGTTGTTTACCAGTGCCCCCCCACATTGGCAGCACTTGAATTCCTGTGTCTCCCCCAGCACCATGAGGCCACAAAATATCTCAGATAAGCTATTTGGCTGTCCAAATGTTCTTTTATCCTGGGTTTTTTGGGGGTCTTGCTCATTTCTGTGCAGCTATTTGGGCTACTTTTCTGCGGTTTCCACATCTCTAGAATTTTGCCCTTCTAGTCCTAGCCACTTTTGTTGTCCAGAATTCTGACTTCTTCCTCTTTAGTCTAATAACAGAATACCATTTTCTTCCTATACCTCATTCACCTGTGCTGTGATTTAGAAAATGCCCTCACAGAAGCAGCCAGGGAAAATGTGACTCAGGTTTTGTGCTTCTCTTCTCTCAAAGATCATAATTATGCCCTAATTATGTTGGTTGTTCTCCAATGCCTCCAATTTATTGTCTTACATGTTCTGTACTGCTTTTATAATTGTTTACTGCAGAGGACTTTGTCCAAGTGACTCCATCATGGAAACTGAAGTCTTCAGTATGAACTTCATTACACAGAATGCTTAGAGACTGAGTTGCGCTTTCATGTAGAAGCAAGGACAAATATATGTACTATGACACAGGCATCAAAAGAGAATCAGGTACCCTTGATACAAATTATCAGGTTAAATACCTCTTTCTAGTGGAAGTGGGGGAAGAGTAAAAAATTCTGGATTGTTAAGGGCTCTAAACGCTAGATTCTTTACTAGGAAGGGTATAGGATACAATCAATAGAGCAGATATAGCAAAGTATATTTGTTCAATAACTTGCTCTTCTACTGCCTGTCTGTGTGTCTTTGAGCAAAGTACCCATTGTCTGTGGAGTCTGCTTCCTCACTCGTAAAAGGAAAGATGTGCGCCTTTCACTCTGCAAAGGCCTGAGTCCTGCAGAAGTGGTGAGCCCAGCTCTAGTCCCCTCCCTTGCAACAACCACACCTCATGTGGGTTTCTGTACAGGATTGTATCTGTGCAATAAGTGATGTGGTTAGAAACTTGAAAAGCATAAGGCTACATGATCCCAAAGATTTTTTTCCAACTCTACAAGTCTCTACGTATACTTTTAACTAGATAAGAAAAAAGAAGCTGTCAACTTTTATAACCAGTACCAAAAATGAAACTACTGTAATGGTGCTTAGTTTTTGCAGATTCCCTAATACAAATTCCCAAGACCCTTATAACTTTTTAATTCATATACTTAGTGAATATTTAATCCATGTCTTAAATTCATTTACCCAGAACTTATCACAGTGATTATTTTCTAAGAACTAATGCCACATCTAAAAAGACTTCTTAGTCTATTCAATAAACATGTTTGAGCATAAAGCCTATGTTTCAAAGCAAGATCATTTAACTTAGTAACTAAGCTGCTAATTAACCTGGCTTATGAGGTTTCTACTAAGTGAAAACATTATTCTTCTGCTTCTCATTTAATGGCTCGTACCATGAGCTAATAACATTTACAAGATAGATCATTACAGCACTGAGATGTTGGTATAGTGAATATTGAATCTCCCTTGATAATATTAACTATTAAATTAAATATAATAATATCTAACATCTGGGGGAGCACTGACTATATATATCAACAATATTCTAACACTTAAAACTACATTTCACTGAATTCTCAAGACAACCCCCAAAGGAGGTTCTCCTACATTCCCCATATTCCAGAGAGACAACTGACACAAAAGCTGTCACTACAGTGAGGGGCAGAACCACCCTCACCAGGAGCTCTGACTCCAGAGCTCAGGCTTGGAACTACTGTGCTCAGAGTTGCACATCTACAATTACTACAACAGGCAATTAGTATCGAGAATGAAACCAACCAAGATGCTGAAAATTACTAAAAACAACTTACAGTTATTTTTATAAAATAAACAATTTATTATTTTCCATTTATTTTTATTATATTCAGAGAATATTTCCCCACTGTAAAAAAGCCAAGATGATGTAATGAGAAAAGAAAAGAAAAAGAAATGCAACAGAGACAGAGCTGAAGTCAAGAATCACGGTACTTAGCACTAGTTCTGCCACTAACTATCTATGGGACTTTGGACAAGTCTTTAAATGTTATATTCCAAGCGTTAAAGAGGAAAAAAAATACCTCTCTACTTTTATCAAATAAAATTCATAAGGGTTTTAGGGAATTATGTCAATTGTATTATTAATCACCAAATATTGGTGTGATTTATTATTACTGGAGAAATAAATGTAAAATAATTATGCTTTAATTTCTATTATACTGTCCTAAAAGTCTTTTAAAAAGAGAGAGAAAGAAAAAACTTATTCTAAGACAGGAAATGGTTTCCGTTGTTTCAAGGGACTTTTCCTATAGATAAGAGTAAAATTGTGTTTTCCATATAATCATTCTTTTTCACTACACTGCAGCTTCCTAAAGATGAACCATACCAAATAAACTCTAGAGGCTATATTTAGAAGATAGCGTAATTAGCAAATGCCATTTAAAGTTTATTCATCTTACAGGACAACAGATGCCTTACCTTTTGTTTTTAGGAAAAAGGAAACTGAAATTAAAAGTACTTATTTTTGCTATATTTATGTCCAATAAAAATCTAGTTCACAAGGGAAATACTAAAATGGTCAGAGTTGGTCAGTATGTGATCATATATTTGAATTTCCACAAGTACTGTTCATTTCTTTAACAGCTTACTTTTTTCAGAGCAGAAAGGTTCATCACTTTTTTATCCTATTACTTGAAACCAAAGTACATGGTACTACTTTCATAACAAGTTACAAAGAAAAATCTTACTACTAAATTGGTTAGTTTTAGGTTCAAAGTGAAAATGATTTTACCCTTTTATTCAGGATTTGCCCATATAACATTATCCAGTAGCATCTATAAATGCAGAAATTTTATAATCATTTAAGTCAACTTCATTTTAATAAGTCGTCGCAAAAAAAAATATGTGTGTTAAATACGTCAAGCTTCCTTCCTGTTGAGTTGGGGCAAAAGAACAGACATTTTACCTCATTTCTCATTTTTTAAAATTTTTGATAAAGTATAAGCATTAAGAATTAGTCCGTAAGTCAAAAAGAGTATAAAATTAAAAGAAAAAGAGCCACTAATCTCAGTGAATTTTCACTTTGGTTTACTTTCAGTTTAATGTCCTAGTTTTTTTTTTTAATACACTCGCAAAACATTGACTCTATATTTAGTTTTCCAATTCAATTGTTCCAACTCATCTTCCAATTCAATTGCTAGTTTCTGCTGTTTGTCTGATACAGCAATCCTTCACCTTCATAACATTTGGACAGTTGCAGAATTCTCTACTTTGTAATGCTTTCAGCAAAAGTGACTCCACTACCTCTTCCATGTGTAAACACATCACATAAAAGACATTTGCCTAAATGATTCTGCAGAATTTAAGAGCAGTGTAGCTCAAAGTTTATATTTATGCATAACTCCTAATATTCTAATTAGGAATAAAGGGAAGATAAATCTGAAAAGGATGTCTTGGTGAGTCTGCAAAGTCCTGCTTTGATGCCCAGCCATTTGGCACCATTTGTGACTAAGAGAATTTCCTACATGGAGTAGGAAATAATTCTACATGTTAGAAGAAAGAATGTTGTATCTCCATGCCTTTGAGGTAGCATCGGACCCAAGAGCAGCCTGACCCAGCCAACTTAAATTCAAGTTAGTTCATAGTTATAAATATGCAAAGCACTCTACTAGGCATATGGACAAAATAAAGACAAGCACAAGCTGAGCCTGAGGAGTTTCTAGGGAAAATAATACACTTCATAAAATCTTCTTGTGACACAAAAATTCATTTGTTCTAAAAGGAAGTGGTCCCCCCCCCTCTCGATTTGTATTTTATAACTTCTCTTCCAAATAGGGTTCTGAGAATGGAATGATATTATTGCCATTAATCAATCCAAGACGTGTGAATTGTCTCTAGCCTCCGACTCATAAAGTACTTGTCCCACAGTAACTACTGTTGCCTTCTGTGTAAATTCTATGTATTATTAAAACATTCTAGTGGGAGTTTAAAACTCATAATCAAATAAATAAGGATATGGTAATAGATCCTGTTGTATTTGTTACAAACAATATTGTTAAGTTTTTGAAAAATACTTCAAAACTAATCTGTCCCTATTTCTAACCTAAAGATCACAATCATCAATTATTCAGTTCTAGGAGTGTTAAAAAAAAAAAGTTTTTTTTGAGTGCGATTTAAGATGGGCATTTAAATAGCTCTTTATTAACTTAAATTTTGAATCAACATCATGTCTTCATTAACATAATTTTTTAAAATTTTACTTAAGTTCTGGGATACATGTGCAGAACGTGCAGGTTTGTTACATAGGTATACATGTGCCATGGAACTTAATTATTTTTAATTCGGCTTTTTAAATTTAGAGCCAAGAGTGTAATGTGAAAGTAATGAGATAGTAGGCCTTCATGCTGGTTTAAAGAAAGTATCATGTACATTTCATGACTTTCATAATTTCCCTCCAAGTAGGCAAGGAAAAATTGTAAGTCTTTCTTATTATACAACCAAACAAAAAGAAGTACACTCTATTCATACAATGCTTAATTTACCGTTTCCACTTTCTATTTTCATAGAACTCTAACTTACTGTAATGATCTTAAATATATGTTGTAATGAAGTAATTTTTTTTCTTTATAAGAATCACATACTCATTCATGTATTCATTAATCTAATGATAGGTAGGTCTTTAGGCACTTTAGAACGCATGGCGCTTTGTTCCTTTTGATATACCTTATTACCTGACAAATATGGATAGGCAACCATATTCTCTTAACTTTACAAAGGCAAACCTATGGAATTTTGGGAGTTAGAGATACCTGGCTTCACCACTTATTGACTCTGTGATGTGGACGTGATACTTAAATAATCTTGGCAAACTCCATCCCCATCTATAAAAAGGAAGTAACCCGGAAGGGTTGTGTGAAGATGTGACTTAACCTTTGTAATCAGTCCAGCACAGGTCATCAATCAATGGTGCCCCTATTGTAATTATTCACATATGTGAGGGTCACTCCTGTAAATTGAAGGAAGGGGGTGGACCTGTATTGCAGCAACTCCCTTCTTCCTCCAGAGCAGGTGGATGGCCAAAGGGAAACAGTGTGTATAAAAACAGAAGCCATCCACCAACCCCCAACAGCTGCTTCCTGGATGTACAGAAGGAGTCGCTGGGAAAGTAGCATGGTATGGTGGAAAGTCTGTGGTCAGTGGGGCTCCTCTGCCAACTGTGGCACACGCAAGACTGTGTCACTGAAATCTGCCTGCCTTTGTGCCTCTGAAAATGAGTGGTTGTATTTCTTCACTTGACCAGTATTCGGACCGAACAATCTCTAGGGTCCTGACCTGCTGTTCTCACAGTCAGTGCATAACTGAAGGGCTGCCTGTAAAGTTTCAACGAAAATGTGAGACACGCAGTAAAAGTTTGCCACAATAAAAAAAACCTATACAATAGGAATAGTTCATTAATGATAATGTACATGACATCTTATATTTTACATTGCATTTTTGTGACTTTTCAGTTTTTTCTTTCTTTTTAACTCATCTTTTGTCTCTAAACTGACATAATTCCAGTTATTTTTTCAGTTAATTTTCTGAACACAGCACTTAAAAGCCAAATTGCCAGTTTAAAGCCAGATAACTGACAACACCATCATTAAAGATTATATTTGTTCTACAAATACTCAACAAACTCTCAAGGGACAAGGCATTGAGGTTGGCACTAAAGACATGGAGATGAATGATTCAATTCTGCTCTCGTGAAGCTCCCGTCTGGTAAGGCAGACAGACAAATCTCTACACATTTAGAGAAAGGCTGTGGAAGGATAAGCACCTAGCTCAGTCTAGAGAGCCGAAGAAAGAAAGTGATATGGGCTGAGAGTTGACAAATGGGTAAAAGTTGGTCAGACTCTACAAAGATATAAAGACATGAAATTCTTGCTGAAATCAGCATTAGTGGGTGGCTGTGGGTAGATAAAAAGGTTGGTTAATGAGTACAAACATACAGTTAGGTAGAAGAAATGCATTGTAGTGTATGATAGCACAGTAGGATGATTATAGTTAACAACAATGTGATACATTTCAAAATAGCTACAAGAGAGGACTTGAAATGTTTCCAACATATAAAATGATAAAGACTCGAGGTGATGGACACCCCAAGTGTTAGATATGACCCTAAGTATTTATCATTTTATAGGTTAATATTTTGTTAAGTATTTGTCATATTTGTTACACGCATAGACTGTGTAATGATCCTGAATTGATTGTTACACAGTTTATGCATGTAACAAAATATCACATGTACCCCATAAATATTTGTATCAATTAAAAAATCACCATTAGACTAACAGTCTTCACATTAGCAGTGTCCAGTGAATGCACCCATTACTAAGGGAATGAATGAATAAACGAATGAATAAATTTGTGAGATAGCTTCTCAAGTAACAACTTTAGCTATGTTTTTTCTGGTCAACATAAATATTTCCACTACTTCATAGTGATTGGATGTCCACTGTATACAAAGCATAGAATCATAAAAGAGGTGCTTGAATTCAATGCATATTTATTGTGCTTTGTATTTTTTCCATATACCTTGCATTTTGCAGGTTGTAAAAAGAAAAAGAATATATACATACTGTTTATTAAAGCAAGAGGAGAAACAGAAGCATAACAAAAATTAAAGCATTACTAATTCTTAGTTTTGAGGTTCTCTTCATTTTACCCTGTAAGTCAGTGAATGTCTTCTTAACATTCTCTAAGCCCTGAATTAGTATAGATCAATAGAGCAATATATATATTAGAGATGTGTGTATGTGTATGTGTGTGTGTGTGTGTGTGTGTGTGTGTGTGTGTGTGTTTCAAAAAACTAGAGGATTGGAAATGAAAGCAACGTATTCAACATTAGAATAAAAGAAAGAAGAAAAAATTAGGATTCTGGCTCTTACAAAACAGTCCCTTTCTGCATCTTTCAATCATCCCCATGTTGACTCAGTTCAAAACGGTCAATCTACTCTCTTCCATATGCCACCGCATCCCCAAAGTCAGGACTGTTGTCCTCATTAAGAAGGTCTGGAATGCCCATGCTGCTTCTCTCTTCTTCACCCTTTGGCCCAGCTGTGTCCATAAAAAACGTCAGGCTGGGTTTTTCCAGGTTAGTTATTTCTTCCTTAGAAACACTTAGTGCGAAATCCTTCTATTTCCACTTAATGACTTAACTACTGACTTACTGACACTTAAGCAAAAGCTCTCAAGCCTCATAGAGTGTGGCTCTATCATCATCTGTGCCTCAAAGTGCCTCAAAAATTCTAATTTCAGGGTCATGACATTGCATTACACCAATCCTTCAGAGTCTTCTGTGTCCTGTGGTTTTCAAGTTGCACAATTGTAAGGACCAGTGGCTGAACTTTTAGTCCATATATGTCTTGCTTCTGCAAATAGATCATAACCCCCTTGTAAGCAAGAACCAGGTATCTTTTTACATTTTGCTGTGTTTAACACAATGTTAGAAATATACCAAATGCTAAAAATATTTGTGAATTATTTATTTCATTGAGTGGTAAACAACAATAAATGACTGACTAATTTTTAATTTGGGACATTTGAATACATGTATTAGTCGGGAAGCATTTCACACTAAGATCCTCTTATGCCTAACGTTAGGCAACTTTGACAGCCGCACTGATTTTTAAAATTCTATCTGCCAGTCAATCAGCAACTTTTCCTAAACACCTACTAGTGTTACTAGCCAATTTTCTAGAGAATTACTTTAGTAAATTATGGTTTGAATAAAATAAACATGGTATTTCCTGGTATTCTGAAGAACATAAACTTACCAGGCATGAATACATAAGCCTCAGAAATTTTATTTATATAATCTATAAATACAAAGTATTTACCTAGGAATTGATATAAATATGCTATTTTATAAATTATAATAGTTCCTAAGACCTTAGTAATTATGCATTTTTAGCCAAATTTATACTATTTTAAAGTTCAAGCTAGTTCTCAAACTTTACATAAGAAATTCATTCAATGGTAGATCTGTTTGTACTAGATGCTATGTGAGAGTTATTAACAAATACTCAAAAGTCAACTTCCAAGAAAAACCTTAAATTACCTAAAAATTTAAGAAAAAAAAATGGTAGCAATTTGCCAGTAAGCTCCCCTATCATCTTTGATATCTCTAAACCAAAAGAATTTCTATACCCTTTCCTTTTCAGAATTTCAGAGGTTTTAGAAAGTCTTTGCCCAAAAATGCCATAAAAATGTTATCATTTTCTATATATTCCATGATGTTAAAAGAGAAGGTTGAAAAGCATTGCTCTACCCTAATACTAGTATAGAATTAGAAAATGATATAAATAATTACATCAGAAAAATCAAAATGAAAGTAAAATTATGTCTCTCTCACACTGGTGAAGTCTGTATCAGCTAGGACATTTTGTGGTACAATATTGACAACTTTTAAAAATAGGGATAGGGGAACATATTGGCTCATGAAACTGATAAATTGAGAGATGAAGCTAACTTTAGGCAAGGCTTGATTCAGTGCCAAAAATAAGTTTTCTTCTGTGCTTATGCTCTGTATTTCACCTTAGTACTTTCATTCTTAAACTCCACACATTCATCTCCCAGCAACCACAGGTGCTCACAGAATGTCCAGAGCATCCCCAAACCTCGTATCCTCACACTACCTCCCTCAACTGCTTATTCAGATAGTCTATGCTGATTATTTGGTGTTTCAAGGATACACACACACACACACACAACACACATATATACATATAATAAATATATATATAAATGTATATATAAAAATAAGATATATACTATATCTTATTTCCAAGATGTGACTTCAATTAGACAGTCGAATAAACTTGGAGATGAAAACTAGAATTTTCTTTTAAAATGGAATGGAACCAATTTAAAAATACCAAGGGCATTACAAATGGTAGCAATAAAATCATAAAATTTTTGTTTCACTGTCCATGTGTATATGTGAGTATATATTGACTGGACCAAATAAGAAAAAAAGCTTCCTGCTAGAGTCAAAAGTTTATTTGGGTTGGGTATGATGGCTCACACCTGTAGTCCCAACTCTTTGTGAGTCTGAGGCAGGAGGATCACTTGAGGCCAGGAATTCGAGACCAGCCTGGGCAACATAGTGAGACATCGCCTCCACAAAAAGGAATTAAAAATTAGTCAAGTGTGACGATGCAAGCCTGCAGTCCTAGCTACTTGGGAGGCTGACAGAGAAGAAGTGTTTGAGCCCAGGAGGTTGAGGTTGCATGAGCCATAACCACTACACTCCAGCCTAGGCAACAGAGTGAAACCCTGTTTAAAAAAAAAATAGTTTATGTGATAATGAGCATACTTAGCCACTGTTCCAAGTGCTGGAAGAGCAACTGTGAGCAAGTTATAAAGGCATGAAACAGCATGACAAAATTTGTAAGTTATTCAAATACACTGGTAAAACCAAAGAATAGGGCAGGAGTGGTGGGTACTGATAGATAAAAATGGAGAAGATAGAAGCCAGTCAAAGTCCCTTATCATAGAGGTAATGGAAGCCACCTATAGGTTTGGTTTTAAGCAGGTGAATAAGCACTGTACATTGATAGATTTCTCAGGCAGCAGTGGAGAGAATGAATTGCAGGGCAATCATGTGAGTCAAAAGACCAGTTAATAACAGAAAGACCAATGCAGTGGTCGAAGCAAAAGATGTTGAGGGCATGATGTGTTAGGAAGCTATCATGAGTAGAGTCCACAGAGCTTTATTGTCATAAAATATAGGGACTGAAAGAGAAAAAAGAATACAAGATAACATACAAGCATCAGTATGGAATGACTCAAAAGATGTGTTCCAATCACTAAGATGGGAGACACATCTAAAAGGAAAAGATTTTGAAGTGGAGGTGAGTAACAAATTTAATTTTTACTATGCTTACTTTAACATCTGAATAGGACATTGAGATTAATGTGCTGTTAACAGCACAAATGAACTCAGAATAGAGTTTCTGGTTGAGATCCAGAGAGCAGGCAATCATCAACAATGTGGCAGTAGAAGAACATGTAAGTAAGAAGACGACCAGGGACAAAAGACTATAGGTCACTCACATCATAGGGGTAGGCAGAGGAAAATGAGTGTGCAAAGGAGACCAAAGGAAACAGTCAAAGAGATGGAGAGAACGGGATTCAACTAAATACCTATGGAGAGACCAAATTGTATGAGAGCTGAAAATAATCCACTGGATTTAGCAACAAAGAGGTTATTTGGTGATAATTTGCAGTGCCATGGTCAGGAGCTTTATTACAACAGGTTAAAAGGTAACTTGAAAGTGTGAACTTGGAGACAGTAAACAGGGAATTTGTGTGTGATTGTGTGATTATGTGTGTGTTTCAGGAGCTTCAGTGTGAAAAAAGCGGTGAAAAAGGAATGTTAAGACAATGGAAGGGTTATCTTATTTCATTTGTTTTGGGGTTTTTCTTTTTATGTGAGAGATATGTAGCCATGTTTGTAGGTTGGGAAGAAGAAGCTGCTAGAGAAAAACAAATTGAAAGACAAGAGAAAACGGAAAGAAAAGAAAGCACATGGCTCCATAGGAGATGTGATGCCACAGGTTCCAAAGAGCACACGGTTCCATAGGTGACATGGTTCCATAGGTCCCAAGGAGCACATGGTTCCATAGGAGACATGATTCCATAGGTTCCAAAGAGCACATGGTTCCATAGGTTCCAAAGAGCACACGGTTCCATAGGAGACATGGTTCCATAGGTTCCAAGAACACATGGTTCCATAGGAGACATGGTTCATAGGTTCCAAGGAGCACATGGTTCCATAGGAGACATGATTCCATAGGTTCCAAGAGCACATGGTTCCATAGGTTCCAAGGAGCACATGGTTCCATAGGAGACATGGTTCCATAGGTTCCAAAGAACACATGGTTCCATAGGAGACATGGTTCCATAGGTTCCAAGGAGCACATGGTTCCAGTAGGTTCCAAAGAACACATGGTTCCATAGGAGACATGGTTCCATAGGTTCCAAAGAACACATGGTTCCATAGGAGACATGATTCCATAGGTTCCAAAGAGCACATGGTTCCATAGGTTCCAAGGAGCACATGGTTCCATAGGAGACATGGTTCCATAGGTTCCAAGGAGCACATGGTTCCATAGGAGACATGGTTCCATAGGTTCCAAGGAGCACATGATTCTATAGGAGACGTGGTTCCATAGATTTCAAAGGGTACATGGTTCCACAGGAGACTTGGTTCTGTAGGTTCCAAAGAGCACATGGTTCCATAGGAGACATAGTTCCATAGGTTCCAAGGAGCACATGGTTCCATAGGAGACATGGTTCCATAGGTTCCAAGGAGCACATGGTTCCATAGGAGACTTGTGCTTTTGGATCTAAAGCACAAGTGGAGGTCTGTCTGAACCAGTACTATTCCGTCAAACTTTCTGCAAAGATGGAAAGGTTCTCCATGCCATCTAAACAATAACTGTTAGCTGTACATGGCTACTGAGTACTTGAAATGCAACTAGTGCAACTGAAAAACTGAATTTTCATATTGATTAATTTAAATGTAAATAGCCCTATGTGGCTAGTGGCTGTAGAACTGAACACTGCACCTAAAACTAAAGAAGCAAATAGGAAGCTGAGGGCTCATCAGTCCTGGGACAAAGGCTGGAGTTGTTCATGCCTGGTAGTCTCATGTAGAAAGGAAGGATGAGGAGGGGTGACAAGGTAGGACCCTGGAGGGAAGCAGTTAGGCTTGGAAGGGATACAAAGGAAAGGATGGCAAAGAACTGACCAGAACAACTAAAAGCACAACATAGCAGAACTGAGGACACATCTGAGACTAGAGACCACAAATGTATGGCAGACACTATAGGACAACTAAGGCAGGCACTGGCTTGAAGAAAGGTCACGAGGCCAAAGGCCAGAAGTCAGAGGGATTACAATCCTACCTGAGATTTGGTAGGGACACAGAACCAAACCATATCACAGCCCCACCAGGCTGTTGACATAAAACAGTATGCCATGGAGAGAGAGGAAGCAAAACCATGTGTCCAGAAGAAAAGGAAGGGGCAAGAGACCAAAGTCACAATCAGGTCAAAACACTGATGTAAAGAATAAATGAGCAAGAGACAGCAGGAGTGGACAGAAATTTAGGACTGTATTAGTCTGTTCTCACATTGCTATTAAGAACTATGTGAGACTATAAAGAAGAGAGGTTTGGCTGGCTCATTGTTCTGCAGGCTGTACAGGAAGCATGGCTGGGGAGGCCTCAGGAAACTTGCAATCCCAGCAGAAGGTGAAGAGGAAAGAAGCATGTCCTACGTGGCTGGAGCAGGAGGAAAAGAACAAAGGGGACACCCCTAAAAAACCAGATTTCGTAAGAACTCTGTCACAAGACAGCACCAGGAGGATGGTGCAAAACCATTAGGAACCACCCCTATGATCCAATCACCTCCCACCAGCCCCACCTTCAACACTGGGGATCACAATCCTACAGGAGATTTGGTGGGGATACAGAGCCAAACCATATCAAGGACCCAGAGGGATTGGAGAAGTCCTACGAAATGGCAAGATGTTTGCCAAATCCTGATTAGCTTAGAAGAGACAGGCAAGAGGAACTTAGAAGTGAATTTGGATAGTGGTTCTGGTGGATACTGGGGTAACACATGATGGTGCCAGAACTTTGGGTATGAAAGCAGAATATATATATATATATATATATATATATATATATGGAATTCTATACACAGACATTATATATATACACACACACACATATATACACATAGTATATATTACAGGAAAGCCGACCAATCATCTGCAAAGATGATCTACTCCCAAAAGGGAAGGGTCAGGTTGGTACCATGATCAAACTCCCCAGCTTTTACGAGTGTCCATTTGGTTTCCCTAGAAACTTTTGTTGTATTTCATTTTCTTCAAAGTGGCAGAGAAAATAAC
Source organism: Ateles fusciceps (assembly GCA_036589455.1). Classification (NCBI taxonomy): domain Eukaryota; kingdom Metazoa; phylum Chordata; class Mammalia; order Primates; family Atelidae; genus Ateles; species Ateles fusciceps. The sequence goes on from JAZHEH010003259.1 coordinate 10,258,471, forward strand.
CATGTTTTTGACTGTCAGTGTTATAAAATTAGGTCACAGCTTTTGTAGCTATTAAATGCAATTGTATTATTCAGAGAGACATTTCATTTTCCACTTGCACAGTTCTCTATATTTTGGAATTGTCTCCTCTAGTTACTGAACTTAATAAGCTCGAATGCCCCCATATGTACAGAATGGGTTCAGTATTATCCACATTGTGAGGCTGTATGACATCATTGTATCCAAGCCCTTTCATGCTCATTTTACACAGACTAGCACTTTCTCACTTTCTTTCTCTCTCTTCTTCTCTTTTTCACTTCATGACTTTAATGGCAAAAACTAGAAACTTATATTTTCTCCCTTCTCCTACAGCACCAATATTCCCCACATGCGGGAGCACACCCACACATTCACCCTTGGGGACATTTTCCAGATACAGCTTTTGCAACTATCACGAAATTATAAAATCCAGTATTAAACAGTGCCTAATTTATATTTTACTATAAGTATTTCTATTTTCACATAAGTATTAATCTAATCTGTTTAGATGCTTTAGATATAGACATTTTTAATAATAATGATAATTGGTACCAAATTACTTAAACTGGTTTTTTTTTTCCTACTTTTAAGAACTTATACTCCCCCCTGTGGCAATTTGATGACAAAAACAAAAAGAAACACACACACACACACACACAGAGAGAGAGAGAGAGAACAAGATCCTGAAGACAGAATCATAACTTATAAATCATTCACAAGTTCAAAATAGTAGTATGTTTCTTGCTAGAAAAGCCTGTCAATACAAACTGTCATAACATTCCTTTTTTTTTTTTAGTGTAATCTGCATGCATGACCCTGAAAACTACTGGGCTAAGTGCTAATGTATAGCAAATGTGCTAAGGCAGAAATTTAGTATCTAAAAATATTTAGAGATGAACAAAAAGGATAGTTTTATTTCACTTTAAAGAACATTTATTGAGTGCTTAGACTCTGAGAAGCATTGTTCTAGATGCTTTAGAATTTTTGGTATTTAATCCTTGTAAATTGTCCCAACAATGTTATGAAATCTTATGAAGTTGGTGCCATTATTATCTCCAGGTTAACAGAAGCAAACAGAGGCTTGGAGAGAATAAGCAGTTTGCTTAATGTCATACATTAAGCCATACTAACATTTAATCATAGTGTTAAATACAGAAATAGAGAAAAAAAATCTCCCCTGAAATAGTGAAAAAGAAAAATACAAAGTACAGCAAATTCTATATTCAGATCAAGTTTATGATACATCTATTTCTAGAACATTCTAAATCAAGATAAAAATTGGGCCTCACTAAATCCAAAATGATGGCTAATTTTATGAAATGCTTTCAACTATAAAAGTAGCTTATTTTAACTGACAAAATTTCACACTAAAGTGTCAAGCTACAATTGTTAAATATCAATCTTGTTTAATCAATTAAATAGGAGCCAAGTTTATTTTGGCAGGTTTTATTCTTAAGATCTTGAGAACAAAGTATAAACACTAAAGCCTTTTTTTAAAAAATGACATTCTAGTGTCTTCCCCACCTCACTGTACCTTTGCTTTTCTAGGCCTAGCTTGGTGGAATATTGGGCTGCCAGAAACTGTGTAACAGGACTATTTCCTTACTACCAGCAATGCCAGGAAGAATAAGGAAGCCCAGGTAAAATGACCCCCTGTAGCACTTCAGTAAGGATGCCAGGTGATGTAGTTATGACATAAATACATCTGGTGAGTTGCTTCTGCCTTGTGGTCTCCTTAGACTCGCATGTGGAGCCTAAGAATGCCCCTCACCCTTGGCACTTACGGTAGACAAAATGGCTTCCAGATGGCCGTTTCTGCTCAACTAAGGTCATTTTCCCTTCTTGGAAAGTTGGATATGATGCATGAGAAATACAGGAGTTTGGACTTCTTGAGTTCACTTTAGATGAAGACCAGGCTTCAGTGTGTAAAATGAGAACATCCAAGAGAAAAGTGGTAACACCACACTGTGGGTCCCTGCTCTGGGGGCTGCTTCAGAAGCTAATCAGGAAAAACCAGCTTGACCCATGAGGGATGGGCCTGCCTGGGAAGCGATCGAAGCCATTGAGGGAGGTTACATTTGACTGTGGCAGTGCTCAGCCCTACTGCAAAGCAACATTGGTTCAAAATCCATCTGAAGCTGGACTGGAAGTTTGCTTGCTTCCCTTCTGAGCTGAAAGCAAACAGTTGGAGCCTCAGGAATCAGTCAAATATCGAAAGACCAGGGCAAACCACAATCAAGAAGAACCAACATAGAGACATTAGAAATGATGAAAATGCCACAAAAAATTCAGTTGGACAATAAGCTTTCATCAACTGTATGTGACAAATAATTAATAGTGAGGTATTTCCAGACATTAGCAAGTCAGTGGTTATATGAAATGTAATTCTGTAGTTGCTAACTTTACGCACATGTTCAGGTCAATAAGAAAATTTCCTCTTTATAGCCCCCACCATTCCTAGACAACCCTCTCTCTCTGCCATGTGTAGTTATGACATAAATCACACTCCATTAACAACATGAAATTAGTCATGATTCAAATCAAATCCTTCCATGGCTAAAGGAGAGAGGGAGAAGGTTGTAAGGCAGAAATGCAAAGCATATCCAGTTTGAGGAAAGTACATTTTCAGTTAAGGCAAGTTCGTAAAATAAATATCAATAACATGACAAGACATGTTTATTAGGGGATACTCATGAAAAACCTATGTTGATAGTTGACATATCACTGAAGACATATGCTTCGGTGCTGATGGCTTGTCTCAGTCTCTGTCATGATATTTATTGCTAAAAATAGCTTATCAGTGAATGATGCAATTATTCAAGAAGACCTACATGATGTCTGTGGTTGTTCCCAGTCTCAGCCTAAATAAGACTGCATAGCATTAGATTGAGCACTTTCAGTGTGGGCTGAGGCTGATGTCAGAGCAGAACACACCCTGATATTAAACCTCCCAAAACATACCCATCATCTTATTCATTTTTTCCTTTTTTAGCTGCATCAGTTAGTTAGTGGATAAGAAGAACACATCTGTTTACACAGCAAAATCATCACAAAAATCTTAATTGTTAAAAAAATAAAAAGCAAATCTAAGCCCAAGTTTCTCTACTAATATAGGTCAGTAAGCATTCTCTTTCTACTTCATGTTTATCTCAGACCCACAGCACAATACTAACTGCCAGTTAGCCCACAGGTGTTTTATATGCCTTCTAGGGTGTGTGCTTTAAGAGTTTAAGATCTGAGATAACTATCTTAAGTACATACAGTGTTCAGAGATCACTGTATGTAGAACACAAAGAAAATCTGTGAAGTTTGGAAGAAAAGGCAAGGGGTGTTTTCTTTAGAAGAACTGAATTGAAATTCACATGTCCCTTCACCTCTAACCAAGCTTGTGTTATGTTAGCATTATTGGACCTCAATTTCCTTACCTGTAATATGTGTGGAATAATACCTTATGAGATTGTTATGATAATGAAGTAAGATGGTATTCGTGAAAGGGCTTTGTAAATTCAAATTTCTAAATAAGCAGAAGAGAATGCAGTCAAAATTCTGAGCATCTATTTCAGGCACCCAAAGAGAGCTCTAAGAAGCATTCCTGTTAAACTGATCAGATAAAATTGGCATTGTGCATTCTAATGTCAAATTAAACAATACATTAATTCGCTTTTACTTCATATCTGATGATGTCAGGATTTTAAATAGAATATGGTTGTTTCTTCATATGTGGTGAAAGTTCTGACTTAGAAGATAAGATACCTTCTCAAAAAGCCTTATTGGGGTGCTCAGATTTTAATACATGTTTCCGTAGGCATGGTTATTTAAAGATTTACACACAGGAAAATAGTTTAGAAACTCTTTGGACTATTTGAACAAATTAGTTTTTAGCATTCTAGAACATACTCCCTACCAAGTTTGCTTTTAATTTGAAAACTTACTTGCCACTATCATGGTAGCACAGTTCACATTACAAAATGAAATGAAAGAAAACTGTCAACCCAAATATACGTAAAGTGTTATGGTCTGTAGCATCACATTAAGTAAAATACTACCTTGGTTTCCAAGAAATACAAATCTAAAGAAAACATGATGGACACAGGTAATCATAAAAGTTTAGTTGTTTCTTTATCATTTATATACCATATTCTTATTAGTGCTAAGTGACACATCTTTCCTTGAAGAAAGGAAGACTGCTTGGAACTCCCTAACTCTTCCCAGCCCCCAAAAATAAATGAAAACTATGAACACTCAATGGAGACAAAGGGAGTAGATGCTACCAGGTGACAAAACAAGCTGAGTACAGAATTTTGTTTTAGGTATCCTGAAAACTATGATTAAAATGCATGCCCACATTCCCATCGAAGTGACATATAAGGGATATAAGAAGCATGAGACAAATCTAAAAGTTTCATTTGTGGCCTTGTGTGGGGGCTCATGCCTGTAATCCCAGCACTTAGGGAGGCAGGAGTTCGAGACCAGCCTGGGCAACATGGCAAAACTTCATCTCTACAATTTTTTTTTAATTAGATGGACATGGTGGTGCACACTTGTAGTCCAAGCTACTCAGGAGACTGAGGCTGGAAGACCACTTGAGCCCAGGAGGCAGAGGTTGCAGTGAGCCAAGATTGTGGCACTGCACTCCACCCTGGGAGACAGAGCCAGACCCTAGCTCAAAAAAAAAAAAAAAAAGTTTTCATTTGTTAAATGTCTTTATCAATCCTGAATGTCTAATCTAAAAAAAATAAGAGGTAGGATTTTATTTTCTCTGATCTCTCACCCAGTTTTAACACTCTAAAACCCTGCAGAGCTGGACACTGTTACAAAATCAAACTGTGATGGGCTTTTACAGTCAATCTGAGTTGCACTTAGTTTTAAGAGCTAGGAAGAGCCATTGAAGAATGCAAGAGAAGGGGCAATTTAAAAACTCTAATACCTTTATGAAAGTGCTTTCATAAATATTGTCTCCTTGAGCTGCACATTAACTGTGAACAGGTGGAAAATTTTAGGCTCAGAGAGAGTAGGTGTTTTCCCTGAGGTCACAGGCAAGTAAATGGCAGGTATGGAGCTCACACCTTCACCTCCTAGCCAGTCCTCTAGGCTCTACCTAATGGTATTCCAGGGAGCCTTGGAGCTGTGAGAAGGGACCTCAGGCCTCTTGGCCAGAGGTGGGAGCACATTTCCAAGGATGAATGATGGGGCCTGGCTTAATCTGCACCCCTTTCCTACCCTACAGCAGAATCCCTATGAATACATTCATGTACATTTCACACTAGTCTTTTCAAAATATTTATCCTTTCATTTACTTCTATTCTTTGAGATAAGATAGGTAGTCCTAATTCTCTCTTCCTCCTAAACCTATTGATTGGATGTCCTCAAAGCACACGTTTTAAGGAATGCTCATTTCCCCTGTTTTTCATTCCCACTCACTTAAATATCACCTTAAATATCACCATGGGGATGCTTCACATTCAGCCGTGATGAAGCAAGGGGCTGTAAATACTCCTGGTTGCTAAATGGTAATGCTTTTGAGATTTTAACCTGTCGGGGAGAGTGTACAAGACCACCCGGGCTCATTCCTACCTAGCAGCATCCACATCCTCTGGCACTATCTTAGCTGAACAAAAGCTGACTAAAGGCAATACAGGATTCTAAGTAAACTAATTTATTTTTAAAAAGAGTCTAATTAACAAAATAAGTAAAACAAACAGTAAGTTGAAGGGATATCATCTTTTTTTTTATTATTTTATTTTATTTTATTTTTAGAGACAGGGTCTCGATATGTTGCCCAGGCTGGAGTGCAGTGGCTATTCACAGGTGCAATCCCACTACTGATCAGCACGGGAGTTTTAACCTGCTCCGTTTCCTACCTGGGCCGGTTCACCCCTCCTTAGGCAACCTGGTGGTCCCCCGCTCCCAGGAGGTCACCATATTAATGCCGAACTTAGTGTGGACACCCGATCCGCATAGCACTACAGCCCAGAACTCCTGGACTCAAGAGATACTCCAGCCTCAGACTCCCGAATAGCTGGGACTACAGGCAGAGCGCCACCTCGACCGGCAGGATATCATCTTAAAAACAAAACGTCTTTCCTTTCTCACACCTCTGGCCTCCAACACTATGGACAAGAAAGGAACAGCCAAACGTAAAACACAAACCATATGCAACGGCCTTAACTGCCTTCTGACAAATACCTTTGCATTAGAAAATATCCTAAGAGGGCCGGGCGCAGTGGCTCACGCCTGTAATCCCAGCACTTTGGGAGGGCGAGGCGGGTGGATCACGAGGTCAAGAGATCGACCATCCTGGCCAACAGGGTGAAACCCCGTCTCTACTAAAAATACAAAAAAATTAGCCGGGCGTGGTGGCACGCGCCTGTGGTCCCAGCTACTCCGGAGGCTGAGGCGGAAGAATCGCTTGAACCCAGGAGGCGGAGGTTGCAGTGAGCCGAGATTGCGCCACTGCACTCCAGCCTGGTGACAGAGATAGACTCCGTCTAAAAAAAAAAAAGAAAGAAAGAAAATATCTTAAGAAAGTCACAGAACTAATTATACGGAGAAAAATGCATGAAGGTAATGAATGAAATTTACAGAGTAAACATCCGTGCTTCTCTTCCCCCCCCCGAACTTCCAGCTCTTAACCTTCTTCTTAACCTTCTTAACCTTCATCTTAAGCAAACAGGAGGTCATGTAAGCTAAGCCAGGGTCCCTGAAGGTTTCAGAATAATATTTATTACTATTTTACAAAAAGCTTCTAGCATACCATTTTTTTTTTTTTTTGGTACAATTAATTTACATGATTGAATTTGAGGCATGCCAGAAACATCAGAAACCTCCCCCTGACCCACCATAAGGACAAATCGCTCACTCTCACTGTCCAGATGCCCATATAAGGCCAGACTTCCTATAAGTCTGACAGCTCCATGTATGCATTGCGTATGGGTCTTGGTTCTGAGTCACATTCCTCTGGTATGTTTCCCTGGGGAGCTTTGATTTCCGCTTTGAGGGCTGGCACTGACTCCTACTTGCTCTTATAAGAAAATGTCTACAACTAAAAGTTGAGAATGTGCAAGATTCCTTCTTTAAGTACACAAACACTCCAACCCTGGCTGCTTTTCTGTAGTCCTGCCAGGTTTTCTCTGTGTCTGATACCTGATCAAGAAAGCCTCTTTTTCAGGGGGGGAAAAAAACAACAAAAAAACATAAGGGAAGGAATGTAGTGCATCCACAGCTGAACATCTTACAAGACTTAACCAAATGACCTGTACAAACGATGCCCTAGTAGACACACACACACCTTATATAGCTTGGTAAACAGGACTCAGTGGCCAGCTTAGTTAATTCCTCATTTTACCACGAGGAAAAAATGCTCTCTAAAAAGCATTTGGTAGATAAATACTTGCTTACAAGTCAAAATTAGTGCATCTTAACCATTTTGCACACAAATTCAAAGACCTTTTTCTCCCACTCTGACCTGCTGTCAATCAAAAGGGCTGGAGTAAGTCAAAGTTGGACAAAGTTATAAGAAGCCACTATTTCCCACTTGACCGCCCAGGCACACACAAACATTTGCTGAGTCATTTATAATACTGCAAGAATTCAGATCTCATGGCATGAATTAAGGATGGAGTGTCAGCCTTTCCCCTTTGAGTTTCCTGGCATTTGATGGTCCATATCACAGTAAAAACATGCTTCTGAGTCTGTGAATGTCTTGGGTGTCTTCTCTCATTCTGTCTCTCTCTCTCCTCTCTCTCTCTGGGTGTGTGTGCATGTGTGTGTGTGTCTGTCTCTGTGCCACTATCTTAATAATAATCTTTTATTTTAACTCCTTCAAAAAGAGTTTTGACCATAAAGCCTCAAATCTTATAATGCACAGAACCTTTTTCTATCCTGAGATTTCATATGTTCTATATATTTCAATATGCTTATTTTCTCTTAAGTAACATTAAAATTATCTATTTGGAACTGACTCTAGATTTTTTTTTTTGAGATTTCAAGGGACTATGAGAATTTTATAGTAAAACCAAATTCTCTTGACATTTTTAACAGAGCAGAATGATAATATACTTATTATATGCAAAGAATGAAAAAAAATCAAGAAAGATTGAAAAAAATAAAGCACCAATTCCCTGAGAATTTTTATCTACCCAGCCCTCGCTGAAGCCTACTAAATTAAACAAATGATTATTACCTTCATTTTTTAAACGGGAATATGGCCTCTACGTGTGACTTCCCTGAGATCTGTGAAAGGCAGTTCCAAGAATACAACCTAGGTCATCCAACTATAACCCAGTACAATTTATCCTCTCCATGAATGAGTCTCCCTGCTGCATGCATGAAGCTGTTGGTGGTAGCTCTCAAGACTCTCCTGAGGATTCAGAAATTCCCCAACCCTTCTCCCATCTACCTCACTCTGCAAGCTAGGAGAGCTCACCATCAAGCCCACATCCCACCTTAGGTGAGGCTCACGCTTCACATCCCTACCCTTCCCCAGCCACCACACCTTTCCAACCATTAGTGGTAGATGTAATTGGGGGGTTAGGTCTTGAAAGGTTTCACTGTGGCTTCCCACATATTTTGGACTTTTAAAATCATCCACAAGGGAAGAAAAAAGTTGAGGGCCAAGTTGCCTTTAATACACATGTGGCTATTAAGTTAACTTGGAATGTTCCTTCTTTAAATAGGAACTCATAGGCCTCTTCTTTTTGAGGAATGCTTGGAAAGAACATTAAATAACAATGATGAAAATTCTTCCTGAGCTTCAGAGGGTGCCCCGCCCCTTTGCTGGCCATTCACACTATTGACATGCAGCTACACTGTACAACATGTGGCTTGCTTAAGGAGGTAATTGTGCACACATGATGTGGTCCATGCTGAAGTTGGAGTGGTTATATTTTTTCTTAGCTATTTTTCAATAGAATGTACTGAAACTTTAAATATTTGATCAGTTGAAACAGGCTGTTTTCAAATGATAAATCTCTAATGTGTTGTTTCTAAAGCTGATCTTTGCACCAGAAACAGATATGTTTATCTGGAACCCATGCTCTGAAGTGTCAACAACTTAAAGGAATCTACTCATTGGTAACACCAATGCTGAATGATGTGGCATTGCAGAATGCAAAAATGATATGGCCCTAGAATCATTCTCTTTACATAAAATGGGAACTGGAGTTACTAACAAAAAAGCCACTAAAGAACATAGATTCCAAATGAAAGCACAGTGAATTAACTGGGTCCTCAGCGAGGCTAAGTAGCACTATATTAAGAAATGGAGACATGCTTAGGTTTATTGGCCATATTCGACATCTTCACACACCCAGGGAGAATAAAACCTATTCTTTCCTTGTCCTGGCCTCACTCCCTTAGGCTGCATGCTCCTTGGGTAATAAGAAGTCACAATCACTATTCATAGATGTGTGGGGAGTCACTAAAAATACATTATTCACTGTCAATCTTAGTTTATATCCAGATACAACTGGGTACACTGCTCTTGTTATGGAATCAGGCTTCTTATTTTAACAAGGCAAACTAAATTCAATCCACATTTGAAGATGATAGTTTTAATACAGGAAAATGCACTCACTTCTCAAAGACCCTAGTGGAGCTGTGTTTAAATGCCCCTAGGTAAACCCCCTTTGTGTCCCCTACCTACCCAACACAGTATCATTTGCTCTGACAGAACAATGGACCCATTTTTCTGGAAACATTGATGGCCACTCATCCCTTGTCCTTCCCTATATAAAACTCCTACATATATTAAGATAAAACTAAGCAAGACTACTGGAAATCTGCACCAGGAGACTGCATTCAGAGTCAGACCCCTGGCTTTGTTCTCTTTCTTGTCCCAAAACCGTTACCTCCAGTGACAAAGGATCAAATTTCAAATATAGAAATCAGAGTTTTGCAGGTAGGCATCTTGAGGATTACAAACGGTTAAAAGCAACTCGCTTCTTTTCTGCTCTCCGGAGAGTTTCGAGAGCCTATAGCCTCTAAAACGAAAATCATTGTAAAGAGGAGGGGAAAAGAAAACCTTTTCGAATTTTTTAGGAATCCCTGCTGTTTGCCTCTTCAACTACCTACCTCCTAAAAAGGATGTATGTCAGTGGATAGAACAGGGCAAACTTATTCGAAAAAGAAATAATATAAAAATAATTGCTGGTGTGTTTTTAAATAATAGGAATCAGGAGTGGTGCGAAAAGGATAGGGGAAAAAAAATTCTATTTGGTGCTGGAAACACTGTGCCTTTTTTTTTTTTTTTTTTTGCTTTTTTTTTTTTCTGTGAGCTGGAGTGTGCCAGCTTTTTCAGACGGAGGAATGTTGAGTGTCAAGGGGTCAGGATCAATCCGGTGTGAGTTGATGAGGCAGGAAGGTGGGGGAGGAATGCGAGGAATGTCCCTGTTTGTGTAGGACTCCATTCAGCTCATTGGCGAGCCGCGGCCGCCTGAAGTGTATAAAGTCTCGGGCCACCCGCCCCAGCCTCACACAACAACTCTTCCCCGCTGAGAGGAGGCAGCCAGTGCAACTCCACTCTCCAGCCCGACGGCAGCCGCCCCGGCCGACAGACAGCCCGAGACGACAGCCCGGCGCGTCCCGGTCCCCCACCTCCGACCACCGCCAGAGCCCCCGGCCCCGCCGCCTGCGCCGCTCCCCGCTCGCCGCCGCCGCCGCGCCCTCCGCTCGGCCCGCAGCGCACCAACCATGACCGCCGCCGGCGTGGGCCCTGTCCGCGTCGCCTTCGTGCTCCTCCTCGCCCTCTGCAGCCGGGTAAGCGCCGGGAGCCCCCGCCGCGGCCAGCGGCTGCCAGGGAGGGACTCGGGGCCGGCCGGGGAGGGCGTGCTCGCCGCCGACCGAGCGCCGCTGACCGCCCCGTCCTCCCCGCAGCCGGCCGTCGGCCAGAACTGCAGCGGGCCGTGCCGGTGTCCGGCCGAGCAGGCGCCGCGCTGCCCGGCGGGCGTGAGCCTCGTGCTGGACGGCTGCGGCTGCTGTCGCGTCTGCGCCAAGCAGCTGGGCGAGCTGTGCACTGAGCGCGACCCCTGCGACCCGCACAAGGGCCTCTTCTGCGACTTCGGCTCCCCGGCCAACCGCAAGATTGGCGTGTGCACCGGTAAGACCTGCAGCCCCTGCCGCTGGGGGTCCGGCCGCCTCTTCCCTCACGCCCACCCGCCAGCTGGAAAAGGAAACCGCTCCGACCGAGTTTCTTCTCCAGCTGCTGCCAGCCCGCCCCCTGCAGCCCGGACCCCAGCTCGCAGCCGGGACGCTCTTGATGCGACAGCGCTGCAATGCCTGACCTCTGCATCCCCCACCCCTCTCTTCCCTTCCTCTTCTCCAGCCAAAGACGGTGCTCCCTGTATCTTCGGTGGCACCGTGTACCGGAGCGGAGAGTCCTTCCAGAGCAGCTGCAAGTACCAGTGCACGTGCCTGGACGGGGCGGTGGGCTGCATGCCCCTGTGCAGCATGGACGTTCGCCTGCCCAGCCCTGACTGTCCCTTCCCGAGGAGGGTCAAGCTGCCCGGGAAATGCTGCGAGGAGTGGGTGTGTGACGAGCCCAAGGACCAAACCGTGGTTGGGCCTGCCCTCGCCGGTGAGTCGAGTCTTCCTCTGAGTCAGGGTCGGGATTCTCTCCTAGAGAGGGAGTCCTAACTGTGCCAAGGGGAACGGGGGAAACATCTTATCCAGGCGTTTTACCTGGTGTTTTTGTGATCTGCTCTCGCAGCTTACCGACTGGAAGACACTTTTGGCCCAGACCCAACTATGATTAGAGCCAACTGCCTGGTCCAGACCACAGAATGGAGCGCCTGTTCCAAGACCTGTGGGATGGGCATCTCCACCCGGGTTACCAATGACAACGCCTCCTGTCGGCTGGAGAAGCAGAGCCGCCTTTGCATGGTCAGGCCTTGCGAAGCCGACCTGGAAGAGAACATTAAGGTACACGTGCTGCTCCTGTTAACTATATTTCACAGGAAAAGCAGTGGCTAGGACCCAGCTTGCCACTCTTGTTAGTGTAAGCCCGTTATCTCCAAAAATATCTAACCATTGAGCTGTTTTGCTGGAATGAGAGCTTGTGTAATAGCAACCACCAGTTTTCCACTACAAAATCTTCCACAGGGTTAATTCAAGACATTCCAAGAGAGGCCCTGTCTATTTTTGGACATAGCAAATGAGACTCAAACTTCCTGCCCTCAAAATATAAACAGAAGTCAGACAACAGAAGACTAAAACACAGAGGGTTGAAGAAAGACACTCCCCTTGTAGAGTCATTGATTTTTCCCCCCTCTCTCTTTTCCCTTGTCTTCCTTAGAAGGGCAAAAAGTGCATCCGTACCCCGAAAATCTCCAAGCCTGTCAAGTTTGAGCTTTCTGGCTGCACCAGTGTGAAGACATACCGAGCTAAATTCTGCGGAGTATGCACCGACGGCAGATGCTGCACCCCCCCACAGAACCACCACCCTGCCCGTGGAGTTCAAGTGCCCTGACGGCGAGGTCATGAAAAGAACATGATGTTCATCAAGACCTGTGCCTGCCATTACAACTGTCCCGGAGACAATGACATCTTTGAGTCGCTGTACCACAGGAAGATGTACGGAGACATGGCGTGAAGCCAGAGAGTGAGAGACATTAACTCATTAGACTGGAACTTGAACTGATTCACATCTCATTTTTACGTAAAAATGATTTCAGTAGCACAGGTTATTTAAATCTGTTTTTCTAACGTGGGGGAAAAATTCCCACCCAATTCAAAACTTTGTGCCATGTCAAACAAATAGCCTATCAACCCCAGACACTGGTTTGAAGAATGTTAAGACTTGACAGTGGAACTACATTAGTACACAGCACCAGAATGTATATTATAGGTGGGGCTTTAGTAGCAGTGGGAGGGTACCAGCAGAAAGGTTAGTATCATCAGATAGCATCTTATATGAGAAATGTGCCTGCTATTTGCAGTGTAATTGAGAAGGAAAACTTTAGCATGCTCACTGACCTGCCTGTAGCTCCAGTGACAGCTAGGATGTGCATTCTCCAGCCATCAAGAGACTGAGTCAAGTTGTTCTTTAAGTCAGAACAGCAGATTCAGCTCTGACATTCTGATTCAAATGACACTGTTCAGGGAATCAGAATCCTGTCGATTAGACTGGACAGCTTGTGGCAAGTGAATTTGCCTGTAACAAGCCAGATTTTTAAAAATTTATATTGTAAATATTGTGTGTGTGTGTGTGTGTGTGTATATATGTACAGTTATCTAAGTTAATTTAAAGTTGTTTGTGCCTTTTTATTTTTGTTTTTAATGCTTTGATATTTCAATGTTAGCCTCAATTTCTGAACACCATAGGTAGAATGTAAAGCTTGTCTGATCATTCGAAGCGTGAAATGGATACTTACATGGAAATTCTGCTCAGTTAGAATGACAGTCCTTCAAAACAGATTGTTTGCAAAGGCAAGGCATCAATGTCCTTGTAAGTCTGATTTCTGGGTAGGAAATGTGGTAGCCTCACTTTTAATGAACAAATGGCCTTTATTAAAAGCTGAGTGGCTCTATGTAGCTGATCAGTTTTTTCACCTGGAAGCATTTGTTTCTACTTTGACTATGACTGTTTTACAGACAGTTTATTTGTTGAGAGTGTGACCAAAAGTTACATGTTTGCACCTTTCTAGTTGAAAATAAAGTATATATTTTTTCTATAAAGGGCTTGGTTATTCATTTATCCTTCTAAACATTTCTGAGTTTTCTGGAGCCTAAATGGGAAGTTCTTGTTCATCATAAGATAATTCACCAATAATTTTCTAAATATCTTTTATTATCCTATATATTAATACATAGATTATTCCATAGAATTTGTATGTAAACATACTCCACACTGAATCAAGTATCACAGACTTGCAGGCATACATACCACATTGACTACACGGGCATTTTCTTTTGTTATCTTCACAGAACTTTATAGACACTTCAAATTCAGTTCTCTCTAGATTACGTAAGTCTCCATTAACCCTGTTGTATTACACTTGGTCCTTTTGACATTCAGTACCACCCTGGCTATTATAGGTTAATTTCCAACCCTTCACATCACAAACTAGTCTACATGTCTTGCATGTGGACAATGTTTAAATTTGTTTAAAATTTTATGCTCCAGGTCTATTCCTGAACTTCATTACCTTACTGTTAAATCTGAAAATTATGAAATGAAATCCTTGTTTAAATGGAGCTATTTCGTAAGTCTTATTTTATGTAATAATGTTTTCAGTTGCCATGACAACCAATGACAAATAGATGGCATAAATAGAAAAGGGAGGATGAGCAAATCTTCCATTTATTAACATTAATAGAAATTTGTCTGAAAAGTAATTCCTCCATTTGCCCAAGTCTTTGGCTTTATCAGACCTCCAGATTAATGGATCCTACTTTACCAAGTGGTTTATACATGAGAAAATGGAATTGTTCAAGAAGCCTGGTGTGGAAACAATATTGTACTTACCCAGGTAGGTTTTTACTCTACTATACAGTGAAACAAAGTGAATGGTGAACAAAAGAAGTAACACCAAAGGCAACTAGAATCTTCTCCAGATGAGGATAGCTGTGGATTCTGGGGGGGAAAAAATGCAGACAGACTAACCCTTCCCAAGGTAATTAGCAATGTTGTAGTGCCAGTGTCATTCAGACAGACAAAAATACACCTGAAAATAAAGACTAGCTCTACAAACAAATGTCCACACCACAAACCAAAGGGAAAACTTCCTGTGTTCAGAATGTGAAGAGAATTTCTGGTCAAAACGCTGGGCTTTAAGGATACACCCACAGCTGTATACAGCAATGCTGCCAGCAGCAGCACCTTACTTCCCCAAATAAATGCACATGTACACATACACATAGGCACGCACACAGAATACACTGTTAGTTCACACTTCCTTTCAGTCCGTTAATTCCTAACTGCAAAGATGAAGGGCCATACATCATAAACGAGCCTGACGGTGCTGATTAGAGCATTCTGGAAATATAGAAGTAGCAGGAAAAGCATAGATTTCACATTTTCCAAATACCCACATAAAAATAAGAGTCTCTAGATTGCAAAACAAAAATCCCACAAGCAATATTTACAAGGAAATTAGATGGCAATGCACACTCTGACCCCTAAATATTGGGAGGGGATGCCAAATCATCAACCACCATAAGACCAGCACTGTGTCAGCACGTGTGTGAGAAAAGCAGAGGACACAACAAGGTATCTGATGCTTCTGAGAACATGAGAGCTCTAAAACTGCCAGCAAGTATTCACTAGATACACAGTAGGCCAGGTTGAGAGGAGCTGTTGAACCTAGTAGGGGTCTGGCCTAGCACTCCAACAAAGCTTACAAGCTAGGGCTCCCTCCCAGGAGAGGACCCTCACACTCTTGGAAGTGGCATCTAAATTGAGCAGGTCATCAGACAGATATTTCTCAAAAGAAGACACACAAATAGCCAACAAGTATATGAAGAAATGCTCAACATCATTAATCACCAGGGAAATGCAAATCAAAACCACAACGAGCTATCCCTTCACACCTGTTAGAATGGCTGCTATCAAAAAGACAAAAGATAACACAATTGTCAGCGAAGATGTGGAGTAAAGAAACCCTTGTGCATTGTTGGCGGGAATGTAATTAGTACAGCCATTATGAAAAACAGAAAGTTCCACAAAAAATTAAGAATAGAATTACTATATGATCTAGCAATTCCGCTACTGGGTACATATGCAATGGAAAAGAAGTCAGTATGTTGAAAAGATATCTGCACCTCCATTTCATTGCAGCGCTATCCACAACAGCTAAGTTACAGAATCAGCCAAAGTGTAAAGAATATGAGGTGTATATACACAATGGGATACTACTTCTTAAAAAGAAGGGAACCCTGTCATTTGTGACAAATGGATGAACCTAGAGTACATTATGTTAAGTGAAATAAGCCAGGTTACAGAAAGAGAAATATAGCACGATCTCACTCATATGTGGAATCAACTCATATGTTGACCTCATAGACGTAGAACGTAGAATGGTGGTTACGAGGGTACTGGGATTGGGGAGGAAAGCTGGGGAGATGTTAGTCAAAAAATACAAAATTTCACTTAGACAGTAAGAATAAGATCAAGAGATTTATTTTACAATGTGATGACTCTAGTTAACAATACATTCCATTCTTGAAAAATGCTAAGAGAATGGTTGTAAAGTGTTCTTAGCACAAAAATGCTAACTATACGAGGTAATACGTGTGTTAATTAGCCAGATTTAGTCATTCCACAGTGTATATATACTTCAAAACATCATGTTTTACATGGCAAATTATGACTTTATCTGTCAATATAAAATAAAATGAAAATTGACTGGGTCAGGGACAACAGAGACATGAAAGGATTCAGATTAAAGTGAGGAGGGAAACAGAGGTTCAAAATAGCAGAAAGTAAACTGCAATATTTTTAATAATACATGAAAGCAATAAAAGAGGGAGCAATCTGAATTTAGAAAATTAAACCAAACCTCCTTCCTCAGCAAACTTTAGTAGAACTAATTTTATGTAAATTAGGAAAACAAAATTACTGAAGCCAAATCCCATAGTCACTATATTTAAAAAATAAAATGAAGAATAGAATAACATTTCTGCAGATAATAAAAAGTGTGAGAAATACATATCTACAAAACATGGCAAAATTATACCCTACTATTTCAAAAGAACATTAAGAAAATGATGCTGTACATAAATGATACTAATAGAAAATGACTAATGACATAAAATAGCAACATAAATCTGAATTAGCAAAACTTAAAAATAGAGTGTCAGAACTCAACAGAGATTTAGAAATAAAGGAACTATATCAAACTAGAAGGAACATAAGAGTGAATAAACTCTAACGGACAAGAAGAAAAATGTTTAAATGTAAAAGAAGAAATAAAAATATTTCAATAAAAAGCAATAAATAGTGTAGATAGGCAAAGAAAATCCAATATATGGAGGGCAGAAATACTTAAAGAAGAAGAAAAAAACCTTAAAAGCTGTAAGTCAAAAAAACTTTACTAGAATAAAAAAGTATTTGAAAGCGTATATTGAAAGGGCATGCCGTGTGCCTAATAAAATCAACCAACACCCCATGCTGGTCAACATGGTGAAACCCCGTCTCTACTAAAAACACAAAAATTGGCTGGGCATGGTGGTGTGTACCTGTAATCTCAGCTACTTGGGAGGCTGAGGCAGGAGAATCGCCTGAACCAGGGAGTCAGAGGTTGTGATGAGCCAAGATTCCACCACTGCACTTCAGCCTGGTGACAGAGAAAGACTCCAAAATCACAACGACAATCAACCAACACCAAAACACATCCTAGTAAAACTGCTGAAATTTAAAGAAAAAGGAAAAGCTATTTGAACATGAAGACAAAAAGAGCATAAGCCTATAAATAAAAAGAACATGAGCTCATCATGAGATTTTTTTGCAGCAATACTTTATGCCAGAAAAAAATGGAATAACTTATTTAAGATACTTAAGGAAAGAAAATGAGAGTCAAGAAATTTTTATCCACTAAAACTGACTTTCAAGAATGAAGGACACAGACAAACTGTTAAAAACATATGAGAACTCAGGGCATATTGTTCCTATGAGCCTTTCCAGGGGAACCTCCTAGCAAACAAGCTCAAAGAGAGATAAGGACTCATATTCCACACCTAACAGCCCCAGAATAACAATATTAATACCACCACTATCACTAAAAGCAGTTATTTTTTTTTTGGAGGGAGAAGCATATGCTATCCTCATTCTCTCTTCCACTTTTTATGGTTGTACTCTATGCTGTCAGAGCAGATATCCTAATTAACATAAGGACTGATAGTGAGAATTGAATATAGCTCACCTTTAGAGCTACGACTGAATGAAGGTTGAAAAGGAGAAGGTTCAGTATACAGTGCAAAAAGGAGACCGTCTCTGCATGTTTATTTGCATATATTTATTTGCATATATATTTACTTGTATATATATTGGATAATAAGGAAGTTAACAAATGCCATTAAGATCATATCAAAAGGACTAGGGAAACAAACTGAAGCCAGGCACAAAAGCAAACAGAGCAGGGATATCTGCTCTGACAGCACAGAGTACAACCATAAAAAGTGAAAGAGGGAATGGAGATAGCATTTGCCTCCCCCCTACAAAAAAAATTTAACTGCTTTTAGTGACAGTGGTGGTGTTAATACTGTTATTCTGGGACTGTTAGGTGTGGAATGTGTAAGAAAGCAAATTAGCCATCATGAATATTCTAACTCTATCCCCAGTGTTCTTGAGTACTAGAAGTCTCAGTGAGAAAGTCAGAAATTAGAGATATAATGGAAAACTGCTTAGTAAAGTTTGTAGTCCTGAATTTGAACTGGAAATATAAGCACAAATTCATGAGGTATTTTCTCTTTAAAAGGCACGTGAGCTCACACACACGCACGCACACACACACACATACACTTTTTCCCCCCTACATCTGCCTATTGAAGAGCTTAGTTAGAATGACAACTCAAGACTGGTGAATATCCCTAGGCCCAGATTTTACTCTTGAAATATTACTTTCCCCTAAAGACATTAGGACTTCTTGGAGAATGAATAATTCCAAGTCTGGTGCAAGAAATGTATGAGATAAATTCATTTATGCTTAGAACATCTTTTTGTATTAGATAATAAGGAAGTTAACAGATGCCATTAAGATCTTATCAAAAGGACTTCGGAGAAAAATTGAAGAGACTCCTACTAAAGATGACACAATTGAGTTTTAATAAGAATGAAAAAGGCTTATTGACTAAGGCCTTATTAGGCCTATTGACTAAGCTTACATTCATTAGTTCATAATAACAGTTAAAGAAGAACAACTAATTGGTAACCTTCTGGGAGTGATAAGGAACTGATTCAGTATACACAAAATATAATTTTTTCTGATGACTTCAGTATCTTTGTGTGTGTGTGTGTGTGTGTGTGTGTGTGTGTGTGTGTATGTGTATTACATATCTCTCAGTGCCTCAGAAAAGACAGGCTGAATCTTTACCAATCCCTAATATCACCTAAAGATGGCTTCCATTAAAAAAAATTTTTTTTTAATCAATAGTCAATAGTGCTCATCTTATTAATTTAGTTTAAAGTAATTAGTTTAGAGTAATTTTCTATTTCTTTTAATAATTTTTTAACTTTTTCAAATTTTCTGAAATGAACATATTTTATGAGATTTTTTTAAAAACAGATATTTCATCTCATTAAAAAATAGCAAAGAATATGTCAAAAAGTGTTCAAGTATTTTATTATTTTCAGATAGAACAATACGCAAACAAATAAACGACTTAGCTATTCAAGCCACTGTATCTTAATTAGCTACATGCTAAGGAGTACCTGTAACACACATAGAATCTCTAGGGAATACACATATTTATTTTATATTCAGTGTTTTCTTTTACTTCATTTCTCTAAGCCATAAATAAAATGGTGAATGATTTTCCTCTGTATCACTATTCTTCACCTCATGAATCATACTAATTATATATAGACTGTTTCTAAGACTAAGAATAAAATACACAAAGTAAATTATATTCTTAAAATACTGTCAGATTCTAAACCTAAATATAGAATCCAAAGCAATGGACATGTAGACCCATCTTCTATATTCATTGTTTAAAAGATAGTCAAAGAGGAGTTAGTAACAAGTGAGAAGCATTGGTGGGGTGTGGTGGCTCACACCTGTAATCCCAGCTCTTTGGGAGGACAATACGGGTGAATCTCGAGGTCAGGAGATGTAGACCATCCTGGCCAACATGGTAAAACCCTCTCTCTACTAAAATACAAAAAATTAGCTGGACGTGGTGGCGAGGGCCTGTAGTCCCAGCTACTTTGGAGCCTGAGGCAGGAGAATTGCTTGAACCCGGGAGACGGAGTTTGCAGGGAGCTGAAACTTTGCCACTGCACTCCAGCCTGGCCACAGAGCAAGGCTCTTTATCAAAAAAGCAAAAACAAAAACACACAAAATTCTCCAAGCAGTTTCATCCATCCAAAAACTGAAAGTAAAAATCTGAATTGTATAAACAGAAAAATGGATAGAGTATAGAATATTTATATAATGGAACCACATCAACTAAAAAGTGCATTTCCCCATGTTTCTTTGCCACATTTTGAAATGGACCTGCAAAGCTGTTCTTTGTGGGAAAAATTTGCACCTCTAAAGAATCGCTATTAACAGAGCTAGATCTTTTTCTTCCAGACTCTCCCAATCCTAAAGAGATTAACTAAAATCTGAATAGGAAACATTTGTCACTTATTGTCTCTAAAGGCAGCCACTGTAAGACTTCAAAAGAACTTGGGTCTCCATAATCTTTAACTTAACCTAAACATTCCCTTTCTATCTATCCCAGGTCTTTTTTTTGAGACAAAGTCTTGCTCTGTCTCCCAGGCTGGAGTGCAGTGGCACGATCTCGCACGATCTCAGCTCACTGCAACCTCCACCTCCTGGGTTCAAGCGATTCTCCTGCTTTAGCCTCCCCATTAGCTGGAATTACAGGCATGCACCACCACGCCCTGCTAATTGCTTGTATTTTTAGTGGAGACAGAGCTCAGGTGATCCACCCGCCTCAGCCTCCCAAAGTGCTGGGATTATAGGCTTGAACCACCGCGTCCGGCCCCTATCCCAGGTCTTTAGACAAACTCAACGAATTGTCAACCAGACAATGTTTAAATTCACCTATAACTTGGGAGTCCCCCTATTCCGCGCCCCCAATCTGGACCAAATCAATGTAGTTCTTAAATGCATTTGATGACTCATGTTTCTCTAAAACGTATAAAACCAAGCTGCTCCCCTGACCACCTTGGGCACATGTTCTCAGGACCTTCTGAGGGCTGTGTCAGGGGCCATAGTCACTCATATTTGGCTCAGAATAAATCTCTTTAAAAAAGTGCTATTATGGTGAGTGAAAGAAGTCAGGCACAAAAGCATACACACTGCATAATGTCATCTATATGAGATTGAAGAGGAAGCAAAACTAAATAGTGATAAAGTCAGGAAAGTGGTTACTTTAGAGGTAGGGGCATGAGAGAACTTGGCACACATTATTAAATGTATATTATATTTCAATTAAAAGTTTAAAAATTAAATAAATGTATTTAAGCACTTTTTTTTTTTCACTTTATGTTCTGGAATACATGTGTAAAACGTGCAGGTTTGTTACATAGGTATCCATGTACCATGGTGGTTTGCTGCACCTATCAACCCGTAATCTAGGTTTTAAGCCCTGCATACATTAGGTATTTGTCCTAATGCTCTCCCTCCCCTAGCCCCGTAGCTCCTGACAGGCCCCAGTGTGTGATGTTCCCCTCCCTGTGTCCATGTGTTCTCATTGTTCAACTCCCACTTATGAGTGAGAACATGCAGTGTTTGGTTTTCTGTTCCTGTGTTAGTCTGCTGAGAATGATAGTTTCCAGATTCATCCATGTCCCTGCAAAGGACATGAACTCATCCTTTTTTATGGCTGTGTGGTATTCCATGATGTATATGTGCCACATTTTCTTTAGCAGTTTTAAAAAAGAATTTTGCCAAAGTGTTAAAAGTGATTATCTAGGGGTTACTTTTTTCATCTTTATTATATTTCATACTTTCCAAATTTATTTACAAAGAGTAGTTATTCCTTATAATTAGAAACAAAATGTATTTTTAAATATTTCAGATGACTTCCTGAAAAATAACACATAATGCACATAACAAGTTTCATCGCATGATTGAATTTCTACAGCACCGTATACATGCGAGATGAGAAGGACTATTTAATGAGGGTAGAAACTAAAGATAAAAGTACCTATAAGAAGAAATTCCCTCAAAATGTGCAAATGTCTTAGGGGGTCACTGAATTTCCCTTTTAACATCAGATGTGTACTCATGTCAATTTTTATTTAAATCTGAGAGGATGGGTCAATCTCTTTCAACATTCACGTTTGTATTAACTTATCAGCAGGCTTATTCATTAAGTCATAGTTCCAAAGTAAAACTAATGAATAGAAACTATTGAAACTATATATTTATGTATATGTAATGGGACTCAATCCACATCATGTAATTATAGAGCATGACAAGATTTTAAGGTTTCTGGAGTCCCATAAGGAAAATAACATCTCACTACATATGTTCCACTTCAGCAATAAGGGTTATCAACACATTACATCATGTGTGTGTATAGTTCAGCAGGATACTGACAGGCAAATAAACAGAAAATACCACTTTTTGGAAACAAAAACTGCTCTTATCCACTCTACCTTTACCTAGTTAAAAAAAAAATACAAAAACTAACAAAACCAAAAACTAGAGACACTAGTTCACAAAGTGTCCTGGAACAGGGCAGGAGAAGCCAAAAGAAGGGAAGAGATAACACTTTCAGTCATTTTCACTCACATGAGAATAAATATTTTAAAGCAAATTCAGCTGGGTGTTTTTTTTTTAATTACTATGCATAGACTCACTTTCATACAAGAAACTAGGTTTGATGAATGTCACTTAGGGCATCTAGGTCCCTTCCCTACAAAAGCTGGGCTATAAATAAATACTGTAGTAATTACATTTTTAGTCCAAGATACAATAAAGACAAAGAGAATGGTAATAAGGCCCACGAATCTAATTGATTGAGGACCATTTTGTACTCATTATCCTGTATTTTCATGTAACCTGCAGTCTATCATCATCTTTATAAAAATAATACCAAAAACGCATAAAGCGTCCCAATTTAACTGCTGCTGTGCTCCATGAAAGAGTTGGAATTTCAGAGACACAGACACGTAACACAAACCATATGTAATCCAAGAGTCAAAAAAGCAATTTGAATCTGGAAATTTTGATCAACATTTTGAACTTAAAAATCTTCATTCACCACTAACAACGTTCTCCATTTTTCAATCCAATATTTATTCTTGGGACTGAAGTCCTTTAAAATTGAAACACTTAGCATTAAAAAGGAAAAGATAAACTGTCATTTTTTTTAGTTTTTAAAAAAATGTCCTTTTATGTCATTCCAGAGGGATTTATTTTTAAATGAGAATAGGACGAACTCCTTATTTTTCTCCCCAATCTGAATTCCTCCCTAGCTAAATTCTTTCTGATCTGTGTCATCCTTGTTCAGTATTTGTTATACCCTCTCTAGGGAGGTAGCATGAAGCTCTAAAAATGACATTAAATCCAAGGGCTTAGGAAATATTTTCTACAACGTAAGACTTGGTTTGTGGGCGTTTTTCACATTTTATTTATTTGTTTGTTTTTAACCTTTAACTATAATTTGGGCTGATGACTCCCAGTGTGAAGATTATTTTATGTCACTCAAAATTTTAAACTCAGGGTTATTAGGCAAGCTTGCATATTTATGTTAAGGAGCCCTGGGAGGTCTGGGCCAATTTCCAGGACTCTGTTTACATAGATGCCTCAATATCAATATCCGGATGTGGTTAGAGAAAGGAGGCATGTGGGGCGTTAGCCAATGCCAGGCTTCCCTTGCTTTTGCTATTTGGGGGAAGAAGTTATGTGCTTTCTAGTGTGATCTTTGGGAGACAACTTCTAGGGAGGACAGGAGCTCTGCCTGAGCCCTGGGAATGTACATTCCTGTGTTTGGCCTTGGTGAACAGCAAAAGAAAGTGGGAAAGGCAACTAGGAATGGGACCCTGGATGACATGACACACACTCGTAGTTCACTCCTAAGATTTTCTTGTTGGCATTCACCCTTTTTAGTTTGAGTCTGTCAATTTTATATCTGTGGTATTAGTCTTTCTGTTGCACTGTCCCTAACATGGTAGTTTAGTGACCACCCATATGCAGAAGTGGTTCAGCTAACCAGAGTACACAGAGGACCCCCTTGATGAGAAAGCACTCACCGATCTTTCAAGCCTGAAGTCCAGAATGTCTGTCTATGGGACTCTTCCACCGGAAGTATGTACAGCAGCTGATGGAGATAAAAAAAGAACTTTGAAAAAACAATGTGGCATTCTAACTGTCCCACATGGCTTCATAAGGAGCCCACTGAGACCTGGCCTGGGGGTGCTGCTAGAAATCAAACACTCCTTCTAGCTACTGAAGAAATCCAGACGTTTCGTAGAGAAGATGTTTGGGATTGAGGTCCTTCAAAGCTGAAGACTTTAGGATTCACTGAATGAGATTTGAGGGGGAATGGAAGTCATTAATCACTTGGAGCAGCATTCACCAGCAGGCAGATCTGCTGGGAGGTGCTGCTGGTGGTAAGGACCCAGGCCAATAGGAGTGGCTGCTGGAAGCTGCTGCTATGGAAACCCATGCTAACCGCTGTTGGAAGGAGCAACCAGTGGAAGCTGCCATGGCCAGGAGCAGCAGCCAAGAGGCTCTACTGGGAGACATGAAAGCACCACTGGGTGTATCTAAAACAGCTCGGTCAGGGGATCATCTACTTGAAGAATCTTTAGGGTGGAGGGTGTTGTTTTGGTTCTGTTGAAATATGCTTAGGTGAATCATCTTTGATTTTGGAGAAAAGAAACAGACTATTGGTCTTATTACCCTCCACGCTAAGATAGCATCATAATTTCCCTCAAAACCAGCTTCTCTGTGTGATCCTGCATTTCTATTACCAGCAGTACTAATCCACTTGTTACCCAGATAGAAACACTCCGTTGTCAATGAGGTCTCCATTTCCTCTTTCTTAGTTTTTATAATAGTTAGATTTTATTTCATTACAAATCTATCTTGAGGAAAATATAAGTTATAAAAGGTCACAGACCCTTTTTCAATAAAGGTAATTAATTGATTAATTCAAACACTTGTGGTATTGGGTTGGCATCAGTGGAACAAGTGGTCAAATTTTTTAAAAGCCAGTTTAAAATAGAGATTTTAGTCAAAAAGTCTACAGTTGGCCCTTGAAGAACATGGGTTTGAATTGCACAAATCCACTAATACATGAATTTTTTTCAGTAGTAGTTACACCAAGTGTGTGCACCTCTCCTGCTGCCTATGCCACCCCAGGAAAGCAAGATCAACCCTTACTCTTCTCCTTCTCCTCAGCATGCCCATTTCGAAGACAGTGAGGAGGAAGGCCTTTATGATGATCCACTCCCATCTCATAAGTAATACATATATTTTTTCTTCCATATCATTTTCTTAATAATGCTTTTTTCATTTTCTTTTCTTTTCTTACTTTCTTGTAAGAATTCAATGTCAAATACATATAACACACAAAATATGTGTTAATCTATTATTGCTTGTGTTACTGGTAAAGCTTCCAGTCAACAATCAGCTTGTAATAGTCAATTTTATGGTGAGTCAAAATTTGTATATGAATTTTTAACTGTGCAAGGGGTCAGCACTCCTCACCCCTGTGTTTTTCAAGAATCAACTGCAATGCAATGTGGGGAAGGGGACTTTGCAATAGGGAGAATACGGTAATTGCAGGAGTGGCAAAGTCTAAAGGTCAAACAGAAAAAGGCCTTTCTTTTATAAGGAGAAGTAAATAGGGCTAGCAGGAAGTCTGTGGGAGAGTGGAGCAAGCGAATGGAGTTAAGCAGATGGCATGAGAGTGGCATTTTGACAGTAAATTTTTATTCTCCTTGGTCACTAGATTCTTGAAGTGAGCCATTGAGAAGATATTCTGTACCTTAGCACTTGCTTAAAAGCTTGGGTATAAGATAAAGTTCTGGAGCTTGTGGGGGAGAAGCCTTACTAACATTTGGTCAAGCCAAGTCAAGGTAAGTAATGAGCAATTGTGAGGGCTTGGTTTTAATATATGTATACATATACACAGAAATAAATACAGAATGTGTTTATATATACAAGTTGCTGTATGTGCATTTTCTAGCTCTGTCAACTGAGCTGTGATCAATCCTAGGAACTGTGACACCCCCAGAACAATTAACATATGTAACACCCGGATTTCAATAATGTCCAATAAAAGGAACTAGGGCTTTTTGGAAAAATGGCTGATTTCACAGCTCAGGCAGAGAAAATACAAGATAAACCTGCAAAAACTTGTGGCATCAGCAAGTAAGAAATTGTTGAAAAAATATTAGTTTCATACTGAAAAGACAACTTGAAGGAGCTCCCAATAATTAAACCTGAGACAATTTAAGCAAAAAAAAAAAAATAGTAATGACTCACAAGTATCAGAATAACTCTATTTCTCTTTCACCAACACACAAATATTTGAACTTCAATTTAGAGATTGATTTATATAAAAAGTGGTCCCAGACACAGTCATGGGCCCCTGTCCCCTCCACCCACACGTTTTGGGGAGTTTTATCTCCCAAAATATTGGAAAAAAATTTCTTTGCACTTCCAGTAGTAAGAGGAGGAAAGTAACCATTTTGAAAGACATCTGAGTACTCTTTTTTTGCAGGTCCCACAAACTGCAGAAAGGATTTTACTAGAGCTTAACCTATGGGTGTTTCGTCAGAGCCTAACCTATTTAACGTGGGTTTCTTACAGACAATAATTAGTTGGGTCTTGGTTTTTTGTTTGTTTGTTTGTTTTTGACACAGGGTCTCCCTATGTTGCACAGGCTGGTCATGAACTCCTAAGCTCAATATCCTCCCTACTAAGTCTTCCAAGTAGCTGGGGCTACACAAGTTCCCGGTGTGTTTTTAATCTACTCTCACAAGCTCTGTCTTTTAATTGGTGTTTTTAGACCACTGCCATCTAAAGTGATTATTGATACAGTTGGCTTAATATCTACCATATTTGTTACTATTTTCTATGTGTTGCCCTTGTTCTTTGTTTCATTTTATATTTCACAGGGTTTTTGTCCTTTGTGGGATTAACTGAGTATTTTACATGATTCCATTTTCTCTCCTTTCTTAGCATATCAATTCTATTTTTTTTTTTAACTTTTTTTAACGGTTGCCCTAGAATTTGCAATACACATTTGCAACAGATCCAGGTTCACGTTCATATAACACTAGACGGCTTCATGGGTAGTACAAGTACTTTACAATAACAAGTAATCTGAATTCCTCCCTCCTGTCCCTTGTATCATTGTTGTCATTCATTTTACTTATACATAAACATGAATATATATATATATATACACACACACAGATATACATAAACATACATAACTGCTGTAAAATACAGAGTTTATTAGTTAAAAAGTTGTCAGGCTGCAGTACCAACAAGGCAACTGGTGGGGAGGCGATGCAAACAGTCTCTGGACGAACACACCCTCATCTCATATCCCACCTACTTCCTCTTCTACATCTAGTTCCTAAGGGTCGAAGGGAGCTCCTGGAGGGGATAACAGAAGTAGGTTTCTCTTACTTATCACGTCATATGTAACTGGGAAGGAGGGTATCCCTGGTTTCTCTTGGGATGATGTGGCTGCTGCTAACAGCTCCTGCCGATGAGACTGTGTAAATGTTGGGTCTAGTTTCCTTGGGTTGGTGATCACTTTCTCATTGCCTCTTCAATCACTGGGAAACCTTCCCAGAGGGACAGACATGTCTCTCTTTAGCCCCACGATCTATCCAGATAACCAAGCCTAAGTGTGGCTTCCTAAGGAGGGCCGATCACTAGTTAGTCCTATCACCTCTGCCCTTGCTCTAACCCCTCATGAGCTTCAATGAGCAGTGGATATTGAAGTCTTCTTTCCTATTTCTCAGCTTCCTAAGGTGAGACTGAGTTGGGCTTTCCCCATCTTATTCCCAGGCACGAGGTCCCTTCTCACCCTGATGAGGGAAGTTACCACTGCAGGCCATCCTCTCTTCAGAAATTTTCAGACAACAGGCAACTGCCAATCTTTATTCACATATTCACATAACTGCGAACTCAGAAAATCTCTTCTAAATCATCTCCAACTTTCCATTTCCATAATGGAAATCTTGGACATACCTTTATGCAAAAGCCAAACTGGACTTACTCATATTTCCTAAATAGTTTCCGCATTTAACTTCACTTAATCTAGTCTGTCTGAAAAATTCTTCCCTTGATCTTTTCATAATGTATGTGTGTGTGTGTGTATGTACATATATATATATATATATATAAGCACATATACATTTATATATAAGTCAACTTTACCCATCCTTTAAAGCCCTTCCCAGAAGTCATTTTCATGATTTTTGAATTCCACCCTGAATCCCATAACCTCCTAGTAGCCCTCTTTCCTTTAAGATGCTCTAACAAATAGTTTATAACTTTATTTTATCGTTTATATCAGTTTCACTCATATTCTAGTTGTTGGCTCTCCATAGTAGCCAATAGACAAATGTGGCTATTAAAATTAAATGAATTAAAAGTAAATACAATGTAAAGTCAATTTCTTTGTCACAGTAGCAATATTTCAAACACTCAATAGTGGCGTGTGGCTAGTGGCTTCCATACTAGACAGCACAGTTAGAGAACATTTTCATCATCACCAAAAGCGACATTTGAAAGCACTTTTCTGGTGTTTATTGAAGTTACTTTATTCCTCCTCCTTTCAGCTCCAGTTAAAAAGGAGAGAGTGTTGGAGATGAGGCTGGGAGGGTTGAGGAATTCTAGGTCATAGGGACCTTGTGAACTATGCTGAGGTTTTGTTCTAAACATAATGAGGCTGTGCCTGGGGGCTCACGCCTGTAATCCCAGCACTTTGGGAGGCCGAGGAGGGCATATCACCTGAGGTCAGGAGTTCGAGACCAGCCGGGCTGACATGGTAAAAGCTTCTCTCTACTAAAAATAGAAAAATTAGCCAGATGTGGTGATGCATGCCTGTAGTCTCAGCTACTTGGGAGGCTGAGGCAAAAGAACTGCTTGAACCCGGGAGGCAGAGGCTGCAATGAGCCAAGATCATACCACTGCACTCCAGCCTGGGTGACAGAGGGAGACTCTGTCTCAAAAAATAAATAAAAGTAAATAAATAATAAGCATAATGAGAGGTCATGGGAGGATTTAGATGTTAGAAAGATCATTCTGGCTGCTGAATTGAGAAAGGACAGTAGAGGAGCAAGAGGGAGAAGGGAAAATGGGGGAGGCCATTGGAGAAGTCCAGGAGAAGTCCATGGTGATGGGTGGGGCTGTACTGGTGGAGGTAGACAGAGTGGTCAGATTCAGTGCACATTCTTCACATGGGACTTACTGATAGGTTGGCTATAGGATGTTAGCAAGAAAAAATTGTACCACCTCAGCTTTTTGCCTAAATGAATGGATAAACCATGGTGCTATTACCTGGCATTGGAAAGACCAGTGAAGAAGTAGATTAATTTTCCTGAGGAGAGAGGTTTGATATTTTAGCATGTGAAAGTGTTATATCTAGAAGCAAATTATTTGATTCTGGGGCTGCTACTCTTTATAGGCTTGCTACCATGAAGGCTGTCGCCTTTCCTCCTGGGTCCCAAGCATTTGAAAAAGCCACCACCTGGACACTCAGTAGACCATTTTAATTTGAGGTCTGGTGAACTTTGGAAGAAAAAGAGCCTTCTAAAGTCATCTGTTACAGCTCTTATTACAAAGAGAGAGAAAAGCTAAAGACCCAGAGAAGCAGGAATATCTATTATTCTATGCATGTGGTGGACATTTGCTGCTTATTTTTATTGCCTGACTTCCAGTCTGATAACTGTACTTAATCTCTCTCTAGTGCAGGGATTGGCAAACTATGGCCTGTCATCTGAATCTGGCCTGCACTCTGATTTTGTAAATAAAGCTTTATTGGTACACAATCATGCCCATTTTTTAAAATATAGTATCCATGGCTGCTTTTGAGCTACAATGGCAGAATTGAATGACAGATTGTATGGCCTACAAAGGCTAAATTAATATTTACTATGGGGTCCTTTTCAGAAGAAAAAAATGCTGATTTTTACTCTGGTGGAACCATTATTCCCCAAGTTTCAGCCCACGAGCTTTGGGTAAAGCTGACCCCACTCATGGCCTCTAAGGCTTGCTGGTCTAAATCAATCTGCACATTCATTCCCACTGTCTTGAGTAATGGGTTCAGAGGTAAATGTTAGCCTCTGCTTGTCTAAACCACGAATACTCAAGAGTTTTGTTGGGACTTCTGTGACAAAAACTGTAGCTTCTTGTGCTGGTTCTAAGTCCAGAAAAATCTAGCTCCAGGAGTGCCGATAGCCACCTTGGAAGAGCTTATCTGAGGTTGAAGTTAACACAAGGGAGAAGAAGAGTTATGCAGAGATATAGAAAGTACTCAGTCCTGGTGATATGTCTTCAGCTCCCTTATCCTTCTCTGTCACAGTAGCAATATTTCCAAAATTCATAAGTGACATGTGACTAGTGGCTTCCATACTAGACAGCACAGAGAGAGAAAATCTTCATCATCACCAAAAGTGACATTTGAAAGCACTATTCTGGTTATTTACATTATTATTATTATTA
This sequence comes from Ateles fusciceps, assembly GCA_036589455.1. Taxonomy (NCBI): domain Eukaryota; kingdom Metazoa; phylum Chordata; class Mammalia; order Primates; family Atelidae; genus Ateles; species Ateles fusciceps. Next base: position 10,288,797 of record JAZHEH010003259.1, read on the forward strand.
TTGAGACAGAGTCGCGCTGTATTGCCCAGGCTGGAGTACAGCGGCGTGATCTCCGGTCACTGCAACCTCCACCTCCCAGGTTCAAGCGATTCTCATGCCTCAGCCTCCCCAGTAGCTAGGATTACAGGCGCGTGCCACCGCGCCGAACTAATTTTTGTATTTTTAGTAGAGACAGGGTTTCACCATGTTGGCCAGGTTGGTCTCGAACTCCTGACCTCAAGTGATCAGCCCACCTCAGTCTCCCAAAGTGCTGGGATTACAGGCACAAGCCACTGTGCCTGGCCTATTCTGGTTGTTTATTGAAGTTACTTTATTCCTGCTTCACGTGGGATAATGCAAAAATGTTCAGAATAGTGGAATAATCCCAAGTTTCCAAAGAATGACAATCTGTTTAAAGTTTCATTACCTAGTTAGATGGTTGCACTAAGAACACTTGAAAGTAGCATTCAATCAATCAATCAATCAGTTGATCAAAATAAACCAGAAACAACAACAAAATCTTAACAGTTTATACTTTGCTATAATTAACAAAAGGTTATGTTCTTCTGAGTCAAGTTACTTCATTTATCTAAGCTCAGAGAAGAAAGAACAGATTCACACCATATGGAAAGAAGCAGTGTGTTAAATGAAGCCGTTGGGAACTGAATTAATTTATTTAATGCTGATTTTCCATGAAGTGCAGAAAGCAGATTGCAAAGAATTCCTAACACTAGCGAAATTGGCAACAAGAATATTTCACACTTGTAAATGAAAAATGCAAATTGCCTACATCAGTAAATCCCAGAAGGTGTAATTAGGGACAAAAAAGTAACATTATTGGATACTCAAATACCTCTCTGACTTCACTCCCAGCATCTGACATGGAACCTTGTGGCACTGCGACAAGGATTAACTTTATGTTAACTCTCTAATTCTGTTAAAGTGCTAGTTACCGTAAAGCAGGCACAACACTATTCTAGGAGAGTGGAACATTTTTTTTTTAACCACTGATTAATGCAAAAAGTCCTCTTTTTCAAACTAAATCAATAAAAGAACTACTGGAAAGCTTTCCTTCTGAGCAGCTCTATTAATCGGCGTTCCTGTAGAAACAAACAGCCCCGAAATTGCAGTGGTTTGTAACAACAAATGTTTACTGATTTATTTTTGCACGATTACATGTTGGCAGCTGTACCTCTGTGGCTTTGTTCCTTGCACCTTCTCATTCCAGGAACCAAGCTGAAAGCGTAGCCCCTACTGGGGACGTACCATCATTCTTGAGGCAGAGGGGGAGAAAGTAAGAGGCGGAGCCAAGTCACACAATTCCCCTTCAAGCTGCTGCTTGGCTGTGGCATTGCACACTTCCAATGGCTGAAGCAAGTTACACACCAACCTGACCTGGTGCAGGAAGTGTATGCCGCCAAGGTGGGGCTCTACAAGGAACATGGCAACGGGGAAAAGGCATGATTATCTCACAGGGCCGAGGATGAATCCTTGGAACAGCAATGCAATCTACCACAAGACCAAAATTGTACAATCAGCTTAAGTGTATCCTTTCCCCAATAGACTATACCAAATTTCAACTCTTCAAATTTTTAAATTTTAAATTGCCAGAGGGTTTTGCTATGTTGCCCAGGCTTGTCTCAAACTCCTGGGCTCAAGTAATCTTCCTGCCTCAGCCTCCCAAATTGCTGTATTACAAGCATGAGCCACTGCTCCTGGACACACTAAATTTTATAATAAGTACTTGATCTTCTGTTCAATTCTACTCTTATGTTCAAGCCTATTCTTCCACTGTGTACGAAGACTTAACCCATGTCCTCTTTTTCGAGACTGTACAACCAACCCATGAGGTAGTGTCATCTGTAATCCTCCCAGGAATATCTGCACATGCAAATAAATGAAAGAACGGAAAGGCTAATGAAGCTGCAAAAATTCTTTTTCTTTTTCTTTTTTTTTTTTGAGAGGGAATTTCACTCTAGTCCCCAGACGGAGTGTCACCTTGGTTCACAGCAACCTCTGCCTCCTGGGCTCAAGTGATTCTCCTGCCTCAGCCTCCTGAGTAGGTGGGATTACAGGTGTATACCACTACTCCTGACTAATTTTTATATTTTTAGTAGAGATGGGGTTTCACCATGTTGGTCAGGCTGGTCTCGAACTCCTGACCTCAAGTGATTCGCCCACCTTGGCCTCCCAAATTGCTAGGATTATAGGAGTGAGCCACCATACCTGGCCGCTGCCAAAATTCTTACTGCTAGAAATTGATGTGTTCTGCTGACTCTTTTTGACATACCATGCTACCTACTATGTGCAATTGTCCTATCTGGGAAATGGAAAGGCAAGGTATGGCCTGAGTGAAGAGTGGTTTTCAGTGTCATTTTAAGGCCTTAATAAGCTCTGAGAATTCTTACTATGGAGGTTCCTCTCTACCACATATTAAAAAATCAAAACAAACCCTTGTCCCACATTAAATATAATTCAGGACTGTAAATTTTTTGGATAGATGTTTATAATTTTGCTTTTGAAATTATTTGCCTGCAAGTAGCACTTGATTTATGGTTGGCTATGATTTGTCAGCTATCATCACCATGTATACTTAGGAATTCTTTCAAAGTAAGAAATCCCAAATTCCAAAATTATTTTCAAATGTAATGAAATTAGTATGCATCCTAAATTTTACAATTAATACAGCTGACATAGTGTTATAGTCGTAGATTTCAATTTAACATTTATTACTTTCAATTTTCCCATTTCTGATATTATTTTGAGCCTATGCATATTTTTTCAGGACTCAGTCATTTTCATGGCCCTCTGAAAAGCCTCTCTGCCTATGCTGCCCAAAGAATCAAATAGCCCCAAAGATGCATTATCCCAAAACTATTCTGGATGAGAAAAAAATCAATCCTAAAAATGGGATTTCAGAAATAGAACCTTAAGAAGAAACTAAAATAAAAAGATATTTTGTGAAGGTCAACGAATAGAAGCTGTGTGTGAGACAGCAGGACAAAAGCTAGAAACTTGAAATTAAAACTGAGGAACAGGAGTGAAGGGGAGGAAGCGGGGGAGAGGATGCTTAATTAGTAAGATGCAGACTTTGCACCCCTGTGACCTCAGGGAGGTGGGGCCTGTTGAAGAGCTTGCTTTTAAGTATTACACATTTTATGGTGATCTGCAGCCAAAACTATGCCTTCACTTTCTTGCTCCAAATAACCACTCCCCAGACTCCAGAACTCCTGCCCTGACACCATTCTCTCTCTAGTTTTCCGAGACGCCTCTTAGCTCCCATTCCAGGCTCCCTGCGAGCTGCCTTCCCTGAGTGGGTCGTAGGGGTCCCTCCTTAGACATTGGACTGTCCTGAAATGAGCTTTCAATTAAGAGTCTCTGACTCTTATCCCAGAAAAGCCTATATTTTTTCTGATGTGTTTCTCCCTTCTTGATTTGATTTGTCTAAAACAAATTGTCTCCCCAGTTGTTAAGGCGGATTCCTTCCTTAAGGCAAGTTGAATTTCTGCATCCAAGATTCAAAATGAAGTCTTGCTATCACTTTTATACTTACACTTCTAGCTCCATTACTGTTAGAGTCGGGTGACCTCAGTGATTAAAGGATTTCTCTGACTGTGCTAGAGCATCTCGGTCCTCTGACTTTTCCCATTTCCCACTGAATTCATGTTTTCAGTCTGAAGACCGCTAAGTTTCAGGTTTTGAAGCAGAGATAATTGTTATACCATCGGTAAGATTATTTCCATAGGTTCTAACGATAAAATTAGACGTCGCTTCACTCAATCTCAGAAAGAGAACTTCTGGTATCTAATTACTGCTTTTTTTGTTTTAAGTTTTTGTTGTTGCTGCTGTTGTTGTTTTACTTTTAGTAATAATGCCCTGATTGGTGAGAAGTAAAAGTTTAAGTCTGACTCTCAAGCCTAATCTCATCCCATCTTCTTCATGGAACGAGCAGGCAAGACACGAGCAGTCTGTGATCATAGGGCCATTAGGAGCTGCTCGTTCATGGTAAAGAGCTCTTGTGGAAAGATGTATCAACCTATCAACCACAGGGGGCATGGCTGCCCGCCCCACTCTCAGGCAGGTTAGGAGGGAAGTTGAGGTGACTGAGCAAAGCACGTCGCAAATGAGGCTGATGGAGAAAGAGGCCTGGAGTTGAGTGAGCTGGACGCCCCAGCACACCCGCCCACGTCTGCCCTGATGGTATCAGCTGGAGGCCACTAGGAGTGCACGACAGAGTGAGTGCCATCCTTGGAATTACAGCGTGTACCATATGTGTCATTGCCCACAAAAGGCCTGACAGGGAACGGAGCCTGGTAACAGAAATGATGTTGAAAGCAGGACAAGCTGCCAGGAACCGGAAAAGCCATCCTTTGGGTCTGTATGTGAAAATGCAATTTGAGATGCCATGGAAATCCTTTACCACTGCACTGCCCAGAACCGTTGCCACTAGCCACGCATGGTTACTGAGCATTTGAAATGTGTCTAGTGCAACTAAGGAACTAATTTTTTAAATTTTCTTATTTATTTATTTATTTATTTATTATTTAGAGATGGAGTCTAACTCTGTCATCCAGGCTGGAGTGCAGTGGCACAATCTTGGCTCACCACAACCTCTGCCTCTCGGGTTCAAGCGATTCTCCTGCCTCAGCCTCCCGCATAGCTGAGATGATAGGCACGTGCCACCATGCCTGGCTAATTTTTATATTTTTAATAGATATGGGGTTTCACCGTGTTGGTCAGGCTGGTCTCGAACTCCTGACCTCATGATCCTCCCACCTCGGCCTCCTAAAATGCTGGGATTACAGGCGTGAGCCACTGTGCCCATAAGGAACTGATTTTTGAACTTTATTTAATTTGAATTTATTTAACTTTAAAAAGTAATACTCTGTTCAGTTACTGAAAAAGTTTAACATATGACTAAAATAATTTAAGTATATGACTATGTTTTCAGTCATAAAAATTCTATAAAATCTGTACACAAATCAGTTATTTTCAATGGAAATTTAGTCTGAGTTGAGATGTGCTTTCAAAGACTAAGTATAAAAAAGTGTAAAACATATCGACACTTTTATAATGATTACACATTGAAATAACAACATTGTATTAAGTTTAAATAAAACATATCACCTTTACCATTGTACTGAGTTTAAACAAAATACATCACCTTTACTATGCATTCACATATTATTAATATACTATTAAAATATTAATAGCTTAATCTAATACATATTTAAATATAAATAAACTAAACAGTTGTATATTTCATGTAAAATATATAACTATATAAATGTATCAATTAATATATTAAGAATATAGTAAGGTATCATTGAAACTAATTTTAACCGTTTCTTTTCAATTTTTTAATGGGATTCCTGAAAAATTTTAAATTATATATATGACTCATGTATTTCTATTGAACAGCACTGCTCTATTACATGTTGGTGTGTATATCCACCTAAATTGTTTATTAAATATAATTTTAATGGTTAAATACTGTACAAACTATTTGGTAACCATTTTTTCCACTTCGCCATATGTCAAGAACATCTTGCCATAGCAATAGATATTTATCCACAACCTTACAAAGACTAAAATGAATGAGAGATCCTTATTTTCTGGCATGAACTTACTGCTGAGCACATTATTTGTGTTTGATCTCATTCTTTAATTAGACCATCTCCTAAAATACTGAGGGCAGAGCAAAGAGGTAGCAGGCAGGGGAGCCCTGGAGTATGCAGTGAGATGTGTTTCCAAGAATCTAAGTAGAGACTTGGATGAAAGGAGTGTTTACAAGCTCAACTTTTCATATTACATCTGCACTAGTTGTAGTAACAATAACAGTCATCTCTCGATAGTATCTATGGGCTATTCTCTCATTCAGGCTTATGATCAGGAGATAAATACCATTTTTAGGAGGTGACTATATAGTTGACAAACCCTACAGTACCCACAGACTGGCTCAAGCAACCAACACAAAACAGATTGATGAGACTCGCTGCATTGAAAGTCTTGTAAGAAAACAGGGAGTAATAAAGTCTCAAAATAGATTCTCCAATAAGAAAATATTTCCTTAAATGTCAACTTTTGAATTTCAACTCAACCATAGCAAATCTGGACTTCTCTTAAAGAATAATTATTCTTACATGGAAATGTACAGTATTTGATATATTGAATATACGGGCACGGAAAGGCTAAATTATTTCACAAATTTTCAGATCCCAAAGGAATAGTTAATGGCACCAATACTCCTTGCACAGTAAAAATTGTCTAAGACAATATTCACCAATAACGCTACTTCTCAGAGACGCAGCATGGTATTGGGAAAAAATTACAGGGTTTCTAGTGTTTCAACAACCTGCATTTAAACCCTGGATCCACATTGACCAGTTCTGTGACCTTAGAATGTAATTTAACCTTCCTAAACCTCAGTTTCCCCATCTTAAAAGGAAGCAGTAATAAATGCCCTGTATGTCAATATAAATATCAAAATTTAGTATTTCGTTCAATGGATTTTTGAAGCATTTATTTTGTGCTAGGAACATAGTAGCTCATATATAAGTGCTAAGCAAAAATTATTTTTTTCTTTCCCCCTTATGTTACTTAAACATCTAACTCAGCTACATTGGAGAATACACAGGTAAAACAGCAAGGATAGGAAGAAAATAAAAATAAAACATGACACCCTGCCATAAGAGACTAATAAGATTACATACAGTTTGGGGATTTTTTACCCCCCTCATTTCACTTGCTCCTAATGATTTTGCTTCAAAGGACATGGCAATGGAAGTCCACGGCATGTGTCATTTGCTCTTTCTTTTGTATTACACTGACATCATGTGGCCATCTGAAGACATCTCCAGAAATTGACAACTGTCATTTCCAGATTCTTAACCTACAGCGGCAGAGATGCCATATGGGTAGCTGAATCCCTACATTTAAGAACTAAATGACAAAACGAGTCCCTTTTGGAGGCTTTAAACATACTATATATGTAGATAATTATAAGAATTCAGATTAGTTGAATAATTTGACATATTCTTTTGTGCTTTAAATAGTTAATAAAATATTTATTGATTTTTTTGTTTATTTGTTTTAAGGAGACAAGGTCTCACTCTGTCACTCAGACTGGAGCGCAATAGCGTGATGATAGTTCACAGCCCCAAATTCCTGGGCTTAAGCTATCCTCCCGCCTCAGCCTCTAGACTAGCTAGGACTACAGGCACAAACCATCATGCCTGGCTAATTTTTTTTCTTTTTTTGGTTGAGATAGGGTCTTGCTATGTTGCCCTGGACAGGTCTCAAACTCCTGGCCTCAAGTGATCTTCCAGCCTCAGCCTCCCAAAGCGCTGGGATTACAGATGCGGGCCACTGTTCTCGGCCCACTAGTCTTGATGTGCACTTTAGTATTTTTCTTTTGTGATTTGGAGACAAAATTTTACAAACATTTTTGTAGGCCTTTAAAACTTTGTGTCCATAAGCACTGCATCTGGAGTTCCTGATAGATGAACTATTGTTTTATGACAGAGCTTCCCAAACTTCAATCAGAATCATCAAAATCCTTGGCACAGTGCCTGCTAAAACAGAGACTGGTGGTCTCTATCCCCAGAGTTTTTGACTCTGGAGGTCTGAGGTGGCATCTGAAAATCTGCATTTCTAACAAATTTCCTGGTGATGCTGATACTCCTGGTCCCAGCTCAGCATTTGAGAACCACTGGTGGTGTGTTTGCAACTGCTAGAATTCGGTGTAGACCATGAGCGAGGATGGAGGAGCAAGGGTATGTGCGGCTGCATAGGAGATACTTGGTTTTGACCTCAAGCTTCTTACCATGTGGCAAGAGGTACTGTCCAAAAGACACGGTAGTGGTGCAGCAGGCAGCGGAGTTCCAGCTTTTCTATTAATCTGTAGAACTCTCCTGGGAAGGTCATTGTCTCTCTCTGGGCTTTAGTGCTGCCTGCATAGAGTGGGTTTTGAGAATCAAAAAATTATAAGATATCAAGGCACTGTATCCATGAGAGTTGTTACCTTTATCAGTATTAAGTGAGAAGTGAAAATAACTTGGAAGCAAAATTTTCTTTTCCTTCCTTCCTTCCCTCCCTCCCTCCTTCCTTTCTTCCTTCAAGATGGAGCCTAACTTTGTCACCCAGGCTGGAGTGCAGTGGCATGATCTTGGCTCACTGCAACCTCCACCTCCCAGATACAAGTGATTCTCCTGCATCAGCCTCCTGAGTAGCTAGGACTACAGGTGCGTGCCACCACTCCCAGCTACTTTTTAAATTTTTTTTTTATTTGTAGCAGAGCCAGGGTTTCACCATGTTAGCCAGGATAATCTTGATGTCCTGACCTCATGATCCTCCTGCCTCAGCCTCTCAAAGTGCTGGGATTACAGGCATGAGCCACCACGCCCAGCCTGAAGGCATAATATTCTTGAAATAAATATATGCAGTATCAACACTAACACAATGCAAGAGACAGGAAAACCTGAGTGAGAAAGAGGTTGTTTGGCACAGCACTGGTTAAGGCTAAAAGGCGGTCAGTACCAGATACTCTGCCATAGCTGCAGAATACAATTGCTAAAAATTTGGAGTGAGCTAAAGACTGTAACCTCCTTGTATAAATGAGGCAGGGGTGAAACTGCAGCTGCAAATGGACCTCTGAACCGACCACGATCCACGTCCAACAGCGACACCTTGTGGCAATGACTGAGATAGCTGCATTGAGGGACAATAAACTCCAGTTCTCTCTGGGGCTTGGAAAAGGACCAACTTCCTTTTATTTAATAATCCTTAGGAGTTCCTCAATAATTTGGGGGGAGAAAGTAAGACCTCGAAAGGGAGACACTGGATTCTTTCATAAAGAACAAAATCCAGGCATCTGGATTTTTCAAAATTACACAGAAAAATTGTGACCATATTTGTTTATTAAAAATCAGTGATATGGGTCATCCCTGTAATATAATATTTGTTTCTGCCGTGGGAGAGTCAGGCAGGACTCAGTCTTCTATATCTAGATCTGTAAAGGGCTCAAATAAGCAGAGAAGGAGCAGCTGTCACTCGTCCTACTCTGTTGTTAAACGTATCTATGGGTGCTTAGGACTGCTTGAGTGAATGACCTTAGGTGTTAAGAATTTGCTGGATGGATTTATGTTTCTGAGCTGTAGATAAACTGAACATTCTCCCACTACAAACATAGAAATGCTGGGTAAAATATAGCCAACATTATTTAAAATGCATTGTTGAACTCACAAGAAAAAGAGGAATTCTATGGCCTTCAAATAATAAGAAATTTAAAACTATGGCTATCAGTGCCGAAAACACGGAGGCCACCCTGGGAGGGGAGGAGGGTTTCCAGTCCCAGTAACCAAAAGTCTGCAGTCTTAGCACCCACATGAGCACAGAATGTAAAACCCTGAACCCAGCAGACAAAGCTGAAACTACGACCACCACCCCATGGCCATCCCCCCCAATAAAGCCAGAACACTTCCTGAACCAAAACCTCATTGAAGGGGTGGCTTAGAAAAATCCACCCACTTGCACAAGGAGAAACAGTTTGATCTGTCTGGATAAAAAAACACTTTTCCCCAGCATCTGTATCTGAATCTTCCCACAAAACTGTTTGAGGTTTGGAATAGCACTACCTATGTAGTCTGAGAACCCCCAAGCTGGGAGATAAATATAAAAGTCCCAAGATACTAATATCTCCAGAGTGTCTGACTAAAGTGAACAGGAAACCTCTTCAGAGAGGCATATTTCCAAGTCAAGTTGTTGAAATTTCCACAAATGAAGACTAAGATGAGTTTGCAATTCAAAATTACAAAACACATTTTAAAATAACATTTTAAATGTTATTTTAAAATGTGTTTTGTATTTTCTACTACTACCATTCTTCTACTCTCTATGTTCGTGAGTTCAATTGCTTTGATTTTTAGATCCCACAAATAAATGAGAACATGCAATGTTTGTCTTTCTGTGCCTGAAAAATGTTGTTTTAAAATAGCACTTTTGTACCCCAACATTTATTAGAGAATGTTGGGGTACAAAAGAAGGAATAATAGACCACACCCCATGAGTTAACAGAAAGGAGGAGCAGAACATCAGTTAGGGATGGGGGATGGGATAAGGACTAGCTCTCCACTCCATGCAAGTGGAAAATGACTGCTAGTGGCTCTCCTGAGCTGTGTGTTAGTATTCTGAGGCCATGTCCAGGCTCCATGGAAAAGCTTCATTGTCATATTTACTGTTCTCTTCCTATTGGAAAAGTTTGCTTATTTTCTCTCTTTCTTTATTTGTCAATCTTCCCAGACAAATGAAAACAATTTGCTTTACCCAAAGCACTTAAAAAAAAAAATCAACACATATTTATCTATGTCTGTCCTCCCTACCTTCACCAACACCTATGACTGTTTTTGACACGTAGAAGCTGCTCACCTGTTTTTTGTTGTTTTTTGTTTGTTTGTTTGTTTTTTTGTGGGTACATAGGAGGTGTACATATTGAGGATGTACATGAGATGTTTTGATACTGGCATGCAATGTGAACTAAGCACATAATGGAGAATAGGTTACCCATCGCCTCGAGCATGTATCCATTGAGTTACAAAGCATCCAATTACTCTTTAAGCTATTTTAAAATGCACAATTAAGTGATTATTGACTATAGTCATCCTATTGTGCTCATATAGTAGGTCTTATTCATTCATTCTTTCTATTTTATTGTACCCTTTAACCATCCCCACCTCCCTGCCAGCCCCCAGCTACCATTCCCAGCCTGTGGTAACTGTTCTTCTACTCTGTGTTCATGAGTTCAATTGCTTTGATTTTTAGATCCCACGAATAAATGAGAACATGCAACGTTTGTCTTTCTGTGCCTGAATTATTTCATGTAATATAATGATCTCCATTTCCATTCATATTGTTTCAAACGACTGGATCTCATTCTTTCTTATGGCTGAATAGTACTACATTGTGTATCTGTACCACATTTCTTTATCCATTCATCTGTTGATGGACACTTTGGTTGCTCCCAAATCTTAGCTATTGTAAACAGTGCTGCAACAAACATAGGAGCATATGCCTTCAATATACTGATTTCCTTTTCTTTTGCATATACATCCAGCAAAAGTGAGATTGCTTAATCATATGGTAACTCAATTTCTAGTTTTTCGAGGAAACTGCAAACTGTTCTTCATACTGTTCGCACTAATTTACATTCCCATCAACAGTATCCAAAGGTTCCCTTTTCTCTACATCCTCACCAACATTTTTTATTGCCTTTCTTTTAGATATAAGCCATTTTAACTGGAGTTAATTGATACCTGATTGTAGTTTTGACTTGTATTTATCTGATGATCAATGCTGAGCACCTTTTCATATGCCTGTTAGCCTTTTGTATGTCTTTTTATAACTTTTATTTTAAATTCAGGGGTACATGTGTAGGTTTCTTACATAGGTAAACTTGTGTCATGGGGATTTATTGTACAGAGTGTTTAGTTACTCAGGTATTAAACCTAGTACTCAATAATTATTATTCCTGATGCTCTCCCTCCTCTCACTCTCTACCCTCCAACAGGCCCCAGTCAATGTTATTCTTCCACACATGTCCATGTGTTCTCATCGCTTAATAAGTAAGAACATGCAGTATTTGGCTTTCTGCTCCTGCCTTCGTTTGCTAAGCGTGATAGCCTCCAGCTCCATCCATGTCCCTGAAAAAGACATGATCTTGTTTTTTTTTATGGCTGCATAGTATTCCATGCTATATATGCACCACATTTTCGTTTTCCAGTCTATCATTGAAGGGCATTTAGGTTGATTCCATGTCTTTGCTATGATAAACATGTAAGTGCAGGTGTCTTTATAACAGAATGGTTTATATTTCTTTGGGTATATACCCAGTAATGGCATTGCTGGGTAGAATGATATTTCTGTTTTCGGGTCTTTGAGGAATCACCACACTGTCAAACACAATGATTGAACTAATTTACACTCCCACCAACAGTGTATAAGCATTGCCGTTTCTCCACAACCTCACCTGCATCTGTTACTTTTTGACTTTTTAATAACAACCATTCTGACTGTTGTGAGATGGTATCTCATTTTGGTTTTTATTTGCATTTCTCTAATGACTGGTGATGTTGAGCTTTTTTTCATGTTTGTTGGCTGCACGTATGTCTTCTTTTGAAAAGTATCTGTTCATATTCTTTGCCCATTTTTTACTGGCTTTTTTGGTAAATTTGTTTAAGTTTCTTATAGATGCTGAATATCAGAACTTTTTTGGATATAAAGTTTGCGAATACTGTCATTCTGTAGGTTGTCTGTTCACTCTGTTGATAGTTTTCTTTGCTGTGCAGAAGCTCTTGAGTTTTATTTAGATCACACTCGTCAATTTTTGCTTTTGTTGCAATTGCTTTTGGTGTCTTTGTCATGAAATCTTTGCCTGTTCCTATATCCAAGATGTTATTGCCTAGGTTGTCTTCTATTGTTTTTATAGTTTTGGGTTTTACATTTAAGTCTTTCTTCCACCTTGAGTTGATTTTTTTGTATGCTGTAAGGAAGGGGCCCAGTTTCAATCTTCTGCATATGGCTAGCCAGTTATTCCAGCACAATTTAATGAATAGAGAATCACTTCACCATTGCTTGTTTTTGTCAGGTTTGTCTAAGATCAATAGTTGTGGTGTGTGTCCTCATTTCTGGGTTCTCTACTCTGTACCATTGGTCTATGTGTCTGTTTTTGTACAAGTACCATGTTGTATTGGTTACTGTAGCCCTGTAGTATAGTTTGAAGTTGGGTAGTGTGATGCTTTCAGCTTTGTTCTTTGTGCTTAGGATTGCATTGGCTATTCAGGCCCTTCTCTGGTTCCATATGGACTTTAACATTGTCTTCCCTAGTTCTGTGAAGAATATCAGTGATATTTTAATAGGAATAGCATTGAATCTACAAACTGCTTTGGGCAGTATGGCCATTTTTATGATATTGATTCTTCCTATCCATGAGCATTGAATGTTTTTCCACTTGTTTGTGTCATTTTTATTTTGAGCGGTGTTTTGTAGTTCTCCTCATAGAGAACTTTCACCTCTTTGCTGAAGACTGGGTGGAGGGTCCTGCTGGAGATGGTGCTGGCTTGGGGGCAGAGCACTGATGGGAGCAGATCTGGGTGCCTTCTCTGTGCCCCACAAGCAGAAGTGATCACTCAGGGTGGGAGGAGGATCCACTGTTCTCTGCACAGTCTTAGCACAAGGGCCAGGTGTTCTGGCGAGAGTCGGGGGGAGCTGCTGGCTCTGTGCCCACTAAGACTCTGTCTTCAATGGCAGTCAGAAGTGGGAGAGGGGGCAGACTACACCCCCGAGCACTACAGGGTAAGGAAAGCAAAACCTGCTTGTGCAGACTTGCGCCAGCAAAGAGATATGAGGAGTTTCCCGGGCCAAGGAAAGCTGCAGTATGGTGAGGGGGTGGATGGGCTGGTGTGTGGCCTAGGGGCAGCCTTGCTGGAGCTCTCCACCAGTCAAGTACCGTCTGCCAGCACAGAAGCTTATACTGCAGCCTCCAGGGCACCCAAGACTGCCCTGCAAGCAGGTGTGGCCACGCTGGGGCCCCAGAATGGCCAGCAGACCAAGGGGTGCTCAGGTCGAATCAGCCCCTATCTGATGGATAAGACCACCCTGCAGAGTTCAGGACAGACAGTTCCCCTAGGGCTAACATCTCCTATGGGAGCAAGTCAGACCTGGGGGAGATGGCCATCCCTGGCTGCACTCCACTGCAGGTGCTCCTGCATCAAACCCTTCTGGCTCCATATCAGCTGGCTTGCCATCCTACCACTTCTCTAAGGAGCTCTTCCTGACAACTTGAATGTCGACAGTGACCCAGGGATCTCCTCCTGCTGGGGTCCAGAGGCCCATGGTGAGAGCAGGTTTCTCCTTGTCAGTTTAACTCACCCATCCCCCTGGAGCTTCTGTGGTCCAAAAATCAGTCCCAGAGAGCAGTATCCCCAGGCAGCGTTACCAGATTTCTTCCCCTGCAGCCCAGCTTGTGTCTTCCCTCCATCCACTCTCAGTGCCTTCCCTCTGAGGATCTGTTAGGAACATGCCAGTCATCTGGGTCCCTCTGTGGGAGCTGTTCCACCTGGCTGTGTCTACCTGGCTGCATCTAGCCAGCTATTTTGCATTTCCCCCACACACCCCCATATCTGTATGTCTTCTTTTGAGAAATGTCTATTCAGATCTTTTGCCCATTTTTTGATCAAATTATTAATTTTTTTCTTATAGACTTATTTGAACTGCTTATATATTCTGGTTATTAATCCCTTGCCAGATGGCAATTGGTAGATCATCTTTCATGAAACAAACTTTCTTTTCCTCTTTGCTAAGCTACCTGTCTTCCTGAAATCTTCAGCCTGAGTAGTGACACCAGCTGGTTAGAGGCATCAAAGGCAGCAATCAGCCCTCAGAAGACAGCCCCAGTGGGGCACAGGAAGTCAGCTAATGAAAGGGCTAGCCGCTGAACCTCCTGTTATGCCACTTAAAAGCCACTATTTTTACTCTTTGCAAGGTATTTTCCACTTCAAAATTGCTGCCTTTACCCCCTTGATATATCCCTTACTTCCCAATTAAATTTCAGGCATGCTTTCTTCCAGTTTGAAGCCAAAATTCCCTCTGAAAAGCTATCTCTCCAAACATGGTTTTATGAGGAACGCTAACAGACCTGGACTGTGGGGTGTTGAGGGCACCTTTGATATAGCCCAGAGCACAAACAGCCCTGTCTCCTCCAGGGAGCACTGCCAAACAGACGGCCACTTTAAATAGACAGAACTCCACCTCTGCCAGCCTCGCCCTCCTCCCCTTCACAACCCACATCCGAAATCTCTATCATCCACACTCCTCTGTTTGGTCTGGACAAGGGAGTGACTTTGACAAGGCTCTCAGAATATTCTCCATGAACACCAGCATTCCTCTTTGTGGTCTGGTTAACCTCAGTGGATGAGTTTAGTTTCCCCTTTTCACGGAATTATAGAAGTTAGTGGACAGATGCAAGACTGTAGAGATCTGATTACTTAGAGTGCAGAATCAAAAGGAAAAGGAGAAAATAGCTTCACAGAGAAAACGGCATTTGAGCACGACCCTAAAGGAAATGGGAAAGGCAGCCCGTGGGGGAGGGGAAGAGCATACACAAAGATGGAGAGAGAAGATGTGAGGTGGATATGGGGCAAGCCAAGGGTCACCACCTGAGAAAAATATAGCAAATATCATGAAGATGAATAATAAAAAAATAATGTTCATAGGTTGGTTGGGGTCAGATCGTGGAACAAAAAAGAATTGGAAAATCATTCTGTGGCAATAACGAAAACCACAACCATTTAATGAGCATCTATCTACCATTTGCCAAGATCTAACATAGCCACTGAGGTTACCATGAAGTCTCAGACACGGGCCTCAAAGTTCCCTGTAGGAACACATTGGCTAATGTCTAGCCACTAGGCTCTTGAGAAACACATTTTATAAAATAAGAGTATTTTACCCTGTGACATAAAGAAAGTGTTTTAGCAAATCAGGGGCAAGGGGAGAAAAGGTGGTGAGGGGAGAGTGGTCAAGTTCAGTGTCACTGCAGGGGAAGAAGAATTTGGATTGAACTTTGTAGAGTGAGATGATGAGAGGTTTGGGGATTGATGGTGTATTAGTCCATTTTCATGCTGCTATAAATAACTACTGAGACTGGGTAATATATGAAGGAAAGAGGTTTAATTGACTCACAGCTCTGCAGACTTAACAGGAAGCATGACTGGGAGACCTCAGGAAACTTACTGTATTAGTCTGTTTTCACACTGTTCATAAGGATATACCCAAGAATGGGTAATTTATAAAGAAAAAGAGGTTTAACTGACTCACAGTTCCACGTGGCTGGGAGGCCTCACAATCATGGCAGAAGGCAAAAATACATCTTACATGGTGGCAGACAGGAGAGAATGAGAGCCAATCAAAAGCCAATCATCAGATCTCATGAGACTTATTCACTACCTCAAAACCAGTATAGAGGAAACCACCCCATGATTCAGTTATCTCCCACTGGCTCCCTCCCACAACACATGGGAATTATGGGAGCTATAATTCAAGATGAGCTCTTGGTGGGGACACAGCCAAACCAAATCATTTACAGTCATGGCAGAAGGTGAAGGGGAAGTAAGCACCTCTTCACATGATGGCATGAGAGAGAGAGAGTTAAAGGGGAAGTGCCACATACTTTTAAACCATCAGATCTCATGAGAACTCACTCAGTATGATGAGAACAGCAAGCAGGGAATCCATCCTATGATCCAGTCACCTCCCACAGGCCCCTCCTCCAAGTCAACATGAGGTTTGGGCAGGGACACAAATCCAAACCATATCAGATGGGATATATGGGCAGGAAAAGGGATGTTGTTCAGGGAGAAAGCAAGTGTGCTTAGATCAGTGTAATATTACTAAATATTGAATGAACAGCTGAAGGTTGGGGGAGAACTTGGTTGGTAGAACTACAAGACTTCTATTATAAAGGCTTCCACTGTGGATAATTTCAAACTACCAATGTGAAGTCAATCAGCTTGCAAAACCTCTGACAATTTATCAATTGACTCCCATGAGTAGGTGGATGCTGGCCCCTGCACACCACTGATGGTTTGAATATGCCAGATTCGAGGTGACTAGTAAGAATTACAGGCCTGTTGTTCCACCGAGAAGCTGAGCCAAAGCAGGGTCTTCAAAGACTCAGTGGTCGGCTGCATTTGGGGAAGATGGCATTGAGTAGATAATCTCCAGGTCTCATGCCCTCATTCAACAGAACCAGCTCTGCTGTAAAATCTGTTTATGTTCAAACAGTATGCACCACTTCGCCAGCTTAGAGGCACCCAATAAAACAGTATTACAGTTGATACATAAATGAAAAGCTAACTTCAGATTCACAGAATGTTGGATAATCCTTCCAAGGAGTCCTGAGTATACTCTAAAGGCTCTTAACGCTGATGCTTGGTTCTTGTAATCGCTTACTGCCACCTGCTGGGCGAAGAGACGTAGCGCTCCAGGACAAATTGTATCTCAAGAACAAATTTAACCCTAAGCAGCTATAACGTCCAGTTCTTGGTCCTGCGGTGTCACTACAGTTGTGAAGACAGAAGCCGTTGAAAAATGACGGTCTAGACAGTTCAGAGAAATGTCCCCAGAGGCAGCTGCAGCCATTGCAAGTCATTCTGAGAGCTTCCACATGACTGGTGAAGGTCCCACTGATTGACCCAGACTTCAGTGACCCCTGAGGCACAAGGAAAGGTATTTCCCCCCATATGATGCACCTCTCAGTGTTCAAAGATCCCAGTGGATACTCCAACACACAGGCTACGTCCCGGTTCCCCAAAAATTCCTGTGGTAGTTGTGTATCGAGTTCATGAGCACTCTTACATCAAATACCCCTAACATTTCCTAACCTAAAAATATCCAAGGATGATACTTCACTGAGATCTAATATTTAAAAGACTTTGTATTATAAATTAAAAAAAAAATAGCCGGGTGTGGTAGTACACACCTGTGGTCCCGTCACTCAGGAGACCTAGGCAGGAGAATAGAACACAATTTCAAGGGCTAAATATAGCTGATGACTTACTTTTCTCACTTCACAAGGAAGAGGACTTCATTATGAGAAGAAAGAAACAAAAACACTCAAAAGAAGGCACAAAAGAGATTTTAAACTT
The DNA here is from genome assembly GCA_036589455.1 of Ateles fusciceps. Taxonomy (NCBI): domain Eukaryota; kingdom Metazoa; phylum Chordata; class Mammalia; order Primates; family Atelidae; genus Ateles; species Ateles fusciceps. The sequence continues at coordinate 10,306,475 of JAZHEH010003259.1, forward strand.
ACTGATGGGCTAATTATTACTGTGATCATCACTTTTCATATAATTACTACAAGGTGAAATTTACAATTATTTATGAATATGCTGCTAATATGGATATTTAAAAATTCTACCAGGAGTGCAAGTTTTTCTTTGTATTATTTATCATTTTTTCTAGGTGTGTGTTTTTAAAAAAATAACTACTATCTAGTGTGATTCTTTGGTGAGTCACCTACTCAACATCACATGACAACTATGGTTTGAATGTGTCTCCCAAAAAGCATGTATTGGAAACTTAATCCCTAATGTAACAGTGTGACGAGGTGAGACCGCTAAAGAGGTAGGTAGAACACGCTCCACCCTCACGAGTGGATCAAGGCCACTATCTAGGGAGTTGGTTTGTTACAAAAGGACAAGGTTAGTTCATTCTTCTCTCACTTGCCCTCTCTTGTCCTTCAACTTCCTCTATGGGATGACATAGCACAAAAGTCCTCATCAGCACTGGCACCTCGATATTGGACTTTTCAGCCTCCAGAAATGTGAGCCAATAAATTTCTGTTTTTTATTTAAAAAATAAAATAAAATAGCTACTGTTTAATACAAAAATGGAAATGTCGTCAACATAACAACTAACATTCTGATTTACCTTGATTGACAAAAATTAGAGTGGAGTTTCTTGTACCTTAGAGTGGTGGATAAATTCAGATGTTACATTTATTTCTAAAAACAGAGAATACTAATATCAACCAAAAAAAAGAAAAAAAAAACCCACAGCTAACATCATTCTTCAGGATGAAAAACAATACACTCTTGCTAGAATCAGGAACAAGGCAAAACTGTCCACTCACCACTGCTTTGCCACATGGTACTAGAAGTTCTAGCCAGTGCAATAAAGCAAGGAAAAGAAATAAAAGGCACATATTGGGAAGAGAAAAACAAAACTGTCCTCTTTTGTAGTTAGCATGATTGTCTATCTACAAAAGTCCCAAGGAATCCACCAAAACACCTCCTACAACAAAATTAATTGTATTTCTATATACTAGCAATGGAAATGTGGAAGTGAAAATTTTAGATACAGTAGCATTTACAATCACTAAAAATATTCTTAGATGTGAATCTAATAAAAGCATGCAAAAACTACAAAACAGCAATGAAAGAAATCAAAGATCTAAATGAATGGAGAGACATCTGTGGTCATCGATCAGACAACTCAACATAGTTAAGATGTCAATTCTTCCCAAATTGATATATAGGTTTATTGTAATTCCCATTACAATCCCAGCAAGAAATTTTGTCGATGAGGATAAGGACAGGATTATTCTAAAATTTATATGGTGCTGGGCACAGTGGCTCATGCCTGTAATCCCAACACTTTGGGAGGCCAAGCTGGGAGGATTGCTTGAGCCCAGGAGTTCAAGACCAGCCTGGGGAATGTAGGAAGACCCTGTTTCTTTTTTCTTTTTTGTTTTTTTTTTTTAGAGACTGAGTTTCCATCACCCAGGCTGGAGAACAGTGGTGCCATCTCAGCTCACTGCAACCTCCCGCCTCCCAGGTTCAAGCAATTCTCCTGCCTCAGCCTTCCGAGTAGCTAGGATTACAGGCGCATATCGCCACACCAGGCTAATTTTTTGTATTTTAGTAGATGTGGGGTTTTACTGTGTTGCCCAGACTGGTCTCGAACTTCTGAACTCAGGCAATCCACCTGTCTGGGCCTCCCAAAGTGCTAGGATTACAGGCATGAGCCACCGCGCCCAGTGGAAGATCCTGTTTCTATAAATTTAAAAAAAAAAAAAAAAATAGCCGGGTATGGTGGTACACACCTGTGGTCCCAGTCACTCAGGAGACCAAGGCAGGAGAATCTCCTGAGACTGGGAGTTTGTGGCTGCAGTGAGCAGTGATTGCGCCACTGCATTCCAGCCTGGGTGATAGACTGAGAAATTGTCTCAAAAATAAAATAAAATAAAATAAAATTTATATGAAAAGGCAAAGGAACTAGAATAGCTAAAAATAAATTTGAAAAAGATGAATCAAGTGGGAAGACTCACTCAAGACTTACTTTGTTGACACAGTAAACAGGTTACATAGCATTGGTGCAGGGACAGTAGCATAAATCAGTGGAACAAGATAAAGGACCCAGACCCAGGAAAATACACTGAATTGATTCTTAACAAAGGTCAGAAAGCATTGTAATGCAGGAAAGATAGCCTTTTCAATAAATGGTGCTGCCAGCTATTGTATATTCATAGATAAAAATGTAAATCTCAACCTAAATCTCAAATATTATATAAAAATTAAAGTTTTGAGTCATAAATTTAAAAGTAAAATGTAAACTATAAAACTTTAGAAGAAATCATAGGCAAACCTTTTAGGATCTGGAGTTTGATGAAGAGTTCTTAGACCTGACACCAAAAGCATGCTTCCTAAAAGAAAAAGAAATGATAGATTAGACGTCATCCAAATTAAAAGCATTTGTCTTGTAGAAGACCCAGTAAAGATGGGAAAATACAAGCTGCATAGTAAGAGGAAATATTTGTAAACCACATATCCGATAAAGGAGTCATGTCTAGAATTTATAAGAACTCTCAAAATACAACAGTAAAAAATTAAACTACTCACTTAGAAAACAGGCAAAAGACCTGATGAGGTATTTCACCAAAAAGGATACATACATGTCAAATAAGCACATGAAAACATATGCAACATCGTAATTCAGCTGTGAAATGCAAATTAAGATCATCATGAGCTATCACTGCATACCTATCAAATCAAATCAATGAAAAATAATAACAACAGTGAATGACGGCAAGCATATGGAAAAACATAGAAGTTTCCTCATTGCGGGTGGTGATGTTAAGTGTGTTGGCCGCTCTGAAAAATAGTTTGGCAGTTTCTCAAAAAGAACTCAACATGCACTTACTAAATAACCTAGCAATCATCCTCCTGGACATTGAACTCAGAAATGCAACTGTATGTCCACAGAAGAACCTGCATACAGTTGTTCATAGCAGTGTTAGATGTAACAGATAAGAACTGGAAATAACTGAAAATGTCCTACAGTAGGTGACTAATTTGACAAACTGTGGACATCCATACCAGAAATACAACTTGGCTGTAAAAAAGCAATAAACTATTGATACATGCAGAACTTGGTTTGCTTACAAGGAAAGTGCATTAATTGGGGGGGAATAAAGGCAATCTCAAAGGGTCACATACTGCATGATTTCATTTATATAACATTGAAGTTACAGGCCATTACAGGTTACAAGCTTAGTTTATTCTCTGCATTAGATTTGCATCATTTACTTGTCTGTGTCTCTTTATTAGAAGTCATCTCCGGAACAGTTGCCAGAGTTTAACAGTGCTAGAGGGAGGAGGTTAGTAGTATTGTAAAGGGGTAGCCCTGGAGATCCCTATATTAATGAAACAGTTCCATATCTTGATTGAAGTGGTACTTATCAACTCTAAACATACGGTAAAAGGACATAGAGTTCTGCACATGCTTTTTTATCATTGTCAATCAATTCCTTGGTTTTAATGATATAATCACTGAGGAAACCAGGTAAAGGACACACAGAACCTCTGTACTATCCATCTCTGCAATTTCCTGTGAATTTGCAATTATTTCAAAATAAAAGTCTTTTTAAAAATACAACTAACAAAATAGAGAGAATGTCCTTGGACAATTAACATATTTGTGTGCTATGCATGATCAAATTACCACTTCCTGGTAAAATCAAAGGGCAGGAAGGCCAGGCATGTGGCTTACATCTATAATCACCTGAGGTCAGGAGGTTGAGACCAGCTTTGCCAACGTGGTGAAACCCCATCTCTACTAAAAACACAAAAATTAGCTGGGCGCAGTGGCAAGTGCCTGTAATCCTAGCTACTCAGGAGGCTGAGGCAGGAGAATTGCTTGAACCCAGAAGGGGGAGGTTTGCAGTGAGCCAAGATTGTGCCACTGCACTCCAGCTGGGGTAACAGAGTGAGACTCGGTCTCAATAATAATAATAAATTTTTAAAAGGGCAGGAATCCAATGTATTAATTATACTCCTGGTGAATCCCTTTACTGCCTTCTTTATGCCCCAATTCTTATACTCTAGTACATAGATGGCTTCTATTACACTTACAACTCTTTACTGAATTCAATTGAATGATTTACAGTCTATCTCCCTCTATCAGATATAAACCCTGGATCTGCACGAATGTCACCTTTGAAATCCCAGTGTTTAGCACAGCAGTGATATTAAAAATTAAATACAGGTCGGTGAATTAGTCAGCTATAGTCAAATAAATTGTACATTCATTTTCAGAAGTGAAAGAATTTGGTTTAATCATTCCACAATGTCTACACATATCAAAACTTTACATTGAACACTATAAATATATACAATCTGTCATTTGTCAATTAAAATTTTTTAAAGAAATAAATGGAAGAATGTATGAGTGAATAACTTCAGATAGTAGCTATGGGAGTTTGGTGTCTTTCCAGGAAATATTTTGATGAATGATAGCACCTACATTTTAATGACAAAAGCACCTTCCTGAGAAGTTCTCAGGCTAGCTGTCCTGGTTCCTTCCCCAAACTGAACAATTCCAAGACTTACCAGCAGGGGGAGAGCAACTCTTTAGAGTTGGCCTGTAACTATATACTACTCTGCAGCTGTAGGAGTTTCCTACGTTCAATTGTATCTGATGTACAGAGTTAACAATGTTTCTAAAGTGACAGTTGTATTTACTGCTGTTGTTTTTAGTATTGCCGTGAAACATAGTCAAAACAAACTTGCAAATTCTCCACTGTAGTCAGGATTCACCATTTATGTTCTCAACAGGACCTCCTCCTCCTCTTCCTCCTCCTCCTCCTCTTCCTCCTCCTCCTCCTCTTTCTCCTCCTCCTCATTAAAAAAAAAATTGTGGTTAACCACAATTTAAAAAAAAAAAAACCCACATAACATAAAATTTCCCATCTTAAACATTTGTAAGTATGTGTTTAGTAGTGTTAACATTGTTGTTCCACAGATCTGTAGAACTCTTTCATCTTGTAAAAGTGAAAATCTATACCAATTAAACAACTCCCCATTCCCCCAGTTCTTCATAGGCACCAATTTACTTTCCATTTCTAGAAATGTGACTCCTTTGCATGCCTTACGTAAGTGAAATCAATCATACATTGTCTTTTTGTGAATGGCTTATTTTACTTAGCATAATGTCCTCAAGGTTCATTTATGTTGTAGCATGTGTGAGAACTTCCTTCTTTCTTAAGGCTGCATAATAGTCCATAAATATCCCATATTTTATTTGTTCATGTATCTGTTGATGGCCACTTGGGTTGTTTCCACCCTCTGGCTACTGTGAACAATGCTGTGAACATGGGTATGCATCTACTGTGTCCTTTTAAATATGGAATCAATATGCACACCCAAATGACTTCTGTCCCAATTTTTCTTTCTTTTTTTTTTTTTTTTTGAGACAGAGTTTTGCTCTTGTTGCCCAGGCTGGAGTGCAATGGCACGATCTTGGCTCACCGCAATCTCCGCCTCCCGGGTTCAAGTAATTCTCCTGCTTCAGCCTCCTGAGTAGCTGGAATTACAGGCATGTGCCACCATGCTCGGCTAATTTTGTATTTTTAGCAGAGATGGGGTTTCTCCATGTTGGTCAGGCTGGTCTCGAACTCCCGACCTCAGGTGATCCACTCACCTTGGCCTCCCAAAGTGCTGGAATTACAGGCATGACCCACTGCATCTGGCCTCCAATTCTTTCTTTTTTATTTTTTTGAGACAGGGTCTCACTCTGTTACACAAACTGCAGTGCAGTGGCATGATCATGGCTCACTGCAGCCTCAAAATCCTGGGCTCAAGGGATTCTCCCACCTCAGCCTCTTGAGTAGCTGGGACTACAGGTGCATATCACCCTGTATAGCTAATTTGTTTTTGTATCTTTTGTAGACATGGAGCCTTGCTTTGGGGCTTAGGCTGTCTCAGTTCTTCACAAACAACTGATGGAAAGAGTAAAACTGGACATATTATTTTCTGAAATGTTATATTTATGTTAATTGTATTTCTGAAAGTATAGACCACTAGCCTCAGAATTACCTAGTATGTATTTGTAAGGGAGAGTTACTGACTGTCGTGAGAGTGATAGGCAGGATTCTACCTGTCAGTGGGGTTTGCTGAATTGTATAGACAGTAATGGTAGAGAACCACAGCCTCAGACCAATTTCCCCAAGCAGACCATAATTAGGTTCATCCAGTCCAAGGAAGAGTGGCCAAAGTGGGTTTAAAATGACACATTGTGTTATAAGAATGAGTGTAGCGGCAGAGTGGCTTATACTCCCTCTTAATTGGAGAAACATCTAAACCTTCTGAAATAAACAGAATATTCTGAATGCAAGAAGCAGAGCCAGAATTGGCTAGGAACTCTGGCCCCCCAGCCTTTCAGAACCCTGATTTTTCTCACTAATTGTCTCAAATATGAAGAAAAGCAAATTGACTATATGGGCTTACCTATTGCTTTTCCTGACTACTTTGGAATGGAAAACATTATTTAGCTAATGCTGCATAACAAATTATATACCCATGTATGGGCTTTGCACAATTTTCTATTTTTCATGGTTCTGTGGCTTGTCTGGGCTCATATAAGTGGTTCTTCTTATGGGCTTTTCTGGGGTCACTTGTGGCTCAGCAGTCATCTGGCAGCTCTACTGGGACTGGAGGACATAAAATGGCCTTAATCTCTCACATGGGGCCTTGGTGCTGGGTGAGAGGCTGGACCTCTCTACTGGGTAGTCTCTCATCATTCAAGTAATTTAACCTGGGCTTTTTTTTTTTTTCCATAGTGGTAGGAGCTCCATTTTTGGAACCTAAAGCAGAAGCTGAAAACCCCCTAAGGACATTTTACAAAATGCAAAATGTCACTTCTGCCACATTCTATTGGCCAAAGCAAGTCCCAAGTCTAGCCCACATTAAGAGGATGGGGGAACAGACTCTGCCTGTTGATGAGGGAGCAGCAAAGTCACACTGCAAAGGAGCATGCAGATGGAAGAGAAAACAATCAACCACTATGGAAAATGGGGGACCCTGATGGGAAAAGAGGTGAGACAAGGAAAGGGAAAATCAGGCCAGGTACAGTGGCATGCACCTGTAGTCCTAGCTACTTGGGAGGCTGAGGCAGGATTGCTTGAGCACGGAAAAAAGTAACAGAAAATAGAGTTGACAGTGATGTGACATCTCCTGGGTAAGTGATAAATAAATGGGCCAAAGTATAAAAGCACTTAACACAGGAATTATTTATACCTCAAATGAAGAGAAACTTTATATGAGACACAATTCCAGAAAAGGAAAACAGCCCGGGTATCACGAAAAGTCTGAGGACAACCTCAATCGATCCTTTCTCCTACCCCTAACCTGCCTTTCGGCTTCAGAAAAGTCGATAGCTACAAAATGTTCCTCCCTGACACTGTAGCTTAAAGGAAGAAACAAACAACTCAGACACAATGGGGGAGATGGTCACCTAACCACCTCAGACTAAAACAGAATGTGGATCATGAATGACATAAAAAGAAGTGGTATTAAACTCAGTAATATACTATAGGGTTAAAACAAGGAAACAAAGAAAGGAAGAGAGGGAACAAGAAAGGATGGAATGAAAGAAGGAAGGAGGGAAGGAAGAAACAGAGGGAGAGAGGGAGAAAGGAAAGGCTCATTCTACCTGCTCCACTTAGAAGAACATAAAGGTCAAAGAATGAGAATAAACACTGAAAAAAATGCTTCATGTTATTCCATAGGTTGACGGGAAGGGACACTCATTCAATAAATAAAAAGAAGCTCAAAGAAGAAATGATGAAACAACAGTAGGAGATTTTAAAACAGGGAATACCAGGTCCCAAGAAATAAAAGTATAGAAATAATAAACTGCAAATAGCAGGTAATATAATAAGCATTGATAAAACTGAAAGCAATGGACACATAGGAATGTTTGAGATAATTGCAGTGATTAAAAATATTTTTAAAAGAGATTAATGTAATAATCAAGAAGCTAACAAAGAAGGCAGAACGTTAACTGTTGTGGGTGGCCTGAATGCTTGTTATTTTCTTCCTTACACTTTATGGAATTTTTTTAAATTTTCAAAATAAAAATAAAATCTATACATAGGAAAATCACTATTATTTTTTAAAAGGGAGGTGAGGAGGTGTTGGGAGGGGTCAGAAACTGACACATAAAAAACGGAGAGCTTAGTAAGGAAAAAAAGACAGGAAATATAAACCAAACACTTATTAGTCTTGTTCTGCAGTAAAAAGAGCTGAGAGAGCCAGAGGGAGCAAAAGAAACGGGGCAAAGACAACAGAAAAATGGAAAGACAAGAGCAGATTCAAGAATAGAGATGGAGGCAGTAAGAGGTAGGAATTACAGGGGTGTGTGTGTGTGTCTGTGTGTCTGTGTGTCTGTGTGTCTGTGTGTCTGTGTGTCTGTGTCATTTGAGAAACAAAGCTTTGTAGGAAGTGATGCATCTGGTCTGAAATGAAAAGGGACTAGAAAGAAGATGGGGCAGGTTAGAACTCAAGAAATGCTTGAAAGTGGAAAGGAAGATGATAAAAAAAAAAAAAAAAATGTCTTGTGCTCTACAGAAGAATTCAAGCCAGAGCGAGTCTTTTGGAAATCTGTTAACATCGCTGTAGCAAATACCAATATAATGAGGGGATATTACATATTCACTCTTACACTGCACCTAATCAGTATCCTTAGGTACTGGATATTTTTTTGCCATTTGTACACTTACTATCACATATACAGAGACGGGTAAAGATACTTCAAGAATTTTAGGACATTAAAAAATATATTTTGCTTAAATGAATTTTACTGATGATTTTTTCCAGGTTATAAAAGTAGTTCATTATAGGGGAATAAGAACGTGAGAATCACTCCAAATCCCACTACTCAGATGTAGTAACTCTGAGTATTTTAGTGCATTAAGTTCCAGAGAGAATTCAAGAGGGAAGCAACTGAAGACGAGAGATAAGGAAGCAGAGAAGGAGAAGAGACAGGAAGTAAGCAAGGAAGAAAAAGGGATTCCATTTTTTCACTCACCAAAACGGATATATTGTCATAAGCTATTATAAGAGCTGTCATTTTCAATTAAGATATTGTGAAGTTTCCTACTTTAGTAAATCAGATAAACATCAAATTGTTCTAATGTATTGTCATGTGAATATACTATATTGTTACCATTTCTCTAATAAGAATAAATCATTTTGATTAAACATCACTTTGCATTTTTGTAAAACTATACAATGGTTTCTTCAGAATAAATTTGAAGAACTGAAACATGAGTCATAGTTGGACAAGTGTTAGAGTGTTGGAAATCAATTATCAAATTATCCTCAGATATGTCATAGTACCTTGTGCCACAAGATGTCTCCAAAGTATGACTGTCCATAATTCCGCCTTCATGACACTGGAGATCTGCATCTTTTAAATCTTCTCCCATGTGGTAAGCACAAAATCATGTTACTTGCTTTTCTTTTGAAAAAGAAACATTTTAACATATCTGTTAGCTCTTTGCATTTGTTTCCTATGAACATCTTAATCTCATCTTTAGCCAAATTTTCATTTGAGACTTAACTTTTCTTGATTTTTTTTTTTTTCTTTTTCGGAGCAGAGTCTCACTCTCTTGCCAGGCTGGAGTACAGTGGCGCAATCTCAGCTCACTGCAACCTCTGCCTCCCTGGTTCAGGCAATTCTGCCTCAGGCTCCTGAGTAGCTAGGATTACAGGCATGCGCCACTACACCCAGCTAATTTTTGTATTTTCAGTCAAGACGTGGTTTCACCATGTTGGCCAGGCTGGTCTTGAACTCCTGACCTCGTGACCTGCCCGCCTTGGCCTCCCAAAGTGCTGGGATTAGAGGTGTGAGCCACCGTGCCCAGCCTGGTTTTTCTTTTAGGTGCTCTTTTTTTACTGGTAATATTTCATGCTATTAGTACACTATTAATAAATTTATTTCAATAACTGTTTTAGAATGCAACTACTGATGGAATAGAACTTAATGAAAGAACAGGAACATTTTCAATGTGCTTTCAAAAAAGACAATATAACGTATTGTTTAAATATATGAACTTTGCCAAGTCCTGAGTTCAAATTCTTCCTTGGATAATGTAAATCATTTAGTACAATGTCTGAAACAAAACAAGCACTCAGTAAATGATAGCTATGATTATTATCATATTTGATCTATTTCAGAGTTGTCCTGGCTATCACAATATTACTGACTCATTGGGTCTATGAAAATTTATGTTCCATATTTTAGTTTCACTGTCAACTTTCCATCAGACACCTGATGGATGAGATGATTTTGTTTACCTCTAATTTACTTCACTACTATCTTAGCCAATGCTAAACTCCATTGCCCTGAATTTCAAAGATAGCATTGAGGGTAAGAAAATGTCTCTCCTCTTTGGTAAAGTATGTGGAAGTTGCCCAAAATCTATTTGTACTGATGCCCCAGGTGTGTTTGCTACTGGGGTAGTAACACCAATAGCACTGATGTTCTTTTCTTCACAGCAGAAGGTGATACCTGGAGTTGAGGGATGTGAGAACCAAGAGACACTGCCCGGCATCTCCACCTTTGCCAGTGAATGTTTATGATAGCTTGTTGCTGGAGAAACGCTACGTACGTGCTTTGTAGACAGGTTTTCATTTGAGATGTCAAAACTGAAAAGTTCACACTTTCCTCTTGAGCTCACCAGGTAGCAGACTTTCCACAGGACAGATTAAATAATTGTGAAAGACTCTTGAAAAGTTTTCTTATTCTTTTATTATTGTTTTTAAAAATTCTGCTTTGTGCACTGGAAAGATATCTATAAATGAACTCTTAAAAAAATATCCCATTGAAAGTATCATTTAGGACTTAAAAACTAAAGAGGCAAAGAATAATTACTGTGAAATTGTTCTCTGGCTGTATTTCTGTAACCTGTTATTCCTCAGCTATCTTAAGCGGGTGTTTGGTGTGACTGTACCTTTGGTTTTCATTCATCTGGACATTTTTTACTGAGCAACTCCTGCATGCCAAACCTTATGCTAGAAATAACAGATGGCTTTGGAGACATGACTGTATGATTTGGATGTTCTATTTCCCTCCAAATCTCATGTTGAAATGTGGTATTTAATGTTGGAGATGGGCCTGGTGGGAGGTGTTCTGGTCATGGGGGTGGCCCCCTCATGAATGGCTTCATGCTGCCGTTGTCATAATGAGTTCTCACTTTATGAGTTCACATAAGAGCTGGTGTTTAAAACAGCATGACACCTCCTTCCTCTCTCTTGCTCCCTCTTTGCCATGTGACATGCTGGCTTCCCTTCTGCCTTCTGCCATGATGGGAGGCTTTCTGAGGCCTCACAAGAAGCCAAGCAGACGCTGGTGCCATGCCTAATACATAGCCTGCAGAACTGTAAAGAATCTCTTTTCTTTTAAACTACCCAGTCGCGGTATTCCTTTATAGCAATGCAAACAGACAACACGATGATGAGAAACACATGAAGAGGAATCTCTCTCTGTATGAAATATATGCTGACATGGTTTGGGTCTGTGTCCTCACCCAACTCGCATGTCAAATTGTAATTCTCCCTGTTGGAAGAGGGGCCCAGTGGGAGGTGACTGGGTCATGGGGGCAACTTCCCTTTGTTGTTCTGATGATAATGAGTTCTATGAGATCCGGTTTGAAAGTGTGTAACACATCCCGCTTTGCTCTCGCTCTCCCCTGCTGGTCATGTTAATATGTGCCTGCTTCCCCTTCCCCTTCTGCCATGGTTTTAAGTTTCCTGAGGCCTTTCCGGAAGCAGCAGCCTGTGCAGCCTGCATTACTGTGAACCAACTAAACCACCTCTTTTCTTTATAAATTACCCAGTCTCAGGTGTATCTTTATAGCAGTGTGAGAATGGACTAATACATATGCTAAAATGCCAAATAAGAGTTATAATCACTGGGGGAAAAAAATTCCGCAGTATTGAGCTGTAGCCCTGTGAAACTGCCTTTGCAAAGATTACAACAGTGAGAGAAATCTAACGTGGCTGACTACCTTGCTTCTAGCCTCACAGGCTGGCCATCTCCACTCAATCCAGTGAAGCAAATTTGTGACTTCCTCAATTGTTGCTACAGATGGGACCTCTATTGTAGAAGCTAAGATTGGTCTTCTGATACATTTTTCTGATTTTTGCATTCTGGCAACTGACTGACTTCACCTGGACCCATGACTGATGACTTAAGCAGTCCTGTGGTCTCCCACTCAGAGGTGGACTCAATGCATGAGGACTGTTTTCACACCCCTACGATTGCATCCCCAACCAATCAGCAGCACCCATTCCCTAGTCCCATGCCTACCAAACCATCCTGGAAAAATCCTAACCTCTGAGCCATGTGGCTAACCTAACATTAAATGCTTTCTTTACTGCAATGTCATAGTCTCCGTGAATTGGTTTTGTCTGGTCAGTAGGAAGAACCCATCAGGTGGTTACACTTGTGAAGCAGCACACTTGGGACACATAAGTGTCATCAGGGTTACAGTTTTCAGGAATATGATCAAAGTATACCGTCTAAGCAAATGTAACAGATGCTGACCTAAAAGAAGAAACTGAAGCAAACTTAATGTAAGTAGAGTAGAGTTTACTTGGGCCCATTTTGAGAATTGTAACCCAGGGGCATGGATTCAAGTTTACCCTAAATATATGCTCCGATTAGCAGCAGTTACATGTGACTTTTTAAAGGAAAAAAGAGGCAATTCCTAAATTGTTTACCAAGTTACATCAAAATAACATAAGCTATTGATTGGCAGTATATTGTTCTTTTCATCACAAACTCCAAGCATGTAAGGATAATGAGTGAGGCAGCTAATCAGGAATGAAATGCCTTTAAACAACTGCCCCCAGGCATGGCGGGAGGTGGGTGGCAAGACTAAAGCCTCACACTCACATCTGTCTGGGTCTGATAAATTCTACACGCCTCACACAGCTCAGGTTGCCCTGAGCTACTTTTCTTTTCTCATAGGATTACAGGCTGGGAAATCTTTAGGTGGCGCAGCGTCTATGAACTTCCCAGTTTCCTTAAGAGGTTGGTGTTCTCTGTAGGATAAGATCTTGTCAGGTCCCTGGAAGCCCCAGGTGGAAGCTAACAATCCTCTTCTACCTATAACCATACCACCTTGAAATTATTTTATTTCATGTTATGCTTGCAAAGACCAGTTTTAGCAACTTGTATGTTTAGATTTGGAGTCTGAGTTCTGGGTAAAATTTCTTAATAGGCCACAGTGCCATCTAACAACATTGCGTACGGGTTATGGAATAACAAACTGCATTACACATCTGTAGTTGGACTACAACTACAATACATAACAAGAACGAGATGAGGGTGTGTGCTGTGTGTTACCTTCAATGTTGGGAAAGTCTAACCACACGACCAGTGGATCCCAAGGATATGGCTTTGGACTGGACCTTGAAATAAAGGTCAAACATTGACAAGAGAGCACCAAAGGGGCAGGCATCCCATCTGCCCTGTTCTCCAACTTACCCCTAACGCCTGACACAGAGTCAGTGCAGCTTTGAAATCTACTGTCAACCCTGGGCTGGGGAAATCTATCTCAGTGCCAATAAATTGTGTTGTTGAGTAAAACTGCAGAGATAGCTTATGAACAAGTACCCCGACAAAGGACCCATAGATTTACCATCTTGTTTCTGCTTGGACCTTAATGTAAATGGGTAACTCTCCAAAACAGACAGTGACATTGTTTCAAGATATAGAATAAAACGGAATCCAAAACTGTAGGTGTCATCAGAGATTTTCTAAACTGTGAAAATTTGAACAAGATCCATTCATTGGACTGAGAAAATTTCAGTCTCATTTAAAATCCTTTAGAGTTTTTTAAGTTATAAACTTCCCATTCTGAGATCCCTGTTTTATTTCCTTTATGTCACAGCCAGCACAATGCCATCTAAGTATATGCATAATTTTTTTTGACAGTGAAAAATATCTGAATATTGTGGGGCAAAATTATGAGACACTGTAAAACATGTATTTCCTATATGTTTCTTACATTGCTTTGTATCTCTACTATGTGAAACCCAAAGTATATTCCATTCTGAGTTCTGAATTTCTGACATATAATTTAAAATATGCCATTTTAATTAAAATCCTAAAATTATCCCTTGAATTGAGAATTTACAGACAAGTAAAAAGTTAAATTTAAAACAACAGCATAGGGTAGGATGAAAGAGGCTTCTTTTATGTTTCTTCCTTTTGACATCCCATGAGTATAAAGCCTCTTTCAGAGATTCCTCCATTTCTTACAGACTAAAACGTAGTTCACGAATCTATGGGTTCTGGTACGGACATGATTTCTAGCAAACATTTTTTTTCTTCAATCACTATAATGAAGAGGATAAATACAAAAATTCCACATTAAAAGAATCCATGGAAGTTCCAAATCTGTTTCCAGACCATTCTAAATCCTAAAGTATGTGCCGGTCATTTGTTTTTACCTGGAAGTATGATTAAATATAACTAAAATACCAAGAGCAAGGATATAGGTCACAGATCAGAAATGTTTACTCTATGAACCTGAAATGAACTTTGTATTTTTTTGCCTTCCAACAATACAGCTGTGGTTAACCATCAACAACCCCTGGACTCAGTTTCATGTCTGCAGAGAAGCACCGTCACCCATGACCCTGCCCATCCTCCACACACACAGCCACAGAGGAAAGCAGCCAGGGTTCTGTATATATGTTTTATTTGAACATCTACATTTCTTAAGCTTAGAGACAACTCTATTCCGTACATTTTTTTTTCTCTCTCTCTCTTATAATATTTAGACTGGCCAAAAACCAGGGAAATGTCCTTGGACTGCAGCCATTATAAAATTTTACTTAATGCTTATGAAAGCACCCTGTGATAAGCTTCAGCATGAAGTGCAATCACCACATTCAGTTTCAAAGTTCAAATGCCCATTCGTATGATGGGTAAACACCTACCATAGTGCAAAGGACAGTGATTGTGGGCAATGACAGAAGAAAAGTGAAGGGGGTAACGACCTTTCCCAGAGGACGCGGTGGTCCCTGTTCCATACCCCAGCTTGTCTCCTTAAACAGGACTGGCCAACTGGCATAACAGTCCTTGTAGTCTACGCAGCCACTTCCCTGCTGGAACATGAGCATCTGCCTTCTTCTCCCTAAAGTTTGTCCTCTTTTCTCTGATACTTGGAAACATTTTTACATTCTGCCAGGTTCTTTGTTCTTTCATGAATGAACTGATGGAATTTTCTATGGAGGTTACTTACCTCACAAGAAGTACTGACATGAAGCATGGCAGTAAAATTCAGGATAAATTAAGGTTTCACTTTGATTTGAAAAGCAAAGAACAGCCTTTATTGAAGAAAGCAGGAAAAAGACATTTATCTCACTTTGAATGGTAAATGGGAATTTGTCCTACTTTGAATGGTTAATGGGAATTTACCATTCAAATTGGGGGAGTAGAGATCAGTCACATTTACCATTTTATCTGATTCAAACTGATTTAAAAAAAAAAAACCCACAGATTTAAACTGATAAAATGGCAAAAGGAGGAGTCTCTTTCAAGAAAAGAAAAAAGGAATACTATGTAAGAACCACCAAAATAAAAGCTAAGTAGGTGCAAATGTGGGGTGGTCTTTCCTTAAGAGTCAGCATAGAATGTAGAGTCTGACATTTTCTTTAAGAACAGATTATTACAGCAAAGCAAGAAAAACTATTTGTACATAAGTTGGTCACAGTGACACTTGTAGAAAATATAGGTAGCTATAAATGGGAAAATGTTAAAAATGTATCCATCCAAGGAATGTCAGAAGGTCCCTTCTTTGCCTTGCTCATCTGAAAAGCTCCAATTCACCCTTCAAGGCTTAGCCCCAAGGCTAGGAAGCCACTGCCTCTACTACCAAGAGGCATCCAATGTCTCTTCTGTGCTGCCTGGCACCCTTCCTGTGGCTTCACGGTAACATCTATCACTCTTTAGGGATCATTCACACTTCTGCTGCCTCTTCTCCCTAAGACAGTGAAAATTGTCACTTGTTCTTTTCTGTATTCTTGGTGTCCAGCAAAGGGAACAGGCATCTATCCATTTAATTAAGCTCTGCCAAGATGCTTTGAGTTAAATTGTGTATGTTTGTGTGCTGGAAGAATATATAAAAATCAGTGAGACACTTCTACAAGGACAGAGTAGACATCCTTCTGCTAAATGAATATAAAACTCCTGGATATTATAATAAAACACAGCAAGACTCTTAACAGTAGAGAGAAAATAGGCTAGAAACATCGGGGCCCAAGGAACAACACTGTGATGAGTTCCCTGCGTTTTCTTTTCAGCTCAAATATTTCCAACTTGGAGCTGAAAAGTCAGCAACCAGGAAATGTCAACAAATGCAGGGGAAAGAAAAAGCCCTAAAAGAGTCCCGTGCTCTTTCTCCTGCCAAAGGACCAGAAAGGGTAGCCAAGCAAGAGTAAAAAACAGTTCTATTCCAACCAAACACCATGGAAAAAACCATGGCCCCACCCATACCAGGAAATGCTGAGTGAGGAGCCTAGACCTACACTCTCGCCAAGCTGTAAAGAGGTGTCCCAACTCTCCTACCAGAGTGGTGCTGGAGAAATCTGTGTAGGCCATTGGGAATTTCATTCCCACCTGGTATAATAAAGCCCTTCCTGGTCACTCCTGTCCCACAGCATCCATAGAGATTCCCAGGGTGCAGCAAAAGGTGCCCTGCACATCCCTGCCAGGGAGGAATCAATAGAGGCCTAATGGGAAATTGAATTCTCACCTTGCCCAGCAGTAACAAGGGGACCCTGTCACTCCAAGTGTCAAGGGAGGCTGAGAAGGGAACCTGGACTCCAAGTCACACCTGGTAATAATGAGGCAGTGCTCCCAATTCCCCTGCTGTGGTGGTATCAGAGCAACTTGACTAAAGCAGAAGATTTAAATAAGATCTAGTTTCATAACATAATACTTAAAAATATCCAGGTTTCAATCAAAAATTATTCCACACACCAAGAAACAGGCAAATCTTTCTGAATGGAAAAAAGACCATCAGGAGATGCAAACAATGAGGTGACAGATGTTGAAATTATCTGATAAGGATTTTACAGCAGCCGTCATAAAAATGCCTCAACAAGCAAGTATAAACACACTTGAAACAAATAAAGAATGGAAAGTCTCAACAAAGAGACAGAAATTCTAGCAAATAGAAGACACAAAGAAAAACCAAATGGAAATTTTAGAAATAAAATATACAATAACTAAAATATAAAAATCAGGAATAAATGGGCTCAATAGCAGAACACATTAGACAGAAGAAAGAATTAGTGAGCTTCAAGATAGAAGAATAGAAATTGCCTAATCTGAACAACAGAGAAAACAGACTGAAAAAATATCATACACAGAGCCTGAGGAAACTGCAGGACTAAAAAAAAAATGAGACTTCCTAAATTATTACATAATTTTCAGTTGCAAATTGTATTTTTCAAAGGTCTTTGCAGCTGGCCTTTAGGTTGTTGAAGAATGGTCATACAAAGAACATATAAAAATCTTTGGTGTACTAATATTATACCTAAATTGGACCTAGGTAGCCTAAAAGTTTATGAAATCTTAGAAGGTTCACAGGAAGGGACAAAAAGGTACAGTCAAGGTAGTAAAGAAATCAAGGTCATTGTGTCATTTGTCATGTCCACCAAGAAGATGTGAGGTGATTTGGTGACACGTTCTCTTTAATCTATGAAACCTCAAAATGAACCACTCAACAGAGTACAGGTCTGCTGCTGGCAGAGTAAGTCTTGTGCACAGAGAGAACACTCCTACCATCTCAGTAAAAAATGGCACCTTGCATGCGCTGACTGGTGCTCTGAAGTTCTGCCAAGATAAGATACAATTTTAAGAGTCTAAAGGGCCACGTTTAAAGCCATTTTAAACCTATGTTAATTACCAGTAAGCAAGATGGGAATATATATTTCTTTAATACAGAGTAAGATTTTATGATAGGTAAGTATAGTCAAAGATCTTTCCTCAAAGAACTCATATGAACCATTAAATCTAAAAAAATCCAATCAAAAAAACTAAAAAACAAAACAAAACCCATGATAAATAATTTGGCTTTGGAGGGGATATACAACAAAGATTGAAAGAGTATCTCAGAAGTATTTTGGATTCTGTTAATTTTGTTTTTTTGATTAAAATGAAAAGAAATGAAACTCTAAATTAAAAGAAATCCTGACCACTTTAAAACTCTCATAAAGATAGTCACGTAGCATGGGCTACCTCAATCCTACCGACAAATCTACTGTTTGCCCAATACATCAAGGTTTATTACCAACAGTAAGATTCAAATATCTGGTATCCAGACAATGTTCACAGCTACTTCTCCCTTAAGAGAAGCAAAAAGGCAGTTTTAGGTGTGGTCTGTTTTATTCCCCCAAACTTGATCGATGTATACAATGCTTACACATTCAAATATGTGCAAGATTCAACAGGAACACTCTCTCACTGCTGTGCTGAGTACGCAAGTTTCCCTGAGATGTCCGTGTCACCGAGGGCTCCGTTCTAACTCTGGTCGACAGTTTCTGAACAACGCAATAGTGTGGATAGAGGACTGTATAAAATATAAGTTTCTCTCAAAAAGATTTATGGTGTTTGGGAATTTAAAAAATATCAGTCTTCTTGGCTAAAGGTTAGCAAATGTGTTTTCAGCTTTAAAATGTCTGAAACTGGCTCTTTTCTTTGTTGATAGAAGCTGAGTCCAGTGACGTGCTCAACATCTGTGATTCGTGCTCTGTGTAACATTAACAACTCTTCAACCCATGAGGATTCATGCTTCCCATGCTAGGAGAATAGGAAATATAAAAGAAAAGTTACCAAGAGAACACTCAGTTCACTTCTATAAGTGCTCCATCTCCCCAGTTGAATCATTTATGAGATTTCAGCTCTCAAGTGGAACATGCCACATGATTTGTTAGGCATTCTCTCTCCTCTTGAGTAGCTGTCCTTCTAATACATACCATGCATGTCTGTTTAATTAGATGTATGAGTTTGGAAAAAAGAAAATATACCTGGAACAGATGATCATGCATTATATAGGTTTAAGAAACTTCAATGGTGTGGGGTTAAAAAAAGTAGGAAAACAAATTATATGGCATGATAGAAAGAATACGGGAATAAATGTAACGAATCTGGTTCTCAGAATGGCTACTATAAAAAAGTCAAAAAACATCGGATGCTGGTAAGGTTGTGGAGAAAAGGAATGCTTTTACACTGTTGGTGGGAGTGTAAATTAGTTTAACCACTACGAACTAAAGTCAGTGTAGCAATTCCTCAAAGACCTAGAAGCAGAAATACCATTTGGCCCAGCAATCCCATTACTGGGAATATACCCAAAGGAATATAAATTGTTCTGTTATACAGATACATGCACGCATATGTTCAGTGCAGCACTATTCCAATAGGAAAGACATAGAATCAACTTAAATGCCCATCAATGATAGACTGGATAAAGAAAATGTGGTACATGTACACTATGGAATACTATGCAGCCATAAAAAGGAACAAGATCATGTCCTTTGCAGGGACATGGATGGAGCTGGAGGCCATTATCCTTAGCAACCAGGAAACCAAACACTCCATGTGCTCAATTATAAGAGGGAGCTGAAGGATGAGAACACATAGAGACATGTGGGGGAACAACATACACTGAGGCCTGTTGGAGGGCAGGGGGTGGGAGGAGGAATATCAGAAAAAGAGCTATTGGATGCTGGGCTTAATAACAGGGTAATGGGATCATCTGTGCAGAAAACCACCACAGCACACGTTTACCTATGCAACAAACCTGCACATCCTGCACACATACCCCTGAACTTAAAATAAAAGTAGGACATTTTTTAAAAAGAGACTGGTTTTCTGTGACTATCTATCAGGTAAACTAAGGCAAGTTATTTAACATATAAATCTTGATTCCTTTTTCTGTATCCTCCTCATCGGGTTGTTTTGAGGATCAAATGTAATGATGTGTGCAAATGTACTACACAAATACTAGTTCTTATGAGAATGCGTTATCGACATAGATCCATGAAGATGGGCTTGGAGGAAGTGGTAAAGCACAGTTTCATTTCTGGTAAGATGGTAAAGTCTTCAATGATATGAGCTCTGAAAAGAATTAAAGACTGATATTCTGGCAAACAGAAGGAAAGGTGGTCATTGAAGCAGGCAATGAAAATGGGAATCACACATCCATGTGTTAGCTTAATTTTTCCTGAAATTAGCCACTGGGGAAAGTTAGACAAAGAATATATCCATTAGTTCAGGGGCTAAGATTGTACTTTAAAGGCACTCTTAATAAAGGTTCACATAACTCTTGGGACATTACTCATTGAAAATGATAAATACAGATATTTCACATTTAAAACAGACCAGCAACCTCTGTTTTCCCATTAGCCTCCAACGACCCACTACCCCGTACTCAGTCTCTCTCTCTGTAACAATCCTTATTCTAGCTCTAAGGGTAAACATTCCTGACTCAGTGGACTACCTGACCAGTGAATAATTGCCATCTGTTCCAACATTCACAGGAATAGATTAAAAAGCACATGCAAGGCATCTGTTCCAACTAATCCTTAGTCATCACTTTAGAGGTGAAACAGAAGGAATCAATACATTTGTACGATATACCTTAAAACAATCCCCTCACTGGTTCAAGTTCAGTGTTTAGTATCTCCTAGGCACAGTACCATTGCAGAATTTGATTAATGTTCTCATTACGGTAGTGGCATAATAGCACTGGGAATGGTGGAGTTGGGAAAGGAACTCGATGCCTAACTCATGATACTTGACATTATTTTGCTCAAAGAGATGTAAGCATATGCCTGTGGCTGCCTTCTTTTTGGGTGAATTGCGGGCAGAACTGAGACATGATATCAGAGAAGCAGAAGCCATCTTCATCCTATGTGGGCCAAAGCCACATGCTAAGAAAGGTGGAGCAAAAAAAAAGGGAAAAGTTCTGGGTCCCTAATTGTGCTGCTGACCCAAAGTGCCATCCCAGGACTGTGTACAGCTGGACTTCCTGTTCCATAAGGAACCCCTGACTTGCTTAAGCCACTGCAAAAGGGTTTCCGTTATTTGCTGCGGAACTCTACTCTAACTGATACATTCAATGACAAGATAACCTCTCAAAGGAAAGAAAGTAATGAAGAAGGAATAGCTGCACGTGTCTAAGAATGCCCACAATACTGACAACTTTCAGCGGTGTCAGATAATCATCAGGCAGCCAACTAGTTACAGTCTTGCTATTCTGGAGAATAAGGGGAAAATAACTTTATGAGAAATGTGTTCTATGGGAACAAGTAATTCTGAAACTTTATCATAGAAACAATTAAGGAGAGACATATCTTCATGAATTTTAATGATACACAAAGACTACCACATCAGGGATGGCAAATGGAGCATTGTATTATACTCCTGGGCCCAGAGAAGAGCTCACTGTTTTGTTCACTTCTGTGTCCTCAGTACCTAGAGCATCTGATTATAAATATCAAAGGAATGAATGGCTGAATTGAAGAAGTAGTGAATGAATGAGTGAATGCAGCAGTCTTTCCTGCTGAGCTCATACTAGGTCTCAAGATCCTAACTCCCATTACCTGCAACCCATCCATTGGAGCTGGTATGACAGTTAAATCTTTTTGCAGATTCAGGTCTAGACTTACTTAGTGTCACTTCAATGGAAAAAAAAAATAGGAAATGTGGGAAGTACTCTGAAAGAAAAATATTTTGGCTCATCATAAGAGAAAATTTAAAAATTGCTAAAATGGGCTGGGTGTAGTGGCTCACGCCTATAATCCCACCACTTTGGGAGGCCAAGGTCAGCAGATCACGTGAGGTCAGGTGTTCGAGATCAGCCTGGTCAACATGGTGAAAGCCCGTCTCTACTAAAAACACAAAAATTAGCTGGGGGTGGTGGTAAGCGCCTGTAATCCCAGCTACTCAGGAGGCTGAGGCATGAGAATCACTTCAGCCTGGGAAGTAGAGGTTGCAGTGAGCAAAGGTTGCACCACTGCCCTCCAGCCTGGACGACAGAGTGAGACCTCTTCTCAAAAAAAAAAAAAAAAAAAATTGCTAAACTTTTATGCAGTCTTGATGTCCAAATCTACAATGTACATTTTAAAAACTGATAATATAAAACAATTATTCCCAAACACACTGGGATGACAATAGGATAAGAAAGGATAAGATTTTTAATTAAGTGATATATAGAAAAGTTGAAATGTTGTCTAACAACTTGAAGAGTAATTTATAACAGTGCTGACACTCTGAAATTATAAATCCAGTTTTGAAATATGAGAAGATCCATACTTCAGATAAACTTAGAATTTAGTGGTTAAACCATAAAAAGTTTGATTCTGAACTGATTTTTAGTATCTTTACCAGACAAAGGGGCCAGTCATGGTGGCTTATGCCTGCAATCTCAGCACTTTGGGAGGCCAAGGTAAGAGGATCATTTGAGGCCAGGAGTTCAAGACAAGCCTGGGCAACACAGCAAGACCCTATCTCAACAAAAAAAAAAAAAAAAAGAGGAAAGAGGAAAGAAGAAAGAGAGAGAAGAAAGAAAAGAAAGAAAGAAAGAAAGAAAAAATTAAAAATGCAGACACTCTGTACCACCCCCCACCTTCCACCTCATGCCTCTTACTAAGGAATCAAAGTTCAAACCAGACTCTGAGTGGGGGATAGGTGAGATTATTAGACCAAGTCAGTTCTTTAGATTGTTTAGAGGCCCAGAAGGGTTTCAAGCCCTTCAAGGGGTATTTGAATGGCACCTGGCATCCTTTGTTTCTGGCAGCAAAGTGCACTCAGCACTCTCCCAGGGGGGGAAGGGCTTTCTCCCATCCTTGGCTTATGGAAAGCCATCCTGGATCAGGTCCCCCTTTCCCAACTCTCCAGAACAGACTACAAACATGCAAATTAGAATTATTATAATATTTAAAAAAGAACTAAAAAAAGGGGGGGGATAGTCTTCCCCAAAGATATGTCATCTTAAAAGATCAAATTTTAAAGCATCCTGTAATTTCAAAGTCCACGTGTATTCAAGTGCTGTGTCTTCTCTCACTGGAATGTCAGATACATGACACAAACAAATATGCATATGCTTAGATTTTCAATATGCAAAGTAAACATACAAAAGCTACTTACCACACAGCTCTCACTGTTATCAGACCTGTGAGGCAAAATGAAAGCTAAGGTGTCTAAGTTTTCACAGTGCAAAGGAGTCTGAGATGGATCCTTACAGCTTGTTAGCACAATAAAGAAGTGAGTTGGAATCAGAATTTCTTGATTACGGATGACTCTTCTTTTTCTGTAAAATATGCCAATATTCGTTTTAAGAAAGAAATAACTATCTTTTTTCTTGATGAATATTTCAGTAGAGCATGCTTTTAATACATATAAAAATCAAATTCAAACAAATAATTAAATATAAGAAGCTAGTAATCACAATCCCTCAACATATTCTGCCAGACTGAGAGTAATAATTAGAAGACAGGCAGATAAACACAGTCCAAATACTTTTTACTTTCTGTAGAAATTTATTGACTTTTGAAATTCTTTAAGTACTACCTAAAGACACTGAAATTGAAACACTAAAGAAAAGATCATTTTTGAACACCTACGCCCATTATTGATAGTCTTAACTTCTAGGCCATTATAGACAAACAGTGGGCAGAGAAAGAACTGGTTAGGGACTTTTTATATTAGCTTCTTCAGGGAGGACTCGCTGTCATGAATTGTTTGTTTTAACTGGATTTTCTTCCTTATCTTCAAAACGTAATGTTTTTAACTGCAGTATATTATCAACGATGTCTCAAACATCTTTACCTCATAGTCATTCTCTTATTTCCTTTTGTTTTAAGGCTGTGTTTGTTTTTTTTCAGCATCTTTCAAAATTTAAGGTAGTGAGATCATTATGACCTTGTGTAGAATCATAATCTATAAAACAGATTTAAACAGAGAGCTCTGGGTGAAGCCGTGGGTAGGGAGCATATGCGGTTCTCTCTTATCCACTCTAGTGCTACAGCTTATATGCCTCAAAGGAAAGTGAAAACTGTAACTTTACAAACTGATGTGCTTTCTGATATATTTTGTAAGTCACATATATCTAAGGCAGCCTGGGAGAGTAGGAAAGTTCTGAGAGGAGCTGAATCTCAGTCTTTTTCCTACAGACTTAATAGCAAAATTGCTTCCAAAAACACTGTCTTGTTTTAATAAAGATCAATCAGTTTCTAAAATGTTCTCTCCCTCTCTCTTTTTTAAAAAAGTACCACTGATGGTTTCCTCTAGATGGCTGCTTTTTATCATGCCCTTCAAGCCAGAGTTGGGTAAAAGCCACAACATTCACCCAAGGCCACCGGACTCCAAGCACTACAGCTTTATAACCCTATTCATTCCTGGACTCAGGATATCTGTAGTCAACCACAGAATTCTTCATCTTCTGACTGACAGTACCATTAAGATCATACCTTAACAATTAGTCACACAGATCTTAAACACTGAGTTCAGCATTTAAACTGAGCTCAAAAATTACACAACTGAACTGAACAGGTGAGAAACACTACTTCTTTCACGTAAAAATATTTTATTGAACATTGAGCAAAACGTCAACATTAATCAGATATTTCAAGAGGCTTCCTGTGTAGTCAGAAGTGTCATACACATAAATACATGACACTGGATAAAAAAGGTTCTGTTGACTCAACTGGATGGTAATCCCATTTGATACCCATTTTTAAGAGTAATGAAGTATGTTCTTACTGCCTTAGAATCTCTAAAGGATCATAATGTCCATCATAATCAAAGTCAAACACAGGACCACTGACGACATTGACACCATTTCTTTCTTCAGCATACTTTCGCAGTAGGGTGTCATGAAAGTAGCGCCATATAACTGAAACAAAATAGAAGACAGTGTACTTTCAAAAGAACAAGGTACCATGTTGTCATGTGAAATAAATTAACACCATGATTCAAAATTAGCATTTATAGTAAATAAAGTCAAATTTGGCTTCAGTCTTTGTCTTGCTTTGTTTAGAGACAGGGTCTTGCTATATCAGCCAGGCTGGAGTGCATGGCACAATCATAGCTTACTGCAACCTCAAGCTCTTGGGGTCAAGAGATGCTCCTGACTCAGTCTCCAGAGTAGCTAGGACTACAGGTGCACATCAGCATGCCCAGCTAATTAAAATTTTTTGTGGAGACTAGAGACCAGGTCTCACTGTTTCCCAGGCTGATCTCGAACTCCTGGCCTCAAGAAGTCCTCCTGAGTTGGCCTCCCCAAAGTGCTGGGACTGCAAGCATGAGCTACCACACCCAGCCTTGGCTCCAATCCTAGTGTCAGGCCAAAAATTCATTGTTCAGCTTTGGCCTTTAAAACGACTCACAGACAAATGTTGAACTCAACTCTATTTGAGGCCTTCCTGAACAAGTACCTCATGCTGAAGCTGTGATCGTTGTCATCACTAAAGGATAGCAACGTCGCAAACACAAACAAGGTATATTATTCGGATTTCCTATTAATAGCTGAATATTAACTTTGAAATATTCGCAAGCATTTTAGATATAAATTGGACTAAAAACTCCTTACATGCTTATATTTTGATATTCTATACATCAATCCAGTGTGACTGTATTTTTATTCCTGTAAAAGTCAAATGCTGTAATAGTTAATGATGATATAAAAGCTATTCATTTGAAAACAAAAACAATTATTAAGAACTTCCAAAAAGTTAAGCAAGAAAGCCAAATGAAAGTTAATATAAGTGTTAGCAGACTGAATTAGCTGGATAGGTTTAGGAAGATCACATACTTTTTTACCAATAATGTTTACAGACACTTAAATATAAAGCAGAATGGATACTGGAATATATGATAATTCTAGTATTTGTAGAATTTTTGTGTACTAGTATGCTGAAAGTTAAACAAACCTTTAAGAATGTATTTGGTATTAATTCATTTAATTTAGATCGTAAGTCCTATTACAAATGAATTATGCCTATATGTGCAGAAATTCATTAAAATTATCAAATATAGAGTTAACATTTTTTACCTTGAAAACTCTGGTACATCGGCACAATATTTGTAGTAAGCAAAGCTTCAGAATATATTCCACTTGAATTTTTATTTAGTTCTACAAAGAGAAAAGAGGACAAATTAGTTATCTCATGGTGGCGGGAGCATTTTTAAAAACTAGCTGAATACTATCTTAACCCTGTAAAACTTTCCCAAGTACTGGGTCAAGGGAAAATGTAATGTGTTTGCCCAAGTCCTTTACAAAAATAAAAGTCTTTACAAGATGTTTCAAAGAAACAGAAACTTTAATAACAAAAGCTCCAAATTAAACATATTCAAACTTTATTAGCCTTATTTCAGCTAAAAGGAATTGTGCTGACAATCTTCTTTCCTTAAACTTTTTCATGGTGAAAAAGAGAACATCTGGCTCCAGAACAACACCTGCTACCCAGAAAAAACACCACAGGATGTCTGTCTCGAAACGCCATGCAAGGCTTTTTTGTTCAACTTTGAGGCTTGGGCCTGGTCTATTTTTATAATGCAATAGCCAAGTTCTGACTTCAGACACACACTCTGGGAACTGAACTGGATGCTGATGGTATTTAAGCACCTGGAGCTTTCTGATTTTTGCCTTTTAAGGCTGGCCCCAAAATGGCTTCTCATCAACATACAAATTTGCCATTTCAAAAAACAGTATACTTAGCTTCAAAAAAAAACCATTCCCTAGAGGTTCTGCATCAGTGAAAAAGCAAGTATACTTAAGCCTCTACCTTTACCTAATTCTCTGGCAATCGCATTTTCTTTTTAAACAACAAAGTTAGATCTCCTTCCTAAGAACCTTGATATATTCTTCCAACTTTACCGTTTTCTCAAATTCTGTTTAAAAGAAATGCAGAAAGGAAACATAAAGTGTTCTGCCTATTGTATCTGCACGAAATCCACTACCCTCCCAACAAAAATACAGTTTTATAAAATTCAAGTTTCAGATGATTAAAATTTTTTCCTTGGTAGTTATAGACCAAATTCACAGTTTTTCACCAATAAATAAATAAAGCTACATATATTACCCTATAATGTATGGTAGGATTTACAAACAAGAAAGAAGATGAAAAGAAAGAGAAGAGGATAAGAAAAGGGACGGTCAGGAGAGGAAGGAACTTACGTGGTGGGGGAGAGGAACCCGTAACTCAGTTTGGTGTTATTTTTATAAAATAAACATTTATGCACAGGACTAAGAGAAATTCTAAAGTCCTGGTACAGACAGTTAGAAAAGTCTTCTGTAGAGAAACTGTCCTAAAGAACAAAATGAAAAAGAACTCTCATATATCAGGCACAGAAAACGAAATTGCTTTATTAATACTTAAAAGTGAACTACATCATGAAATTATGCAGTTCTAGCTGTCAGGTCATGTCCTTCACTATTTTCCCATTTTCCTACTAGTATATTCATCTTTTTTTCTAACTAAAGTGTAAAAATTCTTTACAATATTAAAGATACTAATTGTCATATATGTGCCAATATTTTCAGATTCTGCTGTGCTAATATGAAATAATGTTTATAATGTTTTGATCTATATGATTTTAAGCTCTTACATAGTAAAATGTTGATTTTTAGACATCTGAGTCTATCTTCCACAGCCAACTACAGTGCCAAAAGTTGCTGGGGCAAGGGAGACAGTCACTGAATGGCAATGTAAAAACCTCAAGCATCACATTGACTGTAAAGTCATGCATTTTAATTATAGAAGAAAACTGAAAATGGAATCAAGGACACCATAATTCAGGTATAAATGTTAATAAACAGGATGAGGTGCCTATAAAAAACGGGGTAGACTGATCAATTACAAAATCAAAAAATTTTGTTGTTTGGTGTTTAAAGACGGTCTTGAAAAATTTTAAAGATCAAAGTTCAAGAAATTTTACATAAATACGTGTGTATCATATATTTTTAACATAGAAATTATATATAAACACACATATCCCTATCTTTTTATTTAGCAGTCTCACTGATTAGTAAATAGTTTTATTTTTAAAATTCAACAGCTGCCCTCAACGATGCTCTCTCAAATTCCTCTTCCTTCCCTTAAGGGCATCCCATACCTTCCCGTCACTTTCAGTTTCAGCCCAGTTTAAAATTTCGATTCCACGTAGATCACAATCTCATCTCTTCCCCTTCTCTCTCTAGGACCATCTCCTTCACCATTCCTCCTTCTACCAGAGCACCTGAGAGGCCACGAGTAAGGGGGAAGGCTGCTCTTATTGAGATATTTGCTCTCACTCCTTTCAAGGCCTAACTCCTCTGGTGTTGGCGGTTGGCAGGATTCTGGCCTCTCCCCCGGTGAGTCTTCCTACAGATGTCTTGTAATGATGTTACTGAGCGATATTGACAGCTTTGCCAAACAGTGGGGCCCCTTTAGATTTGAGCAGATGAAGGAAATACTTGCCCTCACATAGCCATGTATTTGGAAATGGGTAGCCGTGACTGGTTCTAAGGCTGATTTCATGCAATTATAAATCGAAATCATAAAATATCAAAACTGGGGGCGGGGAGCAAAAGAGAATTCTTTACTACACAACCCTCATTTCACAGAAGAAATGTGGTCTGAGTTCTCAAAGTCAGGCAGCTGCTTTGTGGCAGAGCTTGAACTGGAACTTAATTTTTCTGACTCCCTGTTCAGTGTTCCTCTAATGTGGGAACTGAGGATAAAACCAATGTTAACAGTGAGAAACTATGCATTCAATGTTCTGTCTAATCGTCCATTTGAGATAGCCACACATAGAGAAAGAGGTGACAAATACTTGCATTTCTGTCCACGGTATAGGATGTCCAAAGGGGCATTGAGATGTCTTGGCTGTATCCACTCATAAACTGGTGCTGGGAAAGAAGACAGATGGTGTTTTTCTTCTGGAGAACTCTGGGTCTTCCATAGGGTAAAGTTTCATGCTTAATAATCTTCTCTTGGGTCATAGGATAAAAATACATGTAGTTAGCGTACATTATATGATAATATATTGTGTGATACACTCATCTAATCCTTTCCTCTACTTGACCATATTGAAGATTTACTTTTGACTATTAAAAAAACTAATTACAAAGAATAGAAGCATAAATAATTAAGAAGACAAGTGAGGTTCACTGTAATTTTTGCCCGTAAAGATTCTAAAGTCAATGTAATATCGAGATACCATGAGGGCACTATATGAAATTGCTAAATATTCCAGTTAATTCAAAGTTATATTACTAAAAATTATTTAGTATTATTTTAATTACTTATTCTTTAGGACACACTCCAGAAAGCAAATTTTTTGGATGATATGTGTACTTGGAAAGCAGAAGTACAGAACTGAAATTATGAGACTAAACTATATAAAATAATAACAATATTGATTATTATTTATTGCCCTTTTTCCAAATGTCAAGTGCTTGGTACATATCACATAACTAATTTTTACATCTCCCTATGAATTAAGGTTATATGCCCATTTTACAGATGAGGAAACAGCAGCTGATGGGGGAATACTTCATACTATATGTTCCATATAACATATAGTACCTAAGCTCATATTCAAACTTGGATCAACTCAATTCTGAAAGTGCCACCATTCACCATAATACTTTGCCACCTTGGGGATATCAAAGGTTTTTCTAACACCAACATTTACATAGGGATTTTATACAGACAAGCTTACATCAGAATTAATGCAGAATTTACTTCTTTATTCCAGTAGGAAAAAAAAAATGTATGCCAAGTAACTTAAGGATGAGAAGATATATTACGGTGACTCTGAACATTCAAGTCGTAAGTGAAAACTTTCATCAGCTGTCTGTATATATTTTCTTTTTAGTCAAAAGGGATGAAGAAATAACTTTAGATCAATAAATCAATTTATAATCCTGTATGATTAAGAACCAGGTGAGACAGAAACTTAGGTATTTCAAATGAGAATCTGAGGCTCTATCAATTTATAGAAGTCATCAAAAATTTCAGAATACTTCTGTCATGTTCATAAAGTGTGATTCAGCTTCCACTAAATATGTTACATACAATATCCATTGCAAAACATCTCCTTTCCTTATGCCTAACAGTCTAAACTGTCAAGCAAATAAACCTCTATGTTTCATCAGCTGGTCCTCCAGAAGTCCCTTCATTTTATTGGTTATTCTCAAATAATGCCCCCAAACCAGTTCTCTGCATTTCACAGTGTTGAGAAAAAGCCTGCTTCACATTCCACGCTTGAGAGTAGCATGCCTTACCTTCTGCTGCAGTCAGATTAAACTGTGTCTGAAAATCCTCAATTGGCAAAATCTAAAAAAGGTCATAAACTATTTTTAAGGACTGAGAGACATGTTTTAATTTTTGTAACACAGAAACACTATAGACTGATTAATCCAACATAGAACAAAGATCATTTACAATAGTCTTGTATTAGTGGATTTTTTTTTTCTCTCTTTAAAGACAAGAGTCTCGCTCTTTACCCATGTTGGTGTGCAGTGGTGCAATCACGACTCACTGCAGCCTCAACACCTCCTTGGCTCAAGCAATCCTCCCACCTCAGGTAAATGGGATTCCAGGCGTATGCCACCATGCCATCTTCCCATCCCAAGTAAATCCTCCCATCCCAAGTAAATGGGATTCCAGGCGTATGCCACCATGCCCAGCTAATTTTTTTAGTTTTTTGTACAGACAGGGTCTCACTATGTTCCCCAGTCTGGTCTTGAACTCCTGGTCTCAAGTAATCCTTTCACCTCGGCCTCCCAAAGCACTGGGATTACAGGTGTGAGCCAGCACGTAAGCCAGAAGTGATTTTTTTTTTTATGAGGACAGAAGGAAAGGAATGACAGCTGCAAAAATTGTTAGCATAAGCATCACACCAGTAATTAAAAAATAAGAATATGATTTGCTGCCTTATAATTCTTATCTATACACTCCAACAGTCTTTCTTCTAGTCTAACTCAAGTATAAAACAAAAGGTAAAGCATAAAATAAACTACTCTCTAAATCTCTGTATTTATGGATTTTACCAATTTTGTTCATAACTTGTCTAGTATTTTTATCTTTTTACAATAATGATATATTAACATGGAAGTGAAAAGGGACAGTGTAATATATTCATATTTCATATATTCATTTCAAAAAAAGATAACTTTTCTTCCTACATTTAAACAACCTGAATTGTATTTTTAAAAAGGTATATTGTGATTGGTTTACTATGTGCTCATGACCTAACTACTAGAGTAACAGCACAGATTCCCTAACTCAGGATGCTCAAGGACTGAACCAGACTTCTCCACACCTGCACCCAAGCCAAGTCATAGCACCAAGGAACTAAAAATAGAGTTGAAAATGCAAAAACTAGAAAGAGAAAAGATGTATTACAAAAGTTCTGCATGTGCCTTCTAGAAGTAAAATATATGTTTACCTACCCCCTACTCCTACATTCTAACATTATTATTTCTACAGCACATGCTATGTAGACGGTGCTATAAACCATACATACTGGATCAAACTTCTTGACGATACTTACTGAAGGGTTACATGAGCAGCCAAGGTTATCTCTGGGGTTTCTTGTGAAGGGGCACTGTACCAGGGGATGAACTTCTTTGGGATGCTTTGGAGTATAAACAGGATTCTTTAGAAGGTGGTTAAGACTTCCATGAGTTCCGTTGTTAGGAGCCGGTGTCAAATTCAGTAAATCTGCATAATTTTAAGAATGGGAGAGTTACTTGGATGTTTCAAAACCAAATAAATAGGAGACATGTACCATGATCTTTACTTTTTAAAAATCAAATATATGAGTCCTTTATTCTAACTAAAATAGAAGCATAAAACTCTCTTGGGTTTTAGAGTATTTAAGACTAGGCTATCTTTAATAGAAATACTGATATGCATGCTGTACTTCACTACAAAATTTCTGAATTTTAAAGTGTACAATAACTACAGTCATCGCCTGTTGAATGCATATTTTATGCCAATCATGGTGCTAATATATTTTCTTATTTATTTCCCCAAAACAATTTAAGAAGTTATCATCAATATTTGGTAGATGAGTAATCAAAGTGTTTTTCCCAATTCTCAAAGTTACTAACTAAAAGATCTAGAATTCAACACCAGCTTTGTCTAAGACTCATGCTCTTAAAAGTAACAACAGCAAATACTTACATAGTAAGCACTTACTATATGTCAGGTGCTTTTAAGTATTTTAGGATATGTTAACTCATTTAAACTATACAGACTCCCACTAAAACAACTGTACTTAAGACATATTTAAGGCTTTGCAAATGCCTAGGACCATTATCAGAATAAGAAACTAATATTTAAAACACAAAGCTTCACCATAAAAGGACTACTTCAGAAAGTACAAAGTAAACCAAGAATATCCCTAATGGGTCCTCCATTTCTACAACGCTGACATTGACCTACATCCAACCATTACGGCTACCAGAAGTCCCACCAATTTTGTAAACCTTTCACTGCCCTCATCTCTTTTCTATGACTTCTATCACTGCTGAGTCAAGAATCAAATTATTAAACCAAGGGCCTAGCAAAGCGCTGGGCACGGGGGGTGTGCAGAGCAGCCTGCTGTGAGTGGTGTACTTTACCTGCATGCAGCCTAGTGAAACAGATAAGTAATAAGATGACACATTCCCCACATTTCTTCAGTGGGGCTGAGTCAGGGAAAAGGTAAAAAAAATCTGTCTTGTCTCACCATCATCTCCACAAAGTTGCCTACAATGTGACTTGCATTTGATAATCCCATTTCAGGTCTGTTTTCAGAAGGGAAAAAAGCCACCTGTTCACACTTACCACACATTAAGTTATAGACCTCAATGTTTTCAAAGGTGTCAACCTCAGTGCCGTGCTTGAATCCGGGTCCATAGCCAATAAAGAGGGCCTAGATGGCCAGAAAAGGAAGTTTATCAGTGCATTTCAGCTGTCTACAAGTTGGTCCAAAAAACTGTTATCCACATTGTACATATACAAGCTAGTTATGATAAGAGGAGAACTACCATGCCTGGTGGACTTCATGGGAAATATAGTTTTAACCCTATCACACATATAATCTAAAGACATCCAGGATATGTCTCTTAGTTTTACTACAATTCTTAACTTGACAATCAGAACAGGATGAATAATAAAACTTTTTTTCATCTATGACACTGAATACAAACCTCACCCTGCCCACCTTACACAGTGCTGCAGAAATCAAATCTGATAATTATTGTAAGTTTATTTTGAAAATGTTAAAGTGCTGAGTAAATGTAAGATATTATCTCTTCTCAGAACATAAGTTTGATACTTTCTTATCTATTATATCGCTGACTTTCTTCAACTGTAAAGCAATATTCTTGACAGGACAAAATATGAAAAATAATTATTAGAAATATAGGATATATAAGTCATATGTTCATGAAATATGAATATAAATTTTATTAATTTTTTAATTTTTATAGATTTAGGGGTATGAGTATAGTTATGTTACATGGATATACTGCATAGTGGTGAAGTCTGGTTACCTATCACCTGAATAATGTACACTGTAGCCAGTAAGTGGTATTTCATCCCTCACACTCCTCTCACCCTCCCACCTTTGGGGAGTCTCCAATGTCTATTATTCCACTCTGTATGTCCGTGTGTGCCTACTGTTTAGCTACCACTCACAAGTGAGAACATACGGTTTCTGGCTTTCTGTTCGAGTTGTTTCACTAAAGATAATGGCTTCCAATTCCATCCATGATGCTGCAAAGGACATGATTTCATTCTTTTTTATGGCTGAGTAGTATTCCATCATACATATATGTACATATACACATATACTCACACATATGCCACATTTTATTCCATCATATACATATATATGTACATATATACATATATTCACACATATGCCACGTTTTTAATCCAGTCATCCATTGATAAATATTTAGGTTGATTCCATGACTTTAGTTCTGTGAACAGTGCTGCAATAAATATACGAGTGCAGGTGTCTGTTTATAAAATGATTTCCTTTCCTTTGGGTAGATACCCAGTAGTGAGATTCCTAGATTGAGACGTAGTTTCATTTTTATTTCTTCGAGAAATCTCTATACAGTGATCCATAAAGGTTGTACGAATTCACATTCCCTTTGACAGTGTATAAGTGTTCCCTGTTCTCCACATCCTTATTAACATCTCATGTTTTTTGACTTTTTAGTAATAGCCAATGAATATAAAATTTGAACAAAATTCTTTAAAGTTCAAAGAAAAATAGCTTTACAAAAGTATGTTTCATTAAATTCTCATTCACGAAATATAATCACAGTCTGTTTTCAAGTCTCAAACTTCATATATCATTTTTTTCTTTAGATTTCAGCCAATTAAGTATAAAAGTTTACTCACTTGCATATTTGAAAATGTATTGTCAGAGCCATGAAATCCACTTCCACAATATTTCCTTTTCTGAAGGATTCCTAATTTTGACATATATGAATTAAAAATGTAAAGTCCCTTCATAAAACATAATTGATAATCATAACATTATTTTCATTAATAAAAAGTATGTAACTATTCTGATAAACCAACATAAAAGTAAATAAAACCACCTGGCTTTGAAAAGCATTAACAAGTCACCTTTATCTTTTATTTCATGGACAAATAAACTATAAGCAATATAGTACACAGGAGAAGAACCACTAGTATCAAGAGAGAAGTGGTTTTGAACACTGGCTGTGCGATTAACTACCTGTGAATTCAGACAGATTTAACTATCTTCTTTGATTTCAATTTCTCATGTTGGTTATTCGTAAAATAATGATG
This sequence comes from Ateles fusciceps, assembly GCA_036589455.1. Classification (NCBI taxonomy): domain Eukaryota; kingdom Metazoa; phylum Chordata; class Mammalia; order Primates; family Atelidae; genus Ateles; species Ateles fusciceps. Next base: position 10,341,341 of record JAZHEH010003259.1, read on the forward strand.
TAGCCTAAAGAAATGCTTGCAACATGGTATTTAGATATTTACTAAATATTAGTTCTCCCATGACAGTAGGACCATTTCTCCTTTTGCATTCTTTCTTTGAAAACTAAAAGCCCAGCTCTCCAATAAGAGTGGAGACAGTATAATTCTGTCTACTGGATTTTGGTTCACTGCTTACGTTTTGCTTGACAGAGGAATGTATCATGACTAATTTCTTGGCAACCACCAAAACAGTTAATGAACTAAAGTTTATTGATTGTGTATAACAAAGATAGTTATTCATTATTAAGTAAAGTGCTTTTACCAACTGTTTGCTGGGCTTTGGAGGCACAATTAGACAAACTGTCATGTGCAGAAGAGATGCAATGGCAAGTGGTAACAAATGTGGATTATAAGAAGTAATCAATATGGACATGAAAGGCCCCAACGATGGTTCTTAGCCAAGGATAGTCTGGGAGATCCCTCCTCCCCAGGGAACTTTTGGCAATACTGAGGGGCATGTTTGACTGTCACATTGGAGAAAAGGTGCTACTTTCAGCTAGTGGAGAGAAGTAAAAGATCCTTGTCAAATATCCCACAGTGTGCAGGACAGCTCTCCACAACAAAGAATTATCCAACTCAAACATCCATAGGCTGACATGAGAAATCCTGGGTTAGAGTGAAGAGAATCATACTTACACAGTTTTCACATAATAATATTGTTAGAAAGGGCTCAGTGGTTACCCCGAATCACTAACAGATCAGGTTAAGTTTACCTGGGAGAATGTCAGAACTTACAATGCAAGCTGCCACTGAGGGTCCAAATAGAATGTCAAGGGCTCAATTCTGTCATTCTTGGCAAAGTGCAAACGCTTAGGTAGGAAATGTTTCAGGTAAGGTTTGAAGTGCTGGTTTGGTTCCTGGCACTGAAATTACAAACAGCAAAGAAAAACTATTATTTCCCCAGTATCAAACATGTCAACTTTTCTTGAAATTGCTTTCTAACTTCTTATAAAATTTTTCTTCACAAACATTTCATCAGCCTGCCCAATAAGCCAGAGATGGAAAAGCAGCTAAAAATTCTTACCACTTGTATAGAGTACAAGGTAAATCTTCCAAACTACTTGAAGCATTAAGAGGAAATCATAATTATTACTGCATAAAAGCCCCAGAACTCAGACTGTGTCACTAGATCACATTCAAGTCACCACTCATGATTCTATTTTCAAGCATCCTTGTAACTGCAATTGTGTTTTCTTGCAGACTTAAAACGTATGAGTATAAAATGTAGTATAGATAACTCAGCATTAGTATGAAACTTATTTTGTTAAGGCATAAAAAAAGACTGGAAGGTAACATATCATAATGCTAATAGTGTTTATGGTGGTATGGCTATACGGTTTTTCCTTCTACTTAAAAAATTATTTCTTGTAAATAGTTTTAAAATTATTTCTTCTCATATAAATTTTACAATGCCAATACATAAATTCTTAAAAAATTTTCAAAACTAGATTATTGGGACACAATCTTAAAGATCTTTAAACTACACAGCATTTACATGTTGGCCCAGATTACTAAAATATTCTAATCCTTCAATTCCAATAATAGATGCTGAAACTTTTCTTTCAATATATATTATACAAATCTAAAAATAACTAGATAATGGAAAATGAAGATACTCACAGAAAGATTTTGAGCGATGGCTTCATAGTTAACTGGAGGGGAACAAACATAAGAATTAATAGTAGATGGTATGCTATAATCAAAAGATAATAAAAAAACATACAATGTCAGATTCAAACTCTATATTTAAATACCAAGGCAGGTTTTAAACAGCTCATTTAAGTCATTACATGTTAGCCACTGAAAGGAATTAGACAGACCTTTAGGTATCACCCTGTAATGACTCCCACGACATAGTCATATTGTTAAATGAAAAGACAAGTTACAGAACATCTACCTATTCCTCCATCTGTTAACCCACATATCCATTCACCCACCTAACTATCCATCCACCTGTCCAACCATCTCTCCACCCACTTAGCAACCAATATCCATCCACCCCTCAAAGGATCTATTCATCTAGATCTGGTATGGTTTCACTGTGCAAAAATAAAAACTGTATGTGTTTTTGTAAATGCATTGCAATTATCCGGGAAGATACAGTCCAAGCTTAACAGTGGGTGTTTCTAGAGAAGGGAAATGAGTCGTCCAGTGGGAGGACTTCAGGTGAGAAGTTGTTACTTTTACTTTGTATAATTCAACAAGCAATGATAGTTCTAGAATTTTGAAATAAGAAGGGCAAGAGGAAACTTCAAAGAGAAGGCAAGTAGACTAATTTAAAAACTGAATTTGCATAGTATGCCCATGGATTTACTTAGGGTAGTTTGTACTACAATTCAATAATTGTCTAGCTTCCTAGATTTTATTTTAGCCAAACATTATATAAGTTGAGAAAATTATCAAGATAAAAGTACACATTTTATAGAAATACATTTTATGTATTTACGTAAAATGACATATATATATAGTTTTTGCTTTAATTTGGGAAACTTGAGGGTATAACTGAGATAAGGGAATGGCTACAGCTTAGCTATCCCATCCCAAACAGCTCTGGATACTATTATTCTGGAGACTGCTATTGCCTCTAGAGTTTTTTTTTTTTTTTTTTGAGACAGGGTCTCGCTCTGCCGCCAGGTGGAGTGCAGCGGCACGACCTCACCTCACTGCAACCTCCACCTCCTGGGTTCAGGTGATTCTCCTGCCTCAGCCTCCCAAGTAACTGGGACTACAGGCACATGCCACCACGCCCAGCTAATTTTTGTATTTTTAGTAGAGACATGGTTTCACCATGTTGGCCAGGATGGTCTTCATCTCTTGACTTTGTGATCCGCCTGCCTCAGACTCCCAAAGTGCTGGGATTACAGGTGTGAGCCACCGCGCCTGGCCTGTCTGTATTATCTTTATAAATTACAGGTTTTTATAACAGTCATGTACTACTTTTCTAAATTTAAAAAAATACTAGTTAAAACCCGATATTATGCATACACAGCCTGTGCTTTGTGACACTGTGTAAATATATCTGCATAACCATTTTCCTGCAGTGAAATCTATTTTCTTCATTAATAGACTACCAAATAGCCCAATCTAACCCAATTCTGGTAATTGTCAGAAAATTTTATTCTCTTTCTGTTTCAAAGTTAATTATATCAAAAAGACACAATTTGCTCTACACATCTGAAAGTTATAATGGATGGTAATCAAAAAGAAGGTGGGTAACAGAGGTGGAAACTGTTATGAAATACACTTGACTGGCAAAAGAATAAATATTTTAAAACATTTTTTGGCAGTTTGTGTTCCACATGTAGTCAAGAGAGAATACGAAATTCATTCCTCCCTATTTAAAAGATACATTCTTTATTGTTTCGGAAATGGTTTAAGGGAGGCATTTCTGAGGACAGGAATCAATTGCCTATAGAATTAATCATTTCTGCCAGCATTCCTCCTCACAATAGAATATTATTCCCAAACTAAGTAAGTAATTTTAATGGAGTGTCATTAATAAATTAAACTTGAATAAATGTAGTTGGATTTTTCTCTTCAATTTTTTTTCTGGTATAATCTTTAATCTGATATAAAAGTAAAACATACCCTTCAACATAAAATTGCACCAAGCTCATCAAATAATATGCTTAGCCCATGAATAACCAATAGGTAAGTGGTTAGAGTTATATTCTCACATCCGGTCCCATAAAATCAATTCCCATACAAAAGATCTGCATTAGAGATTTAATCATGAACCAAATTAACTCTGATTTCCTTTACTTTACAGATGTAATGATTTAGAGGAAGGTTTTTTTTTTTTCTGAGACCAAGTCTCACTCTGTTGCCCAGGCTGGAGTACAGTGGCATGATCTCAGCTCACTGCAACTTCTGCCTCCTGGGTTCAAGCAATTCGTGTGCCTCAGCCTCCCAAGTAGCTGGAACTACTGGTGCCCAGCATGACGTCGGGCTAATTTTTGTATTTTTAGTAGAGATGGGGTTTCACCATGTTGGCCAAGCTGGTCTCAAACTCCTGACCTCAGGTGATCCGCCCACTTTGGCCTCCCAACATGCTGGGATTACAGGTGTGAGCCACCGCGCCCAGACTAGAGGAAGGTATTCTTAATATGACCATATTCAAAGTTATCACAGAGATATACTTACATGAAAAGTATTTATCTGGGACATCAGAGGGTCTCAATCGAGCTGCAGGTCCATAGATAACTTTAATATTTTTAACATCCCCCAAATATTTATTCAGATATATGTATTTCTTACAACTGCCTTGTTCCATGCCTAGGAGAAAAAAAATCCCAAACATGCTGTAACTTCAAAAAAAACATTTAATACTCAGAGCAGAATATTTTTTCACTTACAGAGTTAAATATGGGTGTAGCATTCATATTAGTTGAACATCTGATAAGACAGAATTTCAGATGTATCTATTACTTCATTATTTTCAAAATCTTTTCCATCACCCAAATTTATTTTAATGTTTCTTTTTTATATTACAATATCATTATGTGAGCAAAGAAGAATGTCTTATCACAGTTTCAGACTGAATATGAAAGGCCAGTTATTTGCCCCAAATCACCTAGGATATTAACTGGGAGTGTATGTATATGATTCACTCTCATTCCAAGACTGGAGCTTCTTTTCTTTAGCATGTAACTTCTCAGGACTGTTTCTAAACATAGATTTCTATAATTATTTCTGAGGCAAACAAGAACAAGAACAAAAAGAACCTACTTTCTGTATGCACACTGCTTCTGTAGTCCCCAAAGTGTACATAAGCATGTTACAAAGATCATAATTAAGTAAAAGTGAATTTAAAATATTATCAAAATTAATATATAATGTTTCTAAAGTCAGATTTATCATGCTAAAGAAAACTGAAGGCTGGGCACAATGCTTATGCTTATAATCCCAACACTTTGGGAGGTGGCAATGGGAGCTTAAGACCAAGAGTTCGAGACCAGCTTGGTCAACATAGCAAGATCCCATCTCTACCAAAAAAAATTTTTTTTAATTAGCCAGGTGTGGTGGCACATGCCTATAGTTCCAGCTACTCGGGAGGCTGAGGTAGGAGAATCACTCGAGCCCAGGAAGTAAAGGCTGTAGTAGGCTGTGATCATGCTACGGTACTCCAGCCTGGGTAACAGAGTGAGACTATCTCAAAAACAAAAGAAGAAAATTGAAGATACAATAATCAGTTCTAATTAAATCTAAAATCGCAGAGTTACAAAAATTTAATGTTGAAAAATATATTTTTTAACTACTCAGATTCTTGGTGTATTCCTCTCTCAAATCAGAAGATATAGGTACACTGTGCTTGATAGACACTTAGGTTTCTGTGAATTCTGTGTTTCCCTTACATTTTATATTTAATGAAATTTTTTCCTAAAGACTTTCTACAAGAAACTACATTTTTAAAAAGAATTAACTATAACATTCAGAAGAAATGAGAAAACAATCAAGTAAACTTTCTTCGACTCTGAAGAGTAAATAATGCAAATTCAGATTACCATGATCCGAAATAAGGATGAGGTTCAGGCATCTGTGCAAGTTCAGCTCTTTCAGACCATCCATCAGCATACCAACCATGCTGTCAACCCTCTGCAAGGCTTTGATGACCTAAGAATGGGAAGCAACCTCATGTGATGCATTCCACACTGATGGCTGTTTATACATAAAGCTCTCTCTGTTAAAAGAAGAGGAAGAGGAAGAGGAAGGAAAGAAAGAAAGAAAGAAAAAGAAAGAAAGAAGAGAAAGATAAAGAAAGAAAAGAGAGAGAAAGAAAAAGAAAAGAGAGAAAGAAAAGGAAAAGAGGAAGAAAGAAAAGAAAAGGAAAAAAGAAAGAAGGAAAGAAAGAAAGAAAAGGGCCATTGGATGCACTATGAAGAGCTAATTTACATTAGACTAAGACAGGTCAGGGTCTGAGATATAAAGAATAGTAAATAACTACAGATCATTAACAATGCAAGAGTCCTAATTCTATACATGTTCAATTTTAAGTTTTGGGAATGACATCAGCTGATCTATTAGTTCTCCCTTCCTAAGGTCAGAATGCTACTACTTAGATTAGACCCAATTTAAGTCAAAATAATTATGGCTCAAATCTACAGCATCTGGCCAGAAACCAATATGCTCTTAATAATCACTTCCTTTTCTACAATCAATTTCTTCTTTGCATAAATATATTTCCTAATTTTCAAAAATGTTAAAATTTTTCATGAAATGCTTCTTATAATTCAATGTATTTAATTTTCTAAATTAGAACTCATAGGAATACAACCCATTATTTCCTTACAAACTGCATGCATTTTACATATAAATATAACAAGAACACAGAATGACAAATGTTATTGGCAAATTGCTTTCTGGCACTCATTTTATCCCTCTCTCCTTGCAATACCATTTGAGAAAAATTATTGTACAGTTTTGTGCATTTTCTGTAATATGTGGAATCAGCTTAATCTTCATTTATTGTCAAGTATAATTTCTCTGTAATATGAGATAAGCTCTTTCACTGTAATATGAAACAAGACAAGGTCTTTCATTCAAAGATATCCAAGCAACATGAATAGGAATTTTTAGGTATTAAGACACAGTGGGTTTTGGTGTGCTAGTAATGTTGGAGTTTACAGAGTTTGCAAATTGATGGATATGAATTGAAAAGTAATGGGCTCAACCTTATGAAGATGAGTAGAAAAGCAGGTGCTTTGGCACATTGTTAGTGAATTAGAAAAGGCAGCAATGATTTTAAAACGTATGTAACCTTATAAATAAGTATAAAATGATCCTTGGACTTTTCTGTAGCCAAATTGACCTAGATACGTGTCTTGGGTATCAGTGACTTTAGTAAAAAGAGTAAAAATCACACTACATGTAGCCAATTGTTCAAACCAAGACAACAGCTATAAGAAACTTTTCCCTTTGACCAATTCTGACATGTCCACGTTGCTGGCATGCATCTTCCTTATTCTCCCTCTAAGCAGGAGCATTTCTGCTAAGCTGAAGGACAGAACAAAAGGAAGGCACAATGGAGTTACTAACTACAGTGGAGCTGCTGGAGATGGATTTTGATGGAAAGAATACAAAGGGTAAAAATAGACCTAGGTGAGGGCTTCCTTCTCTCTTCACTCTTTATCCAAGGTGATAGCTACTTTTTAAGAGGGGCAAAATCTAGGGCAGACCCAGGGAAAGGGAAATGAAGGGAAGATGGTTTAGGCAGCTGCTGTAAATTCAAGTGAGAAAAATAAGCATGCTTTTTTGACTTCCTTCCTTCCTCTGCTGCTGTTCAATTAGGCAAACAATACCCTCTAAAATCAGGATTGTGATAGACATGTCAGGCCAGGCTTTAGTCTGAACTCCATGCTGAAGAGTCCTTAGGCTCACCAACTATCCAGCTTGGGCTACCTGGGCAGGAGAATTTGGAAGTGAAGCCCTACAAATTAAGAAAGAGTGTTTTTTAAAATAGTGTGTTACCCCTTGGAATACACACGGGGCACAAGATAACTACATAAGGTTCTGATAGGAGGGATGCTGGCAATACCTCTTTTCACTTTTATCATGACCAAAAATAGTCAAGATCCTTACGTTTTACTTCTTTTCATACCTTAGGTCACAGACAAAATATATATGCTCAAATCATTTTTTTTTTTTTTTTTTTTTACGGAGTCCCGCTCTGTTGCTCAGGCTGGAGTGCAGTAGTATGATCTCGGCTCACTGCTACCTCCCCCTCCTGGGTTCAAGAGACTCTCTTGCCTCAGCCTCCTGAGTAGCTCAGGTTACAGGCACACAACACCATGCCCGGCTAATTTTTTTGTACTTTTAATAGAGACAGGGTTTTGCCATGTTGGCCAGGCTGGCCTCGAACTCCTGTCCTCAGGTGATCCATCTGCCTCAACCTCCCAAAGTGCTAGGATTACAGGCATGAGCCACCGTGCCTGGCCTTCAAATCATTTTCTTTCTAATGCTTCCTGTGTTCAAAATATTAGGTTGGTGCAAAGGTAATTGCATTTTTTGCCATTAAAATGGTAACAAAAATAATATGGCCATGTAAAAACTGAAAGCAGTATTTGCTGTTTTGAAGTGCTATGCAGATTAAAAACATAGCCAGAAGCTGGCTAAGTTCCTGAAAGGGTGTCTGGTGAAACAAGATGTTACACTGGAAGTGTTAGTCCATGAGCTCTTTCCTATCTCTAGTTTCCTAGGAAATACTCAATAAAAATAATTATTCAAATATCTCTATACTTTTGAGAAAATCTCCCCATCCTTCTATTGGACCTCTGTTGTAAGCAAGGTCTCAGGTGGCAAAAGACATATCTTCTAAGGAAGAAAGTTCACAGAAGGCTTCCTCTGCTAATTTGACTTATTACCCTATATTTTCATATTGGATGTTTAGCTGTTTACAACATTCTCAAAAAGTGCTTAGTATTTAGGCCAAGGTAGAAGGCAATGGAGTGGGTAAAGGCTTTCAAATTGAAAACATGGAAGTTAATTCATTATCAGTTCAATTTAGCACTGCAGAAAACATAAGCTAAACAACTCTCTCAACTCTAATTTCATTTAAAGTGCATCCTTTTATTTAGTAATATTGTGCATAATACTTGCTTTTTCCAGAAATCATAGACTCTTACAGAATAGCCTAGCAGCCTCCTTCAAAGCGAGGTTCAGTTTGATGACTGGGTTTAATGAAGTAATTACTGATAAAAATGTACTTACTTCACTGCTGACTGGTCCATATGAATGACCTGAAGAATCTGGTTCTCTAAATACAGAGTGTAAAAGTGTGGTCTAAATCAAACAGTATCAAAATGTAATATTTTACGAACACATTGAAAAACAGAATGGAAAAAATAATTCATCAATTGATAGGGATTAAATTTTATAACACTGGGGTAACAGTTCTACTGAGAAATAATTTACAGCTTTGAAATTCTTCAAAATGTGGTGTGATCGTTCACTGAAGAATTTATTTTGATATAAAACATCATAGCAAATAGCTAAGTTTCGTTGTAGTCTATTTTAAAATAGAAATACTACATTTCTACAAAACAAAAAAGTATTTACAATAGATATTAATTGCCTGCATACCTTTCATCTTTAGGAAGCTGTAGCCACTGAAGAACAGCTAAAATCCTTTCTTCAAATGGTATTGAACTAAAATTAAGAATAAACAAAAAGGAAAGATGTCTGATAATCGTTTAAAATATAGATTTTTTTCATTGAAAATGTCATCAAGACCTACTAAGTGCTATTTAGCACCTACTGTGTTTGAGATCAATTAAGGGTTTTATTTGAAAACTTAAATTTATTTTCCCAATGAAGAAATGAAAGTTAGGTTTCACACAGAAAAAAGTTGCAATTGGATTTAAAACTTTGCTTGCTATCCTCTACTTCAGGATATATTCATGGACCTGACAACAGTCACTGCTTACCACATGAATAACTCATGTGTTAATATATTTTGTAAAGCATGTATCATGAAGAACTCACTCACTGATGACTCAGCACAGCTGGGGGAGTAGGCACCTGAGGAGCTGATAGCAGTCCTCGAGGCAATATTTCCTGAGCAAAATTGATTATTATGCCTTCCTCTGGACATAGGCTTTGTTTACATACTTCCAATCAGAGTCTTGCCCCACCGCAAGTACAATTAGTTGTGTACTTTACTAAACCTTAGAAAGCCAGAGACCATATACTATTAATCTTAGAGTCTCCCATGCCTAGTGCATAAACTCTTTTTTTTGTTTTGTTTTGAGACAGAGTCTCGCTCTGTCACCAGGCTGCAGTGCAGTGGTGGATCTCGGCTCACTGCAACCTCCACTTCTCAGTTCAAGTGATTCTTCTGCCTCAGCCTCCCGAGTAGCTGGGACTAAAGGCGCACATCACCACACCCGGCTAATTTTTTTTTGTATTTTAGTAGAGATGGGGGTTTCACCATGCCGTCTAGTCTGGTCTCAACCTCCTGACCTCAGACAAACCGCCTGCCTCAGCCTCCCAAAGTGCTGGGATTACTTGAGCCACCATACCTGGCCCATAAACTCTTAATTACTGTCCATGGAGTAAAAACAGTGGCAAATAAGAAGGTAGAGAAGAAGCATTGCACCGTGCTCATGGAAACCATAAGAACACAAACTAGCACAGGATCACAAAGGAAAACTACTATGCATTTCTTGTCTGGGGATTTAAGATATTTTCTGTTCACCCTTCTAAACACCTTGTTGTATTGATTTTGTGATAGAGATTTTATAACTTTAAAATAAATAAAATTATTTTGGTAATCTTGCTCAAATTGGCCAAGAGATTCTTCCATAAAAAAAGTTTTTGTTTTTTCTCAATGCATCATGGATTTCAAATATCACAGAGAGGTTATGCTAATCAGTTTCTTACATTAGAAAGTGTATTTATTAATTTAGAAATGGAAATCCAGAGGTACCATTAATATCTTCTTTTAAATAATATTTCCAAACACAATAGATGCTAAATAGCAGAATATCATCCCTACCTGGGTCCTCTTTAATACACTCCCCTTTTCCTTCTCTTGGTTCTGAAACCACCGTTACAAAAATTAGCACTGAGGAAATTATGACAGTGAAAGAGATCACACCTAACCGATTCCGTCTTACTTCTACCCTTTAAGCTGTCCTTGTTCATTCCTGGGTGTAGGCTAAACTAACCTTTGGAAGGAATTTAGTTTATAGTTTAACTCTGACACAAAATTGGTAATAGCTCTCCCCCCGCCCAAAAGAAAATCCCCTTCTTGCGTGGGGACCGGTCTACCTTAATAGGACTAACAAAGCTACAAGATCAGAAAGTATGGTCTAGGGGACATGCAGCCTCCAGCTGAAAAAGTCTGAACTTCCCCCAAATTGCTCCTGAGAATAACATCACTAGTGTAAAACCTAAGATTCGTGCTTGAGATATTTTGCAGACCCTGCAGTCCATGTACCAGCTGACACCACCCAGACTGGTAATCTGGCTCAACCAGTTCTGCAATCCCACCCCAGAAACAGGAGATAGCAAGAAAAACTCACTTGACCTCCTATGATTGCATCTCCAACCCGACCCATCAGCACTTGCCACTTCCCGAACTCCTATCTGCCAAATTATCCTTAAAACCTTGGATCCCAAAATGCGCGGGGAGGCTGATTTGAGTAATATTAAAACGCTGGTCCTCCCACATAGCTGGCCCTGCACAAATTACAATTTTTCCAATGCAATTCTCCTCTCTTGATAACTCTGTCTAGGAAGTATACAAAGTGAAGCTGGTGGGCAGTTACAGTTCTTTCTCTTTCTAGAGTTAAGATGTGCAGTACCTCCACTCTCAGATGGCTACCTGCATCACGATCTCATTTTTCATGCCTGCCCAGAGATCGGAACTAAACACGTTATCAGTGTTGCTAGCATGGCTCCAGAAAACACTTGTCCAGTTTTACTGTCCATTTACCATCCATCTAAACTCTTGGAGAAAGAGTTCTTCAGTTCTCATTTTTCAGCCGACATATCACTCAAATGCTAAAGCTTAGGAGTCAAAGGCGATTACATAAGAATAAGCTGTTCTATGTTATAGATCCTAGAAAATGTTCATTTTACATACCTGTTATACATTTTATAGATGTCTGGGAAAATTCCATTAATTTCCACATCTGATCCTGGCCAGAAAAATGTGCCAGACTTGAGGCCTTGATACTTAGCCGTGAGCCAAATCTGGAGCAGATAATGAAGGAAAATTAAGAAATCATGCAAACATTCCTCTTAGGAAAGTATGTGTTCATGCAATACCAACGCACTCCTTGTCTATAGTGCAAGGTCAACGAGCTTCAGCACTTAGATCACACGAACCATGTCATATGACTCTTAAGCAGCAACAAGATATTAAACAGTCAGAGATTAACTCCTGTAACTTTTGGAGATAGAACCCTAATTAACAGATTTCTCTTGAAAGAAAAAAATTCACGAATATACATGCCTTTAATTTGCTGAGATATCTGTGTATGTAACTAACTTTTTTTTTTTTTTTTGAGATGGAGTTTTGCTCTCGTTGTCCAGGCTGGAGTGCAATGGCACCATCTCAGCTCACCGCAACCATCCCCTCCAAAGTTCAAGCGATTCTCCTGCCTCAGCCTCCTGCATATCTGGGATTACAGACATGCGCCACCACACCCAGCTAATTTTGTATTTTTAGTAGAGATGGGATTTCTCCATGTTGGTCAGGCTGGTGTCGAACTCCCAACCTCAGGTGATCCACCCTTCTCATCATCCCAAAGTGCTGGGATTACAGGCATCTGCCACCGCACCCAGCTGTGACTAACATTTATTAAGCACTTGTTATTGCCAATCATGGCTCCAAATAGCATTCCTACAAGCATGCTACATTCTTTTTTCTTTTTTTTTTTCCCTTCTTCCTGGACATCTTGGTATATGTGTATGCTACATTATTCATTCACATAATCCTCACAATAATCCTACAGATAGTAAACAATATTATCTGCAGTATGGATATGATAAAACGGAGGCAGAGACAGAATGATTTGTCCAAAGACACACAGCTTTAAATGTCAGAGCTAAAATTTGAATTAATAACCTCCAAACTAACTATCATGCTCTTTGTCCTTCTAAAAGGAATATCATGATTGTTTAAATAGAACCTATATAATTATCGTGGCAGTTTTAAAAAGTAAAAAAAGGAGAACACAGCTAAATCACAACTGGAAAAAACCTCCTAAATTAGCACATGTAAATAAAACCAAGGCTTTCAAAAACAGTGTAGTTTTGTGTAGATTCTGATTTTTCTTCTACCAGAAGCAGATAGCAGTAATATGGGGAGATTTTTACAGTAATCTCCCCATATTACTGCTATCTGCTTCTGGTAGAAGAAGAATTGATCAGAAAAGAAAAATGGCCCAGCGCAACCCAAATCCACCTGAAATAAACTACTCTCCTTTTACACAATTATATAAGTTATGTTTAGGATTATCAGCATTCATCTCCATTTACAAAAGAATGGCCACAGACACACTAAATGAAATAGGTTATGGTTATTTTACTCTGATTGGAAAAGATGAGAATAATAAACTATTTTAGTAGATAAAACAAACAAAGAACTCACCGGTTCTCCTTTGTACCACTCAGGATTAAATTTCTCTTTACTTTTAAGTGAAAAGGAAGCATTCATTTTGGGATCATACATTTTATTGTCTATTATGCCATGAGATTCTGGATACAATCCCTAAAAAAGATAAAACAGATCAGATTTTATGCAAGTTGTGAGTTTATTTAACGTTAAAGTCACAGAAAAAAATCATCCAAGAGAAACTGATAACTGAAGCCACATGGAATTATAGTAAGTTTAAGGAAAGAAAAAAAAAAACAATTGGGTATTGTCAAAACACAATCAACCACTTAAGATTTTACATAGTATTTGTGATTTAAACTATGTAATAGGAGAAAATAAGTCAGTAATACTAAGGATAAAGATCTATATAAAAAAGGCAGCCTCGGCTGGACGTGGTGGCTCATGCCTATAATCCCAGCACTTTGGGAGGCCGAGGTTGGCAGATCATGAGGTCAAGAGATCAAGACTATCCTGACCAACATGGTGAAACCCTGTCTCTACTAAAAATACAAAAATTAGCTGGGTGTGGTGGCGCACACCTATAGTCCCAGCTACCTGGGAGGCTGAAGCAGGAGAAATGCTTGAACCCAGGAGGCGGAGGTTGCAGGGAGCCAAGATCGCGCCACTGCACTCTAGCCTGGCAACAGAGCGAGACTCTGTCTCAAAAACAAAAATAAAAACAAAACAAACAAAAAAACCCTGCAGCCTCTCAAATTTTGAAAACAATACTGTTGTCTCTTTAAATTGCTGAGTAAAGCATTTCTGCAGAACAAATTCCTTTTTGGCGAGGTCCCAGAGTAGCTTGTATCAATATAAGCTACCATACTAATTTTCTGGCTTCAATTCTAAAGCTTAATGAGTTCTACTGTTTTACTTGACTCAAATTAAATCTGGAAACTGAAACAAAAACAGTGCTGTAATCCTATTTGGAGTCAGGCAAAGTGGCTTGCTTAAATTCATCATCAAGATGATTGGAAAGACAAGTTGTGAACACAGGAGTTTGGGACAGTTTTTTGGCTCAAATAAAATAAGCCACAAAACTAAGATACAAGAATCAGAGAATCTTAACACTGAAAGGAAACCAGAAAATCATTTCTTGAGGTCTTGAGTCATCTCTTTTCACAGATGAGAAAATGGAGACCCAGCAGGTAAAGTGACCTTTCCAAAGCCACTTTCAGCTAGTTTGTGGCAGAGCAAAGATCAGAACCTCGGTTTCTTTGCTTAACCACATATTGAAAAATAAGTTGTTTTTCTTTGATCTTAAATCTATCCCCTCTGAAAAATGTTACAATTCCATCTCACTTCTGCGAAGAGATCAAAGTTGAAATGCAGAGCTTACAGTGACAATGCTGTAGTGATTGGGAAACGTTTTTGTTGGATATACCGGTCTCATGTTTTTAGTGTATGTTCCACACTTTTCTAGAAGGGAAAAAAAAAAACACTGTTATTAAACACATATGACAATCGGCTTACCTCATTTAGTGGTGGTACCACAGCAGTCTAAACCATGTAAAATAAAAAATTAGCCCAGGAGGGATTTTAATCAGATAAAAATTCAGGATGAATTATGAAGCAACACTGTGGATATAATTCAATGTTAAAGATGACCTCATTTCTCAGAAAAACATTAAAATAATGAAGCCAATTAAATAATGATCCCATACTTACCCATAACATTACTTCATTCAAGATGAACAAGTTATAATAAAATGATGCAAGTTCTTTGATACTACTTAGTGGTCAAATACCTAAATTTAGGTAGAAAAGAAAACTGAACTAGTAGCTCAGTCTATAAATTAAAACAAGGGTGAAGGAGTAGCTGGGAAGACAGTGTCCCAGGCCATAGACCTAGAACCAACTAACCTTGGACAAACTCAGCTGCTTTAAAGACAAAAGGCATCTTGTGGCTTCAAGTCCAAGAAAGCCCAGAAGTCCGATTATTCCTGATCCCCTGCTGATCTAGTTCTGGTACCTTATTCTTTTTCTTTTCTCCTGCCTCTACTATTGAGGAAGGAACACAGAACTAATGATTCCAGCATTCAAAACTCCATTGCCTAAAAATGTCCCTCAGATTGGCATATGTCTATATATCTCACTGCCTTCTAGCAGTTCAGAACTGCAGGACACATGCCCTAATTCTTCAAAGCCAGGGCTTGGGCTCATTGTTTATTGATTTATTTTAAACTTCATGTACAGGTACCTCCAGCTCCTTAACTCTAAAGTCAGGATGCCACATTTGGCACCATGGAGACAAGCTCTCCTGATAATGGTAGCAAAGGGCTTTATTTACACTTCAAAGGCCATGGGCCTGCTGGGAAACAGAGCTTTGTCCATGCAAAGTTAAAGCCTTTTTATGCAAAATATTTTTTAAAAAAAAGAAAGAAAGAAACAACAACAAAAAAAAACTATCTTCTTCCATGTAGAAATTAAAAACTAAAAATTTTTAAAACTCTCCCAAAATTATTTTTTCACTTCGTAAGACAAGCATAATGACATACATACGAATTTACAAAGAGTGATCTTAATGTCTAAAGCACCTCACATACTCAAATCTGGTAAATAATATTTTAGAATTCCAGAAAAAATGCTAAAGTAACTGTATTTACTTAGTTCCATTTTAGTCCAGTATTACACTGTAGTTGCTTAAAGGTTTTTAACGTGATTTAAAACTTTGGCATCAATATTAAGAAAAGACCATTCTATTTCATGGAAAATTTATAGAAAAACCATTTAATTAAGGCTTGATTGGGATTAAAAAAATTGGAAGAGTCCAATTCAATCCAAAGGAAAATACAGGATTACTAACTGACAAATATTCTATGTCTGAACTGGTAACATCTCAGAAATAACCTTTAGTTTTTGAAATTCTATTTTTGAAATAAAATATTTATAAAATAAGGCCAGGCATGGTGGTTCACACCTGTAATCCCAGCACTTTGGGAGGCCAAGGGGGGGCAGATTGCTTGAGCCCAGGAGTTTGAGATCAGCCTAGGCAACATGATAAAACCCGGTCTCTACTAAAAACACCAAAATTAGCCGGGTATGGTGTCACACGCCTTTAATCCCAGTTACTTGGGAGGATGAGGCACAAGAATAGCTTGAACCTGAGAGGCAGAGGTTGCAGTGAGCCAAGATTGCACATAAATAATAATAATAATAATAATAATATTTGTAAAATAAATACATAAATAAATAAATAAGGGACTTTTTCACAAGGAATTCAAAATTCTGAGAAAGAATAAATACATATAAAAGTGGTCAAAGGTTAAAATTCTAAGAAACCGTATTAACTTCGAAGTATTTGAAGGGCAGCTTCAGAGTAATCACACTATTAAAGGTTAAGTGCCTCAGCACCAGTGAAACAGTTAGGTTCTGCCAGTACTTTTCCAAGAAAGACTGCCTACCTAGTCTATCTCACTGAAATTGTGATATTCCAGCAGTAAACTCTGAAGTTACTCACTTAGTTTGCTAATAACAGGAAGAAGTCCACCCCAAGTGTGTAAATATTCTGCCCTGAATCCATCCAAAGAAAATAAGAGGGTAGGAGGCGTTTCAAACCTGGGCAATAAAAAAAAAAAAAAAAAATGTTTAAAAAGCAAAGAGAAGACATATCCAGTGAAGATGTATTCCCTTCTGGGCAGAGGTCCAGTGAAGATTTTCCATTAAGGTCTGTGTGATCTAAAGAAAACTAAAGCTCGGCAAGCGTACTTATAAAGGATATTTCACATGCATTTATATTTATATACAAGCTCTATAATTTCATAATACATATATATCATCAAATAGTATATTTTAAGCATTCATATCATTTTGAGCCACCATACAAAGAACATCATTCATGGTTCCTGCTGTTCCCAAAAATTGCTACTAAACCAATTGCTACTAAAATATAATAGTATTTTCCAAATTTGCAGGAAAATAAACAAATTAAAAAACCAGCATTGTCTACATTATATTTTAGACATATATATGATGGAAATATTTATTTCCATAAATATTTTTTCCTGAACCATCACTTTCTGATATGGTCTCTAATATAGTAAATAGTACATCATATAGTATACATTATACACTATTTTATTATTTATTTTATTTTAGCAGTTTATTATTATTTTACTTTTGAGACAGGGTCTCATTCTGTTGCTCAGGCTGCAATACAGCGGCGCGATCACAGCTCACTGCAGCCTCAACCTCCTGGGCTCAAGCGATCCTCCGGCCTCAGCCTCCTAAGTAGCTGGGACTACAAACATGCACCACCACGCCTGGCTAATTTTTTCAATTCTTTTGTAGAGATGAGGTCTCACTATGTTGCCCAGGCTGGTCTCGAACTCCTAGGCTCAAGCAATCTTCCCACCTCAGCCTCCCAAAGTGTTAGGATGACAGGTGTGAGCCACCGCACCCAGCCTATATACTGTATTTTTAGGCTTAACATACTTAAAAGATATAAATACTTAATACAAAAGTTTGAGAGATACTACATTTAAATATATAAACAACAAAGAAATGATTCCAAGCTGGGACTGATCAAACAATGAGGATTCAACAATGCATACATACATCTACAAAGAGTTAACGTGCAATGTGGAAATCCAAAGAGGAGGCCAAAAACCACATAGGATGCTAATATACTTGGCAAATGAGAATAGCTATGGACAACGGCACGTGGCTACCCCAACACAGCCATGGCTCAGAAATTTTGCAGCATCTCATGATACGTGGTAGGTGGTAGAGACCTTATATAACACTGGAGAACTATGAAAAACCCTCCCACTGAAAGTTTACTCAGCAAATTTAATATTTCACAGCAAATACCTAACCTTGCCTTTTTAACCCTGCCTCCTCCCACCTTACCCACATTCAAAAACACAAAAGCAACTCCACAAGGAGAAAATTTTTATACAGTTTTCACTAGCTACTATCTGTAACATAGCTCTACCGAGAGACTCTCTAGAATCAGTGTATATAGTCTTAATGGTCCATATAAACTATATAAAACTAGTTTTATTCAATCAACAGAAATCATTAAAGCAGTTTAGTGGGCCATCAGGTAAACGTACTGGTAAATTTTCTAGTGTAATAATAAGTGTCCTAACTTATGATCTTCTTGTAAAGAAAGGGTTATGTTTTCCACTAAAAGATTCAGGATTACAAATGAAAAATAATGAGCAATATTTAGAAGAAAAAGAGTCAAAATTCACTAAGTCTCACATGCCCTCCTTGGTCTTAAAAGACAGTTTAGGGTACATGAAAAGTTTTCCTTAAAAGAAGCCTTTTCTGATGAAATCATTTGGTTGAGGTTTAGTTTTTGCTGCTGTTGCTACTGTTTATTTAATTCAAAAAGTACTCTTCCTTCCAAAAGAAAAAAAAGAAGACATAACAAAAATTATATACATGAACAAAATGAACTAAAATACAGCTTTAAAAATTTCACTAGTCTGGAAAAACTATCGTTTTAAAGAGGCAAAAATTTATTTCTGAAGATGAATAATTCAAATTTATCAGATGGTAGACCTCAAATGGAACAAGGATAAATACACCTAACACCTTTACAAAATCTTCACCCTTTAATTCCACACACACTCTTTGTGATGGTGTCATATATGGAAGACCCTGTACAAAATATTTGAAGGACAAAAAAAATGAATTATTTAAAAAAATGTATCATCTCTCACAAATAGGTTGTCTATCCTGAAAATGTATAAATGGACCAAAATACAAAAAGAAAAGAAAAAGCTAAATTTTCTATAAGTTTAGCAGTTCTCAAAACTCCAAAGGAAAGTAAAGATCCTTCCTTCCTGCAAAGAAAAATGCAAATATTTCTATCTAGCATTCATCAGTACTAAGGACTAACTATTCATGGCCTCTCTTTTCTATAAACTCCAGAATAGGGATAACTCCATAATCATCTCTGCACCTCCATTGCCAAACACAAGATCTGGCTAAAAATACAGGTTAGGCATCCCAAATCTGAAAATCTGTGAAATCTCAAATGCTTCTAAATCCAAAACTTTTGAACATTGACATGATGTTTAAAGGAAATGCTCACTGGAGCATTTGGGTTTTCAGATTTGAGATACTCAAACCGGCATAACGCAAATATCCCAAAATCCAAAAAACATCCGGAATCCAGAAGAGTTCTCATACCAAATGTTTTGCATAAAGGATACTCAACCTGTAATGTGTAATAAACCAGTGATTTTATTATTTTTATCATCTTAATTTGGAAAGAGAAAAAAATGATACTGTACTCCTAAAAAAGAAACAATTAATACCTCAGAATATAATCTTACCCTGCTGGGCACTGTGGCTCATTAATGCTCTCACATGATTCTTCTACCCAACTTTTCTCACCTAGAATATTTTCAAGAAAATAAAATGAATTGAACACATCTCACATAATAATAATTATGATGCTTGTGAGACACATTAAGACAGATTCCAAAACAAAGTACGTGAACAGACCGATAGATGACACGGGACATGACTCTAGAGGTGTGTAATAAAGAGAATTATTCTGTTTCAAAAAAAGAGTTAGTTGATATCAGGAATTAAAAATGGATGCATAATTGTAAGACTAAAACACACTACTGTATTTGTGAGAACTTAAAGGTATCATTTTCAGTTTCAAATTCTTTTATTTTCAGCCAAAATTTACAACCCTCTCCTTCTATCCACTCATCAAAATCCTTGGTATTTTAATGTCTTAGTTCTCTCTCATATAGAGTCAGGTTCTGTAAAGAAATTTGAAAAATATATATATATATCTGGACAAGCATCACAATAGCATCACCTTACAAAATGCCCTTGAATCTTTCTAAGTAATTTCACATAGACTCTCTCAATGCATAGCAGACAGTGTCCCCATTTACTAGGAGAGAAGCTGGGACATAAAAGTCAGCCAGGACTGTAAGAGTGATCTTTCCACAAATACAGCCTTAAGCATGCTGTTATTATCAAAATAACGTAAGGCAGGAGAATGAGTGGCTGTAGATAAAATAAGATTGGTCATGTGTCCATAATAATAATTATTAAGCTGGGTGATGGGTACAATGTTCATTACATACTCTCTCTTCCCATGTATATGTTTAAAAGTTTCTTTAATAAAAAATTTTAAAAGTATTTTTTTCAGCTAACGTAGTTGGCCAATAACCATGACTCCTAATATAAAAGATAACACCTAAGTAAAATCCAGCTAAGATGCTGGAAGATGCCAGGCTGCTGCAGAACCCAACGAGTACCTGACCTCGACACACAGAACTGTAGTTGATGCAGCAGTCCCCCTGGTCCTTGCAATCATCCGAACAGGCACAGAGGCTTCTGGTCAACCTTTTCTCACCACACCTGAATTTGTTGCAAGTCCATATGTGTTCTAGAAAAAACAATAGCAAAATGTGTTTCATGTCTAAAATTCAACAGGTCCGAAATGAGCATAGAATTGCTGTCCTCCTGAGTATGATCCATGAGCAACAACGAACAATTTCAGAGCTCTTAATCACTCACAGAATCCGCCACTACCATGGCCACTCTGAACTAATGGGGTAAAACATGTAGGAAACAATTACTATTATTTCATTAAAACTCCAGAATTTGGTCATTTTCAAATTTAGACACACCTTATCATTACACAATTCATATGTAGACTTGGCTTCTTCCACCTGCTAAAATTTAATCTAGGTCTAACTCTCAGGCCAAGGTAAGAGGATTGCTTGAGGCCAGGAGTTTGAGATCAACCTGGGCAAGGTAGTAAGACCTCATCTCTACAAAAATTTTTGAAATTAGTGGGGCACAATGGTGCGAGCCTGTAGTTTCAGCTACTGGGGAGGCCGAGGCAGGAGGATCTCTTGAGCCCAGGAGTTCAAGGTTGCAATGAGCCATGATTGAGCATGTGCTCTCCAGCTTGGGTGACAGAACAAGTCTGTCTTTAAAAAATAAAAAACTAATGAAAAATAAATAAATCTCTATCTCATTTAAATGTTATTCCATGTCATATACAGAGAAGTCCAAATCTAACTGAGAAAATTCTCAAATTCTGATAGTTTTATTTTTAAAAGTACAGATGGTCATATAAAATCTCTTGCTGTCAGAGAACCATAATGAAAATATTTCTATATTCAAGCAGGCTTTTAGAATTTAAGTGCAAATTAGACTACAAAAGCTTACAGCATACATTAAAAACAGGCAAAGTTTTGCTATCTATAAAATGTTTAACAAAGAAATTCTATAAATTTTTTTCTCAAGGAACAGTTGAAAGAAAATATAAAAGCTAATGTCAAAATATGTACGTATGCTAAACTAAAAAAAAAAAAAATATCACATACCTGCAAGACACAGAACTTTTCTTGATCTTTTTTTAATGACCATAACTCCACTTTTCCCCCGCACATCCATACCTGGTTCTATACACGTCTCCTGGTAATCTAGACAGCAGTTTCCAAGCTCAACACAGGCAGCATCACAGCGACAGTTCCCAAATGTTCTCTCAAAACAGCGACCTTTGCAACTTTTAACTGAAAATATTGAACAGTAAGTTAGATGTTTCTAATTATATAATTCAAAACAAACATCAACTAATACAACTAAATTAAGTGTACATTAGGTTCAAATATCACTTTAGAAAATACAGATGGGGTAACAAAGGGACTCAAAAATCTTTTCACAAATGCACACAAAAAGCGATACAAACAGAAAGCAACCTTATGTACCCAGTTGGAGATTTTTATCTCCTGATGTAGGAAAGAGATCATTTTATTATTATTATTATTATTATTATTATTACAAATCTTACTGGGTCTGGTAAGACTTAAATACCTATGGTATGATAAAGTCAGAATGAAGTCTTGTTCTGAGTATTTTATGCTATGAAACAGTTGGCTTAAGCAGTCATGGGGTTCCCTAAAATTTCAAAATGTGAGAAAAGAATTGTTTTCGAAGTGATTACGAATATTTTAGAAAGGAACAGATGACCTAGCCTGCCTCACTCTCAGTCTTGGTGTAAAGAAGCACTGGGTATGCCAGAACATTTTGCTTGGCCCTGCTCTTCCCTCCTTGACCTAACACCCATTTCACCTTTAGATTCAGCCTGGCTCCCTCTAAAAAGCTTTCCTAACTCCACAGCTGGGCCTGATTTCCATTTTTTAAAGCTCATATAAAACCTGGTCCTTCCCCCTCAATCACTTAATTCCACTTGTAACTGGCTTATTTGGTTACTATCCCAGTCAGACAGCAAACAAAGACCACATCTGTCTTTTGCCCAGCATACTGTATCCCTAATACCCAGCCAGGTACACATCATAAAGCTAAATGAATAAATGGCAGATATGGGAGGAAAATACTTTTCGTGACAAACAACAATTTTACTGTTGAAGTTCATTACTAAATACCTTAATAAATCAGGTTTCAGTGAAGTCCTAGAAAACTAGGACAGTGAGAAAAAGAAGAAAAAAATGGAACACATGGAAAATAATGGACATCTAACAACAACAAAAAAGAAATAATTTTAGTTCTTAACTTTAATGGCGTTCTGACCCAAAAAGACACTGGCATGGAATTTAACTCTCACTTGATACTGGGAAATCAGGCAATTTTAAGAAGATGAAGTAACAATAATAATTTCTAGTGTCAGAAACACGAACTTCCCTGACCTGGAATCGGGGTCGAGGAAGGCTATTAGAATAATAGCTATTATTTGCAGCTCATTAATATGTACCTAATAATTTTTAAAAACATGACGCATGCTTTGTTGGGCTTGGATTAAAATTGCTGTTTTTCAATCCTTCATTTGTTTGTGTCAACTTGGGATTGACTCACTTCATGCTAAAAGATGACATATGCAAACACTAAAGTCTGTAACTTTTTACTTTGGTTAAACTTAGATACGTGCGTTCTGAATAGTTTACTGACTGAATACATAAAATTACTACCTTTCAACAGTACACGATAGCTTAATAACCACTAAAATATTTTTTAATAATCAATATTACAATCACAGAATAGCCAAACAGAAGAATCTGTTCAATTTTCAAAACTGAATTCTCTAGGATGACCATCAATGATTTTATTGCAAGGGGATTGGGGGGGGAACTACTTCAAAGACAAAATAATAATCACAATAATTTACTGTGATCCAGTTGAATTATTTATTGTAATTTTGTCAGTGCTGGATAGATTTCTGCAACTGAGGGAAAGAAAAAACTATATATCTAGAAGTTTAAAAAATATCACTATGGCTTTGAAACAACAAATATCTGCAATTTTAAAAACCTTAAAAGCACGTACTGATAACTTTCTAGTTGCCCAGGGGTAATAACTGGTCACCCAGTAACCTACAGGGCTGCTTCAGCAACTAACTCGTTAGGGAAAAGGGTAAAGAATGTCCTCCAAGTGCCTGAAGGAAGTCAGGGAGCGAGGGCTCCAGGGCCACAGCATCCGAACACCCAGTCATGTCTGCTTATTCATTCTTAATTTTTTTATTATTTGAAGTTGTTTGTTGGTTGGTCATAGCCCCTCCTCCTTGTCTTGTGATAAAGTTTCATAAGTTTTGTAGGTAGAATTTTATATGGCTAATATAATACAAGAGCTTCAAGAAGAAGGCTCAAAACGCATTGAATTTTCAGTATCTATAGAGTACCCATAGGAATAGGAGATAATGTTTATCTCAATCACATTGTTAATAAGGCTGTGCACACGCACACACACACACACACACACACGATTAATTACCTTCTTTGGCACAGCTTGGTTTCAGCCCAAATATACAACCAAGTATTGTTGTTAACACACATACTGACAATACCTGTAGGGAGAAAGAGAAAATTATATGGTTTTTTTTTTAATATTTTATTCATTTTACATTTTTAGAGATAGAGTCTTACTCTGTTGCTCAGGCTAGGGTACAGTGGCATGATCATAGTTCACTGTAACCCTGAACCCCTAGCATCAAGTGATCTTCCTGACTCAGCCTCCCAAAGTGCTGGGATTATAGGCCAAAGCCACTATGCCTGGCCTTATAAAATTTCAAAATCCTTTTATTTCCCTAAATGTTTTATTGCTTTAAATGTTTCTAAACTTTTTTCCAGTCTGGGTGTTCTTTTTTCCAGTCTGGGTACTAGTCACGTAGATGTGTTCACTTTTTGAAAATTCTAATTATACACTTGTGATTTGTATACATTTTTGAAAGTACTTCATACTTCAATAAGAAGTTCTCTCAAATGTCAATTAACCATTCTAAACCAGCCAATGCTAATGTAATTAGAAACTCTCCCAGACTCTCCCAGTTAGTATAAATAAATTAGTCAGAAAAATTATAATTAAGGGAAAGAGAGAGAAAACCCTATTTAGAGTCTGGATTTCCTATTTATTAATCCATTAAAGGCAGTATATGAGACTATTTTATGCC
Source organism: Ateles fusciceps (assembly GCA_036589455.1). Lineage (NCBI taxonomy): Eukaryota > Metazoa > Chordata > Mammalia > Primates > Atelidae > Ateles > Ateles fusciceps. The sequence continues at coordinate 10,365,877 of JAZHEH010003259.1, forward strand.
TCTTTTAACAGTTCTATACAAACCCAAACATAACATCCTTACATGTACTGTGGCACCTGTGGGAACGAGACCTGAAGAGGGTCAGCTGACAACCTCCCCGACCAAGTGTTCAACAAACTAGTTGTGTGATTTCAGGCAGGTCACTTAAGCTTTCCAGACACCAGTTTATTCATTTATAAAATTTAAGGGTTGGACTACATGATCTCTAAACATCTTTCCAGTGCTAACACTTTGCCACTTTCTCATTCTCCTTCTTCTGGCCTTTGACATTTTAAAATAAGTAGACACACGCTACAACCCCTACGAACCATGCCAGAACTTCTATGAGTTAGAAGACAAAGGAGTGGAATAACCCACAAAACATTCCTCAAATTTTTTTAGTGGGACGAAGTTTCCTTGAAAGTTCCCTGGAATGTCAGATTATAAGGCACTTCAATAAAATATTGAGTACCAATGATGTGTAAAGACTGAAGAGCTAGCTCAAGGAGTTTCTATTTGGGTCAGAGAAGTTAAAAACAGCAGCATCAGTGCCCATATTTGGTAGGCCCTACAAACCAGCTGCAAAGTTCTATAGTTGTTTAAAGAAGGAGAAAGGTTGGGGTGGTTGGGGAGAGGGGAGATCACAAAGCGTTTCCTGGAGCAAGCCCTTAGCATAGCTCTGAATGGAGGGAAATGATGTTGCCAGGCAGAATTGGAGGAAGGGAAGAGAAGACAAAACACAGCAAACTTCTAGGAGAAAGCACAGCATAAAGAAGGGTTCCAAGAAGGCAGGCATGTGGAGGGTGGCAGATGAATAATGAGCAGCCTATCCTAGCTGGAACCAAGAAAATGCAAAGGGGAATGGACGAAGGGTGGAGGTATGGAAAGCTGTTGTAGCATTTCTGGAAAGGTAAGTTGAAGAGACAGGAGGAACGGGTGAATAGGACCAAGTAAATGATGGGTGGAGGATTTTATGAATTCATTCCATCAAATGAAGAATATCAAGTACTGACAACATACTGGAAACATGCCCTCTGCTCTCAAGATGCCTACTGTCAAGTGACTGCAGAAACTTAAGAGGAAGTGAATGGTAAGAAAAGTGAGGCAGCCGGTCTAACTTACTTCAAAATAAAATGGATAAAGGAAAGGAAAGCCAAGAGTTTTTGCAAAGAGAGCAAAAGGTTAGCCTTTTTTTAAGGATACAGAAACGTGTTTTTTTTTTCATTAAACAAGGAGGTATATGAGAGGAAGAGCTTGAACAAGTAAGTTAACATGGGCAAATAAGCAGAACAAGGGATCAGAAGAGAACAGTATGGATTTCCTAAATCTCTGATGGTGGTAATAAACTGACACTGAGGGAGGAGACCCTTAATCACCCTTAAGCGTCTAAGACCATCCCCCGCTTGACTTCCACACTGCATTTCAATAGAAGTAAAGGCTGGCAGACCAAGCACCACCCTCATCACCCTCCTATAGGTGGCAGGCATGGTGTGGAGGAATCTTTCCGGAAGGCATTGTTTACTTACACAGGCTCAAACCCCTACCTAAGTCACTATACCCCAAGCCTACTCCTAAGCCCAAGACCCTTTCACATGTAAATTCTAGAGTTGTAAGACCAAGACCCTTTCACATGCAATTTCTAAAACTGTAAACCCAAGACCCTTTCACATGTAATATCTAGAGTTATAAGCCTATATAAAGGCAGAAGTTTCCTTTGTTAACAAGCTTGGCTGTTAGGCAACTATGCCACCTTGCTCCTGACGGAATAAATCACCCCTTCCTTCCCAGTTAGGTGTTCGAGAGGTCTGTTTCTCGAGGCTGCTCCTGCTACAACACAATTCTATGAAAAGAAAATGTCTAAAAATAACCATCAAAAACACCAGGTGAGTTGACTCATGCCTGTAATCCCAGCACTTTGGGAGGCTGAGGGGGGTGGATCACTTGAGGCCAGAAGTTCGAGACCAGCCTGGTCAACATGGTAAAACCCCATCTCTACTAAAAATACAAAAAATTAGCCCAGCATGGTGGTGCCCGCCTATAATCCCAGCTGCTCGGGAGGCTGACGCAGGAGAATCGCTTGAACCAGGGAGACAGAGGTTGCAGTGAGCAGAGATCAGGCCACTACACTCCAGCGTGGGCAACAGAGCGAGATGCTCAAAAAACAAAACAAATAAAAAACTGTTTTACTGCCAATTATAAATGTATAAGAAAATAAAACATAGTAAAACATCTATATTTCATGTATTATAATTTAAAACTTTAAAAACATGAAGAATTGAAATTGTATTTATCTGTAAAACTTATCTAGAATAGTCCAAACAGTTCTTACCTTCTTCTCATCTATCACATAACTCACAATACAGAGTGAGAATATTTTCTATGCCTTGGAGAATTGTCATATTCCATATTCCTTTCTAAGTTTAGATCAGTTTCCAATGTTTTAATGTAACCTTTGCACTTTCAACATTATAAAATGTCTCCAAGAGGAAGTTTTGTGCCAGTGTCACTTCCTCTGGGATATCTTCACTCTTTTTCTCACAACTACTCTCCTCATGTCAAAAAATTCAGCTTCACTAGATTCCTCTGGCTTCACATATGGAGTCTATTGCATCATGGCAGTATTAGCATTCCTGTGGTTAGCTGTGTCTTCCACAAATCAATTTACATTTGACTTCGATTTCACTTTCAGCATTCTTACTTTTTCTTTTCTTTACTACACTTTCATTCTTTATCAGTCCATTCACTTTTTCAGGGATCCACTTTTAGTAAATGTCATGTAAGTTCACCTCTGAGGCAAAGCAACAACACAACTACATGCTTTGCTGTCTGTGCATGAACTGACTAAAAGGTACCTAAGGGCTATTCACTGACAGACTTTGAAAGAAATGATGCAACTGGTAACTGACCAAAATTGGCACTTGCTATTTGCACAGTGATTTGTGGATTGATGAGCTAGCAGCAAAGTTTGTACTGTACGCAATTACTCACAGTTAACATACCTTGGTAAGTGAAATTTGAACTATGTTGTTGGGAACTGGTTTATTTAATAAAACTATGGTAACTAAAATTGTACATGTCAGAGAATCATGCAAAGGTAGTACTGCCTGTACTCTCACAAGGGGGCAAAATAGTTGTCCAATGGTGTTCATTTCAAAACTGTATTCATACAAAAAACAAACAAACCTAGAAATGACCTAAGCCTATTTTAAGGAAACTGGTTGAACAAGTCATGTTTTACCTACACAATAAAATACTCTCAGGGGGTTAGCCTCAGAGATAGGCATGTCAGAAGGCTGAGAGGAAGATACACACACACACACATACACACACACCATATACACACAAAAAACAAACCAAGGTATAACAACAGGAAGCTAGAAACAACTGATGATGAATCTCTGATGATCGTCTTGGCCAAGTAAAACATCTGGGTGGGAGTGTGGAAGAACAGAGAGGGCTTAGGGCATCCCATGTGAAAGATGGCAACAAACCAGTGGGGACAATGAAGACTAAGTCAACGAGGGAAGAATGAAAAAACTCTCAAGCTCTGGGAACCCAACTTAATCTGAAATCATGGAATGTAACAAACCTGAATGGCCTGAAATTCTAGGAGTGGAAGTGGGAAAATGGGAAAAAAAAAAAAGATGACATGCCCTGGGAAAGGAAAAGATGGGGAAAACAGAAAACAAAAGGGGATAAGAGAATTAAGACATGAGTGGAATGGCTGAAAGGGTCAGGACCAATTGAATACGGGTATTTGAATAGAACTAGACGAACAGGAAAACTACTATGGAAAACCTAGGTGGTAAGTAAGCATTTAAATGGTAACCATTGGTTTAAAATAAACATGGTTTATATACAGCTCTTTATCCTCTTAAGTAGCCGAAGACACATGCTGACTATTAAAAAATCACCTCTTTATTGTTAAAGAGAAGTTCTTAGATTTACCTTTTATAAGATGAGACATAGCACAGAACTGAAATAAAAGTATGACAATAGAAACGATCATTTCTCATTTATAGTCACATCCATAAAAGACAAAATTTAGAATATCTATTCCTCTATTACAAAATACCTAATCAGAATGATTTTTAGTAGGAAATTTCCCTTCAACAATTTTCAGAGTTGTGAAATCTAATTCAGTTTGAATTTTCTTCTCAAAGCAGTTTAATTCATCAATGTCATAATCTACCATCCATTTTAATCTCCATAACAATCGAGGTATTTTTCAAATTTTAATATCTTCCAAGCAACCATAGAAAACATCTTATCTTAGAAAACAAGAAACTGGGAGACAGAAAACAAAAGCAAAGTTTTTGAAATATTTGGAGTTTCCTGCTTGTTTAGTTAACTAAATCATTAGTTCTGAGACATTTAGTGAGTCAAAAGAAATAGTCAAAAAAAATTTTGTTTCCTCACCAATTCCCTCAAATACAACGGCATTAGTATCATGTGTATTATTCTTTCTGTAGTAGGCGTTCATTGAAATATGAGTGTCTATTGTGTGCAGTCCCTGTGCTAAACACCAGAGACACAAAGAAAATAACTCCTACCCTTACAGAGGAACAAAAGAAGTTGGGTGGTGGGGAACATTAAAATGAACGATTGCAATGGACATTGGTAGAAACATTTAAAAATGTTAACATACTAACAACACAGTGGAAAGCAGAAAAGAAGAGAAGGGTTTCAAACGGCTTTACAAAGAGAGATTTGGAAAAAAAGGGACCTCCCCCTCTAACAATGAACAAAGGTTTGAGTATCCGCAAGATGCAATGTATTTAGATTCTGTGGCGAAATACAAAAACAAAAAAAAATTAATTTGTGCTGAAATCCTGTCAGAGTTTATAAATCTAACAAAGTCAACAACTCTGAAATGATGCCACAGGTTGATGATAAAGATATGACATAGTTAGAAGCAACCTAAGCACGACTCAGTGGTGAACGTATACGCCATGGTGCTTCATGCAAAGCCATGGAGGTAGGGAAAACACCAGCCTGGGAAAAAGAAAATAACAACAATCATGGCTGTCACTTCTCTAGTAATTTCTATGTGCCCGGTACTTTTATAAGAGTTTTATATTAAATCATTTAATCCACACTATAACATCACAAGATAGATTATGATTAACACAGTTTAAGGAAGCTGAGCTACAGAGGTTAGTAACTTGCCAAGGACTAGGGGCTTGATAAGCATCTGTGGCAATATTTGAACATAGGCAGGCAGAGTGTAAAGAAGGCATGTAGGAGGGGGAAGGGAGGAGGCTAAAGGGAAAGGGGGAAGGAATAAAAGAGTCCCCAGGTAGCCTGGGGGCAGTAGGTGGAGTGTGTTCAGGCATTGAAATATGAAAGTGACAGGACTGGATTTACAAATCCCAGAAGGATCCCTTGGGATCACTGTGGAAGTCTATGTTACGAGTCCAATGGGAAATGAGGCCTTGGACTTGCCAGCCCCTCTTCACCCAGGAGATGCCACCACCGTGTTTCTCTAGGTCTTCCTTCACCCCTAATTATTTCAGCTCTTACCATGCCCCGTAAGATTTGTCTGTCTCTGACTAGACTGTGAGTTCCCGAGAGGCATGGATTTATTTACCTCACTGCTATGTTTTCCATGTCTAGTATGGTGCCTTGCACAAAGCAAACATTACCAAATAATTGTTAAGCTGAACATCAGCAAGCTGTGATTTATTAAAACATAATTGGGGGAGAAACCATAAATCCCCTAATTTTCCTCATCTGAGCTGACAAAGTCAGTTAAGTGTCATTGTGTCTGCTTTACATAAAGGATACCTAAAATAAATATGCACACAAAAAATTTTTTAGGAAATGGGAGATTGCTGGATGTGGTATTCCAATGTGATGATAGAACAAAAATGCCAATTGTAATGAATTAGTTGACTACATTGCCTATCAGTCCTCTGACCTTTGACCAAAGTTGTGTGCTTTCTGAAAAAGAACTGTGAGAATTCAGACCAGCGTGATGCTGGGAGTCTTCATGGGATTACATTTGCTGGTGGACAGGAATTCGATCCTATTGAGTAAATCCAGTGCCAAGAAACTTCTACAAGAGATTCAAAGGGAGCCTCAAAGACAACACATTCCTGAAGAACTTTCAGAGCATTACAAAAGCTCAAAGCAGAAGTTAGAATCTCTTCTTAAAAAAAAGTTTCTAAGTTCACTCAAGCAGTTGTCATGCATGCTTGGTCTCATGCACTCGGTATCATTTTAGTTATGCTAGACTTATCTAAAGAGATCCTCCAAAACTGCAGTGAAATTTGATGTGAAGCCATTGATATAACTAGTCACATGAAAATCAGGAAAAGAGACGTCTAGCACTAAGAAGCACATCACGTAGAGACAAACCTCACAATCTCTCAGTGAAACACTAAAACTGAAGGAATTGACATCTGCCTGGTAGAAAAAGCTTCAGGTTCCAAATGACTTTGGTTCAAATACCACCTATCAACTCATTTATTCAGCGTTGAACAAATATTTCTTGAGATCCTACTACATCTCAAGCACTGACCCAGTGTTGGAGGTACGCCTATGCACAAAAATAACCGCAGTGTTCTCAGGGGGGCTTGCATTCTTCTGACTTCTAGACAACCAGCAGCTGTGAAAGTAGGGCATGTTTCAAATCCTCACTAAGCCTCATTTTTAAATCTATGAAGTGGTGATAATACCCACCTCAGAAAGCTGGCAGGAGCCTTGGGTGGAATGTAGAAAACACGCCTAGATTAGCAACGGGGGCACAGGGTTACTGAATAAATCATAGTTTCTACTAGAAATATCCAATCACTGAAAGGACTGAGCCCACTATAGATTCTTCGAAAGGGACAGTGCAACTTTACCAATGTTTGCCAACTGTAGGACAGCCTATTTCCTATTTTTTTAAATGTTATAAACGAGTGCATTAACATTTTTCTCTCATCTTTTTTTGTTTTAGTTCTACAGTGATCTGTTTCAACAGTAGCTGAAGACCATGCAGTGGCAAAGAAATCTGTCCAAAAGATAGAATACAGTGAGAAGAAATACAGCACATTATTTTGCAGGAAATGATGGTACCAGACATTTTAGTTATATGTATACAGTGGCCTTGCAGCCCATGCTACTGAAAAGGGAATCCATGTAAACACGAATTTGTATTAATATACTAGAGATTTTGACTGATACATACCTATCTGTACATTTAATATATTGCAGCCTTAGACTGATCCAAGCATTCTGGGTACAAGTAGCTATAGAAAAATCCTAAAACAAATGCCATAAAACATCTACAGTATTTGGCTCAAAAATTATGCTTCTGGGAGTTTATACTAAGGTTAAGAAAGTATCTACAAATATTTAGATGTAAATAAACACATCACAGTACCATTTATGAGAAAAATAGACACACACACAATGTCCAAGAGTAGCAAAATATCTAAAGAAAATATAGACCATTTATATAACAGACTGTTATACAGCTATTAACAGTGATGATTTAGAAGAGTATTTAATGAGATGGGAAAATGACACATTATTGAGTACAAATAACAGATTATAAAACAATGGGTAATATGGTCCCAACTTTTGGTTATACATGAATCTACAGTTGATGGATGGGCTTACAAGTTATTTTGTTATCTTCTTAGTGTTTATATTTATTTTCCAAAGTTTCTACAGTGGACCCATGTACTTTTGGAATCAGTACACAGGACAACCACAGGGCTAGTTGTGGGTATTAGTGACCCAGAGTAAACTCTTCCTCATTCTGGCATTTTAGGGGTTCTCAGCATTTAACAGTAAGCTCCTTCTCTGCCTATTTACCTTAAGCAAACTCCAAAAAACAAATTCTGCCAGAATATTCAAAGCTCCATGAATCTACCTAATCTTAAATATAAATGAACCACCATGATTCACCAGTCATTTGAGGTAAGCCTACAACAAAAGTCTAAGATCAACACAGAAGGGTAAAGGGGACAAGAGAAGAGAAAAAAGCATTAGAAATAAAAAGATATCTTATTAAGTATAGTCAATGGGATTCAAAAAGACATATACAAGACTTCACATCAAAAAGTCCTAATATCAAGGATCCAAAATAATCAATCATAGAAGGCTCACACCAATTCACATCATTGCAAAATTCCAGGACATCAACTGTAAAAAGATCGTCAAGTGAAAGGCTATGCTAACTTCATAAACTAGGCTGTGAGGATGGTAAGATTAGACTTTGTTTCTCCTTAGAGGTTTAGAAGTAGTGGTCAAACTATCTGGGCATAGAAAAATCTGTGTAAAGAGTTTACTGATTTCTGGTTCAATCTCTTCATGGGTTACAGAATCTTAGATTTTCTAATTGTTCCAGAGTCATTATAAGTTGTATTTTTTCTTGTAATTTTTCATTTCACCTACATTTTCAAACATATTGTTATAAAGTTGTTTATAATAGCCCCTTGTTACATTTTCAATGTCTGTAGCATCTCCATTTGTGTTCTTTTTCATTCCTGATATTATTCGTACTAGTGTCCTTTTTTGTCTGTCTGTCTTTTGCTTAGGCTAAACAGAAGTAAATCTTACCTTCTCTTTGTATGCTTATTGCTATTTTATTAATTTCTAATCTTACTCTTATTTTTCTTTCTTTTCATATCTAGGTTTAATGTTCAGAGTTTGGGTTTTTTTTTTTTCTTACTGTTAGTATGGATGCTTAGATTATAGCTTTTCAGACTTTCTTTTAATATTACTATTATTGTAACTTTTAAACCCCTTAAGACACCATTGTTTTATAAGTTCATTTAGACATACCAAATATTTACCACTTTATGCATTTTTTTCTTCTCAGCTTTCATCTGGAATCATCAGCCTAAAGTACGTCTTTTAGATTTTTCCTGATGGCAGACTCTCTCAGGATTTGTTAGTCTGTACATGTCTTTGGTTCGTTCTCATTCTTGAAAGATATTTCTACTGGATATACGAATTCCAGTTTGGCAATTATTTTCTTTGGGCACAGTGATGATATCATGCTTTAATCACTGCCACTGACAATCCAGCCATCAGACTATCATACTTTTGAAGTGAATCGGTCTTATTTTCTCCAGTATCTTTAAACTTTTTTATTTTCAACTTTGTGTTCTACAAAGTTATTCTGTCAACATATATTTATTTTATCTGTTCTGTTTAAGATTCAATAAGCTACATGAATGTAAAGACTGGTATCTTTCACGAGTTCTTTAATTGTCATCTCTTCAAATAGTGCTCAAAATAAGAAATAAGGAAAGATAATAGTAACAGGAAACAGTATATTATTTTTAAAAAGATCTAGAAAGCAAAAGAAATAAAATTTCTAGAAATACAAAATAAAATGAATACAATTAACTCAATGATTTAAGAGCAAAAGAGACACGGTAGAAGACACTAAAGAGTAAATATTAATGCTGCCTATGTAATGCCTGGCAACATCTAATATGATAATTGCCTTAGAGCAGAATGCCCTATATCCTAATAATTATGTTCGTCTTGGAAATTATGAGAATAATAATAATTATTATATCATTAACAGGTCTCAAATACATTCATAGAAATCAATATAGGAATCATTATAGAATATCTATCAGCTTAGAGTTGGCATAAGTTGAAAATGACAATGATAGAAGGAAGGGGAAGTAGTAAAGTAGTAATGGAAGAGTTATTTATAAACTTTTGTTTGTTTGTTTTTTGTTGTGTTTTTTTTACTGAGATGGAGTCTCGCCCTCTCACCCAGGCTGGAGTACAGTGGCACAATCTCAGGTCACTGCAACCTCCACCTACTGGGTTCAGACGATTATCCTGCCTTAGCCTCCTGAGTAGCTGGGACTACAGGCATGTGCCACCATGCCCGGCTAGTTTTTGTATTTTTAGTAGAGATGGGGTTTCACCATGTTGGCTAATCTGGTTTCAAACTCCTGACGTCAGGCAATCCGCCCGCCTCAGCCTCCCAAAGTGCTGGGATTACAGGCATGAGCCACCGTGTCCGGCCTTTATAAACTTTTAAACAATTTATTAAACTACATACACACATAATGACAACAGAAACCCCAAATAAGCTAGAAAACTCACTCTTGTTCTTGGTGGACAAGGCCATTTATTACCAACCCACTGCTTGTAAAGACTGACAAGCAGCAGCAATCGGTAGGCTAATGGCAATGTAACAGAGGGGAGCACTACTGGTTTCCTTTGGCTCTGCACAGATCCATACATAAGGTCATACTTCTTACAACCTGCTCAAGCCCAGCTGCTAAAGCATTTCTAGGACCTCTTTGTATGAGCTCTAACCAAGCTAAGATCACAAGCACTTTCCCTAAAAGGGACTCCTGCATCTATGGGTAAAAAGAATCTCTGCCCTGTGGATGCCAGTACCACACTTTCCACAAACATAAAAGGAAGAATACTGGCTTTAAAATGAGTGATGTAAAAATGGGAGTCCACAAAAACATGCTTCAAAGACACATCATAGCAAATTTGTTTAACTTTCCAAGAATCCACCATCTACCCATTTTTTTTACAATAACGATTAATGAAATTGCTTGACATATGCCATCATTTCAAATAGAACTTGTTTCTAATTTGTGTCAGAAATAGTGACATGAATCTCATGCATTTAAAAAAACACCAAGTTCTTCTATTATTTGGTAAGTGGGGGAAAATCAGTAGCAGGCTGAGTTTAATTGATTTTATCTAAGTGGATTCTAATTGTGAATAAAAAGAACAATATTTACCTTTAAAAAAAACACACATACACTCAGCCAGATGCGGTGGCTCAAGCCTGTAATCACAGAACTTTGGGAGGCCAAGGTAGGTGGATCACCTGAGGTCAGGAGTTCAAGACCAGCCTGACCAACATGGTGAAACCCCATCTCTACTAAAAATACAAAAAATTAGCCAGGCATGGTGGCAGGTACCTGTAATCTCAGCTACTTGGGAGGCTGAGGCAGGAGAATCACTTGAACCCAAGAGGTGGAGGTTGCAGTCGGCAGAGATTGCACCATTGCACTCCTGCCTGGGCAACAAGAGCAAAACTCTGTCTCAAAAACAAAACAAACACAAAAAAACTCACACTCTTTTTGGGGATCTTTTTTGTGCTTTCTGTCACATCTTTCTTTTAAAAGAACAGAAGACAAGAGAAAGTCAGAGAAGGTCGAGAACTTTTACAATTACAGCACAAAATAGAAATCCTTAAGTGGTCCCCATATGTCACTTAGGGACTCTGGGCCTTTAACCTTTCTTCTTTCTTTTTTTTTTTTAATGGAGTATTGCTCTGTCACCAGGCTGGAGTGTAGAGGCGCAATCTTGACTCACTGCAACCTCTGCCTCTTGGGTTCAAGCGATTCTCCCGCCTCAGCCTCCTGAGTAGCTGGGATTACAGTTGCCCACCTCCACGCCGGGCTAATTTTTTGTATTTTTAGTAGAGACCTGTTTCACCATGTTAGCCAGGATGGTCTTGAACTCCTAACCTTGTGATCTGCCCACCTCAGCCTCCCAAAGTGCTGTGATTACAGTGTGAGCCACGTGCCCGGCCTAACCTTTAAGTGAAAGAAAGATAATCACAAGTATATCTTTTTTTAACTTTCAAGTATGACATGATATACATGAAAGAGAACACAATCCCCTAAATCTTATAAATGTTAGGAGTCACTGGTAATAGAAAATGTAGTTCAAAGCAGTTATTTTGTATACATGGACACATGAAGGGGGAATAACACACACTGGGCCTGTCACGGGCTGGGAGAGGGACAGCATCAGGAAGAACAGCTAACGGATGCTGGGTTTATACCTGAGTGATGGGATGATCTATATGGCAAACCACCATGGCACATGTTTACCTATGAAACAAACCCACACATTCTGCCTATGTACCCCTGAATTTAAAATAGAAGTTGAAGAAAAAATAATAAAAATAGAAATAAACAATTATTTTAGACAAACACAGTACAGATTTGGTTGAATAAATAAAACTATTAGAGTCTTCTCTGAACTAAAATTAGCAATCCAGAAAAAGGTATTTTAGTATTTTAGTGCCTCTGATATTTAAGCAAATAATCATTATATCATTTATCTTTTTAATTAATTATCCTGATAAATAAGCTTTTGAAGAACAGACTCAAAGAAAACTCCTATCAGTAACTCACAGGAGCTGGCAATGACAATTGACAAAATAATTTTTTTAGAAAGAAAGGTTAAAATCAAATATCAAAAGACTGGCTTAAGAAAGCAGGAATGATTCATATTTTACCAGTTAAACTGGAAGTGAATTACATATTAAAATTCCAGCCATTTTCAATTAAAAATATAAGTTTGGCGAAATTGTGACCATAACCACAGAGGGACCAGTAACTCTCATGCTTTTATATCTGATTTAAGCCATGTATTACTTTTGGAGCTTTGCGATCTTGAGAAAGTTACATTATTTATGCCCCTCTGCCAATAAAAATAAAGAGTTGGACTAAATATTTTCTATGGTCCCTAATAAATATAAAATGTTCACAAATTTATTTCTCCCTGGAAATTAATTCTACCTTTATTTGGATAACCCCTGACCCTACATCCTGTACCCTCTTCTCTTAAAGATTATTAACTCTGGCTGGGCGCACTGGCTCACACCTGTAATCCCAGCACTTTGGGAGGCAGAGGCAGGTGAATCATTTGAGGTCAGGGGTTCAGGATAAGCCTGGCCAACAAGGTGAAACCCCGTCTCTACTAAAAATGTCAACAAAAAAAAATTATCCAGGCATGGTGGTGGCCGCCTGTAATCCCAGCTACTGGGAGGCTGAGGCAGGAGAACTGCTTGAACCCAGGAGGCAAAGGTTGCAGTGAGTCAAGATCACACCACTGCACTCCAGGCTGGGCGACTGAGTGAGACTCCGTCTCAAAAAAAAAAAAAAAAAAAAAGATTATTAACTCAAATACGTACATGCATAAGATTCTTGGTTGAACACAGGCCACTGGAATGAGAAGCTTGCATGAGAAGCTCCTGAAACACCAGCTCTGGAGCCTGACTTCCCCAGGCAAAGCAGAAAAAGAGGTCAAAACTCACCTGCAGCAGGCCCTTTACATTTGAAATATTTCCTGGGTTTCTGCAAGCCCTACAGACAGCTGATATTTCAAGGGCAGTGATTCTCCTCTCCTATCATGCTCATTCATTTTTGTTTCACTAAGTACCAAACATTTTCAAAGAAAAGGATAACCAGCACCTATAAGCTCCGTCTCAGTGAACAAATCACTTCTTTACGAAGATCTCACCACGTGCTTTCACACATCATTTCTCTCTGAAGTTAAAGGTCAAAGAATAAAACCTCCATCTCATAGTATAAAGCAATGGTTTGGTCAAGCTTTAATGTCCACCTTTACTCCATGACTCGTAGACTGTCACTGAATCTTGAGACACAAGCATTTCGTCAATAAGGAGAGCGACAGAAAACACCTCAACTACACGGCAGAATCACTCTTAAAAAGGCTAATGCGTCCCTCCTTGGATACAGCCTCCAGCCACTGGAACTTCTATTTAGATTTGCAAATAGTTAACCCACAGAAGTAATCACAGAATTATTAAATGTCAACATTTCTGTTCTTGGTCTGATGGTTTCACTGTCTCCTGTGTTCAGTAGGACTGTCACTGTAGCAATATGCTTTTTTTGTGGCCTTTCTTTATCTATTCTACTGACTTACTTCGGCATCTTAAGAAAAGTAATCTATTGAGAAAGATCTTGAGGAAAGAACTTAATAAACTAGATTTCTATCTCTTGCCTGATAACAAAATGAAATGGCAGATGGAGCAAATGTTTAAAGGTACAAAATAAAATCACCAGAAGAAAAGATGAGCAAATATTTTTATAATTTTGCTTTACAAGTATGACACCAAATCCAAAAATTATAATGAAAAAGTTGATACATTTGAGTTCATAAAAATTGAAAATTCCTGTAAAGGCAAAAAAAAAAAAAAAAAAAATCCACCACATTGGGATAGGGGGAACCAGGATAAGACATTTTGGTATATCACAATAGATAATAGGGTATAAAAATCAAGTAGAAAAAAATAACCCAATTCTTTAAAATACCAAAAGTAATAAAGCAACTATTTAAAGAAAATAAATAATAAAAATATAAAACATTCACCTTCATTGAAAAAATCAAAGAACTACAAATCAGTCTCTTTCTACCCAACAAAATGACAATTTAAAAGATTGATAATCACAAGTGTTGACAAACACATGAGGAGAGATAGACTCTTTCACACTGTCTTCACAGAAGTGTGAGTTCCTTTCTTAAAGGTTATTTCAATGAATCTACCTAAATTCAAAGTGTGCATATTACCACTCTTCCAATTCCATTTCTATTATCTGCTGGAAATATTCACAAGGATATGCACACAGAGATATTTATTGTAACAGTGTCTGGAACTGCGAAAATTTACAAATAGCCTAAATTTCTGTTTATAAATAATGGAGCAAATACAATAAAATTTGGTAAATCCAAACAACATAAAGTACTATCCAATTATTTTAAAGTTATACAGATCCATCACGGGAATATTTACTCTTTAAAGCCTTCAGCCTCCATGCAAGCAGTTACCCTTACACAGAGGCCACCATGCTATGAGGAATCGCAACTATTCTGTGCATAGAGACCACATGGGGAGGTCCTAAGACTTCATGAGGAGAGAGAAAGATGCCTGGCTAGCATAATGCCCCAACCCTTGCTGTTCCAATTCTAAGTCACCACCTAACTGCAGCTGCATGAAAGACCCTGAATCACACAGGTCCAGTCAAGCCTTTCATGGACTCCTGACACATCAAAAACTATAAGAGATTTTTGAGCCTACAGAGCTGATGACCAGGTGCTGAACAGAGATGAATTTATCAAGTTGGTCACACAAACCAAGATGGCTCCCTGCCCACATAAGGAAGCATGCTTGCCCTTCACCTTCTCCCAGATTTTATGCCATCATCATTCCCCAGGTAAAGTGTGCATCTGGCCAACTTCATTCTGAGGTAAAAACCTGGTTGTTCAACACTTTACTGGAGAAAGGGAGAAGTCTGAAAACTAATCCACACACACAGTGCTATGGAGATATGGGTGGTGTGATGCCCATCTCTGGTAAATGCACAGAGTTCAGGCACAAAGGTTTATGTAAGTCCACTCCTAATCTGCAGGGTGGAGAAACTGACTTTTGATTATACACACTAGTTTTATGGTTATAAAGAATATTAAGAAATCTGTAAGGAAAAAAAAAAACAGGTCAAGAGAACCTTTCTGTACTTCCAGAAAGTAAGGAAGTGCTAAACACATACAAACACAGACATGTTAAAGGGTCACAGAAATTAACTGCCAAGTGGCCATGGCTGGAACAAAATGAGCAAAAACATAAAAAAACTGAGTACTGGGTTATAATTCAAAGTATGACATACACATTAATGAGTCCATACTGAAAAAGACTGAATAAATAAATATAAGGGGGAGAACAAATTTCCAATTCAGAAGAATTCCAAATGATTTATGCAGATACTCCACCATCAAGGAGGTGGAATGTAACTCTCTACCCTTTAAGGTGACTTCCTTCTAAAAGTACAGTATGGAAAGGGACAAAAAAGAGTTTCTTTACAGCAAAGAAACCTGAAAATGACTACCTCAGCCAGGTAGTCAAGGTTAACATCATCAATGAGAAGACATATTAATAGCAGATACTCTTGAAATGATGTGCTAAGAATGGCATTTTACCGTCTATCACGTGCCTCCCAAAAATACATCAGTCAATTATAATCATGAGAAAAACATCAGACAAATCCCAGTTGAAGGACATTCCACAAAATACATGACTCATACTCTTCAAAACTGTCAAGGTCATCAAAAACAAGGAAAGTCTGAGACGCTTCGCCAAGAAAAGCCTAAGGAGACATGACAACTCAGTGTAATGTGGTATTCCTGGATGGGTACTGGAACAAAAAAACAAAAAAGACATTAGGGAAATAACTAGTAATTCTGAATAAAGTATGAACTTTAGTTAATAATCATATATCGCTGTTGATTCATTAGTTGTAACAAATGTACCTTACTAATGTAAGATGTTAATGACAGAAGAATTGGGTATAGGGTATATGGAACTCTGCATGAGCCTCACAGCTTTTCCATCAATCTAAAACTATTCTCAAAAAGTATATTTATTGAAAGGAAAAAGAAAAAAGAGAGAGAAGAGAAGCAGGCATGAATCCATATTATTCTACCCAAAAATTTCCATTTCATTTTTAAAATGTTGATCTCCTGTCTCTCTCTCTCTCTCTCCTCTCTCTCTCTCTCTCTCTCTCGCCCACAGTGATCCTTCCATCTCAGCCTTTCCAATAGCTGGGACTATCGGCACATGCCAACATGCCCAGCTAATTTTTGGTATTTTTGGTAGGGACAGGCTTTCTCCATGTTGCCGAGGCTGGTCTTGAACTCCTGAGCTCAAGCAAGGCCACCTCAGCCTTCCAGAATGCTGGGATTATAGGTGTGAGCCACCCCAGCCTGACCCTATGTTCTTTTAATTATTTTAAATGCATTTACACACTCAAGCCAATATATGTATATAACTGAGAAATGATTCTATATACAATTTGTTTCATCTTTTTGCACATAATACTATTTTGTAAACATTGTTTTATTTTATCAATAAATCTTTTAACATATACAGGTCGATCTACAGGCTGGGACATGGAAATATATAAATCACAAACAGAATTAAATGAAAAAGGCAAACTGAACTTTCACTTTATACATTTCATCAATGCATGATTTTTCAAAATCCACAATGTGCAGACATTGTTTTCACATCATTTCCCTCTCTGTGACGGACACTGTGGTGGGCTGCCTGGACTCCCCTTCAGAGATGAAGGTACTGCTCCTCCAGCTGCTGGGAGTGGTCCCCTGTAGGGATTATCTCAGCTAAGACAGGCACTTAGCCCAAAGTCTCTTCTTCCTGGGGCAGCTTGCTCCCTCCTAAACCACTCAAGGGTCTCACACTAGTTTAAGAAGGTCCATAGAGTGGGCGTGGCCTCTAATGAGCACCACATCCAGTGAGCCTTGCAGCTCACCTTCACCGTCTGCACAGCCCTACTTCCTTGCCTTGCCTTTCACAGCTGCATAGCTGCCAATGAGCATCACATCCAATGAGCACTGAAGCTCACATTAATCCTCTGTACAACCCTAATTCCTTGTCTTGCTTTCCATAGGTGATGATCTCAAGAGCATACTCTCATGAAATCCCAGGCATGCTCATTTCCATCTAAGAATCTGTTTTCCAAGAAACCCAACTTGTGACACTCCTTTCTTTTGATCTGCCAGCTCAGAGAAATAACTTTGACTACTACATTTCCCAAGTTCCCAGACTCCAAGCATCAGGCCAGGATAAGCCAACAGGAAAGAGAACACTGGAGGGTAGGAGGAAGGGAGAAATCAGAACGTATCTACCTTGTCCTCCCTGCTCCAGGTGGGACCCGTGCACTGGCTGCATCTCCCCCAGGGTCCCAGCTGCTACAGCGAAGCCTAAGCTCCCAACTCTGGTTTCACCACCTTTTTATTTTGCCCTTCCTGCTCTCCAGGTGGTAGTGGCTTGCTTCCATTACTCTTCTCAGGGTTGTCTCAGGGTCCCACCATTCCCTGTTTGACCATTAGCTCTTCCAACACTTGTGGTATTTGTTTCCTATATTAAATTATTTTGATTAAGTTAGTGAGTGTGAGCTTAGTTTTTCTAATTGGACTCTGACTAACAGTAAATAATCAGACCAAGATAGATAAATACATGGTTGGATGGATAGATAGACAGACAGACATCCCAAGGCACAATCTAAACTAAATTTAATATAGGCAATGAATTCTCCATTTTGAGGGTTATCCTGTTTTCCAATTCTCAAATCTCTTTGATGCAAAAAAATATTTTAGCTAGATCTTGCTTTAGTTGGATTTCAAAAAAAAGAAAAAGTGTCCCCCCAATCCTGAAAATAGTTGGTCTCTTTTGCAGCAACTATCAAGATATGTCATTAAATAAAAGTAATAATAAATTACTTTTGAAAAGAATTGTAAAGTTGAGTTCAGCTCATAAGACAGGAAAGGGAGGAAAGCAGCTTATTAATGATGCAGAACAGCTCTTTCTGCCCTCAGGCAGAGGACCCAACAGATGGACTGAAAGGAAAAGCCTTATAAATCTTATCCAAAAGACATAGTTTTTCTTGCCTAGGCAAGTATCTTACCTATGCGGATAGTGAGTCAGAGACGAAAAACAAAGGGTGGAAAGAACATAATCTGCAGTTAAGTTTCTGTAGTTTAATTGTTGTTTTATTCTGAAATAATTTTTGGAATATAGTCATTCGAGCACCTTGTGTTTATCCTTGAAAGATGGGCTCAGTAGAAACAAACAAAAAGACACCTAAACAGAGGATTTCTAGTAATTCTTCCTGCAGACAGGAAATGGGAGACATAAATCACCACCTAATTTCTGTAAAGGCCTAGTATTTATTCCCACCACAATTACAGTAACAACTTAAAGACAGAATTTTAAAATTGGTAAGGAAGGGGAATGCTCAGGTGCAGGGCCTGGGGCTGGAGTTGTGCAGGGCTCCAGCTTGTGTTTGCAGCTGCCTAGGAGACCTCACTACCTGGATGGCCCACGGGTACTGCAACTCATTAGCCCCATCCACCACTGACCCGGTGGCCAAAGATAGGGAATTTTTCAATTTGAGACTAATTGCAGGGTTCGAGTTGACCAGCATTCATAGGAATGAAGACAAACACAGAGACGGTGTGTCTAAGAAACTTTGAAAGGTGTACACCACCTGACTAAAGCATTTTTTATTTATTTAATATTTTTTCATTATATTCCTGTCCTCCTAGAAGGGAAAGGCATGATTACACTAACTGAGCTAAAATGTTTACTAGCAGATGCCCAGTCATCTTATCACATCTTAAAACCATGGTGGGACGTCTTCTGGTATTACAACACGTTAATCATGTTGCTGCTGGTGGGCGTGCTGCGTGGAGCTCTCCAGCTGACGCAGAGCAGGGTTCTGCCCTGTCTCCATACAAAGTGGAATTTGACAATCACTGCGCCGTGCCTTGGGACATCCCGAAAGCCAACATAAACACATCCTTTAATCCTGGAACATGACTTTCCACTCCCACTCCGAATCCAGAATGACCTCCAGTGACAGCAGCACTCCCACATCAATGCCATCTGTTACAAGAAACAGCTCCATTGGTTTGCAAAGTTTTTTCCCTGCCTGGTGCTCTTGCACACAGTCTTCTTTGCAGCCTGCAGGAACTTTTGGCTTCACTCCCCCAGTACTAGTTCCAGGCTTGAGCATTTTGTGGCCATCATTTACAAGAGCTTCAGTTCTCCATGGACCACCTGCACCCTGTCAGAAACGGTAGCTGAGCAGTCATGAGGCCCCTGAAACTCTCTGAGTCCAAGATTTTGCTTTCGTCCTCATGATGTTCAGCTGACACAGATTCCAGCAAGCAGTCATTGTCCTACCCGCAGCCGGGTTTGGAGTCAGCTGGCATAGAAAGTCCAACTTCCAGTGGTCGGGACAAGAAGGAGGGGCAACAGGTTAAAGCCATCTCTGAAAAATGAGAAGATCTGGCATGCACATGGAACAGAAGGACATCATTTATAGAGTATATCTGAAGTGGATAATAGTCCAAGTCATTTTGTTTGTGCTCATCATAACTTATGTCCCGTATTTTTTTAACCTACATCACTCTTGAAATTGACTGTTCAGTTGATGTGCAGGTTTTTATAGGATATAAGCACTATCAGTGTGTCCATTCCTTGGAAGAAATCTTTAAGCTTCTGGCTTCGTTTTATGTCACTCTGGATATACTCTATGGTCTGACCTCCTCCTACAGGGTGTGGTGGATGCTGAGGAGTTCCTTGAAGCAATATTCCTTTGAGGAGTTAAGAGAAAAAGCAGGCTGGGCGTGGTGGCTCACGCCTCTAATCCCAGAACTTTGGGAAGCTGAGGTGGGTGGATCACAAGGTCAGGAGTTTGAGACCAGCCTGACCAACATGGTGAAACCCTGTCTCCATTAAAAATACAAAAATTAGCTGGGCATGGTGGCACGTGCCTGTAGTCCCAGCTACTCAGGAGGCTGAGGCAGAAGAATCACTTGAACCCAGAAGGTGGACGTTGCAGTGAGCTGAGATCGTGCCACCGTACTCCAGCCTGGGCAACAAAGCAAGACTCCATCTAGGAAAAAAAAAAAAAGGAGAGAGAAAAAGCAACTACAGTGACATCCCTGATGTTAAGAATGACTTTGTCTTCATCCTTCATCTGGCTGATCAGTATAATCCTCTTTATGCCAGACACTTCTCCATATTCCTATCAGAGGTCAGTGATCTCAAACTGAAACAGATCAACCTCAATAACAAATGGACAGTTGAGAAACTGAAACATAAGCCTGGGAAAAATGCCCAGGACAGGATAGAACAGCATCTTTTTATGCTCAACGGTCTTCCACACAATGTCTTTCAGTTCACTGAAATGGAGCTGCTAAGCCTGGAGCTGATCCCGGAGGTGAAGCTGCCCTCTGCCATCTCACAGGTGGTCAACCTCAAGGAGCATCATGTGGACCATTCATCTCTGGTAGTAGACCATCCTGCACTGGCTCTTTTGGAGGAGAATTTTTAAATCCTGTGCCTGAAGTTTCCTGAAATGGCAAAAATCCCACGCTGGGTATTTCACCTGAAGAATCTGAAGGACTGGTATGTTTCCTCTGTGTGGGGAACCTTTTCTCTGCCACACAGGGAGGCTGTGTTCTCCCTGAACTGTTGAGTACTATGCAGTTGGAGGGCTTTCGGGACTTAAAAAGTCTGAGGACCCTCTACTTGAAGAGCAGCCTCTTCCGAATCCCACAAGTCATTCCAGACCTCCTGCCTTCACTGCAGAAATTGTTTCCTTGATAATGAGGGAAGCAACTGGTTGTGCTAAACAACTTGAAAAAGATGGTCAATGCAAAAAGCCTAGAACTGATCAACTGCGACCTGGAACACAGTCCATACTCCATTTTCAGCCTGAATAATCTGCATGAGTTAGACCTAAAGGAAAATAGACTGTGGAAGAGATCATTAGTTTCAGCGTCTTGGGAATCTTTCCTGCTTCAAGTTATGGCACAGTAACATTGCTTTTATTCCTAGATGAATTGAGGCATTATCTAACCTAGAGCAGCTATTTTGGGGTCATAATAATATTGAGACTCTGCCCTTGCAGCTTTTCCTATGCAGCAAGCTACATTATTTGAATCTAAGCTATAGCCACTTGCCCTTCATTCCAGAAGAAATCCAGTATCCGAGTAATTTGCAGTACTTTGCTGTGACCAACAATAATATTGAGATGCTACCAGATGGGCTGCTTCAGTGCAAAAAGCTGCAATGTGTACCTTTGGGAAAAAATAGCTTGATGGATTTGTCCCCCTCACACGGGTGAGCTGTCAAACCATACGCATCTGGAGCTCATTGGTAATGACTGGAAACGCTTCCTCCTGAACTGGAAGGATATCAGTCCCTAAAACAGAGCTGTCTGATTGTTGAAGAGAATTTGCTCAATACTCTTCCTGTAACAGAATATTTACAGATGTGCTCAGACAGATGTTGACCTAATGAAAAGAGACCCATATTTCAAAATTATTTTTTAAAAGTATGCTCCAGGACTTTAAATAAAAAGTAAATTTTTCTAAGTTCATAAAGATGAAAATGGGTATTATGAAAAAATTAGTAATTGATACACGAGTTTATAATTAGAAAGGGAACACAATTTTGGAAATGCATCACTTCTTCATGTACATATTAAGGTTTAAGTCAACTTAATCGTATTCAATAATCATTTGGAGAAGGAATCTTAAAATGATATTTATAAGAACATTGATATCAACTTTTTTCATTTTTCTTCTAGTAAATGTTTCTTGAACAAGTGCTATGTACATTTTCATCATTGTTAACTGGAGAACTATCAAGGTATTTTTAAAAATACCATAATATCACAATTTTTACATGGTATCCAAGAGAAGTTTTGAAGACGCTAAAAGTGTTCCACGCATCTGTATTGTCACTGTGAAAGTGACTAGCTATGTGCCACTTCACAGCACTATGGATGTGGCCAATGTGATTGAGGAACTAAACTTTTTGCTTCATTAAACTTTAATTAATTAAATTTTAATTTAAATAGCCACATGTAGTTAGTGGTTATCATCTTGGAATGAACAAGTCTATGAACTTAAAATCTAGCAGAAAAAAAAAATACAAAGTAATCAATTAAAAAAAAGATAGTGTGCTCTTCTTTTTTCAGGTTGCCTTTGTTTGTGCCACTAAAGCTATTATAAAATGACTTTTCCAAAAGTAAATCAGACCTTGTATTGTCACTAAGAACAAAAATGAAAAAGAAACCAACCAAACAAAAATATTTCGGTGATTTCCCATTGTTCTTTTTCTTTTTTCGAGACAGTCTCGCTCTGTCACCCAGGCTGGAGTGCAGTGGTGCCATTTCGGCTCGCTGCAACCTCCACCTCCCTGGGTTCAAGCAATTCTGGTGCCTCAGCCTCCTGAGTAGCTGGGATTACAGGTGTGCACCATCACAACTGGCTAATTTTTGTATTTTTAGTAGAGATGGGGGTTTCACCATGTTGCCCAGGCTAGTCTTGAACCCTTGGACCAAGTGATCTGCCCGCCTCGGCCTCCAAAGTGCTGGAATTATAGGCATGAGCCACCACGCCCAGCCTACAATTGGTCTTAAAACAAAATACAAAATCCTACCTGGAGATGGCTCTGGCAACATTTCCTACCTTGTCCCCATTACACTCCACTCAGCACTGCACAGCAGCCATCCCGGCCTCCTCCGAGCTCTAGGTTGGACTGTGTCGTCTCCCATCCCAGGGCCTTTTCCCCTGCTGCCGCCTTATCCCATAATTTTCTTCTGCTCGCCTGTCACTTCCCAAGAAATGCCTTCTCAGACCTCCTGGACAAGGCCAATTCCCCCTCACTGTTCCCTCTCTAACTCCTGCACAGTTTCTGGGCTGCACTAAGCAACTTGAGATATTTTTGTGTAATTCTTTGATAAATATCTGGTCCCCTCAAAATAAAACCAAAAAACAGAGAGTAAGTAAACTTTCCCTTTGACCATTTAGCCCCCAGCCTCTTGTACCAGACTGCCCACACAGTAGAAACTCTACGTATTTGTTAAATGTTACAAACCATAGCAATTACGATATTAAACCCTGATCTGGCATCTACTATCAGACACTCTTCTCATTAGTTTATAAATATAAATCCATGTAACCCTCAAAACAAAACTATGAGGTACCTACTATTATCCGTATTTAATAGGCAATGAAGCTACAGCACAGAGAAGTTAAGGGACCTGCCCAAAGACACAAAGCAATTATTGACAGAGATGTAATTTATACTCCAGCAGTCTGGCTCCAGAGTCTGGCCCTTACCCACTAAGCTTTATGGCCTCTACAGGATTAAGCAGAAATTGAGTGGTTCTAGGGCAGGGAGATGGTGCCAAAGAGCATCCAAGGAATGTCTGATTTGAGGACACATTGAGTTGGGTCTTGGGGGTGCCTGCCATTGGGTAGAGAAAGGAGAGGTTAAAAAAAAAAATCACTCTGGGGTGGGCGTGGTGGCTCATGCCTATAATCCCAGCACTTTGGGAGGCTGAGGCAGGTGGATCACCTAAGGTCAGGATTTCAAGACCAGCCTGGCCAATGTCATGAAACCCCATCTCTACTAAATATACAAAAATTAGCCTGGCGTGGTGGTGTGTGCCTGTAATTCCAGCTATTTGGGAAGCGGAGACAGAAGAATTGCTTGAACCCAGGAGGCGGAAGTTGCAGTGAGCCACCGCACTCCAGCCTGGGTGACAGAGCAAGACTCCATTTCAATTAAAAAAAAAATATCACTCTGGAGGTAGAAAACAGATATAATCTGTACAACGTGTGTTTGGAGAACCACACAAGGCTGAGCGGACAGTCTCGGAAGGCGTGTTTCAGAGGTGTGGAATGCTGGAGAGAGACATGCATCCTCAGTCCTTTTTTGACTCTCTAAATTGGGGCAGAGTGCCATCAGAGCAGCAGTTGACTGAAACAAATCTGAGCCCTCCAAACTCCTAAATACAAAGTATGCAGATAATACATCCATGTCCATACAATATGTGGGACACTGAGTCCCACTGAGGTATGGGAGGTAGGGCAGACACTCCCAGGACAACAAGTTTGCTCCCTCCTACCTCACAGAACTGTACCCATTAAAGGAGATAAGTGTTTAGCATAGGGCCAGACACACAAATAGGTATGCATGTATTTAACAAATAGTAAATACAAATAGGTACGTATGTATTTAACAAACACACATAGCACTTACTACCAGCAAGGGTCTACTCTTAGTGGTTGACAAATATTAACTCATAAATGAGTGAACACATGTGTCACAGACTTTCAGCATGCCTACAAATGGATGATACTATTCATGGTGAGCCCTACAGTAATTAAGGTCTACTGTTATCCTGAGTGTGGGAAATAAAAACTAATCTCAGCTTAGGAGTATATATTTTCTCATCGTGTGTTGTGGCAGTCCCAGAAAAATTCTGAGCAGAAACATAATGCAGAGAAGTTATTATTTTAGAAAAGCTAGTAATCTAACCATGAGAAAGAAACATGAGCAAGAGAGATGAAGCTGAGGAATGAATAAAATGGAAAACAAACATGTACCAAAAACTGGAAATTCTTGGGGACTGAGAATGTCTAAACTATGCATAGAAATAGTTTCAAAGATTATCTATTGAGTTGAGGATACTAAAATAAATGTCTCAAAATCCTACTTATGAAAAGTAATTAGAAAGCTATCAATGGTAAAATTTCATAATGGAATATAAATGAAAAAAGGCAACAGAATAGTATGCACAAAGTGATCTCATCTGTGTGTGTTTTGGTTTTTTTTAAAGTAATACACACAGAAAAATCCTGGAAGGGAAAAAACCCAAAAGCAAACAATAAGATAAAAGCAATTTTTATTTTCTTCTTTATATTTTTTTATATTTTCTGAATTTTCTGCAATAGGTAGTATTTTTATAACAAGGGGGGAATATTATAAGCTCTCAATACGAATATTTTAGAACTAAAATGAACCCATCTAATCCAACCCCTCATATTACGGTTAAAGAAACTGAAAGTCAAAAAAAGAGAGTAACTGTTCAAAGGTCGCATAGCAAATGATTCTTGTGACTCAAGTTTAGACTCTTTATGTGATCCCTGTCTCTGAAGACCTTTGCTTGAATCATTCCATAACACTCAATATTCTTGGAAAGTTTCTAAGAGATAACAAATGTATAAATACTTATATACGTCAACATTCTTCACATTTACCTCCTTTTTGCTAATTAGTAAGGTATTTAAATAAATCATGTACAAGTAGAGTTTTTTCCTGCTTATTTCCCTGACTAATTCAAAAGTAGGTAAGACCAACAGAATCTATTCATAATGCTCCTAAACCACTCTGTTCCCACATGAATATTTCATTCACCTGTTTCCTCCTCTCCCAGAGATTCTAATCGAAGTGGTGCTGCTGAGTGGCACTTTACAGGAGGCTAGTGTGTTTGGATGATGAAGTATTATGGAATAAACTCTGTGCCAAGGACATTTAACCTGATTTAACATCACCTGAAAAAGCATTGGTATAAGATTCCTTTGTTTTGGTTTTGTGTCAAGTATACCGCTGATTATTGAGAAAGGATTGCAATGGAAACTCTGAATTGAAGAGTTCCTTTGATGGTGCGATGGAAAGCACCATCTACATGATATTCTGATAGATGGATGGCTGAATTGGAAAAACAACAATGTTATCAGGTAAAAGCAAAGACAGAAGATTGGCAAGGCTAACGGCATTAAAGAGCAATTAAAGGACAAGCCAGTGCAGAGTAAAGGAAGGCAATTAAATTATAAGCAACAAATGAGAGCACAGGCAGGTTCCTGAAAGATGGAGACTGCACATGCGGAGGGAGGAGACTATGCAGTGCTCTGTGCACGCAAGAGCAATGGGGCTACTTGGACCAATGTGCTGCTGAGGTTCACGGATGGAAAAGGGCCAAATGCAACCAGTGGTAGCACCAGTTCAACCCAATGCAGCCACGGCTGAGGTCATGGAGAACCACTGAGTTTTTTCATTTTGTTTTATGTTTCTAATCACAACATCATGTATGAAGTCCATGGCACAGCGAGGGTTAACTAGAATTCCCAGCTACAGAAATTCCATGTGCAGTGCCTTCTGTACCATCTCATAGCCTTATGGAGTGCTGATCCTCAAACTTAATTGTGCAGACAAACCTCTGAGGATCTATGAAAATGCAAATCTTGGTTTGGTAGGTCTGGGGTGGGGCCCAAGATTCTGCATTTCTTACAAGTTCTAATGCTGATATGTCAGTCTGCAGGCCACACTTTGGGTAGTGAGGATGTAAAGTGCCTTCTAAGTAAGGAAAAATAAAAAATTCACAGTCACATTGAAGCTCATCAACAATGAGAAAAATAACCACTTATTCAGGGCACATTATGCACCATTTTGTACACGTTGTATGATTTACTTCTCATAACACACTCTGATATATTTTGTCTCTATGCTA
This sequence comes from Ateles fusciceps, assembly GCA_036589455.1. NCBI lineage: Eukaryota > Metazoa > Chordata > Mammalia > Primates > Atelidae > Ateles > Ateles fusciceps. The sequence goes on from JAZHEH010003259.1 coordinate 10,392,495, forward strand.
TAGTTGTGGAAGCTGATATTTAGGAAACTCTTTTGTCTATATGCAAACAACTAGTAACAGTACCAGGATTTAAACCTGATTTTGTTTGACTCCAAAACTATTCACCAATAAACCACAGAGATGAGATTAACAGAATTCTTAATTTTGTGATCTTGAAAAATCCCCAAAATTTCTCTAAGCCATGATTTTTTCATCTCTAACATGGGAACGGATAATGGCAGAGCTGTGGTTTGGACCAATGAGGTCGGAGATGTAAAAGTATTTTGAAATCTATAAAAGAATGTAAAGATACAATCATTGTAAGTAGGTTTTCACTCTCCTCTCCCTAGTTCTTGAGAGTTTGTCTGCAGGTTCTAGCAGAGCAGTGTAGCTACTCATATACCCTTGATCAAAGGCTGGTCCTCCTCTATTGGAGATGGTTGCCCTCTTCAACTGAGTGCACATCTTTGGGAGGGGACACACGTGGAGCAGTGAGGGAGGACAGGGACACCCGCCTAGCCAGCCAGATCAGCCAAATCAGCCCGGGTGATCAATAGGGTGATAGATGTCAAAGCCAGATCACCCTCACATCCCCTAGTTCTTATAAATGTTACTGAATGTACACCTTTCCTAAAAGCATATATTCACAAAATTTTTTTTATAAGGATCCCATTATACTTCTAAAATTTACTGACAACCCCAAGATGCCTTTTCAGATGACTATGGACATTCTTCTTTAAAACCACACCAAAATTCTAAAAGTATTAATTTCTTAAATGGCCAGTTGCTCTGAAGCAGAGAACGGGGGCAAGATGGTTTACCTCTCAAATGGACAAGTGTTGGACAGCTGGAGTCAGTCTCCATGGAGATTATCTTGGATAACAGATTTCTTCTGGGGAATAGCTGAGTTTGTGTATTTTGCTTTTGAAAACTCTGCTTCAGCAAGATGTGAAAAAAGAAGCAGCTATGGAAACTCATCTGATTCCAGATATGATGATGAAAGAGGGCCACCAGAATGGGTAGAATCAATCATCCACATGGCCCCAGTCCTCCTCTAACGGCTGGTGGATGAGAAAGGAAAATGTCTCTTCCAAGAAGCAGACAACTGGACATGCGCATTCACAGCAGAAGGAAACCATCAAGAAGTGGAGGGCCAGCCATGCTGGAGCAGTAGATGAATATGTGTGTCTAAATAAGGACCACTCTGTGTCCTCACAAATGAATGAGGTCATGCTGGGAATTCCCTTTCAGGGAACTGGCTGACTGACATGCAGTTCCATAAATGCACATGTCTATCTCATTATCTTTTTTGTATCGTTTATTAAAGTATTAATACAGTTTCAATAAGTAAATATTTTAGGTTGTAAAATGGACTCCTCATCTTCATATTAAATTCATAAAAAAACTGAATCTGAAGAAAAAAACAAAGTCTGTGTATTTAGCACCGTTAGTGTCACCTTTTCAACTTCAGAAATACTGTTCATTGGTAATTTGTTCTCATTTATAAATCACCTTGTATTTATTTCGATAGTATGCATATATCTGTGCTCCTGAATTAATTTTTATCTTTAATATATGTGTCTTACAAAAAAATTATGGCATAAAAATGGAAAAGACATTACTGAACTTTTCATACTGTTACATTAAAATCCTTTAGTCTATCTTGCACTTTGAATGGAAATTATACCAGTGCATAATTTTGTAATATCATCTACTCATCCTTTGGAAATACTGGTTCACTGAGTTCCATCATTCTTCCAAATGTTAACACATGTCATTAAACAACATTAAACAAAAATCACATTCCTCACTATCTTCATCAATTTCGTGTAAGGGTCAGGAAGCTGTGACACTCAAATGGCACAAACAAGTTTTTCAAAATCTAATTTTTGCTTGGAAGCTCAGATTTTATCAGACAACTGACAGCTTCATTGGTTCTCCTTGAAGGGACAAGCTAACATCACTCATTTTTGAGAAAACATGCCAAATAAATAAGTCTCAATAAAAAGTTTGCCAGTTCTTTCAAATAAAAATGGTGTTCCTTGAAAACAATTAGCTAGTTCGGCTTGCAACTTAAACACCTGTACAGCTGCTTTTCCTCTAGAAAACAGTTCTTCAACATGCAGTAGATTTGCTACACCCATACTTCCAATTGTGTCACACAGAATGTAAGATGGGCAGTCTAGGTTTGGGATTATTAAATCTGCTTCACCAAGGACATTCTTATTGCTTCATCTAAGGTGTTCGCTTTAGTGAAATGGCTTTTTTTTTAATTGCAAGTGCATGACTTGTACAATTGGTGCCACTGCAATGACTCCTGCTAAGGTGCCATCACTCCTTCAATACCATGGCATAAAGGTCAACACAGTGAAAGAGCAAATAATGTCTTAATCTTCTTGTTAAAGTAATTTTGAACTTAAGGTCCCCTTGAAAGCTTCTTCAGGGGCCAAATGCTGTGGCTCCCGCCTGTAATCCCAGCACTTTGGAAAGCCAAGGCAGTGGATCACTTGAGGCCAGGAGCTGGAGACCAGCCTGGTCAACATGGCCACACCACGTCTCTACTAAAAATGCAAACATTAGCAGGGCGTGATGGTGGACACTTGTAATTCCAGCTACTCGGGAAGCTGAGGCACGAGAATGGCTTGAACTGGGGAAGTGGAGGTTGCGATGAGCTGAGATCACACCACTGTACTCTAGCCTGGGTGACAGAGTGAGACTGTCTCAAAAACAAAAACAATCGAAAGCCTCTTCAGGACCCCCCCCCCAGGGATCCCTGGGTCACACTTTGAGCACTGCTGCCTTAAATATTTTAGCTCATATTTTGTTCTGTGTTGTCTTTTGCTTATAAATATATCCAGAGTCTATACTCCAAGAATGGTAAGTAAAAATAAATAAATAAATCCAGAGTCACTAAAAAATACTCTTAACCAATGAGACTTTATTTGAAAAAAAATTTCATGATGGTTGTATGTATTTTACTACACAAGTTATTGTGTAACGTCATAAAAAACCACTGAGTTTCTTCTCAGTCCTCTCTCTAACCATAAGAGATCACAGGCCCTAGATGGTTCATCAAGACCCCCCAGATGCTTGCTAATGTCAAAAAAAAAAAAAGCTTTCTAAGGGGGAGGAGGGTTGGGAAACACCTTTAGGAACAAGCTGCTTTCTCAAAAATATTCACCTGAAAACCAAGATAGAGTGATTTTTTTTCAAGACTCTCAGATCACACTTGTGATAGAATGTTTGCCAGTTAAGTCTGTGCAAAGTCCTGAAATAATGGTGAGAAAATGGTCAATCCATAAATGAGATATACTTGTGACGATTCACTGTGACAATTTACTTCCTCCAAAATGACTTTCTTATATGTATAAAAGAGTCTATATAAAACATAGAGATATGTACACATACACATATATGTATATAATACGGAGAACGTGTGTGTGTGTGTGTGTGGTGTGTGTGTGTGTATGGAGAGAGGGAGGGAGAGGGGAGTAAGGGAAAGAAAAGAGAGAGAGAGAGAGACTGAGAGGTGAGAGAAAGAGAGAGGCATGGGGTCTCAGTATATTGCCCAGACTGATCTTAAATTCTGGCCTCAAGTGATCCTCCTGCCTTGGCCCCCTTTAGAGGCATGAGTCAACTCACCCAGCCCAAAATGACTTTCTTTCACAACTCTCTGTTTTTCTATTCCAGTGCATTTAAAAATAAGCCAAGAAAGAAACTCGAACTAAGAAGAAAAACACAATTTCCCAAAAGTATACATACTTTGGAAGCTCACAGAAACAGCTGATTATTCACTTCACACTAATAAAGTGCACTAATTCTGGTTTCCACCCAGGGAAGTCTAGTCACCTGAACTACCAAAGACACATATTACATCTCACTATAGAGGCAATCTTTAGCATCGTCACACCAGAAATTTCTTAGGTTCTGATTACATATTGTTATATTGAACCGGGCAAAGGAGAGTTGGAAACCCAACAGCAGGCCAAGCTTGATGAATAGGATATAACACTGAGCAAATGAATGGGATGGCATTAGCTATTAGTCCATGATAAAAATCTGTAATTAAAAGTCCTTCCAGTTACCATCATCGTCTATTACTTACTAACGGTGTGGCTTTTGCCTATATATTTAGCCCACTGTTTCTAGAAGTGGACTAAATGAACCACCTACATCTGAATAACCTGAGGTACTTGTTTAAAAGTGCAGATTCTTTGGGTCCATTCCAAATCTAATAAACCATATTAGATCGAATGTGGAGCCTAAAAATCTGCTTTAACACCTCCCAGGTGGTATTTATGCACAATAACGTTTTCATGGAAACCTGGCTGAATCCCTGACTGAGCCTCAGCTTCCTTACCTGTAAAGCAGAACTGACTGTCACCATACTTTCCTATTTCACAGTTGTGGAGTACTGAGGATCAATCACAAATATATGAGAAAATGCTTTTTAAAACTGCCAAGTGCTACATAAATGATTATAATCATTTAAACTTCTATCACCTACATTTCTACCTACTCTTCTTCTAAAAACTAAAAGAAGGTAACAATAACTTTTCAAAGACACTACAGATATTATCTTAATTGTAACTAAATCTCAGATAACTAAAATACTCAGAAAATAGAGTCTTCTCGTTAACATTTAACTGAATGTTCTGGTCACTCTTTTGAAAAACCTTAAATGTGTTACTATATTGTCTTTCCTTGGTAAATGCATAATTTAGTTTTTATCTGATGACAAAAGATTTTTGAGTTGGGTCAGAATTCTGAATATTTATGCTTAGAAGAGTAATTTATGTTCTGCCTTGAGCTCATTTGCTAAAAGGTTTCTTGTTCATTTTTTCTTGTTGGGGAATATTTTATGGTTGATGGAGGCATGTTTATTTTAATCAAAAGCAGATCTCTAATTACAAGTTGTATTCCAAAAGCTTATTTGTTCCTAAGTTGTCTGTAACTTAAAATGCCTCTTCCCCTAGCAAGAAAAAAAAGAAGTTATGAATCATGATAAAGCTCTCTGGCTTGTAAAAAAAAAGAGTCATAATATAGATGAAATATATTTGCTGTATCTTAAATATCACACAAATATCTTACAATGGTATTCATCAAACTAGAAAGCAAAATTGAATATGAAACTATTTCATTTGCCTTTAATATTTCTACTTAAGGTAAAGAGTCAGCTAGATGAAGATGAAAACCTGATACAGCCAGGCTTAACGGCTCAAACCTGTAATCTCAGCACTTTGGGAGGCCAAGGTGGGCAGATCACTTGAGGTCAAGAGTTCAAGACCAGTTTGGCCAACGTGGTAAAACCCTGTCTCTACTAGACATACAAAAAAAAAAATTAGCCAGGCGTGGTGGTGCATACCTGTAATCTCAGCTACTCGGGAGGCTGAAGCAGGAGAATCACTTGAACCTGGGAGGCGGACAGAGGTTGCAGTGAGCCAAGTTCATACCATTGCACTTCAGCCTGTGCAACAGAGCAAAACTCCGTCTCAAAAAAAAAAAAAAAATCCGATAGATGAAAATTTCTGTTCTAGAAAGGTTAATGGCCCCCACTTCTTTATTATACTTAACACATAAGGTCTCTCAATGTGACCACCAGGGATTTTCTTCAGAGTCATCATTGGGCAGGAGATGACAAAACTGAGTGTCCAAAGTGAACTAAACAAGTGAAACAGAAGAGAAATGAGCAAAATGTTTTTGAAACAGTAGCTGCATATCCCTGAGAAAAAGACTACATGGAGTGGAAACAGCATGGTGCTGTTTATAAATGGTGCCGGAGAAATACCAGAACACGATTGAAGGCACAAGAAAGGAAGTGCTAGAAAGCAATGCTGAACAAGAGTGCGCCATCTACAAGAATCACAAAGACTGAATTCAGGGTGTGGCAGCAAAGTTACCAAAACCAAAGAGGCCTTGGTGACAGTGAAGGAATGAAGGAGGCCGACTGCCACACTTGGAGTGTTTGTACCTGAGGGAATGTTCACTGACTAGATTTCTGATTCTAAATCCAAGTTATCACCAAGGCACCGTATGCCCTCTTCTTAGGCACACTCACCTTAGTTGGGTATTTCTGTTCATTCACTACCTCCTCTATCTCCCTATACCCAAATAAAAGTATGTCCCAGTTTAAATCTTACCCCTGAATTTATACCCAAGTGTCATCTCTATTTGGATTCCTGACCATCACAGGCCCCATGGGTCCCTGCTTGTGTGTTCAGTCTTCCCATCTTCCCCTTTTCCAAGTCAAAGTGTGGCTCGGTCTAACTAAAATGCAGGACGTTCAGCCAACCAGTTAAAAGCTGACACTGAGTGCCAGGAACCATCTTCAGCCTAATAGTAAATACAACAGTCTTGGGTTCCTAGGAATCCTTTGTGCATGTTATTAGAACATGTGAAACAAACACCATAAGGGACACACAGGACAATTCTCTGGCCTCTTAAGAGGCCTCTTAAGATGCTTTGATTATTTTGAAATAAAATGTTAAACTATGGCTAGACAGATAACACATTTTATAAACCAAAGAGTGATGCCAACTCCAAGTCTGATTAAGAGCAGACACTTAGCTTGAACGTTCTTCCTTCTGTATTCTAGAATTAAGATAACGGATTGTAAGGGAAGGAAAAGAAAGCTAACTGAATTATAATTTTTACACCCAAATCTCAAATAATGCCAGCTTCTGACACTTATAAAGAACTCTTTCAGAGCATATTCTCAGGGCAACTTGAATCTAGACTCCCGGATTGCATTCCTCAAACTTGGCTCAAATAAAACTCTCTACTTACATTAATTTTGCCTCGGTTTTTCTTCTTAGGTCAGCAGGATTCACAATGACTTCCCACCATCGCCTGCTGTTTTTTCTCTAAAATCAGCGCTTGGTACCAGCATGAACCCACTGCGTTCTCCCATTTCTGAAGGTCCTACCACACGTTGTGGAGAGGAGGTCTCACCATGTTGCCCAGGTTGGTCTTGAACTCTCGGGGCTCAAGCAATCCTCCCACATCGGCCTCCCAAAGTACTGGAATTTGAGGCATTAGCCACTATGCTCAGCCTGAAATCTTATCTTGTGTAGCTGAAGCTGATTGAGATTGGATGGATCAGCCTTTCCACTGTGCAAACCACACCCAGTCTTTCAGAGTGGAAGAATAAATAAATGGAATAATGAACAGTTAACTGGCAAAGCTTACAGAAAGCTTTAACTTTCCCTGGCCTAAGGCTCTTCCATTTGCTTAACTTACATTCCACCCTCTGCTTTCTCCCTTTCAAATAAGAATTCGAAGATCCTCGTACCTGGATGAAGGAGCTTATGAACCCGTTCTCCTGAAAAGCTGTAAACTAAAAATAAAATCCAAAGCCCTCAACCAACTGAATGGAACTGCTCTTGGCCAAGGAGACCCCAGAGAAACCTTAAAAACTGAGTTCTCAGTCAAAATAGGCAGAGAGGTCAAATGCACCTCATACTCCCTCCCTTTTGGGGTTTAGGCACAACAATTGACCAGCATTAATGTTACAATAGAGATAAGACTGCAAAAAACAGTCTGTGGCAATAAGACATCAAGTTATAAACAAGACCTTAAAGCTATGCAAGGAAAAAGTTAAGTCATGTCTGCAAACCATAATATTGCTATGTAGCATGCTTAATTTACAATATCCCTTTTTTTTTTGAGACAGAGTCTTGCTCTGTCACCCAGGCTGGAGTGCAATGGTGCAATCCTGGCTCACAGCAACCTCCACCTCCCGAGCTCAAGTGGTTCTTCTGCCTCAGCCTCCCAAGTGGTTGGGACTACAGGCACGTGCTACCACATCCTGCTAATTTTTCTTTATTTTCAGTAGAGATGAGGTTTTACCATGTTGGTCAGGCTGGTCTCACGAACTCCTGACCTCAAATGATCCCACCCGCCTCAGCCTCCCAAAGTGCTGGGATTACAGGCATGAGCCACCACACCCAGCCACAACATCCCTTTCTATTGATTCTAAGTTTTAGACAGAGCCTTGCCTCTTTAATCAATTGCAAATTAAAGGATCTCTGAATCACCAGGCTCAGTGGCTCACGCCTATAATCATAACAGTTTGGGAGGCTGAGGCAGATGGATTGCCTGAGCTCAGGAGCTTGAGACCAGCCTGGGCAACATGGTGAAACCCCATCTCTACTAAAATACAAAAAATTAGCCAGGAGTGGCAGTGTGTGCCTGTAATCCCAGCTACTCGGGAAGCTGAGACAGGAGAACTGCTAGAACCCAGGAGGGGGAGGCTGCAGTGGCCCGAGATCATACCGTTGCACTCCAGTCTGGCTGACAAAGCAAGACTGTCTCAAAAGAAAAAAAAAGAACCTCTGAAAACACTGAATAAATAACCGGTAAGCCCTTGCTCTAAGACATCCCACCTTTTCATATGGAATCAATGTATATACCTTTCAGGTATTGATGTATGCCTTCGCCAGTAACTCCTGCCTCCCTGAAATATATTTTAAAAAATGGTAATCCAACTGTCTCAGGTGCATGTTCTCAGGACTCCTTGAGAATATGTTTCCCTGAACCACAGTCACTCATCTTGGCTCAGAATAAACCTCTTCAAAATATTTTACAGAGTTTGGTTTTTCCATTAACAAGGTGATAGTCTTCATTATTGCCAAGGCCTTATAAGTTTCTCACTGAAAATTCTAAATTAATTAAGGATTCTTTTAACAGCAAACTCTCAGGAGACAAAAACATCAAAGATCATGGCCTCCAACCTGGAGACTGTTTAATGGAAAATGCCATCAAATAAAGGACTCCTAATCACGTTAGAAGAGATGGTATCAGGTTGCCCTGCCTGAATGGACATCTTCCTCAGTGGAGATCTTCAACATTTGGTTCTTCAGACCAGGACGACAAGTGGATTAAAATATTCATTTGGTTACCTTCAGGAATAGGAACACTTTTCATATGTGTTTCAAGTTGTTTTGTTGATAATCATCCTTATTTGTGTCATATTTTTTATTCTTAAATTGATTATGCTTTGTATTTCTAGATGTCTAAAGTCTACCACAAAATTCTATAACAAAAAACTAATCAAAACAGCTAGATGTTTAGAACTGATCCAACATGAGTCAACTCCAGTGTAAGCGAATGGCCTGAGATCCCACTCCTGTCCCTTTCTTGTTCAGTCCAATCCCTAAATTGTTGCCAACCCATTCGGCCCTGGAACCTCACTAAGTTCTTAAGTTACAGTACTTCTGCTCATTCCCTCTGACATGGGACAAGATTACCCAGGAATGAGCCTTCCCGGCAACGTGGGACAAACTTACATCCAAAATGTTGATCCTCAGTATTTTCAGAAGAGAAAGATTTTTATCAAAAGGAGGAAATAAGAAAGAAAAATTGCTCAGAGCAGTCTGAGAAATGCAAACTATGCAAAATTTATCAGGCCCAGAGAGACAGGAGCATGGGACATCAGTCACATCTCACTGCACCCATTCCCAGGGGCAGTTCTTTTAAAGCATTTTGTTCCTGACAGCTGCCTCACCCACTATCTTCATGTTCCTGGAATCTGTGATACAAAGAGCAATGTATAGCCAACTAATAGCTTGCTATTGTAACACACATGCTTGATAAACACCTTAGGAACTGCCTCTTCTTTTTTCCTTTAAAAACCCATTTGTAACTGCTGCTAATAGGAGCATATACTCAGGACAACTTGAATCTGTGCTCCTGGGTTGCAGTCCTCAAACTTGGACCAAACAGACTCTCTACTTATATTTAAAAAAAAAAAAAAAAAAGAACTCTTTCACTGAAACATGAAAGTAGTCTTCAGTGATCACCACCCACACACAAAGCCCTTTACACATACACAGATACATAGATATAAGTATTCATAAGTACAGCAGGTCACAAACACACACACAAAATAATGCTTTTGAGGAGCTAACTGGAAGAATGTATTGCAATGTCGTTAAGAATTACATGATCCTCTAAAATCACTCCAGGAAACAAGAGGGATATTTAAATACATCTCCAAGTGAATACATCTCAGCGGAAGACTACATTTCAGTTCAAAACTTCATTTACAGCAAAGGAAAGGCACCTAATATTTAACATACCTACTGACACATGTAGAGAACAATACTTGTTTCTCCCTCTTGCTGTTTTCCTCAGTTTGGATCAATGCCTAGGCATAAGCATTCCCAGGGCCCAAGGCCAAAAGCCTCTAAAGCAGAGCTTGGCGACCCTCTGCTAGGATCAAACACCACACTGGGGAGAAGCCATGTTGGGACAGAATCCTTATTTCTTCATCCACTCTCACACGTCTGCATCATTTTAGTTTATCTGAGAAAACTGTAGAATAATGTAACAATTATATACTGCCACTTCAACATGATTGCCTCCACAAGGCAAGGCAACTCTTCTATTTATCCTGCTAAATTAAAACAGTGTAGCTGAGGACCACTGTGGTGGGCCTCTCCTAATCCCAACCCCAGGGTGCAATTAGTCCAATTCATTTCTGCAGCTTTATAAAAAGTGTGCTGAGGTTTAATCTGAAAAAAAAAAAAAAAAAAAAAGAAATTCTATAATTGTAGCTCCTTTCTAGAAGACATGTCCCAGAGCTCTTTGATGACAATTGTCAGGTTCCTTTTGGGGACTCTTCCCTTTGGAAGCCCATTATGTGGGAAAATTCTGGGGGTGTGGGGGTTGGGGATGAAGGTATTGAAGTAGGGAAGAGAAAGAATAAGAGTTTGCAATTTCAGTTCAATCACTAAATAGCAATTCCAACAATAAAGGGTCTCATTGTGTCACCCAAGCTGGAGAGCGGTGGCACAATCACGGCTCACTGCAGCCTTAACTTTCCCTGGCTCAGGTGAACCTCCCATGTCAGCCTCCCAAGTAGCTGGGACTACAGACACATGCCACCATACCCAGCTAATTTTTGTATCTTTTGTAGAGATGGGGTTTCGTCATGTTGCCCAGGCTGGTCTCAACTCCTGGGCTCAAGCAATTGAACTGCCTCAGCCTCCCCAAGTGCTGGGATAATAGGTATGAGTCACTGCACCAGGTCTATTGGTGACATTTTATGTTAATATCTCACAGTGTTCCATCAAAAGGTATGAAGAATTCTTTCCAATTCAATAGATGCAAAAGACCCCAATTAATGGAATAAAAAAGGTCCACGATAGTCCTACTTGTGGAAGTCAGTCCTAGGACACTTCCATGTTAAATGCCCAGAGTTGCATCATCAGACCATAACGGAATGCTGTTTGACCAGTTGACTGCAGTTTTCAAAGACTAGAAAGCTTGTTCCAAAAGTAGACTTTTGCTGATATCTGTTGTGGATGTATAAGTAAATGAACAAGAACAATTTAAAAACTGAATTTTGCATTTGAAAAACCTTTAAAGATGTGTAGGCATGCAGAAATGGTTTTGCACTAGAGTTACACAGACTCCATGTACACTTATTGACTACCTCTTCATGAGTGAAACATCTGAAGGTATGGATACTAAACAATTTAAGTGATCAGCTGGTAAAAGCTAAGGTTTTCCATTAACAAAATTAAAAAAAGGTGACTCAAGAGACTAAGTCCTTATCAATATCGTGTTATTATAGACTCGAACAGTGATACAATACAAGGTGCAAAATTTTATCTTGAGATGCAAACATCATGTGGCTCGGGATACTTATTCTTTGAACCTTAGGCTTCTTTGTAAGTACAAAGTATATGGTATCAACTCTTAAGTCTTTGATTCCTCAAAGTATTGTAGCATCTCCATGATATCCCAAATATCGTGAAAATGGAAATGCATACAAAATGAAAGGAGACTTTAAAAATTAGAAATTTTTCTACAAAGTATTGTTCACTCATATGTAAGGGGATGTATTTTAGGGTACACTATACATAGAAATCTGTGATCTCCACTTAATACAATAAAAATGATTCTATTTCCTGGGGTTTCCAAATTACTTCCTCACATACATTTTTCAGCTTGATTTTCACAATAATCCCATGCAATGCACAAGGGAGTCGATGTTTCCATTTTAACACAGAAAAAAATGAGGTTTGGCGAGTGTTAGGCCTCCAGGTGCAAGCCCGGACCCAGAAAGTCTAAAGCTTTGCCTGGCTCGGCTAATCACCCCCACCCCCTGCCAGCGTTTTCCATCTTCCCTGATCACCCAGCGGAGCTTCCCCCTCAACCCAACATCAACCCACCCCTGCGATTTTAACTGTTATTATGATAATGTGAATACTCCTCACCCCACCCCCACCATCTTAACTACTCCAACGTCTTACCCCACCCGCCATTGTAACTGAACTTATGATAATGATACTCCTTGCCCCTACCCCCATCACTGTAACTAATCTTACTCCGTAACACCCCTACCCCCTCCCCAAAAAATTTGCCCCAACCTATAAACCAACTCCTATCCCACCGACCTTCGCGAACGCCCTTTTCCACATTAGCCCACCTGCACCCCAGGTGAATAAACAGCCATGTTGCTTACACAAAGCCCGTTTGGGGGGTCTCTTCATTCAAAGCGCGCGTTTTAACAGGGAGAGTTATGCAAGTCCTCAGCAATCAATAACAGCCAGGAATTCAGGCCTTCTCTCAATCAACACTTTCCACCATGAATTCACGATAAAAACCAATCCCCACATTTCATCAAGTTGACTGTGGGGTCCTGCAACTGTCATAGCAAAATAACAGAGGAGTAATAGGTAGCTTTCGTTAGCAACACAAACCGTGTGGCCTATGGTAGAAAAGAGGGCAAAGAATCACAAAGGTTTCTTCAGTCACATAATGTGAATATCCATGGAATTTCTGAGCAGCTGCAAGGAAATTCCAAAACGGAGCCAAAGGGAAAAAGTGTTCCCTAAATTTCCTAATAAAACTTAAAGAGCTCTGCTAACTCTTCAACTGAAACCAGTTAACCCAAGTAAAGTATGCATACTGCATCAGAGCCCCCAAAAAGAAGCAACACATCGATGTACCTTCTTAAGCCCAACAACTTTTCGCGTTTGTCATTGTCCTCTAAAAACTCGTACTCTCCTGGGGCAGGGGGGCGAGTATTTCTAAGGATGACCATTTTGAACAGCGAGCTTTCACAGGCATCCGCAATTCAAGTGAGAGTGAACCATCCTGCCCTACCAGGGTACCGGGCAGAGGCGGCGGGGTAGGGCACTTGTAAAAGCTGCGGAGGAGAGCGCGCCGGCGAAGAGGCGCTCCAGGACCACGCCTCCCTCCGGGGCCCGGGGCTGACCGCGCGGCGGGCGCAGGAGCTCGGCGCCGCCTTCTCCGTCCTCCCAGCCCTCCCGGGCGCCCGGGCCTGGCCGCGCACCTACCAGCGAGAGCACTTTATAGGTGTTGGGGTCCTTGGCCGTGCGGGCGCGCGCCGCCTTCTCCAGCGGCTCTTCCCCCACGTCCATGGGGGCCAGCAAGGACGCGGCCGCCTGCGGGTCCCCGGGCGCCTCGGCGGAGTGGCTGCGGCCCGGATCGCGGCCGTTCCCCGCCGGGCTCTCCCAGGGAGCGCGCCCGCCCTCGCCGCCGCGGCTCCGCCCCCCGCGCAGCCATCGCGCTCCATCGTGGCCCCGGGCGCTCCGGCCCCGCCGCCCGGCCGCGCCTTTAATAGGCCCGCGACTCGCGCCCCGCCCCGCCGCGCCCGCCCCTCGCGGTCGGACCCTTGGCTTCCCGCCCTACGCCAAGCGCTCGCTGTCAGGGAACAGCGACTCAACGCCCCGGATTACTGGGCTTCCTGTCTGATTTCGGGCACTCTGCGTGTCGGTTATTTTGGGTCCCTTACGTGGGCGCGTCTTGAACTTCCCCCCCCCCACGAGCCGTCCCCTCCCCGCGCCCCGGCCACCCTCCCGACACTTGCAGGAATCGCCCTGCGTGGCCTCTCGGCGCGGCCCGGACTGAAATTGCAGCGTGTGGTCTGCAGAGGGCATGAGATCATGGGGCCCCAAAATAGAGCGGGGTGGAGGAGAAGGATGCAGCCGCCGATACCGCTCCCGCTTCCCAAAGGCGGGAGAGTGGAGTCTTGGGGCCAACCTGTGAGTTTCTGGATGGAAACGCAAGTAAACCGTGGAGGAAGGCGACTTTCCGCTTCTCCCGCTCCGAGCCCTGACCCCCATTACCTAAGCTACGCCGAGAGAGAAATCGTCCACGTTAAAACACGTAGGTTTACGTATACAGTACACACATATAAGAAATAGTTCGTTTTCCACGGTTTTATGTGGTTTCTGGAGTCTTGTCGCTATTGTTTTTATGTATATTTAATTCTTCTAGACTTTACTGAAGGTTTCAAGAGTTGGTGTTGCCCTTTTCTGAGGTTGATACTGATACTCGGCAATATCAAAAATGTTCATGCAATCTGAAATACTCTGATAAGCCTTATTTTTGAACTAGGACACTAACAAGCTATGATTCTTGAGGCGTTTTGTTTTAACTTGGTTCTGGAACTTTTACATTTTCTGGCTCATCAATTAGCAAAATCACCAGTGTGTAGTGAAGTGAGACAGAGGGAAACCAGTGACTTTGAACTACTTTGCAATACCCGGGACTGACTTCAGGGACCAAGGAAAACAATTAGTTTTCAATACATTTCGAATGCATGAACATATACAAATATTTATAAATGAGAATGAACGTTTAACAAATATCCCCTTTAAAATAGTCAACTTGGGTTGCTCTTCATTTATACTGACTCATCCATCCACCCATCCATTCATTCATTAAGTAATGAATCCTTCAACTCAATCTTTTGGCCTCCAGCTATGCATACCATATAAAAAATGAATTAAAATGTATCTTTCCTCAAGTGTGGTGAAAGCAGGGGGAAGGGAGGGGAGGACCAACTAGTAAATAAAAAAAAAATTAAAACCTAAGTCATATATGCACAATAAAGGCACACATAGGATATTCATACAGGAGATAGAAAGACATTATTTAGGCAGATAGTTAGGACAAAAGAGTTCTCAGCAGACCTTCCCTTCTAACAAAAAGCATCCCAGGAAATCACTTCCTTTCTAACAAAGACCAACCTGGAAGATTGGGCTGCACACATAGGTAAGGAAGCTGGAAGCTTGCACGGGGATGCAGCACAGATAGAAGGGGCTGCCTGGGGCCAAGCCTGCCCACCATGGGGGTTCCACCTCCTCTCTTTTTAGCACAAGCACAGTAAGACAGAAATAGGCAACATGGAGTAGCTACCCGCCTATATAGTAGAAGATTGGGGCAGGGGCTGCCAGAGATTTGAGCCCTATGTAGATGACACACCTGATCCTAACCAATTTTTTGTGCCACGTGCAGATGGCACACCTGGTCCTAACTGGTTTTTCGCACCTTATGTAGATCAGACACCGCCTCCCCACTGCTCATCTATAAAAACCCCTATATTTCCCCATGGATCGGCAACCCATTTTTCCAGGACCCCTCTCGGTAGCAGAAAGCTATTCTCTTTCTCTTGCCTATTAAAAATCCTGCTCTAAACCTCACCCTTTGTGTGTGTCCACATGTTTGATCTCTGTGATCGTGAGATCAAGAACCTTGGGTGTACCCCAGACAATAAGGCTGCTTCAATATTATGAGAGCTTAGTAGAAAGGGCAGTTGACATCTGGAAGAAGTAAAAAGCCTTCCCTCAAAGCATTATTGAACTTTTAAAAAAAAAGTTACCTTTGAGCCAGCTCACAAACCACCCAAGAGAAACAGGTTTTCACTATTTCATAGTCACACATATTTTTCTACCCCAAACTTGGTTCCAAATTTTCCTTTGACTCTTTCCAAAAATCAGATTCAAGGGCAAAGATTTGCCTCACTGAGACTGGTCAAATGAGTGTCAAAACTTCTAAAAGCAGCTCAACAGAGACATTATCCAAAGTGCCTTGAACCTGACAACACAAGTAGAAGAAGTGTATTGTCTGCATGTCAAGGCAATGGACCGCTTTAAAGACTTAGCAATTGGAAAAGACAGTGTGCAGTCTGCAGGGTCACAAACATCTTAAACATCTAGAGGCCTAGGGGAAAACATTTTTCTGTGCCATTAATTTATTTTTAACATTCTATATGACATCCTGGTTTTTCTTTCTTTTTTCGAAAGCACAATATGTCAGGAGCCATGTTTGACTGAGGCAACCCTATACACATTGCAAAAGGTGAACCATGTGCCATGTTAAAGGTTGCAGCATCTATTCAACATGATTGTGCGTCCAGTGTGGACAAATGGTCAGATTGTTCAAAAGAAGCAGGAAATTTACATGTTTGTGTGAATTCTCCAAGTTGCAAAATGTTGTCTACAAAATGCAGAGAAACAGCTTCTTCAAACAAACAAAATGTAGCACATTTAAAAGCCACATCTGCAGGATGGACCTGGCACACACGCTACCAGGATGTGGCCTCTGCCTAATGCTCATGCCTCATCTGTGCCGGTTGGGACTTTTATGAGTGATTATAAAAACCCAGTTGGAAGTCTAAAATCAGAGGAATAAAAATGAGCCAAGGCCGGGCACGGTGGCTTGAGCCTGTAATCCCAGCACTTTGGGAGGCTGAGGCGGATGGATCATTTGAGGTCAGGCATTCAAGACCAGCCTGGCCAATGTGGTGAAATCCCATCTCTACTAAAAATACAAGAACTAGCAGGGCGTGGTGGCACATGCCTGTAGTCGCAACAACTCTGGAGGCTGAGGCGGTGTCTGAAAAATAAATAAATAAATAAATAAATAAATAAATAAATAAATAAATAAAATGAGTCAAGTATGCCATTCTTAGGTTTAGCTATAGACATTGCAATGCCTATAGTGAGATATTGCCTCAGTCTCTTTATTCTAAATGGTCTGAGGGATAGCTTCACCCTCACATTCCAAAGTACAATAAGGTAATGAGACATAAAGCCACAGCACAAATTTTTGGCTTAATGCAAAGGTGAACAGTGAATATTTCATACTCAAGCCTAAATCACTCTGTTTTAGTGTTTGCATACTCTAATCTGGTACAGCAGTAAAGATGATAATTTAAGATTTTATATAAGTTTTATATTAAGTTTTATTGTAACATAAATATTTAAACATTTCTCCCTTGGTGCTGAAGCTTTAGTTGTAGATAAGGCCAAAACACAAATCAAAAACAATTTATCTGTGTTTATTACTTTGAGGTTGGAAAACAACTTTTCTTGACTATTAAAAAATGAAATATGCTGTAGGGTAATTATTTTAGCAGCTGTCCTAGAGCTTCTCCGGCTTTCTTTAATTCGCCAGTAAAACAAGAAAGACATCTAGCCAAATCTAAAAAGAAAAAAAAAACCACAAGCCTCTTTAATCTTTGTGAGGCCTAGAGAAAACATTTTTCTGTGACATTAATTTTTATTAAGAATCTGTATGACATCTTGATTTTTCTTCTTTTTTTGAAAGCACAAAAATATGTCCTCTGGAGCAAGAGGTTTGGATAACCATGTGACCTTGAACAGATTACCAGAAGTCTCTGAGCCTTACTTCCCTTATTTGTAAAATGCTCTTTCAAATAATATCTCTAAATGCCAACAAAATGTTTGACATTTCAACTGTACATAAACATTTAAATCTATCCTTTCCGTTTTAAATCAACCACTCACTATCCCTAAGAGAGGGAATAAAAAGATTTACTTTTCTCCTAAATTATGCATGGTTTATATGTAATCTCT
Organism: Ateles fusciceps; assembly: GCA_036589455.1. NCBI lineage: Eukaryota > Metazoa > Chordata > Mammalia > Primates > Atelidae > Ateles > Ateles fusciceps. Next base: position 10,410,113 of record JAZHEH010003259.1, read on the forward strand.
GGGAAGGTTTGAGAACTGTGATAGGGCCTGCATCTACAAAGAGGGTCAGGAAGGGATACTTGCTGCTCTAGGATAAAGGAGAGATGCCTATAGGAATCAGTTAGGTAACAAAATGAATAGAGTGAATTCAGAAGTGTAAGATCCCATGGAAAGTAATTGAAACTGGAAAATGGAAAATGCATACACCATTTAAAGGGAGTGTGGAGTTCTAATTAGCGAAAAGGAGTCAGGATGGTGGGACCAAGGGAAAGCAAAAAAGAAAGCAGATAAGCCTTAAGTCTGCCTTTCTTCATGATCTAGAACATGTAGCCCTCTTGCGCAAATAACTAACAATCTTCCTGCATCCAGCTATCACCAGACCCTTGGGTGATAAAAAAAAAATGCAAGCTAATTCACTGCAACCATGGTGTTATCAATAGTGCGCAAAGCCCTCTTCAGCACACAGCACAAGCACCATTCTGTAACATCCCCCAGCAAGCCTTCATCTTCTTGCAGTCAGCTTCTCTCTTGCTGGCCTGTCTGTTGCTCCCTTGCAACGTATTTTCATACATGCTGTAATGAATATGACTTTCTTTACCTACAAGTATCTTCATAAATTCTTCTTATCCCCACACCACTGGCCCCAGATCGTCACTGATCACCTGCTACAGGAAGCTGCTGTCCAGTCCTTCACTTTTTAATTGACATTCCTTCATTATCTCTTACATCTCTACTTCTTCTTTTTTTTTTTTTTTTTAGAGACGGAATTTCTCCATGTTGGTCAGGCTGGTGTCGAACTCCCGACTTCAGGTGATCTGCCTGCCTCGGCCTCCCAAAGTGCTGAGATTACAGGCATGAGCCACTGTGCCCGGACTTACATCTCTATTTCAAACAAAATGTAGGGTTGCCAGGTAATCTGAATTTTAAGTCTTATTTAAAGTACAATTTACAGATTATAATATCTACCCATTATATGCATTCAGTTCAGTGATTTTTAGTAATTTATACAGTTGTGCAACTATTAATGCAAGCCAGTTTTGGAACAATTTCGTCACCTCAAAAAGTTTGTTTCTGCACATGTGTAATCAAAAACTGCTCCCACTCCAGTCCAACCAAAGACTTCTCTGCTTCTGTCTATAGCTTTGCCTTTTCTAGAAAACTCATTTAAATGGTATTATACCAGGTTGTCTTTTGTGTCTGGCTTCTTTCACTTAGCATAATGTTTTGAAGTTCATCCATGCTGATGCAAGTATCAGTAGTTCCTTTTTATACATAGTAGTAATCTCATATTTTATCTTTTCACTAGTTGTTGGATGTTCATATTGTTTCCACCTTGAGTGATTATAAATAATGCTGCTATGAACATTCATGTGCATGTCTTTGTGTGAACCTGCATTTTCATTTCCCTTGGGTAGATAACTAGGGGTATAATTGGTAAGTCATATGCAAAGCGTATATTTAAATTTTTGAGAAACAGGGGAAACTGTTTCCCAATGTGGCTGTACCATTGTACATTCCTACCAGTAACACATAAGGAGTCCATATGCCCTTACAACACTTACTGTTCTCAGGATATCAATCTGTAAGGAGTCCACATACTTTGCAACACTTCCTATTCTCAGTCTTTTATAATTGCCATTTGAATACGTGTTTGGTGGTACCTCAAAGTGGCTTTTATTTGCATTTCCCTAATGATTAATTATGTTGAACATCTCTTCATGTGCTTATCTGCCATCTATACATCTTCTTTGGTGAAATGTCTACTCAAATCTCTTGCGCATTTTTATCGGATTTGTTTCTCATCTAATTATTAAGTTATAAAGTTCTTTATATATTCTGGACACAAGTCTTTTATCATATTTATGATTTGAAAATATTTATCCAGTTTCTTTTTCTTAATGTTGTCTTTTAAATAACAGGTTTTTAAATTGTTTTTATAAAATCCAATTCATCAATATTTTCTCCTATGGAACCTGATTTTGGTATCATATATAGGAAATCTCTGACTCACCCAAAATCACAATAGTTTCTCCTATGTTTTCTTCTTAAATGTTGTAATTTTAGCCCTTATATTGGGGTCTAGGATCCATTCTGAGTTAATTTTTGTGTAATGTGTGAGATAATGGTCTAAATTCATTGTTATACACATGAATATCCAATAGTTCCAGCACCAGTTGTTGAACACTGTCATTTCTCCATTGAATTACCTTGGCAGCTATGTCAAAATTTAATTAAATTTTACCATAAATGTTGAAGTTCATTCCAATTGTGATTGGCCCTATGATGAACATTTCCCCAACCACGCCACACCCCACACCAGCCCCTGGTTACTACCATTCTATTTTCTACATCTGTAAGTTCAAATTTTTCCACATGTAAGTGAAATCATTTCTCTGTTGAACTTTAGCTTTCGTAAAAGTTATTTTCTTAGTTATTGTTCTAGGAGTTAAAACGTGCATTTTCAACTTATCACCTACTTCAGATTGAAACTGGCTTGATTCTGGTAAGACATAACAATTTTTATGTAATACATATCCATTTATTCAACCCTTTTTTCTGTTGTTACTGTCATATATTAATCTATATGTCTTGTAAAGTCAGTGTTGCAGTGTTACAGTCATAGCTTTAAATAATCTTATGCTTTTTAAAGAAATTAAGAGAACAGAATATGTATATATATGTATGTGTGTAGGTGTATACATATGTATATATGTGTATATATATATGTGTGTAGTGTATATATATACTGAGCATGTGTGTATATATATATGTGTGTATGTGTATATATATCTATATATATGCTTGTGTGTATGTGTATATATATCTGTATATACATACACATACATATATGCACATACACACGCATATATACATACACATACATATATCTGCATATACACACTAATTTTTTCACTGAGTATAAGTCACAATATCTTCTTTTCATGAATTGTAGTTTTCGTTGAAAGCTTGACTTTTAAATAATATGTTATAGTAATTCTGAATTCTGATTATTATTCTGTTTTCTGTTTGTTTTTACCAGTGTTGCCACTTTTACAAAGCAGTGTTTTCACACCTCACCATGATTCCACCAAATTAAGTCTATCCCTACAGTGACTAAAAGCTACAAACTCCCACCATTGTTATCTAAAGCTCCAGCAGTTTTTCAGGAGTAAAAAGTCCAACTTTACTGCCTATGGTCAATTTACAGAACCCTGAAATGGATGTTACTGAGAGTATTGTCCATTTTAATACTTGCATTTTGTGGAGAGAATTTTCTACTCTTTTCACTTTCATATCTGATAATCTATTCCAGATTTTTAAATAAACACCAGAAATTTGGTTGTTTCTTTTTCATTTTTTAAATATTGGCAAATAAGTCAATATTTTTAAAAACACCATGGAGGCCAAAAAAAAAACCAAAAAACAAAAATGTACCCGTGAGACTGATTTATCCTTAGGCTTCTAATTTGCAAACTCTGTCCTAAGGGCGTACCAGTTATGTCTGCAGAGGATTAAAATTTTTCCCCCAGTCTTCATTTTAACTGTAGGCTAGGAATTCCCTATCTATGCCAGTGTCTACTCTTTAAAGACTAAATCACATTCTCTCAATCCCTTTCTGTCCCTTTGGATAACTCAGTAATTGGGGTACTCCTATAGAAAGAGCCAAGCATGTGTTGAGCTTAATGAAGGTGTAAGATGGTTAGGAAGGGACTGTATCCTCAATGTATAATTGATGTGTTGTTCCAGAGGAAAGGGGGTTTCATGCTGGATAGCAAAGACAACAAATGTTCACTACAATTTCACTGGTTCCTATTTACTGTTGAAATTCTCTAAACATTATGAAGTCTCCATCGGCAGTTTCCTCTGAGACAAATTGCTATAAAGGACCATTCTTTCTACTTACTGTGGACATTGTGTCTATTCTTTGGATATTACTTGGAATCTTAGGAAATGTATAGAAAAGACAAAAATTTACACATTTCTACTCAGATATGTATATATAATGGTCCATTGTCCTCATAAGCCCTCATCCCACTGGGTAAGAAGGGATTGAGATGGTAGATGTAGGAGAGGGGAAACTAGATCATATCATCTCAACAGTTTTCAGTATCTTCGAGATAACTCAGTGTTTGGAGACAGATGTGTTCACTATTCCTGTTTTATCCCCTGCCTCTAATCTCTCCCAGGATTGTGTCTAGATGTTTATTGGCAGGAGCTGGACAGGGTTGTTGTGGCAGCGTGAGATGGGCCTTGCGTTGGCTTGCTTCTCCTTGAGTTTTCTTTACGTCCTTGCTAATCTATGTGCTCAGTGTCTGGTCTGATATCATCCTAGGGAACCTTCCACTTGTGTCTTCTGAGATGCTGCCGGCAAATTTCTGACTTGTTTTCTTAGCTCCATCAAGGCTCAGAGGTCTTTTATAGCTAATTAAAGTCTACCTCAGTTCATGGTACAGCGGCAGCCACCTCTGAATACAGCCACATTCCCCGTAAAGTCATGGTCTAAGCTCTTTATATATTTGGCTTTCTGGGTTAGGATAACTTTAACTGTGAGGTCCACAGTATTACTCCAGTGGCTCTGAACTCAGGTACCTTCCATAGATCCAAATGGCATGGGGTAGCTTCTGGATTGCTCTCTTCCTACAGGAGAGTCAATGAAGCTTCAAAGTGCTGCTTGGATTCTGCCTAGACACACTGTGCCGCTGTTTATTCCTGGAAGTAGCCCCTGCATATTGATGAGGGGAACATTCTTCCAACAGTCTCCTCCTCCATGAGATCCAATCAAAATGCAGGGTACAAACATCTGTACTTCAAGCTTTCTTCTAACTTCACTGAACACTTAGCCCCAAATCTAGGATTTCAGCTTACCATAAAGTAAAGGCATCATAAAGGTGTGTAATTGGGAGCTCCCCTTAACTCTTTTCATCCTTTTTCCACACTCCCCAGAGTCAAAAGAGGCAACTTTCTCTCATCCCAGTGTAGCAGAGACTTCCTGTACATCATCTCCTGACTTTTTTATAACCAGGCTTTATAGGAAACTGAATAGTCACATCTTTCAGGCCATAGTCTTAATAATTCTTGTGGGAGTTTAAGAAGTTTAGAAATCATTTTCTCTCTTAACAGCACCTGGCTTTGAAGACTATTGTTTTGCTTGGTAATAAAAATTATAATTTTTTATTATAAATATAACAATAGTTGTAATATTGTTATAAATAGCTAACAATAACAGAAAGCGAACCATAACAATTTTTTTATCTTTGTGTATTTGGCATAATGAAGCCAAGCCTCCCTACCTTATCTCCCTCCCCATGCTCTGAGGCAAATGGAAAATTCTGTTTGATTAGGGATCAGGAAAACAAAACCAAAGAAACCCTCATTATTCTTGTCAAAAATTATTACTCACTTATGCCCCTGCTAGTATATGGCCACATATAATATGTATATATAAAAAAGCTTAACATTAAAAAAAATTCGTCAGTATGGGATGTCAATATTTTTCCACCGTTGTATGCATCAAAGCTGGTTATATATAATCATGGGAAACAGACAGCCAAGCCAGAGGCAAGGACAAGGCCTTCCTTTTCACTTACTTAAAGACTATTTGCTACAAAGAAACCATGCAAAATAAACACACAGAGAAAAATAAGACCAAAAAGAAATTAGCAGACTATTAGTTACCTAAGGGACATGTAATTAGCATACGTGTATTGGAATTCTACAAAAATGATGGATAGAAGCAATATTTGAAAGAATAATGGAATAAAATTTTCCATTTTGAAGAAAACTATAAACCGACAGATTCCAGAATTTTAACAAATGCCAAGCAGACTAGACACCAAAAAAACCACATCAAAGCATTTCATAGTCAAATTGCTGAAAAGTAGTATTTTTAAAAAAATCTTATAAGCAGCTAGAGAAAAAAGATACATTGTATATAGAGGGTAAAAAGAATTATTGAAGATTTCTTGTCCGAATGTGTTTGAGCCGGAAGAAAATGGAGTGATACCTTTAAAGTACAGAGAGAGGCAAAACATTTATCAAACTTGAGTTCTTTTTCTTTTTTTTTTTGAGACAGAGTCTTGCTTCATTACCCAGGCTGGAGTGCTGTGGTGCAATCTCGGCTCACTGCAACGTCCGCCTCCCAGGTTCAAGTGATTCTCCTGCCTCAGCCTCCCAAGTAGCTGGGACTACAGGCGCGCACCACCATGCCCTGCTAATTTTTATATTTTTAGTAGAGACGGGGTTTCACCATGTTGGCCAGGCTGGTCTTGAACTCCTGACCTCATGATTCACAGGCATCAGCCTCCCAAAGTGCTGGGATTACAGGCGTGAGCCACCAGCCTGGCCAACTTGAACTCTTTACCCAGTGATATAATTTGGCTCGGTGTCTCAACCCAAATCTCATGTTGAATTGTAATTCCCAGTGTTGGGGAAGGGACCTGGTGGGAGGTGACTGAATCATGGAGGCAGATTTTCCTCCTTGCTGATCTCATGACAGTGAGTGAGCTCTCATGAGATCTCATGGTTTAAAAGTGTGTGGCACCTCCCATTTCACTCTCTCTCTCTCCTGTCGCCATGTGAAGAAGGTGCTTGCTTCCCCTTCACCCTTCCGAAATTAATGTAAGTTTCCTGAGGCCTGCCAGATATGCTTCCTGTACAGCCTGTGGAACTGAGAGTCAATTAAACCTCTTTTCTTCATAAATTACCCAATTTTGGGTAGTTCTTTATAGCAGTGTGAGAATGGACTTACACACCCACTGAAAATGTCTTTAAAAAACAAAGATACAATAAAGACATATTCAGATCAACAAAACTGAGAGTATATATCCCCAGAATTGCACTACAAAAAATATTAAAGGAGATTCTTCAGGCAGAAGGAAAGTGATATCAGGCTGAAATTTAGATCTATAAAAAAGAATAGGCTGGGCGAGGTGGCTCACGCCTGTAATCCCAGCACATTGGGAGGCTGAGGCAGGTGGATCACGAGGTCAGGAGTTTAAGACTAGCCTGGCCAAAATGGTGAAACCCTGTCTCTACCAAAAAAAAAAAAAAAAAAAAGAATAAAGAGTAAGGAAATTATAAATGTTTGAATAAATATAATTTTTCTCATTTTTATGTTTAAAGTATAATTCAATTGAGTCAAATTAATGTCAGTTTATCATGGGGTTTGTAACTTATGCAGATGTAAAGACAATAGCACACTGCATGAAAGGGTGAAATGGAATTAGAACTACCCCAGTTAAGCCAGGTGTGGTGACTCATGCCTGTAATCCCAGCACTTTGGGAGGCTGAGGCCCATAGATGGCTTGAGCTCAAGAGTTCAAGACCAGCCTGGGCAACATGGTGAAACCTTTTCTCTACTAAAAATACAAAAAAATTAGCTGGGCATGGGCATACCTTGGTCCCAGCTACTTGGGAGGCTGAGGCACAAGAATCACTTGGGCCCAGGAGGTGGGGGTTGCAGTGAGCTGAGATTGCACCACTGCATTCCAGCCTGGGCAACAGGGTGAGACTCTGCCTCAAAAAAAAAAAAACAACAAAAAAGAACTACCCCAATTAAAAGGAGATCTTCTAACTGAATAAAATTAGAAGACCCAAATATGTGCTGTGAACAAGAAATCTACTTTGGCTATGATAAAAGATACTTTGTTACAATAAAGGGACCAGTTGATCAATAAAACATAATATACAATTAATAAGAGAGTACATGAAGCAAAACCTTATAGAATGAAAGGAGAAATAGGCAAATCTACAACAATACTTGGAGATTTCAGTATTCCTCTTTCAGTTATGATAGAACAAATGGAAAATCAGCAAGGATATGAAAGAATTAAATAGGAATATCAACCGATGACATAGTTGGCTTGTATCATAAATTCCACCCAACAGCAACCAAATAGACATCCTTTTCAGGTGCTCATAGCACAAAACTGATATAGATACTAAGATAAATCTTAATAAGGTTTAGAGGGTTGAAATTATACAAAGTGTGTTCTCTGAATACAACAGATTTAAGCTAAAAATGAAAAAAAATCTTCGATACTTGGCAATTAAATAGCATACTTCTAAGTAACCCTCAGTCAAATAAGATATCACAGAAAATGGGAAATATTTTTAACTTAAAGAAAATTTCAAAACATGTATCAAAGTTTGCAATGTATAGCTAAACCAATTCTTACAGGACAGTTTATAAGATTAATACATATTAGAAAAGAAAAAAGTCTCAAATGAACCACCTAAAAAGAGATGAACAAATTGAATTCAGATAAGCAAAGGGAAGAAAATAATATGAGAAGAAATTAATGAAATCGAAAGCAAAAAAAAAGTAGAGAAATCAATAATATCAAAAGATTATTTTTATTTTTGAGATGGAATTTCTCTCTTGTCATCCAGGCTCGAGGGCAATGGCAAGATCTCGGCTCACTGCAATTTCTGCCTCCCAAGTTTAAGCAATTCTCTTGCCTCAGCCTCCCAAGTAGCTGGGATTACAGGCACCCCCCACAACGCTCAGCTAATTTTTGTAGTTTTAGTAGAGACGGGGTTTCTCCATGTTGGCCAGTCTGGTCTTGAACTCCTGACCTCAGGTGGTCCGCCCACCTCAGCCTTCCAAAGTTCTGGGATTACAGGCATGAGCCACCGTGCCCAGCCTCTTCAAAAGATTTTTGTTTGTTTGTTTGCTACCATAGGATCTTACTCTGTCATCCAGGCTGAAGTGCAGTGGATAGATCATGGCTCACTGCAGCCTTGACCTCCTGACTCAAGCAGTTCTCCCACCTCAGCCTCCCAAGTTCCTGGGACCAAAGGCACTCACCACCATGCCCTGCTGATTTAAAAAAAAAAAAAAAAAAATCTGTAGAGGTGAGGTCCCACTATGTTGCTCAGGCTGGTCACAGACTCCTGGCTCAATTCATTCACCTGCCTTGGCCTCCAAAAGTGCTAGGATTACAGGCCTGGGCCCCTATGCCCAGCAAAAGATATTTCTTTGAAAAGCTTAATAAAATTGATAACCTTCTAATCATACGTATCAGAAAAAAAAGAAGCCACAAATTCCCAACGTTGTGAATGAAACAGGTGACACAAACACTACAGATCCTATAGATTCGGGACTTCAACATAACTTTTTGGGGAACACAATTCGAACCACAACTACTGCATGAAGTTAAGAAATGATGGACGTGATAGACTGAGAGAAAAGAAAAGAAGTCATGATAATGTCAAAGAACAACAGTCGTCGAAAGGAGGGTGGCTGAAGGAATAAGCGGCTGTAATAAGAAGCTGGAATATTGAATGCCTAGGTCAAAACCTGTTGAATAGTACACCTAACATCAGAATGTTTAGTGTATATAAAATATGCCTCACTAATGCAGATTTTTAAAAATGAAATAATGCAAACAGGGACTTCTGGAAAAAAAGGATGGATCTACTATACACATTTATGTTCACTTTCTTGGTTTTTTTTTAAGAGACTGTATCTTTCTCTGTCACCCAGACTTGAGTCCAGTGGTGCAATCATATCCTCATTGCAGCCTTCAAATCCTGGGCTCAAGTGATCCTCCCACCCCAGGTCCTGAATAGTTGGAACTGCAGGTGGGAGCCAATGCACCTGGCTAATTTTTAAATTTTTGGTAGGGACAGGGTTTTTGCCTTGTTGCCCAGGCTGGTATTGAACTCCTAGCTTTTAGCAATCTTGCTGCCTTGGCCTCCCAAGGTGCTGGGATAACAGGTATGAGCCACCACACCATACCTATTTTTTTTTAAAGGCATAAATCCACAAAGACAAAGAGGGTGGTTAACAGAAATTAGATGGACAAACAAATGGACACTTGGTAATTGCTTTAGGAGACCCAAGAAAGTTTAACCCTAAAACAGAGGTGGAGGCAGTCAAGATGCCACCGGGGCCAGGCATGGTGGCTCACACCTGTAATCCCAGCACTTTGGGAGGCCAAGGCGAGTGAATCATGAGGTCAGGAGTTTGAGACCGCCCTGGCCAACATGGTGAAACCTCATCTCTACCAAAAATACAAAAAATTAGCTGGGCGTAATGGCGGGTGCCTGTAATCCCAGCTACTCGGGAGGCTGAAAAAGGAGAATCGCCTGAACCTGGGAGGCAGAAGTTATAGTGAGCCAATATTGCGCCACTGCACTCCAGCCAGGCGACAGAATGAGACTCAAAAAAAAAAAAAAAATGCAACCAGGTTGGGCTGCACCAGGTAGTTCTGTCAGAGGATGAAGGTAAGACTAGAAAATAGAACTGGTTGAAAATGTGTTTAAGAAGTTGTTAGAAGCCAGATTCTCTTTCTGCCTCCTTGCAGCTGGTGACTGTCTCTTCCCTTTATCAACAGAAAACTAGAGGTCTAGTCTATGAGGATAATAAAACCAGAGCCTTTGGGCTCTAGGATTTCAGAACAGAGAAGCAAGACATTACCATATTAATATATTTAATTAATTAACATATTACCATAATTATATGGAAGATCAATTGCAAAGGTTTATACTGAATAATAATATATCTGCCCTTTGAACACATTGTATACCAAGGACTGTATTAGAAACAATGGGGATAAAGAAAAGAAAAAATAGAATGGCCCATTCTTATAAGAAACTTGTAATCTAGCGGGGGAAGACAGAGAAATATATTAACAGCTAATTGCACTTCAGTGTGTTAACCCCTATAAAAGAAAAGTACAATGTATTACAGCCCGTAGGAAAGGTACCAATTCCAAATTGAGGACCATAGTCCTTTCGACCGTCATTGTTTACACTTACCCTGCCGTCCACTTTGGAAAACCTCTTCTCCTGATAGCCACTAGAAGGGGCAGTCCCCACAGATCCTGGGACATGGCATTGCCCCATGACTAATTTGCACAGAGAGGGAGGCCTCACAGAAATCCAGCAACCCATTGACTCAGCTGGGACTGAGGTTTCCTTGGCTTGGTTTGAGGTTTTCTGTTGCTTGAGAATTTTGTACCAGACGTAGCTGGAAGATCATGACGTATTAGGCTGGTGCAAAAGTAATCGTGGTTTTTACAGTTAAAAATAATGACAAAAACCGCGATTACTCTTACACCAACCTAATAGAAAAAGGGGTTGAGGGAGACCGTGCTGTGCTGTGTGCAAGGTGAGTCAGCAGAGGAATCTGGTATACACAGAAAGGCAAGCACGGAGCGAGCCCTTGGAAAGAATCAGAGACAGGAGTGACCTGATTGTCAGGCCCGAGCTCCGACCTGTGTGGCTCTGCTCTCCCTCACTTACTGTCTTTGGGTTTTAAATATTTCTTTATTCTTAAAACAGTGCCCTTCCTTTTTGCCATGATCTAATTTTAGTTGGTTTCTTTTATTACATACAAAAAGTACTGAGGTCCTTGAAGACTTCCTATAGAAAGTGGTGCCTGAGCAAATCTTGAAGGACCAGCAAGATTTAGGCAAAGAATAAGAGAGAAGATAGTATTTCAGAATGAAGAAGCCACGTACACAGAGTCTTAGGCATGACAGTGTTGCTTCTTCCAAGAACTGAAGCTCATCTGTCCATCAGCTGGACAGAGAGAGGCCAGAAATGTGCAGCTGACATCTAGGCCCTGAATGAATGAGGTGATTAAGTGAACTCTTGGCCCACCCGTATCTTGAAAACTTCCTTTCTGCAACTCAGAAAAAGATAAATAAGACTACTGGAAAGTTTGGCAAGCCAATTAAAGACAGGATGAGTTGTAATACTTGGTTCCAAGAGAAAGATTTACAGAAATAATACTATGTGTAAATATTCTATTTACAAAATTATTCCAATGAGAGAAAACAGCTTCCAAAAATCTTCACTGTCTATGAGCTGTAAGTCAAATCATTTTAAGAAATTAATGTAAGATGAATGGAATGGTAATTATGTACAAGTTGCAAATTTTCCATGTAAATCTAAAATCAAGTAATTCTGAGACCTTGCTGTCAACAGGATCAGAAATTAAAATTGACTTTAAAATAGCAGAAAAACATTAAATATCCAGCAATCTCCCATATTATTTGGATTATCATACTTTTTCTTTAAAAAATGTTAAAACTGCAATAATTTTATTAAAATATTCAAATTAAAGTGAAATTTGAAGATTGAAAAATGTTTAAATAACTTTGTTTACTCTTGGTAATATATTTCCTGACTAGGAAAATCCTAATAAGGACTGAAAAAATATACATTAAAAATTAACTGTTTTAGCAAAATGACTTAGAAAATCAAGACAAAAAAGCATATATATATATATATATATATATATGGATGGAGTCTCGCTCCCAAGCTGGAGTGCAGTGGCGTGATCTCCACTCACTGCAACCTCTGCCTCCTGGGTTCAAGTGATTTTCCTGCCTCAGCCTCCTGAGTAGCTGGGATTACAGACATGTACTACCATGCCCAGCTAATTTTTGTATTTTTAGTAAAGACAGGGTTTCACCAGGTTGGACAGGTTGGTCTCAAACTCCTAACATCAGGTTATCCACCCGCCTTGGCTACCCAAAGTGCTGGGATCACAAGCATGAGCCTCTGTGCCTGGCTGACTTCCAGTTTCTGAAAGTATAATCACATCTTCCACAAACTGAGCCACTCAGCAAATTGATCTGATCAGGAATGGGGAACTAACAATAATGATAGCTATCATTTCATTAAGTGCCACCATGTGCTCATCATGGTGCTGGGAACTTTAGCCATTCATTTATTTTCCACCTCTTTGTTCATTGATTTTTTTAAACATTCATTTATTCACCACATACTTATGGAATTCTAACTATGAGGCAAGCATTATTCTAGGCACGCTACTCGAGAGTAAGAGAACATCAGCCTCCTCAAGGAATTTAGTCTAATGAAGAGATATTTATATTAATCAAATTAACTGCAGAGAATTATACTTGTAAAAATTGTAATAAATACTCTGGTAAAAAAGTACCAGGGGCAAGGAGAACGTGTAACTGGAGTAGCTGAACCAATCTGTGGCAGGAATAGGATGTGGTCAAAGAAGGATTCCCTGAGGCAGTGATGCTTGAACCAAGATTGAAGTGATAAGTGGGACTTAGAAATAAAGGAAGTGGAAATAAGGCCACAGACCTAGATGATTTTGAAACATGACTTTTGTTGGTTGTATAAAATCTGTAAATACGAAGAAATGAGACAGATTGGCCATGAGTCACCAACTGGAGACTATTCACACATCAGTTCTTAAGCCACCAATTTTATGGGTTTTCTTTATAAATGAGAACAATTCAAGGTCCCCCAACATTGCCAGATATAGTTTTATAAATCAGAGAGGAGCGAGGCATTTAAACTCGTAAGCAAACCAACTTCAAAGGGCTAATAAATGAAAATACATACTTGAAATATGATTTGGGCATTTGCATTTGAAAATTAGGGAGAACAGGCCGGGCAAGGTGGCTCACACCTGTAATCCCAGTACTTTGGGAGGCCAAAGCAGGGGGATCACGAGGTCAAGAGATCGAGACCATCCTGGCCAACATGGTGAAACCCTGTCTGTGCTAAAAATACAAAAATTAGCCTGGCATGGTGGCATGTGCCTGTGGTCCCAGCTACTTGGGAGGCTGAGGCGGAGAATCGCTTGAACCCAGGAGGCAGAGGTTGCAGTGAACCGAGATTGTGCCACTGCACTCCAGTCTGGTGACGGAGCAAGACTCCGTCTCAAAAAAAAAAAAAAAAGAAAGAAGGAGAGAAGCAGTAAATTAAGTCATATGCATTTGAAAATAGGTTCTAATATATATTTTGAAAACAATGGAAGTTGCAGTAAATATTTAAAGTTATACATTTGAAAGGAGAGGGGAAAGCAAGACACAGAATGATTTTGACGAAGGAAATCAGTATAGGTATTTTTTGTTTTGATTTAGTTTAAGTTCTGAGATACTGTAAGTAGCAAGTGTTCTATTGAGGGCTGTAATAGGGAAATAAATGTCTTGCTTTTTGTACTCAAACATAAAAAGTTGAACTTGTGTAGACATTTCATAGGAATAAGTGCTGTGCAAACAGGAAAAAGTAAAATATAAAAATGCATTTTGGTTATTTTTACACTTTCTTCAGAACAGAGACATTTGAACCTCGTAAATCACAAATTGTAGAAGGCAGCAAATTTTTATTTTAGTAAATTATGATGTATCTTTGAAAATGGGGGATGGAGATTCTGTAGGTCACAATATGAGGCTGTTATTGGTCGGTCCACAAGGAAGCAGTAGGCTCCCCAGCTCAAGAGTTAATGCTGCCACATGAGATGAATGGGCAGCTCAGCTCTCCAGCAGTTGCTGTATTATAAACACAGTGAAATAATCACAGAGACAAAAAGGACTTTAAGGATTCATCAAGTATGCTCTTCAGCAGTAAGCCATGACTAGGGCCAGCTGGGAAACAGCTGCCGACAGCCCAGTCTGGCAGCCACCGCGAGAGATGGAGTTGCTTTTGCGGAGCAAATTTGGGCTTTAAGCTAACGATGGTTCAAATAGGCGCTGAAACAAACAATCATAGGTGCTTCATAGACAGTCTTATTGTGATGCGACTCTATTATGTCAAGAAAATAAATAATGATAAATAATAAGGTCATACCAGCTGCCACTTATTGGTCATTTAAAATATGCTAGGCACGGAGCTACGTGATTGCAGATTGTCTCCACTTGGGACTACTTCATTTGCGTTTACAAAACAGAAACACCTAGAGAGCTGTGCCTCTATCAGTTCTCTGCCTGTTTTAACGCGAAGCCTAAAATGTTTCCAGTCCTTTCCTTGTACTCTATTTTATCAATGAACTACATTTTTAAACCAGTTTCCTTTGTATAGAGTTGGATATGAGGTTTTTCCAATCTTGTAACTCCTAGGAACGTTACAAAGAATACCTTTGCACATACTGTACTTTCCAGTGTGACTACATTTGTGGGATTCATACTTACAAGTGAAAGTGCTGGGTCATCACTTTTTTTAGTCTCTAGAGATCCTTGCAAATAGTCCACTATGTAAATTGAACGGACTTACTCTCCCACAAGCAACGCATGACAGATCCTGTCCTACCCCACAACTTCTCACTTTATAGTGATAATAGTAATGGCAGCCACATGTTGGTATCTACTACATTCCAGGCGCTATTCTAAATGGTTTATATACAGCAAGTCACTTAATCCTCACAGAACTCTAAGAGATAAGTACTATTATTTCGTTACCACTTTATAGATGAGGAAACCGAAGCAAATAAAGATTAACACATTTGCCCCAGGTGACACAACTAGTCAGACAGGCAGGCTTTTGATTTAGGGTTCATGCTTTTAAATCCATGGCATACTGCTCAAGTTTTATTTTTGCAATCTGATGGATGAAAAGATGGTACCTCATTGAAGTGTTTATTTTTATTTCTCAGATAATAAGATTGACATTCTTTATGTAATAATTTGCTTTTGCCCTTTCTGGGAATTGGCCATTCCTTTTTGTTTGTTCGTTTTTCTACCAGGCTGCTGGTCTTTTAGTTACTGACTCATCAAACAGTCAAGACCTTTTCAGTTTACTTACGACTTTTGCTCGTAAGTACTTTTTTCCTATGCAATATTTTGTTTTTATGTAGTCCCATTTATTAATCTTTTTTGGTTTCAGGTTTTTATGTCATTTAAAAAAAATCTTCTTTTCATTTTTAATTCTAGATATGAGTTTTATTTTACAAACAGCTACATTTTTTTCTAAAATTATTTATTGAATATCTTTTCCTGCCTGTTCCAGTTGCCACAGCTGCATAGTGAACCACGCCAAAAGTAGTGGCATAACTGAAAAACCATTACGTAGTCATACACCACATAATGAATGGTGTTTTGGTCGATGATGGATCACACATCCAACAGTTGTCCCAGAAGATTATAATACGCTCTTTTCCCTCCCTCTCTGTCTCCCTCCCTCCCTTCCTTTCTCCCTCCCTCCCTTCCTCCTTCCTTTCCTCCCTCTCCTTCCTTCCTTCTTTTCTTTCTTTCCTTTCCTTCCTTCCTTCCTTTTTTCTGTCCTTTCTTTCCCCCCTTCCTTTCTTCCTTTCTTTCCTTCTTTCCTTCTTTCTTTCTTTCCTTTCTTTCTTTGACAGTTTTGCTCTTTCACCCAGGCTGGAGTGCAATGGCACGATCTCAGCTCACTGCAACCTATGCCTCCAAGGTTCAAGTGATTCTCCTTGCCTTACCCTCCCAAGTAACTGGAATTACAGGTGCCCACCATCACGCCTCACTAGTTTTTATATAATACCCTATTTTCACTCTACATTTTCTAAGTTTACATACTCAAATATTTGCCATTGTGTTACAATTGCCTACAGTATTCTGTACACTAACATGCTGTACAGGTTTGTAGCCTAGGTGTGTCATAGGTTGTACCATCTAGGTTTGTATAAGTATGCTCTATGATGTTTGCACAACAATGAAATCACCTAGTGACTTATTTCTCTGAATATCCCCATTGTTAAGCAGCACATGATTGTATTATGCTCACAACTTCTGTGGGTCAGGAATTTAGAAATGTCACCGCAGATAAGGCTGTCTCTACTCCATATTTGGGGTCCACACCTGGGAAGACTTGAGGGCTGGGGTGATGGGGGAATGGAATTATCTGAAGGCTTTCTCATTCATTAGTTGATACAAGCTATTGCCTGAGACCTGACCTGGGGCTATCAGCCGCAATGCTTATTTGTAGTCTCTCCATGTGTCTGCTTGGGCTCCCTCAGAACATGGTGGCTAAGTTCACTTCCCACAAGAGTCAAGTGATAGTTACTACATTTAGACCTAGCCTCTAAAGCCACACAGTATCACCTCCACATTGGTCATGAAGCCCATGCAAATGAAGAAGAGGAAATACAAACCTAACCTGTAGAAGTGAGAAGTGTCAAAATCATATCATAAGAAGAAAATTGCAAGCATCTTTGGAAAATGTTATATATTTATTTTATCATATACTGAATTTTATTTGTACTAAAGACTATTTTGAGGTTCTCTACTGATATGTTTACATGGTTGAACCACATTGTTTGATTATTACAGCTTTGTAATATATTTCACATATGCTATATGTAGCCTTCATTAATTATAATTTTTTCAGAAGTTTTTCTAACAAGTTTTACCTTTTTATTTTTCCATACAAACTTAGAATAAGCTGATGTAATTAAAATATCATGTTAGAATTTTGATTTAGATCACCTTAAATCCATAAATTAACAAAAAGAGAATTTTTATCTTTTTGATTTATTACCTTTGAAATATGGTAAGAAACAAACTCATTATTCTGAGAATTGATACATAAATGGAATAAATCAAGAATTTATCTTATTCTTCCTATTTGAATAGTACCTCAGGAAAACCAAATAATTGATGAGAGGCTATTATACTTTGTATAAAAATTTCAACTAATAAATAACAAGAGAGTGATAGAATGCCATCTGTTTGCAACCCCTAATGCAATAACAGATCTGGAGAATGATTATCTGTGACTGTTAAAACCATTAGGTGAAAACTTGATATGTGACATTAAAATGGAAGTAGATCAAGCTGTGAAGAGCTTTGTTGACTATTCCTTTTCATACTTCTGAAATCCTCTGGTTATATCGTCCTTTCCTTCTTTCCTGATTATTCTCTTGTGTTCTCCTGATTATCCCCAATTATTCATCAGTATCACTTATATCTTGCCCACAAAATTTCTTCATACTCTAACTCCTGCCATGATCACAGGCAATGCAAATGTTCTTGGGCATGATGTTCCTTTACCTCCTAAAGCTGATGATCTTTCTGCTTACCCTTCTCAGCAGGTCATGGCTGCACTCTGCATCTAATATCCACCTAGAACTGCCTACCCTCTGAAAATGTAAACTTCAATACTCTAGTTTCTGACCAGAGCCACTTATTCTTTCAGCCAACCCTCATTGCCACTACTCCTGTTCTTTAACATGATCCTGAACTCTTTTCTGTTATCCCACTCTATCACGTCCAACATCCATCATGTCTTGTTTTTTTCTTTTTTAAGAAACAGGGATTTCACTATGTTGCCCAGGCTGGCCTCAAACTCCTGGCTCAACTGATCCTCCTGACTCAACCTCCAAAGTAGCTGGGACAGGTATTCACTGCCATGTCCGACTGCATCCTGTTTTGACCTCGTGACCTATGCAGTAGTTAATGGTTTAAATTGTGTCTCCCAAAAAGTTATGTTCAAATCCTAACCCCAGGTACATTTGAATGGACCTTATTTAGAAATTGAATCTTTACAGATGGGATTAGTTAAGTTAATGAGGGCATGCTGTATTAGGATGGGCTCTAATCCAATGACTGCTGTCCTTATAAAAGAAGGGAGATTTGGACACAGACACAAGTCGGACATGCACAGAGGGAAAATGAAATGAAGACACAGCGGAAGAACTTCAGGTGCAGATGGAGGCTGGGACTATGCAGCTGCAGGCCAAGCAACACCAAGGATTGCTGGGAGCCACCAGATACTTGGAACTGGCAGGGAAGAATCCTCCCCTAGAGCCTTCAGAGAGAGTATGCCCCTTTTGACAGCTTCATCTGGAACTCCTAGCACCCACAACAGTGAGAGAATAAACATCTGTCATTTTAAGATACCCAATTTGTGGTAGTTTGCTATCACAGCCCTAGAAAACTAATATAGCAGCCCAGACCCTCTGTCTAGGTGTCTGAGCATGAAAACTCACGTGTTCCAAGAATGGATGTCATCAGAATCCCATGGCCTTCAACTTAGCTGGCTGGATCTTTAATACCATTCAATTGTATTTGAAGATATTTCTGGTCTCTTCCATTTCTCTTTTTTAACTATAGCCATGCTGATCTTTTCAACTCCCTTCAAGGCACATTGACATGGTTTGGCTGTGTCCCCACCCAAATCTCATCTTGAATTATAGTTCCCATAATCCCCATGTGTTGTGGGAAGGACCTGGTGGGAGGTAGTTGAATTATGGGCGTGGTTACCCCCATGCTGCTGCTCTCATGACAATGAATTCTCATGAGATCTGATGGTTTTATAAGGGGCATTTCCCCTTTGCTTGGCACTTCTCCTTCCTGCCTGCCACGTGAAGGAGGATGTGTTTGCTTCCCCTTCCACCATGACTGTAAGTTTCTGGATGCCTCCCCAGCCATGCTGAACTGTCAGTCAATTAAACATTTTTCCTGTATAAATTATCCCAGCCTCGGGTATGTCTTTATTGGCAGCGCAAGAATGGGCTAATACACATATGAAGCTGCTACTACCCACTCCCACATAAAAATCACTGCTGCAATTGGGGCTACTGTCTGCTAAGTTCTGTCTGGTTTATGTAGGGACCATGCATTTCATTTACCAGTAAATTAAAGAAAATAAAAGGGACCACCACCCAGGTATCCTTTGGATCTTTAACATGGCACTAACTTCTGCAATTCCCTTGTTATGTGAAATTGTTTTAGATGTACTATATTGCTGGTGGAGGCAGTTTCCAAGACTTCCACTTGGCCTTCCCACTGTATGGTAGCTTTTCCTACACAGGTCAAAAACCCCAAATGAGTATTCTGACAACCACCAAGTATGTCGACTACAATCATGCATTCAGGGACTGGGGAACTGAACACTGTCAATCCATGGGCCCCAGGTGAGCTGGACATGAGCCAGGATTCCACCTATTGCTTGGCCTCCCATATACCCCGACTCTGCTAGAGAGACCATGATGGGGCTTCAGGTCTCTGGCTGTCAATATCAAGGTAGATCTTAGGTTCAACAGCTCTCAAAATGTTTGGGTATATCCATTTCTTCAGAGTATAGCTTCCTGTGTAAATGGCTGTAAATCCCTTTGAGGAGGAATGAGAAAGAATCATTAATGTATCCACTTGCTGTGGTGTTATGGTGATCCATCCTTATGGGGAACAAGCCACTCCATGAGTCAGTGAATTTTGGGTCTGAAAATCAGCTTAGGTCTGGAATCTAAACTGGAGACTGTCACTTGTTAATTTCTGCATTCACCCTCCTGATTATCCATTCTTGACTTCTTTTGTAGTTTAGATTGAATGATACCCTTGTTGTCCGCCCACTTAGCTTGCCTTGGGAATACTATGAGCTGTTAACCATGTTCATAGCTCTTGGTGGCTTGGGCTGTTACGGTTGCCACTTCTGCAGTGCAGTTCAGTATCGTAATTGCACTCACCTGCCTTTTGAAGCTTCAGTGCTACCACTTGGCTTCCATTATTACCGTGGCTTTCTGGGAGCCCAGTTCTGTAAAGCTTCTCCTATCCCCAGCCCTAAACTCCAGAGAAGAACATCACTGAACTCCACAACAACTCTGGCTGGCATCCTCTCACTAGTACATTCCTTATGGGTCTGGCAAACCGCTACCTTGGCTCTCCCGCAGAATATAGCCAGTTGGTGAGCTTTTGGCCTTAGGTTGTATATCCAGCCACTGCAGCATGCTTGCAGCTATGAGCCTCTTGATCCCCCCTTGCTCAACTATGTACCATGGAGTTGTGGAATTTCAGGTAAAGTGAGTGTGAGCCATCATTTTCCCAAAGTTTTCAAAGCCAGCCTAACAATGCATTAGCATCATCTTTAGTGGATCCTGCCAGTGTTAAATCCTGTGTTAAGGAAGAGGGCTGCCATATTGATAAACACTTTATTGTATCGAATATTGTATATTATATTCAATTCCCCTTAATTCAGCACACTTGGAATGCATTTCTGTAATTTCTCCCCTAGAGACTCTAGTATACGTGAGCTGTAGCCTGTGTCTCATTTGGTCTAAGTCATTTTCCTCCCTTTTCAGGCCCGATGCTCACACAACTTGTCTGTGTTGTCACTTGACCCTATTTATTGGTCTGGCTGACAGGGGACAGGGGCGCTACATCCAGAGGTGGGCATGAGTTTTCTTTTCTTTTTTTTTTTTTTTGTAAGGTCTCAGTTCATCTTCAAGGTTGTGGGTGCTAGTCTTGAAAAAGGGAGAGTGGGCTCAATTCTGCAGGTTTGGAGTCCTGTTTTCCAAGAGAGAATAGGTAGCTTTTGAAGGGTATTCAAAAGCTGAGATATCTTCATCTGAGATACAAGGCGTGGGCCCAAGGCAGAACAGGAATTGCGTGGTACTTCACATTAAGGGTCGTTGCTTAATTCTTTGTTCATCTCTGGGAAGAGCATGAAGCTGTATTTTTGACCTTTTGAAGCAACAGCAGGGAACGTTGTTGCTCACATTGCCTTACTCTTTCAGTGTTTCACATCCCTTTTCATTGTTCTCATGATATCATTTCCTAACACATGCCAAAGACAGCCTAAGTACTTCTGTGACCATCTGTTTCTGTGGAACCCCAGAGTAGTCACAAAAAGTATTTTAAAATAGTTGTTTTTCAGACTCCAGCGTGTTTGGAAATCTGCTTCCTAAACACATTTACTCACACAAGTTCCTCCTTTGGTTGCAAATATTTTATTAGACTTGTGTTTGAGGAGTGGGTGAAAAGAAGGGGAGTGGTGGCAGGAAAGAAGGAAAGAGCATGGTTAGATTGTGCCCAGGATCTATGAATCCTAAATGGGCTGCATCCAAAATGAATTACTTCAGGGGCTTCTGCAGCTGTTCATAAGTACAAGTAGTTAAAGAAGCAGCATGATATGGTGTGAAAAAGGATTTGGAATCAGAATGCCTTTATCGAAATCCTAGTTTCTCTATGGAAGTGGGATGACTCTAGCCAAGTCATTCTGACTTCTTTCTGCTGTGGTTTCCACATTTTAAAAAATGATGATAATAATACTACCTGCCCTGCCAATTTCAAAAAGAGCTCTTTGAAATACTAATTAAGATTCTGCACATGAAACACTTGGTAAATTTGAAGAGACCATTTAGGCTGGTGATGATCTTCCTGTTGTAATTACTATTGAATAGTTATAAAGTAAAGGCAAACTATTCCTAAAGGTTGAATTTACCACTTGAGGTGGTGGTTTCTTTCCTATGGAATTTCTCGCATTTTATTTTTTAATGTCTTAAACTAAATAAATATTGTCAAATGAAAACTGGAAGTATTTTATGTTTTAAATTAATAATCACTTCTAGTTTTGTACCATGAATATTGAAAAACACAAAAAACAATCTACAGGTTATAACCACGGAGAAGGCAAACTCATTTTTCTATGCTCCTAAGCACATTCTACCCTGAGTGACAGTTGTATAAATTTGTAGACATATCTGAGGATCCAAAAAATACACAGAACTCTATGCAAGAAAGTGATCCCTTATTTTAGAGTAAACTTTGAGTTTAAAAATAAAAGTTTGTTTTGTTTTATTTTGTTTTGTTTTTGAGACAGTCTTGCTCTGTCTCCCAAGCTGGCGTGCAGTGACGTGATCTCAGCTCACTGCAACCTCCACCTCCTGGGTTCAAGCAATTCTCTGCCTCAGCCTCTCAAGTAGCTGGGATCCCGAGATGCCTGCTACCACACCTGGTTAATTTTTTTTTTTTTTTTTTTTTGTATTCTTAGTAGAGATGGTGTTTCATCTTGGCCAGGCTGGCCTTGAACTTCTGACCTCGTGATCCACCCACCTCGGCCTCCCAAAGTGCTGGGATTACAGGTGTGAGCTACTGCACATGGCCAAAAGTGTTTTTTAATAAAATCTGTTCTGAGATAAACAGATTTGCCCTTTCCCCACCTCTCCCCACTATCATTATCCTCATTCCCCAACAAATCACATAAGGTTTCTTTCTTGCTTAACATTACTTCTCTCTTCCTCATGCGGGCCTATTCTCACTTCCTTTGCGTCTTTTGTTCCCAGGTGACTTGTAGAGCTTTCAGATAATAAGCAATATTGAGCTATCCTTTCCTAAGGAAGATTCTGGATATTCCTTGATTCTCTTTCCTCACCTTCAATATCTCCTGTTTCTTTCTTTCCAAAAATGAATTATTATTATGTAAGATTCATAATGTAATTAGACCCAGTAATACAAAGAACTAGTATTATGAATAACTATTTTGCTGATTTAAAATTACTCTTTTTTTTATTGCATTTTAGGTTTTGGGGTACATGTGAAGAACATGCAAGATTGTTGCATAGGTACACACAAGACAGTGTGATTTGCTGCCTTCCTCCCCATCACCTGTATCTGGCATCTCTCCCCGTGCTATCTCTCCCCAACTCCCCCACCGGCCCGCTGTCCCTCCCCTATTTCCCCCCGACAGACCCCGGTGTGTGATGCTCCTCACCCTGTGTCCGTGTGTTCTCATTGTTCAACACCTGCCTATGAGTGAGAACATTCAGTGTTTGATTTCCTGTTCTTGTGTCAGTTTGCTGAGAATGATCGTTTCCAGGTTCATCCATGTCCCTACAAAGGACACAAACTCATCGTTTTTGATGGCTGCATAATATTCCATGGTGTATATGTGCCACATTTTCCCTGTCCAGTCTATCATTGATGGGCATTTGGGTTGGTTCCAGGTCTTTGCTATTGTAAACTGTGCTGCAACGAACATTCATGTGCATGTGTCCTTACAGTAGAATGATTTATAATCCTTTGCATATATACCCAGTAATGGGATTGCTGGGTCAAATGGAATTTCTATTTCTAGGTCCTTGAGCAATCACCACGCTGTCTTTCACAATGGTTGAACTAATTTACACTCCCACCAACAGTGTAAAAGTGTTCCTATTTCTCCACATCCTCTCCAGCATCTGTTGTCTCCAGATTTTTTAATGATCGCCATTCTAACTGGTGTGAGATGGTATCTCAATGTAGTTTTGATTTGCATTTCTCTAATGACCAGTGAGGATGAGCATTTTTTCATATGTTTGTTGGTCTCATGTATGTCTTCTTTTGTAAAGTGTCTATTCATATCCTTTGCCCACTTTTGAATGGGGTTGTTTGTTTTTTTCTTCTAAATCTGTTTTAGTTCTTTGTAGATTCTGGATATCAACCCTTTGTCAGATGGGTAGACTGCAAAAATTTTTTCCCATTCTGTTGGTTGCCAATTCACTCTAATGACTGTTTCTTTTGCTGTGCAGAAGCTGTGGAGTTTGATTAGGTCCCATTTATCTATTTTGGCTTTTGTTGCCAATGCTTTTGGTGTTTTGGTCATGAAGTCCTTGCCTATGCCTATGCCTATGTCCTGAATGGTTTTGCCTAGATTTTCTTCTAGGGATTTTATGGTGTTAGGTCTTATGTTTAAGTCTTTAATCCATCTGGAGTTAATTTTAGTGTAAGATGTCAGGAAGGAGTCCAGTTTCTGCTTTGTGCACATGGCTAACCAGTTTTCCCAACACCATTTATTAAACAGGGAATCCTTTCCCCATTGCTTGTTTTGTCAGGTTTGTCAAAGATCAGATGGTTGTAGATGTGTTGTGTTGCCTCCAAGGCTTCTGTTCTGTTCCATTGGTCTATATCTCTGTTTTGGTACCAGTACCATGCTGTTTTGATTACTGTAGCCTTGTAGTATAGTTTGAAGTCCAGTAGTGTGATGCCTCTGGCCTTGTTCTTTTTTATTAGAATAGACTTGGCTATGCGGGCTCTCTTTTGGTTCCATATGAAGTTTAAGGTGGTTTTTTTCCAGTTCTGTGAAGAAGGTCATTGGTAGCTTCATGGGGATAGCGTTGAATCTGTAAATTACTTTGGGCAGTATGGCCATTTTCACGACATTGATTCTTCCTAACCATGAACATGGAATGTTTCTCCATCTGTTTGTGTCCTCTCTTATTTCATTGAGCAGTGGTTTGTAGTTCTCCTTGAAGGGGTCCTTTACGTTCCTTGTTAGTTGTATTCCTAGGTATTTTATTCTCTTTGTAGCAATTGTGAATGGCAGTTCGTTCTTGATTTGGCTGTCTTTAAGTCTGTTATTGGTGTATAGGAATGCTTGTGATTTTTGCACATTGATTTTGTATCCTGAGACTTTGCTGAAGTTGCTTATCAGTTTCAGGAGATTTTGGGTTGAGACGATGGGGTCTTCTAGATATACAATCATGTTGTCTGCAAATAGAGACAATTTGACTTCCTCCTTTCCTATTTGAATACCCTTTATTTCTTTTTCTTGCCTGATTGCTCTGGCTAGACCTTCCAGTACTATATTGAATAGGAGTGGTGAGAGAGGGCATCCTTGTCTATTGCCAGATTTCAAAGGGAATGCTTCCAGTTTTTGTCCATTCGGTATGATATTGGCTGTTGGTTTGTCCTAAATAGCTTTTATTATTTTGAGATATGTTCCATCAATACCAAGTTTATTGAGGGTTTTTAGCATAAAGGGCTGTTGAATTTTGTCAAAGGCCTTCTCTGCATCAATTGAGATAATCATGTGGTTTTTGTCTTTGGTTCTGTTTATGTGGTGGATTATGTTTATAGACTTGCGTATGTTGAACCAGCCTTGCATCCCCGGGATGAATTCTATTTGATCATGGTGGATAAGCTTTTTGATGCTCTGTTGCAATCAGTTTGCCAGTATTTTATTGAAGATTTTTGCATCTATGTTCATCATGGATATTGGCCTGAAGTTTTCTTTTCTGGCTGAGTCTCTGCCGGGTTTTGGTATCAGGATGATGTTGGTCTCATAAAATGATTTGGGAAGGATTCCGTCTTTTGGATTGTTTGGAATAGTTTCAGAAGGAATGGTACCAGCTCCTCTTTGTATGTCTGGTAGAATTCGGCTGTGAACCCATCTGGACCTGGGCTCTTTTTGTGTGGTAGGCTACTAATTGCTGCCTCAACTTCAGACCTTGTTATTGGTCTATTCAGGATTTCGACTTCTTCCTGGTTTAAGCTTGGGAGGATGCAAGTGTCCAGGAATGTATCCATTTCTTTCAGGTTTACTACTTTATGTGCATAGAGTTATTTGTAATAATCTCTGATGATGGTTTGAATTTCTGTGGAATCTGTGGTGATATCCCCTTTATTGTTTTTTATTGCATCTATTTGATTATTCTCTCTTTTCTTTTTATTAATCTGGCTAGTGGTCTGTCTATTTTGTTGATCTTTTCGAAAAACCAGCTCCTGGATTTATTGATTTTTTTGAAGAAAATTACTCTTTAACTAATAGTAGAAAGAAATCCTTGAAAGATATTATCCTACTAAAGAAACAGCACGTTGAAATGATTCTCTTGCATATATAACAAGCTTGCAATGAAAAACAATCAAGCTGGTAAAATTATAATCGCTTGGCTTGCCTAGCATCCTCATTTCTACATCCTCTACCAGTCTTAGAACCAATCTATACACAAGGTTTAGATTTGGGAATCAAATGCTTTATGCAATAAGCAGGCAAACTTGAAGGGAAGAAGAAAACAGGCTTATCAAATCAAATTATTCCAGCTGGTTGTTCTTCTTAATCAAATCGCTGACATAACTGCCAAATCCATTCCCTTGGATGGCATGCTACACACTCCTAATAGAACCAAAACACCAACTTGGTAACAAAGGTGAACCCGAGGCAGAGAAGGGAACTAGACAAGTTCAGTGTTCCCCGACCCCCCACCCCCAACCCAGGGGGAACAGGGCCCCTGCTGAGATCACCCACATTTCAGCCCTATGATCCTCCGTGAGGGATGTTGGACTTTCAGAGAGGCATGTGTTTTTTTGTTTGTTTGTTTACTTGCTTTTTTGAGACAGAGTTTCACTCTTATCATCCCGGCTGGAGTGCAGTGGTGCCATCGCAGCTCACTGCAACCTCTGCCTCCCAGGTTCAAGTGATTCTCCTGCCTCAGTCTCCTGAGTAGCTGGGATTATAGGTGCCTGCCACAATGCCTGACTAATTTTTTGTCGTTTTAGTAGAGATGGAGTTTCACCATATTGGCCAGACTGGTCTCAAACTCCGACCTCAGGTGATCCGCCCACCTTGGCCTCCTAAAATACTGGGATTATAGACGTGAGCCACCGTGCCTGGCTGCATATGCGTTTTGAAAACAAAACATGTTCAATGTTATGATAAAAGCGTATAGTTGGAAAGCCAAATAAAAGTGCATATTTTGAAATTTCAAATAATTTCTTTTTGGGTTTTTTTTTCCCAAGGTGGGGCATGGATTTTGAAACATTGAGAAATGCTATTCAGATTTTATTTTTCTTTTTGCTCCTTATGAGAATTTGCCTGATGTTCCTGGCAGAGCCAAGGTCTGTATTGACAGTGGGTGTCAAAACTCACTGGAAAGTTAAAAATCACACATGGTACCAGCTTCTCAGGGTGCAAGAGGGGGAACCAGTCTCCATAGGATCCATGGCCCAAGGCACAGGAGCTCATGGCATTTGCCTCCACCCTTCCCTTCCTCAGTCTGCCTGTTTATGGAAACCATAATCTCAATGCCCATGGTGGCACATGAAGCGCAAGTCATGTGCCTAGAGAGGGAGTGGAGGGAGCTCTGGATAGGTCTGGATACAAGGAGAGTTGCCATCCTGGGATGGAGTGATTTTCCACACCAATCTCCTGAGAAAGAAGAAGGAAAGAGAGGGATGAAGGGGAGGAGATACTTGGCCACATTTATCACTGTGGGCTCACTTAAGCCTTTTGCTAAGTAAACATAGAAAAATACAGTGAAACCAGACTTCATTACTATATCCAGAAAGTATTTTACATGATTAACTGCTTTTTAGTTTCCAAATCCTGGAAGGCAGCCCTGCAGAATACACTAATAATTCTCAGAAAACCCGTAAGAAAGTTAAAAAGTACATATGTTAGTAATATCAGGAAATGTTAATACATACGTGTTGAAATGGTTTCTATTGTTTCCTAAAATTAATTAATTAATTAAAGACAGAGTCTTGCTCTGTCGCCAGGCTGGAGTGCAATGGTGCAATCTTGGCTCACCACAATCTCCACCCAGTGGGTTCAAGTGATTATCCTGCCTCAGCTTCTCTAGTAGCTGGGACTACAGACATGCACCACCACACTGGGATATTTTTTTTATTTTTAGTAGAGATGGGTTTTTACCATGTTGGCCAGGCTGGTCTGGAACTCCTGACCTCAGGTGATCCACTAGCCTTGGCCTTTCAAAGTGCTGGTATTACAGGTGTGAGCCACTGCACCTGGCCAATAATTCTTTATTTTAAATTTTTGTGGGTACATCACATTGTAACGTTGGTCATTCCATACAGAATAATAAAGATGGAAGTCTTTACCATCTTTATCAGAGTAATCATTTGGAATTGACAAAAAGCATAATGAATTGGCCAGTTTCTATATCTGAGATTTACTGAGTATTTGAAGCCATTATTGGAATGAATTGTGATTCCAGAGAAGTGAAGACTAAAGATTGTATGGTCTCTGCATTCTCTACTCAAAAACGGAGGACTTGCTTTAGGTGGACTTGTCTTTCAATGACCCTGAGGATCCCCAGCTTGAGAAAGTACAGATCTAGGGTGGAAGTCTCCCTAGCCAAGGCCACGTTGATCTCATCTATGCACACATTAGCCTAGACTCTGATTTCAGGAACAAAGTTTCTAGGTTCCACGATCCCGCCATTAACCAGCAGATGCTGAAATTATATAATTGCTATATTAGGAATGCCTTTGATTGGCTTACCACTTTACTTATAAAATTCAAATATACCTAAGAAAGATAATAGAATATGTTCATCTAGTATTTGTATTTTAATGGAGAGAAGTTTATGACAGCTCAGGAACTAGTTCCAATAAGTGCAAGGAGAGAGGATGAAGGCACTGAGCATCTGAATTACTGTGACCAAAGGGCACGCACAAAGGGCGCCGTGGACTGTGAAATCAGTTCGCTCATTTATTTCCCAGCACCCCCCTTTTTTTTTTGAGATGGAGTCTCGCTCTGTCGCCAGGCTGGAGTGCAGTGGCGTGATCTCGGCTCACTGCAGCCTCTGGGTTCAAGCGATTCTCCTGCCTCAGCGTCCTGAATAGCTGGGAAATACAGGCGACGCCACCACACCCAGCTAATTTTTGTATTTTTAGTAGAGATGGGGTTTCACCATGTTGTCCAGGATGTAGGTCTAAATCTCCTGACCTCGTGATCCACCTGCCTCGGCCTCCCAAAGTGCTGGGATTACAGGTGTGAGCCACCACGCCAGACCTTCCCTCCCTTATTTTATTGCACTTTACCCCTGACAGCATAACTTATGCTACTTTTGGTGTAGCATAAATTATATGGATAAAAGAAAGAGGCAGAAGCTTGCAAAAAAAAAAAAGTAAACCAGGATTCCCCATGTGATGAGGCAAGTGGAACAAGCTGGAACATCCCTTGCCCAATACAGGATAAAGAAAACCCACAATAGGAAGGGTGTGGTGGCTCACGCTGGCAATCCCAACAATTTGGGAGGTCAAGGAGGGAGGATCACTTGAGGCCAGGAATTTGAGACCAGCCTGTCCAACATGGCGAGACTTCATCTCTATTTTTAAAAAGAGAGAGAGAAAAATAGAAAAACAAATACCACATGTTCTCACTTATAAGTGGGAGCTACATGATGAGAACACATGGACACATAGAGGGGAATGACAAACGTTGGGACCTTTCAGAGGGTGGAGGGTGGGGAGGAGGGAGAGGTCAGGACAAATCACTAATGGGTACTAGGCTTAATACCTACCTGGGTGATGAAATAATCTGTACAACAAACCTCCATGACACAAGTTTACCTATGTAACAAACCCACACTTGTACCCCTAAACTTAAAGTGAAAGTTAAAAGAAATAAAAAATTAAATTAAAAAATAGAGAGAGGGGGACCACACCCTTCCTATTGTGGAGGAGAAAACCCACAATAAGTGGCTAGGCACCCCTGGAGAAAGGTGATACAGAAAGCACCTAAGAACACACACAGCCTATGTGTAAAATGATGTTCCCTATTCCCAAGGTATTTAGGTAGCCCTGGTTTCTGCCACGTCCCAACATTCTCTCTGCCCCTCCCTCCTAAGCCTATCTTGTCCACACCCTTACACCCTAGAGTGTACTCTACCCCAGTGACCCTTGAGTTCCTGGGCCATCCTCCTGGGACACTGCTTTCAAAAACTGTGCTCCTATTTAGTATCAGCAGGGTTGGCGGGGGAGACGGTTACCCAGAAGGCTTCACCAGGACTAGGAGGTCAGAAATAGGCTGAATCTCACCAGGCTCTTCAAATCCTTCCAGTTCTTCAATCTTCCTACCCTATGTCTAACACCACCATCAAGGCTCCCATGCCCACCTATTTCTTATGGGTGTCCATCCATGACTCAGACAGATAGAAATTGGGAGCCTATTACATGGCCAGCTTTGTAGTATGTAGATGGGACCAAAACGTAGACGGAACCAAAAAAGACACAAACCCTTGTCTTCCTGGTATTATATATAGTTTATGGAGGATGAGGCAATAAGGTAAATAAAACACGTAGTAAGCAGTAAGTTGTATGGAGAAGCATTACGCAGGGAGGGGAAGAAGACATGTTGGGGGAAGTGATCGAAATTTTAATCACGATGGTTAGGGGATTCTCACAGAGAAGGTGACATTCAAGTAAAGACCTGAAGGAGATGAGGAAGGATATCTGGGGGGAGAGTGTTGCAGGAAAAGGGACCAGCAAGTGCACAGCGGAGGCCAGAAGCTGCCTGGCCTGTCTGAGAAATGCCCAGGGGGCATATATGGTTGGAGCACAATTAGTAGGGAGGAGATGAGAACAGATGAGATGAAAGAGGTAAAGCGGCTAGGCCACGAAGTTGAGTTTTTATTTTTAGGAGAGACAGGGTTTTGCCATGTTGGCCAGGCTAGACTGGAACTCCTGACCTCGGGTGATCCACCTTCCTTGGCCTTTCAGAGTGCTGGAGTTAAAGGTGTGAGCCACTGCGCCCAACCAATAATTATCTTAAATTTTTGTTAGTACATCCTGTTGTAATGTCAGTCATTCCCTACAGAGGAATAAAGATGGAAGTCTTTACCATCTTTATCAGAGTAATCATTTGGAATTGACAAAAAAGGATAATGAATTGGCCAGTTTCTATACTGAATGGTCTCTGCATTCTCTACTCAAAAACAGAGCATTTGCTTTATGTAGACTTGCCTTTCAATAACCCTGAGTATCCCCAGCTTGAGAAAGTACAGATCTCAGGGCGGGAGTCTCCCTAGCCTGTGAGTGAGGTGGGCGAGGTTCTCACCATCCTCTCCCTGCTATTGCAAAACCCACAGATGCTGAAACACCAACCATAGTACACTCCTCTGGGGAGCCAAGAGGATTGTATATTCTTTTCTCCAGCAAGTAGTCAAAGAATTTACTATAGGCACCTAGATGTTCTGCCCTGTTTGGAGCCTCTGTCAGTTTCAGGCACAATCCTTATGTATTTCTTGATCCCCTAAATGGCAGTTACACTGCGAGGTTTGTGTCAGGAATTGGGCTTGCTCTCAGCTGCTAAGGAGATACATGTTTGTGCGGTTTTGTTTGTTCTTGACTTTTCAGCCAATCAAGAGCAGAGGAAGTAAATGGAAAAAAATTACAATCAGAGATATAGGCGTTTTTGGCTGGACACGGTGACTCACACCTGTAATCCCAGCACTTTGGGAGGCTGAGGCAGGCAGATAAATTGAGGTCAGGAGTTCGAGACCAGCCTGGACAACATGGTGAAACCCCATCTCTATGAAATATACAAAAATTAGCCAGCCGTGATGGTGCATGCCTGTAATCCCAGCTACTCAGGAGGCTGAGGCAGGAGAATCGCTTGTGGGAGGCAGAGGTTGCAGTGAGCTGAGATCGTGCCACGGCACTCCAGCCTGAGTGACAGAGACTCCGTCTCAAAAAAAAAAAAAAAGTGAGAGAGAGAGAGAGAGATAAGTATTCTTTGCCTATCAGAGATATGCCACTAAGAATATCAAGATAATATAATGACCTGTGGAAGACAGGGGAGGAGGTGATGAATTCAAAGGGAATATGATTCGTTTGCATCTGTTACAGGACATCCTCAGTGCCTAGGTCAGCTATATTTGTCCCCGTACTGAAAAAATGTGTACCTCTCGGTACAATAGTTATATTTAAATAGTTAAGACTTTCTACCTTTCAAAATGTTTTAATCTATTTTATATTTCATAGCATCCAAATGTCATTATAATATTTTAATGAACAGAAGATTTTTAAGAATAGGTCAAAATCACACACATTGAATTCAAGAGCAAAAAACATTCAGCAGAAACTGGAAATAAATGATTCTAACCCCACTCTACCCTTTTCATAATGACAAAGACATTTCATACAATTTCTCTGTATTGAAAGCTACTACTTAGAACACTTATTCTGTGCTGGATACTGTAGTAGGCATGTATTAACTCATTTTTAAAAATTTCTAAAATGTTCTATTTTTATACCATTTTATAGATTTAAAAAATTGATGCTTAGAATGTTTAAGAAATTTGACCAGGACTCCCAAGCACTGCCCGGTGTTGCTATGAGCAGCTGGCAAAGGCATACGCTCTTGCCAACTTTGCAGAGGCAGGCTTGGAAAACACTACCAAAATATACTCAAATCTTAAGATGCAATAAGCAGATGGATATCATTAGATCTGCCTATGCTTTTTAGTCTGGCTTATTGCCTGATGGGTTTCTCTGATGAATGAGGGATGTGCTTTCTTTAGAGACCAGATATAGGTTAGGCAAGCTGTAGGAAATCTTGACTTGTTCAGATTTTCCAGGCCTGTCCATTGACCTGGCAATCTTGTAAAAATAGATACAGACACATGATTTCACTTTTTCCATATCTAAGTCCAGTTCCAACCAAGGAGTTCAAATTTTTGTGCTTAGGAGAACATCATGGAAATAAGCCAAATGAACTGTGATACTCCCAGCTTGCACTATTGGCCCTGCTCGAATTTATGCAGCACTGCTCCTCTGAGATTTTGTTTTCTCTTCCTTGTCTCAGGATGAGATATGCAGAAAAATCTCCATAGTAATGAAGTAAGTAGAATATACACTAAGGGTCTTGGTTCCTTCTTTTCTCAACCATAGCGGAGAGACAGAAATGACCCCAAGGCTCCAGAAAAGCTCCCCACTGGGGACACTAATCAGTCCAAAGACACATTATTTACTTTCCTTGTGTTCTGGTCACTTAGGAGTATGAGAAACCACCTTTGCAAAATTGTGACTGAGACAGTGAAAGAGATCTAACCTAACTGACTCCATCTTGGTTGTAACCTTTAAGTTGCCTTTGTTCCTTCCTGGGTGTAGGCTGAAGTAACTTTGGGAGGAACTTAGTTTATAGTTTAAAACAAAGACAACAACAGCCCTTTCCCAAAACAAAGCTCCTTCTTGCCTGAGGACTAGACTGCCTTTGTAGGACAGTCTACAAGATTAGAAATTACGGTTTAGGAGTCATGCAGCTGGAACCTACAAAATTCCAACCCTCACTAAACTGTTCCTCAAAGCAGTGCTTGAGATATTTTGCAGACCCTGCAGTTGATGGATCAGCTGGCATCACCAGACTGATAAACTCGCTCATCTGGACTTATGGCACCAACCCAAGAACTGACTCAGCCCAAGAGGACAGCTTCAACTTCCCATGATTTCATCTGCTACATAACCAATCAGCACTCCTGGCTCACCAGCTTCCTCTCACCAACAAAGTTGTCTTTAACAACTCTGATCCCCAATGCTCCAATGCTTGGGGAGACTGATTTGAGTAATACTATAACTCCAGTCTCTCACAGAGCTGGCTTTGCATGAATTACTCTTTCTCTATTGTAATTCCCATGTCTTGATAAATTGGCTCTGCTTAGGCAGTGAGCAAGGTGAACGCACTGGGCGGTTACACACACACAAATGCCAAGTATCTCAAAATCCAAACTCCCTATGGTTTGGGTCACAAGATCCTCCACCTACTTTCCCCCATCATTTCCATGCTCTCTTGTTTCATTGCAATCTACTTAAATCCATAGCATTTACAAAAAAGTGGCTTTCTCTTCACAACTGTGTGGCATTCAAGGAAAGTTCTCTATTACTTATTTGTGATTTTTATAAATGAAATACTTTTTCATTGGTGTACATTGCTATTCCAGAAATGCCTGCCATGTGAAGGGGCAATGTATACATTTATACATGTAAATATGTATAATATACATTTATTATATTTATAAGTTATATTAAAAGTCACATGCTTCAATCTTTTTGAAACCTCATATTTATGAAGCATATAATTTATGACAAAATCATTTTCTAATACTGAATTCAAATTGGTAAAAACCTCTAGTGAAACAACGTGGTGATGAGATTGTGAAAACCTCAAAAAACATTTTTTTATTTCTAAATATTTTTAGAACAGCATTCCTCTTAAAATAAAATATTCATTTTTAAAACAAGTATCTATTCATCTAACAAATATTCACTGAATTTTTGGTATGTGGCTTGTCCACCTACCACCTTCCAGGCAGGAAGCCATGTAATAGAAGTACAACGACAGAAAGGCAACCCCTGCCCTCATGGAGTTTAGAGTCCAAAGAATGCTGTCATGTGGCAGATCAGAATCAAAGAACCACACTGATAAATACAATTATAAGCTAATAAAGACTATGAAAAATGTCCAACAATCACCAATAATTCAAACCATTTAAATGTAAATAATTTTCACAATAAACTATACTAGGATGCATATAAATTGATGGTAAGTATCCAACTGGTTATTCAACAATCCCATCTAGATGTCTAGTCAGCATCTAACTTCAGTCAGTCTGTCAAACCAAGCTTCTTTTCTCCTATCCTTTTTATCTTTTTATTTTTATTTTTGTTTTTTTTTTTTTTAGAGACAGAGTCTCACTCTTTCATCCAGGCTGGAGTGCAGTGGTGTGATCATAGCTCACTGCAGCCTCAAACTCCTGGGCTCAAGGAATCTTCCCACCTCAGAGGCACAAGTCCCAGCTACTCAGCCAAACTAATTTTGTGACTTTTTGTAGAGACAGGGTCTCGCTATGTTGCCCAGGCTGGTCTCAAACTCCTAAACTCAAGGAATCCTCCCTCCTTGGCCTCCCAAAGTGTTAGGATTACAGGTGCAAGCCAGCACATACAGCCTCCTCCTGTCCAAGTTTATCTTTTCAGTTGGTTAGGACAAACTTCGGTATCATCTTCACTTCTCCTTCTCCTTCAATCCTTATATCCAACCCTTCAGCAAATCTGTGGCTCTCTCTTCAAAATACATGCAGAATCTGACCACCTCCCACTCCCACCATTGATATCACTGAGGTCTGGATTGTCAGAACATTAAATGGTATTACATCTTGCCTGGATTTTTTCAATAACCTCCTAAATGGCTTGCTTGCTTGCTTCTACATATTCCATCTTAACAACCTGTTCCCAAAGTAGCTGATGCAGTGAGCCTGCTAAAAGTTAAGTCAGAGTGTGTCACTCCTCTGCTGAAGATGTTCCCACCTCCCTCCCTTCCACCTCCCATTAAATTCAGAGTACAGTGACCTGCGTGTTCCTACACAAGGCCTATTCCATTCCGACTTTACCTCTTGCTCCTCTGTCTCTCACTCCCTCTACGCTACCATCCTGGCCTCCTTGCTGGTCCGGGGACTTGCCAAGTACATTCCTGCTTCCAAGCGTTTGCTGCCGCTGTTCTACTTGCCTGGAATAGCCTGAGATATGCTTGGCTCACTCCCTTGTCACCCAAATGACCGCTTTTCAATGACGTTCGCCCTACATTTAATGGGATGACCTCTTTCCACCCTCACTGCCCAGCTTCCTGATTCCTCTTAATTTGCTCTCCTTTTCCTTTTTCCCCTGGCACTTGGCACCTGTTATCATGTATGTAATTTTACATAAAATTATATTGTTTCTTTGTCCCTTTCTCCCACTAGAATCTAAGCTTCATAAGGGCGGGAAACTTTGTCTTCATTCACCAATGTATCTTAGGCACTTAGAACAGTTCTTGATATATATTACGTGCTCAATAAATATTTTGCAAATAGATGAATGAAAGTTGGCAGGCAGGGTAGTGGAGTGGAAGAGTGCAGCCTTTGAGAAGGCAAACCTGAGTTCAAATGCTTGCTTAGTCCTCTCGAGTTGGGTGAACTTTGGTGAGTTACTACATACTCTTAAGCCTCAGTTTCCCCAATGTAGAAATGTAAACAGTAGTGTCATTGTAAGAATTACATGTGAAGCACCTGGTGTGGCATAGGCTCTACAGGTGCAGTTATTACCAATATCACAATATTTTATGTGAAATAGTTTAAAAAATGCTACATTTTTCAAAGGATATTCTAGAAATCATAAATATAGTTTTAATATTTAAAAATTATTGCTCATTTTGCCACCCCAGGTACTACTCAAAATGTTAAAGCTCATTCACAGCATCAATTCTTCTGGATTCTTCTGTGGGAACTTCAGCAGTTCAGTTAGTTACAAGAATAGAAACCACCCACAGCTGGAACACACAATTCTCTAATAGCAGGGGCTCTTAACATCATGAACACCTGAGGACAACAAGATAGTCTCATTAATAGTAGTCAAAATTAGAAGAATAAAAAAGACAGGCCCATTTATTGGGGCAAATAGTATAATATTGGCAGATGACAGAGAGAAAACAGAGCGAAACATTCCATTTTGCTTTTCAGTTTTCTTTCAAGAAGAACGGACTTTAGACCAAGAATGGCAGAACAAACATCAGTGAGAGGATATAGAAGCATCTGATGTGTGAGGTTGTAGAGAGAAAGGGATGCTTCTCTGAACCATGTGACTCCCACAAATTAAAGTGGTAGACCCCCAGGGAAACTTCTCTTGCATCTTGAAG
Source organism: Ateles fusciceps (assembly GCA_036589455.1). NCBI lineage: Eukaryota > Metazoa > Chordata > Mammalia > Primates > Atelidae > Ateles > Ateles fusciceps. The sequence continues at coordinate 10,446,716 of JAZHEH010003259.1, forward strand.
CCACCTTTAATTACTTTTGAGAAGTGAATTACGGCCGGGAGCCGTGACTCACACCTATAAGCCCAGCAATTTGGGAGGGAATTTGGTGGATCACTTGTAGCCAGGAGTTCAAGACCAGCCTGGACAACATGATGAAACCCCCCATATCTACTAAAAACACAAAAATTAGTCGGGCATGGTGGCATGCATCTGTAATCTCAGCTACTCAAGAGGCTGGAGCATGAGAATTGCTTCAACCGGGGAGGTGGAGGTTGCAGTAAACCGAGGTTTCACCACTGTATTCCAGCCTGGGTGACAGAGCAAGACCTGTCTCTCAAAAAAAAAAAAGGAAGTGAATTGAGATATATTTGCTGAGAGACAGATAATAGTTGGGCAGCTATCATTAAAGTTTTCTAAAACAAATTGCACATGCTATAGGTTGGCTTTAAAACATACATTAAAACCACTCAGAGGGAGTAACAGGAACTCATGTAATCCATAAAGTTCAAGTTCATTCATTCATTCAAAAGTCACTTACTGACTCACTACCATGTACCAAGCACTCAGTAGATGCCTTTTGAATGAAAAAAATAATAATATGCACCCTCATGAAAATAACTGTATTCTTTTTTGGTAGCTAGTAAATAAAGGCAATGCCATAGCCGGAGTACAGCTGAATCTCCGATAGCATTTGACAAAGGCTTTTGAAAGACACTAATAAAGTGGGTATCTTTAGAACTGACTGAATGACAGCCCCCTGACCAATGCATAACGAAACTTGTAGGGGACTCTTCTGGCTTATTTATAGATCACAGAGTGAGCCAAGGAGGTGACTTTTGTCTGACATTGAATTAGTCTATCCTCTCATAGCTATAAAGAAAGACCTGAGATTGGGTAATTGATAAAGAAAAGAGGTATAATTGGCTCACGGTTCTGCAGTCTGTAGAGAAAGCATGTTGCTGGCATCTGTTTGGCTTCCAGGGAGTCCTCCAGAAAATTACAATCATGGCATAAGGCAAAGGGGAAGCAGGCACGTCACATGGCCAGAGCAGGAAGAAGAGAGAGAGAGAGGAGAAGTGCTACACAGTTTATACAAAGAGTGATAAGCGATCAGTGGGTTATCTCGTAATAACTCACTCACTCACTACCAAGAGAACAGCACCAGGAGGATGGAGCCAAACCATTCATGAAGGACCACCCCCCATGATCCAATCACCCCCACCAGGCCCCACCTTGATCACTGGGGATTACAATTCCGCAGGAGATTTGGGCGGGGACATAGAACCAAGCCATGTCAGATACATAAGTGAAGTCCTATTCAGAGAGGATCCAGAGGCCATTCCATTCAGTGGAGGTCCCATCACCTGGAGTATTGAATTCAGTTCGTGGAACCACAATTGAGATAAAAAGGAGTACTGTTAAGTTGAAGACAAGGACAAGATGCTGGGATGGAGTACAGAGAGGGTCCTAGGAAGAGAAGATGAAAAGAAAACCCCAGGTCCTTGCCCTGAGACAAAAGAAGATTTGGGGATTCCGTAATGGCTGCCTCTGTCTTAGAAAGCGTGCTGCAGGGTGGGGTGGAATGGGAGGAAATGGCTGGACAGTTATTGAACATCTCTGAGTCAGGAACTCCTTGAGTGTATTATCTCATTTAATCCTCATCTTTAGGTTTTTTTGTTTTGTTTTGTTTTGTTTTGTTTGTTTTTGAGATAGGGGTCTCACTCTTTCACCCAGGCTGGAGTGCAGTGGCGTGATCTTCCCTTACTGCAACCTCCGCCTCCCAGGTTCAAGCAATTCTCCTGCCTCAGCCTCTAAGTAGCTGGGATTACAGGCGAGTGCCACGATGCCCAGCTGATTTTTTTTTTTTTTTTTTTTGAAATGTAGTTTTGCTCTTGTTGCCCAGGCTGACATGCAATGGCACTATCTCAGCTCACCACAACCTCTGCCTCCCAGGTTCAAGCGATTCTCCTGCCTTGGCCTCCCGAGTAGCTGGGATTACAGGCATGCATCACCAACCTGGCTGATTTTTGTATTTTTAGCAGACAGAGAGAGTTTCGCCATGTTGGCCAGGCTGGTCTTGAGCTTCTGACCACAGGTGATCCACCAGCCTCAGCCTCCCAAAGTGCTGGGATTACAGGCATGAGCCACCATGTCTGGCCATATTTAGCTTTTTAATGTGTGGTCTCTGATGCACGCAAACACAAAACATCTCTTTCAAAGCATGCCAGAAACACTGACGGACATCTCTGCTATGTGGCCAGTCTCATCTCCCCAGGACTCTGAATTACCACTCTTGTATAATTAATTCTTCTTGTTTGTAAAAGTTCTGAGCAGGTAAGGTCAGTGATGATTCAGAAGAGAAAAAACAAGTAAGTACTCTATTCTTAAGAGCAAAAGTTTAACAAGAGGCAGAGGTAGAGAGAAACTGCTCCCTGACGTCACAGAGGACTTTGTCATCTGAAAGGACACATAGAGTGTAGCCTAAAATGTCACTTGTAGCTACCCAATCTCACATAAAAGTACACTGATCACATAGTACAAGCCTGTGCAAAGGACATGAGAGCTGATTTCATAAATTTCAAAATGTCTGGTTCACTTTGGAAGTGAGAAAAATCGGTATGCCTATGTGGGAAAGTCAGTTCAATTACTCCAGTTCAGTAAACATTTCTGAATCAGGCTCTTATTCCTTTAAAAACCATCCTTACCTACAAATTAGTTTTGGTTTATAGAGGCCCTCCTTAATAGCAATGTTCATGAAGAAAGGAATCCTTTCAGAGAGACCTCAAAATATATAAAAAGGTTCTTTGAAAGCTATCACATGTTGAAACTGACTTTTAATGAGTTGCTGCCAGCTGCAGTGAGCAGTTTAAGTCGATTCAATGACTTTTCTTTAATTTTAGTATTTAATCGTTCACTTTTCCTAATTATTCTTAAATAAATATTCTGAGCTTTCTGGTGTTCCCTTTACAAAGAAACTGCCAGTGTAAGAGGCAGAATTCTTTTTGCCTGGTAACTTTTTAAAGCAGATTCTGCACATCTGAAGTATAATGGCTAAAGAGAGCCATAGGTAAAACTAAGAAAACAGACCAAGAAAAAGATGTTGAAAACATCACTTTTATTAAACAGCTGTTTTAAATATCATGTTTTGATTCCTCAAGGGCGAATGTAGTGATAAATAATAGAAAAAGAGTAAAAACAAACAAAATATACCATGACAGAATAGAAAGGCACTGTGTTTTTCTGAAGAAATCACTGCCCAGATTACCCTGTTTTGGGGGCGGCTGGAAATGGAGAATCACATTCCCAAAGCGATGGATCCCAGGATCCCAGTCATGTGTTCTTTTGTTTTTGTTTTGTTTTGTTTTGTTTTGTTTTGAGACCAAGTTTTACTCTTGTTGCCCAGGCTGGAGTGCAATGGCGTGATCTCGGTTCACTGCAACCTCTGCCTCCCGGGTTCAAGCGATTCTTCTGCTTCAGCCTCCCGAGTAGCTGGGATTACAGGCCTGCACCACCACACCCGGCTAATTTTGTATTTTTAGAAGAGACGGGGTTTCTCCATGTTGGTCTTGAACTCCCGACCTCAAGTGATCCGCTCACCTCAGCCTCCCAAAGTGCTGGGATTGCAGGTGTGAGCCACCGCGCCTGGCCTCCAAACATGGATGATCCAACTGGTCCTCCTCCAGCTCTCAAACTGGAATCAAGTAAATCCTTAACTTCCTCAAGGCTGCCCTTCGCTAATGCTGACTTTTATTAAATACTTCTTATATGCCAGGCATGGTACTAAGTGCTTTAAGTTCAAGATTGGACTTAGTCCTCACTGTAGCCTCTGGAAGTGGATATTATCTTTATTCCCATTTTACAAAGACGAAGACTAAGGCTTAGAAATTCTGCCTAAGCCTGGTAAGTGCTGACTCAGTCCCAGAGCCCTAGTTCTTCACTGATACACCAAAATGTTTCTCTCTGCCGAGGTCCTTCCACCGAGGCCAGGTCCATGGATGCCTGAACTCAGTTAGTGATATTCTAACAAAAAGGAAAGTACCAGGAAGGAAATGAGTCAGTGGGCTCTACAATGTCTGTCCACTAAACCAGAGGAAACCCCTGCCAGGGGTAATCATAAGCCACAGGTGTAAAATCAGATCTTCCAGTGCATTCCCCCCACAGCCAGGGCCGCAGTCTCAGCCTGGCAGAAGAGCTCCAGGCTGGCCCAGGAAGCATTGGAAGAGAGGAGAATCTTGCAGTTTTCTGTTATTTCCATTTGTATTTTTTTCCGATTTCTGGGCTTTGTAAATCTGCCAGAAAAGCCTGAGAACAGCCTTAGGGCCCCTTTTGGCAGCACCCCTAGGAGTTGTTAGCCAAAACTCCAAACTCCTATCCTCATCACTGAGACGTGTCTGTTGGGAGTAGCTTAAAGATATTGTTTCAACCAAGATAATTAGTTTAGCAAAAGAGAGCCATTGTGGTTTAGAGAGCTCACCCTTGATTACTAGGTCACGATAAGGGTTGTTCTCTGCTTTTCTCCCTCGTGAGACCTTAGATAGTAGAGTACTTTCGACCTTGTGCAATAGATATCCTCTTTTCTATTGAGAATAATGTGGGCAGGAAGGGGAGGGAGGCAGGAAGAAGTGAATATCCATTGTACCACTTTTCAGCACTCGAATTTACACCATCAGCCTTCACATAAGCCACAGGCATTTGCCCTTCTGTGGAGTCAGCAGGAAACTGTGACGTGCCTAAGGCAAGCTATGGCCCTCTTGGAATGCACAGACAATTTTTTGTCCAAGTAATTTTATGACAAAAACTAGCCAAACCAATGAAGTTCGTTTCTAAGATATTTTCCTCCTTCCTTACCCTTAGGCATTCCATGCATAATCATTGCAGGAAACTTAGAAAATACAGGTAAACAAAAAGAACACAAGAAAATTAAAACCACTCGAAATTCCACTATGCAAAGGTTATTATCAGTAATAATTTTGTACAGATTCTTCCAAACTTACTCTATTCAAATACAAACAAACAAAAGTTACCTCTTTTGAAAAATAAAGTTGGATCACATTTCACCTATGGCTTTGTGACTTGCTTTTTACTTAACAACATATCAAATATAATTTTTCATATAAAAATAGAAATTTCTCTTATTTTGCTGCTCTATCAATTGCAATATATGCTGTCATCATCTATTAATCAGTCCACTATGTCCAACATGTAGATCGTTCCTCACTTTTCACTATTACTTTAAGCAACATCACAGCAAGCATCATGCGTGCGTTTTTGAGCATTTGCCAATTATTACTTCAAGATAAATTGCCAAAGCTCAAACCAGCTTGTGATTAAAGTTTCTGAAACACTGCCCTTGTGAAAGATGGCATTCAGTAACAGTTTCACCAGCGATGTTGAAAACACCACAAAGCCCTTCTAGAGGAGCAGAGCAAACCAATGAGCCCAAAAATAAGCCCAGGAGAGGGAAGAGGCAGTCTCACTGCTTTTCCAGGAGACCCCCCCCCCACACTGGGAACTTTTACAATTCATGGATGATGAGGTAAACAATAGTTACTCTGTTGCCCCCACCCCAAACTTGTAAAACGAGGCAGTAACACGGATTATTATCCCCGAAGAGTGGAGGGTCCAGGGGTTTTCTGAGAGTGTGTTGCTAACGCTAAGGAAGCAGAGCAAAAGCCAGCCTTGGGTGTAAAAGCTTATCTGCAGTCATTGGTAAAAGCTGATGCTTCAAAGATGCAGAAATTGTTTATTAATCTAACACTCAAATTGCTTTTATGTGCAAGCCACTCTCCTAAGTGCTTTATAAATTTTAGATTATTTAATTCTCATAATAACTATATAATAAATCAGATACTATTTTTATCCTCATTTTCACAAGAAGAGGTTAAGTTACTTGTTAGAGTTAGCTCTAGAGTCCATGTGTCTAACTACAAAGCAGCATTGCCCATCAGAGGATATCTCTAATCCAACTAAGAACATCCTCAACTACCCCTACCTACATGGGGGAATACATATTCAACTTGCCAACCAAGCAGGAAGCACCAACTAACCAGTACTGCCATAGTAAACACAATGAAAGCCACGCTTTGCACACAAGAAGTCACCTAATACCTAACATACTTAGAATAAGTTTAGATAACAACATGTTCCTTATACCTGGTTTAGCTCTAGCTTCATTTGCCACTTATTAATTTTAACTGTTTATTTTCCTGGACAGATCCAATTTTTTTCTCAATAAATCATAACTGGACTATTCAAGATCTTATACCTTCCAAAGCCCTTGACATCTCATTTAATCCCCCAAACAACCAGTTTTGAAGGTACTGAGGTTTAGAAAGGCTAAGTGACTTGTTTGTGGTCTCCTGGTTGGATAAATAACAGAGGCCAGATGTGAACACGTCTTCTAACTGCTGTTTCCCACTCCGTTGTAATCCACTTATCTCTGTAAGCTTGCAACAGGCATTGAAACCAAGCTGAATGTGAGGGAGTGTGCTGATATTTCAAAAGATATAGGTAGGTAGGTAGACACACTACACACAGACACACACAAACACACACACACACCATAATATTGCATGTATTTGGAATTCAATTATCTGGTGAGCTCACCTTCCAGAATTCAAGACCATCTCATCTTTTCTTTTTCTTCGTCCCTTCACTAATATAAACACCTGTAGTATTTCACCGTAACTTTTTTTCTTTTTGAGACAGTCTGCTCTGTCACCCCCGGCTGGAGTGCAATGGTGTGATCTTGGCTCACTGCAACCTCCGCCTACTGGGTTCAAGCGATTCCCATGCCTCAGCCTCCTGAGTAGCTGGGACTACAGGCCCAGCTAATTTTTTGTATTTTTAGTAGAGACGGGGTTTCACGGTGTTAGCCAGGATGGTCTCGATCTCTTGACCTCGTGATCTACCTGCCCTGGTGTCCCAAAGTGCTGTGATTACAGGCATGAGCCACTGTGCCCCACCAACTGTAACTCATTTTTTACATGACTGTCTCCCTCTCTGAGACTCTAAGCTCCCCCAAGGGCTTCACCAAGACCTCACTGAGCCATGTCTGGTGCAATGTCTGGTATGGAGAAAGGACTCAGTAAATATTCATGGACTGAGTAAATAACAGGATGAATGAATACTTGCATCTAAGAAGGCAGCATAAAATGGCGTAGCCAGTATTCACAGCATGAAGCTCATAGGCGCTCCCTGTAGATTTGTTCTCAGACTCTCCCACCACAAGTCTATTTATAGTTAGTTTTTATAGCATTAAGTAACTTGTTAGATGATTTCCAAATCAACCTGTGTGGGTTTGCTAGGGTTATTATAACAAAATATCACAGACTAAGTGGCTTAAACAATAGAATTTCATTTCCTCACAGTTCTGGAGGCTAGAAGCCCAAAATCAAGGTGCAGCAGGGTTGGTTTCTTCAGGAAGTATCTGTCCCAGGCCTCTCTCTTGGGTTATAGATGACTGTCTTCTCCCTGAGTCTGCATGTCATCTTCCCTCCGTAATTGTGCCTGAATTCTCCCTTCTTATAAGGACACCAGTTATATAGGATGAGGGTCTATCCTAATGACCTCTTGTTAACTTAATTACCCCTGTAAAGACCCTACTTTAAAATACAGCCACATTCTGGGGTATTGCAGTTAGGACTTCAACACGTGAATTTTGGGTGGCACGCAAGTCAGCCCATAACACCATCTCTGTGATGCGAGTGAGAAAAGTGACAGGCAGAGCTGGAATAGGCAGTCACACAACAGCACAGAGAGAAGTGACATCCAACAGCCTGAAACCAGGGGAGAGAACTGGGTGGGGTGGGGGTTGACATCAAGAACACAATAAAGACCAAGAACAAAATATTTACAAAAATGAAGACCAGGTCGGGCACGGTGGCTCACGCTTGTAATCCCAGCACTTTGGGAGGCCGAGGTGGGCAGATCAATTGTGGCCAGGAGTTCAAGACCAGCCTGGCCAACATGGTGAAACCCCATCTCTACTAAAAATACGAAACAATTAGCTGGGTGTGGTGATGGGTGCCTATAATCTCAGCTACTAGGGAAGCTGAGCCAGGAGAATCGTTTGAACCCGGGAGGTGGAGGTTGCATTGAGCAGAGATTGCCCCATTGCACTACAGTCTGGGCAACAAGAGCAAAACTCCATCTCAAATAAATAAATATGTAAGTAAAAATAAAGACCAAAGAAAATAAAAGGAGACTAAACAAAGGGCAGAATACACGGATGTTCATGATAATGAACAGAGTCTTATTGAAATATTTGGTTATATTTAGAACAGCCATTTAAAAGAGCAGAAAGGCTGTAATACATTTTTTAAAAAATGTGGTCCTTCAAGTGTGTTATATGGGTTTAAATGTCGCTTCTTAAAATGTAAACCTCAAGGCACTTTGCAATTCTCCCAGCACTTTGGGAGACTGAGGTGGGTGGATCACTTGAGTCCAGGAGTGTGAGACCAGCCTGGCCCACATGGTGAAATCCCGTCGCTACTAAAAAAAAATACAGAAAAAATTAGACAGGTATGGTGGCATGGGCCTGTAGTCCCAACTACTTAGAAGGCTAAGGCATGAGGGCCACTTGAACCTGAGAGAGGGAGGTTGCAGTGAGCCAGGATTGTGTCACTGCACTCTATCCTGGGCAGCAGAGTGAGACTGCCTCGAAATGAAAGAAGGAAAGAAGAAGGAAGGAAGGAAAGAAGGAAGAAAGGAAGGAGGGAGGGAGGGAAGGAGGGAGGGAGGGAGAGAGGGAAGGAAGGAGGGAGTGAGAGAAGGAAGGAAGGAGGGAAGGAGGGAATAAGAGAAGGAGGGAAGGAAGGGAGTGTCTACTCTTAAAGACCGAATCCCTAATGGCTCCAGTGGTCCCTCATAACACATCTCAAAGTGAATTACCACAAATCATAGATTTGAAATGGAAAAAATAAAATATCAGATAGTTCAAAAATTAGGTGAAAATAGCAGAAATAGACATATTCTATTCTTTACTTTTTTTCTGTTAGTTTTTCTTTGCCACCCACCTTCTAGGACAACTGCTTAAACATCCTGGAAGAATGAGTCACAACGTGTAAGGAAACCCAGGAGTATTGGTTTCTTGGAAGTCTTGCAGGTGACTCATATTTCATAGATTTTGCCTTTAACAATTTTGTTTGGAAAAAAGTTTTCACATTTCCCAAATCTACAGTATGCCTGTTAAGCAGACTTAAATTTAAACAGGATGAAATAGTACATAGCTTGTTAAAGCTGGAAAGTGTTATATTGTGTACTTTTTGTAGCAAAAGATATTTTCACTTCATCATGTTGCCTTTTGTATTCATTTTTTTAAACCATCACTATCATCAATAATTGTATTAATTAATATTAATAATGCTAACTTCTCTAACAGATATCCCAAAAATAGGTAAGGTTCAAACACAGCCACATAGAGTATTTCAGTGGAGACAGCTTGGTTCTTCCCTTGGCAACCTTAACACTTCCATATTTGGAAACTGGTCAAGTATGAGGATACATTCTATTACATGCAGATAACTCTTTTTATGTTGGATACTTCTGAATTCTTTCCTGAGTACATTAGGAGGTTTGAATTCGGTTTAGATTTATTGATATCCCTGAAACCTCTTCATAGGATTCTGCAGTGTAGGCCAGGGTCTGGATAGCTAAAGTTGTTCCAAAGGGTTCAGTTCTACCCCTCTTTGAATAGCCAAGAGTTTCCATATCTATTAAACAGCATTTATCTCATAGTATAAAGGAAAGGTTAAATCAAATAATGTGCATAGAGCACTTCGTACAGTGCTTGGAAATATGGGCAGATAATCAATACACAGACTATGACCCTATACAAGCAGTGGTAGAAGGATAATATCCTGATATTGGTGGTGATTTGTTCTTCTTGGTGGTACCATGAATGCTTATTTCTTTTGCCCATCAGTATTTCTCTGTTTAAAGTAAATCTTTGTAGCTTTATAATAAGTAGAATTAAGAGATTATTTTTAGTCCTGATGATAATATTTTAAACTCAGTATAAGTGTTTAATTCATCTCTCTTTACCCCTGAGATTTCCCTGTTAACTGGATAGTCCAAAATATCCACTTATAAAATGTCCTAGCTCTCCACTGGAAATTTAACAAGTGCTTAAATTTTTGTTCGTGACATAAAGATGTAGTAATAAAGTACATGGGGAAGAAAACGCTCACCTAGGAATGTAGTCTTTTTTTTTTGCTTCAACGTTCTAAACTTAGAGGGGAAGTATTAGCAACAGATTGTACTCATAGCAGCATTTTCAGTTAAGAAGAAATGGATCACTGCCCGAAAGCCTAAGTGACCCACATGTGCCTGAAATCCCCTGGTAGTTTCTCTTCTCATCCTGTGCCTGTTCTGAAGCCAAACTCAGCATTTTGCCACATCCCCCAAGGGAATCCAACTCCACAGTGACTGTTAATAATACCAATTTTACTAAAGAGGAATTCTAGGGGAATTGAGGAAGAGAAATCACATCATCCACCACCCAGCAAACTTAAAAGAAAGTGAAGCTTGAAGATTTGCCCCCAAAGTCCTTTCTCTCAAAAGTCCTGTGTATTGTCCTGGCATCAAATCCTGCCTTTGACTTGCTCCTCAGTTACTGAAAAAGAAAGCCGTGCATGTAGCCAGCAATGCCCTCCACGGACAACATCCATCACCACCACAACAAAAACAAAAAAATAAAACAGATCGATAACTATCTAGTGTTGACAAGTCTGCCCCCTGGAATGGTTGACCCTCCATCTAATACAATTTATCACAATACTTACAATATTTACCCAGCACAACAGAATGTGTTTGTGTGTAAGAATGGGAGATGTGGTGGTGGTGAAATTCTGCAGCAAAGAGAATATTATTTTCACCAGATGGGTAAATATACAAAAGGGTCATATATTCATAAACACATAGGGATAAATATACAATATGAAAGTGACAGGGACTCTCTCAATTCTGCTCTCAGCCTGTCCTTTCACTGAGTTTTGGTTTCTGATGACAATGATCTGGACAGCCCTATATACAATATGAAAGTGACAGGGACTCTTTCAGTTCTGCTCTCAGCCTGTCCTTCCCCTGAGTTTTGGTTTCTGATGACAGTGATCTGGGCATCCCTGAAGCCCCAAGTGATGGGACTGGGGTTTTTGACTTCAGTTCCCTCTGTGCGAGAGCCTTTACCTGTATGGCCTCTCAAATTCAGAATTTTTACTAAAAGAGTAGATTTTAGATGCTCTAGATACCAAGAAAAAAAAGGTCAACTATGTGAGATGATGGATATGTTAATTTGCTTGACTGTAGTAACCACTTCACTATGTATATGCATATCAAATATGCATGTTGTGGCCGGGCGCAGTGGTGCACACCTGTAATCCCAGTGCTTTGGGAGGCTGAGGCAGGTAGATCACCTGAGGTCAGGAGTTCAAGACCAAACTGACCAGCATGGAGAAACCTTGTCTCTACTAAAAATACAAAAGTAGCTCGGCGTAGTGGCACATGCCTGTAATCCCAGCTATTCGGAAGGCTGGGGCAGGAGAATCACTTGAACCCAGGAAGTGGAGGTTGCAGTGAGCTGAGATCCCACTATTGCACTCCAGCCTGGGCAACAAAAGCAAAACTCCATCTCAAAAAAAAATATATATATATATGTATATATGTATATAATTGTACACCTTAAATATATACAATCAAATAAATAAAACAATTGTAAAATCCCGTCACAGTAGTTTCGGCAACACATGGACCTCCAACACAAATATTTTTTTTAAACTTTTTTAAACCGCTAAAAAAGCCTTTCCTCTATATATGTTTGTATAACACATTTGATTAAGTTGAATTTTAACTGAAAAAACAGAGACAATTTCTTTTTCTTCAATAGCAGTGTGTCCTTATAGCATATAAAACTGTCTAGAACATGAGGATAAGACTTACCTGATAGCTGTCATGAATCCAAGCTTTTTTCCAACTATTTACACCATCACTCAGCAACCATTTAGTAATTGTCCAGTGACTGTTTCCAAGTATGTGGGACTTGGCTTGTAAAGTCAAATTGGGGGAAAAGAGGAAAACCTGCCCTACAAAATTTCCATCAAATAAGTCTAAACCCCAGACAAGTTTTGAGTCACTCTGACTCTGCTTGGTTGTTGAATTATATGGAAACTTTTCTCTACTCATTGGCACTGCTAAAACCTCCAGACAACTGGTTTCCAGTCTTATGGTGTGCTGTGCTGTTTTTCTTTCATTGCTTTTTGAAACACAAGATAGTTTTATTTTCCACTTGCATCCTGCTCTTTTGGGGTTTCAAAATTTATATTTGCATATTATCTAGGTTATTCTTATTTTTAAATAAAGACAATGAAATTTTAGATTTTAATATTTGATCTCTTTTTAGCCATTGCTTCGTAAAATATCAGCCACCCTATCTGAGACAGTCACATTCCATGGTTGTCCCAGACATACCTAATGAATACAGCTCCCCTGCAGCAAATAAGTAAGGGAGGACAGAGTATTTGCCCTGGAGAGCTTCAGTCTCCCATTTTTCTGATTTTTCCCCATTATCAGCATCTTATCAGCATCAAAGCTTTACCCACAGCACTTGTACAACTGTTATCTCTCCAGATCCCAGAAAAAACAAAATTAAGCATTGAACAAGTTAATCTCTTAGGAACATATGCAATTCAAAAGAGGCATAAAGAATTGGAAGAATTTATCAACTCTCCTATGGGAAGAGTTCAGGTCCCAGAAAGAAAAGTTTTCAGGGAAAGTGCCTTCAATCCAGTTGGTTTCAACCTATTGGCCATCCCATACTCTGCACAGAGGGGAGACGATACACTAGACTAGAAACAATACTCTAAATTCTCTGAACCTCACTTGCTGCATCTGTACCTACTTTCAGAGTTGTGTAGAAAAATTTGGTTGTGTAAACTTTAAAATGTAATATCTTATGAGTGCATATAAAAACTGGGGGAATCTGAAAAAGGTCTGTAGCCTTGTTAACAGTATTGCATCAGTGATGAGGCCTGGTTTTGATATTTTACCATAGCCATGTAACATGTTACTACTGGGGGAAGCTAGGTAAAGGGTATAATGGGCTCTTTGTGGTGTTTTTTTCAATTTTCTATAATAATTTCAAAAATAACAAATGTGATCTATGCACTTTAGTTTTAAGAGCAATAGTGTCATCAGAGTTCTGAGGTTAAGGTACAAAACATATGCAATTGACAGTATTCAAGAATTTTGGACTTACAAGAATGACGATTTCATATGGCTTATCCTAATACTATAAAATAATAAAGTGTAAAATGCAGTTATACTTGGGCTTATTTCCAACAGACTTCTTTTGCTAACTAGAAAACAAAAAAAAAACCCACAAAATATGAATACTTTTTTTTTTTTTGAGACAGAGTCTCACTCTGTTACCAGGCTGGAGTGCAGTGGTACAATCTCAGTTCACTGAAACCTCCGACTCCCTGGTTCAAGCAATTTTCCTGCCTCAGCCTCCTGAGTAGCTGGGATTACAGGCACATTCCACCACACGAAGCTAATTTTTGTATTTTTACTAGAGATGGGGTTTCACCATGTTGGCCAGGATGGTCTCAATCTCCTGACCTCAGGTGATCCACCCACCTCAGCCTCGCAAAGTGCTGGGATTACAGGCATGAGCCACCACGCCCAGCTTATGAACACTTTTTTTAGTTGATCGTAATTTTAGAAAATAAATTCTCCTCTATCTAGTTTCTTACTCTTTTTTTTTGTTTGTTTGTTTTTTTGAGGCACAGTCTTCTTCCTCTGTCTCCCAAGCTGAAGTGCAGTGGCACCATCTTGGCTCACTGAAACCTCTGCCTCCCAGGTTCAAACAATTCTGGTGCCTCACCCACCTGAGTAGCTGGGATTACAGGCATGCGCCACTATGTCCAACTAATGTGTGTGTGTGTGTGTGTGTGTGTGTGTGTGTGTGTGTGTGTGTGTTTGTTTTTAGTAGAGACAGGGTTTGCCATGTTGCCCAAGCAGGTCTCAACTCCCGGCCTTAAGCAATGCTCCCGCCTCCATCTCCCAGAGGGGTGGGATTGCAGGCATGAGCCACTGCACCCAGCCTAGTTTCTTATTCTTGAGATGGATCCTAGGAAATGGTTATAAGAGGTCTGAGAGAACAAGAAATTTTTTCTAAAAGCAATGCTGGCTTCTACTGCTTCTTGAACACAACACATGTGCCTGTGTTGACTGCTTCCCCATGTATCTGCCTGGCTAACACTCTGCCTCTAAATCTTTGCTCAGATTTCAGCATCTCAAGGAGGCCTCCCCTAACTGCTCTGCTTAATATTTCTTTCAACCTGCACTTCACAACATCCCTACATTCAATTTTTCTTTCCTTCTTTCTTTGGAGACAAGGTCTCGCTGTGGTACCCAGGCTGGAGTGCAGTGGCGCAATCATGGCACACAGCAGCCTAGACCTCATGGGCTCAAGTGACCCTCCCACCTCAGCCTCTGGAGCAGCTGGGACTATACAACTTCTTTTTACTCTTATTTACTTCTGTTTTTACTCTTATTTACTTCTCTTTTTCTTTTCCATGGCATTTATCACTTTTTTTTTTTTTTGTTTTGTTTTGTTTGAGACGGAGTCTCGCTCTGTCGCCCAAGCTGGAGGGCAATGACGCGAATTTGGCTCACTGCAACTTCCGCCTCCCCGGTTAAAGCGGTTCTCTGTCTCAGCCTCCCGAGTAGCTGGGATTACAGGCGCGTGCTGCCACACCCAGCTAATTTTTTGTATTTTAAGAGAGACAGGGTTTCACCGTGTTGCCCAAGCTGGTCTCCAACTCCTGAGCTCAGGCAATCCACCCGCCTCGGCCTCCCAAAGTGCTGGGATTACAGGCGAGAGCCACTGCGCCCGGCCGCATTTACCACTTGTAATTTACCACATGTAATTTAATTTTCTTACTTGCTGTATCAGTTGCTTACTATGTGTCTTCCCTGCTAGAATATAAGCCTGTAAAGGGAAAGGATCTTTGTCGAGTTTGTTCGCTGATTGTCCAAAGCCCCTAGAACAGTGTCTGTAACATGAAAGAAGCTCAATAAACATTCACTGAATAAACAGATTTAAGGAGCTCTTGAAGAGGCAATACATGTCTAGGCTTCCAAGGTCTTTCTATCTTCTGTAGTCATTCATTGATTACAGAAGATGGCTGGTTCCAGACTTAGAGGCAGCAAGAGAGGAAGACATTGAGTCATTTGATGAACTCCCTTCTATCAAAATAATCAATCGAAGATTTGAGTCTAAATTTCTGTTCTTAACCTGTGGAAAACTTTGCTTAAATGCTGTAAAAGGCTGACTTCAGAATCTGAGGTGAGAGTTGACGATGAAATCTCTACAAAATAAGCCCATTTTCTGAGAGGAGATCCAGACAGATTTGGAGGATATATCCTAATCTCCTGCCACAGCCTGTTGATCTGAGCCACTGTGGCCAATCTGTTGCAGTTTTTTGTCAATATCCCAAAGTAAAATATTGACCATGCCATGGTTCCTTTTCTTCAAATTGTTAATGTGGCCATAAGATAAAAATATCCTTGGACCTAACCAATAAATGGGGATTGTAATGGAAGCAGACCAAATTTAAAGATCAGGGCAACCACAAACCATGATGAAGGATGCTATTAATGTGACTCACTCATCTGGCAGGAAATATGGAAGTCAAACCTCCAAATCACAGGGCAAAGATCAATCTGACACAATCCACAATTTGAATCACTTGTGTGTAAACCCAAGTGAAGCGGAATTGCCTGGTTAATTCAAAAAGTGTGCTTTATATATGAATGAGAGAGGATAATGCTACCTTGTGGCAGCCTCTGTTGGATACAGTTTATATATCTCGTAAGTTACTGAATCCTTGCAACAACTCTTTGAGGTAGGTACAAAATGATCCCCCTTGTACAGAAGAGAAAACCAAATTGTAGAGTTTAAGGGACCTGTTCCAGATCACACAGCTAGGAAGACAGGATTTAAACCTTGGTGTCTGTAACTTAGGAACCCATGCTCTCATCAATACACTACTGCCTTACAACACTCAAATGAGAGCAGATGATTCCTTCGGAGATGATTATAAACAAACTTTGTGATTATCACACTAAGGAGACAAGACAGGAGGAAGTCATTGTGTTAATCATTACACAAATTTTCTTAATTTCAAGGAGTATGAACCACTGTTGTAAAGTCTTTGTTAGAGATTAACATTATTAACATATAAACAATGTTAACAGAATGTTATTTATTTCGTCCTTAAGAAACAGACTTGCTGGCCTCTCAGAGATTTCTCCTAGACCTACGAATCTCTACACCTTAATAAACACGATGTGTTAGGATAACAGAACCAGCCTAGCTCCAAGCCCAGTGTTGTCGTCTACTATGAGTTGTTATGCAGCTAAGTTTATCCTGTGGGTTTGGGATAAGTCTGAATTGCATGGATTCTCTATTATTGAAAGGCTGAGGTTTGTTCCTGTCTGGAAGTTTGTTCAAGTGTGAGCCCACTGATTGAGGGAGAGATTGTGGTCTGCCAGGGATGCTGTGTAAAGAGGAAGTCTTTCTTCAAACAGTCTCGTTTGTGTTTTTGAAAACTGTTAAGAGTTTATGTCGTGTTTCCATTCCCATGCCCAGCCCTCCCAAAGTAAACAAGTGACAAGTGGTGGTGGGAGAGTAGTGGTGATACAGGATGGAGGTGGAGGAAGGAAAGAGATTTCCCTAGGGGGAAGAGGATTTTCAAAGAACACAAATATAATTTGGAAATAAACTCAAGTGCCAAAACCAGATGGAGTTTACATCAAGATCAGCCCAATTTATAAGCATAAACACAGACTCCTAAAAACTTTATTTACTGGTTCTAAAATGACCAGACACTGATGGATAGTCTTAGACTAAATTCCAGCTAAATTAGTGGCTAGAGGTGAATCCTTGGCCCATCAATAGATGTCCTCTTTAGCCAATTTATCCCCCCTCTATCTACCTGACTCTACCCACCAGCAGGGGAAACAGATTTCTACTTGCCCAGAAAATTCATTTGTTTGTGATATTTTCTAGAAGAACAGACCCATCGCCTTCTTAATTCTGACTATGGCATTAAATACCCTGAAAGGTTAAAAAATGCCCCCAAAATGCAAAAAAATAAAATTTCAGAATTTAAACTACATCTGGAATATAAGCCAATGTTGAGAATTTCCCTTCCTTCTAAGTCTGCTCCCAAGATCTTAGCTGACCTCACTTGGGTTAGAAGTCCCTTTCTACCAACAAGAATTCATTGTAATCCTTGATTCAGTAACATTGGAATTCACAAAAATATCCCTCTTATAAGCCTGTCTCTCAAAATACATACAACTGAAAATAGCAGTAATATGTGGTTCCCTCTATTCAGAAGCAAGCAATTCTGTTGTATTAAATGTTCATCTATATGAAAAGCACTTGTCAAAAATTTGGCTTATTACATATTGCATTGTCCTTAGAATAAAAAGGAAAGGGAATTACATTACTTGGGACAGTTCTATCAACTGAAAGTCAAAAAACAACTTATACACATTTTGGATAGTCTTACAATGAATATGTATTACTTTTATAATTAAGAAAAAATAAATTATTTCCATTTTTTTGGTAGGGGGAGAGCTACATCTCAGTGAATTCAAATTTTAAACACACCAATTTAAGAATTAAAGTTGTGCCAATATAGGACTTTTATTGTTTCTAAAAATAAAGCCACAATATATGTTTACTCACTTCTAGGAATTTGCCTGGAAGATACACTTTCAATAACGCAAAACTGCATATGTGTAACATTACTCATTGCTGTATATTTGTAATTACAAAATGTTGGAAACAACCTAAAGGGTTTTACATAGGAGACTGATGTAATGAATGATAAATCTACACAATGGAGTACTATGCAGCAATAAATTAGGATGAGGAAGATCTATAAATATGGAGTGACTTCCAGGATATACTGTCGAGCTTTTTGTTTTTTGTTTTTCTGTGATGGAGTCTTGCTTTGTTGCCCAGGCTGGAGTGTAGTAGTGCGATCTTGGCTCACTGCAACCTCTGCCTCCTGGGTTCAGGCAATTCCCTGCCTCAGCCTCCCGACTAACTGGGATTATAGGCATCCACCACCAGGACTGGTTACTTTTTGTTTTTAGTGTAGACAGGGTTTCAACATGTTGGCCAGGCTGGTCTTGAACAATTGACCTCGTGACCCACCCGCCTCAGCCTCCCAAAGTGCTGGGATTACAGGTGTGAGCCACTGTGCCCGGCCATACTGTCAAGTTTTTTAAAAAGTTCAAAAGAAAGACAGGTGTCGTTGTAATCCCAACACTTTGGGTTGCCAAGATGGGAGAACTGTTTGAGCTCAGAAGAGTTTGAAATCAGCCTGGGCAACATTATAAGGCTTTGTCTCTACAAAAAATAAAAAATTAGCCAAGCGTGATGTCACATGCCTGTGATTCCAGCTGCTCAGGAGGCTGAGGCAGGAGGATTGCTTGAGCCTAGGAGGTTGAGACTGCAGTGAGTCCTGTCTGAGCCACTGAACTCCAGCCTGGACAACAGAGCAAGACCCTGTCTCAAAAAAATATAAATAAAAATAAATATTTAAAAATAAAAGTTCCAAAGGAACATATAGTATGCCTCTTTTTCATAAAAAAGAAAAATAAGAAAAATATATCTATCTGCCTATTTTTGCAAAAATAAATACAGAAATAATAAACCAGAAACAGATGATATTGGTTGTAAACCCAGGGTGGATGGAAAAAGACAGAAAGAGGGGGAGGGAAGGCACCTCTTCTGAGTGTCCCTTTTCATCTAATTTTGGCTTTTAAAATCATGTTAATATTTTATGCACTAAAACACTAAAACAAATAAACTTGACTCAACAAGGATGGGGAAACTCCTTAACAGAATATAAATAGAAAAAAATGAGCAGTACTCTATTTCAAATGAATAATGTAACTACACTGAAGGGGGAAAAACAAGTCCAAGTAATTCGGGAACAATATTCTGACTATAAGTTTTTAGTCTGGAAACACTTCTTGAATTCTACTTGGTAGATTTCCTTCTTTAGGTAGTATTAGTTTGCAATTCTTACTTTTCATATATTGGAGTATACAGAAAAATGTATTGATGATGTTGGGAACCAAATTTCTCACTATTGGAGAAGGAAGACACAATTATAAAATAGAAAATTGTTAAGAAAACCATGCAGTATTCGACAGTAATTGAATTTATGGTCTTTTTCTTTCTTTCTTTTTTAAGACAAAATCTCACTCTGTCACCTAGGTTGGAGTACAATGGCATCATCTCGGCTCATTGCAACCTCCGCCTCCCGGGTTCAATCTCGTGCCTTAGTCTCCTGAGTAGCTGGGATTACCGTCGTCCACCATCACGCCCGGCTAATTTTTTGTATTTTTAGTAGAGACAGGGTTTCACCATGTTGGCCAGGCTGGTCTCAAACTCCTGACCTCAAGTGATCCACCTGCCTTGGCCTCTCAAAGTCCTGGGATTACAGGCGTGAGCCGACGCACCCAGCGAAATTCATAGTTTTTATTTATGTGGTGTTAACTTTAAAAACAATCACATAAATCCCTAAGTTTGGAAAAGGAGGAAACTTTATTTTTTGTAAATGGTTACAGCCTGCAAAATGGTCATCCACAGGCTGGGAAGTGTTCCTCCAGCTAAGTCAAAGAATGAGAGAGGTTGGAGTAGCAGTTTTATGCTGAAGAGGTTGGCTAAACATACATATTCAACAGATTATGGGAGGAGCTATGAATATTAATGAAGGTGGTCCAGACACATTTGTATTGAGCAAATCTGCATGTAACATATGACCCGTGTTCACTTGTGGGTGGAGACTTAACATTCAAAAGTATTACAATTATGTCTCCCGCCATACCACCCTAAAAGTGCCCGTTCTTGTCAAATGTATTACAGTTGGGCCCTATACATCAAAAGATCTTTTCAGGTTACAAGGCACCCAAGTGAGCAATCTCTGTAAACCAGACAGAACCAGCCCATGGCCAGTGGTCTCCCTATCAGAAGAACGTTACTGAAATCAGGCCCTTGTCCAATCAAAGCTGTAGTTATGGCTGGTGGAACCGGGGTTCAGTTAGTCAGTGTTTATCAGCGAGATGAGTTGTGATTGTTTTAATACTGCTTATCTCAAAGCTACTGCTTGAGGGAAAAAACAAAACAAACAAACAAAAAAACCCCTGTGGCAGTTAGAACAGTTTATTCCAGGCCGGGCATGGTGGCTCATGCCTGTAATCCCAGCACTTTGGGAGTCCAAGGCGGGCAGATCACGAGGTCAGAAGCTAGAGACCAGCCTGAGCAACATGGTGAAACTCCAACATGGTGAAATCCTGTCTCTACTAAAAATACAAAAATTAGCCAGGTGTGGTGGCATGTGCCTGTAATCCCAGCTACTCAGGAGGCTGAGGCAGGAGAATTGCTTGAACCTGGGAGGTGGAAGTTGCAGTGAGCCCCAATCGTGCCGCTGCACTCCAGCCTGGGTGACAAAGCAAGAAAAAACCAAAACCAAAAAAACCCCGAACAATTTATTTCTTTAAGTGTAGGGTACATGATTGTATCCTTGCCTGGCATGGCTTTTTGTCCTGTATATAATTTGGTATCTCATTGCCAGAGTCTGTTCTGTCAGTCTTATGATCTCTATTTTAACGTTAATGCCGGTCAATTTTGTCTAAACTACAAAAGAGAGTGGGTAGAACAAGGCATGTCTGACCTCCCCCTCTCTCCTGGCTGTGGCCAGGAACTCAGTTTTAAGGATTTTCTGGGGTCCTCTTGGCCACAGGAGGGTCTGTTCTATCAGTGGGGGACTTAGCATTTTATTTTAAGTTGACAATATTTATGAAGATAAAGATAGATATAGGCAAAGAGACGTAGATATAGACTCCACTTTTGTTGACTGAAGGGCCTAGATGTTATGATACCCCAGAAGCAGTTAGGGCACCAGTGCCCACTCAATGGAACCACGGCTTTTTGGAGAAAGAGCTGATTCCAGAGTTAGTGCAGGAAAAATACAAAATAATCCTGAATTTTTTTTTTTTACTAGAAAATAAGAAGTCCTCAAAAAATAATGGGGTATGTCCAAAGGACCCAGGAGCCCACTTAAAGAAACTCCTGTTGGCCAAATCTGGGACAATTTGAGTACTGAAATAAATAATGATCACAACATATTTTAACCCATTGGAATGAAAAAATTCATGCGTTTGTACAGATAAACAATAATAAATAAATAAGAGAACACTTTTGCTTATAATAGCATGCTAAAAAATGTAAAATAATGGAGTTTTTAAGAATCACTCTTTTTGCAACTACCATAGTAAAAATTGAATCAGGGAAGGATTATTAATGGATACTAAAGCTGTTGGTTAAAAATTTAATGAGAAACAGGATATGTGTAGGGTCTCAAGTATCCTTCTACAATAACTTATAAATTTCTAAGGGAAAACTATCTTTACAGAAGAGAAACTTACTGAACACTAACTTCACCACGTGATCAAACCTGGCATGGATTAGTGGTGGCACAGATGAACATCATGTGCTTTCAAATATGAAGCGCTGAGGACAAATATCATTAATGTAGTGTCCCTGCCAAAAAATGCATTGTGTTAATCCAGTCATCTGGAAATGCCAGAAAAACCCAACTGAAGGGACGGGCTACAAAATAAATGACCTAGACTCTTCAAAAGTATCAACGTTATTTGTTAAAGGCTGAGGAATTGTTGCACATTATAAGAGACCAAAGAGAAAAAAATACTTAATACAGTGAATGATTCTCTTTCAGCTCCTAGTCCAAAACAGAAAATATCATAAATTGTTGCAAATATGAAAAAAATTGATAAGTCCATACATTAGGTTATTTATAGCATTGTACCAACATTACACTTACTGTGAGTTAATGTCCTTGATCTTTGCACACTAAAGTATTTGGGGTTAATGGGCATAATGACTACAATATTCTCTAGAAGTACAGGGGGAAATATAAAACTATATATAAATGTACATACTGAGAATGTTAATTGATGTAGCTGAGTAAAGGTTATAAAGTATTCTTTATACTATTCTTTTTTAAAATAGAAACAGGGTCTCACCGTGTTTGCCCAAGCTGGTCTTGAACTCCTGACCTCAAGTGATTTGCCCACTTCAGCCTCCCGAAAGTGCTAGGATTACAGTTGTGAGCCACAGTGCCTGGCCTATACTATTCTTGCAAACTTTAGGTACATATAAAGTCCTTCTAAAATAATATTTTAAAGTGTAACTAACTTTATTGCTTACATTTTCAGATTTTTAAAAATAAAACAAGTTCATTGTAAATATAGGCTACAAACTGAAAGTTATTAAGTAGATATACCAAATCCTCTATCATTTCATGATCCATTAAATCACTGGTGTTCATTCATTCAAAATGGCTTTACACATACATATTTCTTTTTTAATGGAATAATGAGTATGCAAAAAGGAGGTATACCATTCCACAATCCCTGTGTAAAATAATGTAATTTTAATTTTTCTCTTTTTATTTTTATGTCAACAATTTAGCCTCTTTCAGACAAACTCAGAAATAATAGGGAAATCCAGGGTTATTAAACTCAGTTCAGGGTTGCAAGCATCCACCATTTGGCTTCCTATTGTGAGTTCTAAATTCCAGGTGATCTTAGTTTCCAGGCCATATAGGGCAGGAGAACATTGATTAGAAAAATTGCCTCTATATAAAGAGTATTAACCTTGTTGCTGTGTGTTCAGATATAGTGTTCTATTTGTGTCTTAACTTGTAGCCTCTCTGTATTGCACATTTTGCACTGCATAAAATTTTCACCTAAATTCTACATGTGAAGAAACTATATTAAAAAAATCCAGTGGGAATAAACTAACATCTCAATTGGTTGTAATTAATAACCATAATTCAATTGAAATCCCAGTTTTCCTTGAAGTTCAGGTCACAAGATTTTTCATTAGCTACAAAGCCTGTGTCCCTGGATGAACTTATCTTTATATTAGAGAAGAATCTGGAAAACAGCCAGTCTAGCAGCCCAAAAACCTGACCAATAGTATTGCCCCTGAAGTAATTGCTAGAATCTCTTTGGTTCGTAACTCTATTTTTGAAAAATTAAAGAAATACATATAGAGAGTTAAAAAAAAAAAAACTTTAAGCAGTACAAAGAGCACAAAATTAAAATGTTATCTCTTTTCTTTTTTTTTCTATTAATTCCTGCTTCCCTAGCCCAGATTTTATTATATAAATCAGGGGCTGACAAACTACAGCTCTAGGATCAAATCTAGCCCTCCATTTGTTTTTGTAAATAAAGTTTTATTGGAACATAGATGGTGTGGTTTGGCTCTGTGTCCCCACCCAAATCTCATCTCCAATCATAATCCCCACATGCTGAGGGAGGAAAGTGTTTGGATCATGGGGGCAGTTTTCCCCATGCTGTTCTCGTGATAGTGAGTGAGCTCTTGTGAGATCTGATTGTTTTATAAGCATCTGGCATTTCCCCCTGCTTACACTCACTCCATCCTGTCGCCTTGTGAAGAACGTGCTTGCTTCACCTTCTCCTTCTGCCATGATTGTAAGTTTCCTGAGGCTTCCCCAGCCATTCAAAACTGTGAATCAATTAAACCTCTTTTCTTTATAAATTACCCAGTCTCAGGTATTTACAGCCATGTGAAAACAGACTAATAGAACAGCCACTCTTACTCCTTTTTTGTATTATCTATGGCTGCTTTCTTGATACCACAGCAGAGTGAATAGTTGTAACAGAGACTGTATGGCCTAAAAAATTTATCATCTAGTCCATTATAGAAAAGTTTGCCAATCCCCCAAAAATGACAACATACTACAAACATTGTTCTACCACTTGCTTTCTCATTTAACAATAGTGATACATTCAAGATATATATAGATATACTTTTGTCTTTATTGAGATGGAACAGTATTTGTTTAAACAAATTTCATAGTTTGTTTAACGAGTCTTTTAGGTTGTTTTCTGGTATTTGCTATCATAAAAGGTGTCATTTTCATGCATTTGTGCAAAGCTTATCTGTTGGGACAGTTTTTACAGGTGAAATTACAGTGTAAAAGTTGTGTGCATTTTTAATCAGTATTGCCAGGTGTCAAACACAAAAAGTTTTGTGACAAAACTGATTTAGAGCTGATTCAATTCACAAGTAAGAGATACTTCTTTTGTTGTCTTTTTTGTTTAGATAATTCTGGTCAGAAAAATATAGTCAAAGATTCTGAGTGAGATAATAAATACAATAAGAAAGGTATAATCTGTTATGAGATTAGAGTTTAAAAAACCAGCAAAAGGCGGGGCGAGGTGGCTCACACCTGTAATCCCAGCTCTTTGGGAGGCCAAGACAGGTGGACAACAAGATCAGGAGTTCAAGACCAGCCTGGCCAAGATGCTGAAATCCAGTCTCTACTAAAAATACAAAAATTAGCTGGGCAAGGTGGCATACACCTGTAATCCCAGCTACTCAGGAGGCTGAGGCAGGAGAATCACTAGAACTCAGGTGACAGAGGTTGCAGTGGCCTGAGATCACATCACTGCACTCCAGCCTGGGCAACAGAGTAAGACTCTGTCTCTAAAAAAAAAAAAAAAAACTAAAAAAGAAAGAAGGTATAATATAGCATCATCTCTGTGTGAAAATATAACTTTAAAATAATACATATTCCTAGAAATGAAAAGAGAAAAGAGAATAATAAAAATTATGGCTTTTAGGGGTGTAAGGAAAAATAGAAAACTTTATTTTATAATTCTCCAGAAAAAATCATTTACATTTTGCCAAAATTACTTTGTACAGTAAGTTATACGTTAAGTAGACACTATTAAATTAAATAATGGTTTCAAATGTTGGTAAATATGTCTTTAGTTGCAAAATTTCAGCAACAGGCTGCACCTTTTCCTGATAAAAGTCAAGCCCAGTGAGAAGTTCTACATCACGGACCCGGGCAATGTGTGTTTTAAATCTTTCTTCAACCCAAACAGCTTCTGGTATACCTTCCTGGAAAAGAAAAGTACAATATTTTTTTTTCACAAGACATTATTTTCCATGAACAGAAATATTTTTATTGTTTCAAAGTTGTCTTTTTGCCAATGATTTTTACTGCCTTAAATCTTAATTTGATGCAGCTAAATTTAGTTTTTAAATATAAAAAGAAACAAAAGTACAAAGTATACTATAACTAGCATAAAACACCATGGTCAAAATTTATCCATTTTTATGTTTACTTCAGATATAAATTTTTTGATGAAATTAAATATTGCAAATGGAGTTGAGGCCCCAGTGTGCCTCTGTTCAGAACTAAGCATCTTTATATCAGGATGAATCCAGTCTATTTTTTCAAACTTTTACTGTATGTCTATTTTTTCAAACTTTTACAATATGACAAATTGATGAGTTTTCAAATTTATGTTAATATTATAAGTGATATTCTGCAATTTTTTTTCATTCGGTATTAAGGTTTGTAATCTATAGTGATATATCTAGGTCTTGTTAAGTCGCTTGTTTTTAGCTGTGGTTTGTGATATTTCCTCATTTAAATACAGCACAAGTTTTTCATTACATACTGATAAAATTTTTATTATTATAAATAATGCTATAATAAATAACTTGGCATATGCCTCCTGTGTTCAAGAGCATTAGTTTCTAGGACATATTAATAAAATTGCTGGGCCACAGAGTACATTCAATTTTTTTTTTTGACAGTCTCACTTTGTTTCTCAGGCTGGAGTGCAATGGCACCATCTCGACTCACTGTAACCTCTGCCTCCCAGGTTCAAGCAATTCTCCTGCCTCAGCCTCCCAAGTGGCTGGGATTGCAGGCACCCGCCACCACGCCCAGCTGATTTTTTTTGTATTTTTAGTAGAGACAGGGTTTCGCCATGTTGGGCAGGCTGGTCTCGAACTCCTGACCTCAGGTGATCCACCTGCCTCAGCCTCCCAAATTGCTGGGATTACAGGCGTGAGCCACCGCAACTGGCCAAGTACATTCAATTTTAACTTTATCAGGTATTAAACCTAGCACTCCTCAAAGTCTTCATACCAATTTACAGTTCCATAGGCAGTGAAAGATAATTCCCATTTCCCCACGTTTGCCAAACCATGGGTGTAAAATAGTGTTTTATGCCTGTTTACATTTTATTATGCTGACTATTGTTATAATTGTGCATCCCATCAGATATTTCTTGACTGTCTGATTTTGGATATGTTTTTTACAATATAAAAGTTAGTTCAATAATTTAGAAACATGGGTTTCTATGACATTCTTTATTCTTTATTATAAAGAATAATTTTCTGGTATTCGTATGATATTGCTAAAGTTCAGCTAACTTTTCACATAATAAGAAAGTTTCAAAGTTTGTTTAATTAGATTAATGTGTTTTCATGATTCTCATTCGACTTCGACACAGTGGTTTACTTGTTTAAGTATGCAGGCTTAATACAGACAGTCACTATCTGAGCCAGAGGAAGTGTAAGAGGAAATGCTTTTTGTTCCTAACCTCTAAAGCACTTGTCTCTGTCAGATTTACAATGCGAGCTAACATTTTTTTAATGCGGTATGTTAGCCTGAGTTCATTCTTTCAATGGGAATCTAATTCAAAGTCTTGCTATTCTGCCTTTACTATTGCACATTTCAGTAGCACCTAATATCTTTGATCACTTTTTTTTCCATAACGTTTTCTCCTATTTGGTTCATATGACTCTACTCTTTCCTGATTTATTTGGCATCTGATCATCTTCCCTCTTTTAAATTTGCAGTGAAATGACCAGAAAGCATAACACAAAACTATACCTATGCAGAGATGATACTTAAGCTATTCAACACTGAGTAAGTCTCTGGCACCAACCAATGTGAACAGAAGCCAGCTGTAGACAACCACCCTCCTTGCACCAGTCCATGCCAATACAATAGACTATACAGTTTTATAAACTACATTTTTTTATTTATATTATTTATTTATTTATTTTATTTTATTTATTTTTATTTTTTTAGAGATGAGGTTTCTCCATGTTGGTCAGGCTGGTCTCGAACTCCCGACCTCAGGTGATCGCCCACCTCGGCCTCCCAAAGTGCTGGGATTACAGGCGTGAGCCACCACGCCCGGACTAAACTACATTTAAATATACTTTGATTTATATATATGTATGTGAGTGTGCACGTGTGTGTGTATTTGTATAAATGACCTGTTACAGAATTGGGAGTATTGTATATCCCCAAAATACAACTCATTTGTTGAGACAATATTGATTTCTGCATTCTTCTGCCCTATCCACGTTCTTATTCTCTCTCCTTAGCCACTTACAGTCCAGTGATTGCTACTATCATGCTAATGCAACCACTTTGTCAAGGATGACCTCACTGAATGGGTTTTCCTTAGACTTTTCACTTAGTTAACCACCCTAAGCTTCTGAAGTTCCTCCTTTGTTATCCATAGCTCTACTGTTTATTTGTTTGATGATACCTTCTGTTTCCTCAGCTGACTATACTTCCTGGAAGTATAGATATTTTCCTCAATTTGATTTGAGGTCTTTTCTTTCCATTTTCTCCCCTTTGGCAATTGTATTTCTTGCCCATGATTTAATCCCAAATCGAGAGCTGCAGTTCTGATTTCTCCTCCAAGTTCCATATCTATATTTTCCAATATCTGCTGAGTAACTTACAATAATGAAAGTCACTTGGACTCATGGCTACATCTCATTTATCTGACAGAAATTTAACAATACAAAGATGACAGGAGAGAGAAAAGGAAAAAGGAGGGGAAGATGGAAGGAACAAGGAAAGGACAAAATAAATAAGGAAGTATGACTTATTTCCTCACACCAAGTGTGGGATAGAATTGTGAATCTACCATTCCTATAGCTTGATCTCAGGTCCCTCAAGCCTCTGAACAGTGAGAGAATGTCTGTACATTCAGTAATTCAAATATTTAAAGTACAAGAGTTTTCACGCAATGCAATGCTTAAAGCAAGCCATCTATTTTATTAGGTGCATCAAAGCACAGTTACCTATCCAAATGCTACTGGAAATATTGGCTGGTTTAGATGTACTAAGAAACAGTTTGTGAATTTACTATACTTTCTGGATGATTTGCATATAGGAGATTCAATTTCACTCTGTTGACTTTTATTATTTTTATTTTTTTGAGACAGAGTCTTGCTCTGTTGCCCAGGCTGGAGTGCAGTGGCATGACCTCCACTCACTGCAACCTCCACTTTCCAGTTTCAAGCAATTCTCCTGCCTTAGCCTCCCGAGTAGCTGGGATTACAGGCATGTACCACCACACCTGGCTAATTTTTGTATTTTTAGTAGAGACAAGGTCTCACCATGTTGGCCAGGCTGGTCTGAATCTCCTGACCTCAGGTGATCCACCCGCCTTGGCTTCCCAAAATGCTGGGATTACAGGTGTGAGCCACTGCCCCTGACCTCTGTTGACTTCAGAATGTAACTTCATTGTAAGATACAATTTCTTTATAATAACCATTATTTTTTTCTAACTGGGAAGCCTTAGGGTTTTATATAGATTATTTTGTTTAATCTTTACAAGCTTCATAAAATGAGGTGAATATTTTATACTTATTAGATATAACAGATGAGGAAACTTAACATATTTACCCAAAGAGGCCAAGTCATTCCCTGAACCCAGGATGTCCAACTCCAAAATCCATGCATTTAAGATCTGTTTATACTGTTTCTCATATATCCTCCTACATATTCAACTAGTCTGTGAAACTGAAGACCGCCAAGAGCAAATCCATCCTTCTCAAAACAAAAGATTATCTATCATATATATTTCCTGGTCAGTCGTGCCTGGATTTTTAGTGATCTTTGCCTCCCTCTCATCTTGCCTTCCCCTTCCCCCACATCTGATTAACCGCTACTGTTATTAACTTTGTGATCTTTTTTATAATCATAGCTTGGCTTAAGTTTGCTTTATACTCATTGCATTTTGTCTCATAATTATCTATATAAATGTCACATTCTTATTCCTATACTGCAAATTTCTCCAACTCTTGGATATGTCCAATTCATTACTGATGATGTCCTATTCGATAGAGATAGTGCTCTATTAATTTTGGAGAGATCCCTTCTACTTTGGATAATCGAGGAAAGCTTCATATAATTTGCACTTTACTTTGACGTGCAGGTGGAATTTTTAGCAGATAGAAAAGAGGAGAATTCTAGAGGAGAGAAGAACATGGGCAACAGTGATGCGGTAAGCAAACTCAAGATGTGTTCAAGTAATTTCAAGGGCTCTAATTGGCCCGGAACATGAGCCTGTAAGGTCAACTGAGGGTAAACTGTGAGAAGACTTAAGTACAGGCTCGAAGTTGTTTTCGTTTGTTTCTTTGTATTTATTTTCTTGTTAAGGATAATAAAAAGTTTTGGGGCGAGATGGTATGACATAATATAAACTAAATTTTAAGATGAGTAAGTTGGTAGTAGTGCACACTGACAAATGACAAGAGGACAGGAGATGGCAAATATACTTAAGATTCATTTTCAAGAGTCCTAATAGAAGGTCAAAAGGACCCAGACCAGGGATAGCAAATAGTGTCTTCTTTGTGTACCCACTGTAATCACTCCATCATGGCTACCTAGAACCTATGTGATAATGAACTGTTTAATCCGGATTTCATGGTAAAGAGTAACACACTGTGTCAGTCATTGATGTCTGTCATTGGAAGAGGAAGTAAAGAATAATGTCTTGCCCTTGTCTCAACCAAATAAAATGCTGGCAGGAAAATTAGGAAGGGATTCAACTCAACAACATCTCCTGATAGTTTCCTGTTTGGAAAGTCTTCTTCCTCATTTTAGGACTATGAGTGGCTCACTCTTCAGCCTCTAAATTTGGCCACTTTCTTTAGACAATGTAAACACTCAACTAAAATCCTATCTGCATGACCCAACTGAAATGTCACTCTCCCTGTCAGGAAGTCATTCTCCTTTGAAATTCTACGACAACAGTTTATCTGTTCCTCTCTTACAGCACTTGTCTCTTTCTTCTAATATTTTGCTGGATTTCTAATTGTGCATACCTCCTATAGTGCACAGCATGGTGAAGGCAGTCATGTGGTGAATACCTGAAAGAATAGAGATTAATCCCAATCTAGCCTAGATCCCAAGCTTTAATTCCCAGGCTCTAATTGCCTATGGGACTTTCCATATCGATGCCCATTTCTACAAACTTAAAATGCCTAGCCTTAGCCTATCCTATCTACCTGCCAAAAAGTTCTCATTCTTAACTTTCCTCTCTCTATCTTTTTCCTAATTACCAACATTCAAATCTGATTCATCTTTGAGCTTCCTTTTGGGGGGGGGCTCTTGCATCCAATCAGTTACTAAATCCTCTTTATTCTTCATGCCCACCCTCCATGAAAGACTCTTCATAGTCTTCTCAATATACTCAAATTTTATCCATCCTTTGGGGCACAGCCCTACTTGCACCTTATTTTATGAAATCTTTATTGATCATTCCAGCCAAATGTGATTTTAACTTCAAATACTAAGTCCTTTTAACATTAATTGTCAATTGATCCCAACTTTGCAACTTCTTTTACTTTTTGGTTTTTAGAATAATTCTTGTATTATTGACTGACTAATTTGTGTGCCTATATCTCATATGTAAATTGATATTGTGTGTGAACTCTTTAAAGACAGGGACAATGTATTCCTCCTTTATGCATTCTAAAGAATTTCTGTCATGATACTGTGCACTTAATAGGCACTCGATATATTTGTTGAATGACTTCAGTAAAACTTAAGTTCCAGGATACATATATTTTCTCTAAGGAATTTATATGCAAGTCGAATTAACTATTTACATATAGTCTGCCTTGATCTAAAAAAGATTTTGAGGTAGCCTAATAAATGATGTTTAAAAAAGAGAATGTTACTTGAACTTGTGTGTGTATCTGTGTGGGTAAGTGTGTGTGTGTGTGTGTGTGTGTGTGTCTATAATCAATTTCACACCTCATGACTCAGGTTGATGGAATTTTTATATTTACATACTCATTCAGAAGCCTTAATTTAGTGCTAACATTGGAAGAACTTTAAGATTTGTGGCCAGAATAAAAATAAGTTCTGGTGTTCTATTACACAGTGGAGTGGCTGTAGTTAGTAACAATGTATTGTATATTTCAAGATGTCTAAAAAGAAGACTCTGACTGTTATTACCACAAATAAATGATCAATGTTTAAAGTGGTAGATACGTTAATTATCCTGATTTGATCATTATACAAAATATGCATGCATTTAAACATCATACTATATCCATAAATATATACAATTATCATATGTCAGTTATAAATAAAAAAAGAAAAAAGATTAACAAGATTTCACCTCTTTTATTATTAGTGAATGTAAATGAAAAGTATATAAATAAAATATATAAGGTGTGCATAGATAAACATATGTTCATCTATGCAGATATATGTTTAAATTGATATTAATTACATAGAGATCAATAGTTTAAGAAAAAGCCTAAAAATGAAGTAACCTGTATTATAACTTTTCCCATGAAAAACCTAAAAAAATATGTTTTAGTCAGAGCCACTTTTATGAGAGCCCAAATGAGCTCTGACTCATTTCTCAGGTCCTGGACCCTCCCAAAGCATACTCACGGGACAGCTCTCCACGTTGGTAGGTCGGTGAGGGATGATAAATGGAAGGACGTCCAGCCACCCAGGGCAGTTTTCCAGTGTGTGGCTCTTGTTTTTACAACTGGTCAGCACCACAAAGTAGTGTGTTGGGATGGGAACATCAGTGTTGGCTACATGTCTTACAAACATAATTGAAAACATGTTTTGATGTTATTATACTTTTGTTTCTAAAGATAATAAATGTCTTTACACAGTTTTTCATATATATGTAAATATATATATATATGTAAATATACATATAGAAAAACTATATAAAGGCATACATATATATATATATATATATATATATATATATACACACACATACACTTTGGATTTTTTTTCAATAGGGATGGGTTCTCACTTTGTTGCCCAACCTGGTCTTGAACTCCTGGGCTCAAATGATCCTCCCACCTTGGCCTCCCAAAGTGCTGGCATGACAGGTGTGAGCCACTGCACCTGGCCAATAAATGTCTTTATATCGTTTTAAAGAAATTCCAAAGTAAAAATATAGTAAAAGAAAGTAATAAACAAAAAGCAGAAAGTCATACATATTTTTTACTCCCATCAGCTAGTATAGAGATTGACAGTAGAAGTCCAAGCTTGGTCATTCTAACATTATGAAAGAATGTTAGAATACAAAAAAAAAAAAGCAGAGCATGGTATTCTGCTTCCTGCATTTCCTTGTTTTGTTGACTTTATACTTCACAGTAGTGTTTTCTAATAGAGCAGAAGCTAAGAATGAAGGAACCCAGATTCCACTTCCAGCCGTGCACTTCCACAAAATGTGTTTCACTCATCCTCTAACATTCTATCATCTACTGAGTTTCTTTTCACCTTTCCAAGGAAGTGATTCTGTGCTATGAACTTCACAATGTAGACATGGGGATAAATCCATACAACTGATGTGACAGTACTTTGGTTTCAGATAATGAACATTTTAAGTGCAAAATCTGACTCCACCAAAGGAATACAAGCTGGTATAAATAGAAGTGTATTCCTGTGATTTAGAACATGGGCTCAGAGCCAGGCTGTCTGGGTTCATATTCTAGCTTTACCACTTATTAGTTGCAGAATTTAGATAAGTTATTTAACCTCAGTTTTCTTATCTCTAACTGGGAGCTAATGGAACCTAACTAGGGTATCTTTGCAGATTATCTGATGTATATATAAGTTCTTTGAAAAGTACCTAGGATATAGTAAAATGCTTTCAAAGTTATAATTATTAGAACTATTAGTGAAAGGTAGAATCAATACTGAAATATTGATACAGTATTCAATCAACACTGAAAGAAGGACATGGTGAACAAAACAGAAAAAGGTCACACACTTAGTAGTCATAAATGTTACTTTATCAGAAGGCATAGGTAGAAATTATTGCTTTACATAATCTAGGCTTAGACAGCACAATTGTTTAGTTTGGTCCTTCACATGTTTTGATAATAAAGAGAAATGATGGATGAAACTTCTCTAAAACTCTATTACTGTGCTCTGCATTCAAAACTAATTCTTAGCAACCTGTTACGACCAGGCTTAGTACTAAGATGTACAGTTTAGTAAGGATTAGTTTTCTGCATTAAATTTACCTACATTATCTCCTGGGAAATGCTTTTATGAATTGTTCACTATTCTTGTAAAATTTACCTCAGTCTTTACTTGACTTTTTTTTCATTTATTGTTGGATTGGTTTTACATTCATCGACAGTACATCGAGTTTTTCTCTACCTCCTCAGCCTTTACAAAATTTCATGTTATCTTTGCCCATTAATTTAGGAATTTTTCAAAAAAGATTTTGCTGAACTTTTCCAGGAACTGTTTTATTTGCCCATTGGTTTAAATTTTTGCCATATAATTGTTTTGCAAAATATTTAGATAGATTAGATTGAACATAGTGAACAATAACATGTCTATGAATATATTATGTAATATTTAAAATACTGAGTTTTACTTGAAATATTGGAATTGTCCCTCATGGGGCCCTATTGTAAATCAAAAAGTCAAATCACTTACTCCGTAATTTCATCTGCAGCATCAAAATGGCCATCATAATTATAATCAAATATTGGTCCACTAACCACATTTACTCCATTTCTTTCTGTGGCGTGTTTTATAAGAAGAACACTGTGGAAGTAATCCCACATTTCTAAAAATAAAATAATAAAGTGTTTAAAATGTCTACTTCAATCGAACATGACAATATTTTCTATTATAGACAAGTACATTTAAATACTATGAAATTCTACTTCAATAATTGTTAGTGGTGACTGGGTAATTCTCCAAAATAGGCTTCACAAGAAAAAATAAATAGCCACATTGATGATAGCTTTTTGTTGTTGTAGTTATAGCCTTGAAATTATAGTTAAATATGTCTCCAAATTTCTCCCTCGGGCTGAGTTGCTTATGGGACAGTGGGTGTTAAAATGATCAGAACATACATGTTGCCTTAATAATTATTATGAATGGGATGAATATTTACCTTTCATTAACTTTTAGGGAGTGGCAGTAAAATTTAGTTTTGTGAATAGCTTTTTATAATTAAATTAAAAGGTAAAAACAAATTATCAGAATTTTAGCAACAAGTCAAAGTAAGTTGAAAAGAAACTCTGTTTGGGATCGCTCCTGTATCTATATTCAAACCATTAGGACAAAATGACCCTTAATATCAGGAACAAATTGCAATTAAAAAAAAGTGTTAGTTTGGAAGTTCAGGGAGTCACTTAACTATTTTAAAATTAATACTTTAAATACATACTTACTTTTGAATTCTTCATACATAGGGACCAAATTACTCGTAATTAAAGCATCATATTGGCTATCAGAAGTTCTATTGATGGCTGCGAAACAAATGCATCTTGTTAGATCCAGCTATAAGAGAAAATATGACATACTGCACAATAGGCCTATTACTATTACATATTAATATAAATTTATTAACAGTCAAAGCCCAGAAATCGTACTTTCTAACAGAAGTCATCAATAATACAGGTAGTTTTATGCCTGTAGTGGGTTGAAGTGTGATCCCAAAAAAGATATATCCAAGTCCTAACCGTTCTTTTTATCCCTGTGAATATAAACTTATTTGGAAATAGGTCTTTGCAGATGTAGCTAAGAGTCTCTAGATGATATTATCCTGGATTTAGGGTGGGCTGTAAATCCAGTGACTGGTGTCTTAATAAGGAGACGGAGACTTGGGAAGAGGAGAAGCGCAGGGGAGAAGGTCCTGTGAAGGTGGAGGCAGAGGTTTGAGTGATACAGGTACATGCCAAGCAATGCCTGGAGCCACCCGCAGCTGGGAGAGGCAAGGAAGGATTCCCCCCCTAGAGACTTCGAAAAGAGCATGGCCTGTCAACACCTTGACTTTAGCCTTCTGACCTCCAGAACTGTGAGATAATATATTTTTGTTTTAAGTCAACCTTTTTTGGTAATTTGTTCCAGCAGCCCTAGGAAACAAACAGAATGCCAGATATAAATGCATAGTTATTGGATGTGCACAACATAATACTGCTATTATAGATAACTCTCTTCGAAAATAAAATTTTCTGAAGAAAACAAGTTTTTACTTGATAGAGACTGATATGGTTTGGCTGTGTCCCCCCCCAGTCTCATCTTGAATTGTAGCTCCCATGATTTCCACGTGTCATGGGAACGACCTGGTGGGGAGGTAATTGAATTATGGGGGGCGGGTCTTTTCCACGCTGTTGCCATGCTGTTCTTGTGATAGTGAATAAATCTCACGAGATCTGATGGTTTTATAAAGAGAAGTTCCCCTGCACACTCTCTCTTGCCTGCTGCCATGTAAGATGTCCCTTTGCTCTTCCTTCATCTTCTGTCATGACTGTGAGGTCTCGCCAACCATGTGGAGCTCTGAGTCCATTAAAATCTCTTTCTTTCCTTTATAAATTATCCAGTCTCAGGTATGTCTTTATTAGCAGCATGAGGACAAATTAATACAGAGACTGCTGAAGGCAACACCACAAATCATGAGCTCTGAGGAGAGCACAGTGAGTGTTCAGCGAGTGTGCTCTGGAAGCAGACAGCCCAGGTGGGAACCCCAGCTCTGCTGCTCACAGCTGCACCCCTCAGGCAAAGTGCTGCCTCCCTCTGTGCTTCCTTTGTCTCGTGGTATCTGTCTCATAGAATTATTGTGATGATTAAAAGCTGCAAATCTCTAAGTGTTTATTAGAATCTTTTTCCATTTGATTTCATTTCGGTAAGACACAACATGAGATCTACTCTGTTAACAATGTTTTAAGTATATAGTACAGTACTGCTGACTCTAGGTACAATAGTGTACAGAAGGTCTCCAGAGCTTATTTATCTTGCTTAACTGAAAATTTATGCCCATTAATTAGGTACTCCCCATTTCTCCTTCCCCCAGCCCCTGGCAATCACCATTTCACTCTCTGATTCTATGAATTTGACTGTTTTAGTTTCTGTAATACATAAGAACATGAATGAAACCTGAGGACATTAAGAGAAATAAGGCAGTGGCAGAAACACAAATAGTGCACAATTTCACTGATGTGAGGTTTATATTATAATACTTTTTATACTTAAACTATATTTGGATCTCTTAACTAATTCTTTTTTTTTTTTTTTAATTACTATTGAGGCAGAGTCTCGTTATTGTGCCCAGGCTGATCTCAAACTCCTGGACTCAAGAGATCCTCCTGCCTCAGCCTCCCGAGTAGGTGGGATTACAGACATGCACCATCCTGCCTGGGTAACTAATTCTTCGATGAGAGGCCAATAAGCAGGCACCAAAAGACAAGAAGAAACAAGCAGCTCTTTTATCTTAAGATTTCACATGGTGTTTATAGTCCTCAGACTCCACAAAAAGCCTCCTCTACCTTTTTAACTAAGCCCTGAAAGTTGGAAAGGCAATCAATACAACATTACCTCTGTCTTAAAGGAAAATAAGAGTTTGCTTATTTCTTTTAACTTCTATTTTTTTCTTTTAACTTTTAACAGTTCTTATAAATTCTATTTTTAACAAATAATTGGAATTTATACTGGAAAGTCAGAAGAGAGTTTCATTTTGTCCTTAATTTTTTTTTCTTTTAAACTGACAAGGTCTCACTATGTTGCCCAGGCTGACCTCAAACTCCTGAGCCCAAGTGATCCACCTGCCTCAGCCTTTCAAAGTGCTGAGATTACAGACATGAGCCACCCTGTCTGGCTGTATCCTTAATTTTTTGAGACAAGGTGTTTAGTTATTTTATTTCCTTGTCAGGCAAACATTTATACATCAACTAATGACTTATGGCCTAAAAGATACAATTTTATATAGCAATTTCAAATATTTTATTAATAAAATGTTGCAATTTTTTTTTTAGACAGAGTCTCACTCTGTTACCCAGGCTGATGTCAGTGGCTCGATCTTAGCTCACTGCAGCCTCCACCTACCATTCTCATGCCTCAGCCTCCTGAATTACTGGGATTACAAGTACACACCACCAAACCCGGATAATTTTTCTATTTTTAGTAGAGATAGGACGGCGTTTCATCATGTTGGCCAAGCTGGTCTCAAACTCCTGATCTCAGGTAATCCACCCACTTCGACCTCCTGAAGTACTGGGATAATGGACATAAGCCACCGCGCCTGGCCTGTTGCAAATTTTTAATGTTTATTGCAGGGCTTACATAAGTTTTTGGTATGCCTGATTATATCTAGATACATAAAATATTAGTTTGTTTATCCTAAGTCTGTTAGGAGTTTTAAATTGATATGCTACTTGCTTTCATTAAGCCTTTTTTCCCATTATAAATTTCAGAATCTTTAAATTACAAATCTCTAAGAAGGTGAAACTGCTGAAAAATCTCATAGGCAAGTTAATAAAAATGACGTCTCCTGTTGCATAGGGAAGTGGCTTGAGTTTTAGGAAAATCACAGTAGCTTTTGCAGGTTCCCAAGAGAGATCCTTTCTGAAAACAACAACAACAAAAACTTAAATTTCATTTGGCTGCTTCACCTGTAGTTTAAAACTGTTAGCCATACAGCCTGAGCGACCAGCCAAAATTCCAGCCTGATTTCTTTTTTTTTAATTATTATTTTATTATATGAGGTAATTCTCTCTGTATCATTCCAATTTTAGTATATGTTCTGCTGAAGCGAGCACCCAGCCTGATTTCTTTTCATTGGCACAGCTCCATTCTCCAGGCAGACCTTAGCTTGGGCAGGAGCCAGGAGAAATGGGTTTTTAGATGCTTGTGTTCTTCTGCAAAGAATCTTCAGTTTTAAAATTAAACCTGCCGAACTCTCTAAACATCTGGGCCAGTTGAGACCTGCTGTGTGGGTCCCACTGCAAAATGTCTTAGTCTTTATTACAGCTGCTGTGCTGCTCTGGCCAGCCACAACCACTGGAAGCCTCTCAGGCAGCTAGCTTAGCCCAAGCAGGTAGTTTTGGTGGCGAGCATATGTTTAAGGCACATACCCACATCCAGCTGATGAGAGCTTTCTAAGCTGCTGCTCTAAAAAAGAGTTCTACTAACCAGGAGGATAGAGGAAGCCGTGAGTGATATTCTTGTCTGCTAAATAGAAGGAACATTTTTGGCTCTCAGAAGGAGGAACCCTGACATCAGCCCGCAGACAGTCTGGGACAGTGGGAGGAAGAGGCGATGTGTCTCCCTGTTGAAAGAGAGAGAGAAAAAATATTATGCCCACAATTGCGGCTCACCCATTGCCTTATATGGTTTGTCACTTCCCTAGAATGTTTTTCATTTAAGTTTTTCCTATTTTCCTAGTGAATCAGGTCTACGCAAGCAGTGGGAATGGGTGTCTTGAGCAGTGTTTTCTTCTGTGGTTTCCTTCTGGTTAAGGACATCGGGAGGGCAAATCAAATACACTTTGGAAAAAAATATTTGCACAGTGAAACCTGAATTGAGAGCAGAGGAATAATGGGAACTATTCCTAAAAACTAAAATCCTTTCAATGATCTAACTTTTTTTTTCAATTTTTATTGTTTTTATAGAGACGGGGTTTCTCCATGTTGGTCAGGCTGGTCTCGAACTCCCGACCTCAGGTGATCCACCCACCTCGGCCTCCCAAAGTGCTGGGATTACAGGCGTGAGCCACCACACCTGGCTCAAGATCTAACTTTTATGTGGCGATATATATTGTACTTGTAAATAAAAATGGAAAGTAAAATGTAATTTACTTTTAAAATACACATATAAACTAAGTATTAATATATAATTCTTCAGCTGTTTAAGAACTTATCAACCTAAGATTAATTCAAAGAGGGTGTAGTTGTCTAAACATACTTAGTTTGGAATTTAAATAAATTTACAGTCATGCTTCATTCATCACGAAATATAAGAATTTTTAAAATAATTTCTTAGGCCAGGTTATGGTGGCTCATGCCTGTAATCCCAACACTTTGGGAAGCAGAGGTGAGCAGATCACTTGAGGTCAAGAGTTCGAGACTAGTCTGGTCCAACATGGTGAAACCCCATCTCTACTAAAAATACAAAAATTAGCTGGGCATGGTGGTGGGGATATGTAATACCAGCCACCCAGGAGTCTGAGGCAGGAGAATTGCTTGAATCTGGGAGGTGGAGGTTGCAGTCAGCTCAGATCATGCCACTGCACTCCAGCCTGGGCAACAGAGCTGACTGCAACCTCCCAGATTCAATAGGGTTAGAACTCTGTCTTAAAAAATAATAATAACAATTTATTTCTAACCCTATTTAAAGACTAATACAATAATTTATTCATCAAGAGGACATCCTATAAATGTGATCTCTGACTCAAGTATTTAAGGCAATACCATAATATGTGGTCATTGTATTTTGATTGGGATTTCAAAATATGACAGCAAAGATCTAGAGAATGAAGTTGCAGACATGTCTCA
This sequence comes from Ateles fusciceps, assembly GCA_036589455.1. Taxonomy (NCBI): domain Eukaryota; kingdom Metazoa; phylum Chordata; class Mammalia; order Primates; family Atelidae; genus Ateles; species Ateles fusciceps. The sequence continues at coordinate 10,486,236 of JAZHEH010003259.1, forward strand.
AAACGTGGAATTAAAGAGATGGGAAAGCAGGAAAAATCCAAACGCATTAGAGAACTGGCCCAGGAAGTCTCACTTTTTTTGAAATGGAGTCTCACTCTGTCACCCAGGCTCTGGAGTGCAGTGGTGCAATCTCGGCTCACTGCTACCTCTGCCTCCTGGGTTCAACTGATTCTCCTGCCTCAGCTTCCCAAGTAGCTGGATTATAGACATGCACCACCACACCCAGCTAATGTTTGTATTTTTAGTAGAAACGGGGTTTTGCCATGTTGGCTGGGCTGGTCTCGAACTCCTGACCTCAGGTGATCCATCTGCCTCAGCCTCCCAAAGTGCTGGGATTACAGGCATGAGCCACTGTGCTCAGCCTGCCTTATTAATTTTGAAGAAAAATTATTTCTAACATTCTGAAGCCAGCCGAAACATCAATTAAGTGTATAGGCAGAATAAAAACATATTGAGACACAAAAACTCTCAAGAATGTATCTTCCCCTTTTCCTTTCTCAGGAAGCTCCTGAGTGATAGAGTCCACCAAAACAAGAAATAAACTGAGAAATACAAAGACATTTGCGATAAATGTGTTGGATGAGTTCTCACCATTTGTTTCACTTTCCTTCAGGTGCCTGAGTCCGGAAAGCTAAAAGCATTTGTTTATATTCTTTCAAAAACATATCACAGTATACAGTTCTGAGTGACCAGGTTTCTCCACTTGGTATAAAGCCCACGTAAGTATGTTGTAAAATGGGAGAATAAGGAATAGTGACTGCTGACCGAGTGGACCCCATAGAACCCTGGTGTATTGTGAGTTTGATATTTCCTAACACACATCTTTATCGTTGTACTCAAACATTTCACATTAGTAAGTTTTCCTTGAAGAAATACACAGTATATAAATATAGCCCTAACGCATTTTCCATAATGCAAGGAAATTGAGATGCCTATATTTAACAGTTAAAATTATAAAAATGGTAACGAAGAAAGTTTATTGTCATTTTTAATGAGGCTGTGGCTGTAAAAGTTGTGCTCAAACAACTGAGTTGGTTAAAATGTTTACCATGTTCTCAAAGTAACTTAGACTTTGGGCTAAGGGAAATGGGCTGGGATAGCTTCAGCCAGAAAGTACTGAAAAAAAAAAAGTCACATTTTCTGCTACACGAAAATCTTGAGATTTATTTCTTACATACCAAACTTGAACCCTCAAATAAAAGTGCATCAATACTAGGAATGAGAAAGTGGCCTTCTTTATCCAGGCAAGATTACACAATAGGCAGCCTTCTAGAAGGATGGAGGGGGAGGTATGGGCAGATCCTTTCTATAATAAAGAAGGCTTTAGTGAACCACCCCTACCCCCACCCCCACACGTAAACAGCTTCAATCCTGCCACCCTGTCAGAGTTCCCTGGACGTTTTGAAGCCAGGGGATAAGAAAGTCAGAAAAGCAATAAATAGAATTCAAACACTGAGATGAAATATGAACTTCTTAGCTCTCAAAATCTTTCTGGCGAAGTAAATAATGAGCACAGACAGAAACGTGAGCTGCTTGTACTTTTAGTCTGGCATTGAAACAAAACAGAACTTGAACAGAGGATAAAATTATTTCTATTGAAGTTACAGATGCTTCTTAACCTGTAGGCCGAATGTACAAGCTAAAACCTACTTATTTGAAGATGAGATAGTTACAATTTTGCCTTACAGTAAGGATAATAACAATGTATGTTTTTAATTATTTGTCTGGTTGAAAGATTTTTTTATAGGGAAAAATAATTTTTCATAGTTCAAAAATGTTTGCACAACACAATAATGCCCCTGTTTTAAAGACTCACAAAATAATCTTTAGAAACAAGAATAAAGGCTTTTTAACATGGAATGATATGGAAGATTGACAAACAGATAGACATATAACTATAGATAGATAAATAGAAAGATAGAGATAGATAATAGATACATAAATACATAGGGAGAGAGAGGGGCATTTTTCAAAGTACACTGTGAAAAGTTATTTGATTTCATATTAAATTCTGAAACATCTATGTTAAACAATAATCACAATTCTTGCTCTTATTTTCAATTTTTCACCTAGCAACGGAAACACTAGTTTATATCTTCCTTCTGAACAGGCCCAGAAGCAAAATCTGTTTACAGCCTGAACAACCTTAATGGTTTTGAAACAGCTGTTCTAGGACCATGATTTCAAATCACAACTACTTCCCCACAACTCTTCTGAGATAACAATAAAAATTAGAAAACCCACCAAAACCACAGAAAAACAAAAGCTCCATAAAACTTAAAGGCTCAGGCCAATTGGGTTCATGTTCCAAAAAGTGCTTATTTAAAGCCTGATTTTTTTGAAACACAGAGCTGATTTACAACATTTTTATGTGAATCTCAAAACATCCTTGTATGTAATTTTCTTGAACCACAACACACTAACAGAGTAATTTCTGAATTAGAAAGCAGAAAATTGCTAGAATTCCATCCTGTCACATGGATGGGGGAAATACACAAGTACTTCTGTGGGATCAGTGAAAGGACAGGAACTTTTGGTAACAAAGAAGCTAGTTTTAAAACAATAACAAAGAAGAATTGTACTAAAATCCTAGTCTCAGTCCACTTAGAATCTCTGCCTTTGGTTTCCGCTGAAGCTCATAAAAATTCAGGAATGCAAGACCAGCAGGGGAAAAGTATTAAAAACATAAACATTCCCTTTAATGCCACACAATCCCTCATACCTGGAATTTTCAAAACAGAGAATTAAGTAATAGGACTGACCCTGAGTATGGCACTCTTCTTGAAAACAGTAACAAAATAGAAGTTATTTTAAGGAATGTTTTATGTTGAAGAAAATCACAAACTGAACATTGTGCATATTAAGAAAGTAATGTTGCCACCAACTGGACATATGAACTCACGTAACTGTTGGTAAAATATTTGCCCACATTGGGAAACAAACATTAGTACTGTTGCCAGTGACCACAGTTGAACCATTGACAGCAACAGAGCTGGCTTTCAGAACATATAAAGTTTTAATTAGTAATAGGAAAATATGCTTATTTTTCTCCAAAAATCTTGAATGGGAACAGGAAGAGTAGATAAACCGATGCAACCAATTATTTCCTTTCCAAAAAAGAGGTGGTAGTCTTAGCAAAAACAGTGATAGCTATAAGTTTGTCATCAGTCTCTGGATCTAAAACACCAAGATTTTCTCTATAAAAACAGCTCCCTGATTATTTTCTCTTTTGGTAGGTGGTATAACTTTGTCTTTAAAAGTCTAAAAATAATGGTTGTGGTTAATTCATTCAATGCATTTCATTCAATAAGCATTTACTGGGCAATTCTATTGTACTGAGGATGCAGCAAATAAAATCATCCCTGCCCCAGAGGAGTGTTTGGACTGACTTTTGGCATACTTTAAGTTTTCTTGCTGTTTTTTCTTTTGTTTTGTTTTGAGACAGAGTTTCACTCTTGTTGCCCAGGCTGGAGTACAATGGCACAATCTTGGCTCACTACAACCTCCTCCTCCCAGGTTCAAGTGATTCTCCTGCCTCGGCCTTACAAGTAGCTGCAATTACAGGCATGTGCCACCCTGTCTGGCTAATTTTATATTTTTAATAGAGATGGGGTTTCACTATGTTGGCCAGGCTGGTCTCAAACTCCTGACCTCAGGCAACCTGCCCACCTCGGCCTCCCAAAGTGCTGGGATTACAGGCGTGAGCCACTGTGCCTGGCCCTAAGTTTTGTTTTAATTTACATTTTTCTTATTGCTAATGAGATTCGATTGCTTGGCTTCTATCCTTTGTTCATGTAGTAACTAAAATGCTTGTCATTCTGTTATTGATTGGTGAAAATTTATTAACTATTCTGAATCTAATTACAATTCTGGATACTGATAACTTGTTTCTTATGTACAATGCAAATGTATTGTTCCATCTACAACTTTGTTATTTTGTCACACATTAATGTCAATGTAGTCAAATTAATCAATTTCCTCTGCATTTTTAACGTTGTTCTTCCTGTGTCCCAAGACAGCCTTCTCTATCCCAAGATCATAAAGATCTGCACAAAGGGAATGAGGACTTGCTGTTCTATTTAGGTCTACGAATCCCCTAACATTTTAATTTTGTGTGTGGTGTGAGGTAGGGATCTACTGTTTTCTTTCTGAAGGGTAGTCAACTGTCCTTGCACTACTTAGTGCAAGAGAGTTTGCCAGACAGTGAAGAGGGAAGGGGCTTTAAACAAGTGGACCTCAACCTCAGCCTGGAGATCTGTGACATAATGCATTTGTCCATGTAAATCTAGCCTGACTTACTAAAGTGCTACATCCTTCAGAGAAGGACTTCACCTTATTCACCTTGTATATCTAGTGCCTACTATAACACACAACAAATAGTAAAGTACTTGTTAAATAATCAAGTAACTACAAAGTCCTTTATAATCTAGTTATCATCACCTTCTATGTGCAACCACGATATACTTGGGAAATGTTAAATGAACAGTACACCTCTGTACTTCCCATTGCTTCTGTTTAAAATGTTCTTTTCTACCTGCCTTACCTATTGGCCAATTGGCCTGTAAACATTTTCCATTTTCTCCAGGCAAAACATAATGTGTGCCTCTTTTGCACCCACGTAGCTCCTATAAAAACCTTTTATAATACTTGCACATTGTCTTACAAGGTATAGGCCAGTAAGTTCCCTCCCTTGGATCTCTACTGCAAAACAAGATTCAACTCTTAGAATATTAAAGGATTATAAATATTTCTTGCCTCCATGGATCAATGGACTCAGGGACTTACCAGCTGGGGAACTGTGTATGAACTCCACATGGGCATCCTCATAGCTTTTCCAAATCCACTGACATATTCCCTGTGGTAAAGGAGACAGTGGTCCGTGTTCTCTGCAGTACCCTAGGCCTCCCAAATGGCAAATTTACTTTCACTGTTGCTGTTACTAAAATTAAAATAACATAAAATAAAAAGATTCATGAAATTAGTAAATGCTTCTTTGCATGTAATAACAACCACTCTCTTATGACTTATTATATGACAAGTACTCTAACAAATATTTTACATATTTAACCTCTTTCAATTCTTAAAACAATCCTATGTATAATTAATAATAATAATAATGATATTACTCCATTTTACAGATTATAAAATTAAGGCTTAGATAAGTAAGTTGGCCAAGCAAGAGCCTAAGCAAGGATTTGAAGCCTGCCCTTTGTGATTCCTTATATTTTACAGCTCAGAGGACATATATGAAGAGGTAAAACCTTCAAAATCAAAAGTATATGCTTTGTAACAAAGATGACCTACTTTAGTAATTGTCGTAGGGAAGATGTTGAAATTTTATAAACATATGTCTTATAATCGGAATGTTTATGTCTCTCTAAAATGTTTATGTTGAAATCCCAATCCCAAAGGTGATGGTATTAGGAGGTGGGACCTTTAGGAGGTGATTAGGTCATAAGGTAAGACCCCCCCCATGAGCAGGATTAGTGCTGTTATCAAAGAGAACCCAGGGACACTTTCACTTCTTCCACTATATGAGCTCAGAGTGAGAAGTCCCTTTATGAGAAATCAGGCCCTCATCAGAAACTAAATCTGCTGGCAACTTGATCTTGGACTTCCCAGCCTCCAGAACTATGAGAAGTAAATTTCTGTGGTCTATAAGCTACCTAATCTATGGTATCTTGTTATGTTAGGTTGGAGCAAAAGTAATTATGATTTTTCCCATTACTTTTGAGGCCAAGTCTTGCTGTGTCACCCAAGCTGGAGTGCAGTGGTGTGATCTTGGCTCACTGCAACCTCCACCTCCTGGGTTCAAACAATTCTCCTACCTCAGCCTCCTGAGTAAGTGGGAACACAAGGGCACATCACCATGCCCAGCTAATTTTTTTTTTTTTTTTTTTTTGTAGTAGAGACAGGCTTCACTATGTTGGCCAGGATGGTCTTGAACTCCTCACCTCAAATGATCTGTCTGCCTTGACCTCCAAAATTGCTGGGATTACAGGTGTAAGCCATCATGCCCTGTCAGGTTTTGCCATTATTTTTAATAGAAAAAAACCACAATTACTTTTACACCAACCTAATAGCAACCTGAATGGACTAAAACAACATTTTAATGTATTTATTTACTTTTACTTGCATGCTTCTTAAAAATTGATCAATTAGTGATGGATTAAAAACCTGCAGGCTATTCATGCCATGGAATAACACATGGCAGATTATAAGATTATCAAAACAACTAATACATTTACTAAGCTCTTAACTATAGGCCAGGCACTTATATTAACTCATGTAATCTTCATATCAACTTTATAAAGTAGGTATCCCCATTTTATAAGTGATGAACCTGAAACAGAGTGAGTTTATTACAAGAATACTTAAAAGATAACAGGTAATAATAATATTGCTACAAGCCAGGTACAATTGTAAATTCTTTCCATGTATTAACTTTTTAAATTTTTACAACTACTTGAGGTGAGTGCAGTTATTACAGATGAGGAGACTGAGGCACAGAGAGGATAAGTGATTTGCCCCAGATTACGCAGCCAGGAAGCACAGACGTAGGACTCAAACCTAGGCAGTTCGGTATGCTTACATCTAAGGAAGGGAAATAGAGGACTGCAGATGAGTCACAACCGCTTCAAGGAATTCATTATGTTCCTGGAATCACTGGAAATACCCCATGCTTGTACTAGTATCATTATATCTGTTGTGGGTTGTTTTCTTTTTTAACCTTCTGTATATTGGCAATAAAATTTTTATGTTCAAGAACTTCTGTCAGCTTATTTTGGAGAGTCCTAAAAGGGCAATGTTGTGTTTTGTTAGGTCTAAATATCAAAGACTTAACATGTTTTCTATTGACTTACTTTCTTCTTGGGTGAGATTTAGCATATGATTCACTTGTTCAAGCTGAGTATTCTGCAAGATAATGGGGGATGGGAAAGAGAAGTAAGTCAAAGTAGCAACACACGTTTTAAAGGGCAATCAAGATTATTTCTGTAGTAATCATTAGGTGTTGTACTATCAAAGAAGCTAGGCTAACTTTAGATTCTAATTCTGCCACTATTAAAAAATATACTGCTGCTCCCTGCATCGCGTGTGTGTGTGTGTGTGTGTGTGAGAGAGGAGAGAGAGAGAGAGAGAGAATTTGCAAAAGTACAATTGATAATGGGGCAAAGCATCCTGATCACTGCTGGAATCAATGACTAAGTTGGGATGACAACATCCCAGCGCTCCTTAAGCTTTAATATGCACACAATCACTTGAGGGTTTTGTGAAAACATGGATTCCGGTTCAGTAAAGTTGGATCGGGCTTGAGATTCTGCATCTCTAGCCAATTTGCAAGTGATACAGATGCTGGTCCTGGGACCACACTTTGAATAGCAAGAGGCATTCTTTACATGGAACTTGGGGTTTGCAGTCAGATAGACCAAGCTTCTCTGGCTTTGGACAATTTACCTAACTTCTCTGAGCATGCTTTATCTCTAAAATGAGAAATAACATACCCACTATGTAATGTTATTATTGATTTTTAATGGCAATTTGATTGAGGTTATCAGGAGCAGTCAATAGGAAACCCGCACCCTTACTCTGATCTTTGCTGTGGGTTTGATCTTCACTGAGAAGTTTGCTAAGCTTTTGTCCCTTAAAGCCCCTTTGGTTGGTTATTTATTTATTTATGTGGTGTAATGCTATTTTGAAGATTAGAGATTGTGATATCTTCACCTACTTCTCACTATAAGGAAAAATTCTTACCTGAGGCAGCAGGTGTTTTATTTGGCTCTACAAACATATTTGGAACTTGGAATTGAATGTCCCTTGACATTAATTTTATCTTGATAGACTCCTGATAACTGGGCTGCAATTTCACTCCAAAATTCCAACTCCATCCAGGTGCTCTGATTCTCACAAGCAGGCTTGGTCTTTATATTTTGAGCTCCTGTTATGACTCCTTGCCCTTGGGGACTCTCCTAGCACTAAAACCTCACCTTATTGAAAGTCTCCTGGGATCTGAAGTCCTGCTCCTGAACTCAGCCTGATCTACTAAAAAGACCTTCCCTGTCAACTGTCAGCCAGATTCTTCCCTGCTGCCCAAAGGAATACCCCACAGGATCTACCCTAGTGTGTCAAACAGCAGGTTCAGTCCCTACATCCTCCCAGTAGTTTCTGCTCTGTATAACCAGGCATGAACTTCTGATTCATAAACTGCAGGAAGAATGATTTATAAGGGAAATTGGAGAGAGCTCAAAGATTACTATATTGAAAGGTGAAAGACAGTTAGCTTATAATGACATTAACAATGACCAAATAGTGCTTTCCAGTTTACAAAGCATATTTCCATACTTAATCTTATAATGTATGCATTCTCACTTCTCGTTTACAGATAAAGTTCAGAGAAACCACGTGTATTTACTAAGTAAGTATGCAAGCCAGAACACAAACCTGGTTGTCGCCACCCCAGTTGTTCACTACCAGGTTAAGAATAGCTTGCCCCTTTACATTCTTATGGATGCATGAAATTGTCACTTACATTTTGTAGGTGAGGGCATAAACAGTCTAGAGAATCTGTGGGCCGTGGATTAGCAAAGCCACAAACAGAAAACTTTGACACCTCCTCTGCATGCGATGGCTCATAAAAAGGCACCTTCAGAAGATGGTTTAAACTACCATGGGTTCCATTGTTTGGTGCTGGTTGAATGCGTAGAAGATCTGTTTTTTAAAAAAAATTAATTCAAATTTGCTTTAAATTGGAAAGCAACAACTCCTCTATGGGAGATGGGAAAAAACAAGCACCTACTCTTTCACTTCCTTTACTGAATTCTGCTGTAAGGGAGCTATGTAGTGCATATGCCATTCAGTTAACTGATTTTTTTCTCCATGGTTTCAAACACTTAGTCTTTCTAAAGAATAGGAGCTAGCTGGGTGCGGCAGTGCACCTGTAGTCCTGGCTACTCAAGAGGCTGAGGCAAGAGGATTGCTTGAGCCTAGGAGTTTGAGGCCAGCCTAGGCGATATACTGCGACCCCATCTCTTGAAATAAATAAGGAATGGGAACAGTCGCTGCAGATGAGTCAGAGGAACTTTCATGAACGGTTTCTGTTTCTCCAAAGAAAAGCTTCCTTAAATAACCACTTTGTTTCTTAAGAATATCATGATTTTCCAGCATAAAAAGCCATATTCTTAAGAAAAACAAGTGTAAAGAAATTAAATAATTTATAATCTTCCTTGTAGTATATTTACTTAATTACATAAAAGCTCTCTAAAGACAGACATTTTTTTAAAAATGGAACTAGTGAATTTTGCTTAATATTCAGAGAACTTTTTTTTTTGTTTTTAAAGATGGGATTTCACCATGATGGTCAGGCTGCTTTGGAACTCCTGACCTCAGGTGATTCACCCACCTCAGTCTCCCAAAGTGCTAGGATTACAGGCGTGAGCCACCATGCCCTGCCTCAGAGAGCTTTTTTCTATGAAAAATACATAATACAAAATATATTTGGAAGTTTCTATGAAACATACAAATATTTCACCAACATAGCCTTTTAAGTAATTCGTGCTGACTGCCTGCCACCTAATAGATCTCTCCTGGGGATGAAGTCCTGTCTAGTTCCTTCTAGCCAGTTCTGCAAAGAGCCAACAGTCCAGACCACAAACCTAGCCGTGGGGAACAAGAATGTAAGTTGTTAAGGCTACAATACACCATTTTAAAAAATGGATACCTTTGATCTCTAAGTCACATTCAATTACCACAAGCCAGTGACAAGATTAAGAGAGACAGTTGTAAGCACGTTATGTCCAAATTTCTAAAGCTAACAGTGAAATTGCAGCTTACTCATCGCCTTGCTAAGTAAATAAATGGTTTGTTGATACAATGGTCTACAGCAAGCATGCAGGTAGAAAGGTAGGTTAGGCTTCCGAAAATCCTAATGCTTTAAGGTTTTTTAACATTGAGTATAATAACAAGTGTCTATCCAATTAGGACTCTTTGCCCATGTTTTTATGCCAGAGAGCTTCTCTTCACAATTACAAGAAAATGTTTGTGTTTTTAGGTATGTTTGTCTTGCTTTGAAAAGTTGGAAGTGTTATTTACCTAAGTTTCATTAAATTAAATTATCATCTAGTAACTAATAGAAAAGGTTCATCTTCTGAGATCTAAAGTTTATCATTACTGGCTGGGAGTGGTGGCTCATTCCTGTAATCCCGGCACTTTGGGAGGCTGACGTGGGCAGATCACTTGAGGTCAGGAGTTTGAGACCAGCCTGGCCAACATGGTGAAACACTGTCTCCACAAAAAATACAAAAAAAGAGCAGCTGGGCGTGGTGGTTCATGCCTATAATCCCAGCTACTCAGGAGGCTGAGGCAGGAGAATCACTTGAACCTGGGAGGCGGAGGTTGCAGTGAGCTGGGATCACACCACTGCACTCCAGCCTGAGTGACAGAGCAAGACTCCATCTCCAAAATAAAAATAAAAATAAAGTTGGCCAGGCGCAGTGGCTTACACCTATAATCCTAGCATTTTGGGAGGCCGAGGTGGGTGGATCACCCGAGGTCAGGAATTCAAGACCAGCCTGGCCATCATGGTGAAACCCCATCTTAAAAAAAAAAAAAAAGTTTACCATTACTAGTAAAACAAAAATAATTCACTCTTATAGTTGAATAATTCTGAATAATGAATAATTCTTCCTCATGTTTTTTACTTTCTGCCTTCTCACTACAGAGTATTCAGCCTCTGGGATTCAGTTTGCTACCAATTTCAAGTTACATATATTTAAAACTGTCCACATTTTGCTGGTCAATTTATTTAAATATGCTTACCACACATTAGGTTATAGACTTCAATATTTTCAAATGGTTCAACTTCAGTCTTCTCTTTAAAACTGGGTCCATGTGCCAGAAAGATAGCCTAGATAGTAATAGTCATATTACTATTATATGTCATCTAAATTAAAAAATATATATAGGAAGAGACACAGTTTTCCTTCTGTAACTATTCTCCTATTTATATTAGGCCTCTGTAAGGATTTTTTTGTTCAGTGTTGTGAACAATTTTCATATTATTTCCACCTGTGATGTGGCACCAATCCCAGTCAAATGTAATCACTGCTCTATTTACTTCTGTCTCTACCCACCTCCGCAGCACCTCATGTACCAACACAGCAGGGGAATACAAACAGTAGCACACAACCAACATCAGCATAATTTACAATACGTGCACAATATTTAGTAGAAATTTAATCATATAACATGTTGCCTTTTCATATTGTTTCATATCAGTAATCAAATATGTTAATACATCATAAAAAATGTTAACTTTGTTTTTAGATGAAGTCTCACTCTATCGCCCAGCCCAGAGTGTGATCTCTGCTCACTGAAGCCTCTGCCTCCTGAGTAGCTGGGATTACAGGTGTGGCCTATTACGCCCAGCTAAGTTTTTTGTAGAGACGGGGTTTCAACATGTTGGCTAGGCTGGTCTTGAACTGGCCTCAAGTGATCCTCCCACCTCAGCCTCCCAAAGTGCTGGAATTACAGGCATGAGTCACCACACCTGGCCAAATGTTAATGTTTTTAAACACTGAATTTTTGTGCAAATTCCTGACACATTTATACTTCTCTGTTTTCCTTTTGGCATAGAATGACCTAAATATTTTGGTTTACATTGAATTAATTAATGTTAACTTGATTATGTTATTTATAACAGATCAAATTGTTTTAGACCATAAACAGTTAGAAGAAAAGTATCAAACATAGGTAAGCAATTGTGTTTTGGTAACAGGTGTGTGTGTGTGTGTACATATATATACATACATATAGGTAATCAAAGAATTGCAGGCATAGATTTGTCTTGCAATAATTAATTTAACAATTATATAGTACCCCAATATAGTAAAGTTCTTTCTCTAGAGATTTTTTTCCGAATATTTACAAAAAGATCTGACTCACCATGACAATGTTATAATAAAAGAAAACATATTCATAAAAAGCCTAACACATTTTTTTTCTATTTGGAAAGGAGTTTGTGTGTGTCTGTGTGTGTGTGTTACATATGGAAATAGATGAGATAATCAGGTTGCATAGCTTTACGTATGGGGGATTATCAGCTGCATTCTACTCATAGACTCAGGCACACTCCCAGTTTTGGGCCTTTACAGGGGCTGTTTCTTCTACCTGGGACGCTTGTCTCTTGAATATTTAAAGGGCGAATTCTTTTATTTTCTTCAAGTCTCTGCTCAATGTCAACTCAATGACTCTAATTCCACCCTATTTAAAGTTGCATACTGCTCTCAGAGTACCCCAAAATACTCCCAATTTCTCTCTGATTCTCCTTTACTTTTTCTTTATTTCCATTGGACTTATCAGCTGACACAGCAAATGATATATTATTATTCCTATTGTCTGTATCCTCCCTTAGAATAAAAGCTTCCTGAGGGCAGGATCTTAATCTGTTTTGTTCATAGAGGTATTCAAGAGTCTTGAACATAGCCTATAATAAAATAGGTGTGCAATACATATCTTTTTAAAAAAGTGATAACTAGGCTGAACACCTGAGTAATGAAATGATCTGTAGGACAAACCCCCATGACGGATGTTTATCTATGTAACAAACCTGCACATTCTGCACATGCACCCCTGAACTTAAAAGTTAAAAAAAAGAAAGCAGTAAGTTACCTCCATGCTCTTAAACTCATTGTTATAACCATGGTTGCCTCCTCCACAATATGTGCTTGATTTACTCCTATAAAGAAAAAATATTATTACACATTGATCAATATATTGATATGAGACCATATTGTAAGCTTTAATGAATTTCATATAGTTTCTGCTTTTATATAAGTAAATTTTTCTATCAACAACAGCATAAATATATTTATTTTCATGCTCAAATTCATAACCAGAATGGAAGAACAGAAGGGTAGGAGAGAAGAAAGGAAAATTCCAGGATCTATAAATAGAATTTAAAACTTTCTGACTGTTAGATACCAACTAAAGGCTAATAATAAAGGTACAGATTTTTTTTTTGTTTAAAGACAAGGCCTCGCTCTGTCACCAGGCTGGAGTGCAGTGGCATGATCTCGGCTCACTGCAACCTCTGCCTCCCAGTTTCAAGTGATTCATTCTCCTGCCTCAGCCTCCCAAGTAGCTGGTACTATAGGCGTGCACCACCGCACCAGGCTAGTTTTTTTTTTTTTTTTTTTTTTTTTTTTTTTGTATTTTTAGTAGAGACGGGGGTTTCTCTGTGTTAGCTAGGCTGGTCTTGATCTCCTGACCTCGTGATCTGCCCGCCTTGGCCTCCCAAAGTGCTGGGATTATAGGCATGAGCCACTGCGGCTGGCCAGCACAGATTTTTTAAAAAATGAATTTGTCTTCAAATTCATGTGTGTACCTTTACACATCAATGACTACATGCTGAAGAATAGTTTGGTTAACATGTTATTTTAGCATTTCAGTGCTTTAGAAATAAATCTTTGCAACTGGGGAAAAATATCAATTTCTGTTTACCAGTGAAGATGTCTAGGAAAATAATATGAAAGCATGAATAAAGAATAGGCAGGGCAAGTTAATTATAATCCAGTCACGTGTTGCTTAAGGCAGGAATATGTTCTGAGAAATGCGTTCTTACGCAAGTTCATCCTTGAGGGAACATCGCAGAGTGCACTTGCACAAACCCGGATAGTGCAGCCGACTACACACCTGGGCTATGTGATCTAGCCTATGGCTCCTAGCTACAAACCTGTACAGCATATTACTGTACTGGATACCGTAGGCAGCTGTAACACAATGGTAAGTAGCTGTGTATCTAACCATATGTAAACATAGAAAAGTTATAGCAGAAATATATTAAAATCTTATGGGACCACCATTACATAAGCAGTTCGTTGTTGACCAAAATGTTGCTATACAACATGTAACTGTACTTGGTAAAAGAAGCTAGTATATTCTGTAAATTCAGACATTATTATTATTATATTATTATTTTTACCTTTTGTGATGTTCTTCCATAGGCTGACGTTTTATTATTTGAATAACTTTTCAAATTTAATTAATTTGTTTTTGCCTACATTTTAATACTTGTTTAAATTGAGCAGTGTTAACAATTTTATAAGTACCTGGTTTTAGACGGACCTAGATCTTTTAAAGCAACAATGTTATACTGGGTCAAATTTGGTCTCTGAAGGGAACAAAGGACTCCTGTTTTCAAAGGCTGGCCCTAAAAGGTTTCTCTCATTTGCTTCCCCCACCCCCACCTCTCACCCCAGGGGCAAATACAGACACACACACACACACAAACACACCCAGGGTTTCTGTTTGTTTTTACATTGACAGCTCAACTAAGAACAGGACAGTAATTTAGTGTCTTTAAAAAATCAGCATTAAAAAAATTCATAACTGACTCTAATTCAGTTTAAATAGAAAACAAACATCACAAATTAAAAAATAAATCGCAACTTTGACCAGTCCACACTCACTCAACTCTACCCAGTAGACGGAATAAAGAGAGGCCAGGTAAGTACCTGGAATGGGGAAAGCAAGACAAGTCCTGCTTCATAAGGATAGTAAATTTGATACCCTAAGGATGTCACGTCATGTCCTTATCTTAGTTAATTCCAATAAAATTGCTGGCATAGGGTAAACCTATGCCAACAATAGGTTTTATTTATTTATTTATTTTTGAGACAGAGTCTCACTCTGTCGCCCAGGCTGGAGTGCAGTGGTGTAATCTCAGCTCACTGCAATCTCCACCTCCTGGGTTCAAGCGATTCTGCCTCAGCCTCCCGAGTAGCTGGGACTACAGGCATGGGACACCATATCCAGCTAATTTTTTTTTTTTTTTTTTAGCAGAGACAGGGTTTCGCCACGTTGGCCAGGCTGGTCTGGAACTCCTGACCTCAAGTGATTCGCCTACCTCAGTCTCCCAAACTGCTGGGATTACAAGTGTGAGCCACCATGCCCAGCCCCAACAATAGGTTTTAATAAGTGTTTTTATTCTCAGCTGGGCGTGTAATCCCAGCACTCTCAGCTCATACCTGTAATCCCACCACTTTGGGAATCCAAGGTGGGTGGATGGCTGGAGCCTAGGAGCTTGAGACCAGCCTCCACTGCATAGCAAGACTCCATCTCTATTTTTTTATTATAAATAAATAATGCTTTTTTTAACATTTATAAATAAATAAATGTTTTTATTCTTACTGCATAGATATTTGGTTACCCAATATTACTGGAATTATTTAGTAAGAGTTTTAAATTCTGCATGGAAAGCTAGAACTTTCATTAATGAAAGAAACAAAAAGGTTTTCTGAACTAAGTTTTTTGGTAAATTTTCTAATGTTCATCCTATGGTTATTTTTCTATTTTCAGAAACATCTGTTTTTTTAAAAAAATATTTCCATCTCCTAATCCAGCTCAATTTAAAAACTATAGTAAATATTGCAAAATTTCATTCAGAAGCAAAGATTATTGTTTGAAAAGCTCTATTTTCTATTTATTTCCAAGTAAAAACTTTGGAAATTTGCTCTCTACCTGTTCATATTCATTTTCATGTCTTCCAATCATTAAGTTGGCTCTGGAATTTACATATGGAACCATAGTGGCTGGCACTTGGAAAATGAGTTGATTTTATCTGTCATAATTTTGCTCAACTTCCAAGTCCTGTATGAAATATTTTGGAACAAATTCTCCATTATCTTCCCCATGTCTAATTAACACAGTTGAAATCAAGGGGGCGGTTCTCTACCGCAGCTGGGTAATGACACAGGTGGGGAGATAAGCAAGGCTTCTCTCCTGATGCCAGATCAATTGCCAAGCCCTGGCTTCCTGTGCGTACCTCTCCTGTTTGTTCTTGCCTTTCCTCTTTTACTGCCACCCTTTTTTTTTATGACAGAGTCTCACTGTGTCACCCATCCCAGAGTGCAAGGGCGTGATCTTGGCTCACTGCAAGCTCCGCCTCCCAGGTTCAAGCGATTCTCCTGCCTCAGCCTCCTGAGGAGCTGGGATTACATGCACCTGCCACCATGCCTGGCTAATTTTTTATATTTTTAGTGGAGACGAAGTTTCACCATGTTGGCCAGGCTGGTCTCAAACACCTGACCTTAGGAGATCCACCCGCCTCAACCTCCCAAAGTACTAGGATTACAGGCATGAGCCACCACGCCTGGCCTACTGCCACCATTCTAAGCTGGATCCTTATTACCTCTGACCTGTGAACAAGTTCCGGAATTGATCATCCTGCCTTCAGAACTTCTGAATCTTCCCTCTCAGACACACACACACACACACACACACACACACACACACACACACACACTGCTAATCTTATTTAACACTGCTGGAAATAAAAGCCCATTTCTAATGAGAACAAATGTAGGACCGAATACTATCCTAGGAACTGTGGCTTCTCAGTTAACCATAATACCTTCCCGGTGGTACATTCCATCCAGTTTCACCATTCCCATAACTTCATGGGCTCCCCTGGGCCTCCATCACGCCCAGGAATGGGCCACTACATAGCTTTCTAACAAGCTTTCCTGTTTCCCACTAGACCTGTGGGCCATGGACCTGTACCTGCCTGTGGCCTGTAAGGAAGCAGGCCCACACAGCAGGAGGTGAGTGGTAGGCCAGTGAGCATTACCACCTGAGCTCCATCTCCTGTGAGATCAGCAGTAGCATTAGATTCTCATAGGAGCGTGAACCCTATTGTGAACTACACATGCGAGGAATATAAGTTGTATGCTCCTTCTGAGAGTCTGATGCCTGATGATCTGTCACCATCTCCCATCGCCCCCAGATAGGATCGTCTAGTTGCAGGAAAACAAGCTCAGGGCTCCCACTGATTCTATAGTATGGCAAGTTGTATAATTATTTCATTATGTATTACAATGTAATAATAACAGAAATAAAGTGCACAATAAATGTCATGTGCTTGAATCATTCTGAAAACATCCCTCCTTCCCGCCCCATCCCTGGAAAAACTGTTTTCCATGAAACCTGTCCCTGGTGTCAAAAGGGTTGGGGACCACTGTGCTAGACCATCCTGGTTCATGTAGCACCTTGAATGAACTCTCCAAAAGCAAATATCATTATATTCACCTCAAGTCACCTATATCTATCAATGGCCTACTTTCTTTGAGATCAAAGTCACGCTCCTTAGTCATTTCAGATAAGGTCCTTCATACACATGATGGCTTCATGCACTCAGTGCTCCGGAAATACAGAGCTGCTTGCAACTGCTGAAATCTAGTTCTTCCATCTGGAAATCTGCCTCCTTCTCTTTACCCTTCCTTGCCCTAGAGCTGCTGCTGGCTTTAAAAAGGTGCTCAGGCCGGGCACAGTGGCTGATGCCTGTAATCCCAGAACTTGGGAAGCCAAAGTGGGTGGATCACAAGATCAAGAGATCGAGACCATGATAGCCAACATGGTGAAACCCCATCTCTACTAAAAATACAAAAATTAGCTGGGCATGGTGGTGCGGGTCTGTAATCCCAGCTACTTGGGAGGCTGAGGCAGGACAATTGCTTGAACCCGGGGGGGCAGACATTGCAGTGAGCCCAGAATGTACCACTGCACTCCAGCCTGGCAACAGAGCAAGACTCCATCTCAAAAACAAACAAAAAAACCAGAAGGTGCCTTTTGGCAGTGTTCAAGGCTTGGCAAGCAGATGGTACCTTTGGAAAAAAAATAAAACAAAACAGGTCCCCTGCCTCCTGCCATTGCAGCCCCGTTAAGGCTTGGTGAGCTAAGCAAAGATTCTCTCTCCACTCCCTCTCACCTTGTTGGCAGGATGCCACCGTACAACGCGCAGACTACACAGGGCAGACCTGCTGTATGGCAATATGTATCCTATCCCATCATGAGTCTTCCAAACCCTGGTCAGCAACCACGCCTACCAAGAAGCATTCTCTGATGCTCCTTGACATTCGCACCTGGGTCTGTAATTTTTGCTTCCTTGAGTCTTGCACTTAGTTCTAGTGTAGTAGTTATCCCACCTGATTATTGCTGTTATCTCCCTACCTGGACAAAATCCTTTGGTCGGGTACTTTGTTGGTTATTTCTAGTTCTTAAAAAGGTGACTGAAATGTGTTTGTTGGTTGCTATTCCAAAATAAAAAGCTAAAATTCACATTCTTTTGGAAAAGCCCTTTAGAGGGGCGGGGCTTCGACAAAAGAAAAAAAAAGCACTTTAATAAGACTTCAACTACATCAAAACATTAGGTTTCCCCAAATTAGTAAAATCTAACACATTTTAGGCAAAATAAAGGTGAAGATAATGATGACAATAGATTATACAAACTGTTGAAGTTTGTTATAATTGTGCAAAGGGGATCTAATCTAGTTATCAAATAATGCACATTATTACTAAAGATGATGTACTTTCACTAGAAAATAAGTAGCCAGAGGCTTGTGTTTTAGGAGTTGGAGAGAGAGTGAAGCCAGGATTTAATCAGATTACATCCTTCACTTGCTCTCTTGTTTAGGCTGTATTCAAAATTTCCTTTGATGTAAGTTAGTTTACTCTGTATGTTACTGGAAAGAAGATAATAAAACTAGGCTAATCTTGTGTTACAGATGAGGAAAGTGAGACTCTAAGATATTAATTTTTCCAAGTTCCCACAACCTAGCTAGGTGGGGAGCTCAGCCTTGAACTCTTGGGCTACTGCTCTTTTAACATTTCAGTGGTGGTTTTTAAAAGAACAAACAGCTCATCGTTTGAGATTGGGTATTAATGCATGATACCTGGAGGTATTTGGGTGGCTGAACTCTCACTTTATAGCCCTTTGTCATTCTGTACCAGTGACCTAATTTCTTTGGCCTCAGACGCTTAACAGTAAATACTTGGAGAACATATCCCCATTTAAATACATATTTGTTTATATATTACATACCTAAATTACTAAAAATTGTGCGTATTTAATATTAGTAGAGCTTAATTTGGTTCACATATTTAAGGAAAATACTTTCTAGAAAATGTCCTGAGCCACAGCACAGCTGCCCATCTATACAAAGGGCTACTAAACTTCCATCCCAAAGAGAGGAGTCAGTGCCATCTAGTGAGCCAGTGTGAAACTGCACTCTCCAGACGAGCAGGGGTTCCTAGGTAGTTTTGTAGAATAGGCTTAGCCAAATCCCCCAGTTCCTTATCCCTTGAGGAAAATTGAGGAGCCTTATTCCCTTCTCCCTTGTTTTCTTTCATCTCCTTTTCCTCTTCCTTTTCCTCTTCCTTTTCCTCTTTCCTTTCCTTCCCCTCCCTCTTCCCCTCCCCTTTCCTGCCCTCCCTTCCCTTCCTTTCCTTTCTTTCCTTCCTTCCTTTTTTTTTTTTTTTGATGGAATCGTGATCTGTCACCCAGGCAGGAGTGCAGTGGTACAATCTCGGCTCACTGTAACCTCCGCCTCCCAGGTTCAAGCAATTCTCCTGCCTCAGCCTCCTGAGTAGCTGGGATTACAGGCACCCACCACCATGCCCAGCTAATTTTTGTATTTTTAGTAGAGATGCTGTTTCACTATGTTGTCTAGGCTGCTCTCGAACCCTGGCCTCAAGTGATCTGCCTGCATCAGCCTCCCAACGTGTCATCTCCTTTTTCTTGTCAAACATATCTCTTAGCTACTGTATTGTTATTGTCATTCTATCCCCTTTGCATTACATTTATACATATTAAATAGGCCAGAAAATGCCATAAAGTCCAGATACTTTTTATATCTACATAGGCATGAGAAAAAAAATGCTGGTATGAAATACACAAATAGGAATGATCAGTTAAGCCATTGCAAACTGTGTATTTATTTGTTTGCTGGCTTATTTTCAGTTTTCTCCACTGTAGTACATGCCCCATGAGAGCAGGAATCAGGTCTGTATTTCAAATGCCTAGAATGGGGCCTGGTGCATACATGGCAAGCATACAATAAAATGTTGTTGAATCAATGATTTAATTGCTTATTTAAGATGGAGTGAGTCATAATGGTTTTTGTTTTCTCTAAGCACATTTATATTTTGCAAATGTTCAATAATCAACATAAATTACAAAGAAATAGAAATAAGAAATAAATGTTACAACAAATTCATTGGCTTGGTCTTACAGCTATATATGTGCTCTTTTATAAAAACCACAAAGACGACAAAGGTCTTAAAGAGTTTGAGAGGCCGAGGCGGGCAGATCACCTCAGGTTGGAAGTTCAAGACCAGCCTGACCAACATGGAGAAAGCTCATCTCTACTAAAAACACAAAAAATTAGCCAGGCACAGTGGTGCATGCCTGTCTTCCCAGCTACTCAGGAGGCTGGGGTAGGAGAATGGCTTGCCCAGGAGGTGGAAGTTGCAGTGAGCAGAGATCGTGTCATTGCACTCCAGCCTGGGCAATAAGAGTGAAACACTGACTCAAAACAAGAGTTGTCTAATCATTCACTCACTATCAGGCTGAAAGACAACTGATGCCATTTGTCTGCTGCCTTAAGGGACAGCACTGTGGGGGATAGGAAGGTACTGGCACTTACAGTCTCCGGGCACAGTCTTAGCCTTACTCCTCATTCTCATCTATATTGTGAAGATAAGGATGCTAACATCAGCAATCTAATAATAAAAACTTCAAATGCAGAAGTGCTAAACAGCATGCAAAAGGTCAAGAAAATGTCAATGCTTAAGAAAATTCACAGTGATGATAAGAGCAGGGTAAGGTTAAGTAGACTTATAACGACAGATGGTTGTTCAAGGCATTATGAGATAAGTAAACAGATACACGAACCTCACAGCCAGCCACTGTCGATCCACAAAGAGATGGACTTTGTCTATTCTGACATTTTTGGCATAGTGTAGTCGCTTTGGCAAATCAGGAGTCAAATAGGGTTTGAAATGCTGATCGGGGTTTCGGCACTGAAAAATGAGTAATTATTTATTTGTGATACATAAGATATGCAAATGAATTTTAAAATTTCATCTTCTAAGTCAATTTATGAAGTACCTTTTTTTTTTTTGAGACAGAGTCTTGCTCTGTTGCCAGGCACCAGGCTGGAGTACAGTGGCGCAATCTTGGCTCACTGCAATCTCTGCCTCCTGGGTTCAAGCAATTCTCTTGCCTCAGCCTCCTGAGTAGCTGGGACTACAGGCACATGCCACCATGCCCAGCTAATTTTAGTATTTTTTAGTAGAGACGGGGTTTCACCATGTTGGCCAGGATGATCTCGATCTCTTGACCTCATGATCCGCCCGCCTCGGCCTCCCAAAGTGCTGGGATTACAGGCGTGAGCCACCGCGCCCGGCCCTGAAGTACCTTTTAAAAGTAAGAAAAAAAAAGTACCAGTGATTCTTTGCATTTGAAAATTTGGAATGAAGTCTCCAGAGTTGAGATACAATTTTTGCCTTTTTGTTGTTTGTTTGTTTGTTTGAGACAGAGTCTTGCTCTATCACCCAGGCTGGAGTGCAGTGACATGATCTCGGTTCACTGCAACCTCAGTCTCCCAGGTTCAAGCGATTCTCCTGCCTCTCAGCCTCCCGAGTAGCTGGTATTACAGGGTCCTGCCACCACACCTGGCTAAGTTTTTGTATTTTTAGTAGAGACGGGGTTTCACCATGTTGGCCAGGCTGGTCTTGAACTCATAACTTCAAGTGATTTGCCCACCCCAGCCTCTCAAAGTGCTGGGATTACAGGCATGAACCACGCATCTGGTCCAGTTTTTGACATTTTATCTCAGAAACAGTTGGTAGTGATGTCTCTCATGTAGTCAGAGTGCTGTGGAACTTAAAACGTTCCCACTTCATGCTTGGTTATGTCTGTCCAAAATAAGCTCAGTATAGGCCCACAGAACAGCATTGCTGGGAATACTGTGCTACCACATGAAATATTTTCCTGGAAAGGGTGGACTATGTGAAATGGTAGTCCATTTCTTTGGGGCTCTGTAGCTCCAAGCGCAGTCCCTATCTGTGATGCCATGCAATGGATTTCCAAAGCCAATCCCCTTGCACCACTGGGATTGTTAGAGATTTGCCCTTCCTCACCAACAGAGTTTCTGCTATAGGGATCATGAGGTGATGAAACAAAAAGAAAACCACATGTGGATTTAGAGGGGCCACATGTTGCCAATTCTGAACTACGCATCCACTCAGCATGAACACATTGCATGTATACACTTTACCAGAAGGGGGGGCAAGAATTCTACAGTGTTTACTCAAGATCAGTGTGCTAGAAGGTATTGAGAGAAAAACAGAGTGATCATCACTCTAAATAATTTCTGCTGTAATGGTCATTCTACTTGAAACTTGCAGTGGGTCCCAGATTATATTAACCGCTCTTTGCACAGGGTTTGTCTTCAGTCCTTCACACTCCATCCTCAGAGATTGTACTCCACAGGCACACACTGGAGATATTTTGGACTCAGTTCCAGAGCACCGCAATTAAGCAAGTCGTATGAATTGGTTTCCCAGTGCACATAAAAGCCATGTTTACACCATATTGTAATCTTTTAAGTGTGCAACAGCATTATGTCTAAGAAGTACATACCTAAGTAAAAATACTTAATTGCTAAAAATGCCAGTGATCCTCTGAGTCTTCAGTGAGTTGTCATCTTTTTGCTGGTCAAAGGTCTTACTTCAGTGTTGAAGGCTGCTGACTCATCAAAATGGTGGTTGCTGAAGGCTAGGGTGGCTGTGGTAATTTCTTAAAATGACACAACAATGAAGTTTTCTGCATCAATGGACTCCGCCTTTGGCAAAGTATTCCTCTATAGCATGCGAAACCGTTTTACAGTATTTACCCACAGTAGAACTCCTTCAAAATTGGAATCAATCCTCTCAAGTCCTCTCAAAGCTACTGCTTTATCCACTACGTTTATGGAATATTTTAAATCCTTTGTTGTCTTTTCAGCAGTGTTTACAGCATCTTCACAGGGTTAGATTTCATCTCAAGAAACCACCTTCTTTGCTCATCCATAAGAAGAAACTCTTCATCTGTTCAAGTTTGATCATGAGATTGCAGCAATTCAGTCACAGCTTCAGGCCCCATTCCTAATTCTAATTCTCTTGCTATTTTTACCACAACTGCAGTTACTTCCTCTACTGAAGTCACGAACCCCCCAAAGTTATCCCAGGAAGGTTGGAATCAACTTCTTCCAAACTCCTATTAATATTGATATTTTGACCTCCCACAAATCACAAATGCTTTTAATGGTATCTAGAAAGGTGAAATTATTTCCAGAAGGTTTTCAGTTTATAATACTTTGCTCAGATCAATCAGGGGAATAATTATTTATGACAGCTAGAGTCTTATGAAATGGATTTCTTAAAGAATAAGACTTGAAAGTTAAAATTGCTCCTTGATCCGTGGCCTGCAGAATAGATGCTGTGTTAACAGACATGAAAACATCCATCTCCTTGTACATCTCCATCACAGCTCTTGGGTGACCAGGTACATTCTCAATAAGTAGCAATCTTTTGAAAGGAATCTTTCTTTTCTGAGCAGAAAGTCTCAACAGTGAGTTTAAAATATTTGGTAAACCATGCTGTAAACAAATGAGCTGTCATCCAGGCTTTGTTGTTCCATTTACAGAGCACAGGTAGAGTCGATTTAGCATAATTCCTAAGGGCCCTAGGATTTTCAGAATGGTATATGAGCATTGGCTTCAACTTCAAGTCACCACCTGCATTAGCCCCTAATAAAAGAGTCAGCCTGTCCTTTGAAAGTTTTGAAGCCAACCATTGACTTCTCTTCACTAGCTAGGAAAATCCTAGATGGCATCTTCTTCCAATGGAAGGCTGTTTCCTCTACAATTGAAAATATATTGTTTAGTGTGGCCATTTTCATCGATGATCTTAGCTAGATATTCTGGATAACTTTCTGCAGCTTCTATGTCATCACAAACACTTGCTGCTTCACCTTGCACTTTTATGTTACGGAAAAGACTTCTTTTTTTTAGGTGGAGTCTCACTCTTTCGCTCAGGTTGGAGTGCAGTGGCGTGATCTCAGCTCACTGCAACCTCTGCCTTCCAGATTCAAGCAATTCTCCTGCCTCAGCCTCCCAAGTAGCTGGAATTACAGGCACCCATCACCATATCCAGCTAATTATTTTGTATTTTTAGTAGAGACAGGGTTTCACCATGTTGGCCAGGATGGTCTTGAATTCCTGACCTCCAGTGATCCACCCGCCTCAGCCTCCCAAAGTGCTAGGATTACAGACATGAGCCACTGTGCCTGGCCAGAAGGCTTCTTTCTTTAAACCTCACAAATCTCTGCTAGCTTTAAACTTTTCCTCTGCAACTTCCTCACCCCGCTCAGCCCTCATAAAATTGAAGAGGGAGTTAGAGTCTAGCTCTGAATTAGACTTTGGCTTAAAGATTGTTGTGGCTGTTTGATCTTCTATCCAGACCACTAAAACTTTCTCCATGTCAGCAATGAGGCTGTTTCACTTTCTTATCATTAATGTGTTCACTAGAATAGCACTTCTCATTTCCTGCAAAAACTTTTCCTTTGCGTTGACAATTTGGCTAATTGGTGCAACAGGCATAGCTTTCAGTCCATCTCAACTTTCGACATGCCTTCTTCATTAAGCTTAATCATTTCTAGCTTTTGATTTAAAATGAGAAATGTGTAACTATTCCTTTTACTTTAACATTTAGAAGCCATTGTAGCATTACTAATTGGCCTAATTTTAATATTGTTATGTCTCAGGGAATAGAAAGTACAGAAGACAGGAGGGAGACAGGGAACAGCCAGTTTGTGGAACAATCAGCACACACATAACATTTATCTGTTAAATTTGCCATCTTCTATGGGTAGGGCTCATGGTGTCCCAAAACAATTATAATAGTAACATCAAAGACAACTGATCACAGATCACCAGAGCATATATAATAATAATGAAACTTTTGAAATATCATGAGAATTAACAAGAGGTGATACAGAGACACGAAGCGGGCACATGCTGTTGAAAAAATGGCTCTGGATAGACGTGCTCAATGCAGAGTTGCCATAAAACCTTCAATTTGTAAAAAATGCAACATCTGCAAAGCACAATGCAGTGAAGCACAATAAACCAAGGTAAACCCGTAACTGCATACCTCCTGTACTCAAATAGTTAACAGCGGCATTGCAAACAATAGTGAACTCATTAATTTCATGTAATAGATATATATTTGTGAATATATTTTAAATATGTAACTATAAAAACTATTCCACTGTGATTCTGTTTGCATTTTTCTGAGAATTAATGAAGCTGAGTATTTTCTCACATGTTTACTGGCCACTTACACGTCTTCTTTTGAGAAGTGTCTGTTCATGTCTTTTGTCCACTTTTAATGCGGTTATTTGTTTTTTGCTTGTTGATTTGTTTAAATTTCCTACAGATTCTGGATATTAGGGCTTTGCTGGAT
This sequence comes from Ateles fusciceps, assembly GCA_036589455.1. Classification (NCBI taxonomy): domain Eukaryota; kingdom Metazoa; phylum Chordata; class Mammalia; order Primates; family Atelidae; genus Ateles; species Ateles fusciceps. The sequence goes on from JAZHEH010003259.1 coordinate 10,511,574, forward strand.
GTGTAGTTTGTGACTATCTTCTCCCATTCTGTAGGCTGTCTGTTGGCTCTGTTGATGGTTTCTTTGGCTATGCAGAAGCTCTTAGTTTAATTAGGTCTCATCTGTCTATTTTTTGTTTTGCTGCAATTGCTTTTAGAGACTTAGCCAAAAATTGTTTTCCAAGGTCCATGTCAAGAAGAATATTTCCTACATTGCCTTCCGGGATTTTTATAGTTTGAAGTTTTACATTTAAATCTTTAATCCATTTTGAGTTAATTTTTGTATATGGCAAAAGGTAGGAGTCCAGTTTCAATCTTCATGTGTCTGGGTAGTTATCCCAGCACCATTTATTGAATAGGGAGTCCTTTCCCAATTGCTTGTTTTTGTCAGCAAATTGAAACTGCAATGAGATACCATCTCACACTGGTCAGAATGGCCACCACTAAAAAGTCAAAACACAATAGATGCTGGTGAGGCTGCAGAGAAAAGGAACACTTATATACTGTTGGTAGAAGTATAAATTAGTCCAGTCACTGTGGAAAGCAGTCTAGAGATTTCTCAAAGAACTTAAAATAGAGATGCCATTCTACCCAGCAATCCCATTACTGGGCATATACTCCTCCCCCAAAATAAACCATTCTACCAAAAAGACACATAGACTCATGTTTATTGCTGCACTATTCACAATAGCAAAGACATGGAATCAACCCAGGTGCTCAACAATGGTAGATTGGATAAAGAAAATGTGGTACATATACATCGTGGAATACTATGCAGCCATAAAAAGAAAGAAATCATGTCCTTTGCAGCACCATGAATGGAGCTGAAGGCCATAATCTTAAGCGAATTAATGCAGGAACAAAAAACCAAATACTGCATGTTCTCACTTATAAGTAGGAGCTAAAAGTTGAACATATATGAACATAAGTATGGAACAATATACTCTGTGGACTACTAGAGGGCAGAGCGGGTGGGTAGGTTAAAAAACCCCTTATTGAATACAATGCTCACTACCAGGATGATAGGATCCATATTTCAAATATCAGATTCACGCAATATTCCCATGTAACAAATCTGCATATGTACCCTCTGTATCTAAAATGAAAGTTGATTAAAAAAAAAAAGTTAATAAAAACAAACATGGACCATGTGTGGTGGCTCATGCCTGTAATCCCAGCACTTTGGGAGGCTGAGGTGAGTGGATCACGAAGTCAAGAGATCGTGACCATCCTGGCCAACATGGTGAAACCCTGTCCCTACTAAAAATACAACAATTAGCTGGGCATGATGGTGCATGCCAGTAGTTCCAGCTACTCAGGAGGCTGAGGCAGGAGAATGGCTTGAACCCAGGAGGAAGATGTTGCAGTGAGCTGAGATCATACCACTCCACTCCAGCCTGGTGACAGAGCGAGACTCCTTCTCAAAAAAACAAAAAAACAAAACCAGCAAACATTGTAAAGGTAAAATAAATATAAATAAATAAATAAAACTATTATAGAAGACCATTCCAGGTCTTTCCAGGAGTAGTGAATTACACTTTCAAAAATACTGCTTTAAGATATCTAGAAGTTTCTCTACTCATTCACTTACAATTTGGGACGTGGGAACCAATCAAAAGCAGTTGCAATTATACTTAGGGGGTAAAGAGATTATCTTTTTGACTTGTAAAAAAGATCTGTAAGAAGTGTAATTCACTATCCTCTTACATTAGTCACACAAAAAATGAGAAAGACGATGCTACCTGAAGCTCAATAACGCAACCCTTTTGAATGAGACATCAGCCCTTTCAATATACACCAGGATTTAGTGCTGCTATTACTGCAAACTAGTTTCTGTGGATGTGTCAGCTCCAAAATGAAAACAACTAAGATAAAAGCAACTAACATGCATATAAAATAATGTTGATGAAAGGTTTAAAAAATAAATTCCAAGTAGCTTAGACTTAGGAAAGTAGAATATGTATTTCTCAAAACCCAGATTAAGGTCATTGCATTAACTTAAATATATGTATTAAGAATATTGTATACTTACACTGAGGTTTCTAACAATTTCTTCAGAATTAACTGTTTCAAAACAAAAAGAAAGAAATGACATTACAATTGATACTAAACAATTACAAAGAATGTGAACTATTCAGGTGAATTTCACACATTTATTAATAACTATGATCTGATAAAATTAAATTAAAAATTATTTCAAGCAAAGAATTATTTTAGCATTTAGAACAGAGTAGGATATATTTTAACCTAACAAGATTAGATATTACCATAGACTTTACAGATTGTACTTAAGCATGGGAATTTCCCACTTGTTTCTGTGCGGTCTTCTCAAGGAGTCAGCAGAGGGTCTGATAAGCCCAACATCCTCTCAGAATTAGGGGACTATGGTTATTCATTTTCAGTTTTACCCTTTTTTTCGTATAGGTGTCTTCATACTTACAACTAAAAAAGTCATGAGGTATATTACGAGCTCGGATGCGGGGGGCAGGCCCTTCGTACATGTAGAAGAAGTTTATTCTGGGAAAATAATCAGTCATGTATTCCATCTGGTTACAATAAGTTTGGTCCATTCCTGAATCAAAAAATAATCATAATAATAATCCACTGAATGTATATAAATGGCAATGGTTGATTTCTGTCATGTCAAATAGAAGACATTTTATGCTACAGATCTCAAACCAAGTTTCACTGAGAATTTATGCAATTCACCCTGTTACTTTGCTCTGGCAGAAAACCGTGGCAGTGGAAAAGGGTCATATTTGAGGAAAGAGACAGATGGGAATTATAAACAGATCATTTATTCAATGTATAATAGATTAATGGAAGTAATTTCAAGAAGAAAATCCTCTGTAGGAGGCTAATTAAATCTTTAAAATATCTGATTTGTATGTGAGAAAACATAATACATTTTTAAATCTAAAAAGCAACATGGACTTTTATAGAACAATACACTAAGGGAATAAAGATTCAAAAATGATTACTTTTAAAAGTATATTATTCAGGCTGTGCTCTGTGCACACACCTGTAATCCTAACACTTTGGGAGGCCAAGGTGGGTAGATCACTTGAGGTCAGGTGATCAAGACCAGCTTGGCCAACATGATGAACCCTGTCTCTACCAAAAAAAAAAAAAAAAAAAAAAATTAGCCAGGCGTGGTGGTGTGCACCTGTAGTCTCAGCTTCTCGGGAGGCTTAGGCACAAGAATCATTTGAACTTTGGAGGTGGAGGTTGTAATGAGCCATGATCATGCCACTGCACTCCAGCCTAAGTGACAAAGCAAGACTCCATCTCAAAAAAAAAAGTACAAAGTAATTTAAATTTATATAAGGAGTATATGCTACAAAAAGATTTGGTAGTTAATCTTTTTTATTTGAAAATTCTTCAGACTGCATATAAATTTTTTTTTTTTTGAGACAGAGTCTTGCTCTGCTGCCCAGGGTGGAGTGGAGTGGTGTGATCTCACCTCACTGCAGCCTCCACCTTCTGGGTTCAAGCAATTCTCCTGTCTTAGCCTCCTGAGTAGCTGGGACTACAGGCGTGTGCCCCCATACCCAGCTAATTTTGTATTTTTAGTAGAGACAGGGTTTCACTATGTTGGCCAGGCTGGTCTCGAACTCCTGACCTCAGGTGATCCACCCGCCTCAGCCTCCCAAAGCGCTGGGATTACAGGCATGAGCCATGGCGCCTGGCTTGCACATACATTTTTATTTTAATTAATCTCTTTTAACAGAATGTACATAAAAAGGTTTCCCTTTAATTTTAAAACAATAGGGCAAAGTGTTAGGGAACCATCTTAGAAATTTTAAAAATACATTACTATGTTTATCATTATCTGGATGCTCTAAAATATGAACAAAAGTTCTGCAGACACACTCTTTTTCCTCCTCATGCCCCATGGCCGGTCCCTTCACAGATACTGGGATTGACTTTAAATGCCCTTCTCAAGAAGACAATTTGACCACCCTAGCTAGAAAGGATCTACTCCATATCTAGGCAAGTACCTAGCATTGAGTAGACACTTAGAAAATATCTGTAGAATGAGTGCATCTATACTTCAAAACTGTTTGAATGTATTTTGCGTAAGGTGGGAGAGGATGTGCCCACTGTTTCACTTCCTTTAATATTCAGGTTAATCAAACTCTAGAGTTAACCTCAAGTAGAGAAATGTGAGGTGACAGTAACTTTAAAGATGAAAAGCTATGAATAAGCACACATCTATTTACATAACTAAAAAAATACACACGGTGTGGCGAAACTTGCCAATTACAGTAAACTGTAGCCAATCTACATGAATGAATCATGGCTGGAAAGAAGGCCCCAAAGCACTTTTTAGATTTTAAGAACAACCCAACCACATCCCTCTTAAATATCATTAACTCCACTTTTACAAAACATAGGCTGGTAGTTTTTGGGGGTATTAGAATAATTAAACTAGAAAATTTAATGTAGTCCTCTTTTCATCACAATCTGTCACAATGCATTCCTTGCTTCTTCAAGAGACTTTAGGTCTGGAAGCAGAGACTTTAAAATATCACTATTATTTGTGTATGATTCCTGAACTGATAAAATATAGCCAATGCCAAAATAAGAATTTGTTTAAAAAGCATACCATGGTCAGCCAAAAGGATTATGTTGACACAGTTGTGCAAGTTCCGCTGCTTCAGGCCTTCCATCAACATCCCGAAAGCATTATCTACTAACTGTAAGGCTTTAATTACCTAAAAAATAATTTGGAGTTAAGATTGTTGTAATGAATTGTTTTAATTAGCGAAACCATTATCTCATCAGGTAAAAAACACACACCTCTCCTTCTCTGAAATTGCTGGTTTTACAAGAGAACATCAGAGCCCAGCACTAGCACCCATGCTACCACTTTCATCAATTACCAATTCCCTAAACCGTGTTTCCTGCAGAGGAAGATAAACTGCTGGCTAATAAACACGTGAAACCATGTTGAATGTCAACAAACACTATTCAACTGTAAAGATTTTCACAGTGATGCTCCATGTTAGAGAGACGTGTGGACAGATACTTCTAAGAGAGTCTAAGGGTCACACACATTCCAGAGGGTCATGTGACAATAGGTTACCAGAGAGTTAAAAAGAGCAGTCCTAAATCAACACCTTGGACTAAGTCAACACTGTCTCTCCCCCACTTTCCCTTGCTTCCTCCGAGTCACCTCCCTTATTACAATGCTTCAGTGCTTCTCATTGTACTTCTACTAGCCTGTAAGGCCCTGCAAGGCCCTGCAAGGCCCTGCAGGATTTGGTGTCTGACTTCTTCTCTGGGCTTCCTCTTAGCCCTCTTCCCCTGTTCCACAATGCTGGAGACATTGGTGGGAGATAATTCTCATAGCTTGTTCCACAGCTCTGGCACAGCATAGCACAAATAAGGGTGAGCTGCTACTATTATTCTTAACATTATCATGTTGTCTACTTACTGAGCCATCTAGTCATTTGTTTGTCAAACCATTTGTTCATTTTATATGTTCCTACAGTGTGCACAGTTCCTTCCTCAATAAGACCACTTGTAAATTCGGTTTCCTTTTATCACTCAGAGGAGAGTCTCCTAAGCAGCCCAAATTTGCACCCTACTCTTATCTAGATTGAGACTGCCTAGATAGATCTCTTGGGGGACTCTGATCTTTTCCTTTGCAGCACTTTTCAAAATTATACTTCAAATGTACTTGGGTTTTAAGCCAGAGCACTGGATGGAAAAAAAGGAAATGGTGCCTAATCTTAAGTCAGCTCCAGTGGTGCAATGAATCCAAATAGAGTGTCCTTCTCAAAAGACAAATCATATCAAACATGGCTAATGGTTAAAATAGAAAAGAAGGGGTGGGCCCGGTGGCTCATGCCTGTAATCCCAGCACTTTGGGAGGCTGAGGCGGGTGGATCACCTGAGGTTAGGAGTTCAAGACTAGCCTGACCAATATGGTGAAACCCTGTCTCTACTAAAAATACAAAAATTAGCCTTGCGTGGTGGCTCATGTCTGTAATCCCAGCTACTTGGGAGGCTGAGCCAGGAGAATTGCTTGAACCTGGGACGTGGAGGTTGCGGTGAGCTCGAGATTGCACCACTGTACTCTAGCATGGGTGACAGAGCGAGACTCCATCTCAAAAAAACAGAAAAAAAAGAAGACATGGTGAATATGTTTTAGATAGTTCACCGTTCGTTAGAGTAACCTGAAAAAGCATACAATTCTGTGATGCAGTCTAGAGCAGTGCAGGAATACAACAGAGGCCCAAGGCTTAAAAGTGGTGAGGCTTGAACAAGACCCTATATTAGGATTCATTTTGGCCTGATAGGAAGGAAGGAAAAAAAAAAGCTTTTCTGAGAAATGGCAAAGGCATGCTGCCAGAATGAATATGCTCAAGTTCCAATTGAGGACAATTGTTAAATGAGTTTCCATCAGGTGGGGAAATGCCTTACTCATGGCAGTCTTTGCAATTTTCCACTGCGTCCAAGACAACAGAGCCTTTAGCGAAGTTTAGAAGATAGAATGGCTTTTTTTGTTGTTGTTAAAAGCAATATTTAAGGACTATATTTGTGTAGTAAAGTCATAACAGAATGGTCTAGGTAATGAGTAAACTTATATTAAAGAGTCCAATTCAACAATAATGGGAGCCTAGAAGGAAAATAACTCTGCCTGAGGCAGTAACATGTTAAGTCCAGTTATCAGGAGCTTATGAATGAACTGTGGGAGAGTAGACAGCTGGATATACCGCAATGGACTTGCAGATGACTTGGCCTGAAATGCACCACCTTAATATGAACTGACTTGTATAGTATCTAGCCTTGATGTTTTCATTATACGCAACAACCGTGCCGCATCTATGCATTCAATGAGGGGTTTTCAAATGATTCAAGATACAGTTAATAAGCCAGTTGTTCTTTCTAGAGTTTCAACCATTTTATGGTTAAGAAGGCAGTTAACCATGGCATCCCTCTTATTCTTTTAACCGTTTTGATCTTCCTGTGTATGTATCAAATACGTGTGTCCTTAGCAGAAATTAAAGAATACTATTTTGTTTTGTGGGTTAGGGTTAGATGAATTTACATTTAAAAACAACAACAACAAACACACACACACACACACAACTTACTCTGGCACTGACTGGTCCACCTGCATGTCCAGAAGAATCAGGTTCTTCAAAATACATGGTATAAAAACTGGGTCTGGGGGTAAAATTGAAACAGAAATATATTGTCAATTTGCAATAAACATACAGGCTGGATTGGGGGATTTTGTAGATATCGGGCTTGCCGGCTGTGGCCTTTTCTTTCTCTCTAACTTCCTCCTCTTTGTTCAGAACCTGTGGTTCTACTTGGCTCCAGCAACAATAGGTCTCTTAACAGAAAGTAGACAAGACCATCCCAGATAGAAGCACTGGTACACCCCCTGTTGTGAAACTCTGTTTTGTTCTTGCAGTTAAGACCACTTTTGGTGTGCCCCAGTCCTTTCTGTTTCCTGGTTTCTGACGTTTTGCTGATTCTTGGTTCTGTCACACCACGTTCTTTCTTCTGGTATCTGGTTTCTGATGTACTGTTTACCTGGAGCTCCTTTTTAGCCTTCTCTCACTCCAGTCTGTTGCCGTGGGCTTGATGGAGCACCTCTGGGTCTTGGAGTCAGACCTTATAACCGTGTCAGACCTGCTCCCAGTTCTGCTCCATTCCATATCTGGCTCTGGTTCTGTGATATTTGCCTGTGCTCTCTGGTACTGGCTCTATCTCTGTTGTTCAATAGTGTCAACCACATTTTCGAAAACAAAAATTACTAGCTCTCAGAAATAATTTCCTTTTTTTTTTTGGAGACAGAGTCTCACTGTGTCACCCAGGCTAGAGGGCAGTGGCATAATCATAGTTCACTGCAGCCTCAAACTCCTAGGCTAAAGTGATTCTCCCTCCTCAGCCTCCCAAGTAGCTAGGACTACAACTGCGTACCACCATGCCCAGCTAATTTATTTACATTTTTTAAAGACAGGGTCTCACTGTGTTGTCCAGTCCGGTCTGGGACTCCTGGGCCCAAGTGATCCTCCTGCCTCAACCTCCCAAAGTGCTGGGATTACAGGAGTGAGACCCCCTGAAAAGTGCCCATTAAAAGGCAATGCCACGTTGTTTCAAAAATAGCCAAAAAATTGTAATTTAAAGTAAAGAAATAACTTCATTTTTTACCCATATAAATGGCACTATGCCAGCACTTTTCTGACACTAGACGTTACCTTTCAGCTTTGGGCAGGTCCAGCCATTTTAACAATGTAGAAATCCTCTTTTCATATGGGACACTTCTGAAAAATAGAGTAGAAATAATTCTTTAAAATGAGTCAATTCAAGAATAACTCCATTACGTTCCTATTCAGAAAGGTTAATGTCTTCAGCTATCCATTTTCTGTTCCTACATAATCACAATACTGAAAGGGATTAAGTAGTATTTCAAGGGATTTCTGTTTATAGATACACTTGCTGCACTACAAACGAAATGTAGATTGTTTTATTTCCCCCCTCACCTTTCTCTCCTTCAGTTTCCCCCAACTAAAATAAAAGACAGTTGATTATGATCCATTCATTCCATTTTAAAAATGTATGCATAGACATATGTTGAACATCTATTGCTGGACACAATTTGTTCATTCGAAACAGAATTGATCAGTGAGCAAACCAAAGGTGACGTTCTAGCGGAGGAAGACAAGTAACAAAAATAGACCTAATATAAAAATAAATTATATAGTGTATTAAAAGGTGATAAATGCTATGGACAAAAAAAATTCTGGAGCACAGTAACAGGGATGAAGGGGGTTTGGAATTTTAAATCTTTAGTGTAACTGGGGCAAGACAATATTGAGAAGGTAATTTTTCAACAGCGGCCGGAAGGCAGTGAAAGAGTAGGCATTCGGATCCATGAAGCAAATCATCTCAGGGAGGGTGAACAGCCAGGGCAACGTCCCCGCAGCAGAAGCGAGCCTAGTATATTGAAGCCCACCAAGGAGTTCAGAGTGAGCACCCCAGGGAGTAGCAGAAGATGAGGTCTGAGAAGTAAGGGAACAGCAGAGGTCATGTCACCTAGGGCTTTGTGGGCTTTTACTCTGAGTGACACAAGGAGCCACTGAAGTTTGTGGTGCAAAAGAATGCCATAATTGGACTTGCATTTAATTTAATTTAATAAATTTATTTATTTATTTGAGACAGAGTCTTGCTCTGTCACCCAGGTTGGACTGCAGGAGCCCCTGATCGCAGCTCACTGCAACCTCTGTCTCCTGAATTTAAGCTATTCTCCTGCCTCAGCCTCTGGAGTAGCCAGGATTACAGGCAATGTGCCACCATGCCCGGCTAATTTTTGTATTTTTAGTAGAGACGGGGTTTCACCATGTTGGCCCGGCTGGTCTCGAATTCCTGACCTCAAGTGATCAGCCAATCTCAGCCTCCCAAACTGTTGGGATTACAGGCATGAGCCACCCCACTCGGCCAGACTTGCATTTTAAAGGAATCCCTCCGGTGGGTGGGATGAGACTAGATTATAAAGGATAAGAACCAGAGAAACGAGTAAAGAGGCAACTACAGTAGTACAGGCGAGAGATGATAGCTCGAACCAGAGTGGTAATGCTAGAGGTTATAAAAAGTTCTCAGGCTACGTAGATTTTTAATTAGAGCCAAAAGCATTTACTGAAAGACTGCTTGAGTGATATCGAGAAGAGGAATCAATGGTGACTCCCAAGATTTTTAGCTCAAACAACCGGATTAATAGAATTGCTGCCAAGATCAAGACGAAAACAAAAATCCTGATCATTTCTGCCTAGCTGGGAGAATATCTGAAAGTGCTTCACTACCCGTTGTAAGGCAGGTATATGGAAGGAAAGGAGCCATTTATAGCCACTTCTGATCCGGGCCAAAAGTAGGTAGCAGCTTTTAAACCTTGATAGATTGCTGTCAGCCACATCTGTAAGAAGAGAAAATTTAAAATAAGTGAAACCCAATAATTACCTTGGGCAGGAATGGTATACCTTCCTAGAAACTAAACAAGATTAATAGTTGCAACATATATTAAAATTGAAATTTAACCATTGTAGCAATTAAAAGATACAATTTTCTAAGAATCCGCCTCAAAAATCAAAAACATAGCAAGGTACTAAGAAGCAAAATCATTTTTTTTAAACTGGTAAAATTGGATGGTTCATCCCTCCCTTTAAAAGAATTACAAAACAGAATGAGGAAAAACACTAACAATAATCTTTCTGAGTAATTTCCAGATACATACATTTATAATCCAACATGCAAGTTTAAACAAAACTATTTGAATTAACAACCATAAATGTTTTAAAAATTCAAGTTATAAATAGTGGTGAAACACCTTCCCACCCTCAGCCCTTAGAAACTAGGTGGGTGACATAGAACTCAAAGTGGGGTGAGAAGTGTGACCTCCTGTCACATTGAGAAATGGCGGTTACTTCAGTTGCCACGTGTATAATGCCACATACTGGTTGCCCATGCCACCAGGCTGGATTATTTTGCTCCTTTGAAGAAAGTGAAAAATTCTTGTTGAGATTTACGTCATACATATTATTGTCAATGATGCCATGTGATTCCGGATACAAGCCCTAAAATGATAATTTCAAAACAGATGTAAGATAATATATTAGTAAAATATAAATTTAAATTAAAAGAGCACACAATCTATTACTCACATCTAGGAAAGTTACTATAACTTTCAACGTAAAACACATGGACCTGAGCTTAAATATCAGGAGATATAGTCATCCCTTGGCTTCCATTAGTTTCATGACCTCCCTCAGGTACCAAAATCAGAAGATGTTCAAGTCCCTGATAGAAAATGGCTTGGGATTTGCACATAACCTATGCATACCCTCCTGTATATTTTAATCATCTCTAAATTACTTACAATAGCTAATACAATACACATGTTATGTCAATCATTGTATTGTTTAGGGAATAGTGACAAGAAAAGTCTGTACATGTGCAGTAAAGATGCATTTTTTCCCAAATATTTTTCCTTCCTTCCTTCCTTCCTTCCTTCCTTCCTTCCTTCCTTCCTTCCTCTTTCCTTCTTTTAGGTTTGGGGTACATGTGAAGGTTTGTCACTTAGGAACAAATCCTATGCAAGGGGTAAACACATGTCATGAGGGTTCTACCAAGTTAATTATAATGAAAAGACTAGGAAAGAATGAAATTTTCCACATCAAAGTAGTTGTTCCTTTATATAGCTTACTGTTCTCAGAAGACCTTCAGAAAAACAAAGGGCAATCAAAAGACCAGAGGAAAATGGTATTTCTCACATCAAAGGGTCTGTTTTGGGCTCAACACAGGTGAGTTTACCTAAGGCTGGACACTTACTCATAGCTCATGCCTCACAGCTCTGGAGTGACCTCACATTGAGCCATGACTTCCCAGCCTGAATTGAGCCATGAACTATCCCCCACATGTGCTTGAGAAGGGTAAGACGCTGAAATCAGCTGGTTCCTGCCCAAGCATGTCTGTCTTACGTGATCAGTTCTGGTCTTTGGCCTGTCTTACCACTGGGTCAAGGACTTACTGTGACAATGGTGTAATGATTCGGGAAGGTTTTGGTAGGATACACAGCTCTCATGTATTTTGAATGAATTCCACACGTTTCTACAACAGAATATGATGAGAAATTAGCAAGTTGTTTCTTCTTCAGTTTAAAGATAACTAACAATCTGAATGTGAAAGTCTCCCAGAAAAATAGAAAACAAACTAAAAAGTGGATTGAAGATGGAAAGAGGTTGAAATTCTGGCCTCTAAGCTTCCTCCATTCCAAGGAATGTCAGTCTTTTAGGAGAGGAGTGAGCTAAATCAAGGTGTATAGATTTTTTCTGGAAGAGCCAGTGATACACATGTTAGGCTTTGCAAGGCCATATGGTCTTTGTTGCAACAACTCCACTCTGCCATTGAGGCCCCAAAGCATGTGCAGACAATACATAAACAAATGAACATGGCTATGTTTTAATAGAACTTTCTTTATGGACATTGAAATTTGAACTTCAGGTAAATTTTACATGTCATGAAATATTCTTACTTTCTTCCAAGCATTGAAAAATGTAAAACAGACTAGACCCAGTGGCTCACACCTGTAATTCCAGCACTTTGGGAGGCTGAGGCAGGCAGATCACTTGAGCTCAAGAGTTTGAGACGAACCTGAGCAACACAGTGAAACCTCCTCTCTACCTAAAAATAAAAAGTTAGCTGGGCATGGTGGCATGCACCTGCGTAGTGCTAGCTACTCCGGAGGCTGAGGTGGGAGGATTGTTTGAGCCGAGGAGATGGAGTCTGTCATTGCACCACTGCACTTCAGTCTGGGTGACAGAGTGAAATCCTGTTTCAATTAAATAAATAAATAAAACTTTTCTAAAATAAGTAAAACAATTCTCAGTATATATGGCAGGCCATACACAAACAAGCAGAGTGAACCAGATTTGGCCTACAGGGTACAGTTTGTTGACCCCTGAGCTAAATGTACTCCATATCATACACTGCCAGCTTTGTTTGCTATATATAGCATTGGCATCTAGCTGATAATTCTTACATGCAAAGTATCTAATATAACAAATGTCAGCACTACTGTCTAGATTGAAAAAGGATTTGACTTGTATAACTGCATAAAACTATGTCATGTAGTACTGTTTACAAATTAAGCTAACTTTACTGCTCCTTACTTGTAGTACAGTTTCCATTTGACCACGGACGTTTCCTTTGATCTGTTTTTCACAAAGTATGGCAGTAATTTTGCTTCATTGTTCTGTTGTTTTCAATCTGTGCAATAACCCTGTTTAAAGAGGTCAGAACCACTGGGACACATTGCTATTTCCTCTGCAGCAGTGGTGTACAAGAAATTTTCCACACCAAAATTGTGTTGTCTCTACTTCTAAAATAACCTTCACTATTATAGATTCTCTTTAGGTCAAAACAAAACATGAAATTGATTGTTGTCCAAAAAGTCACAAGCTTTGCTGCTGAACACAATGAGTGTTTTCTCAAATAGGCATGGGATTAGTCTCCTTCCCAGCCTCTGATCCAGGAATTTCCTCCTTCAGAATCTTCTAGGGCCCCATATCAAGTCCACTACATAAGATTCTCTGATGAGGGTTGGAAGGTAGGAGACGAAGGAAAGGGAATTCAAAAGCATCTTTCTTTCTTTCTTTCTTTTCTTTCTTTCTCTTTCTTTCCTTCCTTCCTTCCTTCCTTTCTTTCCTTCCTTTTTTCTTTCCTTCCTTCCTTTCTTTCGCTCTTTCTTTCTTTCTCTTTCTTTCCTTCCTTCCTTCCCTCCTTCCTTCTTTTCTTTCTTTCTTTCTTCTTCTTCTCTCTCTCTCTCTCTTTCTGTTTTTTTTTTGAGTCTTGCTCTGTCACTCAGACTGGAGTGCAGTGGTGCAATCTCGGCTCCTGCAGCTTCTGCCCCCTGGGTTCAAGTGATACTCCTGCTTCAGCCTCCAGAGTAGCTAGGACTACAGGTGTCTGCCACCAAACCCAGCTAATTTTTGTATTTTTTTTTAGTGGAGATGGGATTTTGTTATCTTGGCCAGGCTGGTCTCAAACTCCTGGCCTCAAATGATCCACCTGCTTCAGCCTCCCAAAGTGCTGGGATTACAGGCATGAGCCCCTGCACCTGGCCAAAATTTACATTTTTAACAAGCACCCCAGGTCATCCTAATATATTTAAGTTTGAGAACTACTCGAGGGCTTTATAAAACAACTTAAGATTAAAATAACCTTTATTTTTCTTCTTTAGTCAATACCACCAATAAGTAAATCTTGATCTCAATTAGGGAAAGACATTTAATATTGTTAAGAAGTTATATGACAAGAAAATAAGATGAGATTTTATTTTAGTCCACTTACGCAATTAAAATAATTTGAGAAAATAGTCATACAATGGACAGATACATAAAGTCAGTTTCTGTTTTAATATCCTTGAAACATGGGTGACAAACTCAAATTCCTAAATGGGTAAAGCTAGGGTATAAAATAAAATGGAAACTATGCTACCAGTATTGTAAAAACATGGCACCGCCCTAGTTACGTGATGTCATAAACAGGATACATCTGCTGACTCTCTAGAGACTCAAGCTACCATTTTGTATCACCTGCCCTTGAACCACAGCTACTGAAGAAAGCCCACAAAAAGCACAGTCTGCTACCATTGTTTCTTCTAAATATGAATAATTTAAGTTAGGCTTGAACAGACTACTTCTGGAAAGATGCAATAAACCAATGAGTGGTTGCTTTTGCAAAGGAAAAGTAGGAAGATCAGGAAAGAGGTTTCGTTCATTTATTTTAAAGCCTTGAATATTGCTTTAAAATGTTTATGTGTATGTATTACTTCTAAAAAAAATTTTTTTAAGTACCAAATAAAAATAATCTGAAAATATAAGTGAGATAAATCTATGCAACTAGGTTTATGGTAACCAGAAACTCTAAGCAGCAGCAAAGGTCTAAATGGGTGAGTAGGTAAAGCAACCAAAGAATGTACAGATCCAAACTACAACGTAGGCCAGGCGGGGTGGCTCACTTCTGTAATCCCAGCACTTTGGGAGGCCAAGGGGAGCAGATCACCTGAGGTCAGGAGTTCAAGACCAGCCTGGCCAACATGGAGAAACCTCGTCTCTCCTAAAATACAAAAAATTAGCTGGGTGTGGTGGCACATGCCTGTAATCCCAGCTACTCGGGAGGCTGAGGCAGGAGAATCGCTTGAACCTGGGAGGCGGAGGCGGCGATACGTGGAGATCACGCCACTGCACTCCAGCCTGAGCAACAGAGTGAGACTCTCTCAAAAAAGAAAAAAAAAAAAACAGGCTGAAAATAGGTACTTTCATTTTATATATAATTTAGTAGAATAACCTCTTAGAAAGATTAGCCATATGTTGGCCTGTATAATTTCTAGCACTCAAAAAAATAGAGAATAATGAGTTCTGCAGGGGCTTCAGTCTTCCCAGAGTTGCTGGTATGCATTCAAGCCCTTGGCACGTAAAGAAGAAAGGTCAAAAGAGAGCAGAGAGGAGTGATGTTAGCAAGATGACAGAATAGGAAATCTTTGTAGACTCTTCCCACAGCAGATACAATCATTTAGTAGCCACACATAAACCAATTCCATTTGTGAGAAACCCAGAAACTACTTGAGAGGCTCCTGCTTACCAGGCAAGTGTAAAATCAGTTACATCGAAACCAGTAGGAAAAGCAGAACCATTTCTTTGACATAATACCCATCCCAGAACGGTGCTATATGATCAGAAGAGAACTCTCAACTTTTAGTTTCTCCCCCAAGGAGGGGAAAAAAGTGGACCACACATCTAACACTCGTTTTTCCAGGTGGTATCTGAGAAATTGGCTAGAAGAGCTGAGACCCAACATGTATTAGTACCTTGGGTGCTACAGGGAACGAAGAGGAGATTTGAACCAGCACGCAGGCACTCACCATAGCTTCTCTTCTTGGCTCAGCATAGATAAATCAGTCAATAACCCCAACTCCCAGCTTCTCCCAGGGGAGGAAAAGAGTTATACTAAGTGTCCAATGCCCCAACTTTTCCAGGGACCGCCCAAAGGACTGGCTTTTTCTGTCTTGCTTGTGTTGAAGCCCTAATGGAACCCAGCATAACCTAGTCAGTCACCTGGGGGGCCAGTGAGAAAAAACACAGTGGTTTGATGTAGCATGTTAGTCACCATAGCCCCCTCTCTCTGGTGCAGCACAGAGGGGAAAAAAGCAAAACAAAAACAACAAAGCAAAATCCAGATCCCAACTTATCTCTGGGGAGAGAAAGAATTGGACAAGATGTCTAATGATTCAAATTCTCTGGTGACTGCCCAAGGAGCTGTCTTCAGTTTCACTTATCTCGGAGCACCAATGGGACCAGTGTACTCTAGACACTTGAGGCTCCTAAGAACAAAGAAACAAGGTTGGAATAGCATGAAGGTTTAAGGGGCCTCCAGAATCCCTGATCAGGCCAACTGGTGAGGGTTTCTCCTATACAAGGCCAGTCCATGAAGACCTAGAAAGGTGGCTGTTTGGTCCAATGTGCAAATGCCAACACAAGAGCAAAGGAAAATGAAGAAATGGGGAAATATGTTCAAAACAAAGGAATAAGATAAATCAAAAATTGACCTGAATGAAGCAGGGATACAATTTTCCTAACAGACATTTCAAAATAATTGTCATAAAGACACTCATTGAGGTAATGAGAACAATGCATGAATAAACTGAAAATTTCAACAAAGAGAGGCAAACTCAGACCGGCCTTTTAAAACTATTCAGCAAAGGAGCAAAAAAGAAAAAAGAATGAAAAGGAGTGATGAAACATTAAGAGAACTTTGGGACACCAGCAAGTGAACTAATATATCCATGATGAGATTTTCAGGAGAAGAAAAAGAGAAAGAACCAGAAAGTTTATTCAAAGAAATAATGGCTAAAAACTCCCAAATCTAGTAGGGGAAAAATGGGCAGCCAGATCCAGGAAGCTTGAAAAATTCTAAATATCATGAACCTAAAGAAATCCACACTGAGCCATATTATAATCAAATGTCAAAAGTCAAAGACAATGAATGTTGAAGGCAGCAAAATAAAAGCAACTCACAATATACAAGAGAAGCCCTGTAAAACTATCAGCAGGGTGTTTTTTCTTTTTTCATGTAGAAACCTTACAGAACATTCAACCCAACTCAACATATTTTTTTCAAGTATGCATGGAACATTCTCCAGGATAGAGCACATATTAGATCACAGAACAAGTCTTAATGTATTTAAGAAAATTGGAATCATACCAAGTATTTTCTCCAACTATAATGGAATAAAACCAGAAATTTATATTAGAAGGAAAACTTAAAATTTTGCAAATAATGTAGAAATTATGTCACACACTTGAACAACCAATGCGTCAAAGAAGAAATCAAAGGAGAAATTAGAAAATATCTTGAAACAAGACGAACGAACATGAAAATGGGAGGCAGCAAAAGCAGCACTAAAATGCAAGTTATAACAATAAATGCCTACATTAAGAAAGAAAAACAATTTTAAATAAACAACTTAACTTTGCACCTCAAGGAACAGAAAAAGGAACAAACTAAATCCAAGGTTAGCAGAAAGAAGAAAACAAGATTAAAGAAGAAATGAAATAGAGAATAGAAAAACAATAGAATAAATCAATGAAACCAACAGCTGGTTTTTGAAAAAGATAAACAAATTGACATACTTTTAACTAGACCAAGAAAAAGAGAGAGAAAACTCAAATAAAATCAGAAAGAGGAGATTACAATTGATACTGTAGATATAAAAAGTTTGTAAGAGAATGCTATGAATGATTATATGCCAACAAACTGGATAACCTAGTAGAAATGGATGAATTCATAGAAACATACAATGTACCAAGACTGAATCTTAAATAAATAGAGAGTCTGGATAAACCTATAAACAGTAAGGAGATTGAATCAATAACTAAAATCCTCCCAAGAAAAAGACCAGGACCAGATGGCTTCACTGACAATTTCTCTACCAAATATTTGAAGAACTAATGTCAATTCTTCTCAAACTCTTCCAAAAAACTAAAGATAAGGGAATGCTTTCAAATTCATAAGTCTAGCATTACCCTGATATAAAAGCTATACACACATCAGAAGAAAAGATAATTTCAGGTTAATATTTCTGATGAAAATAGATGCAAAAATCTTCAACAAAATACTAGGAAACCAAATTCAAAAACACAATGAAAAGATTATACACCACGATCATGTGGGATTTATCCCTGGGGTGCAAGGATGTTTAACATAAGAAAATCAATTAATGTGATACATCACATTAACAGAATGAAGGATAAAAATTACATGAGCATTTCAATAGAAGAAGAAAAAGCATTTGATAAAATTCAACACCCTTTCATGATAACAGCTCTCAATAAACTAGGAATACAGTTATGCATGAATTGCTTAAAGACAGGGATACGCTCCTAGAAATGTGTATTTAGACAATTCCATTATTGTGCAAACATAATAGAGTATACTGAAACAAACCTAGATGTTAAAGCCTGCTATGCACCTAGGCTTATGTGGTAAAGTCTATTAATCCTAGGCTACAAATCTGTATAGCATGTTATTCTACCCCATACTGTAGGCAATTGTAACATAGTGGTATTTATATATTTAATCCTATCTATCTAAATATAGAAAAGGTACACTAAAAACATGATATAATACAGACCACTTATGAATGAGGATTGCAAGACTGGAAGTTGCTCTGAGTAAGTCAGTAAGTGAGTGGTGAGTGAATGTGAAAATCTAGAACATAACCGTAAACTACTATAGACTTTATAAACACTGTATACTTAGGATACACTAAATTTATAGAAACGTATTTTTTCAATAATCAATTAACCTTAGCTTACTGTAACTTTTCTACTTTTTGAACTTTTAATTTTTTGAACTTTTTTGACTTTTGTAATAACACTGACTTTAAAACACAATCACGTTGCACTGTTGTACAAAAATATTTTCTTTCTTTGTATCTTTATAAGCTTTTGTTTTTTAATTTTTTGTTTTTACCTTTTAAATGTTTTTGTCAAAAACTAAGACATAAATGCACACATTAGCCCATACCCACATGGGGTCAAGGTCACCAATATCACTGTCTTCTACCTCCACCTCTTGCCCCACTGAAAGGTCTTCAGGGGCAATGATATGCATGGAGCTGTCAGTTTCTATGATAACAGTATCTTCTTCTGAAGTACCTCCTGAAAGACCTGCCTGAAGCTGTTTTTATAGTTAACATTTTTTAATAAGTAGGAGTACACTCTAAAATAATGTACAAAGTGTAAGTGTAGTATAAGCTTGGCACAGCGGTTCATGCCTGTAATCCCAGCACTTTGGAAGGCCAAGGTAGGAAGATCACCTGAACCCAGAAGTTTGAGACCAGTCTGGGCAACATAGCAAGATCCCATCACTTAAAAAAAAAGGATGGTATAGTAAATACATAAACCAGAAATGGTCATTTATTATCATTATCAAGTATGATGCAATGTACATAAATGTGTATACTATAATTTTTTATGACTGGCAGTGCAGTAGGTTTGTCTTGACTGGCATCACCAGAAACATGTGAATAATGCTTTGCACTGACATTATAATGGCTATGACATCACTAGGTGATAGGATTTTTTTTTTAAACAAGATCTCACTCTGTCACCCAGGCTGGAGTGCAGTGATGTGATCATAGCTCACTGCAACCTTGAACTCCTAGGCTCAAGGGATCCTTCTGCCTCAGCCTCCTGAGTAGCTGGGACTACTGGCACACCCCATTGTGCTCAGCTAATTTTTTTTTTTTTTTTTTTTTTTGGTAGAGATAGAGTTTCACTTTGTTGCCCAGGCTGATCTTGAACTCCTGGACTCAAGCAATCCTCGTTGCTTGGCCTTCTGAAGTGCTGGGATTGCAGATAAGAGCAACCATACCCAGCTGGTGATAGGAATTTCTCAACTCCATTATAATTTATGGGACCACCATTATATATGCAGTCTGTTGTTGATTGAAACATTATGTGGCACATGGCTGTAGAGAAAAATTACCTCAACATAATAAAGATTATATGAAAAGTCCGCAACCAACAACCTATTCAATAGTGAAAAACTGAAAGTTTTTCTACCTAAGATCAGGAACAAAGCAAGAATGTCCACTCCTCTAGCCTGAGCAATTAGGCAAGAAAAAAAAAGGCATCCAAATAGGAAAGAAAGAAGTAAACTTGTCCCTATTTGCAGGAGGTGTGATATTATCTACTGAAAGCTCTAAATATATTGAAAGCTCTAAATAAATTTATTTAGAACTAATAAATGCAGTAAAGTTGCAGGATACACAATCAACATACAAGAATCAGTTGCATTTCTATGTACTAATAATTAACTATTCAATCTCATTTATAAACATTGAAAATAATGAAATTCTTATAAATAAATTTAACTAAGAAAATGAAAGATTTGTGTATGAAAACTATAAAATATCGGTAGAAGAAATTAAGGTGGACATAAACAAATGGAAAGACACCTCATGTTCATGACTGGAAGACTTAATATTGTTAAGATGCTCCTATTACTCAAAACAGTTTATAGGTTCAATGCAATCTATCAAAACCATAATGACATTTTTTACAGAAATAGAAAAAAAAATTTAAATTCATAAGATTCCAAATAACCACAACATTCTTGAAAAGAACAAATCTGAAGACATCAAAGCTTCTGATTTCAAAATATATTAAGTCTTCAGTAATTAACATGTTACTGGCATAAAAACAGATACATAGACCAATGAAAAAGAATAGGGAGCCCAGGCTGGGCACAGTGGCTCACAACTGTAATCTCAGCACTTTGGGAGGCCAAGGCAAGCTCAAACTCAGGAGTTCAAGACCAGCCTGAACAACATGGCAAAACCTCATCTGTACAAAAAATACAAAAATTAGCCAGTCATTGTGGTGTGTGGTGCCTGTAGTCTCAACTACTCAGGAGGCTGAGGGGGATCATTTAAGTTTGGGAGGCAGAAGTGACAGTGAGCTGAGATCACGCCATTGCACACTCCACCTGGGTGACAGAATGAGACCCTATCTCAGAAAAAAAAAGAGAGCCCAGAAATAAATCCATGCATATATGGTCAACCAGTCTTCAAAAAGAGTGCCAGGAATACACAATGGGGAAAGAATAGCTAACTCAACAAATGGTGTTAGAAACTGGATATTCACATGCAGAAAAATGAACTTGAAACCTGATCTGATACCATACACAAAAATCAGCTCAAAGTACGTTAAAGATTTGAAATAAGACCTGAAACTATAAATCTTCTAGAAGGAAACATAGGGGAAAATCTGAATGATGCTGGTCTTGGCAATGGTTTCATGAATATGACGAGAAAAGCACAGGCAATGAAAGCAAAAATAGACATACAGGACTACATCGAACTAAAAACCTTCTGTCCAACAAAGGAAACAATCAATAGAATGAAAAGGCAACCTATGAAATGGGAGAAAATACTTTCAAACCGTATATCTAATAAGGAGTTAATTTCCAAAATATATAAGGAACTTCTACAACTCGATAGCAAAAAAATCTGATAGTCTCATTAAAAAATGGGCTAATGACCTGAATAGATATTTCTTCAAAGAAGAAAGATATCATGCATCTCTAAAGACATACAAACATCCAACAGGTGTATGAAAGATGCTCAATGTCACTAATCATCAGAAAAATGTGTAACAAACCAAAGTGAGGCCAGGCACAGGGGCTCACACGCGTAATCCCAGCACTTTGGGAGGCTGAGATGGGAAGATCACTTGAACCCAAGAGTTTGAGGCCAGCCTGGGCAACATAGCAAGACTTCATCTCTAAAATAATAATAACAATTAAAAATAAAACTTTAAAAATGAGATATCACATCACATCTGTTAGGATATCTATTATCAAAAAAAAAAAAAAAAAAAAAAAAAACCAGGCATTGAAGATGTGCAGAAACTGGAACTCTTGTACACTGTTAGTGAACGGCAAATGGTATAGCTGCTATGGAAAACGGTATGGAGGTTTCTCAAAAACTTAAAAATAGAATTCTATGATCCAGCAATTCCACTTTTGAGCATTTATCCAAAAGAGTTGAAATCAGGATCTCAATGAGATGTTAGCATTCCCTATTCACCCAGCACTATTCATACGTGTCAAGCTGTGAAAACAATCTATTTATCTTTCAAAAGATAAATAGATTTTTTTAAGGTGATATATACATACAATGAATATTATTTGGCCTTAATAAAAGAGGAAAATCTTGCAACATGTGACAACATGGATGAACCTTGAAGATATACTAAGTGAAATAAGCTAGTCATAGAACACTAATACTGTATGATTCCACTTATATGGGATTATCTAAAATAGTCAAAATCATAGGAGCAAAGAATAGGATGATGGTTTCCAGGGGCTGGGTAAAGGGGAAATGTGGAATTGTTAATCAATGGGTATGAAATTTCAGTTTTAGAAAATGAGTAAATTCTAGAGATCCACTGTACAGCATTGTGCCTCTAGATAATAATACCGCATTGTACACTGAAAAAAATCTGTTAAGAGGGTAGATCTCATGTTATGCATTCTTAACAAAACAAAATTTAAAAGCAGACAGCACATGACATCTGCTGTGGCCCATATAAGAGCTCTGCTCTTCACGAATGCCAACCTTGCAAACTCTAATCTCCAAAACTCTGCATATGTCACCTGTGGGATCTTTGCTGTCTACCTGCTACTTCTAGTCTTATTTCATACGCAGTTTCCCATCCAACTTTTCAAGAAGCCTTTCTTCTAAATAGGCCAAATCACCTCTATTCCACTTGACACTTTCCTGATCTTGCCCTGGCCTTGTTTATCTGCTTCCACCCGCACTAAGAAAGACAATGTTCTTGCCTCACTAGAGTGTAATTCCGAGAGCCACTTCCGCATCTACTTAATAGCCTCTAATATTACTCTCGGGTCTGTGATAGGCTCAGTTTACATGATGGTGATGGCCCAATCCAGGCAGCTTGATGATACCCTAGAGAAGGGACTCTGGACTTCCTTAACAGCAATGCCTCCTGTCACATACCTCACCTCAGGCTAAGATAATCCTAATCCTATTTAACCACATCTATTCTTTTTAAATTTTCCCTTGAAACAGTCTGAGGAGGTCCTGAAAATATGTGCCACTCCCTATCACATCTAATCTTAATTGGGCCTCCTAGAACCTACAACCTCATTTTGCCTAGGTAAGCCTAATTGATCATAGCTTCACACATCTAGGGATTGAGATGTTGTCTACATGACTAAAAAATATTTTACGTGTTTTAAAGTATTTTAAACATTGGAAGCAGAAAGCTGTTAATGGCTGTATATTTCATCAGTGTCATTCTCAATGGAATAAGCAAACCAAGGAATGTTATTTTAGAGGGGGGTTCAGTTCACCCTGGCTAGTCAATTTCCCTTTGACACCAGATTTGATATCCAGTTTATCAAGACAAATGTAGATAAGGAGATAGAAAATGAGAAGTATTCGTTAACTTTCTAGGACAAAATGACTCAGCAAAAAAGTGACAAGTCCGGGGTTTGGAAAACAATCTCTTTGCTAAAGATCTGCCCCAGGGAAGGAGGAAGAAGCTGAAGAAACGATGCACCTTATGTTGCAGGAGGTAATGGTCTCTCTTTCTATTACTGTGACATTTTAGGGCTGGAATTAACAGTAGAAATCATCAGATCTGGTTGGGCGTGGTGGCTCACGCCTGTAATCCAAACACTTTGGAGGCCAAGGCGGGCGGATCACCTGAGGTCGGGAGTTCAAGACCTGCCTGACCAACATGGTGAGACCCCCGTCTTAAAAAAAATAAATAAAAAATAAAAAAAATAAAAAATAAAAAAAAGAAATCATCAGATCTAGTCATTTCATTTCACAAATGAGGAAACTGAGGCCCAGAAAAGTGAATCAACTTACCCAGAATCAAAGAGCTATTTTTTAAAAACTTGAAGGAAAAGAAAAACAATAAACCTGTAAAACTGACATGAAATTTGAGAGCTTCGGGGATATAAAACAGGGCCTGGAAAAGGGAAGAAAGAGAGGAATTGCAGGACCATGAAGAGTGCGGGCCCTCGAGTTAGCTCTCTGGTTCTAACTATGCCACTTCTTAGCACTGTGTCCTTGGATACTCAACTTCTCTTTAAAAAAAAAAATATATATATATATATATATATATAATTAAATAGAGACAAGGTCTCACTATGTTGCCCAGGCTGGTCTCAAACTCCTGAGCTCAAGGGATCTTCCAGCCTCGACCTCCCAAAGTGCTAGGATTACAGGCATGAGCTACCACATCCAGCCTCAACTGCTCTTTATTACTACCTTCATTAAATTGTGTGAAGTCCAAGTATCCTAACACAGAAGTACATTATAATAAAGCTAATAATAAAATAATTATAACAATAACTTAAAACCACCCTGTTAGAGCTCTAAGTCCAGGCCTGGCCATTTTAGCCTTGGTGACCCGCACGTTCACTCTGAATGGTCTCCAGGAACCAGAAAGTCTGAAGCAACCACAAGTAACCAGGTGACCACAGAAAGAAGTAAAACAAGTTGTTCCTGCCTCAACTAATTGCTCCACAACTTGCAACCATTATTCCTGTTCAGCCTTGCAAAAATTCCCGCCTGGACATTGGGTTTCTCAAGACCCCACCCGTGGAACTATGTAATCTACCTCGCCCTCCCCCTCTGACTGCAACTGATACTCCCCCGCCCTTATGATCATGCCTGATTGTAATAAATGATCATCCCTGTGATCATCCCTACCTTGTGACCATGCATCCCGTGATGTCCTCCCCCTCCCCAAGATAGATTACCACCTTCAGTTGACCATTTGCTCCGACCTATATAACCAATCCCCTCTCCTACCCTCTTTGCTTAACTTCTTTCTTCGATTTTGACCCACTTGCACCCAGGCATGAAATAAACGGCCCTGTTGCCCACACAAAGCCTGCCTGGTAGTCTCTTTGCGCAAGCAGCACGCGTGACACATCCAATGTATGCCACATGTCAAATAGCTATTTTTTAAATGCTATGTGCACATTCTCACAGTAATCCTATCAGGTGGGGAAGTCACCATTTCACAGATGAAGAGACTAGGGCACTAAAAGGTGAAGGAAAGTTACCTGAGACCTCACAGCTAGCAAGTGGTAGAGCCAGGTTGTAGGCAGTTCCATTCCAGAACCGGAATAGATCCTGGATTTGACATCTGCTGAAGTGGTGGCAGGTGCTGGATCTGCCTGCTCCACCAGGCTCCTTCTGGATCCAGTCCTCCTTATATCCACCTTGCTAAGACCCAGAACCAGAACCCTGGTCTGACAAACATCACTTTCAAGGCAGTGCACACAAACAGATTTCCACAGGACAGAAGTTACATTCAGATACAAAACAAATCAAAATAAACAAACAGAAGGATGAACATGCTAAATAAGGGAGGAGACACCAGAAAGTGTGAAAATACACTTCCAACGGAAAGTAGACACCATGTGGTGAAGTCAGAGAGGATCTAGGCTAAGACAAACCACTAAGGTTAAAAGTCAGAAAGAAAGTTGCATCATCCAGATGTTGACTAGGTGTCTTTACCATTTGTACGCCACTAGTTATGGAAGACTTACTCAGTTTATTGATATTTGGCACTAAAGAATCCCACGTGTCTAAATATTCAGCTCTAAATCCATCCATCGAAAACAAGATAACTGGGGGCAGGTCAAACCTGAAAATGAAAACAAAATGTGTCCATTGTTTCGATTGTTTAAAAATATAGACTTTTTTTTGCTACTTACAATTCTCTAAGTTAGAAAATTCTTAGAAAGTACAGTAAGAAAATAGTTCTGGGTTAAGTAATGATTACTAAATTTTACCATCTTTTGGAGATCATTCTGATATGGAATTTAGGAATTCTATAGTTCTGAGATGTTTTATCATTCTAAAATTCCACATTTTTTGACTTTTTCTTCTACAACTTCGGGATATTTATATATACCTCAAAAGCATTGAAATCTTTTTTTAGACCTGTCTTTCAGGTAAAATAATTCGGGTAACTTTTGGGCCATAGCCAGACACTGTAATTTTGTTTATTTTCATTTTTAATCTTTTTTTTTTCAGACACAGTTTCACTCCGTCACCTAGGCTGGAGTATAGTGGCACAATCTCAGCTCACTGCAACCTCCGCCTCCTTGATTCAACCAATTCTTGTTCCTCGGCCTCCCGAGTAGCTGGGATTACAGGCACCCACCACCACACCCGGCTACATTTTAGTAGAGACCAGTTTTCACCATGTTGCCCAGGCTGCTCTCCAACTCCTGACCTCAAGTGATCTGCCCACCTCAGCCTCCAAAGAGCTGAGATTATAGGCGTGAGCCACGGCACCTGGCCTAAAATTTTACATCTCTTATACACACACACATTTCACAGATGTATAGTTTGATAAATTTTCACTAACTGAACTCCACTGGGTAATCATCACCCAGATGAAGAAACAGAATATTATCAGGCCGCTTCTGCTTCCTCTGGTCACTAAACTCTGCAAACCACACCCCACCAAGAATGATCAGTATCTTGATTTCCAACAGCATAGATTAGCTTTGTCTATTTTTGTACTTACATTTATATGCAAATCAAATCATATAGTATGCATTTTGTTGAGTCTCAATTCTTTTACTTGATGTTATGTTTGAGATTTCTAGCCGGGCATGGTGGCTCACGCCTGTAATCCAAGCACTTTGGAGACCAAGGCGGGCGGATCACCTGAGGTCGGAAGTTCAAGACCAGCCTGACCAACATGGTGAAACCTTGTATTAAAAAAAAAAAAAAAAGAAGAAGAAGACGAGATTCCTCCATATTGTTGCAAGTAATTATGGATCATTCATTCCCATGGCTAATATTCCAATGAATGAATAAAACAAAACTTATTCTACTGTCCATGGGCACTTAAGTACTTTCCAATTTGAAAGTTATTAGGTTTCCAGACCTAAGAGAGCCTGTGGTTTAACTCCATTGACATGAAATTCTAAAACAGGAATGTATTATGATAGAAATCAGAACAGTGATTGTCTTTGGGATGTTAAGGGTGGGAGGGAACATGAGACATATTTCTGGGATTGTGGAAATATTCTACATGCTGGAAATATTCTATATTGGTGAGTTACATAGCTTCATGAATTTCCAAATTGCATTATACTATACACTTAAAACCATTTCAATGTGTATGAATCAGGATACCTCAATTTAAAAATGAAAATGGAAAACTGGAACTGTTTGAACTGCAATGTGCAGAAAATTTACGAAGAAATTAAAGTGGCCTAATGCAATTTACATGGGAAAACACTTCTTCATTTATAAAGTCATTAACATAACTCTGCTTTAAAATTTTATATTCATAAATATGCCGTTAAAATAACCTTGAAGATTAAAGACAGGGTCAACTGTCTGTGGGGTCAAGAGTGGAATCCAGAGTCAATGCACCCCTTTTTTAATGGCCAGCTTGCCTGTTCAAGCTAATTAGAGAGTGCATTTTACATTCTGCTGACATGAACATTCTTGTAGCTAAAACACCCTTAATTATTTCCTAAAGATAAATTCATAAAGATCACATTTCTTGGTCTCAGGACAAATTTTCAAAGGAGACTAAAATAGTGTCACAATTCATTACTAACAGTTTATATTAACTTATACAGTACTTTCATAAACAAGACAGGTGGTTAGGACTTTATACAAATCATGACATATTGATTATTTCATAGGGTAAAAGTTGTATCTTCTTTTCATTTTTATTTCCCTGATTGCTAAAAACTTGAGCATTACATCCATATCATTTTAACTGCCTGTGATGAAGCTCAAATAAGAGCTCACTCCATGCCAAGAACTGTCATCTCACATCTATTATTTCACCAGGATCAGGTAGCTTACCCAAGGTGACCCACTGCCAGCAGAGGCAGAGCTAGGCTATTGGCTCACACCTGTCTGATTTAAGAGTCTAATCTCCTTACTATACTATGACCACTAACAAAATAGTAAAGCAAAATAATAAAGCAAACAAACAAAGAGAAATACTAGCATAAATGTCTGGCAAGAGGGCTTTATGTAATGTCTTCGGCCACTAAACTTTTTACTAGCAAATATTATTCATAGTGGGCAGAATCATCACTGTCCATTTTCTATGCAAGGATGGAAGGTATGAGCAGGAATGACTTCAACGGAATAAAGGGAATTAGTGGATCGTAGGCGATGGTCAGTGTCCTACTGGCCACCACCACCACCCCTTTCCTTACCAGGTTCCTTTCTAGTCTTGTCTTGCTTCGAGGTTGCCAAATCAGTCCTGTAATTTCTCTGGGATGCTGCTCCAGCTCTCAGATCCTCAGGTGGACAGTGATTTGCCAGTTTGGAGTAGGGCATTCTAACTAATCATTTGGGCTTATTTGTCTAGGTTTGTTGAGACTCTTTACAAAGACTTTAGTGAGAACCTTCCTGCTCACCTACTGTCTGTCTCCTCCCAGTTACCAACAGGAGGGGGGAGTCTTGGTGCCTCAAACAATTCTTCCCCTTATTCACCCCTTTACCCCTTCTTCTGGTGAATTACGCAGTGTTAACAGGCTCAGCCTATGACTTGAGGGAGTGTCATGCCACAGAGACTCTGGGTCCTTGCTGCCTGAGTTTGCTTTCTGCCTCCAGCAACCACTAGCTATGCAGCACTGAGCAAGTGATTTCACAGCTTTTGCCTCATCTCATTCTTTGTAAAATGAGGATGGAGATAAAAGAGCCTACCTCAAAGGGTTTTTATAAGGACTAATGTATAAGATGACTATGGTGCAAAGAACATATTGGTACATAATAAGAACTACATGAATGTTAGCTTGTATTACTATGCTTTTCAGAGATGAATTGACAGTGTGATTTGAACCATAAGAAAAGGCCATGGGCACACCTTAATAGATTCAAGTATCAGGTTCATCTAATAAAACAAATGACTAAAGAAAAAATTCACTAGAAAAATATTAACAATTTCTTAAGTACTTATTATGTATCCTGCCCTAGAACTAAAATTAATGTACCATTTGATAACTCACCAAGCATCTTCCCTTGCTTTAGGTCATTTAATCCTCATGTGAAATCTTCTAACCCTGACATTGTTGTTATTTCAATTTCATGGCTGAAGCTGAGAGAAGTGATTACTGCAAAAGACCTACAGGCAAAATCAGGACTCAAACTCATCTCATTTTATTCTAATCCTTTACTCTTCCATCCACCAGGTGTGAAGAGAGCAGCTGAATCTGAGCTACAAACCAGAATTGCATGGGACAAAAACAGGCACCTTATCCATACACATTTTTAAAATGAAATAACACTATTTAAAAATGCCTCCACTGGGCCAGACACAGCAGCTCATGCCTGTAAGCCCAGTACTTTGGGAGACTAAGATGTGAGGATCACTTGAGCCCAGAAGTTCGAGACCAGCCTGGGCAACGTGGAAAAACACTGTCTCTACAAAAAATACAAAAAGTAGCTGGGAATGGTGGCACATGCTTGTGGTCCCAGCTACTTGGGAGACTGAGGTGAGGGGATTGCTTGAGTCGAGGAGGTGGTGGCTGCTGTGAGCCATAATCACGCCACTGCACTCCAACCTGGGCAACAGAATGAGGCTCTGTCTTGAAAAAAAGAATGCCTCCACTGGCCAGCACAGAACAGTGGTTCATACCCAGGGCAGGAGGATCACTTGAGTTCAGAAGTTTGAGTTCAGCCTGGGCAACATAGTGAGACCCTGTCTCTAGAAGAAAATACAAAAAATTTTTAGCTGCATGTGGCGGCCCATGCCTATAGTCTCAAATACTTGGGAGGCTGAGATGGGAGGATAGCTTGAGCCCAGGAATTTGAGGCTTCAGTGAGCTATGATCATGTCACTGCATTCCAGCATGGGTGACAGAGTGGGACCCTATCTTTTAATAATAATAATAATAATAAACTTAAATTTAAAAACTGCCTCTACCAATTCTTTCTAAAGGCAAGTATTCCTTTCTATTTCATCCACCTTACCACCATTCTCCCACTACTTGGCCCAGAAAAGTGTGAAGGGCAGAGAGGTGGATGGAGAAAGGGGAATCCATGCAGGCTTGAGGTGATGCATGGGAGGGGGTGGCATAGGGGTGTCACCTCACGTGTTCATCACCTGTGCCTCCTGACAAAGCCCTCTTCATTCACCCTTCAAGGACCGTCTTTCATTTCAAGGCCCGCACAAACCTCTTCCTCTGCCCTCAATAAGAAGAAATGTGAGGTGCCAAGATGTTAGCAGAAAAGAGTTCTGACCGGATATGGTGGCTCACACCTGTAATCCTGACAATTTGGGAGGCCAAGGAGGGAGGATTGTTTGAGGCCAGGAGATCAGGATCAACCTAGGCAACATGGCGAGACCCTATCTTTATTAAAACAAGACAGAAGTTAAGTTATTTAAAAAAGGAAAAGGAGTTCTGGCAGAAGTGATTTCAATCTAGATTTTTGGAGTGTTACTTATTTAATATTCCAACCAATTTTTAAAAGTCATTACTGTGGCTGGGTATAGTGGCTCATGCCTGGAATCCCAGCACTTTGGGAGGCCAAGGCGAGTGGATCACTTAAACTCAAGAGTTTGAGACCAGCCTGGGCAACATAGTGAAACCTCATCTCTAAAAAAAAAAAAAAGAAAGGGAGAGAAAAATAAAAAATTAGCCAAGCCTGGTGGCACACCTGTAGTCCTAGCTACTCAGGAGGCTGAGGTGGGGAGGGTCACCTGAGTCTGGGAGGTCAAAGCCACAGTGAACTGTGATTGCACCACTGCACTCTAGCCTTGGCAACAGAGCAAGACCCTGTCTCTAAAACAAAAACAAAATAAAATTGTTGTAAAACATGAATATAATAAATTAATATGAAAGGGCTTTGTAAAAAAATAAAGCAAACAAAAGTCCATTAGGACTTGGAAGCTGCAAGAAATCTAATCCTTTATGAACTATTCTGTTTTGAAATGTATACGAATTGGAGGAAATTCCACTCTGTGTCTCAACTAACTACGTTCTCCTGTGCACCTTTGTTAAAGGAAGATAAAAATCCCTGTATCAGGGATTTTTATGCTCACCCTTCTGGACACTGAGACTGCTGGGCTGTGTCACAGTTTTCCTCCAGCCATGAGGTTTCTCCTGAAAAGCATAAGATCGAAATCTTTATACATGCTGCACCACAGACAAGAAAAGAGAAGCAAGTGTTCAACTGACGTGATCTTCCCAAACTACTTAATTTGTGTTATTCCCATGACTAATTTCTTCCAAAACATGGAAAGTGCATTTTCACTTGTTGGCAAAGGCAGTGTCTCTAGTGACTTGCAGAGACCAGTAATCTGCACTAACTGAATACCAGGAAGTCTATCTTTACCAAGAGAAACGGAGGGGATTCTTTTTTTATTATTATTATTTTGAGATGGTGTTTCACTGTTGTTGCCTAGGCTGGAGTGCAATGATGTGATCTCAGCTCATTGCAACCTCTGCCTCCCGGGTTCAAGTGATTCTCCTGCTTCAGCTTCTCAAGTACCTGGGACTACAGGTATGCGCCACCATGTCAGGCTAATTTTGTATTTTTTAGTAGAGACGGGGTTTCACCATGTTGGTCAGGCTGGTCTCGAACTCCTGACCTCAAGTGATCTACCTGCGTCAGCCTCCCAAAGTGCTGGGATTACAGGCATGAGCCACCACACCTGACCCCAAAGGGGATTCTTTCAGATGAAAAAAATATAATTCTTCTTCTTCTCCATAACTTCTTTTCCCCCTCAGTAACAATATTTTCCCAACTGCTAGAATAAATGGATTTAATAAATTGATAAAATAACTATAGACATACAGTCTAAAAATGAGAAAAAGGAAAGTATCAAAAAAAAAAAAGAAATAGCCAATGAGAATAACTGATATCAAATGGGGAAATTTAACAAATGTTTAAAATCTTAACAAAAATCAGCAAAACCAAAAAATTTTGCTTCATGGATATTTCTGATTGCAGAACATTCTAGCTAATTAGTGAAGTAGAAATAACAGACTATGAATGTCACTACCTGCAACCCCCAGTGGATCTAGGCAATGATTATCAATGGCTAACATATCCCAAAAAAGACACCTGCAGACACCATGTACCTCCTGATGGAAATAATCTTTATCGTTTTAGATATGTACTTAAAATATGTATCTAAATACATATTTTAGATGAATCATACTCTAGGTTTTGCTTTGAAACAATCTAAAATTATGGAAGAGAGGTTGGGGGTAATGATGAGTATACTTTGTTAAAAGAAAAAATCTAAAACTTGGAAATAGGCAAGAAGACTGATCACTAGATTTCATTTTAATGTCATTCTGGGAATTATCTAAAAAGTCCAACAATGTATTATCCAATTACCAAGGGGTATGTATCTTTATCCAGCTTACTCTTTATTATTCATTTTACAAGTTGTTTATTTAAGAGTAATAGATAACTTGTAGAAAACAAATAGCATCATAACTGATTTATGCCTGATAGCAAATAAATTGTCCTATAGAAATATGGTTCATTTTTGTCCCACCAAAGATACAGTTTTAGTGATTTTATTCCAACATTCTTTCAGTCTTAAACACATATTTAGTAGCTTAGTTTCTTATTCTCTTTGAACCAGCTTTAATTCTAGTTGGTTAACTTATAAATGCTTTAGTAAATCTTTGATGTGTTCATTTTACATTCAAAATTATACTTTGTCAACGTGAGACAAGATTGGCCATGAATTGATAACTGCTGAAAACAGATGATGGACTTAGAGAGAAAACATCATAATATTCTCTCTACCTCTGTATGTGGTAGAAATTTATCACAACGCTTTTAGAAATTCTAAACTTAACAAAACATAAAAGTCATTAACTGATTTCTCACAAAAAAACGATTCAATTCTCTCAGACTACTCTCAGAAGATACAATTTTGACAAAAACTCTCAAACTACTCTCAGAAGATACAATCTTGACAAACATCACAACTTTTTTTATTCTAAAAGCTGTAGGCACATTTAACATTTTAAAATATAAAGTGTTAAATCCTCAGGGTGGTAAAGCATTTATATTATTTAAAAAAATAAACTAAAATGATTACATTAACTCCATTAGAGTAAACAGTGAATTCAGCAAAAAAAAAAAAAAAAAAAAAAAAAAAATTACTGCACGGTCTAAAGATCATCTAGAGATTAAAAAGTTCAAAGTCACCAAATTGGAGCAGAAGAAGGGAGACTAGAGAGGTCAGAGGTAACATGGTCAGTGAATTTATTACAGAAAGAAGCAGACTCGAACCTATACTTGCCTTGTGAAATTAAAGACATTTTTAAATGATGCAATATTGAATATTAAATATTGAGCAATTATTATTTTTAAAAAGGAGTTATCATTTCAGGCTTTTCTGATAACCCTTTTCAGCTGATTTTCAATTATATTTTGTATAAAAACTGATTCATCCATTGGTACACAACTTATTTTCTACTAGCAGATTATAGTTAAGGTTTCTACTATAACATTTTCCTCCTATTTCAGAAATCAGAATCCAACCTAATCTCTTTTTTGTCAAAAGTATTAAAATTGCCAGCTCCGTTTGGTGTGAGGTTATAAAAAGGGATTGATAGCTTAAAAAATGTGGTTGATAGATATACATACATGTATATGCATTTTTCATAAATTTCATCAGATTTTCGGAGGAATTGGTGATTTTTTTTTTAAGTCACATCATTTATAAAGTGGGAAGTGGGTAGAATAAGGAGTTAAATAACCTGAATTCTAATCTTGACTCTACATTATCTCCTTAAGGATCCTTAGCAATTTAAATCTTTGAGGACACATTTGTTTTGGAAATAACAACATTGGCTTAACAAGATGATATCTGAACTATATAACCTCATTCTCTGTGTTTTAACTTTAGGATCTGCCATTCAGTGTCTGAAACTACAACTGTGTCTGGCAAGGTCATTGTAATGAAAAAGACCTTCCTTTAAGGACAAATACAGAATTTTAAGATCTCTCTTCTATATCTATGCTGTGAGCTCTCCTCTTCTATGGTTACAAACCACATTTAATCCCACAGTAAATGCATTTGGTCTTTTCTACATGGAGTAACTAAAAATTCTCTGACTTGTTTTAATTTTTGCAGCCTAGCATAGCTCTAGGAAACTCACAGAGTTCCTCTGAACTCGCAGGGGCAATGAGCCAACATCCTTCTGCTTACCTTGACAAACACTCTTATAGTCAGCACAGCAATCTTCCCTCTGCAAACAGTCATCTGAACAAGAGCAAAGGCTGGCCTCTAATCTGGTCTCTCCACAACGATATTTATTGCACGTCCATATTCGAGCTGTAAAATGATACAATTCGATTCTGAGTATTAAAGTTTCCAATATAAAAGATACAAATTTCATTTCTTTATTCCTATATTATAATAATACAATCAAATTCTTGATTTATCTGTATTAATAAATGAAAATACATAATGCCAAATGAGGGGCAAACCACACATTTCTTCATTAGCTAGGTGGCAGGGAGAAATGCAGCTTTATAAACCACAACCCAGGTTTACTTAGCAGGTACACCGTGAGCTTGGAGAAGATCTGAACACAGGTCCTATTCCTACCCAAGAGCAGGAGCTCCCCGAGGTGAAGAATCACTGTCCCTGACTGATTATTGCCACCCAAGAGCAGCTTTGTCCAGCCTTGTCTAAGGACAGGCAGCAAGGAAGAAAAGGTGACAGACAACAGAAGTAACAGGAACACAGTCATGTCTATGAGAATGTAGGCAGGTCAAGGGTACCGCTCAGTGGAAAGTGACAGCAGTGATAAAGAAGCTCCCACCCATGCCTCGGGGTTCCCTCAGGCTATGGACTTAGCATGAGAACAGTTTAAATAAATCCCATTGCTAAAAGCAGCAAGAGGTTGGAGGAAGGTGGCTTGGCACTGCCACCTGCTAGGAAACAGTGACTAAAATCAATGTCAGCCTTGGGCTGAGACAAACACTCTCAATAGGTAATTTCTGTCCACTTTAGTTATACATAGATTTCTTCCTTCCCCAGCATTTCTCATTTACATAGAAAGAAAAGATTTTTAGAGATTAAGTAAAGGGAACACAGAGCTCTATCTATACTGGGTTATCTTCTTCCTCTTGCCCTTTTCAGGGAACATAATGTAAAGAACTCTACTGTTCTAATCGTCACTCTCCTCCAACCACTAGACACCCCACCCCCCCCCATCACCACCTTCCCAGATTATTTAGGGAGTTAAACATTGCAAGCTGTCTTTTCCACCTAGAGAACAGTGTTTCTCAAATTGTGCCCTGTGGAACACTGGCATCAGAATGATCAAGAATCACCAGCGTTTCAAGTGAATTTTACACACCTTGAAGTTTGAGAACCACTGCAAATGAAACAAACAAGATGTTGAACTTAGGCCATAGTAAAACCCCACTGAAGCGTACGTAATGAGACAGCATTTCATTTACCATAGCCTGTTATTCCTCAACCTCAGTTAAATAAAGTGTGAATTCTGTATTTAGCATTATTAAGGGGGAAATGATAATAAGACTGTGTCTAAGTGTTATAGGTTGAGTTGCATCCCCTAAAAAGATGTTGAAATCCCAACCCCCATTACTTGTGAATGTGACCTTATTTAGAAATGGTTCCAAATTACTTGCAGAGGCCAGGTGTGGAGGCCCACACCTGTAATCCCAGCACTTTGGAATGCCGAGGTAGTGGGATCACTTGAGGCCAGGAGTTCAAGACCAGCCTGGCCAACTCGGAGAAACCTTGTCTCTACCAAAAATACAAAAATTAGCCAGGCTTGGTAGCACACACCTGTAGTCCCAGCTACTTGGGAGGCTGAGGCAGGAGAATTGCTCGAACCCAGGAGGTGGAGGTTGCAGTGCACCAAGATCATGCCAATGCACTCTGGCAACAGAGTGAGACTCTGTTTAAAAAAAAAAAAAAAAACTTGCAGATAATCAAGTAAAATAAGGTCGTTAAGGTGAGCCTTAATCCAGTAAGACTGGTGTTCTTATTCAAAGGGAAATTTTAAATATAGACACAGACAGAGGGAAGACTATGTGGAGACACACAGATTATGTGAAGATGAAGGCAGAGCCTGGAGCTGTGCTGCCACAAGCCAAAGATTGCCAGCAACCCACCAGAAACTAGGAGAAAGGCATGGAGCGGATTCTCTTTTGGAGCTATGAGGAGGACCCAACCCTGTCAAAACCTAGAAGCTGGACTTCCAGCCTCCAGAACTGTGAGATAACAAACTTCTGTTGGCTAAGAAACCCAATCTGTGGTATTTTGTCATGGCAGCCCTAGGGGACTAACACACAAAGTACATAGTTGAAAATTTGGACACAGGCAGGGTGCAGTGGTTCATGCCTGTAATCCCAGCACTCTGGGAGGCCAAGGTGGGAAAATTGCTTGAGCTCAGGAGTTCAAGACCAACCTGGGCAACATGGTGACACCCTGTCTCTACAAAAAAATTAAAAACAATTAGCCGGGCATGGTGGTGCATGCCTGTGTTCCCAGCTACTCAGGATGCTGACATGAAAGGATCAACTGGACCCAGGAAATCAAGTCTGGAGTCGACCATGATCATGTCACTGCACTCCAGCCTGGGCAATAGAGTAACAAACACCCTGTCTAAAAAAAAAAAAAAAAAAAAAAAGGAAAGAAAAGAAAAAAAATTGACGTGTATTAATGGTAGCACAACCAACATGCTAATAAACTTATTCTCAGAACTCGTACTTGATTCCACACAAGTGTCTTCAAAATCCCAGCAGCAATCGCCTCGGTCTGTGCAAGCCACATCACACCGGCAGTTCTCCAGGCCTCTAAATGATGCGTCAAAGCACTTCTTCCTGCAGCTGCCTGGAAAGTAAAGAAAATAAAGACCTCGACATTTAGGAGCTATCCAGTATCTCATACCTAAGCAGTGGAAGCACAAAGCACAGACTACTAGACAGTCTACTAGATGATTTGTATGGTGCTGCAGGATCTGCCAACACAATGTAATAAATAATGACACTGATATGGCCAGGTGCAATGGCTCACACCTATAATACCAGCACTTTGTGAGGCCAAGGCAGGAAAATCACTTGAGGTCAGGAGTTTGAGACCAGCCTGGCTAATACGGCAAAACCCCATCTCAACTAAAAATACAAAACTTAGCCAGACAAGGTGGTGCATGCCTGTGGTCCCAGCTACTTGAGAGGCTGAGGCAGGAGAATTGCTTAAGCCCAGGAGGCAGAGGTTGCAGTGAGCCGAGATTGCACCACAGAACTCTAGCCTGGGTGATGAAGCGAGACTCCGTCTCAATAATAATAACAGCAATAATGACATTGATGTGTACAAGGAGTACATGGGAGCATCATAGTGGTGGGACAAAAGCTAGCAAGAGGATTCAAGGACACCACTGAGTCCTGGGAAAGGATCAAGATTTTAAAAATCAGTGAAGCTAAGGAAAACCTATTTGGAGAATAGCATATAGGTTATGATGGCTAAGAGGCAGAGTTCAAAGGTAGAGGTGGAGTAGTGTGAGGAAAGGTGCATATGTCATACTAAGAAGCTTAAAGTCTAACCTTTGGTAACCAGAAGCCATTGAAGAGTAAGCAGAGGGTCATGAATTAGATCTGTGTTTTAGAAAGTCACTCCGGAAAATAGGTGAGTAGGGTAGGGATGGAAACTCTTGAACTAAGCAAGAGGTTTTAACCCAAGCCAAAAATGATAAGGGCCTAAAGGAAGATAGTAACAGTAGACATAAGGAAGATGTAAATAGAGCTAAGGGAAATTAAAGTGCAATTGATTTGAGTTTAGCTTTATATAAAAAGTGAAGAGGAATGAGCCAAGGATGACTTCCAAAATGCAAGACTAAGGCACTGAAAAGGGGAAGTCCAGTTTTCCAGGTATCTAAGCAAATACACATTTAGGAGGGAGACTGAATATTTGAGTCTGAAGTTCAGAAAAGAGAGACATAAACTAAAGATACTGACTTGGAGTCATCAGCTTATTAGCAATAAGAAGCAACGGGAATTCTGCAGTTCTCATTGGGCAAGGAGCGGGTGCCCAGCTAAATATCATATTTCCTTGCTATACATTCCCATTGAAAAGTATCTATAATTCCCTATGATGCTTGCTTTCTGCTTTGCATTCTAAAGCAGTCGTTTGAAGGCAAGGAGGGTATAATAACATGTCTGGGAAAACTCAACTATGCACAACTTGCTTCTATCCCTTGACAACTTTTAAATTAATTTGTTTACTTATTCATTCTATGAATATTTATTTTAGCATCATTATGCTTCAGGCACTGTTCTGGGCATTGCAGATTAAGTGATAAATAATGCAGACATAATTGTAGAGTTTTTATATTAATAAAAATTTTTAAGTGGTAACTACAAAGTAACAGTGAATAACACGTAGTAATGGGACAAGCGGCTAGCTATATGGGGAAAGGAATCTCTTGATAGTCTTGCCTCAAAACATACACAAAAAAATAATTTCAGGAGCTTAACAAAATATAAATGTCTCAGGAGTTAAGTGGTTAAGGACAGCATTTTAGAACACTCATTTTCAAAATATACAAAGGATCACTAATCAGAAATTTATTAAAATACCAAATTT
Source organism: Ateles fusciceps (assembly GCA_036589455.1). NCBI lineage: Eukaryota > Metazoa > Chordata > Mammalia > Primates > Atelidae > Ateles > Ateles fusciceps. The sequence goes on from JAZHEH010003259.1 coordinate 10,549,768, forward strand.
ATTAAAAGCAACACTGGATGCTATAAGACAGGAAAGTAATACCTTCAAATTGCTAGAAAAACAAATTATTTCCATCTTAGAATTCAATACCTGGCCAAACTGTCAGGTGTTAGATTAGAATGATATGTCTTTACATAGACAAAGATTCAAGTTATCTCTCACATGCCTCCTATTTTAGGAAGCTACCAAGTTGTTCTTTAACAAAGTAAGAAAATGTAATAAGAAGAAAGAGATTTTAAAATCATGGGATCTAACACAATAGATGGGCTAATGGAAATACCAACCATACACCCAACCAAGAGAGAAACCAACATGGATTAGAGCAACAGAACAGAGAAAGAGAAACTAAAATAGAAGACTTCATTCTACACCCACCTTCACACTGCCAGAAACTAGACAGCTGAATTATGGCAATGGTTGGTGGAGAGGTGAGGTGGGGTGAAGGTAGGGTAGGCTGCAGAAGCCATTCTACAAAGCAATCTGGGACTACTTACCTGAGTTAAGAAGATGAAAGCCCTAAGATCCTGAGACTTCATTCCTTGGTCTACGGCAAAACAGTTATCACACGGGTTTGTAAGGAACCTGCAGGATTTCTGTGGTAGTGAGGAACTAAAACCAACTTGGGTATTCAGCACCAGGAGAGGGCATTGGTTGGTTGGCAAGTTGGGTACAAGCCAAAGAGTAGCACACAGTAGAAGCATAAGAACAGATGTATACATAGCAATTCTGCTTGGTGTCAAAAAGTGCTCAGTGAAAAACTAGAAAAAGAATTATGTAGATTTAGATATATCACAACCATTTACATAAATGGCCTTTATGTTTTTTTCACACTCTCGTCTTAAGAAACGTTTCTGCACTCGGTTTCTAGAACACAATAGTGACCTGGCTTTCCTCTCACATTCCTGGATACTCCTTCCTAGTCTTCTGTGCCTTTCCCCTTCGCCTTCCCAATTCTTCAAGGTTGTTCTACCCGAGTCTCATGATTTAAATCTCACATATGACATATGCTGATAAGCACCACAGTGCATGCCAGGCAGGACCTCACCTCTAAAGCCAGCTTCATATGTTCAACTATATTCTTGACTTCTGCACTTGGACATCCAACAGAAATAGCAAAATTAACACGTCCAAAACTGAGTTCCTGATTTTTCTCCCCCAAACCAGCTTCTTCTACAATCTGCCCCAAATCAATTATGGAAGTTTATATTTCCAGATGTTCATGTAAAAATTCTGGGATCATTCTAGACTCCTCTTTCTTACTCCAAATCCAGTCTTTCAATAAAGTCTATCTATCCCATCACAACACATCCAGAATCCAAATACTTCTTACCAGCTACAATGCTACCATCCTGGTTTAAGACTTAAGGCTTGCCCAGATTATTGCAATAATCTCCTGATTGGCTTCTCTGCTTTTGCTCTCACTCTACCATCTATTCATAACACAGAAGACCTACGGATTCTGTTAAAAAGCAGTATCTTGCAACCACTTCTTGTTACACTCAGAATGAAACCTGAAGATCATGCTTTGATATACCAACCTTTACTTGATTGGGCTCCTCTTTATTTAGTAGATCTCATTTTACGACCAGCTCCCAGCAGTCCTTTTAGTTCTAGTTCATGGCCTCCTTGTTTTTCCTTAAATGAAACATGCCAGGCAAGGTCCTGCCTTTGGCCTTTGCACCTGATAGTCCTTCTGACCTGTAATGTTCTTCCCCCAACCTATCCCTGTGTTTCTGTCTCACTTGCTTCAGTCATTACTCAAATGTTATTTCATGCACCACATACACACACACACACACACACACACACACACACACACGCACTACTCTGATTCCTTTTTTTAGGGCTTGACTTATTTCTTAGCACTTTATCTTATTTAATATATATATATATATATATAGTTTATTTATATTTTTATTGTCTGTCTTGCATGCTAAAATATAAACTCCTGGAAGGATTTTGTCTGTTGTCTTCACCACTTTGTCTCCAGTAATTGTAATAATACCAAGCACATAGTGTTCAATTAAAAAGTATGTGTAGTCGTGACAGTAAATCTGCAAGAACATGCACAAACATTGAGAGAAATAAATACATATTGCCTATGGAGGGTGAGTTAACTAGAGTGGAAAATGGTGAAAATGACCCAGGGTTGGGGTTGGGGAGGATAGATGCAGTGGAAAATGAGTATAAAGAGGGTGACTATGTTAAGGCTGCTGGCACAAAGGGGTTGGTGTTAGTACCAATGCCCTGCTGGGGGAGAGAAAAGGGTGTGATGCCACGTAGGGCTGATCGACTCGGATGAAAGGAAAAGGACAAGGAAAAATGACTCTGGGAAGCCAGCCAATGGGTGCACTAAAGTGAATGAAAGAACTGGAACAAAAAGAGTTTTTGTTCAGATATTAGATATGCCTTTTGCAATCAATTTATGTGATTTAGGGGGTAAAATAGTCAAGAAATGATGCCCATTTGTGTGCTCTAACATCAAAAAAATACCACTGAAATGGCCTGTCAACATTTCTTTGATCAAGGACTGGCACCACGGCCCAGAAACACAACAGCCAAGTGACCAAGAGAAGACAGTAATCTTCCAGCAGTTATTCAACTTTTCAGTTCTACTGTGTTCCTGGGTCATACTAGGGAAGCTCAGTGTTTTTCAAGTGGTTACGTGACTGGAAAATTGTCAGTTAACCCTACCGAGCCTTCCTAATGCTGAAGCGATGAGGCTTGCTCCACTGCAGTCACACCGGAAGGTTTTAGTTAAATTTATAAGGGAGTCCAGAGCTTTGTGCAGTGGCAGTATTATAGCCAATGAGGTTTTATCCAAGGCGTGATTATTGCTCATAAAAATTTTCAGAAGACAAAAATGGGGTGAGGGTCCTGGGCGCAGTGCCTCACACCTGTAATCCTAATGCTTTGAGAGGCCAAGGCAGGAGGATCACTTGCATCCAGGAGTTTGAGACCAGCCTGGACAACATAATGAGACCCCATGTCTACACAAAATTTAAAAATTAGCCAGGTGTGGTAGTGCAGGCCTGTATACCAGGTACTTGGGAGGCTGAGGTGGGAGGATCACTTGAGCCCAGGAGGTCGAGGCTGCAGTAAGCCATGATCACGCCACTGTACTCAGCCTGAGCAACAGAGAGAGACCTTGTCTCAAAAAACAAACAACAAAAAGTGGGGTACATGAAAGATCTAGCAACTGGCGTCATACTTAGTAAAAGTACCAAAACAATACGTAAAAAGATTATAGGTAATTTTTTTATACTGTCATTTGTAAGTGGTGCATTTACTATTCATAGTGATGAAATACAGAAAAAGGAATGTGAGGTATTTTTATACTTTGGGACATATTTCTCCTATTTTTCTTTGCTTCCTATGAGAAAAAAAGTTTTGAAGATTTTATTATGCACTACTTTTCAAGAATTTGGCACTGCCCAATCAAGAACCAAGAGATTTTAAAGGTAGAACAAACCTAGCGTAGTGTCAAGGTACAGAGTGGTGGCAGGAGGTCATGGGAATGAAGCAACAAAGACTTTCAAGACCAAGTGGCTAGATAGTTTGTCATCAGATGTTGACAATGACAGTGGGAGCAGAATGAAAAGTCTGTGGTCCACTGACCAAAGTCCATTATAACGATCAAGAAGGGCCAGGAGTGGTGACTCACACCTGTAATCCCAGCACTTCAGGAAGCTGAGGTGGGTGGATCACATAAGCCTAGTTTGAGACCAGCCTGGGCAACATAGTGAAACCCCATCTCTACTAAAACTGCAAAAATTAGCAGGGTATGGTGGTGCAACTACTACTTGAAAGGCTCAGGTATGGGAGGATCACCGAAGGCCAGGGAGGAGCTACAGTGAGCTGAGATTACACCACTGCACTCCAGCCTGAGAGACAGTGAGACCCTGCCAAAAAAAAAAAAAGGGAGAAGAAAGGTAAGAGAAAAACACTGGAATGATAATGAATCTCAAATGAGCAGGGTGAAAAAGTAAAGTCTGGTAAGTACAGTGGGCAATGCCAACCACAGATGTGGGCTTCCAATGAGTGGAGTGGAGAGAGGGAGATGCCTGGAAGCAGAATGCTGCATGGAGGACAGTGGAGGCTTGGGATGGGAGATAAACTGAACCAAGAGAAGAAATAAGGGAATGTTCTGAGAAAAGGCTGAGGGGTATACCGAGGGGTATACCTTGGTTTTCCGGTTTCCTGAGTCCAAGCCCCAGTCCTAATCCAAGTGACATGATCACCAACAAAGCAAGAAGAACCTATTGCAGAAAAGAAAAAGTGACTTTTATAATTTTTTTAAAAAATTGCAAAAATACAATAACCACCCTTTCCCAATACTTTCTCTAAGTACCTGCAGCGTACCAGTTATGCCAGATACCAGATACCACAATGATCTGGTATCTGGCATAACTAGAGGTATAGTATTTTATTTAATACTTAAAAATAAGAAAAAGCATTTTGGAAGAATTTAAAGATATCATTTATATACAGAAATACATATATTACAGATTTTTAAATTCAAACACATGTACCATTCAAATGCAATGGACTTTACTGCAAAATGAGTTAAAGTTAAGAATTAAAACTATCAAACCATTTTTCTGGACCATTTTTTTCTTCTCTTTACTTTTCGTTTTTTTTTTTTTTGAGATGGAGTTTTGCTCTCGTTGCCCAGGCTGGAGCGCAATGGTGTGATCTTGGCTTACCACAACCTCTGCCTCCCGGGTTCAAGCGATTCTCCTGCCTCACCTACCGAGTTAGCTGGTATTAAAGGCATGTGCCACCATGCCCAGCTAATTTTGTGTTTTTAGTAGAGTGAGGTTTCTCCATGTTGGTCAGGCTGGTCTCAAACTCCTGACCTCAGGTGATCCACCCGCCTCAGCCTCCCAAAGTGTTGAGATTATGGGCGTGAGCCACTGTGCCTGACCCATTTTTTTCTTTTAAAACCAGGCACCCATTTGCAGATCATTTATTGAAAAGCACTCCAGCACTATGAAATCCTTAACTGCCTCATTCTAAGGGAGCAGGGCTTTTTTTTTCCACTCTATCACAGGATGATGATAATATTTAACATTTATAAAAATATAGTGTCCAAATTGTTGCAGATCATTTTATTGAAAAGCATTCCAGAACTATGAAATCCTTAACTGCCTCATTTCAAGGGAGCAGGGCTGTTTTTTTTCCACTCTATCACAGGATGATGATAATATTTAACATATATAAAAATATGGCATCCAAGCAGTTAACTGGCAAATGATCTGCTTTGGTCTTCCACTCATACAAACCACTTAGGGTAATTTGGAAACTGCCTGACCAAAGATTGTTTGTGTCATTCATTATCACTCTGCTGACAAAGCCCTTTGGTGTAACAGACTTTATGCTATGATTAGATTAAACTATGATATGATTAAAGAGAATTCTTCTATCTGCCCTCTTCCCTCGTCCATGAAGTTCAATGATAAGCATGCTGGATGACGGGGCTTGAATACTGTATGTTGTCATAAAGAATGGCAAAAAGACACACAAATTACTTAGGAAAGTATTTTACAATAGCCTTGGTTATAGTTTAAGACACAAAAAATAACTTTCACAAAAAAATCAGATTTTGCTCAGATAATTAAAAACTACATAACGTATTTTTTTGAGGGCTGCTTTCATTCTGAAAGTCAACTGGAACATTAACACATCTAATGTTTACAATGGAAGTGAATTCAATGATTGGGAAGCTATGTTAAAATACTAAGAAAACAATTCTCATATGAAGTCTCAAAGTTAGCTCAAGGGTCAGTGACCTCTGAGCATGTATTCATTCAGTGGAGAGAATGGAGAGGAGGAAATGAACATTCGTTTACTAAATAACACTATTAGCAGTTCATCCATTATCCTGCTGCTCAGAATACACAGGTGAGTGAGACTAGAGTTACTATAAAGCAGAAAAACAACTCCTTCTGGTAAACCTCACACATCATAGACTTACAAATGAACATATTTTGGTTTATACCTTATCTTTGGTACTTTTGCTGATCAAACTTGCTAGAAAAATCCACAACATTTAACCGTTCTTAAGATGCTTTAAAACTTTGCAATGTTTAATCTTAGAATCTGTTTCTTCATGATTTTGTATTTGTTCCACATATTTGTGGCTTGTTTTCCACATTATTCTGTAAGCACCTGGAGAGTAAAAGGCTTATTTATTTATTTATTTATTTATTTATTATTTTTTAGAGTTGGAGGTCTCACTATGTTGACCAGGCTGGTCTGGAACTCCTGGCCTCTTATCTCAGCCTCCTAAAGTGCTGGGATTGTAGGCACTAGCCACTGTGCCCGGCCTAAGAGGTTTATTTTTATGTTTTTATAATCATTTACAATAATCATTTATTATAAATATGCAATTCCAAAAAACTTCTTGATATTGAGGTACACATGTATCTTAAACTGTTATACTGTTCACAAAGCGAGGAGAATACTCTGGACATCAAAAACCACTGAGAACCCAACATTTGGCTTTAGCTGGGCTAAACAAAGAGTGCTAGAAACAGCAGATACCTTTAAAATTTTTAAATGAAACTTTAGTAGAAATTTGAAGACATCAGGGTACTTTTGAAACAAGGATTTAAAAATATTAAACTTCATTATATATACTTAAAAACCACTAGAAAGATACAAAGAAGGGAAATTAATCTTCCACAAATTTTGCTGTGGAAGATTTTGTAATTTCTTGAATTGATAAGCTAAGATAAATATAATAAATAGACCTATGAACCCAACACTTTGGGAGGCTGAGGTGGGAGAATCACTTGAGGCCAAGAGTTCGAGACCAGCCTTGGCAACATACTGAGACCCCATCTCTACAAAAGATTTAAAAATTCACTAGGCATAGTGGCACATGCTTGAAGTCCCAGCTACTCAGGAGGCTGAGATGGGAAGATCACTTGAGCCCGAGTTGGAAGCTGCAGTGAGTCACGATCATGCCACTGTCTTCCAGCCTGGGTAACACAGCGAGAACATGTGTCAAAAATATATATATTAGCAGAAGAACCGTAAAGTGCACTCTGAAATTCCCAGAAGGATAAAGAATAAATGGAATATATTGAGGATTTACTTTGTCACTGGGCTTAATACTTACACACATTGTTTTTCATTGTTTTATTTACTTCTTGAAACAATTCTAGAGAGACAGAGAATAGTGGTGATGTTAAAGTATGGGATATAGGGAAAAGCTGCGGCTGGATAGGTGTGAAAAAATAATGCAATTGGTTTTGGTTTAAGGTAGTGAGTTAGGAGGAGTCAGGAAGCGGGCATTTGAAACAGGCTAGTGCGCTGGTGCACACGCATAGTCCTCAGTAACTCAAGAGGCTGAGTGGAAGGATCGCTTGAGCCCAGGGTTCAGGACCAGCCTGGGCAACACAGCGAGACCTCACTCTCTAAAAATATACATATTAACAAAATAATAAGGTAAAGAAATTGTGTGACAGAGACTGGGCAAAAAGTCAGAGCTAGTGGATTACTTAGAATTCTTGGCTGGGGATATGACTCTTAAAACTACTAGAAGCCAGGCGTGGTGGTTCATACTTGTAGTCCCAGCACTTTGGGAGGTCGAGGCAAGTGGATCACTTGATTCAGGAGTTTGAGACCAGCCTGGGAAACATGGCAAAACCCAGTCTCAAAAAAAAAAAAAAAAAAAAAAATAGAAAGAAAAGAGAGAGAAATAAAAAACACACAAAAACTTAGCTGAGCCTTGTGGCGTGTGCCTGTGGTCCCAGCTACTCGGGAGGCTGAGGCAGGAGGGTCACTTGAGCCTGGGAAACAGAGGTTGCAGTGAGGTGAGATCCTAACAGAGGGAAACCCTGTCTCAAAAATAAAATTAAAATTAAAAAGACTGTTAGAGAACATGAGGATTTTTTTTCTTTGTCCATTTTTTAAATTATACTTTAAGTTCTGGGATACATGTGCAGAACGTACAGGTTTGTTACATAGGTATGCATGTGCCATGGTGGTTTGCTGTACCCATCAACCCATCATCTACATTAGGTATTTCTCCTAATGCTATCCCCTCCCCCAACCCCCACCCCCTGATAGGCCCCGGGGTGTGATGTTCCCCTCCCTGTGTTCATGTGTTCTCACTGAGAACGTAAGATTTCTTAAGAGATCTTAAATAGGGTTTGGTGAAGCTTGTGTTGTAATTTTTACGAGAATAAAAATAAATTGCTGGCTAAGAATGCAGATAAGGAAAAACGTCAAAAAAATGAAAATGTCAATGTCATGGTGGAAGCAAGGGGAGAGAATAATTCAGAATGAGAAAGTACCAGGCAGGCATTATTGTTATGCACACTCAAGTGGGCACAGAACGAGGAGGACCGACTTTTGAGTGGGGGGCTTAGTACAGTAGAAACAAAGCCAGAAAGCAAAGGAATGATTGGGGGCTGAGAAAAAGGAAGCAATGTAGTGAGCCCCTCTTTCTCCAAAAGTTTGATGGTGAAGGGAAAAGAAGGAGTAATAGAATCAGGGAAGTAGGTAAGCATATTTCTGGAGTAAAAAGAAAAAGAAAAAAATTAAAAATAAAGAAAAAAGAAAAGAAAATCAAGGAAAGATTTTTTGGGGGAGTGAGGGGTGGTGGCGGGAGATCTTACCACATAAAAGGACAAAAAAGAGAAAATAGGCGAAAGAGACTATCTCTAGGAGTGTAGAAAAATAGGCTAAAATTGTTGGTCCAGCAAATAATAGGATACAATTATTTTAATTTCTCACTTCCTTGTCTTAAAATACTCATGCAATAAAAAAAGTGATTGAGAGGTAGTTGTAATCATGCAAAAAAATCGGTGCTACTAAATGTTCTGTCATGGATTCCAACTTTTGAGATTAATGAAATGTTAACTCTTTACCATAATTTCTTACTTGTAAAATATGATTTTCAGATATTAACTTGCATTAGAGTTTTCATAAGAGATAATACTAAATACGGTTACTTAAAAGTTTGCATTTTAATAGCAATACAAATCTAAACGGGAAATCACACACTGTCAACATTTGTCACAAAGCTAGAAAGACTCAAAAAAGAAATTGTACTTACAATACAAGCTATTTTATATTTCTTAAGAGTGTTCTTCTCGACAGGTTGTTCTGCTGCTAAAGTCAGCATAGATTCCATTGTCCTGGTAGCTTTCTTAGACCTGTTTTATCAGAATACAGTCGTGCTCCTTCCTTCCTCTAGTCTGGCAAAGAGAAACTGTATGAGTTACATAGCTGTGCCTGACTTTTAAATGTTTAGGAAGATCACAGCTCTTCAGTGATTGGGCAATCTGGGAGAGAGGAAAAATGTTGTAATAACAATAGTGTGAAAAGATTAAAGTTCATTTCTAGTATATTGCAGACAGCTGTTCCTTTTTTCCTTATAACTTTCACTAAATACTAATCAAGACATATAACAAGAATAATACAATCAACAAATTTTAATACAATCTGATCATGTGTTTTCTTTAAAAATAACCCCAAACACAAAGCCTTATCCCAGAAATTTCAGACTTTCTGTTTTTCTACAAAATTCTTAGCAGCTGAAAATCAACCTAGCAAAACAGGTGCTTTGAATACAGTAGAAATTCTGAAACTCTATTGAACCAATATAAAGTACTTAGTTCTGTGATGATTATGTCTTGAATTTTGCAGTGTTTACAATTTCACAAGTTTTTATACACATTAGCTCAAGTCCAACTTAACAATATCCCTTATAAACATTTTATGCTTGTTTTTAGGTGAGCAAATTAAGGCTCTGGTTATTTAAATTATTATATATGACTTATTGCTCAAAGTTACTTATTTACTACATGCCAGAACTAGAACTGATACCCAAGACTTCTAACTCCCCAAATCCAAACAATTTTCACTAATCAATTTAAATTCACTATTTTCTTATTTATCTAGACTAGGGCATCCTAGCATGTGTGCTCCAAGCTGAAAAGGCACTAGAGTTTTGTGATTAAAGAAGCTAAATTAATAATAGTGTTGGCCAAGAGAGTTTTAGCAAATAGTGAATGTTAAGCTCTTCTAGTTTCAGTGACCCTAAGCCAGTGATTCTCAAAGTGTGGTTCCATGGAACATGAGTTCTATGATAACCCTCTTGGTTAAATAAAGCTTGGGTACCCTTCTTTAATGAAAAGATTATCGAAATCCTGTAGACTGCAGTATACTCTTTGGAAAACACTACTCTAACTAAACTTTTCCAACCCTAAAAGCAGTAAGAAAAAAATATGAAAAGAATATATTGTAATATAAATACAATGACTGAGTCACTACTCTAACTAAACATGTCTAAATCTCGGTATTTAGCCATGATTTCTGAAAAATCATGTCTAAATGCTCTTTAAGTGATTAAAGTCCACTCAAAATCTGGGCTCAGTGCGGTGGCTAATGCCTACAATCCCAGCACTTTGAGAGGCCAAGGGGAAAGGATTGCTTGAGTCCAGGAGTTTGAGACCAGCCTGGGCAACATAGGAAGATCCTGTCTCTACAACATTAAGAAAAATTAGCCAGGCATGGTGGCACATTCCTATAGTCCCAGCTACTGGAGAGACTGAGGCGTGAGGATCCCTTGAGGCCAGAGTTTGAGGCTGCAGTGAGCCATGACAGATATACAAACAAGTAGAGACAGATTTCAGACAAATGCAAGAGCAGGTACACTCAGGCAGAAGAGACTCAAAACCCACTCAAAACCTCATCTTAACCAAATGCAAAGTGAGTACACAGGCGAGTCCTATTGCTTCCCTGGAAGTACCAGGCAAACGGCTTAACAAGCCCAGATAGGAAAACAATAGGCTCCCGGCATACAATCTGGTTTCACCCTTTGAGCACATCCACCCTAATCTCTGTTATTTCCGGGGAGGGAGAAGGACATGTGGTTTTTCACATGGGATAGGCCTCAGGAAAATCCCCCAGAAAAATCTCACCTGGCAGCTGCTGGGAATCTCCAGAAGACTATCTTGTCAGAAGCCAGTGGCTGATGAACTCAGCACCGTCCCAGTGGCTCCTGGCGGGCTCACGAAATTTGTTCCTGGATCAAACCAAGGGTGGGGTTGTTTATTTTCGCAGTCCAATAATGAGATGCAGATGAACTGAGAAAGAAGAGAGTTTATTTCTGCAACTGGTCACAGGGCCGTAAAAGTATCACCAGGCCAACTCAAAATTTAAAAGTTTTGTATACCTTCCAAGCTCTATGTCTACATGTAAGTGTGCATTCATCTAAAGGCATAAGTGATTAATTTCTTCTAATCTATAACTAAGGTCTGAGTCTTGGAGACCTTCCTCTGGAGCCTCAAGAAATTTACTTAATCCACATGGGTCCAGGTGCCAGAGGTGATCACCCTTATCTTGTCTCCTGCTAAGTTATAGAGGTCTGGGGAGTTCCTTTAGGCCCTCAATAAAACTTGTTTAATCCTAAATGGGTTCTGGTATGAGGAGTGTGAGTATTCCTTCATTATCTTGTCATGCTTCAAGGCCCAGGAAGGCCTGGGCAAGTATCTTGGTAGGCCTTTGTTACTTGTTCCAGCCTTTGTGTAAGGGCACTGGCTCTCTCAGCCTTTAATATTTAACCTAACTATTCAGTCAGTGCTGAAACAGTTGTTGTGGAGGCCTGGCTGTTCAGCTTTTGTGAGCCCTGGCCTACCACATGATCACGCCACTGCACTCCAGCCTGAGAGACAGAGCAAGGCCCTGTATCAAAAAATAAAAAATAGCCAGGTGTGGTGGCTCACACCTGTAATCCCAACACATTGGGTGGCTGAGACGGGAGGATTGCTTGAGTCCAAGAGTTCGAGACCAGCCTGGGCAACAAGGCAAAACCCCATCTCTACTAAAAATTCAAAAAATTGGCCAGGTATGGTGGTACATGCCTGTACTCCCAGCTACCCGGGAGGCTGAAGTGGGTGGATCACTTAAGGCCAGAAGGTCGAGATCATGCCCCTGCACTCCAGCCTGGGCAACAAGAGTGAGACCCTGTCTCAAAAATACTTTAAAAAATGAAAAAATAAAAATAAATAAATAATAAATCTGCAGCATGAGAGTCACGTTTCCTTTTCTGGCTTTGTGGGTTTTTCCCTTGGTTCAGTGTACCCCTCACTTCACCAATTCCACCTATACCCGTAACCAGCAGAAAATCAGAATTGATTGTTGATACAGAGGAATTCATTTTAGAACTAGAAGATCCCATAAAGACAACCAAATCCAGGTTCTTGCAGATTTCTTTCCAGGAACCACATGGACTATCATGTGTTTAAAAATCAGAATAAAAAAATATTTGAATAATTTAGGCACCTGATTCTCCACACTGGATGAACTTAGAAGTACTCAGAGAAGTTTGGGTTTTTTTTTCTTTCTAATTTTTTATTTTTCTAATTCTGAAGGCCAGGCTCCACTTCAGTTTAATAATCTTCTATAGTTTTGGCTAGGGCATCAGTATTTTTCAAATATCCTGGCAGGGCATGGTGGCTCAAACCTGTAATCCCAGTACTTTGGAAGGCCAAGACAGGTGAATCACCTGGGGTCAGGAGTTTGAGACTAGCCTAGCCAACATGGTGAAACCTCATCTCTACTAAAAATACAAAAATTAGCCAGGCATGGTGGCAGGTACCTCTAATCCCAGGTACCTGGGTGGCTGAGGCATGAGAATCAGTTGAACCTGGGAGGCAGAAGTTGTGGTGACCTGAGATCATGCCACTGCACTCCAGCATGAGCAACAGAGTGAGACTCTGTTTCTAAATAAATAAATAAATAAAAATAAAAATAAAAATAAAAATATCCCTCCTAGTGATTTGATATGTAGCCCAGGCAGTCTAAACACTTTACATTCAAATTCTTTTCTGCAAACATTTGGTCATTATTCTAATCAGACTTTCAAATTTTACAGATAAGGTCAGAGGACCATCAAAGGTACCTGGTCACTTATGAGAGTCTTTCAGTTAGTGGTATCTCAGAAGTGAAATACCACCAGGTTCCTACTTCAGAGTGTTTTTCTGTTGAATCATACTGATTTTTTAAAAACAAAGACCAAACCTAGGTCATAATTTGTCTCAAATTTAGGGTATTCCTAGGAGCTATGGTTTTTATTTAATCATTTGATATGTGCCTTCCATTTCTATGGGTTTCTGGGTTCTGATTGCTTACTTGCACTCATGGCAGTGCACCTGCTCTGCCTTACCTCCAGATCCTGGGAATTCTACTTTTCCTTCCTGCTGAGATGATTAGTTGTGTGTGTCAACTTGGCTAGTCCTTAGTATCCAGTTATTTAATGAAACACTAATCGAGGGTGATGTTGTGATGATGTTTTTAGATGTGGTAACAACTACAATGAACTGGCTTTAAAAAAAGGAAATTGTCTTCAATAATGAGTGTGCCTTATCCAATCAGTTGAAATCCTTACAAGCAAAAACGGGCTTATCAGAGAAAAAATTCATTCCCAAAATTGTAGCACTAGCCTCGGTTGCCAGCCTCCCAGCCTGCCCTGTCCTACAGATTTTGGACATTCCCCCCAACCACAATCAGGTGAGCCTGGGCTTCAGAATTAGAAAAATTAAAAATTAGTGCAGTATACCCCCTGACTTCACCAATTCCACCTATAGGCCTAACCAGTGAAAGCATCACCATTAGTTGTTGACCCTAACCTGGTTCTTTCGATCTAGGCTAAAGTCCAGTGTGCTATCCATTGCACCACAGAGCCTGCTCTTAACCTGGTTCTGACATTCCAATTGCCCTTTCAGATGCTCTTCCTAGTAGTATCCTCCAAGATGTAACTTGATTCTATACGAGTTTTGTATACCAAGTGTATTAGTCCATTTTCACAGAGCTATAAAGAACTACGGGAGACTGGGTAATTTACAAAGAAAAGGGCTTTAATTGACTCACAGTTCCATATGGCTGGGGAGGCCTCAGGAAACTGACAATCATGGCAGAAGGCAAAGGGGAAGTAAGAACCTTCTTCACATGGTGGCAGGAGAGAGAAGAGAATGTGTGCATAGGAGGTACTGTCAAACACTTATAAAACCATCATATTCCATGAGAATTCACTATCATGAGAACAGCATGGTGGACACCACCCCCAGAATCCAATCACTTCCCTCCCTCAACATGTGGGAATTACAATTCGAGATGAGATTTGGGTGGGGACAGAAAGCCTAACCATATCACCAAGGTACTACTGACTCTCACTCTGTATCTTTACTAAGTGATTCCTTATGTCTCACACTGCCAGAATTTCTCTTCTCTCTTCCTTCATCCTCATCCCTCATCCCCTTTCTTTTTTTAATTTAAAAAAATTGTGGGTACATAGTAAGTGTATTCCCATCCCCTTTCAACCCTGAAAAATACACAAAAAAATCCTGGATGGGGAAGTCAGGAGGCCTCTGATAAAGGCTTACCTTGTAAGTGTCTGTCTCTGTCACGGGTTAATTGATTCTGTACATTGAATTCTTCATTTTTAAGAATTATTAGAAATTATTAGATTATCTCTAAGTCACCAAATTTTGGATATTGTAATAGAGACACATCCTAGTCCTTCAGGTCCTGAGATGAATAAACCTCAAAGAATCTACCTATGTAAAATATAAGTAGGTATAGTGAAGATGGTTGGCATTGCCAAGTCCCTAGCCATATTTTCAGCTATAACAATTCCTCTAAATGAACTCTAAACCTCAACCTCTTTGGAGTCTTTCAACTTCTAGAAACTTATTCCTGGCTGGATGCAGTGGCTCACACCTGTAATCCCAACACTTTGGAAGGCTGAGGCATGAGGATTGCTTAAGGCCAGTTTGAGACCCACCAGGGCAACATAGTGAGACTCTGTCTCTATAAAAAATGAAAAATAAAAAATTATTCAGGATTTGTGGTGCATGCCTGTAGTCCTAGCTGTCACTATTCACTAGAGGTGACTGACAAAATATTAAAGGTATTAACTTTTTGGAAAAGTTATAGATTAATCTCAAACCTTTTGGAAGGCCGGAAGATTTTACTGGGGGAAGCCAAAGGCAGGTGGCGGGCTGGACTATTAAGTTAGGGAGAAAATAGGGACAAGGCTTTTCCCGGTTTAAGTCTGTTTACCCTACATCCCTGTCTCCACTGTTTACTCATGTTAACTTTGTGCTGGATGGCTCTCTCAGGGGGAGATCAAAGGGGAATTAGCTGTGAATCGTGTTTACTCTGGGCCCAGAACCTAAAGCTTTTATCATTCCTATAACTACTCTTTTAACCATGTCAATTATCCACAAGTGCGTTAACTTAGAACCTCTGTTGTAATGTCTTGAGAGAATAAATGTGTAATGGACAGAGGGTCTGGGTCGACTGGTTGCATTTCACCCTTGGAAAGCAGCCGACGGCCATCTCTAGCCCACTTGAAACACTGTAATGGTGTGAGAATGCATTCATTCATCCGTTGTTGAGTCAGGGTCTGCAGGTCAGACTCCGCAGACTGTGTCCCACGTCTCACCTAGCTACTTGGGAGGCTGATGTGGGAGAATGCAGGGAGGATTGCTTGAGCCCAGGAGTTTGGGGCTGTAGTGAGCTATGATGGCACCACTCCATTCCATCATGAGCACCAGAGTAAGACAACCATCTAAACAGAAAGAAACTTATCCCTAACAGTTCATCTGATCAATGGACACAAGCCAAAACCACACCTTCAATGCAGCTTAGACTTTGGAATAGACTGCCTGTGTCACTTACATCTGAACCTACACGTTCTAAGTTTACTGGACCTTGAAAGTGTTGCTATTCTTTTTCAACTTCAGAACAATCTGTACCTTCTTTTATTTTCCTCTTTAACTTCGGAACAACCTGTATCTTCTTGGTTCTGAAAACTTCACTCTGAACATTTTAATGCTTAATGGCCTAGAACACTTGCATTCTGAGAGGCAGCTACCATTTCATCACCCATCAATGAAAACCATAAACACTCCTCATGTTACAGAAGGTCCCAGTGTCCACATAATTCTGGGAGCTTTTCTAAAATCACAGAAAACCCATTTGATGTTGTCTCAGAAAAGCCCCAGGGGCCTGCCAACACCAACTTCCTTAAGTCTCAGGAACCTGCCCTTCCTGGTTCCAGTGCTAGAGCTTGGGTGGTAGGTGGACAACTTAGACTGCGAGAGCCCAGAGGAACAAATCACACTAAGGAGGGTGGTGGAGGTGAGCAGATACTAGGAAGGAGTCCACGAAGGAAGGGAAACCTCAAATAATAACATAATATCAGAGATAGATGGGCAGGCGACTAACTTCAGGGAGGTCCAGTCATGAGGAAAAAGCAGAAAAATCTACAAGGAGATTAGCAAGCACACAAAGCAATCAGAAAGCCAACCAGGTAGACGGTTGGTATAGGAAGGACAGAAGCTAATCCTCAGCAAGTGGAGATCCAACATCGAAGCTGAATTGAGGACTGGCTGCCTTGGTGAGACTGGTGTCAGCGGTGCCAACAGGTCTGAGAGGCAACGGTACACACCAGGAGACAAGGCAAACGCCTCAGCATGGAATAGAGAGCCCAAGTTCTTGGAACTGAAATGTAAGTAAAATGGCGAAGTGACTAGTCCAAACAAGGACTATGGCAAAGCGGAATCAATGATCGCAAATTGATACCAGTGTTTGCCAGTAACTATGTGTATGAAAAGACATTTTCTGACTAAATAAGTAAATATCTCATTACTGCTCAGCACAATGAACATCTATAATCAGTTTGGAGATGAGGAACCTGAAGTGATGAATCCGTTGCGTAGCAATTGTTTTCTATCGTACCATCAGCAACTAAGGTTGTCTCTGGGTCCTGGGAGACTGTTCCTCTTACTTTGCCTCAAGTATAGACATCTTCCCTAGTAGTGTCAGATTTCTAGGAGCCTTTTCTTGTTCATTTTGAAACTCAGAAATAATTTGATTTCCACACTTTTTCCAGGTTTTCATAGGCTCTTCTTATTTTTAGTGTACTCATGAGGGCCTCATTTATGACTCAGATTCTAGCGATGTCTGCAGAAGAGACATTCTAAAACAACCATTCTGCCTGGGCTCTTTGAGGTAGTGCCACATTTGAGGCACAGTGCCACAGTGCCCCACGGTGCCCGTCCATGAATCAGAAGGTACATGCTGTGTACTGTTTACAACTCTGAAACCTGGCATGAACCAAGTTATTTCCCCCAAACCTTTAAATTCCTCTCTGCCACGTCAGCTCCATGGTGGCAGGGACTAGGTCAGTTTGGGCTTGCAGTCTTGTTCTAGTATTTAGTACAGTGGCCAACACCTAGAAGACATTCAATGAACACTTGCTGAATAAATTTTGTAATGGTTTCAGAAATAACATTAGAAGTCTAAGCTACCACATACATAAATGTCCAGTGAACCTAGTTGTTGGAAATTATGATAACTTTCTTAGGTATAACTCTTTAGGTAGTCCAAATCTTTCTCTACATCCAGCATTGCAGAAATAGCTATTACCTCAAAGGAAGTCTTGCCCATAAAATAAGGGCACTTTGGGTTTTTGTTGCTGTTGCTGTTTTGAGACGGAGTCTCGCTCTGTCGCCAGGCTGGAGTGCTATGGCGTGATCTCGGCTCACTGCAACCTCTGCCTCCTAAGTTCAAGCTGGATGTTTTTATTCTACCCAAGGTAATGAATAATGACCAAGTACCACCAAGTACCATACTTTATGCCAGGTGTTAGGAAATGCAGGCATGTTTAGTTTCTGTATCTACTCTAAAGAGCTTTAGTCTAGTGGAAGAAATAGACATTTTAAACCATAATATAGTATAATATGTGCAATATTAGTGGTGCTAATAAAGTCCCAGGTGAAAAGAGGAAGAAATACAAATTTTTCTACAGAAAGGGACTTAGAAAGATACCTATGTGAGTTTGCTCAGACTGCTGTGAGTAGCATAGTATAAACTGGGGTGATTCGAGTCTGAGCAAACTGAAAGCTGAGAATTCAGGCTTCTTGTTCCATTTGGCTGCAAGAAGGTTGGCAGCCAGCCAGAACTTTACCCACTTACTTGTAAGAGATTGGATGTATCTTCCTTGGTGATTCAGACCAGCCTAAGAGGAAAGAGCTGATGATACTAACTTCTGGGATTCTCCAAGAAACAATGGCCCAGACGACACAATAATGATGCTCAAAGTTGACAAGCCCTGCCCAGCTGCTCAGAGTTTCCAGCTGGCTCTTTAGTCCCCCACTCTAAATCATAGCAGGACAAGGATAGACTCCAGACAGCTGAAGAAAGCCTGTAACAAGGGCAATAGAAACCAAAATGAGTAAACAAGAGTTATTTAGAGATAACAAGAAAATATGCAGAGAAAAAAACCTTTAAAAAAAAACTATCATTCGTATTGATAAATATGGAAGACTGAGCACAGTGGTTCACACCTGTAATCCTAATTTGGGAGGCTGAGGTGGGAGGATCACTTGAGCCCGGGAGTTTGAGACACACTGGCAACATAGGGAGACCCTATCTTTATAAAAAAAAAAAAATAAGAAAAAAAAATTAGCCAGGCATAATGGCACATGCCTGTAGTCCCAGCTACTAAGGAAACCGAGACAAGACAATCACTTCGGCTCAGAAGGTCAAGGCTGCAGTGAGCCATGCTCGCACCACTGCACCCCAGCCTAGGCAACAGAGTGAGACCCATTCTCAAAAAGAAAAAAAACAAAGAAAGCAAAACAAAACAAAAAAAATATAAGAAAAAAATGTATAAAACAGGCAAAAAAAAGAAGCTTCAGAAAAAATAAAAATTTTTAGTTATCAGATACATGGTAGCAGAGATTAGGAATGTTATATGAGAGGTTCAGTCTATCAAATAATGGAGTCCTAGAAATACAGAACCAAAAACATGGAGGGGGAAATAACCAATGAAGTAATTCAAGGAAATTTCCTAGAACTGAAGGTCATGAGTAACAAGACTGAGGGGCCCATTGTTTTCCTAGAATAATGGATAGAAAATAAACAGCCATCAGGGCACTTTGTAGCAAGATTTCAGAACACTGGGCAAAGCAGATTCCTGAGTTCTTATAAGAGAAAATAGGTTACATGCATTGTCTCAAGAATAGAAAGGGCTTAGCTTTTCAATATCCGTAATATTAATAAAAGCAATAAGGGTGGATATGGTGGCTCATGCCTATAATCCCAACACTTCAGGAGGTCAAGGGGGAGGATCACTGAAGCCCAGGAGATCAAGACCAGCCTATGCAACATAGTGAGACACTGTCTCTACAAAACAAAATAAATAAATAAATTAGCCAGGCATGTGGCACACATTTGTGGTCCCAGCTACTGGGGGAGAGGGGAAATGAGGGGGCTAAAGTGGGAGGATCGCTTGAGCTTGAGCGGTCAAGGCTGCAGTGAACTGTGATCATGCCACTGCACTCTAGCCTGGGTGACAGAGTGAGACCCTGTCTCAAAAACAAAATGCATCTTTTAATAATTAAATGATTTCAAGGTCATATACTAATAACCCAGCTAAAGGTTATGGGAATTCCCGAATTCCTTTTATAGATAGAGAAGAGGAAGGAAGAAGGTGAGGAGAGAAAGGCAGGAAGAAAGGCAGGAAGGCAGGAAGGCAGGAAGGAAGGAGAAGAAAAGGCAACACAAACATGGGACAAATAACCTCCCTGAGTAAGCTCCCAACCCACAAGATAATCTTATGTATTTATATATTTACATATTTATGTTTTGAGACAGTGTCTCACTCAGTGACCCAGTCTGGGTGCAGCCTTCACCTCCCAGGCTCAATTGATCCGATCCTCTTTACTCAGCCTCCTGAGTAGCTGGGAATACAGCCGTGTGCTACCACACCCGGATTTTTTTTTTTTTTTTTTTTTTTTTTTTTTTTGAGATGGAGTCTCACTCTGTAGCCCAGGCTGGAGTGCGGTAGCGCCATCTCGGCTCACTGCAACCTCCGTCTCCCGGGTCCCAGTTCAAGCAATTCTTCTACCTCAGCCTCCCTAGGGGATTACAGGCACAGGTCACCATGCCCAGCTAATTTTTGTATTTTTTAATAGAGACAGGGTTTCATCATGTTGGCCAGTCTCGAACTCCTAATCTCGTGATCCACCCACCTCAGCCTCCCAAAGTGCTGGAATTACAGGTGTGAGCCACCGCGCCCAGCCAATTTTTTTATTTTTTGAGAAAAATACGGCTATGCGCTACCACACCCGGCTAATTTTTCTATTTTCTCAAAAAATTAGCCGGGTGTAGTAGCGCATAGCTGTAGGGCATAGGGTCTCCCTGTGTTGCTCAGGCTGGTCTCATACTCCTAGGCTCATGGGATCCTCCTGCCTTGCCCTTCCAAAGTGCTGGGATTACACACCTGAGCCACCACGCCCTGCCAAGGCAACTTTTAATGACAGCAAAATCTGTGACCAATGTAATCAGAAAGTAGTTTTAAAATCAAAGGGCAGGGGAGGATGTTTACCATTGTTGGGGTCATGAATTATGCAGAACTAATTCCAGAATTTTGCCCTCAGGCCTAAGGAGATAGTCACTGAGGAAAGGGGCTGAAACACAGGTGTGCGAGCTGCGAGCCTCATGTTTGGGCCTATGGAAAATGAGCAGGGATGTCTCTTTGACTTTTTCCCTCTGAATTTTAATCTAATATAAAGAAAAAAAAATAAGGAAAGGAATGGGAAGATAAGGAGCCTTTAATGATTTCTTTCTTTCTTTTTTTTTTGAGATGGAGTTTTGCTCTTGTTGCCCAGGCTGGAGTGCAGTGGCACGATCTTGGCTCACTACAACCTCCACCTCCCAGGTTCAAGCAATTCTCCTGCCTTAGCCTCCCGAGTAGCTGGGATTACAGGCATGCACCACCATGCCCGGCTAATTTTGTATTTTAAGTAAAGATGGGGTTTCGCCATGTTGGACAGGCTGGTTTTGGACTCCTGACCTCAAGCGATCCACCCGCCTCGGCCTCCCAAAGTGCTGGGATTACAGGCATGAGCCACCATGCCCGGCTGCCTTTAATGATTTCTTATATTTCTCTTGCTAATCCTCCTCCACCTACATTCTGGCCCAAGGATACCCTTCGATTCAAATCTCATTTTCATAGCCACTGCTTCCTGTGAAGCATTGATGGGGGGTAAAGTTTGTATATAAAGTAGTCTGGCACTCCCTTGAGAGACTAATCAATATAAGAGATGTTCAAAAGTATAGGGCAGACTTTACCAGCTTCTCCCTCCCACAAACCAGAAGAGTGTTACATGAAAGAGCTTTTATTTAGAGAGTTAAGAGAATAGATTAGGCTAGCCATGGTAGATCACGCCTGTAATCCCAGCACTTTAGGAGGCCAAGGAGAGTGGATCACTTGAGGTCAGGGGTTCAAGACCCACCAGGCCAACATGGTGAAACCCCATCTCTACTAAAAATACAAAATTTAGCCTGGTGGGTTGGCATGTGCCTGTAATTCCAGCTACTTGGGAGGCTGCGGTGGAAGGATTGCTTGAACCTGGGAGGCAGAGGTTGCAGTGAGCCAAGATTGTGCCACTGCACTTCAGCCTGGGTGATAGAGTGAGACATCAACTTGAAAAAAAAAAAGAGAGAATAGATTAAATATTAAATATTGTCATGTTGCCCCACAATACAAATGGATGTTGGGCCACCACTGGCCTTCCAGTTGTCTTGGACCCAATCCATTGTTTAGAAGAGGGCTTACAATGTCCTCGGTCATGGAAAACCTGTGGGCAACTTTCCAAATACTTTCTGAAGGAACAGATCAAAGTCGGAGGTATGGGGAGCATTCTCTTATTTATTCAGCGAATATTTAGGAGAGTTTATTAT
Organism: Ateles fusciceps; assembly: GCA_036589455.1. Lineage (NCBI taxonomy): Eukaryota > Metazoa > Chordata > Mammalia > Primates > Atelidae > Ateles > Ateles fusciceps. The sequence goes on from JAZHEH010003259.1 coordinate 10,571,545, forward strand.
GTGCCAAAGGAGTGAACAAAGAGACCCAAATTCCTGCCCACATAGATCTTACCTTCTCATGGCAGAAGGAATATAGACAATAAACAAAAAGTGGAAACTATCTTTAACTTGCTAGCCATACAAAAGTAGATGGGAGACCAGAACTGCCTTACTTAGTCTGTCAATCGATGATCTAAGACAACGGAAGCACACAGTTGCCACTTACTGAGATAGGAACAACTTCTGAGAGGAGCAAACTGGGGCAGGCGGCAGAGTAGATTAGCCAGAGTTTGGATAATCCACTTGGGTTGAGTTAGAAGCAGTGAGGATGAAGACCATCACCTCACAGCAATGGGAAGGTCCGTTTCAGTGATGGATTCCTTTCTTAAGAGAAGTATTCATTTTTATTCTTATTTTCATCGTAAACCTGAAAGTTTATTTTACTGCCAGTTTAACGTCTATCTACAAATTTTAGTTTAGTGATTCCACAACCAAAACAAAGATCATGTTTTAAAGGTTACAAGTGCATTTACTTAATATTTCTTTCTCAACACCAAGCTTCATTTGTCATACCTTCTTCAATTCATTTGACTGATTAAGCAAACCATATGCAATATGGAAGTCAGTATATCTTCTGTGTGTGTGCACACATGCATGTAATTTTATAAAAGAAAGGAAGCCATTGTTTAGAAAGAATGTGTTGGATTTTTTTTCAGTTTGTCAATGGGAAAGGTCAAATAAAGCTATTTCTTTTGGTTTTGTTTTGGTTTTAACAGGATTCTGTTCTCACTGAGGCAGTCATATTTCCCTTGGGGAAATATTAGTAGAAGCATTTCTAACTTGAAAAGAACATAATCTCATATTTCCAAATCATAACTAATATATTGATTTATTTATCAAATATATTTATATGCACTAAAAGTTAATATAATCAGAATCCCAAGGGAAGTCTTCTAGATATTTTTTAAATATCAGGTATGAGGAAGACGTAACAACTATTATGGTTCTTTGGATTTGTTTTTACTTAGAATTGTTTTGTGTGTTGTGTGTGTGTGTGTGTGTGTGTGTATAGATATATAATGAGATGATATCTATATGAGATGATATATCTATATTATTCCTTCTTTTGGAACTTTCAGAAACAAAAGCACACAATCTAAACTACTGTCAACATTTTATTTGTATAATCCATTTAATATGCGTAGAGTGGAAGGTATTTTGTGGCAAAGTGAAGGAGGGAAAGTAAGAATAAGTCTCTTGAATTAAAGAAATTTGAATGTGAGTCTGCGGGAAGTGGGAAGCCAAGCGGGGTTTAGAGCAGAGTAACATGATGAAAAATATGCTTTAGGAATATGCTTTTGCTTCTGGAGAATGAAATGAACCAGAGTGGGGGAGAGATGAAGGCAGAGGGGCCAGGTAGGTATAGCTGTCACATTTCTGATGAGAGGTAATAAAACTAGATCAAGGCAATGGAAACGGAAAATAGGAGTGGGTTTGAGAAATGTTGTAAAGCCAGCACTGCTGAGCTCAGAGAATGATTCTAAACCCAAGTAACTAGGAAATGAGTCAAGCCATTAGGAGAGAGAGGAGGGGGGTACCAGGATGAGAGGCTAGTTTTCTAGAAAGATAAGTTTGGATTTTAACCTAATGATACTGAGTTAGTTATGAAACATGTATTGGAAATCTTCAGCATCAAAAGCAAAGAGAATATCTTCTAGGAGAGGAGTGAATTTTAAAAGTTTCTACTTAAAAAGATGTATATTACTTGTCCGGGCACACTGGCTCACTCCTCTAATCCCAGCACTGGGATTCTGAGGCAGGAGGATCCTTTGAAGCCAGGAGTTTGGGACCAGCCAGGTCAAGAGAGCAAGACTCCATCTCTGCAAAATTTTAAAACTTAGCTAAGCATGGTGATGGCTGCCTGTAGTTCCAGCTACTTGGGAGTCTGAAATGAGAGGATTGCTTAGGCCCAGAAGTTTGAGGCTGCGGTGAGCTGAGATCATGTCACTGCACTCCAGCCTGACCAACAGAGTGAGGTTTTCTCTCTCTCTCTCTCATTCTTTTTTCTCTCTCTCTCTATATATATAGATAGATAGATAGATAGATAGATAATATTTTATTTATTTATTTATCTTTTGAGAGACTCACCGCCCAGGCAGGGTCTCCCTGTGCTGCCCAGGTTGGTAGCCAATTCCTGGCCAAAAGCAATCCTCCCACCTCAGCCTCTCAAAAAGTATTACTTTATAATAAATGGTATAACAAGTCAAATATCTCTTCCATTTTTCTTAGGCAACCATTGTTGATACTTTGACATTATATTAGTTTTCCATGACTGCTATAGAAAATTACCACAAACTTAGTGGCTTAGAACAACACAAATGTGTTATTTTACTGTTCCAATGTTTATAAGTCCCATACAGATCTCAATAGGCTAAAAATCAAGGTGTCCACAAGGCTGGATTCCTTTCTAGAGGCTCTAGGGAAAAATCTGTTTTATTGTCTTCGGATTTCTTTTTACTAAGAATTATGTGTGTGTGTGTGTGTGTGTGTGTGTGTGTGTGTGTGTGTATGTATGTGTGTGGTGTGTGTGTGTGTGTGTATTATATATACATACTGTTTATCTGTTTCCAGCTTCTAGAAGTTATCCACACATTCCTTAGCTAATAGCTCCTTCCACCACCTTCAAGGTCAGAAACCTTTGCGTCTCTGGCCACTCTTCCCTAGCCACCTCTCCTTCTAACCGTCCTCAAAAGATAAAAGATGGGTGGCCCAGTTCAGAGAGCATGCATTTGCCCTTCCTCATTCTTTCTGTTCTATTCACAGAAGACTGAGTATCTACTTTTCTTTGCCCACTGATTCAAATGCCAATCTTTTCCTGAAATGCCCTCACAGACTTACCCAGAAATAATGTTTTGCCCACTAGCTGGGCACTCCTTAGCCCAAATAAGTTGACACATGAAATTAACCATCACAGCAAGTTTGACTGAGTCCTGGGTAGTGAACCATTGCTCGGAGATGGCAGAAGGAGTGTGGGAGATGGTACTGGGATGTGGGGCTTCTCTTCACCGAGACCAGGAATGCTGGAAGCCAGTTTTTTGTTTTTTGTTTTTTTTGGCTGGTAGAGTAGGAAGTAAAGTGAACTAACATGAGAACAGGAACTCCAAGGTCAGTGCTGGAGATGAGTACTGTAAATGGAATGGAGATGGCACGAAGACATGGAAGAGTCTGAAGTCCCTGTGTCAAGCTTGCTAAGTGACCTCAGTCTGTGTATGTAGTATTTACACACATATGCACACATAACATAAAAACATATAACCATACACAAAAACACATACAAGTGCGCACACACACATACTAACAAATGGACTCTGCTTTTAGCCTAGGTTCACATCCTGATACTGCTACTTTGGGTGCCAGTCCCTTAATCTCTTGAAACTTCAGTTTTACCATGTGCAAAACAGCTCATTCCTTTGGAAAGGAAAATGTGCTTAAAGGATCCGCTCTAGTACCAAGTGTAGAGTAAGTGACCTCTAAGAGGGGAGCTCTTGGTCACTTAGGACGTTTTGTGGTGATTCCCTTACTCTGTTAGATGACTGGGCCCGTCGACAATTTCCATTACATAGCGGAACTATGATATAAATTAAAAGGTGGGAGAAAATCCTTACTTCAGGGATAAGACCTTTAAAAGAGAGATTTAAGCTTTGTTTAATGCATACAGTTAAAGGGGAACTTATCCTGATAGATATGATGCTGGGAAGAATATTATTGGGAAGTCATTTAAGGTAACCCTACAAAGGAACGTCATCTAACCAGCTCAGCGTTTGTGTATGTGTTGGAGAGTGGGAGTAGGTGCAGGGGAGGTTGTATAGTAATGAGTATTGTGTGACCCTGTAAAAACTTTTACCTTTAGGCCTGGTGCAGTGGCTCACACCTATAATCCCAGTGATTTGGGAGGCTGAGGCAGGAGGATCACTTGAGCCCAGGAGTTTGAGACCAGCCTGGAGAACATAGTGAGACTCAATCTCTAAAAAAATCTTTTTTAAAATCAGCCAGGTGTGGTGGCATGCACCTGTAGTCCTAGCTATTCAGGAGTCTGAGGCAGGAGGATCCCTTGAACCCAGGGGTTCAAGATTACAGTGAGCCATGATGGCACCACTGCACCCCAGGCTTGGCAACAGAGAGAGGCCCTGTCTAAACCAAGCCAAAACAAAACAAAAAGCAGACAAAAGCAGTTTGCCTTTGACTAAAAAGAGACCTGGCCTTTGCCCTTGACTTGGAATGTCACCCTTAATAGAAGTGTTTCTGTTTGATTGGAAGTCTTGTCTATCTTTGTTTTATCCAGATAGCCTAACAATATGATTTGGAATGAGGGGATTTGGTATGGGCATGAATAGGTGTTTTGGCTTGCCTGGGGATCTTGAAAGGCCAACAATGTGATTTGGTCTTGTGTGTGGCTGGGTCGGAGGGACTGGAAGACAGCTCAGCAATATGGACAGTGAATCACACTTACATGCTGGTGCCCCAATAAAATCTCTGGGCACCAAGGCTCAGGTAAGCCTCCCTGACTGGTAATATAATATCTCTCTATATATCTTCACATGAAATATATGTATAATCCTATTGGTTCTGTTTCTCTGGAGAACCCTGCCTAATACAGTTGCCCTCTTTAAAACCACTGAACCTGATCCCTTAGCCAATGTGATTTTTGTGATCTTAACCAATGAAGTTTTCATTTCAGAACCCAGAAACCCATTCATTGAACCCATTTCATTTTTCAATCTCAGTGTTAGTTCATACATTTTTTTATCCATTTATTCATTTATTCCAAACATGTTTATTAACTTCCTACCATAGGTGAGGCATTATACTAGAATTTGGAATAGAAAACATAAAGATACGGATGCCCTTAAGTTACTTACATGCTGATGGCATATGCTGAGTGCTTCCCTACTCTCTACTCACATCCTCCGAAAGCCCTAAGCTACTTTATCTCCATCTTCAGCATCCAGGGTTTCCAGCTTCCCATTAGAGTTCCACTAGGGAGGTAGGTATATCCCCTGATCCTCAAATCCAAACCAGAATTTCTTCTAAACCAAGTGTTATTTTCTTTTTCCTGTCTTTCTCATAGATCAGTTTATTATTTACCAGCCCAAGCAATCAACTCATTTGCTACCAACTTAGACTACTCATGCTGGCTTCCAGGGCCCTGCAGGTCTGAGAGGCGTGTAACCTGGCCTCATTCTCCAGAGTAAGGTTGAGCCTACTTTTTGTCAGGCCAGCAGCTCTAACAATGATCTGAAGATACCAGCTTTTTTCAAGAGACAAACTAGGTGCTCTCACTTTGTTCCAGTCCTGCTAGCCACTTCTACCCTCTTTCTGCCTCTACTTGTTTCCTAAAACTTCTGACTTGGCTTCTAGACCCAATGAGATGGGATAGTTCCCTTGACCTCAACCCCTTCATGGGCAGGAACTGGAGCGGCTCGTTTCACTCAGCCTGTAGTCCGTGGATGGCTAAGCATTTACAGCTCACTGAAGGGTCAGGGTGTCTTGCACCTGCCCTTTTTGATTATTCAGTGTCCAGGAAGCATCAGGTAGTGTATGCAGTGTACGAAGGGTAGTGTATGCAGAAGGTTTTATTAGGTGATAAAAGTGGCTCTTAGCACGATGGGGAATTGGAAAGGGGATGGTGCAGGAAGAAGGTGATCTTTCCCCTGAAGCCAACCCATCTGAAGTTAACCAGGTCTATCTATTGTCTCCGATGCTCAGCTGCATGTATTTCTGATGTTCAGCAGCTTGCGACCGTGACCACTTGCATCAGCTGCTTGTATTGCTCTGCTAGCCAAAATCTTTTCATGGGCACAGGATGGGGGCAGAGCGGGCCAAAAAAGCAATCATTTGGGTGGGAAAACAGGTCAGCTGTTTTCACTTAGATCTGAGGTTCTGGGCTTGAGAGTGGAGTTTAGCTGAAGAGCCAAGCCATTCTGCATCATTCATACGGATACTCTACCTTGAACCAATTTAACAGCACTGGTTTGATTTAGCACACTTTTTTACTTTTACTTCCCTTCTTTCTCACCCTTTGCTCCATTTGCTTTTAGCTGCTCCAGGTAGTTAATTACTCTTTCTGACGAGGCCTTGGTCATGTCTGAGGAATGCTAGGACAATTGATATGCTGCTCATTCAAGCGTCTTCAACCAGTCCTTTTTTTTGGTATGTTCTCTTTTCATTCTAGTGATCATCGCAGTGGTTTGATATTTTCTTCTGAGAAAAGTATAAACCATTTTATAGAAATACCAAGCTAAAGATTTACAGAAATACATAAACTTAGCTGACTGGTCCTTGGTTATGCCATAACAAAATTAACAGAGCCACCTCATTCTTGTCACTAAGAATTGGTTTGGAGAAAACCAGCTTTCAAATTCAAGGATTTGAAGAGACCTGCTGGCTTTCTTTATTAGTCTTATTCTTATTTGCAAATAAGTTTGTTTCAGTTATTTTTTAATTTTCAAATTTTTATTCACAGAGACAGGGTCTCACTGTGTCACCTAGGCTGTTTTCAAACTTCCAGGCTCAAGTGATCTCCTGCCTCTGCCTCCCAAGTATTGGAATTACAGGTGTGAGCCACTGCAACTGGCTGGGTTTGTTTCTTTATTTTATGTTTGTTGTTTTACTTTGACTAATTTTTTAAATGTTGAAATAATTGGAAACCAGCAGAAAAACTGGAGGTATCAATGCAAAGAACAATTTTCTTTCTGAACTATTTTAGAGTTCAGGGAGAAACTCTGGTTTCACATCCTCCTTCCTGCAGTTTGTACATATTCTTTTTAAAAAAATTTTTTTTTTTTTTTTTTTTTTTGAGACAGGGTCTCACTCAGGTCACCAGGCGCCAGGCTGGAGTGCAGTGGCGCGACCTTGGCTCACTGCAACCTCCGCTGCCCGGGTTCAAGCATTCTCCTGCCTCAGCCTCCCGAGTAGCTGGGACTACAGGCGCACGCCACCACGCCCAGCTAATTTTTTTGTATTTTTAGTAGAGACGGGGTTTCACCATGTTGACCAGGACGGTCTCGATCTCTTGACCTCGTGATCCGCCCGCCTCGGCCTCCCAAAGTGCTGGGATTACAGGCGTGAGCCACCGCGCCCGGCCTAAAAAAATATATTTTTTAAAAAATTTTACTACAAATGAGAGAGAGAATTTTTCTCACTATGTTAACCAGGCTGGTCTCGAATGCCTGGCTTCAAGTGATTGTCCCACCTTGGCCTCCCAAAATGCTAGGATTACAGGGGTGAGCCACCGCATCTGGTCAGTTGGTACATATTCTATAAATAAAGGCATTTTCCTACATAACTACAATATTACCATCAAAATCAGGGGATTAACAATGATATATCTACCATCAAATCTTCAGATCCCATTCAGTTGCCACCCCAGATCCCCGCCTCTTTTTTTTTTTTTTTTTTTTTTTGAGATGGGGTCTTACTCTGACTCCCACGCTGGAGTGTGGTGCAGTCTCAGCTCAGCTCACTGCAACCTCTGCCTCCTAGGTTCAAGAGATTTTCATGCCTCAGCTTCCCAAGTAGCTGGGGCTACAGGTGTGCTCCACCATGCCCACTAATTTTTATATTTTTAGTAGAGATGAGGTTTCACTATGTTGGCCAGGCTGGTCTCAAACTCCTGAGCTCAGTTGACCTGCCTTCCTTGGCCACCTGGTTTTTTTTTTCTTTTTTTTTAAAGGATTATGTTCAAAAACATGTTTTGCATTTACTGGCCATGAAACAGTTCCTTCCTTATTCTGGAAGAATTTCTTAGTCAGTACTTGACTTTTTTGACTTACACTTTTGAATGTTACAGACCAGTTGTTTTGTAGAACATCCCTTAGGGTTTTGTTTTATCTTTCCTTGTCATTAGATTCAGGTTATGCAACTGCGGCAGAAAAATGGAAGTTATGCTGTAGTCTTCTCATCACATCCTAACAGGCTGGCACTTAGTTTCAATGTCTCCTATTACTGATGATATTCATTTTGATCACTTGATTAAAATGATAGCTGCTGGGCTTCTTGGTCACAAAGTTACTTTTTGTCCTTTTTAATTAATAAGTATTCTCTGTGGAGTTACATTGAAGCTATGTGACTATATAATTTCTCATCAAAAGTTCAATTTATTCATCTATTTCTTCACAGCTTTGTGGAGCCATGGTTTTCTATTTAATGAGCTGCAATGTATTATTTGTTATTTTGATACTCATATTGTCTCTGATATGGCCAGTGGGAATGCCTTCAAGCTTCTCATCATCCTTTAAGAAATTTTGGCCCAGGCATGGTAGCTTATGCCTGTAATCCTAGCATTTTGGGAGGCTGAGGCAGGCAGATTGCTTGGGCCCAGGAGTTCAAGACCAGCCTGCGCAACAAGGCAAAAACCCATCGCTACAAAAACTACAAAAATTAGTCGGGCATGGTAGCCCACGCCTGTGGTCCCAGTTACTTGGGAGGCTAGGGTGAGCTCGCAGACATTAGCTTGGTGCCCGCTGCCGCTCCAGCGTTAACCGCAGGCTGCAGCCTCTGGGTTCCAAGCTTTTTATTTCCCAGTCTGCAAACAGGTTAGCCTCGAGCAGGAAGCAACTCCCTCTCCAGCCGGGAGGTGGCGGCCTGCGGTCGACGACGCCTTCGTGGAACTTGGGCTCGAGGTTCCGTTTGGGGGCGCTCTCGTCCGGCTTGTGGGCCGCCCTTCTCCAGAGACGGAACCATCTGGCGGCACCGCTGGTTTCTGCGGGGTTTCTAAACAGCGCGCACCGGGCCTTCCCAGTCTTCCGTACAGGTTCCTGCTTTTGGCTGGGCTCCGGAGGGAACGCTCCTGGTAAAGTTCTGCGGGAGGGAAGCGACGCCGCGGAGCTACGGTTTCCTCCGGAGGTCTCCGCCCCTCTGCCTGTTTCTTCCCAGAACTCGGGTCTGACCTGGGCCTTTCCCGGCAGCCGGGAAAGGCCGGGGTGATAGTATACATGGAGACGCAACTACAGAGCATTTTCGAGGAGGTGGTGGTGAGTTCAGCTGCCGGCCATCCAGGACTACGGCTCAGGGACGGGGGAGACGTGGGGGCAGCCGACCACGGAAACTGGCCTGGGCAACCTCCTTTCACGCCTGCCTTTGTATCCCCCTGTTTTGACACCGAGGTTGTATGCGGGGGGTTTAGTGATTCTCAAACTGCTGTCAAGTTCTTTGTATCCTTTGAAATTGATACAATGACAGGCCAGACAGGTATTGGTAGTTTCAGAGCTGATTAAGGTGACTTGTCCTGGGTAACATTGTAAATACTTCGCTAAGGGAGGCCTCCTTTTAACATTGTTTACATTTTTGTTTTCTACAGAAAACGGAAATTATAGAAGAGGCTTTTCCTGGGTGAGTGTATGCGTGGCAGATTTTTGTGTTTTTACGTGGTTGTTATCTGTCAGATTTCACTTAGTTTCGTGTTGGAGGGTTATAAGAGCCACTGTTCTGATTGTGTGTAATTACCTTTTTAAAACGAGTGACAGCTAATGTAATTTTTTTTAGCATGTTTATGGATACCCCTGAAGATGAGAAAACAAAACTAATTAGCTGTTTGGGGGCCTTCAGACAGTTTTGGGGTGGTCTTTCTCAGGTGAGTACTTCATTTTTAGTACATTCAGCTGATGATTTTTGGCCCCCCCCCCCCTTTTTTTTTTTAACATTAACATTGATGTTACTCTTAAGATCTTCCTGAGAAGGGAGAAATAAAATTGTCATCATTTTTTTATTCTGGTTTCTATCTGTTTTAATTTGTATGTTTCAGTGGAAAACTTATGTTAAGAAGTCCTTTATACTGCACAGTGTGAGATGTTAAAAAAAGAAAAAAAGTAGCCTCCCCTATGTTAGTTTATTTAAGACCATTTTCATCCTATTCGGATTTATTTGGTACACTTGGAAACAGATGTGCTAAGCTTTACTTGTAAAAGATACAAATTACAGGTTTTTTTTTTTAACTAAATAAAGGAATTGGCACAGTGTTGATGCAAAGGTGCTGTAATAGGAATACCAAGATTCTATTATAAGGATAGGAAGATATTATAGTAAAAATGAGGAAACAAACTGTAAAAGTAACAAAGAACAGCTACCAGAAAATGTATCCATGAAAAAGACAAAATATGTCATCCTCGAACGCATTACCTTCTCATGGTGCACTATAGGTAGGGAAATGCGAACTGTTTGCATGTCGATCGCTGGTGATAAGATTTGCCACTCAGACATGGGTCATATAATTTCAATACAGTCATGTTTTAACTTTTTGTTTAATTATTTTCTAATAGGGAATATATTCATATGGTTCAGAATGCACAAGTATAAAAGGGTGGATCCAATAATTAGCCTCCTTCCTCTCTCTTATCTGTTCTTTTTTCTGTCTGCAGCCAGTATCCTCAGGTTATGTTTTCTTCTAGAAGTATTTTATGCATATAGAAACATTTTTATAGAATGATCATATATATACACTGTTCATTAATTAGTACTTTGCTTTTTTCTCTTAATAATCTAAAGGTAATTCCCTATTAGTCCAAGAGTTACTTGTTCCTTCCTTTCCTACTTTTTTTTAAAATAGCAGCATATTTCATTGTATGACTGTACCTTCTTCCATTTAACCAATCCTCTACTGACTTTTAAGTTTCTTCTTACTTTTTCTAATTTATCCAATGCTGTGATGAATAATATTATGCATGAGAAATAGGATAAATTCCTAGAAATAGTATTGCTGAATCAAAGACCATATCTGTTTGTAGTTTTTATAGAGATTATTAAATTTTCCATAAGGGTTATACCAGTTTATACTTCCACAGCAGTGTTTGAGAGTATCTTTTGCTTATAACCTCGCAATAGAGTGTTAAGCTTTTTGATCTTTGCCAATCAGAAACATGAGAAATTTTATCTCAGAATAGTTTTATTTTGCATTTCTCTCAGTGATGTTGAACATCTTTGCAACATTTTAAAAAAAATTCATTAAACACTTTATGAATTACAGCGTGGCCCTCTCATGGAGAAACCAGGAAGAAAATAGGTATTTCTTAATCATTGTTATATGTGCCACAATAGAAGTATGTATGAGAACAGTGGCCGTGCAGAGAGGCAGAACATTATAGGCTCTTCTTGGAGATATGCTAGAAGACAAACTTTGATATGGGCACAACATTTGGGCATCATATTTAAAGTTTTGCAAGTCTAGAAATGTGACATGTCATTGTATTCATAGTGGGCTCTTGTTTGGGCTCTTAGGGATTAGATTCACTTAAGGCTGATACGTACTGATCCATAATGAATTTTACCCCCAGTGATAGTAATATTTATATATGCCATAAAGGGCACTGTTTACAATGCCTTGCAACAATCTGTGTTAAGAGTTTTCTATTGACCATTAATATGTTAATTAGTAGTTGATTACTACTTTTGAAGGTCCCATGTAATAAAAATAGTGGCATTTTATCTATATAATTGCAAAATTTTAAGCTGAATGTGACAAATACTAAATCTGATTTTTTTATTTTGCTTTTTAAAAAATTATTTTTGTCCACACATGTTCATAGTGAAATATTTCATTCATAGTATTGGTATACTTCCAGTTGTAGTATCAGCTATTTGTTATAAAAATGTAACTTTAGACCCCAAATAAAATCATTCTCTAATTTTCCAGGAGTCTCATGAACAATGTATCCAGTGGATTGTTAAATTTATTCATGGTCAGCATAGTCCTAAAAGAATTTCTTTCCTTTATGACTGCTTAGCAATGGCAGTTGAGACTGGTCTTCTTCCACCCAGGTATGTTTAATGGGTGTGAGCAATCTGAAGCATTTTCTTTTCTATACGTGATTTAAAATTGGTTCAGGTTGTTGTTGTAAAAAGATAAGAGAATGAAGAAGAAAGTGAGGTTCATCAAGTAATCCTTTATATAATAACTCAGGTTTTAGTTTCTAGGAGTAATTGTCTTTGAATTATATAATGCTTGTAAGCTCAAAACCAGGTGCCTTTCTGCCCGGGGGCTAAGATTAATCACTTTGATTAGTTTGTAACACTTTACTTTTGCTGCACAACCTCAACACCTAATGGTTTAAAATTATTATTCATGGTCTTCATGGTTGACTGGGCTAATGAGGCACTTCCCCTCAAAGTCTTAGCGATGACAATTGATGTAGCTGGCACTGGAGCATGGCAAAAGCTTACCCACTTAAATACCTGGTGGTTGGTTCCTGGCTGTCATCTGGAACCTCAGCTGGGATTATTAGCCAGAACCTACACAGGCCTTTGCCTTGTTGCTTTGACTTTCTCACCTCATGGTAGAGTCTTAACAGCAAGTGTATAAAAGAAGACTAGGCAGAAATTGTCTCACCTTGTCATGGAAGTCATACTGCCATCCTTTTGGCCATAGTCTTAGGCCTACTCAGATCTACGAGGAGAGAACATAGACCTTCCCCCACCTCTCCTTGGGAGAAATGTCAGTGTTACACTTCAGAAGAAAATGTGGAATCAAAAATCTTGCCACCCTCTTGGAAAAATCGAAGGTGATAGATGGTAAACATGTAACTGAAAACTTTAGATAGACTTCTTTCTAGTAAAAACATAGCATAATGAATATTATTTAGTTCTTTGTTTTTGATCTTTTATACAAGTAAAATATGTTAAATGCTACACATATTTATAAGTGTGCTTAAGTAATACACTTTTATGAAAAATAGTTGCTGTGATAAATGTAATACTCAGTCCACAGACTGTGACTGTATTAGTCTGTCTCATGCTGCTAACAAAGACATACCCGAGACTGGGTAATTGGTAAAGGAAAGAGGTTTAGTTGACTCCGTTCAGCATGGCTGGGGAAGCCTCAGAAAACTTATAACAGTCATGGCAGAAGGCACCTCATCACAGGGTGGCCGGAAAGAGAATGAGTCCCCAGTGAAGGGAGAAGCCCCATATAAAACCATTAGATCTTGTGAGAACTAACTCACTATCATGAGAACAGGATGGGGGGAGACTGTCCCCGATAATTTAATTATCTCCACCTGGTTTTTCTCATGACACATGGGGATTATGGGAACTACAATTCAAGATGAGATTTGTGTGAGGACACAGCCAAACCATATCAGTGGCTATTAGAGAACTTGGAAAATTCTGTCTGGTAACTGGAACGGCTGTTTTTTTTTTTATAGGCTAGTTTGTGAATCCCTGATAAACTCGGACACTCTTGAATGGGAAAGAACACAGCTTTGGGCCTTAACATTTAAGCTGGTTCGGAAAATAATTGGGGGAGTGGATTACAAGGTATATTTTTCTCATTATAAAAAGTGATTGCTTTCAGATGTGATTGATTTTTCGGCGTGCATATCTTACTTTCAGGTGAGAGAAATGATGTGGAAGCATTTACAAAATCTGTCTATTGTGGTATATTTCCTGAAGAGATTTAAAATTACTCAGTGTTCCCATGGCTCCTCTACTCCCCCTCTCAACATTCTTATAAATACAGGTGGCTGATATATTTTTATGGAGACTAGGGAAGTCACAGAGCAGATCTGTATTCCTTCATGCTACAGGTATTGTGATGTTAGCATCTCTTCAAATGAAAGAGCACAGAGCAGGGGTGTATGGAACTGAGAAGGGATGGAGCCATCGCTGGTGAAGGAAGCAAGACCTGCTTCACCTCTAACTTGACCTCCCTCGGACGTGGGTCTTTCCTCAGCTAAAATCTTCAGCACTTTGGATTCTTGACCAAAACAACATACATTTTCTAATTTTGTCTCATAAATGGCTTAGGGACTCCATAGCTGCAAAAGCATTCTGCATTTTCAGGAGACTTTTATTATTGTCCATTTTCCAAGAATTACCCAGTACCTGACCCTGTGCTTTACTTCTGCGTTTTCTCTAATCTGAAATGACTTAACATATAATGACCTGACAGATAATTAGTAGTTTAAATCATGATTTATCACACAGTTAACTCTAAGAAGCTTTTGCTGATTATTTCCTCTACTCAGACTTAAGCAATTTTTGCCTTCTTATTCAAATGGTACTTTATAATTGTTCTTTTATGTATATGTTTTGTCTTTCATAAGCTTGGTTACATAGTTCATAGTCAATAAATGCATGTTGAATGGAATTTCTTCTATCAGATTAATGTAGCTGGTATTAGATATTGGAGATGATTAACAGAATAGCCTTGGATATCCTTGAGAGATTAAGGTATGTATGGATGAGAAGGGAGAATAGGCCAGTCACAGTAGCTCACACCTGTAATCCTAGCACAAAAGAGAGTGAGCAGAAAGTCATCTACCAAAAAGTTTAATATTGTTACTCAAGTTTTCAGAGTGATTTCAAGTCCTGTTCCAATAGATTTCTGACTGTATGTATAAATTAAGGTTTTTGACCCTTAAAACAATGGAAACCCTTCTAATGTTATGAGGGCCAAAAAGCTTGACCAACTGTATAATGACTTTCTTTGTTCATTGTATTGTAAGACAATCTTTTGAATTCTGTTTGGAACATGACTCTTCTCTTGGGTTAATGTTAGGGACTTAGATAGTAACTCTGATTCAGAAAATTTAAGGACGTGACTTTGAAGGAATATATAACCCTGAAACCTTTGGATGTTTTAGCTAACACAGTAGACACTACTTAATTTTAACCCATGTCTTTTTTCTTATATCAGGGTGTTCGAGATCTCTTAAAAGTGATTTTGGAGAAAATTTTGACAATTCCTAATACAGTTAGCTCTGCTGTTGTACAGCAGCTTCTGGCAGCACGAGAGGTAATGTAGACATGTCTGAAATTCACCTCAAAAAAGTTTAGCTTTGTTTGGGTCTGCGCTTTTAATACTTATGATATTTTGTAAGATGCTCTATTTCTTCTACCAAAAAAAAAATCACTTCTATTTTAAAAGATGCTAATTCCGTTATATTTTAGAAGGACATTTTAAATTTTAATTCATGGTTTTAAATTAGGAAAACAATGGTATAGAAATTAAAATAGCTTGAACCATTATAAGACCTCAGCATATGGACCACTTAAAAGATCCTTGTACTTTGTAACCAATATTGCAATAATTGTTACGTTGTTCTGTTGCTCTCCCATGTAAATGTGCCAATATTTAAAGCATGTTCAAGGTTATTTACTAACCATGAACAATCCATTCCAATGTTTATTAATCTTTATTTTTAGATTTTTTTACATATGTATTTTTATGCTACAGTTGAAACCCAGTAAATCCACAAAATAATATCTCCACATTTTATTTTAATTGACAAGTAGCAATTGTCTGTGCATATATATACATTGTGGAATGGCTAAATCAGGCTATTTAACATATATGTTACCTCATATGCTTATTTTTTTTTAATGATAACACTTAAAACCTACTCTCTTAGCAATTTTGAAGTATACACTATATTGTTACTAACCATAGTCACCATAATGTACAGTATATCTCTTGAACTTGTTCCTCTTGTTGAGCTGAAATTGTGTTCTTTGACCAACCTCTCTCTCAGAAAGTAACATCTCTACTTTTTAATGTCCTTTTTATTGTTTTTGTCATTGTTGTATTTAAAAGGCTCATATGGGTCAGATGCAGTGGCTCATGTCTACAATCCCAGTGCTTTGGGAGGCCGAGGCAGAAGGTTCATTTGAGTCCAGAGTTGGAGACCAGCTAGGACATTTTAGGGAGAACCTGTCTTTACAAAAAATTAAAAAGTTATCTGGGCCTGGTGGCATGCACCTGTAGTCCCAGCTACTCTGTAGGCTGAGGTGGGAACACCACTTGAGCCCCAGAGGTTGAAGATGTCATGAGCCATGATTGCGCCACTGCACTCCAAGCCTGAGCAACGCAGCGAGACCCTGTCTCAAAAAATAATAATAATAATGATAATAAATAAAAATGAAGGGCTTATAAATAGGACTAGTCAAGAATAATGTTGCCTTTTTATTTTTCTTAGGTAATAGCATATATATTGGAAAGAGATGCCTGCTTATTACCAGCCTATTTTGCAGTCACAGAGATCAGGAAACTGTATCCCGAAGGCAAACTTCCACACTGGGTAAATTTTATATTTCCTGAATTTTTAATATAAATATTTGGCTTGGCTTAGTGACTCACACTCGTAATCCCAGCACTTCGGGAAGCTAAGGTGGAAAGATGATTTGGGGACGAGTTCAAGACCAATCTGGGTAACATAACAAGACTCTGTCTCTACAAACATTTTAAAAAAGCACACACATTAGCCAGGCATAGTAACATATGCCTGTAGCCCCAGCTACAAAGGAGCTGAGGCAGGAGGATTACTTGAAACTAGGAGTTTGAGGCTGCAGTGAGCTGTGATCACACCAGTGTACTCCAGCTTCGGCAACAGAATGGGACCCTGTATCAAAAAAAAAAGCGGATTTTATCAAAAACAGTTATATTAATCTTATTTTTGTGTGCTTATTTTTTTAATGATGACTTTTATCCTTAGATAAAATGTATATTTTTAATCACGATGTATTTCTTTCATTTCTCTGCATTTCCATTGAGACAATTTATATGCCATGTGATAAAATATGCTCAGCTTCATCAAATAGTTAAGGATATGGTGGTGTGAGTTGGTTTAATTCAGGGACACAAGAAATGGTAAGTGATTTTTTAGAAGGAAGCAAAAGGGAGCTAACCTTTAAACAATTATCGTGTGCCAGACATTGTACTAATCTTTACATATACTATCTCATTTTATGTAAATGATCACTGTATTTCAGGAGCAGTCTCAATCTTTTTTTTATATTTATTTTTTTGATTTCCTCTCTCTCTCTTTAGTTACTTGGAAACCTGGTATCAGACTTTGTGGATACCTTCAGGCCCACAGCAAGGATAAACTCCATTTGTGGTAGGATTATAATTTTAAATATGCCAAATAGTACCTGATTTTTAGTAATCTATTGAACAAAGCTGAGGAATGGTCTCTTAATATGTGTCATTTTGGTGACTCTCTAAGAGCTTAATATAATGCCTTTCACTTGTTTTCACTTACTTTGTGTGCCAAGTACAGGAGGGAAAATAAATTCGAATGGGTGAGGAACACTTATACACTGTTGGTGGGAGTGTAAATTAGTTTTAAGTATTATGGAAGATAGTGTGGCTATTCCTCAAGGATCTAGAAATAGAAATACCATTTGACCCAGCAATCCCATTACTGGTTATATACCCAAAGAATTATAAATTGTTCTATTATAAAGACACATGCACATGTATGTTCATTGTGGCACTGTTTACAATAGCAAAGACCTGGAACCAATCCAAATGCCCATCAATGATAGACTGAATAAAGAAAATGTAGCACATATACACCATGAAATACTGTGCAGTCATAAAAAAGGATGAGTTCATGTCCTTTACAGGGACATGGATGAATCTGGAAACCATCATTCTCAGCAAACTGACAAAAGAACAGAAAACCAAACACCACATGTTCTCACTCATAGGTGGGTGTTGAACAATGAGAACACATGGACACAGGGAGGGGAACATCACACACTGGGGTCTGTTGGGGGGTGGGGAACTAGAGTAGGGATAGTGAGGGGGTGGGAAGATTTAGGAGCGATAACATTGGGAGAAATGCCTGATGTAGGTGATGGGGGGGGATGGAGGCAGCAAACCACCATGGCATGTGTGTACCTATGCAAAAATCCTGCAAATTCTGCACATGTACCCCAGAACTTATAGTATAATAATAATAATAATAATAATAAAGTGAATCTATAACTAAATAAACAAATACAACCAGAGGGGAAAAAAAAGAAAGTGGGTTTTTTTGGTGATTAGAAAGACATTTTAATACAGCTAGTAAAGCACTAATAACTGAGTGGATATTGATATCATGTAGTGAATTATGGACACAAAGTAGGTCTGAGAGGGATGATGAATTGAATTTGAGACATGTTAAGCTTGAAGTGCTTGTAGGACATCCAAGTGACAATATTTATTAGGCAGTTAGATATATGAGCTGATAGTCACATGTGACATGTAAGGCCTCTAGGAATATAAAGTTTAATGATATTGACACTGGACTAGTGGTCTTAAGCTTTTTCTGTAAAGGGCCCTTCTGTAAAGGGCCATCTGGTAAATATTTTAAGCTTCGTAGGCTACAGAATCTGTTGCAACTACTCAACTCTGCCATTGGACTGCAAAAGCAGTTGTGTTCCAATAAAATTTTACAAAAACAGGTGGCAGGTAGATTATCGTTGATTGACCTCTGCCATAGGCATTTAGACAAAATGCAACATTTTCGAGTTTGGAAAGCCCATACAAACTGATCTTCAACTATCTGAGCTAAAAATGAAATTCCCAAACTTCGGTCTCATTGGAACATTTTTTAAGCCATTTTAAAATGAAACCACTGACTAGTTCAGCATGTATGTTCATTAAATATTTTTGAAGTGAATGAAGTATTGTTGTGTTCACATTTACTTAAAAAACATCTTGTAATACATATAGGTCGCTGTAGTCTTCTGCCAGTTGTAAATAACTCGGGTGCCATTTGTAATTCATGGAAGCTGGATCCTGCAACTCTTCGTTTTCCTTTGAAAGGCCTTTTGCCATATGATAAGGTGTGTTGCTAAATATAATGGAACTTTTAGTCCATCTGACGATCTTCAACCTACATTATGAGTGATGCTAAATTGTTGCTTCATAATCTCAAGAAGTAAATATTTAATGAAAGATAGTTTATAGTTTATCATCTTATTCTATTATCTAAATATACCCTGTGTTTTATGCTATTGTGGGTGTTTATGTTCCAGTGGTCCACCTCTGGCAAAGTATTTGGAGATGGGAAACTGAAATTTTAAATGGAAAACTGAAATTTAAAATTGATTCATTGATTAAGGCCCCACATTTTAAAAGTGGTAAAGCTTTTTAATGTGAACTCAGTCTAATTCCAGAATCTACACTCTCAACACCTGTGCTATCAAGTTATTTGTCCTTCCATATTTGGAAATAGTGTTTTTGTTTACACTTGTAAGAGAATATTTAGAAACTGTCTCCATTCTTCTTAGATTACATTTCTGAGCAGAAAATTACTTCCTTATAGTGATACTTAAGACTAATGTGGCTATATCTAAAGTCACATTTCTAAGCTTAACTCTAAAGGGAAGAGGATATGCTTTTTCTAATCACTGAAATGTTGGTATACCCTTTAAGGGGCACTGGTCCTTCTAAACTGTTGCATTAGTGAGCAGTTTTGCTGACTGGACTGATAATTTTTTGGGTCTAGTTGCTCTTTTTACAGTTATAGCTACCTTGTCAACTCTTGCTATAAGAGCATCTTCTTAAAACAGTCACTTTGGTTATTCTGTTTTAACATGTCTTTAAGAATTTTTTAAAACTAGTACCTTGAAGTGAATGTTTATGTACTCAGACCCCTTTCCCAGACATTTTACTATTAAAATGAAGAAACAATAAACAAAGACCATTCTGGTAGATGGAGTGAATTGAGAAGGATTACAGGCTGATAGGAATGAGTTTAAAAGAAAAAAAAATAAATTTAATGCAGTAACTGTTTCTAAGGTTTTTACATCATAGTTACAGTAGCACAGTCTTTTAAAGATTATCTTAAAAATCAGTATATAAAGTGATTTTCTTGTTTCTATCTATCCATACATCCACCTAAGGGGACATTTTGAAAAATCCAGCTAACATTATGCAAACAGTACTTGAGGTTTATAAGAAGGAAAACTTTTCATTGACTTTATCAAAATGCTATGTCTCCAACAACATAGATAGAAATGAAAATGATGTGCCCTAGAAAGCCTTTAGATGACTCAGAAACCATCTAGCATCGTGGAAGAGTTAGAATAAACTAGAATGAAATTCTTCTAAATTAATATATTTAATAAATATAAATTAGTATTTTTAAAGTAATATATTTTAAGTATGGACAAGCAAAATTAACAAATATAAATAGGCTTATGACTGTTTCATCTACTTCTCAAAAAGTTGATACGCTTTAAGCTAAAAAGCTGCTTTTTGAATCTTACTAGGAAAATAGGGAATTGATTGGTCTATATTCAAGATATTGAATAAACATTCAGCCTGTCATTTGGAAAACTCTGAAAAAGATTTTGTTTTTAATGTCGCTTTCTAGTATTATTTGTTGTTTGATTGTTTTTTTAAGTCAGGCTCTCACTCTGTCACCCAGGCTGGAGTACAGTGGCACGATCACGGCTCACTGCAGCCTTAACCTTTAAGGCTCAGGTGATCCTCCCCATCTCAGCCTCCTGAGTAGCTGGGACTACAGGCACATGCCACCATGCCCAGCTAGTTTTTTATATTTTTTGTATTGCCATATTGCCCAGGCTGGCCTCAAACTCCTGGGCTCAAGAGATCCTCCCACCTCGGCCTCCCAAAGTGCTGGGATTATAGGCATTAGCCACTATTCCTGGCCTGGTATTATTTATTATACACTGAATTTGGCTATCAGAAATTGTATACTTACATGCCTAGAAAGACTTCTAAAAAATTGACTTGTCAAGTTTTTTCTTTTTTTTTTTTTTTTTTGAGATGGAGTCTCATTCTGTTGCCCAGCTGGAGTGCAGTGGCACAATCTCAGTTTACTGCAACCTCTTCCTCCCGGGTTCAAGCGATTCTCCTGCCTCAGTCTCCTGAGTAGCTGGGACAACAGGCACGCACCACCATGCCTGGCTGATTTTTGTATTTTTAGTAGAGACAGGGTTTCACCATATTGGTCAGGCTGGTCTTGAACTCCTGACCTCGTTATCTGCCCACCTCGGCCTCCTAAAGTGCTGGGATTACAGGCATGAGCCATCACGCCTGGCCTTGACTTGTCAAGTTTTAACAGAAAGGAAGCAAAGACATTTTTAATGATGCTTCTTTATGTCTAGGAAACATTATCACCTAAGACAAAATCTATATAAATTGGCGTTAGTGAGAATCTAAAATTTAAAAAATTTAAACCTGTGTTTTCAGGGAAAATATAGTGGAAAGTGCACTGGTGAAGGGGGATTGGAAGATCTGGCTCTAGTGTTATCTTTATTGTTACTCTCTGTATGACCTTGGGGCAAGCCATTTCATCTCAGTTGTCAAATGAGGCAAATGGGTGGGAAGAGATTAACTATAAGCACTAAAATCCTATGATTTTTTCCCACTAGATACTGCCTACTGTGTGAAGGTAACAAGTGCCTTTAGAGGATTTTTAAATCTGATTTCTAATAATTTGGATTAATGTTGACATTGATCTTGAAGCAATGATTTTCTTATTTTCTTTAAAGGATCTGTTTGAACCACAGACTGCTTTGTTGAGATATGTATTGGAACAGCCTTATTCCAGGGATATGGTCTGCAATATGCTAGGTTTAAATAAGCAGGTACTGTACTATGCTGGAAACCTAGTAAATTCTGCATAGAATCTGCACTATTCTTTTCTCTTTTCTTTGCTATAGCTAACTGAGCAAAACAGTTAAGAACTATTTAGTGATTTCTAAAAATATATATGGTTTATTAAACAATGTATTATTCGTATCATTTATATATTGCTTTAAGAATGTTTAAATTAAAAAAGAAAAAATTTTAAAGTTGGTTTATTTTGCATTGCTTTTTTTTCTATAAGGCCAGTTTCAAGTATACCTTTTGCCAGAGAAACCTACACATGACTGAACCATAATTTTTTGACTTTTTTTGTTGTTTGGGTGTCTATTTTTATAACCCTTGGTATCTTCAGCGTGGCCTTCTTGCTGATTTTTTTTCTTTTTTTTCTTTTTTTTTTTGGTGTACGTTTGCTTGTTCTTGGTGGTTTAACATGTGGGAGGGTTTGTGCTGACTCTGGGTTCCTTGAGGCTGGCCTCATAGTCACTGTTTTGTCTTTTCTTTTTTTCTTCCTTTATTTTTGTTCTGTCCTGTCTTGTCCTGCCCATCCTCCAATGCTCTAGACCTTGAACATTGCTCAGGTATGTTCACAACCTTACTGTTGTATTGTGACTAACGATACGCTGGCCGCTTTGTAGCCACTGATTCCATTTAGAGAATACGTGTATGGTCGGGGCTTGAAATTGGCAGGACCATGCTGAGACCAAGGCCACTAAAAAACGATTTCTTCTTGGGATATGAGAGTTATTTTTGGTGGATTGTTTTTGTTTTTGTTTTTTTTGGTGTTTGTTTTTTTTAATATTCTTTTTTCTTTTTTTCATTTTTTTTTTTTCTTTTTGGTAACAAAGAGACAACACCTGGCACTCAGTGAAGCCTGTCGCTTTTTGATGGTTTGTTTTTCCTTCCCACTCCATTTTACTTTTTCCTACTTTAGGGCTAAAGCTAGCCTGGTGGAATTTTCAGAGATGGAAAGATTTGTGGTGGCCTTTATCTTTCCAGACTACTAAAACAAATAAAGAAAAATAACAACAAAAATACTTAACGTTGCTTTGCCTTAAAACAAAAACAAATTAAAAACAACACAAAAAAGAGGAAAAAAAAGCACTTTGATAGAGATATGCTGCTTTTAAAAGTTGGAGTGGTAAACTTTATACAGGAAAGGCTTTTTTGGAAACATGGGGATTGACTCAGAAATGTCAGACTCTTAGGTGACCCCACACCTGCTTGACAAACACCCTTCTTTGTCAGTCTTTGCCAGAAGTGCCCTCCTCCTAGAGTGAGCTCCTCTCAACTGAAGCTCACCTGTGGTGGGAGAGAAACACTGTGGCCAAACTTTATAAATCAAACTCTTAACAGTCCCAAGTCTGTTCCAGGACTTTTCACCTTTGATATTTTAAACAAAATAGTGGTTCCAACGATTTTTGTTAAAACTTTTTGAGCCCAACATATTAAAATAGACCAGCTTTTTGATTTTAAAAAGACGTTCTTGTCTAGGTTATATAAAATAGCGTTACTGTTTGCAATACTATAGTGAAGGTTGTGCCAGTGCTTCCATTTATAAAGCCCTATTTTTAAGGACATATAGCTTGGCCATAAAACTTGCTCAGTGTTGAAACTTTGCATGCCAAACCTCACCCTAGTAGCAGTATCTCTTTTATTATTTTAAGTTTTTTCTTCTGAAAAATTTGCCAAGTTTCCTTGTTTGGACAAGCTTTTGTACATGTGAAACTGAGACTGCTTCACACTAGAGTATCTGACAGTGACCTCATATAGTCTGTCAAGTTAACATCTTAAATACCAAGTCATTAATTCTGATCAACTTTCATTAAAATAGAGGTAAGTATTCAATTAACTTTGAAAGAATGCTTCATGCTATGTTTTAAAACTAATTTTTACAGTGAACTTTAAGTCATACTTGACTCAGTTTTTTTACAGTTTGGTGGATAAATGTACCCATGGCCATTTGAGCTGCAAATACCTTCCCCCAGATACCCTTCGCTATCCTAAGCTTTTTTCTTTTGGTGGGGGGGCAGCTCTTCTCAAACTAGAAATTAACAAACAATTTGAGAGTATTTCTGATCTGATCATTTCGATAACAAGTTTCAACCTAAAAAAAGTTTATGACTAAGACATAAATCCATAAAAAATAAAGTTTATAATGGAAATGCTGACAGAACATTATTAGTATTGGTCCCACTGTAGTGTAAACATTGTCAAAAATTCACAATTCATCAGTAATCGTTTTTATAGAAAACTCTTTAGTTAGGGAACGTGTAGATAGAAGATAATATGCTCAGTTGACTTGATATTTTTACCTGCTGGAAAGTAGACTAGAAAACGAGAACACACCATGTAAGAAGCATATGATTAAAGATCACCAGGTCATCCTATCACATCTTTTATCATTACGGAACTACATCCTACGCTGTACTTTCTTGTCCTTTCTCTAGCAATGCGATAATTTACTCACAGCTTTTGAAACCTGAAGAGCTGTTGATATTGCATTTTCCAGTAGGAATTGGGTTATATTTTATGCTAATATTGGTTACATTCAGAAAGTCATAAATAGCCCAGTTCCATAACTGGCAAGGTGGAGTGTTAGATTAAACTCGCAGTGGAAAAATCTTGTTTTTTATGTGCTTACCCGGGAGTTTGTATTCTTTCTGCCAAATACAAGCATTACAAGACAAATATACTCATCAGGCTCTTACGTGATGGTGTATGAATCCTGGCTGCTATGAGACAGTGAAGTATTTATCATTCATTTGATCTTATGTTAATCACTAAGTTTCTTTTTGAAATTATTGTGATTATTGGTAATTTTCTTGATTAAAGCAGAGAATATGATACATGGCGTTGAAAGGAATTTTTCTTCCCAACTTCTCGTAAATAGATATTATTTTAAAAATTGATTTACATCACTGCAATAATAAATTAAAATTAAGCTTACCTAAGTACAGTATGTTAAAATTTCACTGCAAAAGCATTATGAGAACTGTACATGAATAGTGTCAAGTGCCACTCAATATAGGATATGAGATGCTAAGACTGAAAAGCACGATCATTGACCATTTGAAATAGTGGTGGGAAGGAATCGGGCATAGGTCGGGGTTAATATTAACGTTTCTATTAATGTCTTTTGCCTGATTTTTAGCTTTTATCAAAGCTGAA
The DNA here is from genome assembly GCA_036589455.1 of Ateles fusciceps. Taxonomy (NCBI): domain Eukaryota; kingdom Metazoa; phylum Chordata; class Mammalia; order Primates; family Atelidae; genus Ateles; species Ateles fusciceps. Next base: position 10,596,074 of record JAZHEH010003259.1, read on the forward strand.
AATTTTAAATGAAGTTTCAGTATAATTTGGGCTACTAGGTAGAAATAGAATTGTTAAAATATTGAATTTAAATAGTCTTAAGACAGGTATCAACCAAATATGCATATAGTTAATGATATACACTAACAAATTTAACTTATATGTCAGTATTTTGAAGACTTAAATTTACCAAAGCTTTCACAAAACAAGATGTGAACAGTCATAGGGATAGCATCCATTGGTTTATGAAATTATCTTAGCCTAATGATTGACAGTTAACTTTTATTCATAGAGTCTGAAACTGCTTTCCAAATGTTTGTTCCACTTTGTAAAACCATCTGCTATGTAGTAGAGAGTCTTAATTTTAATTTACCTATCTTTAAATAATTGAAAACTAAAGCAAAGTTTATTATTCTGAAGGAGTTAGCAACACAAATCATATTGTATCTCAGACTTTTCCTTCTTTTTTGATGTTACCAGCATTTGCAGATAAAGCAACATATTTAAGCTGTCTTTAAACTTGACTTGAGAAATATCCTTGGCTTTAACCAAAAACACCTGGGAAATTTGTAGTTCATCCTGATAGCTATTCTGCTACCATCAGGTACCGGAGCATTAGGTACTGTAGAGATTCCTGACTGACTAAATTCTTGACAGAAAAGTTCAGGGTAATCTGGAGTCATGCCATAATTTGAAAGACCATCAGCTTTAACTGTAAATTTCCTAGTTGTTCTTGCTTTGTCAAAATCTTAATATTTTTGCTTTCCTTTAAAAATCATTAACTGTATGACAATAACTATATGCCTAATAATATGTAGGTGAAAATCCAGTTTAAAAAAAAAACAACAAATAGCTAATACTAAAAGAGAAACTCTAAAGTGACTTGGGTGCTAAAAACCCATTTTATTTAGTTTGCTCTTTTTTCGTAAAGCAGATTGATGGAAGACCATTATGGGTAGAGAAATAGATGACATATTTGTCAGTTTCCAAACTAAAGGCAAATTCCCATCACTAGTGAAAAATTCCTACTGGAAATCCTGGCTTTACTTCTTTTCACAATTTTTTCCGACTCTGTATACTTTGAATGATCTCACTCTAAATTTGTGTTGTCTGACACATTTCTTAGGTTGTTGGTGGTTGGCAGAACTAGTGAATTTCAAGCCCTGTACACAGTAGTTTTGCATGCTGATTTAAGAAATAGTCTGTAGTGTTGTCTGTTGCACTTTGCTCTGCTTCATAATGATAATTAAATTTGGAGGAAAAGTACTGTAGTCTCAACTGGTGGTGTTAATATTGCTATTTGTAAATCTGTAATGTGGTTGAACTGTGGTCATGGCATTGTGTTTTTGGAAAAAATATGGAACAACCATTGATGCTTACCGTTTGGATACTTGTTTGTTTTATTTGCATGCTTAAAGAAAAACTGCAGCTATATTGGAGCTTTACAAGTTTGGAGCTGGCAAAGAGCATGCAAAGAGGGGGATGCTATTCATTATGTCTTGTTTATTTCCAAATTTGTCCCCCATTTTGCATTTTTTTTCCTCAATTTGAAAAAATCATATCCCTTTTTCATGGCAAAAGACTGATAATCACATCTAAAGTTTAGGGGAAAGATCGGTATTAGTAATTACATTCACCAAAAGGGCTTCCAACTGCCTGCTACTAAGTCATATAACGAATTTATAAAGGAAATATGAAAATGGCTTAAATATGGCTTAACATATTTCTTTTGGTAAAAGTATATTTTTTAAATCACTTTTAAAAGCACAGATCTTTTTGCCTCTAGAAAGGGAAGTTGCATTCTCATTTTTAGTGTTTAAACTCAATTCTTTTTCTTGTTTTAGATTTTAAAGTGGTCTAATTTAAAATTAAAGCTGCATTATGTTTGGCTTCCAAGAAGGAAGAGCAGAGATCAATTTTTTTTCCCCCCGTGGAAGAAGTTTCCACTTCAGTATCAGGACCAATACCACACGTTGAAAACAGACGTTGCATAATCTGGTAGCTACTTAGATATACCCCTGGATATAAAGTTAGTGTAAACTTGTAGGGGTTACTTTAAAATAAAGAGATTCGCATAACTGCTTTATTTGTTCTATCACAATATTTGATCCCTGTAAATCCAGGGTTTTCATCTTTTGATTTAGATTGCAAAATTAATACTGCTATCCCTGTTTCATATGCCCTTTAAAATGTTATCTTTTTTCAAAGGATAAATAACAAAATTTTCTACTATGCATTGCCCTTTGTCTAATTGAAACAAGTGATGTCCATAGTGGAAGTCCAAAGCTAATGGGAAGTCTGTTTTGTGGGAAACCTGAAAAAATAATTTTTTCATGAAACTTATCCTCTATGATAATATAACATAATGCAGCTTTAATAGACTAAATCTAACCTTAACTCCTTAAGTTCAACTTCATTCCATGCTTCTCAGCCTCTTGTTACAATTAATGCCCATTAACTGGTAACTTCTGAAACTAACCGAGAGGCTTTTGGAATACTGTATTTAATCTCTGCCCTACAGCACAAGCAGCGCTGCCCTGTGCTGGAGGACCAGTTGGTGGATCTGGTTGTTTATGCCATGGAGCGATCTGAGACCGAGGAGAAGTTTGACGATGGGGGAACAAGCCAACTCCTGTGGCAGCATCTCTCGAGTCAGCTCATTTTCTTTGTGCTTTTCCAGTTTGCGAGTTTTCCACATATGGTGCTTTCTCTTCATCAGAAGGTATGTACTAAATTTTTTGGTCAGAGTGACTTCACCTGTTAATTAGTGTATTTTAGACTGCTATGGGCATTCCCCAGTGAATTTAAGAACTGGCAGAAGTTTTGAGCCTTAATTTCTGTCCTGTTCACTGCTTTTACAGTTTCTTAACTTTTTACTTTCTTGTCACTGTAAAGCCAGGACTCAGTCATTCATTCTGTGTATTCCTAGTGCAGGCATGAGGGGATACAAGATGAAAAGGCACTGTAATATCCTCAAGGAGCACCTCACTAGAGGAGGAAATATACATACGCACGTGGGCGCGCATGCACACACACAGACAACATGATTATATCTTGATAGTTGTCACAATGAAAGCACATTTCCCTGCAATACAAATAAAAGGAAGTAGTCCCTAAGGTTGCAGTGAGCCAAGATCACACTACTGCACTCCAGCCTTGGCGACAGAGTGAGACTCCATGTCAAAAAAAAAAAAAAAGGAATGGTCTGTATTAGAGATATGAGGGATGGCCTTAACAAAGAGGTCTTTAAGCAAACACTTGAAGGGTGAATAGAAACTTGCTAAAAGAAAAGAACAGAGAAGTGTTTCCCTAGCAATAAGACTAGCATTTAGAAAGGGATAGAGGTAAGTGAGAACTGGAAATAAAAATATAAAAGGGAGGTCATTGATGAGATAAGGAAGGTAGGAAAGCAAGGGCAGACATGGAGAACTTTAAATGGCCATGTGCCTGTTCTAAGGAGTTTAGATTTTCTTTTGGAGGCAATGCGGAGGGAGAATGGCCTCATGGTATGCAAGTTGGAAAAATGCTAATGGCCACATGGAGGAAGAGAGTGGTGTAGAGATTAATAGGCACAAAGCCAGAGGCTCACTGTAACCTTAGGGACTATTCCCTTTTATTTGTATTGCAGGGAAATGTGCTTTCATTATGACAACTATTAAGATATAATAATGTTTTGTGTGTGTGTGTAAAGCCAGAGGCAAGGAAATTAGTAAGGGGAGATACTGCAGTGGGCTAGGTGAAAGATGCTGAAGGCCTAAACCAGGACAGAAAGGAGGAGATGGAGATCGGGTGTACGGAGGTGGAATAGGACTAGGTGACTCACAGCAAATAATGGGAGTCTAGGCTTGCTCAGTGGTTCCTACTCTGGGAATTAATAGAAGGGAGGATGATGAATCCAAAAAAGGGAGACAAGTGGAAGACTTAAGTTTGTGGGGAAAAGTCACGTTTTGTCAAAAATTTTAGACATATTGAATGGGAATAAAATAAATGTTGATTTATATAACATCTCCATGGCATGGATTATCGTGGAGAAAGTCTTTCACAAAAATTGTTAAAAATCCTTTTCACCACTATCTCCTACCCCCCACCACCATTAGTTCCTGTTATAATGTACAGAAAAGCAGCCAGGCCGAATGGCTCACTCCTGTAATCCCAGCACTTTGGGAGGCTGAGGCTGGTGGATCGCTTGAGTTTAGTAGTTCAAGACCAGCCTGGGCAACATGGCAAGACCCCACCTCTATCCTTATTCTAAAGATATAAATAAATAAACAAAATGTACAGAAAACCAGGAAGCATGTTTTATGATAACCAGTCCTTGATAATTTCAAATTAAAAAAAAAACTTTTTGGTATGATAGCGTATTCCCTACGTTTTTTTGATGAGATTTTTAAAATAAGAATTATCCCATATTAAACTCAATTCTCTTGCATACATGATCAACTTGATTATGTTCTAAAACATTGCATTTTTGGTATGCTTAGTTGTTTTGGGGAGCAGGAAATATTTATATATAATATTAAAATAATTTAGCAGGCTTTGCATGGTGTGTCTTGAATTGAGAATAGGTAATTACTAAATGCCAAAATGAGATGCTGACTTTCTGAGGACAGGAACCAGGGTTTCTCCTTAAAAAACAAACAACAACAAAATCTTCCTCTGTTTATGTCTTTAAGTAACAATGTATACATGTATATTTAAACATCTTTTATAGTTAGCAGGGCGAGGACTGATTAAAGGCCGAGATCATCTTATGTGGGTTCTCCTGCAATTCATTTCTGGAAGTATTCAGAAAAATGCACTAGCTGATTTTCTCCCTGTCATGAAGCTCTTCGACTTGCTATACCCAGAAAAAGAAGTGAGCTTTACTGATTAACTATTCATAACAACGTGATGAGTAAATTATGTGTAATTATGTTTCAGGATTTTAGTGTGGTTTTGTGAATATTTCTAAAGTTTATGCTAAATCACAGTTGAATACGAAGTATAGCAAGCTCTTTCTCTACATTCTAAGTAGGTCTACATTTTTAGAAATCACTAAAGCTGTTTTAATCTACATACACCATTGAATGGCCAGACAACAGTCTCCATTAATAGCTATTTTTTTTGACAGTTGAGCTTCAGTATGTCTCCTGGGTGTTTTATCATATAAGATATTTGAGTAAAATGTGAGGTACTTTGATGATTGCCATTTTCTAGAAGTACTGTATTCTGAAAATTTTTAAACATACACAAAACGTAGAGTGAATAGAACAGTAACTCTACCATGTTATAACGATCATCAAGAAATACTCTTGTTTCATCTTCCCTCTTTATCTTTTTTGTCAATGTTGGACAATTTTAAAGCAAATCCCAGACATCAGTATCATTTTACCCATTAATAATCAATATGTTTAATAATAATCATTTAGATTGCATATTTCTTAGATTTTTATATGTTCTTAAAAATTATTCTGAGACTTTTAGAAAGTCTTGTGTTTTTAGTTACATTATCATATTTAGTAAGATTTCATGATATGTTTAAATTTTTAAAAAGTAAAAATTAAAAAATGATTTTTGAGAATGCTCTGTAATTGTAAGAAAAGCTTGACAAAGCACCTGTGAATTTGTGTTGCTTTCTTAGCAAATAAAAACATACCAAATAAAGCGTCTTGTAATAGTTTCAAAATTTAATGGCTGTTAGACCTTCTGATTTGTATTATTGAATTATTGGGGCTAAAGTAAGGATATGTTAAAAAGAGATATATCAGAAATTGATTACTAAAATACATATAATTATTCTTCTCTTTCTTGTATTATTTTTCAAATTGTTATTTTTCAGTACATCCCAGTTCCTGATATTAATAAACCCCAGTCAACCCATGCCTTTGCAATGACTTGCATTTGGATTCATCTCAATAGAAAAGCTCAAAATGACAACTCCAAGCTACAGATTCCAATACCTCATTCCTTAAGACTTCACCATGAGTACGTTATTTGTTGCTTGATATTTAATATTCTCATTTAATTAATAGTGGATTGTAGACTAATATTGGTGTCAGTGTTTGTGTGAAATTTGGAAATCTCCCCATACCCACTAGAGGTAAGGGCGAATACTTGATGTATATGTCATAGCAAGAGAATCTGGCCAGTACCTGTATCAGGAAACAGCTGCAAGATTAGTCTTGCTTATATGTATTGTTGTTGTTGTTGTTTTTAATTTTCATGGCTGATCTTCAGTTGTCTGTGTTATACTTTAAAGTTATTAATATACTGAAAGCATATCAATTTTTATAAATGTAAAAATGTTTCAGAATTTCGCAAGTGCTTGGAACTTGAGCATGAGCTGACTGAGATATCACTCATCACTGGGCTGCCAGGATTGAGCTGATCTGGCTGGCATGACCCTTAATGTCTCTTCTAAAGTTATAATATCTCTTCATAGAAGATGTCAGGGTAGTCAGACTTGATAATTTAATTTGGTTTTCATTTTATGAGACACCCCTTAACCACCTTTTCATAGCGATATCTAATGAAGACATATTGTTGTGTTAATACAGACAGATAATAAATAGAATCCTGGTTCATGGACTTGTGAGTTATTTCTTCATTCTCTGAAACTTAGCCTAATATGGTGGCTGTATATGTTTGTAGTACATACTTAACAGATAGCCATTAATTGTTTATTTAAAATAATTTTTCTTCTGAAATGCTACCGAAACTTCTGTGTATGTTCCCACTCTACCTTTCACACAGAAACTGTAATACTTATAGGAACAAAGATAGCATTAATAAATAATTGCATAAAATTGAACTTTTAAAAAATACAAATTAACATTATGGAAGTTATTTTCATTTTTTCTTTTTAATGGAATGTGAAATTTTAGGTTCCTGCAGCAGAGTCTGAGAAATAAAAGTTTACAGATGAATGACTATAAGATTGCCCTATTATGCAATGCATACTCTACAAATTCAGAATGTTTTACATTACCCATGGGAGCTCTGGTAGAAACTATTTATGGAAATGGAATTATGAGGATACCTCTCCCTGGAACAAACTGTATGGCTTCAGGATCTATTACCCCCTTACCTATGAACCTCCTGGATTCACTGACGGTTCATGCCAAAATGAGGTATGTTCTTTTTATTAATTTGGTTCCTTGTCAGGGAATTGCTAAAAGTATAGCATAAACCTTTATTTCATGATTTTGTATATTATTTTATGGTCAGGTACATTTAAGAAAATAATAGCTTTATTTTATTACAAAAGTGAATATTTTGTATTATAGGAACTCTAGGATAAACAAACCCAAAGAAAGTAATTGTCATAATCTCTCCATGAGAGATAAGCATTATAAAAATTTTTTGCACATATTCTTTTCTTTTCTATGGATGGTTAAGTATGAGGACCAGTGTCACTAGAGCTTCCAACATTTTTGAGAAGGGCTAGAAATCCAGATTATTTTACTACTAGTCTTTCAGCTTTTAAGTATTGGCTCAACTTTGAAAACAAACACTGTATAGACCAAAGAGAATTTGTCGCTGAGCCTCCAGGTGGAGCATCAGTTCTAGTAGAGCTATACTTATTTTCAAATGGTAACTATTGTGATAGAATTACACATGTGCTTCACTTGCATATATAACAGATTTGAGCAAAGCCCCATTAGAACCTAACATTTGGGTCTTAGCAGTGATTTATTAAAGTAAAATCTGTGACAAAGTTATTTCATTTCCCAAATGTATTTTTATGCATCATTTGAGTGACCAAAATCCTTCAAGCATGCTCTTAGGAGTTGAACCCAGTTTGTTTTTCCATGAGCAGGGGGATCCATATGCACATTGAAAGCACTGTAGAAACCAGAGTGAGTCTCAGGTTGTGTGGTGCATCCTTACCAAGGGTCCTGCACAACTTTAACACATTAAATGAATCAACTTCATTTGAATCATTTAAATTCAAAAGTATACTAAGTTACTTCTAAGTAGAGTAGCCCGTGTTTATGTCAAAAATATGGATTTTTATCTTCTTCCTTTTTTTCTTCTCAGCCTTATTCACAGCATTGCAACCAGGGTGATAAAACTTGCTCATGCAAAATCCAGTGTGGCCTTGGCTCCAGCCCTAGTGGAAACTTACAGTCGTTTATTGGTCTATATGGAAATAGAGTCTTTGGGCATCAAAGGATTTATCAGTAAGACAGGACTTTGTGGTGTTTTTAACTATTAACCCATTCATTAACTCAAAAGGTACTTTTCTAGGTCCTGGGGGCACAGCAGAGAACAAGTCACCACCATGATGGAGCTTATGGAGGGGGGACCTTAAAGTAAATAAATGAAATATGCAATATGTCAGATGATACATGTCATAGAGAAACGTAAAGCAAAAAAAGAGGAATAGGAAGTGTGAGGGTCAGGGGGTTTGTGGCATTTTTAAGTAAAGTGGTAAGAAGAGGTTAATGTGCTACTTGCTTGGGATGCAGTGAGCAGGGTAGACATGGTCCCTGTCCTCATTCAAATGGATTCTGCCCGAGGCAGTACTGCTGTCCTCCAGTGCATATTAAGGCTGACTGGCAATAAAGAAGGAATTTTCCTGCATTGCAGAAGACATATTATAATGTCTCTTAGTTATTATATAGTTCAAAATAATAGATACTTTCTAATATAGAAATTTTTGCTGATTCATGGTAATTCCAGCTTTTCACCAATGCAGCATAGTTTTAATTTTAACCACAGTAATTCTTCTTAGATAACTGAATGTTTAATAAAACTTTCTTGGGGGTAGGAGGAAACAAGGGCAGTTGTAATACAATTTTTTGTATTAAAAAGTGAACCTCATACTTCAAAAGGTATGGAACATTAACTGTCTAAAAATAATTTAAAAGATAACAGAATTGAGAAGATTTTTTTTTCCATATCTTGTCTCATTTTATTTTTCCAGGTAAACATGAGTATCGCTTGCCAAATTTCAGAAAAAAAAAGCAAACTTGATATTATAATTAGGATGTGAATTTTTCCTTACTGTTAAAGTAGAAAATAAGAAAATATGGAGACTATATGTGTGTGTTTGTGTGTGTATATTTTCACAATCAAATCTTTACTTATATTTTGCTCAATGTGACTTTCTTCAAATATCTTTTAATGCATAGCTTTTAATAATTGGTACCTTAAATTGTCTTTTTCCACCAGGTCAGCTTTTGCCAACTGTTTTCAAATCACATGCATGGGGGATCTTACACACACTCCTTGAGATGTTCAGTTACCGGATGCATCATATTCAGCCTCATTACAGAGTTCAGCTCCTGAGTCATCTGCATACTTTGGCTGCAGTTGCACAAACAAACCAGAACCAGCTCCATCTTTGGTGAGCTCATTGAAGACCATGTTTACTTAAGATCTATTAGAAATTTTGTTGGAGATGAGGTTCTTAATCCTTTATCTTGCAATTTTTTTTATTCATCTGTCATCAGACTTCTCTGCTTCTAAAGTATTTTATTTTCAGTACAGGAGCAGAGTGTAGCTCTTTAAATAGAAACTGATTAAGATAGTTGAGTCCTTGCTTCAGGATCTTGGACCGAGAATTAGTACTTCCAGGGTATTTATTATTATGTTGCAACTTAGCCCTTTAGAATGCTGGATTTAGGTATACTTCAGATTATGGTTAAAGTATTCATGTCACGTTGATGTTGCTTTAAATTAAAATATTTAGATAGAAAAATACAATTTTTGAAATGTAATATGTCCAGGTGAAATTTTTTAGTCCTATATGTGACGAGCCATCTTTTTCAAATTCGTAAAAATGTCACAATTTTCACTATAAAATTGGATACTTTAGGGTTTTTTAAACAAATTAAGCAACACTTATTCTCACACAAAAGTTTTTTTTTTTAATTAGAGAAGGGATGGTCATAGTTTGCATGTTTTTCCATTGTAATTAACCTTAGAATTAAATTCCATAATTCTGAAATTTTATTACAACTTTTTCACATTTCTTTTTATTCTCCCACTTTTCAGTGTCGAGAGCACTGCTCTCAGGCTTATAACAGCATTAGGTAGCTCAGAAGTACAACCACAGTTTACTCGCTTTCTTAGTGATCCCAAAACAGTGCTCTCAGCAGAATCTGAAGAACTGAACCGAGCTTTGATATTGACCTTGGCTAGAGCAACTCATGTAACAGGTACAGTTAATCTGTGACTACAAACAAACAAAAACAGATGAATTAAAGTGTTCTGTGATTCTACTAATTACTATGGGTATAACATACTAAAAAGATACTTTTCATTTGTTCAAAAAATACCAGTTGTTTTGATATCTTTAATATTTCATTTATGGAAGCTCTTTTGCATACCATCATTCTATTAATAACTGGATTGAGCATCAGTTTTCAGCTATCTTCCATAATTTTAAAGTAGTAATTCTTTAAGCTTTTTGGTCTCAGGACTGCTTTACACTCTTAAAAACAAAATTGAAATTCCCAAAGAGTTTCTTGTGTATATGGATTATATCTATGGATATTATTCTATTAGATGTTAAAATAGAGAAGTTAAAAAGTACTTATTAATTTGTTTTAAGATAGTAATAATAAACATTACATGTTAACATACGATGTTATGAAAAAAATATTTCTTCTAAAGCAAAACTTTAGTGAGAAGGGCTGCCATTGTTTTACATTTTTGCTTCTCTAATATCTGATGTAAAGGAAGACAGCTGGAGTTTCATCTGCTTAGACATTTAATCCATTGAAGTTTTAGTTGAAGTAAGTGAAAATGTGGCCTCACGCAGGTGAGGTTGGAAAGAGAGGAATATTTTAATAGCTTTTTCAGATAATAATTGTGAATGTTTTTGACATCACACTAAAATTGGGAAAATGATAGTTGTTTAAAGGTTTCCTGCAACGTGGAAACCAAAACCCTATCAGTGACGTCATGTACTTTGTTACATTATAATCTGTACATGTGTCTTGTACATTTAGTAGATTTTAAAATCCATGCATGTTTTATAACATCATGAATTATTCATTTTGAAAATATTGGTTCATTTTGAAAATATTGGTTCACTGAGTTACGTAGATCTAGCAAATGTTGACATGTTGTTATATAGTATCAGAAAACTACATTTGTTGATATCACTACAAAGTTTATTAGAAAAGTCTAAGTTTAAGAATGCTATCATGTCATGGTAGTAGATACAGGTTTTCCAAAATTTCCGTTTTTACTTAAAAGGTCAAATTTTATCATTGGTAAAAGATACTATCATTTGTTTTCCTTGAAGTGACAAGTTCATTTTGTTATTTTCAATAAAATGCCTAAATACCTAAGTCTAGCTAACTGTAGTTTTCTGTCAGATGTTCTTTCAAGTAAAATTGGAATTCAAAAAAAAAAAGCAGCTTATTTAACTCAGTGCTCAATCAGTCACACAAGTGTTTTATACAAGGCAGCCATCAAACTTTGGAAAATGAGGCACATGCTTCCCATGTTGTTATATATGATATTTAAAATAGGTGTCGAGGTTGACATTGGCACTTTCTTTCACTGAGCGCATGTGGTGGAGAAAAGCCTTTTCGTCTAGTCTGGCACCACTGTTTGATTTGTACTTAGGACCAGCGGTTTTACCCCTATTGCTTTTGCACCATCAGTGCTCATATCAAGTAAAGAAGCCGATGTTATCTTTTTATTATTATTTGACCTCATTGAATCTTTGAAGGGCTTTTGGGGAGTCCTCCAGAGGTCTGCAGACCACACTTTGGGAACTGCTGTTTTAAAGAAATAGTTACTGATTTTGGCAACCTCAAATACATTATATGTAAATTATGTTCTTTTACATAAATAAGCCTCTTCAATTCTGAGATTTATACTTGCATTATGTAATTATTTCACTCACCAAAAAAGTCATCTTCTTTCTTTATTCTATTCCCTTGGCTCAATAAAGTACTACTAAATCAGTGACAGAGTAAATGAATGGTAGTGGTGGGCCTGTACCACTGTTATCACTGGTACTCTGTAACCTCAAAAAAAGAGAGATTCCAAATGTATTTTGTCATCTTTTCATAATTGTCTCATTTTCTAATGCAATCATCTAGATCACTCATAAACTAAGCAAATTTAGGTTCCAAGCTGAATATAACTAGTTAAGCAATGAATGCACTGCAGGGAAATTCTCTATTTACATAATTATTATTTTTGCTATAATCTTTTATGAATTGTGGTTGTAATCATTTATATCTGAATTACATCTATTTGTTTATGTTTAGATTTTTTTACAGGCTCTGATTCAATTCAGGGAACTTGGTGTAAAGACATACTTCAGACCATCATGAGTTTCACTCCTCATAATTGGGCTTCACACACCCTGAGCTGTTTTCCAGGCCCACTACAGGTAATTGGGTCTTGAATTACTTGTGAATACACATGAAATCCTTCTTCCTGTTCACAGTGGTGTTCTAGAGTGAGTCTTGGTGACATCTAAATAAAATTAGCTTTTATTTACTTTAAAAAGTATTTAGGCCTGGGCATGGTGACACATGCTTCTAGTCCTAACTACTCAGGAGGCTGAGGCAAGGGGGGATGGCTTGAGCCCAAGAGTTCAACGTTATAGGAACTATGGTCACACCACTGCACCACAGCTAGGTGACGGAGCCAGACCCTGTCTCTAGAAAAAAAAAAAAAAGTCATTATTTGCAAAATCTCTCAAGTTGTTCTTATCCTACTCTGGGACTGGAACATGTTTCTAAAAATTTAATTATTGTGGTTTCAACTTAGTTAACAGTTTTAAGGGGAGGAAGAGTAGGAGAAGAAAAATAAAAATGAAAAAAATGAAAAAGAGAAAAAAATAGTTAATGGTTTTAGAATCTCATGAAAATTAACATAGTACCTGAAAATTTTTTTTCTCTCTCATAGAACTGACGTAGGGAGAAATATAAGGTAATGGAGCTTCACAGAGTACACATATATGACACTTAACTGAATTTTTTTTTAGTCACAGAAAAACTGTAAACCTGGCTTTTCTAATAGGGCAAAAGGCAAACCTCATCTGTCTTCAGGAAAAATGTTGGGCATGATGAACATCCACTTTTCATAACTCCTGGTAGGGCTAGAGCATTTGGTTCTCAAACTTACCAAATCACCTGGAGGGCTTGCTAAGCTACAGATGGTGGGCCCCCCATCGACAGAGCTTCTGATTCAGTAAATCTGGGATAAGATCTGAGAAGTTTGCATTTCTTATAAGACCCAGAGGATGCTGATACTGCTGGTGTTGGGACCACACTCTGAGGCTGGTGTAATGGATTTTCCTTGGAGACACTAACATATGTAGCCAAAGGGTAGAGACATTTCATTCTTTTTTTCTTTTTAAGATTGGAAGAAGTATCAACAGATGATTGAAGAAGCTTTGAATTCAGGCTTGCTTAGAGTTTTCGTTTAGGAAATCTAGGAAAAGGAATCTTGGAGATAATCTAGTCAAGCTTATGTATTTTCTAGATATAGAAATTCAGGCCTTAATTGGTGAATTAAGGTCATCTAGAGTTTATTAATGTCAAAATCAAGTCTACAACTGGTTTATTAACTACATATCCAGTGCTCTTTCTTTCTTTTTTTTGTTTTTTTGAAGTTCTGGGGTATATGTGCAGATCTTGCAGGATTGTTACATAGGTATGCATATCCATGGTGGTTTGCTGCCTCCATCTCCCCCATCACCTACATTAGGTATTTCTCCCAGTGTTATCCCTCCCCAATCTCCCCACCCCCCCACTACTCCCTCCCCCTACTCCCCCCACCCCCCCAACAGACCCCAGTGTGTGGTGTTCCCCTCCCTGTGTCCATGTGTTCTTATTGTTCAACACCCACCTATGAGTGAGAACATGCAGTGTTTGGTTTTCTGTTTTTGTGTCAGTTTGCTGAGAATGATGGTTTCCAGATTCATCCATGTCCCTGCAAAGGACATGAACTCATCCTTTTTTATGGCTGCATAGTATTCCATGGTGTATATGTACCACATTTGCTTTATCCACTCTATCATTGATGGGCATTTTGGTTGGTTCCAGGTCTTTGCTATTGTAACGGCACTGCAATGAACATATATGTGCATATGCCTTTATAATAGAACGATTTATAAACCTTTGGGTATATACCCAGTAATGGGATTGCTGGGTCAGATGGAATATCTATTTCTAGATCCTTGAGGAATTGCAACACTGTCTTCCACAATGGTTGAACTAATTTACACTCCCACCAACAGTATAAAAGCGTTCCTGTTTCTCCACATCCTCTCCAGCATCTGTTGTCTCCAGATTTTTTAATGATCGTCTTTCTAACTGGCATGAGATGGTATCTCAATGTGGTTTTGATTTGCATTTCTCTAATGACCAGTGATGATGAGTATTTTTTCATATGCTTGTTGGCTGCATAAATGTCTTCTTTTGAAAAGTGTCTGTTCATATCCTTCAGCCACTTTTTGATGGGGTTGTTTTTTTCTCGTAAATTTGTTTTAGTTCTTTGTAGATTCTGGATATTAGCCCTTTGTCAGATGGGTAGATTGCAAAATTTTTTTCCCATTCTATTGGTTGCTGGTTCACTCTAATGCTTGTTTCTTTTGCTGTGCAGAAGCTCTTAAGTTTAATTAGATCCCATTTGTCTATTTTGGCTTTTGTTGCCGTTGCTGTTGGTGTTTTAGTCATGAAGTCCTTGCCTGTGCTTATGTCCTGAATGGTATTGCCTAGGTTTTCTTCTAAGGTTTTTATGGTGTTAGGTCTTATGTTTAAATCTTTAATCCATCTGGAGTTAATTTTTGTATAAGGTGTAAGGAAGGGATCCAGTTTCAGCTTTCTGCACATGGCTAGCCAGTTTTCCCAACACCATTTATTAAACAGGGGAATCCTTTCCCCATTGCTTGTTTTTGTCGGGTTTGTCAAAGATCAGATGGTTGTAGATGTGTGGTGTTAACTTCCGAGGCCTCTGTTCTGTTCCATTGGTCTGTATCTCTGTTTTGGTACCAGTACTATGCTGTTTTGATTACTGTAGCTTGTAGTGTAGTTTGAAGTCAGGTAGCGTGATGCCTCCAGCTTTGTTCTTTCTGCTTAGGATTGTCTTGGCTATGCAGGCTCCTTTTTGGTTCTATATGAAGTTTAAGGTGGTTTTTTCCAGTTCGGTGAAGAAGGTCAATGGTAGCTTGATGTGGATAGCATTGAATATATAAATTACTTTGGGCAGTATGGCCATTTTCACTATACTGATTCCTCCTAACCATGAGCATGGAATGTTTTTCCATTTATTTGTGTCCTCTCTTATTTCCTTGAGCAGTGGTTTGTAGTTCTCCTTGAAGAGGTCCTTCACATCCCTTGTTAGTTGTATTCCTAGGTATTTTATTCTTTTTGTGGCTTTTGTGAATAGGTGTTCGCTCATGATTTGGCTCTCTGTTTGTCTGTTATTGGTGTATAGGAATGCCTGCGATTTTTGCATCCTGAGACTTTGCTGAAGTTGTTTATCATATTAAGGAGATTTTGGGCTGAGACAATGGGATCGAGTACGCTTCATCCCAGTGCTCTTTCTACTATAACCAATAAAATAAACTTCTGATCCTCTTTTAGGCATTCTTCAAACAAAATAATGTGCCTCAGGAAAGCCGTTTTAATCTGAAAAAAATGTGGAGGAGGAGTATAGGAAGTGGAAGTCAATGAGCAATGAAAACGACATTATTACCCACTTCTCTATGCAGGGCTCCCCCTCCTCTCTTTCTTTGTCTTCTCTGGAAAATGCTCTTGGAAACAGATCATATTAATCAGATTGGCTATAGGTAAGCCAAAAATCTAATTTGCATTCCATGTGGTAAACTGTTGTATCCATACAGTAATGGAGTTTATGTTTTACTCTCTGCCTTCCAGAGTATTAGAGAGAATTGGAGCCAGGGCCTTGGTAGCCCATGTGAGGACATTTGCAGATTTCCTGGTATATGAGTTTTCTACATCAGCAGGGGGTCAGCAACTCAATAAATGCATTGAAATTCTTAATGACATGGTTTGGAAGTATAACATTGTTACACTGGACAGATTAATTCTCTGCCTGGTAAGAGTAAATGTTTCGAAGCTTATTCTCTTTTAGATCAAGATGTATGACTAATGCATCTTGTGTCGATCTGCTCTATGTTGCTTTGAAGGATTTAATGAATTTATACTATAATCACGCATTGCTGTCACTTCCTTAAAGAGCTAGAAATTTTCCAGTTTCCTTTTTTTGTTTTTATTTTCATTTTTGTTTGTTTGGTTTTTTGAGACAGAGTCTTGCTGTGTTGCCCAGTGCAGTGGCATGATCATGGCTCACTGCAGCCTCAGCCTCCTGGGCACAAGCAGTCTCCTCCTGCTATTCAGCCTCCTGAGTAGCTGAGAGTACAGGCATATGCCACCATACCCAGCTTTTTTTTTTTTTTTTTAATCTTTTTTATAGAGACTGGGTTTCTCCATGTTGCCCAGACTGGTCTCAAACTCCTAGGCTGAAGCAGTCCTCCTCCTCAGCTTCCGAAAGTGCTGGGAGGACAGGCGTGAGCCAGTGCTTCCAACCGCAGTTTTCTTATTCATTCATTTCATAAGTACGTATTGAATATCAACTGTGTTCTGTGCATAAAAGGTACAGAAGTAAATAAAATAGATGTGGTCCTAGCCTTAGGATACTCTAAAAATATGAGCAATTAGACCCTGAGTTAATTCTCCAAACCTCCCACTAGAGGCAGGAAGTAGTAAATCACTGTGTTTCTTTACAGAGTGCTAATATAACCATTTCTGTATATTTTGGTAGCCATAGCCATAACTGAATGTTAATCATGGCCACAAACATTCCCCAAATGTTTTTTTTTTCTCCTGACTTTGATATCTATTTCCAGTAAATTTCTTTAAAAAGACACTGAAGTAGGCTGGAAAATGCTACATTAAAAAAAATTCTATGCTGATGATATTTGGAGTGGCTTAGTTTAACGTTAACCCCTTAACTGTGGAGCATAGATATAAAAGTAGTTATTATCTTTTAGGGGAAATAATGTAAGTCTATAAGTCAATAAGATAACAGTGTAAGGTGGAGGTATAGAAAAATATTTCCAGGAAATAGTGAGAAATCTTATCTGCTTAGGTGATAGATGTGAGAGATAGATTAAATTTTTAAAAATAAAGATGGACATTCCAGGCAGAAGGAATAGTAAGCCAAAAATAGGGAAGAGGGGGTCAGATATGTTTGGGGAATACTGAACAGTTGGTTTGGGATAGACTAGACATCTAACAAAATTATAAAAGTGAGATTTTACTTTATTAAACTTTAGGCTTTCAAATGGCCCTCATGGTTTTGCACAGGCTGAGCATTTTCATGTACTTTTTCTTTTGTTCTTTAAAGGCCATGCGTAGTCATGAAGGAAATGAAGCCCAGGTTTGTTATTTCATAATTCAGTTGCTGTTACTGAAACCAAATGATTTTAGAAATCGAGTAAGTGACTTTGTGAAGGAAAATTCCCCAGAGCACTGGTTACAGAATGACTGGCACACTAAGCACATGAATTATCACAAGGTACTAGTTCGAATTGGTATTTTAAATCGTCCTTTTAAAGCTGTATTTGAGTATTTGATGAATTGATTTGGCTATTTTCTCTCTGGTTCTAATTTTTTTTTTCTGGTATATATAGAAGTAAATTAGCTCTCTAAACTTCTTCAAGGTTTGAGAGTTTCTGTAGTGTTGAAAATAAATTGAAACTGCAGTTTTAGTGGACATATGTACTTACATTATAAAAAGAAGTAAAGTATAATCAAGTTTAATTTAAAACGTTTTCTTGTAAAAAAATATTTAAATAATATTTTCAAGTTCATTTAGCTCTTTTAAGAGAATTTTTTTAAAAAATGCTCTGAACATTTATCATCTTCACAATTCCACAGAAATATCCAGAGAAGTTGTATTTTGAGGGCCTTGCGGAACAGGTTGATCCTCCTGTACAGATCCAGTCTCCCTATCTGCCCATCTATTTTGGGAATGTGTGTCTTCGATTCCTTCCAGTATTTGATATAGTAATCCACAGATTTTTAGAGTTGCTTCCAGTATCCAAATCACTGGAGACTCTATTGGATCACCTAGGAGGCTTATATAAATTTCATGGTGAGCTTTTTCAAATTTTAATTTCATTTAAATCTCCATAATCAAAAGTAGGCTGGGCAGAACCACATGGTAACAGTGGTTCTAAAGGTTTTATTTTAATTATTTAAAAATGAAGTGTTTTGAGGATAAGTATTGTGGATAGTGCCATGAAGTATAAAATATACAACATAAAAATATAAACAAAAGTATGAATTCAGAACAGGATGATGTTATTATAAACTGAACAGGTCTTGGCAGCCTTCTTGGCTGGGTAGGATTTGAACTGTGATGCATCAGATTTATAGCAGCAGCAGGGAAAAGACAGCATACGAGGCAGAAGGGATTATTTTGGGGAAAATCATGGAGGAGGTAAAATAAGGTATTTTTGAAGAAAAATTGTGCTGTTGGGTTTAATTGAAAATTCTTACCAGAGAGTTCTAGATATAAGGCTGGAAAGACAGACTGCACCTAACTGTAGGTCACTTTGAATGCTATGCTGATTTTATAATTGCAGATAATAATCATCTGCAAGTTATTATGATCATGGCATGGGAAACATTATTTCAGAAAGGTACATCCAGTTATAGTTGGCAGCGGTCTTAGGAGGAAGCCATTTCAAGGACATGTCAAAAAGCCCAGTTGTGTGATTAGTATCCAGACAACAATGGTGGCATTGAAAATGAGAAAAAAAAACAGGACAAATGATCACAAAAGAAAGAACAGGACTTGATTGGTTGGTTATAGGGAGAATATTGAAAGAAAAATCAAAGACAACTTTAAAGTTTTAAGCATAGTAACTGGAGAGTGGCAGGGTTAGGGACAGAAATGTGAAGGTCGTGGAGCAGCCACTAAGGGAACAAAGTGTTTGGCAGCCAGTCCTTCTTCATCTTTAAGATACCTTTCCTCAAAGCAATTGTAATTATTATCTGTTAACGTGATAGAATAGGCATAAAGTTCAAGGGAGCATTCTTTTAAAAACATTTTTCTTTGGATTAAGTAATATATATACTTAGTAGGGAAGAATATATAGTGAAAAGTAATTAGTTCCATCCTGCCTCCAGCTAGCCAGTTTCTTTCTTGGTAGGCAGCCAGTGTTACCAATCTCTTGCCATCCCCTCTTAGAGATCCTGGGTGTTTTTCTTTTGTTTTGTTTTTAACACAAGTAAAACGTAATACACACATTGTTCTGTGCCCTGTTTGTTTCAACTTTATTGTATATTAGGGCTGGTCATTTGTATCAATACATAAAGAACTGCCTCATACATGCCATAATTTATCAGTCCCCTGTTTTTGACTTTTTAGGCTGTTTTTCATTTTTGATAGTGTAAAGAGGGCTGCAGTGACATCCCTTGTTGTATGTCAAGGGATGAAAATTTATGCAGGATAAATTTTCAGAAATGGAATTGCTTCCACTTAAATAAAAACAAATACAAATACAAACTGTATATTACTAGAAGCATTCTGAGCCTTCTGCCTCTACTCAGGTTAAAATATTCATAGTATAGAGTTGTCTAGCATGTGAAATTGTTTCATAATCTTCTGAGCTGCTTTTCAGTTATCTTGAAAGCAGTGGATTAGTTTTTCACAGTTATCAGTAACCAGTTAAACGTTGTGGTGATATGTTTTTTTTTCTTGACAGATCGTCCAGTGACTTACCTGTATAATACTCTGCACTATTATGAAATGCACCTGAGAGACCGTGCATTTCTCAAACGAAAACTCGTCCATGCGATCATCGGCTCTCTGAAGGATAATAGACCACAGGGCTGGTGTCTAAGTGACACTTACCTGAAGTGTGCTATGAATGCACGAGAGGAAAATCCCTGGGTTCCAGATGATACCTACTATTGCAGATTGATTGGCAGACTAGTCGATAATATCCTTTCTACTGTGATTTTACAAACTCTCCAGAAATAACAGTATGTTGATTTATGAGAACGTATTTTTTCTTTTTTAAGGTAATTTTTTATATATTCCAAGGTTTTATTTTTTTTTAAGATCACTTCCATTTTTATCTCTCTAAAGGTTTGAAATCTTAAATTAGCAGCATCATGCCAGATAGCCTGAAATTCTATTAAAATTTATATTTTAGAACTTGAGGATAAGTGGTTAAAAGTTATATTTAAAAATAGACTTTATGGAGATTTGTTTCAAAGAAAAAAATTTATTCTTAAATGTATGATATTTTGTAGCACATGCATCTGTGTGCTACTGGAGAATGTAGCATCTTGTTACTTTAAAAAATGTATGTTTTTATTAATTAATAAATGATAAAACATTTTTTTAGTGAAAAGGGATATTTTAGTGAAAATATACTTGTATGTTTCTTCATTTTTATTTTATGTTTTCAGTTATTAGCACTCCATACTTCATACCACTATTTTACTGGGTAGAGAAATTCTACATAAATGAGTGTGATTTATTTTCCTACACAAAGGAATTTATTTTCTGAAGCAAAAGAAGGGCTCATTATAAAATAATGTTCATGTTAATGTCTTATAACTATTAAAAGAAATAGGCTCATGAAACCTAGGTATACCTTGGTTGCATCTGTGGCTATTATATGTCACATTTATAAGAGCCCACCTGTAAGACCAACCATTTATACCTGTGGTTAATTAAATGATTGCTCTTAATACATTTCAATCATGTCAGTGTTGTTGCTTTAACTGTGTGCACCGATGGCTGGCAAATCTCCTGGTCCCTTTCCAAACTGTGACTGGAGATTCAATGAGTTTCCCAATCCGGCTGCCCACGCTCTCCATGTTACTTGTGTGGAGCTCATGGCCTTGGCAGTTTCAGGCAAAGAGGTCGGGAATGCCCTTCTAAATGTTGTCCTGAAAAGGTATGTATTCTGGTTCATGCAGTAAGATTTGTTGTTTATTTGTAAACAGAATGGTGTTTTTCTTTGGACCTTTAAGGCAGACCTGGTGCCACAAGGCTGTTGCATGTTGGATGATGACTGTTTTCTGGTTCCAGATCTTGTCTTTGTGACACAGGAGTTATGGAATGAGCCCTGGACAGCATCATAAGATCTGGGTTTGTTCCTACTTCTACTCGTTAATAGCAGTCTGACATTCAATTTAGGATTAATGTTAACGTGTCACTTAAAACAAGATTCTCCTAATCTTGTTCTCAAGATTTCAAGATTCTCTTAAAAATTAGCACAAAATATGGTATAATGATTAGGGAAGAAGTATTTTTAAAAAGCCTTATTAAGTTTCTATGTATATTACATTTTTATTCAATAAAAAATTCCCCATTGTTTTATTGAAATGGATTAGTTGTCAGTCCTCTGAATTATAGATATTCTTTAAAAATAAGATCCATTGTCAACTACCTAAAATGTTTTTATAATTTCATACTTGTATTCTTTTTTGCTGGTTGCAGTCAGCCTTTAGTGCCAAGAGAGAACATTACAGCATGGATGAATGCAATTGGTTTGATCATCACTGCCCTACCAGTGAGTTAATAATTGTGATTTGTACTTACTGATGAAATATAGCCCCTTGTTCCATGTCAGCAAAAAGAAAAAGATGCGTATAGGATGCCCTTATACAAGGACGTCAGACAAATTCATGAAGTATTTTATGTTTTTAAAGTTTTTCATATTATTACTGCTTTAAAAATCTACAGTGACTAGTTTTTGCCTTTCTGTATTAGATCTGAATATCTCTGTGTGACTTACAGGTCTCTGCATTTTCTGGTACCACCTTACCTATCCAACTTTTGTTTTTACATTATAACCTGATCTACTCTTGGCCACTTAATATGTTGTATATCTACAGCCTTTGTTCCTGCAGATAGTACTTATTAAGACATGTTTAGGTACTTCTGAATGTGAGTGAATAAGACATCATTTTTATTCCAGAACCTTCTTTCCATCACCTTCTCTAAAGCCTATTTATTCTTTGCTAGCTTAGAGCCTCCTTTCTTAGCGAATGAAGCCTTACCTGACTTTTCCAGCCCGCATGAAGACTCCCTTCTCTGACCTTCACACATAACTAAAAAAAGTTTATTATTATAAAATAATAATAAAACTATTGATTTATTGTTTGGTAAGTTAATTGATTTACTGCATAGTATATATCAGGTACCTGAATGAGCTGGACAGATAAATGTATGGAGCCCCCTAACTCACAGGCACTTCTCCCAGGTTGTTACTGACTTAATTTGTCCAGTTACAAAGTCATCCAACAGATTTCCAGCAGAAACTGAAAAGTAGAAAACTTTAAAGACTGAGAAAACGCTATTACTTTAGTCTTTGGGGTGGAATGCTAGATAAGTGATTTTTTCACTAGCTTTCCTCTGATTTTAAAGGAGCCATATTGGATTGTTCTTCACGATCGAATTGTGAGTGTTATCAGCAGCCCCAGCTTGACGTCTGAAACAGAGTGGGTTGGCTATCCATTCCGCCTCTTTGATTTCACTGCCTGTCATCAGTCCTACTCTGAGATGAGCTGTAGCTATACATTAGCTCTCGCACATGCTGTGTGGCACCATTCTAGCATTGGACAACTTTCTCTCATTCCAAAGTAAGTGTAATAATTTCTTAAAGAAATTTGACATATTTCATTTTTTTAAAATCATTAACAGATGAGGTATATACCTCATTCATTAGAACAATTTGCAAAGTAAGTTCATCAGAAAGCTCCTTTTGCTTCAGAATTGTTTTCAGAAAAATTGACTTGTATGTGCTAGTAATAATCTAGTAGTTTTTCCACTGTAGTTTGAAGAGGCTTAGTCAAATGCATGCTTTTTCCAGAATGTATCCTGAAAGTTACCTTTTAAACTGAATAACTGCTGTTATCCTATTTCCTGATTATTTTTCTTGACCATAAAAGTGGCATTAATTGATTGAAATTTCTATATAGTGGCATTTATTAGATTAGTTATTCTCTTTTATTTCAGATAAATCAGTAGTTTTACTGTTAAGAATGATTTAAATCCAATATTTCAATAAATAATCAAATGAAAGTAATAGCCAGTGAGAGATGTGAGATTAATTAGAAATATTATTGTTACCAAATTAAAGGAAACTTTTAAAATTACAAGTTTTGTTGTAATACTTTGTAAATACTATATTAACAAAATTCAAACAATTTAAATAATTTCAAGTCACAGGAGATTTTTATTTTTATCTTCAAATTTTAGGTTTCTCACTGAAGTACTTCTTCCTATAGTGAAGACTGAATTCCAGTTGCTTTATGTATACCATCTTGTAGGACCGTTTTTACAAAGATTTCAGCAAGAGAGAACTCGTTGTATGATAGAGGTAAAATATAATCTGGGTTTTCTGTGACATGATTAAATTCTGAACTATCTATTTAGGTTTCTTTGGGTTATTGAAACCTCAGGTCACAACCATTAGTAGTGAAACTAGTTTAGCAGGATCCAAGAGCAATTGTAGAGGACTTAGTGTGCCACTAATGATTTGGGGTGGGATGTGTTGAATTGGATATGCAGGGGAAATACCCATCATGAAGGCTGAGAAGAGGTTAAGGATGGAGAGGTACATTTGAGATGTTACAGTGCGGAGGAACTAATTAAAATCATGAGAATGGATGACATCAGTCACTTATAACAAGATGTCAAAAACAAGGAAAGGAGCCAGGAATAGAACCTTAAAACAAGAGCTACCAAATGGAACAAAGAAAGTATAATCCAGAGGATCCCTAGAAGTGGAGTTTTCCCAGACATCGAGAGATGGTGTCTAGAAAGGGATTGTTTATCTCTTAATTTCAAGAGAAATTACTAAACTATGAAGAGACTATTTAAGCCTTATTAGGGGCATTTTGTAGCACTATAGATTGTTTTATAAATGCAGGCCACGTCATATTTCCCAGGTGCATAGAGGTGTGTATGGCATGTGACAGTTCTACAACAAACACAGCATCCCCCAGTGCTAGTGTTGTAATGGTGCCCATCTGCATCATGCTGAATTATTGAATCACTCAATTTTGACCACTAAAATAATTTTACATTATTTGTAAATAGATTGGTGTGGCATTTTATGACATGCTGCTGAATGTCGACCAGTGTAGCACCCATTTAAATTACATGGATCCCATCTGTGACTTCCTGTATCACATGAAGTATATGTTTACTGGTGACAGCGTGAAAGAGCAAGTAAGTTGAATTTGTTTAATTCTTTTTAATGATGTTTAATTTAGAAAATTTGAACATATAGTGATAGACTTTTTTGATTTGGGTGATTATTTTTATTTTGTCTAATTTTTTTTTAAGGAATAAGGGTGGGTATGAGACCTTTTTAGGCAACAGGGGCATATTATTCTAGATATAGTATTAAAGTAAATACATGTTGTAATTTCTCATGCTTTTCTCTCTTGATATTTGCAACAGAACATCTAAGAAAAAGATGTAGAGGGTTAGTTAATGGTGATCTCATTAGGGAGAAACAGTGGGATATGGCTGCTGAAGTATGAGCAGAGAGGTTGTTGTGTTCTGAGTAAAGGAGGTCCTACTTCTCCTGATACTTATGGTGACAGACAAACCGCAGCATAACTGGAAGACTAAACTCAGGATTCCAGACTAAACCTGACTAGAGACTAACTCATGAAGAGTATTTAAAGAATATGGGAATGCTGACCCTGAAGAAAAAAGTCTTAGGGAATTATTTATAACCTCAGTCTTTCAAAGGGTTCCCATTTGGAATACATATTAGATTTGTTCTGTGTCACTTTAGAGGGTGTATGAATTCTGGTAAAGTTAAAAAGGGAGGCCATGCTGACTTAGCATATGAAGAGAAACTTCCTAATAGAGATGCCTGAAAGTAGAAAAAGACCTTGAATCATAACTGAGTTCCTATGTGTAGGAAACAGCATCTGGGCTATTTTAAAGGGGTGGAGGTAGGACAGATAGGGAAAGATAAGTCCATCCTCTTCCCCTTCCCAATACTTTAATGTTATTTCCTTCTATAATGGAGAGGAAGATAAACTGCTGTGTAGCCACATGAGTCTAGTCGGCTAAGGCTTCTTTCTTTGGCGCTCCGGTTGGGAGGATGTTCACTCCTTATGTCTCAGCAACAGTGTCAAAGAGAGTTGACCTGTTCTCCTTCATGTAAGAAAGAAATTGTTTCTGCTTTTGTTACAACACAGAACATGCAGAAAACCTGTGAAGAAACGTTTTTGTTTTTTTGTTTGTTTTTTGTTTTTAAAGTATTCTTTACATTGGGGCCTAAGAAGCTTTGACTCAAGGGAATACAGAAAGGAAAAGGTCAAACAGCATTTGAGTAAAGCTAGAAAGCTGTGGAACTACTTGATGTATTTGTCTCTGGTGTTTTTCAAAAGAGTAGATCTAATATTATTTAGTTTGAATTCCAAGTATAAATCAAAACCAAAACAATTAGCTTTGTAGATAAATGTTGCAGACATGAGTTATTCAAAGAACTTTAAAATATATTTATGCTTCATGCTTCTATAAAGATAGCATTTTAAAAGAATGATCAACTCATTGGATGTATAAAATTTCCAGTATAAACTCTGCTAGCTTTTGGTAGCGGGGATGACTGGCTAGCTGGATAAATGGATATGCTTTTGTAAGTGTATGTATATATATAACTATACATGTGGTACATGTACAGACATGCATATATAATATATATAATGGGTGTGTGTGAGGGAGAACGTGTTTCTCATGCAGAAAAGGTACAATTGTATCTGCTTTTCTTAAAACACAGAACATGTTGAGAAACTTCTCATCAACCCCATGCCGCTCCTTAGTTTATTGTCTCAGGATACATGTAAGTCCTGCTTTAAATGTGAGAAGTTGAAATTCTCTGATTAAAGTACTTTTTAATGTGTTTTTATTTCTTAGGTAGAGAAGATTATCTGTAACTTAAAACCAGCTTTAAAACTTCGTCTTCGATTCATCACACACATTAGCAAGATGGAGCCAGTTGCAGTGCCTCCACAAGCCATAAACAGTGGGTCTCCAGCACCTCAGTCTAATCAGGTGCCAGTGTCTTTACCAGTAACTCAGTGAAGCCAGACTCTACTATGGAGAAAGTGGAAATGCATCCGTCTTTGAGAGTGGACTCAAACCTATTAAATCTGAATGCTGTCATGCTATAGTGATAATAGTAGAAGCAGTGATGATGTTCAGATTGTTTTATTTTGATTCAGATGATGAATCTGTTGACACCTTATAACACCCATCTCCCTAGCTATATTTTTGTCTCTAAGAGATTAAGATACATGTTGTTCATATTCCTAACAATTTATTAGAGCTATGTAGGAACATAGAGGTATCTGTGATCAAATGACTTTTGTCATTGGCACTTTCAGTCTTTTCTAGCTGTTGTTTTTGTTTGTATTTTTTATTAACGACATACTTAGTCTTCAGATACATTATTTTAAAGGCACCACACATGTAAAACAGTTATTACAAATCCTTTTATATATAAATCTCTTCTGGTGGATCTTCAGAATAATAGAGATTTTTATCAAGAAAAAAAATCTAGACTGTTGCATTGTAGGAGAAAACAAGGCTTCATATTCTTTTTTAAATGACTTGAAATTTTATTATAAATTTCCATTGTTTCTATCAAGGTCAGTTGGCAGTTTTATTACCTTTGCTGTGGACTCAAACTTACTGTATAAAATGAGCTGGAAGCCATGTAAAAAAATAACATCTGAAAATTCTTAAACTTAAATAAAACTATGCTTAAATGGTTGATTTTCCAATTTCTTTTTTTAAAAATAAGTTAATTGCTTTTGCAGATTGACACTCTTACCTGTCAGATGATATAATTCTTCGAATTTTTATAATCTTAAAAATTTTAAATTTTCATGTTTATAAATACAGTACGGATTTTATTTCTTCAGAATTTCTTAGATTTTGAGAGACATTGTTAATTTGGGGGCAGTTGGCATTGTGAGAGACTTGAAAACTAATGAGTAAAATCTGCTGAATGAATAAACTGCATGATTCTTTCATAACTCCATTGGAATGCGTGTCTGCTGTGTGCCAGGCGGTGTGTTGGCTGGGTTCAGTTGGAAATGGGGTACTCTGTGGGTCATACACTACAGTTAGTGACTGACTTTGGCCTAGGAATTAAGAGTTACAGATTATTTTAAAAGGAACTAGTGAATTTAACCAACTGTACTTCAAATTCATATTTCTAAATACATTCCTCCTAGAACTTTATTTTCTTTGTAGCTCATATTGCCATCACTAAATCATTACTGGCCATGCAAGTCCAGCTAAAAATATATGTAATGGTAAAAGTAATTTTTGCAGACTCATTCTTAAAATTACCTAGAAAAAATGCTAGAAATTATTTCAAGTTATTAATCTTAACATAGTATCAATATATTCTTGCTGCCTTGAGGATTATATTGCTTTTTGATCCTAGAATGAGAATAAAATTGTGACACTAGTGTTGTACAAACAGAATAGAGGAAGTGAAAATCAGTATAATCACTTTCTCAAGGCCATAAACATTCTAATTTATTAAAAATTCAGTTTTCCCTCTCTAGCTTAAAAACATGGGATAGGTTTTTAAATAGGTTTTTAATCAGAGACTAATGGAAGACAAACTTTATTTGGGTCTAGAATACTGCTGCTGGGAAAAATATGCCTTTGTATTTATCACATCCTGAAAGTTTTTCTTTTGAAAATAGTTTAGAGTGACTCTGTCCAGTATGACTTTCTGCAATGATGCAAATGTTCTATACCTGTGCTATTCAATACGCTAGTTAGTAGCTACATTTATCTATGAAGCATTTGAAATGTGGATCTGAATTTTTTCATTTTATTAAGCTTTAATTTGACCACATGTGGCTGCTGTATTAGACAATATATCCTAGAGTGAGATCCTTTATAATTGTTCCCATCTAGAAGTAATTCAATAAAATGTTTATCTTTCAAAGGCCTAGTAGTTAGAGGTAACAGTTTTTAAATTCTGTGTTACATTTGAAAAATCAGATTGTAGGGGCTGTTTATCATATAGCTGTTAAAAACACAGAAGAAATCCATTCATGGAGCCTACCTTATTTACAGAACCCCCTGGGGTTTTTACAAAAATTACTGGGAAGAGAAAAACTTTGCTTCCCTTGTTTTGATTGCAGCTTACTCTGATTTGTTTTTTCCATTTTCCTTACTACATTCCAGAGCCAAGATGAGTTTTTAGGATATAGCTGATGGTACTGTATTAATTGCAGGGTGAGTGAAGGGTGAAACATTGAAAGCCACAGGTAATTTTAGATGACATCCTCAGCTGAATTAACCATTCTTAAAAACAAACTAGCAATATGATTTATCTGGCTCCTGAATAGATTTTTGGAAGCATCTTTTTTTTGGTTTCCCTAAGTCCCACTCTTGCCCAGGCTGGAGTGCAGTGGTGTGATCTCGTCTTACTGCAACTTCTGTCTCCTGGGCTCGAGCAGTCCTCCCACCTTAGCCTGCTGAGTAGCTGGGACTATAGGTGCTCACCACCACGCCCAGCTAGTAGGTGTGTGTGTGTGTGTGTGTGTGTGTGTTGCATGTATTCAGAAATACGTAGATAGTGCAATCTTGTTATAAAGAGTTTATTATTAAAAAAAAACCACATCTTTTGAATGACATGGACACATAGTACCTTTCCAGATGGGATAGCTTTGTCTCCTGATTCCAGGAGTCCCACTCTGTGTATGGGGGCTTTTGTTAAGTGTGCTTATTTTTAATGCCAGCGAATTTTTAATTGTAAATCAATGCATGCCTCTCTTTCTAAGGATAAGCCTTTTGCCAAGTTAGAAAATATAAGCTTTTAAATTTCAAAAAAGTTAGAATTTCCACATCTTGAGTTTTACACCAAGAGGGAATCTGTAGAGTTTATGCTAATTGGAAAAACATTTTTCTGAAAGAACAAATCATTAGAAGGGTAACTGTATGCTTAAGTAAGTTACTAGATTTGCTAATTATGCCATTAGCTATGAGATTTGTATTGGCTGTTTCTACATTTACTTAGGTGGGTTAAGGTAATCAATAGGCTTGTGATTACCCTCACGAGCAACTCCAAAACAAGCCAAGGTTATTGCTACTGCTGTGTTCACTGTTCGAATTACTTCTTCTGGTGTCTTCCCCAGGGATGGGTTCACTTCCATTATATCTAATCCTGAGAGTAGCCCTGCAAGAACAAATTGTAATAATGTGATTTATAAAATAGTTGACATTTTGAAATTAGTACAGACAGACTTGAAAGATTATCCACTAACAGAAAATGGTAGTAACCAACACAAAAGCACTTTAGTTATTGCATCATGTGATTGGTGGACATTCTAGAAGTGTCAACTGGGACTTGGTTTTCAGGTCAAGAGGTATAAATATATATTAGTCAAGCGTACACTTGCTTCTCTATTCCCTCAGATTGTTACCTACCTGTTTTGTAGATTTCTTCTGTGATATAGAGACCTTCTCTGTATGACAGACCTCCCACGACTGGTGTGCCAGTAGCTGGTGTGAAAGATGGGTCCAGTCCGTCAACATCAAAACTCAGGTGAACTGGCCTTTTCTTTCTTTTAAAAAGTGAGAAAGGATTTCAGTTTAAAGTTGACAGCTACACATTTTGTGGATAAATATATCTGTTACCTTGCTTTATAAAAAGTAGAAACTCATTATTTCATGTAAAGACTATTAATAATTTACATTGGTTAATGTCAGGAGCAACCTTTTATGTTACACACACGTGTGCATACACAAAAGAATCATACCTTCCTAGTAGATAGCTGAGCGTTTCTTCCATCACCTTGCCAATTCCCAGTCTGTCCACTTCAGTCATTGAAAAGTATTTAATGCCTAGAGTTTTCAAAATGTAGCTATAAAAGAGAAAATAATTATAATTAATAAGGCTGACTGTGCCTGCCTGCCTCCTTTTAAAGGAAAGATCAATGTAGTAAAATATAGAAAATATTTAGGTTCTATAAACTGTATATATGCCCAATGTGGTTATGTTTGTATTTATTTTTAACAGCAAGTCAATTGAGATTTAATTACCTGGATACATACATATGTATGTACATGTATATGAATTTATGTGTGTTGGGTGTATGTGTGTGTCTTGATATTTAAAATTTTCTCTCAGATTTGGTCAGTAAAGCACATCTAGCACACAAAGGGACAAAAATGAAGGCAAATCACATCAAAGAATAGGCTTACTGTTCCCCCAGGGTCCACGTCTCTCAAGCCAATATACACAATATCCTTGGCAGATATGCAGGGAGTCACCCAGGAGAATCCTGGCACATCAGGAATCTAAAATTGCAATGTTTTCACTTGGTTATATGTGATTCTCTTGAACAAATCCTACATTCAAAGTTAAAGACACTTATTGGATTGCATATATCTTATACTTAGAATATACATATAGAAGAAATCATGTAAAAATAATACACAATTAAGAAGGGGATGCATGCTTCCTTTCGAGTGCTTTGACTTAGCCTTGAACCACTTGGCATTTACCTACTTGGTGCCCCATTCCTGCTGGACCCTTCTTTCCCAGGGCTCCTCTATAAAGAAATGATTGTGCCCCCATGGCTTTGGTAGCTTTCTTCTTTACTTCCCTTTCTCAGTAAGTCCTTAATGCAGAGGATGGCCTAGAGCAGCTAAGGGAAATTTTTGACCTGTCCTTTGGTTATTCTTCACATCATAACATGATGATATCTGCTTTGTCCTGGAGCCAACGTTTAGTTTTTCCCCTGCGCTAGGTAGATATTTTGCAAGTTTATAAACCTATCCCTTGGTCATTAGTTTAAAAGACATTACTTCTGAGCATTTAACATAAGGAGGTTTTAACCTCTTATATCATTATAAAGACCAAATATTATATCAATAAAAACTGTTTTATTGATATACTATGGCACATCAACAAAAGTTATGAGCTATAATATTAAATTTTAATCTGTCATTTTATTTTACATCTTTTAGAAGTTTCTAGGGAGCAAGGAGACAGTTCTTTCTCTTTGATTTAGATAGGTGTTTCTCCCAGTAAAGATATTAATTCATAAACCATTGTATTTGAAATTTTAAAATTCATTTTTTGAAAAGGCTCTGTGATGTAGAAGGACTGCTTGGTAAGAATGCAGGGCTGTGTGGCATGTAGTGGAAAGAGGAAGGAATTAGGAGACTTGGGGCTGGCCCTTGCTTTACTATAAGATTAGCATATATCCTGGGCAAGTTGGTTAACCTCTGAACCTCTGCTGATCTGTTTATAAATGATTACTCTCTGTCCCAACTACTAAAAGTGTAGTTTAAAAATTAGCAGAGAAAAAATATATATATATATATTAAATTAGTTTGCAAAGCAGAGATAGAGAGCCTCACTGCCTTTTATCAACCAACCCTTTGAAAATGATTTGAGATTACACCAAGAATAAGATAGCATGGAATTTCTTATTTCTCTTCCACCTCCTGAATGTCTACTAAAAAGTGTTCTTTTGCACTAGAGTACCAACCAGTCCTTTACCTTTCCTTTTAGTTCCTTCAGAAGGAAAGATACAGGTTGTCCATGCAAGTTGCCAGTTGTGGTTGTCTGTGGAGTGTTGATATCAGTGTGAGCATCCACCCAGATGACTCCTAGATTAGGGTGGACCCTGGCATGGCCAGAGATGCTTCCAATTGCCAAACTTTGGGGGAAGAAATTCATGTGAACATCAGGTTTGCAGTGTCACTACATACATCATATGCATTCACTTAATGCTCCCACTTGGTTTTCCTTTAAGTCACAGTGTCTGACATTTCTGATAGGTTCTAATTTAGAGATGCCAATTAGTTATAACAATAGAGAAAACATAACTTGCACTTAATGCTTACTAACTAGTTATATTTATGTCAATTGCATTATCGAAAAAAATTGTGATTTTTTTTTCCCCCAAAATCCACCTTGTAATAAAACTACAGATTAGAGCTTAGCCAAAAAATAAATGAGTATAAAAATACTAGCCACACAAGAAATTCCTTAGCATGAGACACTGTTCAATTCTCAGAGTTAAATTTGGATCATTTTCTGTACACTCATGTCTCTTGGTAAATGCTTCTCTCAAGTGAATTAGGACAAAGTCCTTCAGTTTTTCTTAAAATCCAGCTATTTTATCATTTGGGGGCATCACTCAGAAGTTCTTACATGTTCTTATTCAGAAGTTCTTTAGCCAGCGTGTGGCATGTGTTCACTCATTCTAGTTCCCCCACTCAACCAGGAACAAAGTTCATCCGAAATACTTCAAGCGCCAGACATTTTGCTGGATTGGAAGAGGTAAATGATATCTGGCACAGAAGTTAAAAGTTAGGATTTATTAGGTTGGTGCAAAAGTATTATGGTTTTGCCATTTAAAAACTGCAGTTACTTTTGCACCAAGCTAATACTTATACAATGCCTGTATTCTCCCATTTGCAAATGTTTAAGTATCATTCAGAGAATCATGAACTTTCAGACTCTCGAAGTGGAAGCAATCATGCCTTAATGTCAGTTATGGATTACCCAGTGTGACGTTTGTTTTCCCTTCAGGTTTCTTGTCTTCGCCATGTGCCATTCATAAAATTTCCACTTACAAATTTCTCCACTTAAAAAGAAAGCGAGCCTCAGTTCCCAATTGCAGTTTTGATACAGAGGCCATGGTAACAGTTTGGCTTTAGCAGACGAAGCTGAGGAGGCCTGACGTCACTGACTGCTCACCTCAAGAGCCACAGAAGTGTTTCTGCTTTTAGATCCGATCAGGTTTCTCTGGTAAAATTATCCTAGGCCTTGAGAGTAAATATTTTAAAAGGCTCATGCACAAAAATGGTCTTTGCCACATTATTTGTAATGGTGAAAATTTTAATGTAACTTGAATATCTGACAATATGTACATATATAGCGGTGTAACCCCTTGATGAAAATCATGCAGCAGTTAAAAAACTGATGCTTATGATGCTTATGCATATTCCATGAAGTAACAAGGAAATTTGCACTGTAGAGTGAGAACACAACATAGAGTATCTCTCTCACACACACACGTAACACACACACACAAAATTGTTAAAGTCATCATTTACAAGGAAAACAAGATACCATGAAAGAAATGTGCCCGGATTTTCAATTCTGGTTGAAATGGTTGTTAGAGAATTACAATTACCACATTTTTTTTTCTTGTGTATGTGTCTGGTTCTTTCAAAAATGTTATAATCATTACTTTTATAATAAAAAACACATACTTTGAAATTGTTGACCTATATGAGTTGTACATATTATTGGCAATGAAGAACAATAAGCTGTGAATTGCCTCACTTATTTAGAAACGTAAGCTTGTGATGAATATTTAGATCAAATCCATTCATATTTCATATGTTTTCTGCCGTACTAGGTCAAAATACAGATGTTGTAAGACTTCAAATAGAGCTAAGTCTGTTTCTGTAATAAAGCAGTAACCTATCAAATTTTTTTAAAGGCAGAAAGTTTGCTATAAAATGTAGGTCAATGCTTTTCTGTCTATTTTCTCTTTTCTTTTGGCCTTGGTTACACTTCCTTTGTGCCAGACTCCCATAGACACAATTATTCAACAAGACCTGTGGTCTCCGCCCAGCACCAAGCTGACCCTTCCGTTCTTCTTGACTTCTTCCACCTTGCCAGCCAGCTGCTCGTTCGCTTTTCCCACAGACCTTGGATTCTTCACAATTTGAAAGGGACTGTCATTAGGGGATGTCAGCAAAGGGCAGGTCCCCATAATCCTTCACATCACACTCTAAAATTAAAAGTTTTGAGTTAGTAAATAAAAGAGTAAAATATAAATCAGTCTGTGTAGGATAATCCCAATTGTATAAAATAGGCATATATTCACAAGTATGAGCAAAGGAAAAATCTGAAAGGTCTATAAACACAGGGAAGGTGGAACCCAGATCTGCTTCTGTTTGGCATCATGTTACCAGTACCACACACTGGTGCGTGCTGTATACAAGGCTTGAATCTATTCAGTTAGACTAGATGCTAAAATATAACAGTGATGGTCTTCTGGTTTGGGCTTAATAGGGAATATCACTGTCTTTGTCTCTGTCTCCCCCTCTCTGCTTATGTGCTTTTTACCTTTCTATAGTAAGGATGCTTCATTTTGATAACAATTAAATATATGAATAGATATATATATTCTCAGAAAATTTAGAAAGCACTGGTGTATTTTCATCTGGGATAACACACACACACACACACACACACACACACACACACACACTCACACAATATCCATTGAACCTGCCTCATAGTGGTATCATCAGAATTCAATAAGAATATGTGAGTATGTGCTTAGCACTGAGCCTAGCACTTTGGAAGCTCAGGAAATAAAGATTTTTTGTTATTCTTTTTGGTAAGGAAAAATTGTAGGTAACCCCAAATTCCTAAGGACTGGGTGTGCTTCCTAAAAGGCCCTGAATTAGGCTTGAAAAGTAGAGAGTTTCATGTAAAACTGTGATATGGGATCAGTTCAGTGTTCAGAACTAACTGGCCATCATATGTAGTATTTGTTACATGTCTGTATGAATCTGATTCAGTAATGCCTCTGAGAACTTTCACTTGATATAACATGTGACCAAATTATGCTTGTCAGTTAAGGGACAAGTCCAATTATCCAAGCATTCTGTTCTCTACTGGGTGTCTGTATTTTTTTTTTTTTTTTTTTAAGATTTACGAGGTATAATTCTCTTCATTGAAACCCACTCATTTTAAGTGTGCAGATCAATGAGTTTGAACAAAT
This sequence comes from Ateles fusciceps, assembly GCA_036589455.1. Classification (NCBI taxonomy): domain Eukaryota; kingdom Metazoa; phylum Chordata; class Mammalia; order Primates; family Atelidae; genus Ateles; species Ateles fusciceps. Next base: position 10,630,831 of record JAZHEH010003259.1, read on the forward strand.
CTAGTCTTGCAACCACCACCACAATCAAGATTTAAAACACTTCCATTCTCCCCCAAATTCCATCCTGCCCCTTTAGAGGTAATTCCTGCCCCCAACCCCAGGTACTGCTGATCTACTTTCTTTTGGTATGCTTTTGTCTTTCCAGAATTTCATATCAATGGAATCACACAGTGTGTAGTCTTTCGTGTCTTTACATGCTGTTTTTGAGATCCACCATGTTCTTGCCTGTGTCTGCAGTCCATTCCTTTTTATTATTTATATTTATTTATTTATTTAGAGACAGAGTCTCACTCTGTCACCCAGGCTGGAGTGCAGTGGTGTAATCTTGGCTTACTGCAACCTCTGCCTCCTGGGTTCAAGCAATTCTCTGCCTCAGCCTCCTGAGTAGCCACAGGATTACAGGCACCTACTACCATGCCCAGCCAATTTTTGTATTTTTAGTAGAGACGGGATTTCACCATCTTGGCCAGGCTGGTCTTGAATTCCTGACATCATGATCCACCCACCCCAGCCTCCCATAGTGCTAGCATTACAGGCATGAGCCACGGCACCCAGCCCATTCCTTTTTATTGTTGAGTACTATCTCATTGCATGGATGCAACACTTTTTGTTTAACCACTTACCAGTTGACAAGCATTTTGCTGTTTCCATCTTTTGGTTATTATAAACATTGCGGCCCTCAAACATTCAAGTACAAATCTCTTACCCAAGAGAAATGGAAACATATCTACACAAAGACTTATACTTGAATGTTTGTAATTATACTTCTCTCCACCTACAACTGCTGGGTCAAAATGTAAATATATGTTTACTTAACAAACTACCCAACTGTTTTCAAGGTGGCTGTATCATCTGCATTCCCATCAAAAATATATAAGAGTTCTAGTTGCTCCTCATCCTAACCAATAATTTATCAGCATCTTCTATGTAAAGATAACAGAGAATTGAGCCCATACGTTAAAAATAGACATAATTTTGCATTTGCATGCTTATGTATATGTATGTATATATACACACTGTGCAAATACTAGGTGCTGTTATCATTATCATTATTGCTGTTTTATTTTATTTTATTTCACAAATAGGGCTCCTGTTGCTAGTAGCATACTTCCTGCTGCCCCTTGCCTTCCATTTGCTCTTCCCCCTGGCTCCCCTACCATCCACCCCAACCCCAGTTCTTGCACACGCAAATTCCCTTATACCACAGTTTGGCTGGAAAGACAAAATATCTGAGAGAGGATGTACATCCAGCGATGCTTCCTGAGCATTCTCCTATGCCATGCTGCTTTCGTAGGATGTGCTTCTAAGGTTATAGCCAGTACCGCAATTCTGCGTAAATATTCCAGACATACTCCACATTCACAGGGGCCTGCTCCTTCCTTCAGGGTGGGGGAGGAAATCAGGCTGATCATCTCTTAACTTTAAAATTACCTTGTTCTTTAAGTTTCTCAAGCAGACCAGCCTTTCTTAATACTGTAGGGCCTTCTTCCACCCCCTCCTCGTGGCTCAACAATTAAAAAATAAAGTACTTCAGACATTATCATCACCATCAGATGCTCACAGTAGGAACCCTTTTCATTATTTAATCAGTTGAACTGTAGCTATCATTTTTGAGCTCCTACAGAGCCAGGAATTTACATTATCTCATTTAATCTTCACAGCAAGGTAGACTGCGGCAACGACCCGTATGCCAAATAGAAAGATCTAGAATCACAAAGGTTATATGGGTTTCAGACAGGCACACAGCTAATAAGTGGCAGAGCCTATGTTCATATTCAGGTCTTTGGATTCCAAAACCTGCATCCCCCTCTTCCCATCAACCCATGTTATCAACAGAGTGAACACACAGTTTGTGCAAAAGCAGTCTGATAGATGAGATCCAATAATGAAAAGGCTTTTGTATTTGAGTCCCTCATAAGCTGATAGGAGATATGGGCATTTAACCCTAATTGCAATACATAGCTGCTTCAATCAAGATATAAAATGTCATAGTAACAAAAACAGGACGCCCTTAAGACTATCGGGGACAGAGCGTGTCAGTAAAGTCTACAAGAAGTAAATGTTTACACTGAGTCTTGCGACATGAGTAGGTACTCAAGAAAACAATACAGAATGATGGAAAAACTCTGCAAACCAAGGAAACAATTTGGACAAAAGCATCGAAAGACTGTGGCATGAAAGAGACCTACGTGCTTGTCCTCACAGCAGCAAGCCAGAGCTCTTGAGGAGAAAGCAGGCAACAGGCAAAATTATCACCTGGGAGATGAAAACTACAAACAAAGACCAACCCAGTCATTTCAAGTTTTGGCCTGCTCAAACAGTAGATGGGAAGTTCTACCCTTGCTGCTTTGATACTAGGGAAGCTAACACTCTTCCTCCAAAGGGCAAGTCTTCCTCAGCCCCCTGACCAACTAGAGGTCTAAAGACATAGTTCTTTTCTGTATCTTTCTGATTCTAATTTCCAACAGGGCTTTCAGATGCAGAAAATTATTACATGTTGTCAGATGAGACAATGTGCTAATAGACACATTGTGCTAAGACACAATGTGCTAAGAGAATCCAATCTTTAGGATTGGGTCTGTGGCATCAAAGTAAGCAAATATTTCTTCCTCATTCAAAGGACCAGAAGACTTGCCCTGGGTGCCAGGCAAATCCTTGATGTCAAATTCCTGTCCCTGGCAGCAAGGGACCCACCCCATCCTCTGTCTGACACATTTTGCTCCTAGACTCCCTTTTTGCTTGACACACTTCCTTCTCCCCAATCAAGTAGACATAATTTCTCCTTTCAACCCCAGTAGGGTGCTGCTTGGTTCATGGCTTTTTTTGCCTTTAGTTTTCTGTCCGTTTTGTATTTTCCCCGTTGTTAGATTTCAGATCAGCTCTGTTTACATTTGGGCACTATATTTTGTAGTGTAGAGCTAACATGTAGTAGATGCTCAGTAATCCTCAGTTTGGTCAAACTCCTTGGCTTTTTTCCCTTCTCCCTTTCAGACTTTAGAATAAATGTCATAGACCCCTTAGTTGACACTGTATTTGCTATAACACGGTTATTAAATTTTCTAGCATTCTTTTTTATTTTTTTTTATTCAAATGGCTTCTCATGATTGGTCTTTCCTTTTGCTTGCTGTATCTGCCCACTTTGGAAATTGTTTGTCAGCTCCACTGACTTTGTAAGCTGGGCCCAATCCCTAACTGGCCACAAGTATAAAGTCCCCTTCGGAGCTGAATCATCTGAAGGGACATCAGTGCAAATCAAGGGCATAGGCACTGGAATCAGATGGTCCTGCCTGGAATCATGCAGTCAAGGCTGTGTGACCTTGAGCACATTACCAAATCTCTCTGAGCCTTTTTTCAACCCAATTGTAAGGTAAACAAGATACCTACCTCATTGTTTGCTCACTGCCCTGCAAGGGGGTGAGACAGGGAATGAAGCCCTCTCTCAGACTCAACATATTAGTCATCTGCCCTCTAATCCCTTTCCTTTTGCCTGCTTGTCAAACCTGTACCTCCTTTAGGTGAGGACAAATGCTTATATGTTTGCCATTTTGTCCTTTTTACTCTATAACTTAGTGTAAAAAAATCTCTCTCTCTTAGTCCTTACAATCATGAGACAACGAATTCCATCGTCATGACCATGTTGTAATGGGAGAAGGGTGGTGGAGAGAGGAGACTTGCTTCCCTTTTGTCAGTTTTTAGAATTATATATTTGTTATAACTTGTTCAAGAATAGGTGAGCACAGTGTGGATTTTAAAAGGAATACTTCTGTGTCAGCAAAATACCCCTGTGTTTGGGAAAGACTTTTGGAGGATTTCCAGGGGAAGAAAAGTAGTATTTACTGACAGTCCAAATGCAGTTTGGGTCTCTAACCTCTGGCCTCTCTCAATTTGTTTTGCAGTAAAAAGTCAGAGTACACAGCAAGGGTTCCGGATTAAGAGGAAGCAAAACGCTGCCCAGATTCTGAGAAGCCTGGAGAAAATCAGCCTTAGGAGTTTCAGCACACACGCTGTCTTGTTTGATTTTGTTCTTTGTTTTTTTATCCTCTTTAAGCACAGATACATGTTGAAGTCTGTGGTGTTCTGTCATCTCAAAATCCTTACCAGAATAAGTGCGCCCAGGCAGAAAAAAAAAGTGTATTCAAATGTTGCTGGCATGTGTGGATTCACAGCTGGTGGCTCTAAGGAAGTCTGGGAGTTTCATAAATCCATTAAAATCCTTTTAGACTTGCCAACCTGCAGTAGGATTCTCTTTCTTTTTTTGTTCTTTTTTCCCCTTCCAAGAGAGGTCCATAAAGGATTCTACCTAGCCCATGAATGAGCAGTTTCACAGAATCATTAATACCCTAACATAACACGAATTATTTACAAAGTTGCAAGAAACAATAATATTTAAATTATCTAAATTATAAGAAGTCTGGTTACCACCCATCTTTTCTAGGTATTAATTACATATCTAAACAAATGCATTTTCTTAAAATCCTCTCTTCCTCTACATACACACAGTAACATCAAAAGCAACAAGGGCAACTAAACCTAAATACGTAGCTACAGTGCAGAAATAGTCCATTTCAATTCAAAGAAAAACACTTTCTCCTAAAACCTAAGAGGAAACATTCTGTAGGTTCAAATGAATTTGACTTTGGCTGAGATCAGGAGCCACAGAGTAAGTGGGTTTGTGACTATAATTATACAATGTGGGAAAATGGTGAGAGGACTCTAAAATTTCATTTCCAGGCCAGATTGTACCAGAAAACTTAACTAACCAGACAATAACCCCTCACAAATTTTGAAGTCCCAAATTTTCAACAAAATTCCAGGTATTCAAAGAAAGACTTTTTTACTTACCTGTCCCTTTGAGAAAGGAGCTCCGATAATCCCTATGGCTTTGGGCTTGGCACTCATGCTCTGACACTTCTCTTTGCTGCACTTGAACTCTTCAGTTAGTCAACCCTCAGTGACAGAGGTCACATCTTTTTTTTTTCCATTTATACTTGGGTTGAATAAACAATATTTATTCTAATGAAGGCAGCTGGCTCCACCCACTAAACCAAAGCATGGTAGAGTCGACAGTCTTGCAAATTCTTCATGCATGGAGTAACCATAATTCCTCTGAGTCTAGTCTCTAATTAAGTCACAATTATTCACATTCTTACTTCACACTCTTTTTGAAAAACCAGCCAGATGACATTAGTGTTTCCTTAGACAATTGACAAGTTTCACAGCTACTTAAGAAGTACTATTGTTCTGGCTCAGGGAACTCAGGGCAAGGCGCTTTCCTCCTCCAGACCTCTGAAGACCTCCTGATAGAAGAAGGGCCAGGCTTGGCAAGATCGTCTGTCACATCCCTTCCAGCCCTAACATCCTAAATTAAGATTTCACACATGAGGATAAATGATAAATCCCATAAACTTTTAGGGTACACTATCATAAAGAGTATATAACTTCCTTTTTTTGATTATTACTTTAAAAAATTACTTGATTCAGAACCCAGGGATGTTACCATTTTTGAAATATGGTATGCAAAAAAATAACTGCTGCAATGATATCATAATCAAAGTATAGAAATAAACATAGCTAACATTGAGTTTTTATCATGTGTCAGATGCTGTTCTGTTTCATGTTACCTTATTTAATATTTATACCAATTTTATGTGAAGTCTCATCATTGGTGCCATTATACTGATGAAGAACCTGAAGCTCAGAGAGGTTGCCAACATAGGTTGTAGAAGAAGAGCCGGGATTCGGTCTTAGGCATTCTGAATCCACTTAACCATTGGGCTTATATTCTAAATTTATAAATCAATCCATAGAGATTTGCCTTCAAATTTCATTGCTAGAATTTTTTCTTAGAAAAATTCACATCCTAAAAGTTCTTCCTATGCCAAACTGAGATTGCCTTCCTGTCATTTGAGCCATTTGTCACCACCCTTTAATCCAAGTGAAGCACATTATCTTTTGGCTGTCATGTCTTTTTCGGATTTCTATTGTTTAGGCTGAATATCTCCAAATACCTCGCCGATTTCTTGTGTTACATATTTGCCACTGTCCTTCAGGTCACCAGCTTGGTCACTCTCTTCAAATATCTCACTTCCCTCTGCCTTTCCTAAATAGGGCATCCAGAACCAAGTTCACATATCCAAATACAGGTAGAGTCATCTGGTCTATCAGACACAAATTTGATAACACCTGACTTTTCCAAGTCACTGATAAGAATGTTGAACAAGGCAGCACTTTTATAAGCACTCTGTGACATTCCACTGGAAACCTTAACCTAGATTGGCACAGCTCCATTAATTAATCATCAGTCGAGATAAAACTGATCTCTGATTTCCAGCTCAACCACTTCATCCTGTTCACTAGGATATCATAAGGAAATTTACTGGGTTTTTCAATAAAATCTCACCACACTTTACTACCTTTATCTCTGCCAGTCTGACTTCTCTGTCAAAGTTGATGAGCTGACCTTGACAGGTCCAGTTCCTGGTGAACTCATGCTGACTTCTAGTGATTGCTGCTTCCTTTTTATTATTAACACAAGCTATTTTTTCAATCTCCAAAGCTATCATCTCAAGACTTCTAAAGGAAGAAAATAGGGGACATCTCACCTATATCACTCTATCAAAGATCCACTTTTTTCAGCTCAATTCTTTCATTAATCTTAGGGTATGTATATTGAGGTTTTAAAAGCCCCTCTAACACTGCAGACCTCTTAATCAAACATTGAAAGAAAAACCCTACCCGACATTTTCCTGGGAATGAGACCACATCTTATTTGACCTTGATCCAATGTTACTAGAATGAGATTTGACACATATAGGCCCTTGGATTAGTCTCCTATGGCTGCTGTAGCAAAGCACAAGTACTTTGTGAGTACAAAGTGAGTGCTTAAAAAAAAACAGAATTTTTTTGTCCATAGTTTAGAGGATAAAATCTGAAATCCAGGTGTCAGCAGAGCCGTGCTCCCTCTGAGACCTGCAGGGGAACACGTCCTGCCTCTTCCTAGCTTCTGGAGGTTTTCTGGCAATCTTTGGCATTTCTTGACTCATAGATGCAGCCCTCCAGTCCTCCATCTTCACTTGGCACTCTCCCTGTGTCTGTGTGTTGTCGCATGGCTGTCTTCTTATGGGGATACCAGTCATATTGGGTTAAGGGCCCACCCCATTCTAGTATGGTATCACATTAACATCTGCAATGATCCTGTTCCAAATAGAGCCACAGTCTGAAATACTGAAAGTTAGGACATCAACATATCTTTGGAGGGACATAATTGGGCCTCTAGCAGCCCTAATTAATATCACTGAAATGATAAAGAGAGTATGAATTAAAGAGTTACATGATGAGAGGGTCCAAAAAAATGACATACTCTTGCCCTCTACTTGTTTTTCTTTCTGATGCTCCAAACTGCAGCCCATTTCTGCATTGTCTTTTCAACAGCCAGCTAACAGATAAGAATTCTTTCCAGATGAGGCCCAGGATTCTTAGCACTTTTAGCAAAGACTGGAATATGCATAAAATCTGGAGTAAATCTTGAATTGGGTGACTTCAGGGAATCATTTTGTTTGGTTCATTGCCTAGACCCCTTAAATCCAATGTAGGAAGGTTGGACCTGCTCCTAGAACACTAAACCCTAGGATTTTACGGAAAAGTTCAAAGTGGATGATCTCTGGGTAAGTTACGTAGTCATTTCTTTGAGTAGGAACTCTCTTAACCCCTTAAGGCATATTAGTAGCCTAAGCAGAGTGAGTCACCAAAAAAAAAGAAGTTCATAAGAAGTGTCCAGCTTGTGTCGCTTTACAGCTACATTTTAGTAGACACCTTCTCTTTCCTTCCTTTCTTTTCTCTTTCCCCTTCCAGACTTGAGGCGGCCTCTTACCAATGTGGAGGCTACAGGAAACAAGCCGTTAAAGAGCAGTGCTAGTGTTCTCTCTATGAGCATAGGGAGGTCAAGGCAGCACTGCTCTGGGACCAGGTGGCAGAGAGGAACCCGAAGAGGGAGCTACACCCACTTTGGTGCCCTGAAGTCTCCAGAGATGTCACCCAATGTCCAAACCAGTCCCTGGACTATAGCGTTGAAGTCAAGGGAAATATATTTAAGTTTTGTTTTGGAGGCTTCGGCTACAGACCTCTAAAGAGGGTCTAAAAATAGTTAAGAAGACAGAAGGTGTAAACAAAAGGGAATTAAAACTGGTAGGTTCAGGAGTACATATGGATTGCCTCTCCGTATTCCTAAGAATAATTCAAAGACAACATTCCACAATACAGGGTGAGAATTACAGCCAGGGAAATACTGTGTATGTCCATTATTGAGATCTAGATTTATCCCAAGGTCAGTGTGGCCTGGAGCATAGAATTATAGAATATGAAATAACTGTGGCCCCTGAGGTAAAGTGGCATCTCCAAGTTTTGTAGCTACTTGAGTCTAGAACTGAGAATGAAATCCACATTTCTTGGATCCCCCCATGTTTCTTGGACAATGCTGGATTCTTCAAACATTACTCCCACATGCTGATGTCACCTAAACCTGCAAGACTTCTTCATGCTTGTAAACAAGAGTCAATCTTTAGCTTTTAAAAGATTAAAGGAATTTTCAGAATCTTTCTGAAACCAAATTCGATGAGTAATGGACTACACACTCTGAAAAATGGAAAAAATAACCTGAAGAAAATCAATCATGTTTTCTACACAAAAGCAGAGAGTCAATCAAAGTTTACATTTTTTTTTTTTCCAGTGCTTTCTTTCTCTTGATTTGGTCTATTAAGCGATGGATGCCCTCAAAATCTAACTTCTCTGGAAAATAAAACTAAAAGTAAAACAACATTTTACTGTTTGCTGAAGCATTTTACTGCAACTATCTATTAACACTTTATATCAGTTTCTTATAATTATTAAAGAAAACCGAAAGTGTATTAATTTAAGAGATGGTAGTGTTTTTGAAAGACAAACTAGTTTGGCTCATACTCTAGAAACTAACTTATCTAAGCTGCCATTGAAGCATTTCTGGAGGACAGTGGTTTTGGCCAGATATTTTTCAGATTTCTCTCTTTTACCTTGACATTCTGTAGCCTTGGTGTGATGTATCTTGGTATAGATTTTTATATATCCTTTTTAGATTTCATATATATTTCTTGGATTTTCTAGGCTTCATGGATGTGTAGATTTGCATTATTTATCAATTTTTACAAAAATCCAGGCTTTTTTTTTTTTTTTTTTGGTTAGCCTTCTGAGCCAGGGTAAGCTCAGAGACTCTGAAATCCTATTTTTATGTGAGCTTCCCATTTCAAAAGCTGAAAGTCTACAGGTGTGTTTTTGAAAATAGACAAAATACAGTGGGAAGTTAATTTGCGATCTTTCCAGTGACATTTCCCAAAAGGAGAAGTAAACAAGATACATATTCTCCACGTAGACTCTCTGAAGATGTGGCTGAAGACATGTCTGCAAGGAGGCCTTGCTCTCTAGTTCTTCAGGGTCAAGGACAAATAAATTGGAGTGATTGCTGAGATCATGAAACATCTTCACTTGGCAGAGTCTGGCACCTTCAAAGCTATTCAGTTTTGCTATAAATTATCTGATGAAGGACAGAACAACTCTGGCATACCTAACTGCACACCTGTATTCTGTGGGTGGTTTTGAACAAATATACCTAAGGAAGAGGTGAGCTGATGAAGTAAAAGACCCTACACATCTAGATTCTTTAATAATTAATCAGCCAATAAGTATTTACTAAATAACCATTTTACTTAGTGCTTGCTTCTATGTTGTTTGCTATTTGAGATCCAGGAAAATAATATATGATCAGTACCCTTAACTCAGGGTCAGCTTTCATAAAATTGCCATGTATCTTTCGTCTCCTTTCCCCTGGTATAGTTGCTCAGTTTTTCTTTGTCTTATGTCAACTTCAACTTTTGCAGAGTCTCAACTCAAGTTCATCCGAGGTCTTCTTTAATTAAATTCAAGTTTTGCATTTTTTCAAGAATACTACAAAAGTAATGTGGTGTACTTCTCAGTGTATCACATTAGGAGGGATTTGACGTTGGTCTGTCCATTACTGTGTTAACTTTAATCACTTGGTTAAAGTAGTACCTCTCAAGTTTCTCCTGTGTAAATTTGCTATTTTTCCTTTGTAATAAATGTATCATGTGGTGACAATACTTTAATATTATATAATTATCCTGTTTCTCATCACACTTTGATCCACTAAGCTTAGCATCCATTGATGATTCTTGACTAAAGTAATTGTTGCTGTGATGTTAGCCAGATGGTGATTGTGTATTTCTATCATTTTATGTTATTTTTAAGAAAATAAATACTAGTTAATAATTTGATAGATTTAATTTCTCAATGAAATTAAGAAAATGTAAGCTTTATTAATATTTATCAATTTAATATATACATTTCAATGAGTTTGTACATATGCATACATCCATGATACTATCACCACAAATAAGACACTAACGCCAAAAAGGGGAAAAAAACCGTAAATACTGTAAAGCAAAAATAAAAAAGTAAAGGAAAAAATATTTTGTTTGAAACACTTTGAGCAACAAAGGACCAATGGCCTTAATGAAAAGAAGCTCTTAAAAATCATTAAGGAGACGTAAATCTAAGACCTGAAAACTATGAAACTATTACAAGAAAACATTGGGGAACATCTCCAGGATGTTGGGCTGGGAGTAACACCACACAAGCACAGGCACCAAAGCAAAAATAGACAAATGCGATCAGATCAAGTTAAACAGCTTCTGCACAGCAAAGGAAACAATAAATGAAGTGAAGAGATAATCTGCAGAATGGGAGAAAATATTTATAAACTACCTATGTGAAAAGGGATTAATAACCAGAGTATATAAGGAGCTCAAACAACTCTAGGAAAAAGTCTAATCATCTAATCAAAAAATGGGCAAAAGATTTGAATAGATATTTCTCAAAAGAAGACAGAAATGACAAACAAGCCTATGGAAAGGTGCTCAACATCACTGATCATCAGCGACATGCCAATCAAAACTACAATGAATGAAATATCATCTCACCCCAGTTAAAATGGCTTTCATCCGAAAGACAGGCAATAACAAATGCTGGTGAGGAAGTGCAGAAAGGGAAACCTCGTACACTGTTGGTGGGAATGTAAATTAGTACAACCACCGTGGAGAACAGCTTACAAGTTCCTCAGAAAAGTAAAATTAGAGCTGTCATATGATCCAGTGATCTCACAGCCAAAACAGAGGAAATCAGTATATTGAAGAGATACCTGACCTACCATGTTTATTGCAGCGCTATTCATAATAACCAAGATTTAGAAGCAATCTAAGTGTCCATCAACAGAGAAATGAATAAAGAAAATGTGTTATATATACCAATGAAGTAACACTGAGGCATAAGAAGAATGAGATCCTATCATTTGCAGTAACATGGATGGAAGTGGAGATCATCGTGTTAAGTGAAATCAGCCTGGCACAGAAGGACAAACATTGAATGTTCTCATTCATTTGTGGGATCTGAAAATCAAAACAGTTGAACTCATGAATGCAATTGGATTCGGACATAGAGAGTAGAAGGATGGTTACCAGAGGCCAGGAAAGGTAGTAAGAGGACTGGAGGAGGTGCGGACAAAAGAAAAAATAGAAAGAATGAGTAAGACCTAGTATTTGATAGCACAACAGTATGACTATAGTTACCTTAATTTCCCACTTTTAAATAACTAAAAGAATATACTTCGATTGTAAAACAAACAATAAATACTTGGGGAGCTGGATATCCCACTCTTCATGATGTGATTATTACACATTGCATGCCTGTATCAAAAGATTTCATGTACCTCAAAATAAATATATATACCTACTATGTACCCACAAAAATTAAAAATAATTTTCTTTCAAAAATAATTAAGGAAAAGCAAAGGAGAACAAAATATGGAAAAGCACCTTCCTCTCATATGGCAATTAAATAAATTGTGGAAAAGAAACCAGGATTCCCACAGTCTGAAAAATGAGTTAGATATAAGGAAAGGCTAGAACTGTTCAGTGGTGTTAAATCAGAGGATCCATATAAACTCATGGTTTTCAATATATTTTGAAGTGACTAGATATAGAAATAAGTGTGTGTGTGTGTGTGTGTGTGTGTGTGTGTGTGTGTATACATATATTTCCCAGCTCTCTGCTGAAAGAGCTTAGAGACTGATTTCCCAGTAACAATGGATACCTCTGCACATGCTTCTTGGTCTGCATCTACCATTCTCTTTTTTTAAAAAATTTATTTATTATACTTTAAGTTCTGGAGTATGTATGCAGATCGTGCAGGTTTGTTACATAGGTATACAGGTGCCACGGCGGTGGTTTGCTGCATCCATCGCCCCGTCATCTACATTCCATCTACTGTTCTCAAATAAAAGAGACCAGGGCTCCTTAGAGAAATGGGTCATTCCAGGGCTGGAAGAGAGAAAGTATAAGCTGCAAGTACAAAATAAGCCTGAAATCTCTTGTGGTACCAGAAAGTAAGGAAGTTCTTGAGACATGTGAGGATCAGCTGACTCAGTGGCTACACCTGTCATTCCAGCACTTTGGAAGGCCAAAGTGGGTGGATCACTTGAACCCAGGAGCTCAAGACAAGCCTGGACAACACGGTGAAACCCCATGTTGTACAAATATATAAAAATTAGCGGGATGTGGTGGTGCGTGCTTGTAGTTTCAGCTACTCGAGAGGCTGAGGTGGGAGGATCACTTGACCCCAGGAGGTTGAGTCTGCACCTGGCAGGTTGAGGCTGCACCTCCCAGGGTCAAGTGATCCTCCCATCTCAGCCTCTCGAGTAGCTGGGACTACAGGCATGCACCACCACGGTGACAGAGCAAGACCCTGTCTCAAATAAATAAATAAATAAATAAATAAATAAGTGGATCATGTAAAAGACACAGCAGTCAAAAGATTGGCTAAATCTGGGGCAAACAAAGCCACAAAATACATAACGATAGTAATTGATTATAACAAGCAAAGTAAAATAAGAATTTCTGAGTCCATGGTGATGCAAGTAATAAGTAAATAAATGGGGAAGAAATAAACATTCTTCCTTAAAGTAGTGTGTGTTACCTTCAAATAAAATAGTAAATAAAAGAGCTGACATTTTTAAAGTAATAGATACATCAAATTAACGCATAAACTGTAAGCAAATGAAGCTGTTAAAGCACTACTTATTTTATTTATTATTGTATTTTTTTTGAGACCGGGTCTTGTTCTGTCACCCAGGTAGGGGCAGTAGTACATTACAGCTTATTGAAGCCTCCACCTCCTCAGGCTCAGGCGATCCTCCTGCCTCAGCCTCCCAAGTAGCTAGGACTACAGGCACGTGCCACTATGCCCAGCTAATTTTTGTATTTTTTGTAGAGATGGAGTCTTGCCATGTTGCCCAAGCTGGTTTCAAACTCCTGGGCTCAAGCTATCCACCCGCCCCAGCCTCCCAAAATGCTGGGATTACAGGCATGAGCCACCGTGCCACTTACTTTAAATGATCTTAGTTAGGTTAAACATTCTCATAAATATTACATTATTTATGCTTCTAATATATTTAGCCAGCAATCTCTCTACCAATAATTCTATTATAAACAAGCCCAGAAAATGACCACAAATGGGAATAAATGTTTTTCTCTGTGTATTGATTATATACACTGCTTCATGGTCTATATATTTAGTTGTACTTCTTGGAATTTTCAAATGAGCTTTCTTAACATCACATTTTGCTTTTAATTATCAATGGTGTATTACAAATGTTGTGATGAGTTTTATATAAAATCGATTATAGTTATCATTTGGCTTCTGCACAGGTTAGCTGAGACTTTTGTCCCCTCAGTGTTGGGTTTTATACAAAATTGATTATAGTTATCATTTGGCTTCTGCACAGGTTAGCTGAGACTTTTGTCCCCTCAATGTTAACTGAAAGCTTATTGAAGCAACGGGAGTGTAAAAAAGTCTTAAAGTCAGGGCCTGATGCAACTTCTACCTACCTCATTTGATGTTAACAATTAAAGAATGATTGTGAAATACATCAATAAGCATTAAGCAATTTATACTGTAAATAACTGGTTTGAATTGCCCTCTGCATTCGCATGATTGCAGAGGCCGATGTTCTGCCAGGGAGAAGAGGGGAAGAATAAGTGATCCTTAAAATAATCTGCACTGCGCATGGTCATTTTGGGAAAACACTTGAAGAGATTATTCTCCAGCACCCTGTAACATCTGAACTAGGGTCCACCGTCTCTCCAGCTTTATTACTAAGGCATACCCAAATAAACCTTTACTATTAGGACCGGAGAAACATAATTATATACAGGTGAGGGGGGATGAATATTTTGAAACAATAAATCTATTTTTCCCTTTTTCCTTGTATTTCTCTCTTTCCCCTCTTTCTCACCTAAGAGAGAACCAGGTTTTGTGCTCCCAGCTTCGTTGAAGGGAACTGGCAAGGCAGAGAGCTGAATAAGTTTGCAAAACTTCTCGACTTTTATTTCCTAAAGTCTTACAGTGGGGAGAGGATTTGAGTCTAAATAAAGTGTTTTGGCTAAAATTGCCAAAGGAAAGGGATTTCTTCAGGAAAAACCTAGAGATACCCCCAGAAACCTGGAAGCCATCAGAACAGAGGGGTTTGGTCCCTGGGAGAGAACTTGGCTTCTGGGCAGCCCGTTCTCCCCTTTGCTCCTCCCTATTCCATCTTGCAACAACTGGTTGGGCACGACAGGGAGGTGTGCTTCTGCAGATGGATGGAAAGCAATCAGAAAGATTTCTGCCTCAATCACAGCTTGGCAGCAACTGAGGACCACTGGATTCCCAGGAATTTTTACTCTGGTTTGTGGACAACTTCATGGCAACCTACATGGACCAGCAACCAGATAGGACACCATTCACACTGAAACCTGGCCCTGGGCAAGACTGTGACACAACTCAGGATAGGGGCCATGGAGGGAAACGGAAAATGATTGAGGGCGGTTCTTGCCACGTGGGAGAGGGGCTATGAATAGAAATCAAGATGAGTTTTAGGAAATCAAGAAAATGTATTTTTGCAAACTTGATATAGGGAGCTCTAATGCTGATGTTATTTTATTTTTAAATAAAAAATTTTAAATAAATTACCTTTATTATTTAAAAAATGGAATCAGAACCATATAAGAAAATCCAAAAATATGGTCATTATTACTATACTGGGGAATTCTGCTGAAATTTAAAGATTTATCGATCAGCCAACCTCTGAAGCTCTTAGGTACCAATTTCTCCTGAAGCTAAAGGTGTAATTAAAGGCAAAGCAGAGGGGAACTGTACCAGGCGAAACTCCAAGGGGATGTGAAGGGAGCAGGTTTGATCTTTACAAACTGAAAGATGCAAATAACATGTAGAAGGGGCATATAAGATTCTCTGTTTGACTACTTCAATAACCTTGGGTTGGGCTGAGCATAGTGGCACATGCCTGTAATGCCAGCACTTTGGAAGGCTGAGATGGAAAGGCTGCTTGAACCCAGGAGTTCAAGACGAGCCTGGACAACATGGCAGGACTCTGTCTCTACAAAAAATTTTAAAAATTAGCTGAACATGGTGGTGCACAGCTGTAGTCCCAGCTACTTGGGAGGCTGAGGAGGGAGGATCTCTTGAGCCCAGAAGGTTGAGGCTACAATAAGCCATATTTGCACCACTGTCCTCCAGCCTGGGTGACAAACTGAGACCCTGTCTGAAAAAAAAAAAAACACCATAAATTTTATTAAGGATCCTGTCATTTCTCTTATAAATGACCCATGAAATGATATTTGAGTCTAAAACATAAAAATAAAAATAAACTTACCATAATCACTGACTGTCATTTTGGAGTTAAAGGACGAGATTTTTGACTGGATGCGCTGATCTCAACTGGCTTGAGAAATTAGCGGGTTTATTTTTCTCCTGAGTGGATCTGCTTATGTTAGTATATCTTAGGCCATCTCATATGTATGCATATAGGAATCAAATTTCTTGTCTATCCTAGTTTCTGCAGTAAACCATACATATATAGATTCTGAAATTTCAAAGAAGTAGAAGAGTTTTCCAATTCCTCACACACTGTTAAATTAGTACCTTGATCTGTCTTGACATCTAACCATCATACATAGTGTTCCCAGTGTACAGAAAGAAAATTGTTTCCCCCTCCTGTGTGATATTAAAATGACTCAACTTCATTAAATCTTTTAAGATCTGAACCCAGGTAATAAAATTTAATCTCACAAAAAAAAAAACTATAATACAGATCTCAATCCTGGGGAAATTTTAAAAAGTACTTCATTGGACATTTTACCAGTTGTTAAGTACTTAATAAAAGCTATGTGACAAGATGACAGAGGATCTGATTAGGAGAGGAGAAGAAACACTTTATGGGGCCGGGCATGGTGGCTCACGCCTGTAATCCCAGCACTTTGGGAGGCTGAGGTGGGCAGATCACCTGAGGTCAGGAGTTCCAGACCAGCTTGGTCAACATGGTGAAATGCTGTCTCTACTAAAAATACAAAAATTAGCCGGTGTGGTAACAGGCACCTGTCATCCCAGCTACTTAGGAGACTGAGGCAGGAGAATCTCTTGAACCCAGGAGGTGAAGTTTGCAGTGACCCAAGATTGCTCCACTGCACTCCAGCCTGGGTGACAGAGTAAGACTCTGTCTCAGGAGTCTCAAGAAAAAGAAAGGAAAGAAAAAAAGAAAGAGAGAGAGAGAGAGAAAGAAAGAAAAGAAAGAGGAAGGAAGGAAGAAAGAAAGAAAGAGAGGAAGGAAGGAAGGAGAAAGAGAGAGAGAAGGAAGGAAGGGAGAGAGAGAGAAAGATGGAGAAAAGAGAAAGAGAGAAAAGAGAGAGAGAGAAAGAGAAAGGGAGAGAGAAAGAGAGAAAGAGAAAGAGAGAAAGAGAAAGAAAGAAAGAAAGAAAGAAGAAACACTTTGTGGTGTCCTACTGCCTCAAGAAGCTTTTCCAATCTGACCATAAAGGTCTCAACAACTCCAGCTCTCAACCTGCAGAATTATTATTGCCAGGAAAGTTCACTGCATCATTTAATAATATTGTCATTTAATAGAATGTAATTCTAGAGGTTGCCTCCTAATCCCGTCTGTATTAAGGCGTCATATTTTCATTCCTTTTGACTCTCTGAAAGCATTCTGTGGGTGCTCAAGCAACGTGTTAAACTGAATGGGTGTATTAGGCAGAGAAAGCCAGAGATACAGAATCAATGAAAGATATGCAGATACAGAGAAAGATATTTATTATGAAGAATTGGGTCACTAGACTATGGAGGCTGTCCCGCAATGTGCTGTCTGCCAGCTGGAAGCCTGGGAAAGCCAGTGGTGTTGGGTGTGTTTCCAGTCCAAATTTGAAGGCCTGAGAATCAGAGGAGGCTGTGGTGTAAGTCCCAGTTCAAGTCTGAAGGTCCGAGAACCAGGACGGCCAATGTCCTGCAGCAGGAGAAAATGGATGTCTCAGCTCGTGCAGGGAGAACAGTTGCCCTTTCTCTGCCTTTCTGTTCTTTTCATACTTTCAGTGGATTAGACAATGCCCAGTTGCACAGGTGAGGGCTCTCTCCTTTACTGAGTCTGCTGATTCAAATACTAAGATCTCAGTGAAACACCCTTACAGTTACATCCAGAAATAGTGTTGTGTCGGCTCTCTGGGCATCTCAGCCCAGTTAAGTTGACACATAAAATTAACTATTGGCCGGGTATAGTGGCTCATGCCTGTAAACCCAGCACTTTGGGAGGCTGAGGCAGGTGAATCACTGAGGGTCAGGAATCCAAGACCAGCCTGACCAAGATGGTGAAACCTTGTCTCTCCTAAAAATACAAAAAAATTAGCCAGGTGTGGTGGCAGGTACCTATAATCCCAGCTATTCAGGAGGTTGAGGCAGGAAAATCGCTTGAGCCAGTGAGGTGGATGTTGCAGTGAACCGAGATCACGCAACTGTACTCCAGTCTGGGCAATAGAGCGAGACGCCATCTCAAATAAATAAATAAATAAATAAATAAATAAATAAATAAAATTATCACAATGGGTAAAAAAAACTTTAGGCAGAAATTATGAGAGTCATTTTCAGAACCGTTAGTCTGAGCAAATTTCTGATGGTCATTTTAAAAACTTTAATAGGCTTAATAATAATTTCTGGCATCTACCTGGTGTTTCATAGTGTAAAATACACTTTCATGTTATTTATGTCATTTGACTTTTTTTTTAGACCTGGTTTCACTCTGTCACCCAGACTGGAGTGGCAGTGGTGCCATCTGTGCTCACTGCACCCTCCACCTCTTAAGTTCAAGTGGTTCTCTTGCCTCAGCCCCCTGCAAGTAGCTAGGATCACAGGTGCCCAACACTGTGACAAGCTCATTTTTAATATATTTTTTGTAGAGACAGGGGTTTTCCATGTTGTCCAGGCTGGTCTCAAACTCCTGGACTCATGCGATCCATTCACCTCGGCCTCCCAAAGTGCTGAGATTATAGGCAGGAGCCACTGCACCAGCTGCCATTTGACTTTTGATTATGTATTTCCATGTTTCAAAGTGGAAATAAGTTCAAAGAGACTGGTTAACTTGCCCAAAGCTGATTTTAACAGGAAGCTAAGTTTGAGCAGAGTAATTTTTAGTCCAAATATTATTATTTTACTAGATAATTTTGAAATATTTTGTCCCATTTAGTTACAGCTTTACACCATACAAATATCAAATGTTACAAGCTGACGCTTTAAAAAATACATTTGTAAAGCAATTTGGTCTACAAGTAGTACCAAGATTAATATTTGAACAAAACTTAATTTTCTATGCAGGTCCTTTTGTCAGTCAAGGTGGAACGACTTCTCAGGATAAACTGGCTTATTCCTTGATTTTATTGAAGAATATGGGCTCACGCCTGTCATCCCAGAACTTTGGGAGGCCAAGGTGGACAGATAGCTTGGGCCCAGGAGTTTGAGACTAGCCTGGGCAACATGGTGAAACCTCATCTCTACAAAAACTACAAAAAATCAGCTCAGTGTGGTATACGCCTGTAATCCCAGTAATTTGGGAAGTCAAGGTGGGCAGATCACTTAAAGTCAGGAGTTCGAGACCAGTCTGACCAATATGGTGAAACCCTGTCTCTACTAAAAATACAAAAATTAGCGGGGCATGGTAGCATGCCTGTAGTCCCAGCTACTCAGGTGGCTGAGGCAGGAGAATTGCTTGAACTTGGGAGGCCGGATATTGCAGTGAGCTGAGATCGCGCCACTGCACTTTAGCCTGGGTGACAGAGTGAGATCCTCTCTCAAAAATATACATATAAAATAAATAAAATAAAATTTACAAAAAAGGAAAAAAAAAGAATTATTTCCAGGAATTCTCACTGAATCATTTAATAACATCATCATTTAATAGAATGTAATTCTAGAGGTTGCCTCCATCTGTATTAAGGAGCCAAGTTTTCATTTCTTTTGTCTCTCTGAAAGCATAAGCCCCACCATCTGCTTCATCTTCAGGTATTTGGCTGGAGCCTCCTTTGATCAGTGACACTTCATATCTGCATCTATTAACAGGTGAATAATCAGAGGTGAGGCAATCCATGCATTCTGATTTTTAATGTAGGTTTTATTCAGAGTTCATTCTAAGAGTGTGACATCCTTGGGCACTACTTTGATTCAATGCAGACTGATGTCACTGGGTTGCTTTTTAGCATCGTGAAATTGACCTGTTTGGAAGAACACAAGAAGCAGCTTTAAAAAATCTACATCTATATATGCTGTGTGGATATTGAGGTCATCTGTACCATATCGTTAAAAACTCCGTACACAAGTACACTGAGTGATTTCTTTCAGAACTTAGTGCTATGAAATCTTTTCTTGGCCTGAGAAACTCACGTTTTCTTCTTCCGTACGATGAAGACTATGTAACTGACTTTTCTTTTCTTTGGACTACGTTTTCCAGGAAACTCAAAGCAAAATTTATTTCCTACCTGTAGCCAATTATGTCAGACTCTATTACTTCAGTGTTTGTTAGATTGGTTTTGTGTGCGTGTACAGTTTAATTTTTCTGGTTCTAATTATTTTAATAGACAAATAATAACTGTGCATATTTATAAGGCATTTAGTGATGTTTAGACACATTTAATGTATAGTGATCTGATCAGGGTAATTAGCATATCCATCATCTCAAACATCTATCGTTTCTTTGTGTAGGAATGTTCAATATTCTCCTTCTAGCTCTTTGAAACTATATACTATTGTTAATTGTAGTCTTCCTTAAGTGATGTAGAACCCTATAACTTATTCCTCCTATCCAGCTGTAGTTTTATATTCTCTAACAAATGGACTGTTACATTTTATGTGTAGCCTACAATCACCCTCAATTTAAAAACATGGGGAAAAAATAAACAAAGAGTAATGTGAAATGGTTTGAAATAGTTTACATTGAAATATCATAGGTGGATTTACTTATATCTGTTGAAAAGAGGCCCTAAATTGCTTATAAGGGTCAGTGGAAAAAAGAATCTTAGGGAATAGCCACAAATCCCTGAAAGTACAAAAACAACTATCGTTAAGGTTAAGTGGTTTCTTAAGTGGGTGAATGCAGTCACTGTTTCTTTCTTGGATTTAGGCGTTTCCACTGCTTACCATTCCCCCTAGGTCTAGCTTCTGAGCATGGTCCTTCTAGAGTTTCAAAATTTTTGCCAGTAAGGCAGTTGGAAGCAGGGCTATGAGCAGTATTTAATGTATGACATCCCGGAATTTGGCTGCCAAACTCTGTTACAAGTAAACATCAGGGAAAAGTTTGAGCTTTGGGGAGGAGCTTCTGTTTTCGATGCTTTCAGACAATTGGATGCAAGTTCAAGGTTTGATACTCTCTTTCTACTGACAGAAAAAAGTATGTCACATCCGTATTAAAACACCTATAGTTTTAGTATTAGTTGGATTTATATTGCTGTGTTTATAGCATATTAAAACTAATCTTTCTAGAGAAGGCTTAGAAAAAATTGTAATTGAAATATTTATACAACAAGTACCTGTAAACATACTTGCTGTTTGGTAAATTCATTCATTCAAGATGTATTTATTGAGAACACACTTTGTACAAGCATTTTGTACTCTATTTTCAGCACAAAAAACAACAAATATAAGCAAACTAATATATTATAAAAACAAACTCCCAAGGAAGGTATTAAGAACCTGTGGTTTTCTGTAAACAAATATACTTTCATAAAAGTTTTGTGTCCAAGCATAAATATCTCTAATGAAATTGACTGGGGACATTTATCATTTTAATTAGTTAACTGTTAGCTATTTATTGAACGATTTGTCACATCTCTTACAATTTTTCTTTTTTCTTCCTGTTGATAGACCAAACTAACATTTTCTTCTTATTAAAAAGTGAGTAATGGCTGAGTGTGGTGGCAGGTGCCTGTAATCCCAACTACTCTGGAGGCTGAGGTGGGAGAATTGCTTGAACCTGGGAAGCGGAGGTTGCAGTGCACCAAGATACTACCACTGCACTCCAGGCTGGGCGACAGGGTGAGATTCTGTCTCAAAAATAAACAAATAAATAAATAATTTTTTAGATAAAAGTGGATGTGTTTCCTTATAAACTATTTAAAAAATTCAAAAGAATAAATAAGAAAATGTACATCATCCACAATCCTACATCCTACCTATATAAATATAGCTAATATTCTGCCATATTACTTTATAATATTTTGTGTATTTACATATTTTGTTCATTGGGGACTATTTTATATCTTGCTTTTTCTCTTAGAATTATTTTATGAATATTTCTATATTATTAAAAATTCTTTTAAAAATGTCTCTAAAGAGATGCTAGAGTTCTGCCAAATGATTACATCATAAATTATCTGAATCATGAAGACGATTATTTTGCTTTTGACTACTATTAAAAAATGCTGTTCAACTTTAAAAGTTCTTTCAGCATTTGATTTCCCAGAACAGTACAAACAGTATGAAAATGAATGACACTGCCGGGCGCGGTGGCGCGTGCCTCTAGTCCCACTATTCGGGAGGCTGAGGCTGGAGGATCTCTTGAGTCCAGGAGTCTGGGCTGTAGTGCGCTATGCCGATCGGGTGTCCCACTAAGTTCGGCATAAATATGGTGACCTCCCCGGGAGCGGGGACCACCAGGTTGCCTAAGGAGGGGTGAACCGGCCCAGGTCGGAAATGAATGACACTGGCATTTGATATAATAATTGCTGAATTTAGGCATTTCTCTTTTTACCTATATCAAGAATTGTGATTCCTGACAGGATTAATCTTGTATGGATTTAAAGTTCTAATTTTCTGAAAAGGTACCTTAATGTAACAAATCAACATTTATTTATGAATGGAGAAAACATTATTCCTAACAACAACAACCTCATCCCTTTCTTAAAAATTTGGCATTTCCTGCAAGTAAAAACCACAGTGAGATGCCATCTCACGCCAGTTGGAATGGTGATTAATAAAAAGTCAGGAAACAACAGATGCTGGAGAGGATGTGAAGAATAGGACCGCTTTTACATAGTCGGTAGGAGTGCAAATTAGTTCAACCACTGTGGAAGACAGTGAGGCAATTCCTCAAGGATCTAGAACCAGAAATACTATTTGACCCAGCAATCCCATTACTGGGTATATACCCAAAGGATTATAAATCATTCTACTATAAAGACCCACGCAGATGTATGTTTATTGTAGCACTGTTCACAATAGCAAAGACCTGGAACCAACCAAAATGCCCATTAATGGTAGACTGGATAAAGAAAATGTGGCATGTATACACCATGGAATACTATGCAACCATAAAAAAGGATGAGTTCATGCTCTTCCCTTTTGCGGCCATCAACTAAGCAGGAGTTGCCAAAATGAAGTTCAATCCCTTTGTGACTTCCGACCGAAGCAAGAATCGCGAAAGGCATTTCAATGCACCTTCCCACATTCGCAGGAAGATTATGTCCTCCCCCTCTTTCCAAAGAGCTGAGACAGAAGTATAACGTGCGATCCATGCCCATCCGAAAGGATGATGAAGTTCAGGTTGTACGAGGACACTATAAAGGTCAGCAGCTTGGCAAAGTAGTCCAGGTTTACAGGAAGAAATATGTAATCTACATTGAACGGGTGCAGCGGGGAAAAGGCTAATGGCACAGCTGTCCACGTAGGAATTCACCCCAGCAAGGTGGTTATCACTAGGCTAAAACTGGACAAAGATCACAAAAAGATCCTTGAACGGAAAGCCAAATCTCACCAAGTAGGAAAGGAAAAGGGCAAATACAAGGAAGAAACAATAGAGAAGATGCAGGAATAAAGTAATCTTATATACAAGCTTTGATTAAATCTTGAAACGAGGAAAAAAAAAAAAGGATGAGTTCATGTCTTTTGCAGGGATATGGATGAAGCTGGAAACCATCAATCTCAGCTAACTAACACAAGAACGGAAAACCAAGCACTGCATGTTCTCACTCGTAAGTGGGAGTTGAACAATGAGAACACATGGACACAGGGAGGGGAACATCACACACCAGGGCCTGTTGGGTGGTGGGGGGCTGGGGAGGGATAGCATTAGGAGAAATACCTAACGTAGATGACAGGTTGATGCACGCAGCAAATCACCATGACATGTGTGTATACCTATGTAACAAACCTGCACGTTCTGCATATATATACCAGAGCTTAAAGTATAATAATAAAAGAAATCTCATCACAACAATAAAAAAAAAATGGCATTTTCACATCAGCACAAGGTATAAGCATCCGGAAGACATGGATGTGGTGAGAAAACAAGGCATCTAGGTCAAAATTACTTCATTATTCATCTGCAAAATGGAGTATAAGAAAATTTAGAAACAAAAACAAAATTACTTTATTATTTTTACTTAAGCTTTCCTCTTCCCCTAAACTTGTCACTTTATTATTTTCTATTTTTTTCTATAACATGTACCTCTATAAAACCTAGACGACAGGTTGATAGGTGCACCAACATGATAAAGTTGAAAGTTTATATTATCATTCATGAATCAAATTTGCCACATAAGGAGGTGAAATTGGTGTATGATAAAATGCTAAAATGTATAATTGTGTAAACTACGTGTGAATCTGATCAAGTCAATGAACTTGTGTTGCCAAAGGATTTCTAACATCTTCCTAGGAACTTATAAAGTAGTCCTTCACATAGGCATGGGAAAGATTTTGTGATGAAAATGCCAAAAGCAATCGCAACAAAAGCCAAAAATGACAAATGGGATCTAATTAAGCTAACATCTTACTAGGAACTTCTAAAGTAGTCCTTCACATAGGCATGGGGAAAGATTTCATGACAAAAATGCCAAAAGCAATTGCAATAAAAGCCAAAAATGACAAATGGGATCTAATTAAACTAAAGAGCTTCTGTGCAGCAAAAGAAACTATCATCAGAGTGAACAGAAAATCTGCAGAATGGAGAAAATTTTTGCAATCTATCTATCTGACAAAGGTCTAATATCCAGAATCTACAAGGAACTTAAATAAATTTACAAGAAAAAATCCCATCAAAAAGTGCGCAAAGGATATGAACACACACTTCTCAAAAGAAGACATTTACACAGCCAAGAAACATATGAAAGAAAGCTCAACATTTAACTGATTATTAGAGAATGCAAATCAAAACCACAATGAGATACCATCTCATACCAATCAGAATGGTGATTATTAAAAAGTCAGGAAACAACAGATGTTGGTGAGGTCGTGGAGAAATAGAAATGTCTTTACATCTTTGATGGAAATGTAATGTTTGACCATTGTGGAAGACAGTGTGACAATTCCTCAAGATCTAGAACCAGAAATGCCATTTAACCCAGCAATTCCATTATTGGGTATATACCCAAAAGAAAATAAATCATTCTATAAAGACACACACACAAAAGTGTGTTTACGGCAGCATTATTTACAATACTCGGGCCCCCGCTGGTTCAACATATGCAAATCTATAAACCTAATCCATCACATAAACAGAACCAAAGACGAACACCACATGATTACCTCCATAGATGCAGAGAAGGCCTTTGACAAAAGTCAACAGCCCTTTATGCTAAAAACTCTCAATAAAATAGGTATTGATGGAACATATTTCACAATAATAAAAGCTATTTGTGACAAACCCACAGCCAATATCATACCGAATGGGCAAAAACTGAAAGCATTCCCTTTGAAAACTGGCACTAGACAAGGGTGTACTCTTTCACTATTCCTATTCAACATAGTATTGGAAGTTCTAGCCAGAGCAGTCAGGCAAGAAATAGAAATAAAGCGTATTTAATTAGAAAAAAAGGAAGTCAAATTGTGACATGATTGCATATTTAGAAAATCCCATTGTCTCAGCCCCACATCTCCTTAAGATGATAAGCAACTTCAGCAAAGTCTCAGGATACAAAATCAATGTGCAAAAATCACAAGCATTCCTATACACCAATAACAGACAAACAGAGATCCAACTCATGAGCGAACTCCCATTCGCAATTGCTACAAAGAGAATAAAATACCTAGGAATACAACTAACAAGAGATGTGAAGGACCTCTTCAAGGAGAACTACAAACCACTGTTGAAAGGAAATAAGAGAGGACACAAACAAATGGAAAAACATTCCATGCTCATGGTCAGGAGGAATCAGTATAGTGAAAATGAGCATACTGCCCAAAGTAATTTATAGATTCAATGCTACCCCCATCAAGCTACCACTGACCTTCTTCACCGAACTGAAAAAAACCACCTTAAACTTCATATGGAACCAAAAGAGAACCCGCATAGCCAAGACAATCCTAAGCAAAAAGAAAAAAGCTAGCGGCATCACGCTACCTGACTTCAAACTATACTACAAGGCCACAGTAATCAAAACAGCATGATACTGGTACCAAAACAGAGATACAGACCAATGGAACAGAACAGAGGCCTCGGAGTAATGCCACACATCTACAACCATCTGATCTTTGACAAACCTGACAAAAACAAGCAACAGGGAAAGGATTCCCTGTTTAATAAATGGTGTTGGGAAAACTGGCTAACCATGTGCAGAAAGCTGAAACTGGACTCCTTCCTTACCCCTTATACAAAAATTAACTCCAGATGATTACCGATTTAAACATAAGACCTAACACCATAAAAACCTTGGAAGAAAACCTAGGCAATAGCATTCAGGACATAAGCACAGGCAAGGACTTCATGACTAAAACACCAACAGCAATGGCAACAAAAGCCAAATAGACAAATGAGATCTAATTAAACTTAAGAGCTTCTGCACAGAAAAAAGAAACAAGGATTAGAGTCAACCAGCAACCAAAAGAATGGGAAAACATGTTTGCAATCTATCCATCTGACAAAGGGCTAATATCTAGAATCTACAAAGAACTAAAACAAATTTAAAAGAAAAAAAACAAACAACCCCATCAAAAAGTGGGTAAAGAATTTGAAGAGACACTTTTCAAAAGAAGACATACACGAGGCCAACAAACATGAAAAAATGCTCATCATCACTGATCATTAGAGAAATGCAAATCAAAACGACACTGAGATACCATCTCACACCAGTTAGAATGGTGATCATTAAAAAATCTGGAGACAACAGATGCTGGAGAGGATGTGAAGAGATAGGAACACTTTTATACTGTTGGTGGGAGTGTAAAGTAGTTCAACCATTGTGGAAGACAGTGTGGCGATCCTCAAGGATCTAGACACAGTAGTACCATTTGACCCAGCAATCCCATTACTGGGTATATACCCAAAGGATTATAAATCATTCTATTATAAAGACACATGGACATGTATGTTCATTGCAGCACTGTTTACAATAACAAAGACTTGGAATAACAAAGGTGTGGAACCCATCAATGATAGAGTGGATAAAGAAAATGTGGCACATATACACCATAGAATACTATTCAGCCATAAAAAAGGATGAGTTCATGTCCTTTGCAGGGACATGGATGAAGCTGGAAACCATCATTCTCAGCAAACTGACACAAGAACAGAAAACCAAACACTGCATATTCTCACAATGAGAACACATGGACACAGAGAAGGGAACATCACATACTGGGGCCTGTTGGGGGTAGGAGGTAGGGGAGGGATAGCAGAGGGTGGGGAGATTGGGGAGGATAACATTAAATACCTAATGTAGGTGACAGGGGGATGGAGGCAGCAAACTACCATGGCATGTGTATACCTATGTAACAATTGTGCAGGATCTGCACATGTACCCCAGAACTTAAAGTATAAAAAAAAGTTTTTGATGAATATATAAAATATGTATTTGATGACTGTATATAATGTGTACAATATAAATGTAATATATATTCATTTAATAAAGACCACTCCATTGAATAAGGCAATGACTATTTTATCTGACTTTATTCTAAATAAAGCAGATATTCCAAAAGGCAGTGACTTGCAAAAACTGCTTCTCGTGCTTCTCGTGTGAATTGAAAGCCTAGAAACTCTTCAAAGCCAAGATTTTTCCATTAGTTGTGAAATAGATGTGTCTCACAGAAACTGTTAGCAGAGTGGCTGATCAGTAACAAAAATTGATCTATTTGCTGCTAAGGACAGCAATTGGAAGTCAAAAGCCTCCACCCCAAGAATGGATTTCTTATCTTCTAGTTTCATATAGAGCACTCAGAGATTGTATCTTATCTTAAAAAAAACTCTAAAAGAGACATGAATGTTCATCAATTAAGTAGAAAGCAGGATTTGAGGCTCCTGCTCTTGAGGAATGCATTAGCTGGGGGGGTGAAGGTGGTATTAGAACACAGCGTCCTAAATGCCACATGACTGAAGTGCTGCTGCCTCTCATACTGAACACATTGTGCTACCTACCATGCATGCTGGTTTTGGCAGACTAGCACATATATTGATACATAGGTGTGGACAACAGAAATTTCTTCTTTTGGGGATTAGATATGTTCATCAGAAACAGGAAAGCACCTCCCCAGCATTTAAAGCAAAGGGTCTCAACAATGCTAGCATGTAAGAAGTTCCTGGAGAGGTTCTTAAAAACGCCAAGGACTGGGCTCCACACCAGACCAAATAAATCAGAACTTTAAATCAGAACTTCTGGGGGCAAGGCCTGAATATGGTGTATTTTGGCTTAAGCCAGTGAATCTCTAACAAACCTGCATCAGAATCACCGGGAGGGCTTGTTAAAACACAGATTGCTACTGCACATCTAACAGAGTCTTTCCATAGGATAGGAGCTCTAAAAATAATCTCTAAATAAATATTGCTAGATTTGCATTTAAAAAGAACAAGCTTCTGTCTCAGGGTTGATTAATTGGTGTCCATGGATGGGCTCAGTGGTCCCTGAGCTTCTGAAGTTGTCTGTAATATTTCATGGGTACGTGTGTTCAGAAGACAGTTCCTTACTCATCAGATTCTTAAGGGAGGGCAGATGTCCTAGAAATATTACAAACCGCTCTTTTGGGAATTAAATGTGTTTTCTTTAGATTTTTTTTCTTCATTAACAGAGTGAAAATTTAATTAATTGTCTGTTCCCCCCCCCCCCCAAATTTTTCTGGGGTATTGACAAGCACAAAATGCATTACATTTTTAAAAAAAATAAGTCTGCCGCTAAAGACACTAGTCTCTTCATCTAAGAGCCTTTTGCAAATGAGTTCCCATTATTTGAGAAATGCATCCATGCTTGTTTTATTTTGAACAGAATTTATTGCAGTTGGAAAAATAAAGAATAAGACTGTCAGTTTCTCCGGAGCAGGGACCTAGTCCTGTCATCTTTGTGTTTCAGGGCCTGACCAGGATAGGCACATAATGACTAGTTGAAAGTTGAATTATATTGAAGCTGTACATTACTCAGTTATGAAAAAGAATTCAAGGAATATTAATAAAATATCATCGTTACGGTGTTCTGTAGTTATGAGCTTTAAAAGTTTGTTGTTGTTTTGTTTTGTTTTGTTTTTGAGACAAGACCTTGCCCTTTTGTCCAGGCTGGAGTCCAGTGGTACGATTTCAGCTCACTGCAGCCTCAACCTCTGGGGCTGAAGCCATTTTGCCATCTCAGCCTCCCCTAGTAGCTGAGATTACAGTCTTGCGCCACCATGCCTGGCTAATTTTTTAAATTTTTGTATGTTGCCCAGGCTGGTCTCAAACTCCTGGGATCAAGTGATTCTCCTACCTAGGCCTCCCAAAATGCTGGGATTACAGGTGTAAGTCGCCACACCCAGCCTACATTTTAAAAAATTATTTTCCAGAGAAATACATGTTTTTATTTTTTTGTGTGTGTTCCAGCCAATTCCTGCCCTTCAAGACTCAAAGATTCACTTTTTTCAAGACAAAATATTTTTGTTAAATACAATTCCTTTTGCAGGTGTATAACAATTATTTTTTTAAAAACAGGTTTTAACAGTAATACTTGGTTTATAAACTAATATCTTCATTAGATTACTGTTAGATACTGTTGGATATATTACCGTTGGGTACATTAATGCTACAGTGTTGTGTAGTATAAAATGGAATGGTAAGTATTATAATTATAGTTAAGAATGGAACTGTGATGCTCGGTAGAGAAGCCCCCAACCAATGGCCATCACTTTCACTGCAGGTATTTTTTTTCTTTTTCTATGCCAGATACTTCCTAAATTCACATATAACTTAACTAGAGAAATTAGCTCCTGAGTGCTCTATTTAGGGTCCAGTGAAGGTTGTATTGATTACTGCTGGGCCAACAGCACCTGTTCCCCAGGGCACCAGGCAAAATAGCAGTAAACTGCATCTCTTTCTCTCTCTGTCTTTGTACCTTTTCCCCCTCTAGATGTGTAGAAGGAAATGAACTTTCAGAGTTTTAAATTTTGTGC
The DNA here is from genome assembly GCA_036589455.1 of Ateles fusciceps. Classification (NCBI taxonomy): domain Eukaryota; kingdom Metazoa; phylum Chordata; class Mammalia; order Primates; family Atelidae; genus Ateles; species Ateles fusciceps. The sequence continues at coordinate 10,660,633 of JAZHEH010003259.1, forward strand.
ATAAACTTTTTTCTCATAAATGGACCATTCCACATAGATTTTAGTGACTTTTTTTTTAGGTTTACAATGCATCTTGAATATTTTTCTGCGTTAATAAAGATCTGCCTTATCCTTTTGAATGACTGCAGAATGTTGCCTTGTATGGATGAATGACAGTTTGTTTTATTTTTAACCAGGCCACTGTTGATGAACATTTAGAGTGTTTCCACTTTTTCCCTGTGATAAACACAGCAGTGAACATGTAAGTACAGCTTTGTGCCTGTGTCTTACTGTCGGGGACGGCATTAATGCCAGGGAGCTCTCGGCCAGCAAGAGGGTCCCGATACCTGGAAGAGAGAGTGCATGGAAAACACAGGAGACAGAGAAGCGGGGTCTGGAGGGCTGAAAAGGCAATGCCTAAACAGCAATTTTATTTGTGCATAGGGTCCTAATATATACTGTCAGCTTTCAGACACTGAGGTCAGTCCACATTGTTTTAGCTTAAACATTAAAGGGAACAGAAAGTTACAAAGTCTGGCAAAGTAGATAAGATACAAGTTAAAAGAGAACAGTACTGAAGTCATAAAATAACCACAAAAAGATGCAAAACAAGCAGATGCTCTTCTTATTATCTATTGTGAAAGAGTTTTATATTTAACAAAGAAACATTCTTTAAAGGTCAGGCCCACCATAAATTCCAGGAACAGTAATCTTAAAGAATCACATGAATAATAACAGGGTTCAAGCAGTACTTGATAAACAGAGTCACAAAACTAGTCCAAAGCAGGAACTGAGATAAAACACAATGTCTTAGTTAAACCACACAGCCATCACCAGGCCACTGTGTAAGCGCCTGGGAGATCAAAATAGCCCTTTTACACATTCCCTCATCCTTAGTTCCTGCTTTCCCATAGCTCGACTGCCTCCAGGAGGGGGAAAATGCTTCTGGGCTCAAGCTCACATTATGGCGGAGGCACTTTTGGGGGTCTCTACACTGGAGTGACACCCACATCTTACAGGGGCACGATGTACCTCTCATTAGAATTTGATAAGTTGACCTCCAGCCCCAGCAGTCAAAAATCCTGGATATGATCCATGTCTGTCATCCAGTAGCCATAGCAACTTGGGGAAATCACTCAAGTTTTCTTTTTTTGTGGGTTGGAAATGCCAATCTCTTCCTTGCCCCTCTCACATAGTTGCTGCAAAAAGGAGGCAATGGATGTGAATATGCTTTGAAAACTCTGAAGCCCCATGCTAATGCCAGACGATGCTATACCATCAGTGTTTTGTATTCTCTTTCTAATGCACGTTAGTTTTTGAGTTAGTTTTTCTAATGCATATTAGTTAGTATGCGTTAGTTTTTGTTCATAATGGCCCGTTCAATTCTTTGCACTCAGTAAATGCTCATTAAATGAAAGACTGTGAAGGAACCCTACCAGTGTTTCTTAGATTTTGGTCTGTGGACCACCTGCCAGTGAGTTGGTGCAGTAGTTTAGAAGGCCATATTCCTGTGCAGGAAGGAGGGAAGAGGGAAGAGGCCCTGATTCTGTCATTTCTCAAACTTCCCAAGTGACTTTGATACAGATGGAAATTTGAGAAGCACTGAACTGGACTGACATTGTCACTGCTCATCCTCATTTAAAGCTCCCTGGTAGCAAAAGGTAACATTACCTTCTTGTCTAGAGGATAAGAAAAGTTAAGATAGGAAACTCTCCTACACATTTTCCTGACATGAATCCCATCATAGTATCCTCAGAGATCTGTCTCAGCATAGTCAGTCTGCTCAAATGAATGGTACATTTCTTACAAATCCATTTCCCAAGAGGCACTTCAGCTTTCTCACCAAGTTTTAGGGTTGTATGGATGTCTAGATTTGGCTTGAAAAAAAAATCATATGCCACAGTTGCTAACAGTCAAGCAGAATGCAGGCTGTGCAAAATGTCCCTGAGGAAATTAGAAACTAGGCCAGCCCTTTCTGGGTAAAGAGGCCATGAAATGCACAGAGAATGCAGTTTCTTTTTATGTAGTTCTTACTGTGTTAATATTCCAGGCCATTTTAGAAAGAAGAAAATTCAGGGAAAATAAGAGAGGGAAGATACCTTAAAAATGTTAAGCATGGCATGCGTGTTCAACAATTTCAACATTAATTTCTCATATAATGTGGTATATAATTATATCACAGAATGTAAAATAAGAGAACTTCTCCAAAGATCAGGTCATAAGAAGAGCTCACATTGAGAGGGCTTGCTTGGTGTCAAAGCTGTGTAAATTATGAGATAGTTTACATATATTATCTCGTTAAACCTCATTAATTTGCTAGTCAACACAAAATTTTAAGTAAAATTAAATATAGAATAAAGTCAAGAAAACATGAACAAGCACTCCAGATACTTTGAGCCAACCAGTGAAGCCAGAAATCCTGGTTTGTTCTACAGGTTATGAAGTGCAGCCTCTGTAATGTCATTTGTCAGGCAAATTTATTGAATAAGGTTATGGTTTGGTGAGCCACCAGGTGAAACTGCTTAGGGAAGTGCAAGGCAGTCCTCTTGGGAAAGAAAAACAAACAAACAAGTTTGGAGTTGTCCTAGCTTGGAGGACAAGTTTGGAACATCTAGTGCTGTTTGATATTTTCAACTATGACGCTGAGGACAGAGACTCAACCATTCCCCCCCGGTCAGAATTGAGAAGCATACATGTCAGTTCACATTTTAAAATTCTCCTGTTCGCATAGTTTAAAATATAACACCTCCTGTAGAAGGTGATTTCCCTGTCTCATCAGAGCTTACAATCTGTTATGGGGAGGAGTGCAAATCCCCCACACATTTTAATTTATTAACATGTATATGTTAATAATAAAAAGCAGTTTGACTCCTACAGATTAATAAGTAGAATCAAAAGATGAAAGCCAAAAAAAACCAGACTCATTGAGCTAGGACAACTCCAAGTACAAATAGAGGATGTATATTTTTTATAACAGGGTACAATTAGAGGGTTTATATTTTTTGTAAAAGACTATATTGTGAGTGTGTATATTTTTTATAACAGAGTAAAAATAGAGGGTTTATATTTTTCATAAAGACTATATTGTGAGTGTGTGTATTTTTTATAACAGAGTACAAATAGAGGGTTTATATTTTTTATAAAAATCTATTTTTTGAGTGTGCTTATTTTTTATAACAGAGTAAAAATAGAGGGTGTATATCTTTTATAACAGATTAAAAACAGAGAGTGTATACTTTTTATTACAAGGTAAAAATAGAGGGTTTATATTTTATATAAAAGACTATATTTTGATTGTGTATATTTTTTATAACAGAGTACAATTAGAGGGTGTATATTTTCCATAACAAAGTAAAAATAGAGGGTGTTTATTTTTTATAACAGCGCACAAATAGAGGGTTTATATTTTTTGTAAAAGACTATTTTATGAGTGTGTATATTTTTTATAACAGTGTAAAATTGAGTGTGTATGTTTTTTATAACAGAATACAAATAGAGGGTGTATATTATTTTTTAAAAAATAATATACTTGGAGTTGTCCTAGCTCCAAGGGAGGATTACTGGAAGAGGGAGGAGCCATGGAAAGCATCTGAGATCACTTGTGGGCTAAGGAAGAGCAAAAGAGAAGGAACAATTAAGACCCTGGTTAGCAGCCTTGTCCAGGGCACCTCAGACTTTACCCAGATCTGCTTCTGGGGGTTCAGCAATGCCTGAATACCCAAGTTTTCTCTCTGCATTTCAAGCTTCCTAGGACCACTGTCTTCCTTTCCCCTTTTTGCTGAATCTCACCAGGCTAACTTCAGCTCCTTCAACATTGGACCCTGGTGGAGTGACCAGTGGGATATAGGGCTCCAGGCTTCTCAGAATCCTATATTCTACTTATTTCTGAGCTCTGAGCCTCCCAGGTCCGAGTGTGTATGGGGCTCTCCTGTGCTCTGATGCTCTCTAAGGAGTCAATGGTTGCTTCTTCCAGTAGCCTACAGTAATTGGCAAGTGCTCTACTCCAGCAGTGGCCAAGGCGTGCTCCTGCCTATTCATAACAATGGTGATAATATGAAGCGACAATATTCTCACACAGCTCCCATAATGCAGGCAGTAGGCTAAGTGATTCACAAGAAGGATCATGATATCAAGGGCAGGCAAGGGTCTGTCATTTGTCTTCTTTGCTGACACCTATTGCTGATGTTAGTTGTTCCTTTATTGCCTTGTTGACTGCTTCTGCTGTGCCCCTCTGCTCCTGGGTGACCAGACGTGCAAAGCTCTCTGCTAGTCTCCCGCATCACCTTAGGTCCACCTTCCCCCTCAACTGCATCTCCTTTAGGAGTAAGAGGAAAGCCCAAATCCTTTCTTATTACATTTTCATGCTTCTCAGCTCTATGGTTTGGGCATAAATTAGTCTGTGAGATCTCGAAGTTTTGCTTGTGATAATTGAAGATAAGATTTTGGACTTCCAAAAACCAATTATGAAATTAGTCAACCAGGCCGAGCGTGGTGTCTCATGCCTGTCTCAGCACTCTGGGAGGCCGAGGCAAGTGGATTGATTGAACTCAAGAGTCCAAGACCAACCTGAGCAACATGGTGAAATCCTATCTTTACAAAAAATACAAGAAACTAGCTGGGTGTGGCAGCAGGCACCTGTAGTCCCAGCTACTTGAGAGGCTGAGGCAGGAGGATCCCTTGAATGTGGGAAGTCATGGCTGCAGTGAGCCATGATTATGCCACTGCACTCCAGCCTGGGCAGCAGAGTGAGAACCTGTCTCAAAAACAAGAGGAAAGAAATTAACCAAACATATTTCTTGGTATCCTCAAACATCTGGCTCTTGCAATAAAAAATCATGTTTTGAAAATTAACATATCCCGAATTTGACTCTTTTCTTTATCTTGAGAGCAGTCCATTCACTAAGCCATGTTTGCTGCCAGAATAAAGTAAGAATAATGGGAACTGAGAAAAGCTGATGGGTAGAGGCATAAATTTCACCTTAACATCTCTAATTACCATTCTGGTACACAAGAAACAAGCAAAATGGGGAATTCAAAACTTAGGGTTTTTTTTAAAGCAGAACATTGAGGAGAAAAGAAATGTCAAGGACAGGCTGAAAGACAGCAAATCAAAGTTATTACAAATGAAGAAAGGACAGAGGAACATTCCTTTTCTCACTTTCTATATTTAGTGTTGTTAATCATTATTTTTTCATAAAAAGTATTTAGGTCAGAGTTCTTAGATATAAGCAAGAAAACCCTACTCTAGTCAATTTCTAGGCACACAAAAGGAATTTATTAAAAGGATCTCAGGCAGCTGAGAGAAGTGTTGTGTGGGCTGGAACACCAGGCTCAAGGCTAAGTTTCTGGAAACAAGGTCCCAACATCACTGCATAGGGGGTCTAACAAGGAAACCCTCATCATGGCTTCGGCCCATACAGTACCAGGTGCTACTGTTTGTCCTGCTGCCAGGAAGTGGATGCTACCATATCTGCAATTGCCAAAATCATGCATGCCACTCCTCCACCAGAAACCAAGCTGAGAACCACTCAAAAGCTGAACGACCCTGCTGCCACCCACACCATCAAAATTGACATTATACAAAGCCTCCTTCCTCAAGAGCTCATTTCCAGGGCAGTCTGACTGGAGGAACCCAGAAAATACTCATATGCCATTGTTGCAAGAGGTGAGTGGGGTGAGGGGAGACATGAAAATAAGGGTTTTTTGCCAGCAGATCCAAGATGGCAGAATAGAAACAGCTCTGGAGTGTAGTTCCCAGTGAGAACAATGCAGAGGGTGAGTGACCACCACATTTCCAAACGAGTTATTACTGCCCACAGACCAGGAGATTCCCAGGCTGAAAAGCACCATGAGTTTCCAGCATGGCTGTTTCAGCCAGCACAGCGGGTCTCCACACAAAAACTCATACAAATCTGGGTGGCCATTTCAACTGGCACCTGGAACGCCTGGGAGACAGAGTTGCCCATTCAATTGAAAAAGAGGGGGCTGAAACAGGGAGTCAGGTGATCTGGCTTGGCGGGTCCCACCCCCACAAAGACCAGCAATCTGAAATGCTCTGGATTGAGACTTTCGTAGCAAGTGCAGCTGGACCCAGGATGGTCCAGCTCTGTTGAGGGGAAGGGCATCTGCCATTACTGAGGCAGTCCACCACTACCAAGGCAGTCTGCCATTACCAAGGCAGTCCACCATTACTGAGGCAGACCAACATTACTGAGACAGTTCTAACTACACCTCTATAAACAAAACCGCAAGGAAGTTCACACAGCAGCTGGGCAGAGCTGACGGCAGCTCAGCAATGCCTCTGCTGGCAGACTGTGACTAGGCTACCTCCTTGCTGGGCAGGGCAGCTCTAAAAAAAGGCAGCAGCATGTCAGGAACTTATAAATAAAGCCCCAATGTCCCAGGACAGAGCACCTGGGAAAAAAGGTGATTATGAGTTCCACTGCAGCAGACTTAAATGTAACTGCCCAGCAGCTCTGAACAGAACAATGGAGCTCATAATTCAGCACTTGAGCTCCTATAAGGGATGGAGGGTCTCCTCAAGCAGCTCTCTGACCCTCATATATCCAAAGAGTCACCTCATAAAGAAGAGCTCAGGCTGACATCTGGTGGGTATCCTTCTGGGACAATGATAAAAGAAGAAGAAACTGGCAGCAACCCTTACTGTTCTGCAGCTTCCACAGGTGATCCCCAGGCAAGCAGGGTCTGGAGTGGAGGGGCCTGACTATTAGAAGGAAAACTAAAAAACAGAAAGAAATAAATCATCAACAAAAAGGATGTCCACTCAGAGACTCCATCTGAAAGTCACCAACTACAAAGACCACAGGTAGATAAATACATGAAGATGGGAAGAAACCAGCATAAAAAGGATGAAAACACCCAAAACCAGAACGTATCCCCCTCCTCCAAGGGAGGATGGTTTCACAGCCAAATTCTACCAGACATACAAAGAGAAGTTGGTACCACTCCTTCTGAAACTATTCCATACAAACCAAAAAGAGGGCATCCTTCCCAAATCATGTTAGGAGACCAACATCATCCTGATACCAAAACCTGGCAGAGACTCAACAAAAAAAGAAAACTTCAGGCCTATATCCATGATGCACATAGATGCAAAAATCTTCAATAAAATGCTGGCAAACCGATTGCAACAGCACATCAAAAAGCTTATCCATCACGATCAAGTAGGCTTCATCAAAAGGATGCAAGGCTGGTTCGACATATGCAAGTCTATAAATGTAATCCACCACATAAAAAGAACCAAAGACAAAAACCACGATTACCTTCATAGTTGAAGAGAAGGCCTTCAAGAAAAGTCAACTTTATGCTAAACTTTATGCTAAAAACTCTCAAAAAACTAGGTATTGATGGAACATATCTCAAAATAATAAAAGCTATTTATGACAAACCCACAGCCAATATCATACCGAATGGACAAAAACTGGAAGCATTCCCTTTGAAATCTGGCACTAGACAAGGATGTCCTCTCTCACCATTCCTATTCAATATAGTATTGGAAGTTCTAGCCAGAGCAATCAGGCAAGAAAAAAGAAATAAAGCGTATTCAATTAGGAAAGGAGGAAGTCAAATTGTCTCTATTTGCAGATGACATGATTGTATATTTAGAAGACCCCATCATCTCAGCCCAAAATCTCCTTAAACTGATAAGCAACTTCAACAAAGTCTCAGGATACAAAATCAACGTGCAAAAATCACAAGCATTCCTATACATCAATAACAGACTTAAAGAAGGCCAAATCGTGAGTGAACTCCCCATTCACAATTGCTACAAAGAGAATAAAATACCTAGGAATACAACTAACAAAGAATGCAAAGGACCTCTTCAAGGAGAACTACAAACCACTGCTCGAGGAAATAAGAGAGGACACAAACAAATGGAAAAACATTCCATGCTCATGATTAGGAAGAATCAATATCATAAAAATGGCCATATTGCCCAAAGTAATTTATAGATTCAATGCTATCCCCATCAAGATACTGATGACCCTCTTCACAGCACTGGAAAAAATCATCTTAACTTCATATGGAACCAAAAGAGAGCCCGCATAGCCAAGACAATTCTAAGCAAGAAGAACAACGCTGGAGGCATCATGCTACCTGACTTCAAACTATATTGCAAGGCTACAGTAATCAAAACAGCATGGTACTGATAGCAGACCAATGGAACAGAACAGAGGCCTCGGAGGCAATGCCACACATCTACAACCATCTGATCTTTGACAAACCTGACAAAAACAAGCAATGGGGAAAGGATTCCCTGTTTAATAAATGGTGTTGGGAAAACTGGCAAGCCATGTGCAGAAAACAGAATCTGGACCCATTTCTGACACCTTCCACTAAAATTAACTCCAAATGGATTAAAGACTTAAACATAAGACCTAACACCAAAAAAACCCTAGAAGAAAACCCAGATAAAACCATTCAGAACATTGGCATAGGCAAGGACTTCATGACTAAAACACAAAAAACATTGGCAACAAAAGCCAAAATAGACAAACGGGATCTAATTAAACTTAAGAGCTTCTGCACAGCAAAAGAAACCATCGTTAGAGTGAACCAGCAACCAACAGAATGGGAAAAAATTTTTGCAATCTACCCATCTGACAAAGGGCTAATATCCAGAATCTACAAAGAACTAAAACAGATTTACAAGAAAAAAACAAACAACCCCATTCAAAAGTGGGCGAAAGACATGAACAGACAGTTTTCAAAAGTAGACATTTATGAGACCAACAAACATATGAAAAATGCTCATCATCACTGGTCATTAGAGAAATGCAAGTCAAAACCACATTGAGATACCATCTTACGTCAGTTAGAATGGCGATCATTAAAAAATCTGGAGACAACAGATGCTGGAGAGGATGTGGAGAAATAGGAACACTTTTACACTGTTGGTGGAAGTGTAAATTAGTTCAACCATTGTGGAAGACAGTGTGGCGATTCCTCAAGGATCTAGAAATAGAAATTCCATTTGACCCAGCAATCCCATTACTGGGTATATATCCAAAGGATTATAAATTGTTCTATTATAAAGACAGATGCACATGTATGTTCATTGCAGCACTGTTTACAATAGCAAAGACCTGGAACCAACCCAAATGTCCATCAATGACAGACTGGACAAGGAAAATGTGGCACATATGCACCATGGAATACTATGCAGCCATAAAAAATGATGAATTTGTGTCATCTGTAGGGACATGGATGAAGCTGGAAACCATCATTCTCAGCAATCTGACACAAGAACAGAAAACCAACGCTGCATGTTCTCACTCATAGGCAGGTGTTGAACAATGAGAACACATGGACACAGGGAGGGGAGCATCACACACTGAGGTCTGTTAAGGGGGAATAGGGGAGGGACAGTGGGTGGTAGGGAGGTTGGGGAGGGATAACGGGGGAGAATTCCAGATACAGGTGACGGGGGTTGAAGGCAGCAAACCACATTGCCATGTATGTACCTATCCAACAATTGTGCATGTTCTATACATGTACCCCAGAACCTAAAGTGCAACAAAATATATATATATATTTTATATATATATAAATATAAAAAGAAATTAAGAGTTTTTTTGCTTCATCTACCCTCATGAGGCTACACAGTCCTCAAACAGAGTCAGAGTATACAAAAAGTCCTCAATTAGATAACTCAGTGGAGCACTGCATGCAATCATAAAAAGGTAGAGACACACTATTGTGGAGAAATCACCAGGTTATCTTGTAATGTACAAAAGCAAGGGAGTATAGCAATAAATAACTTCCTACCTTTTGTGTAGGAGAGGAGACAAATAAGACAAAAATTCACTTACAAAAATCAATAGGAGGCTAAAGAAGACACAATTAAAAATGATTACCTATGATGAGAAGAAATGAGGTGGAGGAGTAAAGTCAGGAAAAAAGGGTATCACTTATCACTAATTAAAATAATTATTAAACTAACTTTTTGTTCTTAAAATTTGTCAATAATGGGAAAGAATACACAATTCATCCTTCTTTTAAGCAGGAACTGTATCACAGGGTAACCAGAAAGCTCCAGTTAATAAGGAATGTCCCCAGTCAATACATGTGAAGTGACAGAATTAGGAAACAGGCATTTTGCAACACTTAATTAAATTAACCAGTCAGGCCAAGAACTGGTGTTAACACTATGAGATGAATGATTGATGGGGGAACTAGGCACCTGTATGAGGCCACGACAATCCCACAGAGATTAGTTGCTTCTTGCAATATAGGGATCAAGATGTTATCCCCCACTCTGAGTGGTCTGTCTCACCACCCACTGGTGAACGACTAGATACTGTGGGTCTGCTAATGAGATGCAATATGAAGTAAAACACATTATCTGTGATGTATCCTAGCCCAAATCGAATAGAGCCTTTACATCTAAATTCCGATTTACAGAAACAAGCTAAATGATATCACAAAGAAACAATCAGAGAAATCCAGAATTTGGTGTATTTTCTTTATCATGAGCTGTTCTCTTCAGCAAGACAATGTCATTAAAATGTGACTGGCCTGATTAAAAGGGGGGGAGAAATAGCAGTTAGATGCAACGTGTGGTTTCAAACTGGATCGAGTTTTGGACAAGCCAAGTATATATGATTTGGGGGACATTTAGGGAAATTTAGATGTGGGGTGATTATTAGATAAGATGAACATTTTAAAATAATTTTTAAAGTGAGAAAATGTTATTTTGGCTAAATATGAGAATGTTCTTATCTTTAAGTGATGCAGCTGATTTAGTGAAATGTCTTGATGTCTATCAGTTACTTTAAAATAATTTGGCATGAAACTGGCAACATATATAGAAGCTCTAAAAATTATATAAAAATAAACCAAATAGAAAACAAAGAATGGGCCAGGCGTGGTGGCTCATGCCTATTGTCCCAGCACTTTGGGAGGATGAGGCAGTCAGATCACTTGAGGTCAGGAGTTCGAGACCAGTCTGGCCAACATGGTGAAAACTCCTCTACAAAAAGTACAAAAATTAGCCATGGTAGCACGTGCCTATAGTCCCAGTGACTTAGGAGGTTGAATCAGGAGAATCCTTAGAACCCAGAGAGACGGCGTTTGCAGTGAGGTGAGATTGTGCCACTGCACTCCAGCCTGGGTGACAGACTGATACTCCGTCTCAAAAATTAAAATAAATAAATATAAATAAATTTTAAAAATCTGCATAAAAATAAACATTTAGAAGGCTGCTGGGCAATTAGAACGCACCTTTTTTCATGAGATAATTATTTTTTACAATAGATTATTTATTCCATTATATTACAAAGTTATCATATCTCTAGGGATTTTTAATTGTGCAACCTAAACCTACAGTCTGTGTTGGCTGTAAAAACCCACCACGCCATTGACAGCAAATGTGGATACATTCATTTTCTAGGGCTGCCATAATAAAGTACCACAAACTGGGTGACTTAAAACAACAGACATTTATTCTCTCACAGCTCCGGAGGCTAGAAGTTCAAGACCAAGATGTCAGCAGGGTGAGTTCCTTCCGAGGGCTGTGAGAGACAGACTGTTGCATGCCTCTCTCCCAGCTTCTGGTGGTTTTCTTGCAATCTGTGGTGTTTCTTGGCTTGCAGAGACATTACGCAGATCTCTGCCTTTATCTACACAAATTTCCGGTTGTTGTTGTTGTTGTTGTTTTTTAAGGACACCAGTCATACTAGATTACAGCCCATCCTACTGGCTTCATTTTAACTTGATTTCCTTTGCTAAGGCCCTGTCTCCAAATAAGGTCACATTCTGAGGTGCTAGGGGGTTCGGACTTCAACATACAAGTTTTGTAAGTTACAATTCAGTTCATAGCAGCGCAGAAGAGCAAAGTCTGTAATTGTGCTGTCAAATCACGGCCCCAAGAAGCCTAAGGATTCACAAGCCGCACAACCCTCAGTTGCCACACAGGGGAGGGACAGTAGACCGGACTTCTCGTTTCCTGCCTTGGATCAGAGAAGCACTGCCTCTCCCCTGTTTATACGCTGATTTTCACATAAGATTTCCTGAAAAAAGAAAAATGGTCAGACAACTCGGACAGTGACAGCAGCATGCCACAGACAAAAAGTGAGGGCCGCCACCCAGTCACTTCCTAGCCATCAATGGATCGCTGCATTTTCTTCTTGCCCTGAAATTCTAAGAATTGATTCAAATGAATTGTACTGTTTTACAATATTACTTGTCCTTTGCCTGTAAATTTGAGTTTCTAAGAAATGTCCTGATTCAGAACAGTGGTTTTTGTTTACTGACAGTCATAGGCATGACATGAGACTTGCAACCTCAGTCTTGTTCATTTCTATATTTTTTTATTATGTGCACTTTGGAAATACAAAGAAAATAAAATAATAACACTATCCAATGAGTATGTTCCTTTAGAAATTAGAAATCAAAGCATGATATATACTCTCAAACTTTGTTATTAAAACCTATTACACAAGAGGGCGCTAGATCAACATATACGAGGATGACCCACAAAGGCCAGGCATGTAAATTAGGTATAGTATATAGCATATAATGCAACCTAAAGTAAAGTTTAGCCATTGTTTGTTTTTTTCAGAGCTGAGAACTGGCAATATCTACTAATTATTTTTTCACATTCCATGGAATTTAATCTCTTCATATCTGAGAATCCAAAAATGTATCTGAAGAAATTGCCCCAACAGGCACACACACCGCGCACACACACACACACACACACACACACACACACACACACAGAGAGATAGAGACGAGAGAAGAGAGAGAGAGAGAGAGAGAGATGATCCACTCCACAAATGCCTGGAAAATATATGCACACATCTCTCACTTGATCTGAAATAGCAATGAGGTCTTTTTATTATTAAGTGTTTTTATTACTCACATAATGTGTTATGCTAACTAATTAGAAGTAGTTGTCAAAATAAATTAAGTAAACTCTATTGGTAATGTAGCTTGTCCTTAAAAAGATTATTCATTTCTATGTTTGCTTAGAATCTATAAGGACATTATGTGTTGTTAATGCAGTTCATTCTGGCAGGCTTGTTCTTCCTAGCTTTACAGTTCTCCATCCCACAGAATTGTTTACAGACATCATCAGGACAAATCAACAAAATTTTCAGGAATGAGAAGAAATATGCATGTTCTCATTTTAAATTTGCCCAGTTTAAACATCCAAAGTATAAAGATTTGAATTTATGTAGAGGAAAAAAGCCACTAAGCTCTGGTTAAAGTTCAAGGGAAAAGATGCTCACAATTCTAAATCTCATTCTACAGTCAAGTCTTCTGATAGGTATCCGATTAACAACTCTGCAAAGATAATTAGAATTTTTACTAAGTCTCTCGCCACCCCCGTCACACTAGACTACATTAAAAACAGTGTGGGTTTTGGGGATCGATGGACTTGAGTTTAAATCCCAGACTCTGAGGCTTGATTTTCTCATCTCTAAAATGGAATCAATATTCCTGACCTATTTGGTATATCATGATGGCATTTCAAATAAGACAATGTTTGTGCATCATGCAGATCGAGTATTTATAAAGTGTTAGATGCCTTTCGCCTTTCCTCTTTCTTTTCCCCCTTTTCTTATTTCCCTTTCTGCTTTCCTGTTTCCTTCTTCTTTTTTCCTAATTTGTCTGATTTCAAAAGGTGTCAGGCTTCCAAGAGAGGCAAGCTTTATATGTTATGCTTACAATCACATTTCATATTTGGTTGTTTTTATCTGTGAACCACTCCTTGCCCCCAGCCCCATCCCATTGCCCACACCCACGTTTAGAAATTCACACAGGTATTTCCTTGGGGGGGGCGTAGTCTGAGCAGTGCACACAGTGTCTGATGCAGAGTAAGTGCTCTAAGCATTCTTTAACATATATTTCAAAAGGGGGCATATTCTTTTCCTGTTATTGTTCATTTCAGCTCTATGACACACTATAATTCTCTATTAGACAAGATTGTTGTGTCAGGCAACAGAATCATCCACTCCACTAGTGTTAAGACAGAAACTGTTTAAGGGATATGGGTAGCTCATTTTTCAATTGTTGGGGTTATTGCAGAATCAGACTGAATCAGAAAGCCCTTGCCACAGCTGCCAGCACAAATGTGCCACCTTGGCCGTGACCTCCATTAGCAAAAGGGGACACACCAAACCCTGCCTTTCTTTATACATGACTCAGCTATGAATCAATCTCATGTGAGAGCCTCTAAGGGTAGAACCTGAGTTACATTTGGAATGTTACTTTTAAGAAAGACTGGGGTCGGGCATGGAGGCTCATGCCTGTAATCCCAGCACTTTGGGAGGCCAAGCCAGGCAGATCATGAGGTCAGGAGATCGAGACCATCCTGGCCAACATGGTGAAACCCTATCTCTACAAAAAATACAAAAAAAACAAAAAAAAAAAATTAGCTGGGTGTGGTGGCCCGCACCTGTAGTCCCAGCTACTCAGGAAGCTAAGGCAGGAGAATCGCTTGAACACAGGAGACAGAGGTTGCTGTGAGCTGAGATCATGCCACTGTACTCCAGCCTGGCAACAGAGTGAGACTCCGTCACAAAAAAAAAAAGAAGAAGAAGAAAAAGGAAAGACTGGGAAACACAATTGTTTTACATAATAGGAAGGCACAATGAAATGCTGTGGGAGGGATTTAAAATGAACTAATTCAGAGGATTGCTACATTCTTTGTTTTCTATTTGGTTTATTTTTATGTAATTTTTAGAGCTTCTCTATATACACTGCTAAACAGAAGTCACTGCTACTTCTAGTATTACTAGTGAGGAAGATGAAATGTGCAAAATCCAATAACAGGACCCTAGATTTAGGGTCTATTTTGAAACTATGTATTTTGACTATTTCTGCAAATAACCAAATTTAGTAATATCATATTGTCTATTTCCCTAAAAAGGACTCTATATCGTACCTTGTTAAAATATAGCATTTTAAACACCAAAGAGATGGGCCTCTGAATTATTGTTTTTAATTATTCTTTTCCCCAAAGATATTTGTTTAACCCGTGAAAAAAAGGCTTAAACACTTAAACTCCAGTAACTTGGACTTTAAAATCCACCTGAAATTTTTTTAAATCTTAGGATAATTCAGAAAATACAAGCAGTAACATCATCAAATGAATAATTGCTACAGTTTTTTCACTGGGCTGATTCGATAATTCCCCGAGCTCCTCCTTAGCCCCTACCTGACCCATTATGTAGTCTATGACCTTTTACAAAACTTATAGAAGACATTCCCAAATGAGAAAGATTGTTGGCATAACCAAGAGGAAAATTAGAGTAGATGTGGGCTCCTTCTGATATGTTAAATAATTTCCCATATCTTTGCTTTCCAGATCTGACTTCTGCTCTGTAATTTCCATAATAATATCACAGAATGGAGGTAATATTGGGTTTGCAAAGCACAGTGAACTTCAAAGTTATTGCAATAGCTCAAATTTCTACTTCTGAACCTTTTTCCCTAACCCTTTCATTTTTTCTTTTAAACAAAGCAAATGTTATAGTCTTCATAACACCAAAAGGATTATGCTAGGCTCTTTATATACATTGCCCATTTAACTCTGATTGGAAAGCTGCAAGTAGTCCAAATGGCTGATAACGGGAAAAAACAATTTTGACACCATTAGAGATAATAATTATTGATCGAATCATTTAAATCACCCAGGACTTAAATAGATGTTCAACTGAGCAGAAATACTTGATTTTAAAACCATCCACATCCATATCCAGGTTATAGTGGGATGAACTGAATAATTTACTTATCTCTGTGTTTGGTACCTAGCACGAAACACAGGCACAAAATAAATGATTTAAGGACAGTGAAGTAAAGAGACAATTCACAAAGGTGTGGGCAGAGCTTAGTTAAGGAAACGAATGTGAACTAGAGTATCACTCAGAGGCTAGTAACTGTTGGTAAGAAAGGAGAGCTTTCACCTGCTCGAAGAGGCAGGAACAAAATGTGGTTAGCAGAAACTGGATCAGACAGTTGCACACAGAGGGCTGAGTGACAGCAGCTAACCTCGTCTGTAGAAGGATGAAGACAACATGCTATAGCCTAGCAAGGAGATGGCTGGAGGAATAAATATTCTAACTTCACCGTCCTCCAGTCCTTCAGTAGTTTGCTGCCACCTTGCATTGGCTGAACTTAACCAGAGACAAAAGCAAGAGAGCCCAGTGACAGTTAACACAGTCACAGGGCAGAGAGCCAGAGGGGGAGAGTGGACCTGGAGGGGAACAAGAAGGAGTAGGCCTTTATTTTTTGCCTGCCTGGAAATTCTTCACAGATGCTCTCTAATTTAAACATCACAAAAATCCTACAAAGTAAAGATTATTTTCTGTATTTGCATACTAGAAAATGGATGATCAAATCTATTACTGTAATTCACCACATCCATTAATGTAAGTCATCACAGTAATAGATTGAAGAAAAAAATTTAAGTACCTGCAGGGAAAAAAAAAAACACCCCAGAGAAAATTTAATTTCCAGTGATGATGAAATGTTTTAGCAATCTTCTCATAGAAGGGAACTGTCTCAAATTAGCAAAGAATATATATTTTTGTGGCTTTTTTTTTTTTTGAGACAGAGCGATCTCAGCTCACTGCAACCTCCACCTCCTGGATTCAAGAGATTCTCATGCTTCAGCCTCCTGAGTAGCTGGAACTACAGGTGTGTGCCACCATGCCCAGCTAATTTTTTGTATGTTTAGTAGAGACAGGATTTCACTGTGTTGGCCAAGCTGGTCTCGAACTCCTGGCTTCAAATGACCCACCGGCCTTGGCCTCCCAAAGTGCTGGGATTACAGGTGTGAGCCACCAGGCCTAGCTGAAAATATGTATTTTAAAATCTACAGTAAATATCATACCTGTTGGGGAAAATGTAAAAATACAACTTTAAAGTTAAGAACAAATCAAGAATGTCCTCTACTGCAGGACATATATATATGTGTGTGTGTATGTGTATGTATATATATATATAAAATACATGGGATTGCTGTGGTTTGAAAGTGTTTCCAAAAATTTATGTATTGGAAACCTAATCCCCAGTGCAACAGTGTTAGCAGGTGGGGGCCCAATGGGAATGAATGAAAGCCACCACAGAAAGGGTTTGTGGGGAGTGGATTCTCTCTCTTCCACTCTTCTGCCATGTGAAGAGACAACAGTCATCTTCTCTTGTTCTTCTGCCTATAGCATGTGAGGACACAGTAAGAATAGCCACACCAGATTCTGAAACCTTGAATTTGGACTTCCCAGTCTCTAGAACTGTGAGAAATATATTTCTGTTCTTTGCTTGTGCATTGTCAGTGGGAATGTAAATCAGTATAGCAACTATGGAAAATAGTATAACGGGTCCTCAAAAACTAAAAATAGAACTACTGTATGATCCATCAATCCTAGTGCTGGGTATATATCCAATAAAAAGAGAAATCAGTATATCAAAGAGATATCTGCACTCTCATGATTATTGCAGCACTGTTTCCAGTAGCAAAGATGTGGAATCAACATAAGTATCTATCAACAGATGAATGGATAAAGAAAACGTGGCATATATACACAATAAAATATTATACAGCCATAAAACGAATGAACTCCTGTCATTGGAGGCAACATGGATGGAACTGTAGAACATTACAGTAAGTGGAATAAATAAGATACAGGACAAATGTCACATTTTCTCACTCAAATGTGGGAGCTAAAAAAAAATGATCACATGGAGGTAGAGAGCAGAATGATGGTTACCAGAGTCTGGGAAGGTAAGAGGGAGAGGAGGATAAAGAGAGGTTGGTCAATGGCTACAAAAATATAGTTAGAAGAAAGGAGTTCCAGTGATCGATAGCATAATAGGTGACTATAGTTAACGAAGTGTATAGTATGTTTCAAAATAGCTAGAAGAAAAGATTTAGAATGTCCCCAACCTAAAGAAATAATAAATATTTGAGGTGATGAATATCTCAATTACTCTGATTTGATAATTATACATTGTATGCATGTATCAAACTATTGCATGTATCCCATAAATATGTACAATTATGTATTAATAACAAAAAGCAAACAAATAAAATTTATCTTCTTTATAAATTATCCACTCTATGGCCTTTTGTTATTGCTATATAAAATAGACTAAGACAAACATTTTTTACAAAAAACAAAAACATTTTCATAGACGTTATGGTTGCCTGAATAGAAAGCCCAAGAAATCTACTGTCCACTTATGAGACCTAAACAGAGAATTCAGCAAGACTGATGAATGTAAGAACAATATATATATAACTCAACTGCACTTTTACATGTCAGCAACAGAGAGTTAAAAGATGCAGTTTTAAAGTATAAGGACTTTAGAAATAATCCGAATAAAATATGTGCATGACTTGCGGTGAAAATTATAGACTCCTGAAAAACATTAAAGTAGGCAAATAAATAGAGAGGGTTGTATGTTCATGTCTAGGTTATCAAAACATAATGGTTCTTTCAGATTAATCTATAAATTTAATGTAATTCCAACAAGAATACCAACAGAATTTGGTAGAACTTTAAAATTCACCTTAAAATCTACCTTTAAGAAACAGAGTCAAGAATACAAAAAAAAAACAAAAAAACAGAACAAAACAAAACAAAAAACAGTACTGAATAAGATCAAGACATACCCTACCAGGTAATAACATTTACAAATCTATAAAAATTAAGAAAATGTGACAAGAAGGGAAAGATGAGCAAATGAAAGAAAAGAGAGAGCCCAGAGGCAGATTTATATGTTTTTAGTTATTGATTGCATGGCAGAGGTGGCAGTAATCAGTGGGCTTAAGGGATGCTACAGCAATTAGTTAGGCATGTGAAAAAACATAAAATTAAAGCCCACTTCACACCACCAACACAAATATCATCTCTAGGTGTATCATAGACCTACATTTAAACATAAAACTTTATAAACATTTTAGAAGAAAATATCATTATGGCTTTGGGGGTAAGAAAGAGTCTCTTAAGATGTAAAATGTAATATCATAAGGAAAAGATTATACATTTGTCTGCATCAAAATTAATGACATTTGCTTGACAAAACCACATAAAAATTAAAAGATAAGCTATAAACTGGGAAAATATATTTGCAACATGTACAGCTGACAAATCAATAAGAAAAACGGTGAATTTTTCTTCCAAGATGGCAGATTAGAAGCTTTCAGTGTGCCTGATCCACTTGGAAATAGCAAACTAGTATGTAAAGATCAAGACGGTGAGGTTTTATTCAGGAAGGAATGTGAGAATTCACCTACAAAATGAAAGACATTCCAGATCCTGGGGGAAGAGATGATTTACAAGCAGACTGCATGATGGCGTTTGGCTCACGAAAGTGAGTGAAGCCCAGCTACATGAGAGAGGCAGAGAGTCTTCCTCTATGATTCACTTTTCTACTAGATACCCAGCCAACCAAGGTCATGGGAGAGCACCTTATTTTTCCCAAGCCATGGAGCTAACTTGAGGAGAGGCCAGAAGACAATGAGAGAGAAAGACATCAGGATAAACTATAGGCATTTTCCCCGGACCCCAGGACTGACAGGAGGAAGGTGCCATTTTCAATTCGGACTCTTACAAAGTCAGTTACTATTTGACAACCTGGCAGCAGAGGACACCACTTCTTCGATTAGAGATTGGAGCACTTGCTCTGGAGTGGGGAAGGGTCCCCAACAGCCAGAATTCAGTGGCAAGTGTGGACTGTACCCCAAAAGTAAGTGCTTGAACTGGTCTGTCTCCTGTGGCCAGATTGGAGTGGGAGGGGAGTGCTGAAGCTGCGGTTTCTCCTGGGCGGTGTGATTTGAAGCCAGAAAAAGCTCTGTGGCCTGGCCTGATCTGCATGTGTCATTGCTAGGTGCCCCACGCTCCTCCCTTAGTTGAAGGAATTTATCCCATCAGTTTTGAGCAAGCAGTGGAGGCATGTGGACCACAGCACTGCTTGACTGGATTTGGAATGTGAACCACACCTCCCGTCCCTTGCAAAGAACTTGGTGCTGCAGCACCCCCTCCACTTCACAACTGGTATATTTCCAGTCACTCCGTGTACCTGCTCACCTGAAATAGGGGCCTGAGCTGCCTCTTCCTGCTCCCCCTCCTCCAACTCCCTCGCCAATATCCTGTTGTAGCAGCAGTTACTCCATTCTGAAGCAGGCATTCCTTTTCTCTCTAGGAGACATTTGCAGGCATTTGGCTCACCCTGGACATATGTCTAGGCATTTGGAGCATCCACTTTTCTAGATTAAGAGTCTAGGTTGTCCCTCATTTCCCGGGCAGAGAACTTGGGGAAGTGAAGGTTTCTTCACTCCATGCCGAGGCACATCTACAGGCAGTGGCAGCTGCCTCC
The DNA here is from genome assembly GCA_036589455.1 of Ateles fusciceps. Taxonomy (NCBI): domain Eukaryota; kingdom Metazoa; phylum Chordata; class Mammalia; order Primates; family Atelidae; genus Ateles; species Ateles fusciceps. The sequence goes on from JAZHEH010003259.1 coordinate 10,680,961, forward strand.
CACACCTCATTTCAAACCTAGCACTTAGCCATTGGGGGATGTATAGGCAGGCTTGGCTGGTTGGCCCTACCCAGCTTGGTACTTCCATCTGGGGAGTGAGCAGGGAGCTTAGACCACTGTATATTCCACAAAATTGCCCATTGCCTGAGGCAACAGAAGGCATCTCAGGGTAAACAAAGATCAAGCCTGTATCTCTCTGTGTCAGCCACAATTAGCTCTTATTCATAAGTGCCAGTCACTGGCCTAAAGGATGAACTGCACAACTCAGTACAAAATCTGTTGACACAGCATACAGCAGTAGGGAATGTGATAAGCTTCCTGAGACCTCCACCATACCAGCCTCTCAGAAGGTAGTGAGCCTGCTTACATACCCAGTACATCGCTACTACAACCAGCATCTGAGAAATCCACCATGCAAAGGTTACCTATAACCAAGGAACCTGAATAGAGACTTTGCCACTGAAAGCACCCAGAACCAAACCCAAAGGATGCTACAAAACACACATTATAGCTCAAGCGGGGAGAAGATCCATTGGAACAAAAGTAAATTCAGAAATAAGAAGGAGAGCTAGCTTATCCAGATGAGAAGTGACCAGAGAAACAATTCTCAAAGTATGAGAAAACAGAGTGATGCAACACTCTCAAAGGGCCACAGTAATTCTCCTGCAACAGATCCTAATGAAAATGAAATGGTTGAAAGATCAAATGAAGAATTCAAAATATTGATTTTAAAGAAGCTCAATGATATCCAAGAGAAAGATAAAACCAACACAAAGAAATTTGAAAAAATGTTTTAGGACATGAAATAAGAGATAGATATTCTTAACAAAAACCAAACAGAACTTCTGGAAATAAAATATTTATTGGAGGAATTACGAAATGCAGTTGAAAGTTTCAACAATAGACTTGACCAAGCAGCAAAAAGATTTTTAGACCTGGAAGACAGGTCTTACCAAATTAACCTAGCCAGACAAAAACAGAGAAAAATAACTTAATAAAAATGAACAAAACCTTTGAGATATATGGAACTATGTAAAGTGACCAAGCCTACAAATTATAGATATTCCAGGAGGAGAAGAAGTAAAAGGTCTAAAAAATATAGCCGAGGAAATAATTAAGAAAACTTCCTTGGACTTACTGGCAATCTAGACATCCAGATACAGGAAAGTTTAGAGAACTCCTGGAATATACATTGCAAGAAGAATCTCACTAAGACATACTGTCATCAGACTATCCAAAGTCAACATGAAGGAAATATAAAAAAAATGCTCAAAGGAGTTCTAAACATGAAAATTAAAAGGGTAATACTCTCATAAAAACACAAATGTATACAACGCCCATATTTATGAAGCAATTATACAATCGAGATTTTAAAGCAACTAGGTAATAATTAACATTATGACAAGAACAAAACCTCATATGTCACATGTAAATGGACTTAAATGTAAATGGAATAAATGCTCCAATTAAAAAATATAGGTTGATGAAACAAATTAAAAGCAAAATCCAATGATATGCTGCATAGAAGAAACCTACCTAATTGGTAAAGACATTTACAAACTCAAAAGAGTGGAAAAAGACACTTCACACAAATGGAAACCAAAAGTAAGCAGGGATAGCTATACTTAAATCAGACAAAACAGACTTTAAATCAACAACAGTTAAAAAAAAAAAGACAAAGAAGATTATTATATAATGATAAAGGGAACAATTCAACAAGAAGAAGTGACAGTTGTAAATATATATGCACCCAATACCAACACCAGAGCACACAGATTCTTAAATACTACTAGACTCAAGAAAGAAAATAGACGCCAATACAGTAATAATGGAGAACTTCAATACCCCACTGACAGCACTAGACAGATCATCAAGGCAGAAAATCAACAAAGAAATTCTGAACTTAAATCAGATGCTAGACCAAATGGACCTAACAGATATTTGCAGGACATTCTACCCTACAACATGCATTCTTCTCTTCTGCATATGAAACATTCTCAAAAATTGACCATATTCTATGCCACATGGCAAGTCTCAATAATTTTTTAAAATAGAAATTATACCAAGTGTGGGAGATCGATCAGAGTGGTGGGAGAAATTATAGGGAAAGGATACAAACCTTCTTAAAAGGTTATGAGGTTTTGCATTGCTTCAGGGGAAGAATAAGCTGAAGGCAGCTGTTCTCCTACCCTGAGGAAAAGGGCAAGGAGTAGGTACAAGGAAGTGTAGGGGAATTTATATTAAATGGACTTGTTTACTCATGTTGTCCTAAAACCAACCTTTGCTCATCTGCGTGCATGACTGCTCCCTATAAGGGGGAACAATAATGTTAATTACTCACAGATTGTATTAGCTCCAGGCTTTTGGCATTATTTCAGTACTGACTAAAAGCAAGCAGTGCCAGTTTATTGGCACTGTTCACTCTGTGGGCAGTCCCCTAGCACTCTTTCACTGCATACCTGTGTCTGTGTACTCCTTTCATCCATCACTCGGTCAGAGTTTGCAGGACAGACTCGGCAATCAAGTACCTTCTTGGACCACAGTGGAATAAAACTAGAAAACCAACACCAAGAGGAACTCTCAAAAATATACAAATACATGGAAATGAAGTAATCTGTTCCTGAATGATTGTTGGGTCAACAATGAAATTAAGGTAGACACAAAGAAATGGAAAAACATCCCATTCTCATGGATTGGAAGAATCAATATTGTTAAAATGATCATACTGCCCAAGTAATCTATAGATTCAATGCAATTTCTATCAAACTAGCAGTGTCATTTTTCACAGAATAAGAAAAAAATGATGCTAAAATTCATATGGAACCACAGAAGAACATGAATAGCCAAAGCAATACTAAACAAAAAGAACAGGCCAGCTGCGGTGGCTCATGCCTGTAATCCTAGCACTTTGAGAGGATGAGGCAGGCAGATCATGAGGTCAGGAGTTCAAGACCAGCCTTACCAACATGATGAAACCCTGTCTCTTATACAAAAATTATCCAGCTGTGGTGGTGCACACCTGTAATCCCAGCTACTCAGGAGGCGGAGGCAGGAGAATCACTTGAATCTGGGAGGCAGAGGTTGCAGTGAGCTGAGATTGTGCCACTGCACTCCAGCCTGGATGACAGAGTAAGACTCTGTCTAAAAAAAAAAAGCAAGCCTGGAGATATCACATTATCTTACTTTGAATTATACTACAAGGTTATGATAACCAAACAGCTGGGTAATGGCATAAAAAATAGATACATAGATCAATAGGATAGAAATCATAAAATGGAGAACCCAGAAATAAAACCACATATCTAAAACCAACTGATTTTTGACAAAGTTGACAAAAATATACACTGGGGAAAGGACACCCTATTCAATAAATGCTGCTGAGATACTTGAAGAGCCATAAGAAGACAAATGAAACTGAACCCCTATCTCTCACTGTATAGAAAAACTAACTCAAGATGGATTAAAGACTTAAATGTAAGGCCCGAAACTTAAAAACAAAAAAAACACTTCTAGAAGAAAACCTAGGAAAAACTCTTATGTACATTGATGTAGGCAATGAATTTATGACTAATTCCCCAAAAGGAAATGCAACAAAAACAAGAATAGTTAAATGGGACTTAATTAAACTAAAATACTCCTGCATAGCAGAAGAAATAATCAGCAAAGTAAACAACCTACAGAAAAGGCAAAAATATTTGCAAACAATGCATCTGACAAAGGACTATTATTCAGAATCTACAAGGAACTCAAACAACTTAAGATGTAAAAAGCAAGTAACCCTACTAAAAGGTGGGCAAAGGACATGAACAGACATTTTTCAAAAGAAGACATACAGATGCCAAACAAACATATAAAAAATGCTCAATATCACTAATCATCAGAGAAATGCAAAATAAAACCACAGTGAGACACTATCTTATCTGGATAACCAGTCAGAATGGCTATGATTAAAAAATCAACAAAGATCATTGACAAAGCTGACAAAAACAAGCAATGAGGAAAAGACTCCCTATTCAAGAAATGGTGCTGGGATAACAGGCTAGCCATACACAGAAGAAGATTGAAGCTGGATCCCTTCCCTAAACCATACACAAAAATCAACTCAAGATGGATTAAAGACTTAAATGTAAAACCCAAAGCTATAAAAACTCTGGAAGACAACCTAGGAAATACCATCCTGAACACAGGAATGGGCAAGACTTCATGACAAAGACACCAAAAACAATTGCAACAAAAGCAATAATTGGTAAGGAGGGCCTAACCAAACTTAAGAGCTTCTGAACAGCAAAAGAAACTATCAACAGAGTGAACAGGAAATCAAACCTACAGAATGGGAGAAAATATTGGTAAACTATGCATCTAACAAAGGTGTAATATCCAGCATCTATAAGGAAATTAAATAAATTTACAAGAGAAAAACAAACAGCCCCATTAAAAAGTGAGCAAGGACATGAACAGGCACTTCTCAAAAGGAGACATACATGTGTCAACAAGTGTATGAAAAAAAAAGCTCAATATCACTGATCATTAGAGAAATGCAAATGAAAACTGCAATGATATACCCTCTCACACCAGTCAGAATGGCTACTATAAAAAGCCAAAAATAGCAGATGCTGGTGAGGTAGCAGAGAAAAGAGAAAACTTACACACGGTTGGTGGGAGTGTAAATTAGTTCAGCCATTGTAGAAAGCAGTGTGGTGATTCCTCAAAGAGGTAAAAGCAGAACTACCATTCAACCCAGCAATCCTATTACAAGGTGTATACCCAGGGAAATGTAAATCATTCTACCGTAAAGACACATGCACACCAATGTTTATTGCAGTGCTATTCACAATAGCAAACACGTGAAATCCACCTACATGCCCATCAGTGACAGATTAGATAAAGAAAATTCGGTACATATACACTGTGGAATACTATGCAGCTATATAAAAAAAATCTTGTCTTTTGTGGGAACATGGATTGAGCTGGAGGCTATTATCCCTAGAAAACTAATGAGGGAACAGAAAACCAAATACCACATATTCTCACTTATAAGTGGGAGCTAAATGATAAGAACTTATGAACACAAAGAAGGAAAAAACAGGCACATGGGTCTACTTGAGGGGGCAGGGTGGGAGGAGGAAGAGGAGCAGAAAGAGAACTATTGGGTACTGGACATAATACCTGGGTGATGAAATAATATGTACAACAAACCCCTGTGACATATGTTTGCCTATGTAACAAGCCTTCACATGTACCCCCAAACCTAAAATAAATGTTTCTAAAAAAACAAAGAAATAAGTATGAATTTTTTTTAAAAAAGTCAAAAAACAACAGATGTTGATGGGGATGCAGAGAAAAGGGAATCCTTTATACACTGCTGGTGGGAGAATGTAAATTATTACAGTCACTATGGAAAACGGTATAGAGATTTGCCAACGAACTAAAAATAGAACTACTCTGTGATCCAGCAATTCCACTACTGAGTAGCTACACAAAGGAAAATAAACTATTATATTAAAAAGATGCCTGTACTCTTAGGTTTATTGTAGCACTATACACAGTAGCAAAGTCACAGAATCAACGCAGTATCCATCAGTGGATGACTGGATTAAAAATGTGGTATATTTATACCATGGAATACTACTGAGCTATAAAAAGAATGGAATCATATATTTTGTAGCAACATGTATTGAACTGGAAGCCATTATCCTTACTAAAATGACTCAGAAACAGAAAATCAAAAACCATGTGTTCTCACTTCTAAGTGGGAGCTAAAAATGGGCATACATGGACATACAGAGTAGAATAATAGACATTGGAGATGCCAAATGGTGGAAAGGTGGCAGAGGGGGTAAGAGATGAAATATTGTCTGTTGGGTACTCTATACACTATTTGGATGATGGGTACGCTAAAATCCCAGATTTCATCGTTACACAATATATCCATGTAACACAACTGCATCTGTACTCCTAAATCGATAAAAATCAAAAATTTAATTTCAAAAAAATAAGAAAAAAGACAAAATGAAAAAATAAAAGATATAAAGATAAAATTACAATGAAACCAATATTTTTAGCTAACAAAGCATAAAGTCCAAATATGTGAAGAACTATAATAAAACATTAATTTCTATGGTTTCAGCAAGCAAGACACAAAAATCACAAACCATGAATAAAAAGACTGATAGATTTCATTATGTTAGAATTAAGTTTTGCATAACCACAGACATACTAAATAAAGTGAAATGACAGGTTACAGACTGGAAGATACGTAATAATATATGATTGACAAAGTCCTAGGTTTGGAGAAGACATGGAACAAGGAGAGCTCTTACATACTTGCTTAGAGTTTCCAAGTTGGTGTCACTTTCAAGAACAAGTTGGCAATTTTCAGTAAAATTGACCATGCTTATACTCTTTAGCAATTTCTAGGTATAGTCTTCACAGAAACAGACATGTATATAAGAGGATATGTACAAGAATATTAGCATAGCATTATGACAGTAAAAAACTTGAAAACAATACAGTTCAGCAGTAAGTGGATTATTAAATAAATTGAAATGTTTATACATTGAATCCTGTCTAGCAGTGATAATGAATGAACTAGTGCTTCATGTATCAGCATGGATAACCTCCAAAAAAAGCATGTAAAGTAAATTAAAGAAGCATACACATATTATAATATGATTTTATAAAGTTTAAAGTTTTCAGTACTCCATATTTTTTAGGTCAGTTACAAATATACATAGTAAAGGTGTAAAGATACGGTAAAGATAACACATCAGATTCAAGTTGATAGTTACCTCTGGACAATATGGTTTAGAGGAAGTACTGGGATCAGGAAGCAGTACACAAGAGGTTCTATTATATTAGTAACAAATGATTTCTTAAGCAGAATGATGGATATATGGGTGTTTATTCTATAATGCTCTGTATCTTTGTTCATATCTAAGTGTTTATTATTAAAAATAAATCAAACTGTTGATGAAAAAAGTCAAATTACAAAATATTTAAAGAGATTTATTCAAATATGAGTGAGCAACAGCCCATGATGAAACCCTCAGAAGATTCTGAGAATATGTGCCCAAGATGGTTGAGCCACAATTTGGTTTTTTAACATTTTAGGGAGACATAAGGCATCAGCAAAACATGTAAGATATATGTTGGTTTACACAGAAAAGTGGAACCACTGGGACTTCCAAGTCATAGGTAGGATCGAAGATTTTCTGATTGGTAATTAGTTGAAAGAGTTACTACTAATAGAAATATCTAGGTTATGATAAGGGGTTGTGGAGCCCAAGGTTTTGTCATGCAGAGGAAGCCTCCAGATAGCAGGTTTTGGAGAAAATAGACTGTAAATATTTCTTGTTAGACTTAGAGTCTGTTCTATCAGTAATTCCAAAAGTGAGGAGGGTATAATGAGGCATGTCCAGTTCCCCCCTTACCATCATAGCCTGAATAAGTTTTTCAGATTAATTAATTTTGGAGGAGGAGACTAAGAGGAAGGGGTTATTTAGATGGTTGGGGGGGCCTTAGAATTTTATTTTTTGTTTACAAAACAGAAAACTAAAAGGTGGTGTAATGAAGAGGAAATTATATGAATAATTAAAGAACACAGGCTCTGAAGTTTTGAATCTGGCTTTGAATCCCAGCATTCCCACTCTTGAATCCTGTAGCTTTGGCTAAGTGACAACTTCTCTGACCCGCATGTGTTAAAGAAGTATATTCACCGTTCCTATGTCTCGCCACATGTACCTACTCCATGTGATCACATGGGAAGTATTTAGCAGAGTATTTGGTGTACAGTAAATGTGCTCTCTGTGGTTAAACCATGCTGATCTTTAGAATTTTTTTTTTCTATGATCCCAGGACCTATCCACATGTTAATACCGTGACTCGACTTCACAGTGCTCATCTAACTGGGTAATTATGTACTTATAGGGGCAGTTGTTTGATTAATATATGTCTTGTCACTAGGCTGTAAATTCCATGAATCAGAGGCAGTATTATTTTTGCTCAAAAATTGTATCCCCAGAACCTAGTAGATTTCCTGACTCCACTGAAACATTTTGGTTGAATAAGAAAATGATTAAACACTAAATCAATAATAACTGCTAATATTATCATTTTATAATTTGAATAAAGCTACATTATTAGTAGGTAAAAGAGTTGGGATTCAAAGCCATCTGAAGGAGTGTAAAAGTCCTTCCCACTGGGCTGATACTGTGTAGTGAGGTCTCCTGAAGAAAACTCCAGTGAGGTACCAGATGAACTAGGAACGTGAAGAGAAATGTCTTAGCTGTGGTTCTCAACAGGAAGTGGTTTTGCCCCATGAGGTGAAACAGGAGAGTTCCCTGACTCCACTGGCAAGGGGTGCTCTCAAACCCCTTATGAGAGGGAGAGCATGCAGATAGGTGCAGCAACCCGGGTGAGTACTTTTGGGCACCAGCAGTAGCAAACCCCATGCGTGTGGGTCCCGCAGAAGTGTCTAAGGGTGTATGCCTGTGACTCTCGAAGCCCCAGTGGGCATGCCACAGTGCTCTTTTAGCTCTCACACCCACAGACAGCTTGTTAACCAGCTCACTGCCCTCTTGGTACCTGAGTTCTTGTCCAGCATCAGGAAGAATCAGGTCACACACAGACTTGAAGGAAAGGGAATGTGGGGGAATTTATTGGGTAACGGAGTTGGCTCTCAGAGGAATGGATGGGGAGCTAGAAATGGGATGGAGTGGGAAGCTGATCTTCTGGAGTTCGGCTGTCCTATGGCCAGTCTCCTCTCCGATCGTCTGCGGCCCTCTTCTTCATGTTCAGTTGCTCCTTCTCTTCTCTCCTTCTCTGCCACCCTTCTCTTCTGCTCTTCTGTTCATCTGCTTATCTGCTTGTCTGCCCATGGAGCTGGGGTTTGGGGTTTATACGGGTACTGGATAGGGGAGCGTGGTGGGCCAAAGGCAACATTTGGGCTCAAAACCAGAAATGTCTATTTCCATTTAGGGCCACAGGGTTTCGAGGCTTGAGGGTGGGACCTTTGCCAGGGAACCGCCCTCTTCTACCCAGTATTTTCCCGCCTCCTGTTCATAAAGAGGGGACATTTGGCAATGTTTAGGGACACATTTGACTGTCACAGCCCAGGGAGGGGATATGCTCCTGACATCTAGTGGGCAGAGGCCAGGGATTCTACTAAACATGAGACACAATAAAGAATTCTCCAGCCTGAAATAGCAATGGTGCCAAGGTTGAGAAACCCTAGCCTAGGCCATCCAATTATGTGTTCTAGGGTTAGCCCATATTTTGATCACCCCAGGAAGACACAAATTTTGTAGATCAATCTGTAGTTTCCCCTGGTAGTCACAAATTAGAATAATTTGCCTGCTCTCTAGCTAAGTCTCAGGTTTCTGGCTGTTTATTCAAGTTCCTTTCAAGTGACCAGGATTTTAGAGGCTTACCCATTAACTCTGAAGCACTAAAGAGCTCTGTTTTTCTTTTTAAACTCTAATTTTTCTTTCTTGCCCCATTTACAGGACTCTGAGTGAAACTTAATTTTTCCTATTAACTCAGGTTGTAGTTTCAGGATTGTTTTCTTCTGTTTTGACATTATAAATATTTATCAGTCACAGAAAGATGAGGATAAAATATTTTAATGAGATGTTTACAGTATAGAGTCTGTAAGAAAATAACAACTTCCAGAGTTATACTCCTAATCCTTTCCATTGCATTCATGCACAGTGTGCATTTTCATTTCATCCCAAACTGAGAGTTGTTTTCTCTTTCTTCAGCAGTGCTGGCTGCTAATGGGCTAATTAAGCAAAGCTCATTGTGTCACTGCCACCTAGAGTCATTAGCATGCACTGTGAGACAAGGATGCATAACAGGGCTCTGGACAGGAAAGGAGAAGGTCTGAATAGAAACATCAACACCACAATGACCTCAGGGTAGTTTTCTGGTTCTAGAGCCTGGCTGGAGATCAATTGGTAATATAGAGCCACAGGAAGTAGGCTTTACTCATAACAAGAGAGAAGTTAATAACCCAAGATATCTGGCAAGGGACTAGAATGTCTTTGCTTTAAAAAATAATTACTCATAGTACACATTTTGCTATTACTTTGAGAACAAACAAAAGTAGACCTTTTACTAATGAGTTTGAGTACCAGTAAGATCCAGAATTTCCTCCATTTTGCCTCTACCGTTTAGGAGCTAGACAAATTATTTAATCCTTTAAAGCCCCATGTTTCTTATCTTTAAAATGGGACTAATGGTAGAAGTACATATCTCATTAGATTATTGTAAGAATTAAATTAGTTGATAAATGTAAGTAGATAGATCACCATGCCTAACACATACTAAGTACTCAATAGTAACTATTGTTACAGGAAAGTGGTACCAATCAGATCCCAAAAAAGAGTTCTTGGATCTCAAGCAAGAAAGAATTCAGGGTAGGTCCACAGAGCAAAGTGAAATCAAGTTTATTAGGAAAGTAAAGAAATAAAAGAATGGCTACTCCATAAGCAGAGCAGCCCCAAGTGCTGCTCGTTGCCCATTTTTATGGTTATTTCTTGATGAGATGCTAAACAAGGGGTGGATTATTTATACCTTCCCTTTTGAGACTATATACAGTAACTTCCTGACGTTGCCATGGCATTTGTAAACTGTCATAGCGCTGGTGTGAGTGTAGAAGTGAGGATGACCAGAGGTCACTCTCGTCGCTGTCTTGGTTTTGGTGGCTTTTAGCTGGCTTCTTTATTGAAACCTATTTAATCAGCAAGGTCTTTATGACCTGTATCTTGTGCTGACCTCCTATCTTATCCTGCGACTTAGAATGCCTTAACCATCTGGGAAAGCAGCCCAGTAGGTCTCAGCCTCATTTTACTCAGCCCTATTCAAGATGGAGTTGCTCTGGTTCAAACTCCGCTGACACTATTATTATCATTATTATTATTACCAGTCCCAGCCAGCTCTGCATGCTCTCCTTCATCCTAGAAAACTCTGAAAGATGATAACGAATACTGAATATGTAATATAATTAAATAATGTAAAGTTTTATTTTGAAGAAAACTTTTTAGAAGCACATTTTATTTCATGAAAGAAAGGAAGATGTTTCTTTACCAAATGTATTTTGAAATACGACAAAGACAACCCACTGATTGGAATTAGCACACTATTTTCTTTCACCCTAATTTGGCTGGCTTGTCACTTGATGAGTTACAAACTCTTCAATGTTATTTATCATGTACTCTGATATTCTCAGAGTAAAATCTAAAACAAACTGCAAATGTAAGGAGACATTGCTAATTGATTGTGATTGTGTTAGAGGAAATGAGTGTAAAGCTATGTGACCATATTATCTCTAACCTTAAGTTTATAGATTCATATATACATATGACTATATCAGCTATTGTGTTGTCATTGTCCTGAGGGAAGGAAAGGTAATTTTGCTTATCTTTGTGTTTCTGGCACCTAATATTAACACCTACCAGATATCAGATGCTCTGCTACTTGTTAAGGGAATAAAATCGTTCTTAAATGCTAAAGAATCATGAGACGTCTCACATGACTGTGTGAACAAATTTAATAAAAAACTCGTATTATGAGTTTTAAAACAAAAACTTAATATGTTGTTTATTATCTCTGGTTTTATTACAAAAAAGGTTAAGGCAAAAGTGGATGGAATGAAGCTGAATATTCTATTTATAACATAGCCCTAATGGTCTGAATGTGAGTAAGGACAGTGTGTTGTCATGGTGACAGTATGTAGGGTTGTTGGGCACAAAGTCAACGTCAGTATAAAAAGAGATTATTTGGAGAAATGTTCAATTATTCCTATTCAAAGGTTCTAACAATCATCATCTAGGGATTATGATAATGTAGTAAATTGACCAAGGACTGAAATTTGAGGCTGTGCACTGTGAAGTCTAATGTCACAATTAAAGACGACTGAGTCATTCACTCAATAAGTCTCTAATGAGTTCCCCAATGTGCCAGGCCCTGTTTAGGTTTGGGACTCAATAATTAGGATTCATTGCTAAATATGGACTTATTGGTATTGGCAAAGATATAACATTGGAAAGTTACTTGGTTTCTTTGACCCTCCGTTTCCCTACTTGTTATATCATTATACCTAGAGCAGAGGATATTAGAAAAATAAAACAAGACATGTATTACAGCTACTTCTTGTAGCTCATGTTTTTCCATAATTATAATGCTGATTATTAAAATGTGCTGGGCCACAGGTAATCCCAGGTGTCAAATGAGTTGCATAGACTCTGAAGACAATAGGTGTCCAGGGATAATGGGGGACTGACAGGTCCTTGAACTGATTCTGACGATCATTTTCTTTGGCTTTTCTCCTCTTTTTTTTCTTTTTCTTTTCATTTTCTCACTCGTTCTCTTTCTCACACTTTTTCTGTCTCACTCTTCTGCCCAGGCTGGAGTGCAGTGGCACAATCTCAGCTCACCACACCCTTGACCTCCTGAGCTCAGGCGATCCTCCCACCTCAGCCTCCCGAGTAGCTGGGACTACAAGCATGCTCCGACACACCTGACTAACTTTTTTGTATTTTTTTGTAGAGACGAGATTTCACCATGTTGCCCAGGCTCGTCTCAAATTCCTGGGCTCAAGTGATCTCTCTACCTCAGCCTCCCAAAGTTCTGGGATTATACGCATGAGCCACTATGTCTGGCCACTTTGACTTTTTTCTACTCTCAAGTCTTTATTATCTATTTCAGTTGGGAGTATTGTCCTTCACTCCCTGTTCCTTGTCATTATTTGATGTTGTTAAACTACTAAAAAATTGTGGAGATTTTTCCTTTGAAATTGACCTAATTTGATTATGTATGAAATACACTCTGTCAAAAGCCAAATATTTTAGGAAAACTATCACAGCCTTCTATGAATAATGCAATTACTCCAATACATTTAGCTCTATTATTCATTTATAGCCTTAAAGATGCTAGAGATGATTTATGTTTTACTATACATATGATGCATTCATTAGGTACTTTTTGCTGCAAGTAACAGGAAAAATAACTGAAATTGGCTTAAGAAACAAGTAAATTTATCAGTTCACACAATAGTAGGATTGATTTCTGTGTGAGTTAATTTTGCAAGTTGATGATGTCGGTGGGGACCCACGTCTCTCCTAGTTCATCTACGGTGTCAGTTTCATCCCAAGGTTGGTTACACCCCTATTTGTAAGACATAGAAGTAGAGCCATACAAACTTGCTTGCTTATACCCAGTGGGAAATACAGAAAACATAGCTTCCTGTATTTGTCCATTCTCATGCTGCTATGAAGAAACACCAAGGCTAGGTAATTTAGGAAGGAAAGAGGTTTAATTGACTCACTGTCAGGTCTCCATATGCAATTCTGGGGCCTGAAAGTCTAAAGTCCTGCTTACCTCGGCCAATCGTCTCCCACCCGCTGCCTGCATTTGCCATTGTCCCTAATCGCCCAGCGGAGCTTCCCTGGACAAGCCCCTCACCCCACCCTGCCATCTTAACTGTTATTATGATAATACTCTTATCCCACCCGCCATTGTAACTAACTTATGGTAATGTATACTCCTTGCCCCTACCCCCCACCACTGTAACTGATCTTACTCTGCAACTTTCCACTGCCCACCCCAAACCTGTAAAACCAACTCCTATCCTACTGCCCTTTGCTAGCGCCCTTTCGGCCTTAGCCCACCTGCACCCAGGTGAATAAACAGCCATGTTGCTCATAGAAAGCCTGTTTGTGGGGGTCTCTTCATTCAAAGCATGTGTTTTTCAACACTTGCATTTCCACATTGCTGGAGAGGCCTCAGGAAACTTACAATCATGGTGGAAGGCAAAGGAGAAGCAGGCACCTTCTTCACAGGGCAGCAGGGTGGAGTGACAGCAGAGGAAACGCCAGACGCTTATAAAACCATCAGATCTTGAAAGGACTCACTCACTACCACAAGAACAACATGGGGGAAACTGCCCCCAAGATCCAGTTACTTTCCACAGGGTCCTTCCCATGACATATGGAGATTATGGGAACTACAATTCAAGATGAGATTTGGGTTGGGACACAGCCAAACCATGTCACTGTCCTTCCCATAGTTTTCTATAAGATTCTAAAAGCTTAATTCTCCGGTGACCTTAGCAAACTTCTTCTTCCTTTTCATTTACCAAAATTGTACTGGGTCTGGCCACCATTAAATCTTTACTGACAAGGGAATGGGATTATCATGATCAGTTTAGATTAATTAGTTGAGGTGGAATGGATGTTGGTGAATAAATAACAATGTCCCACTGGGGATTTTATTTTAACGTTTAGGTTATTCTTCACTCATTTCTATTTTATTTCATTTTACGAATTGGATGAGGTCTTTGGCTTAACCAACCACACCTGTGACACAGTCAAAAAGACTACAACAAGTTCTAATTAGGAACCTCAACATTTCTTCACTACAGACACAACTGAAATAGTGGTGATTCAACAGTACAAGAGGTCATGAAACATTTTTTTCCTTTTCTACCTATACCACTTTGGTGATCTCATGCAGTCTCATAACTTTACATATCAACTCTTTATTGATGACTTCTGAAATTTTACATCTAGCCTATATCTTTTCTGACACCAGATTTTTATCCAAGAGCTTAATAACACTTCTACTTAGTACCTAATAGGTATCTCAAACTTCAAACATTCATAAGTGAGCTCTTCTTACCCCCAAACCCCTTCCCATCCAAAATATTTCCCATCTCATTAAGTGGCAAGTATGTCCTTCCAGGTCAAATTAAGAGAATATGCTTGGATACAAATCAACTTACAAAAATGAGTAACATTTCTCTACAGTAACAACAACCTTTCTTAAACAGAAATTAAGAAAACAATCCTATTTACAATGGCATCAAAAATTATTTAGGCATAAATTTAACCAAGGATGTGCAAAATGTATGTAGTGAAAACTACAAAACATTGAAAAAAATCAAAGATGATGAAAATAAATGGAAAAATATCCCATGTTCACAGAATGGAGCAATTAATATTGTTAAAATGTCCATATAACCCCCCCAAAATTACAGATTCAATATAATCTCTATCAAAATAATATGTCATTCTTCATAGAAATATAATAAAAACCCTTAAAATTCATGTGGAACCACAAAAGACCCCAAATAGACAAAGCAATCTTGACTAAAAAGAGCAAAGCTAGAGACAACATACTATAGAATTTCAAAATATATTACAAAGCTGTAGTAATTAAGGCAGCATGATGCTGACACACTAACCAATAAAATAGTATAGAAAGCTCAGAAACAAACTCACACATTCACAGTCAATTGATTTTGGAGAAAGGCACCAAGAATATACACAAAAGGAAAGGATATTCTCTTCAACAAACGATATTGCAAAAACTGGATATTCACATATAAAATAATAAAATGGACCATTATCTCACTCCTTATACAAGAATCAACTCAAAATGGACTAAATATATAAACATAAGATGTGTAACTATAAAACTACTAGAAGAAAATTGAGAGGACATGCTCCATGACATTGGTCTGGGCAGAGATTTCTTGGATAAAATCCCAAGTATTATTGCACAGGCAACAAAAACAAAAATAGACAGATGAGACTGCATTAAATTAAAGAGCTTCTGCACAGCAAAGGAAACAAAATGGAGAAGAGACAAACTACAGGTTTGGAGAAAATGTTTGCAAATTATACATCAAATAAGAGGCTGATATCCAAAATGTATAAGGAACTCTAACTACTCAATAAAAGAAAACAAATAACTCTATTTTTTAAATGGATAGAAGACTTTAATAGATTATACTTCTCAAAAGAAGACATAGTAATGATCAACACACATATGAAAAAATGTTCAACATCTTGAATCATCAGAAAAATGCAAATTAAAACCTGTTAGAGTGGCTACTAGGAAAAAGATGAGAGATAACAAGTGGTCATGAAGATGTGAAGAAAAGCGAATCCTTTTTATACAACATTGGTGGTATTGTAACTTAGTACAACCATTTTTGAAAACAGTATGGAGACACCTCAAAAAACTAAAAATATAATTACCACATGATCCGGCAATCCCTCTACTGGGTATAGGCCCAAAGGAATTGAAATCAGTGTGCCAAAGATATGTCTGCACAGCCATGTTCATTGCAGTATTATTCACAATAGCCAAGATATGAAAACAACTTAAGTGTTCATCAAAGGATGAATGGAATTTAAAATGTTGTATAATTACACAGTGAAGCACAGTGAAGCACTATTCAGCCTTAAAAAAACAAACAGGAAATTATGTCATTTGTAACAATATGGCTGAACCCAGAGGATATTACTTTAAACGAAATAAGCCAGGCACAGAAAGACAAATACTATACCATCTCACTTAAATGTGGAATCTAAAACAGTCTAACTCCTAGAAGTAGAAAGTAGAATGGTGGTTAGCGGAGGCTGGAGAATGGGGTGGACAGAGAAAGGAGAGACATGGATCAATGGGTACAAAGTTATAGTCAAATCGGAGGAATAAATTCTGGTCTTCTACTGCACAGCAAGGTGACTATAGTTACAAATAATGTATTGTACATTTCAAATTATCGAAAAAATCAGATTTTAAAATGTTTTCATCACAAAGAAATGAAAATGTTTGAGATGACAGCTATGTTGATTAGTCTTATTTGATCATTCCATGAAGTATACATGTATCAAAATATCACATTGTACCCCATAAATATATACAATTATTGTCAATTAAAAATTAAATATAACCATTAAACATTTAAACATCGCATTAAATATTTTAAAAAAGGATCTGCTCATATTTCAAACCAAGTTTGCATGTTTTGACCCCAGATCTCATCAGAGTTCTGCCTTGGCACTTTAGACACCTGTGCAGGTATTAAGAAAAAGATACTTCAACTTGCAAACTATTATTGATCTTTGAGTGTTTAATTCCATAGAAACTCTAGGGAAGTAAGAACTCTTAGAAGGACTGGATTCAGGTCTTGCAAGTGTCTTTACAAAACCACCAACATTTTACAACAATTTTGACAATATTAAGTCTACAGAAGAAATTATCCAAGTCACTATTTGGAAGAATGCAGAGAACACAAGGAACACACATACCAAAACATTCTTTTAGATCGACCAGCAAAAAAAATTTATTGCTCTTGGAGTGGGATGCTGAATACAGCTCATCATATAGTTCATCTCAGTTAAATTTCACTATCTCTCCTCTTTCTTCACACTTTAAATTCTCAACTCTCTGCCAACAAGAACTTGCAATCTGATAGAGAAGACGAAAATACAATTATCTGTAATATAAGTCAGACCCTTTGACAAGGAGTGAAAACAATTAATTCTGAAACTCTAGTTGAGGGAATACACAAAGGCTTTATAGGGAAGCCTGCCAAGAATTAGTAGGTAATCAAGGAGGGAGAAGTGGGAACATGTCACAGAAACAATACTTTCAAAGCAAAAAGCAATTAAATGACAGAGGAAGTGAAATTGGATTTTAATGATTTGGGTTTCAGGATGGATCTCAAAGCTGAGAACAATAGGTGAAAATACCCTCCCATTGAAACAAAGAGCTACATCATCCTGAGGACCTGATAAAGAGGTGAGCAAAATTGGTTCCACAACAAGAATCCCTGTGTTAACCTCTTATTTTTAAAAGTGGAGATAACTCATGTTAGATGTTGTTTCACCCAGCATTCAGTAGAATGACCAAACAGCCTTAGTACCATATCCAGCAGCATCAACTAAATTAAAAGGCATTTGCATTTTAACCCTCATCTCTCTTACCTACCTTAATCCTGAAGATGTCAGATACAGCAGATTAGGGAGAAAGAACAGAAGAGTATTACTGGCTGAATTGCATTCCCCCGCCACCCTTCTCACTCCCCAAATTTATTGAAGCCATAACTCCCAATACCTTAGAATGTGACTATATTTGGAGACAGAGTCTTTTAAAGAGATGGTTAAGTTGAAATGAGATCCATTAGGGTGAGCTCTAATCCGCTATATGACTTGTATCCTTTTAAGAAGAAGAGATTAGGACACAGATGCTTACAGAGGAAAGATGTGAGGACATGAAGAGAAGACAGCTATCTACAGGCCAAGGAGAGAGGCCTCAGAAGAAACCAATCCTACCAACACCTTTATCTTGGACTTCCAGCTCCAGAATGGTGGAAAGTAAATTTCCATTGTTTAAGCTACCTAGGCTATGATACCTTGCTATGGTGGCCCAAGCTGATCCATAAAAAAGAGCAGGATGGGGGTGGTGGGGGCAGTCAACATTTGCTACCCTGTCAACACATTATAGAAGCTCAATGAATCCTTGTTCTCTCACCTCTGAAATAAAAGATAGTGCAAGAGGACCTGAAGGAGAATAGTGCAGTGGGAATTAAAAAGACATTGAATTGATTGAAGGTAGATTGATGATGATTGTTTGTTTGTAAACGAAAACTGATGGGTGGCAAAGAATCAAACATGGTTGAGGCTCAGAGCAGGCAAAACCAGGGCCACTGAAGAAGTGAAGAGTCTCATGGGAAGACACAAGAATAGTGTGGATGAGAATGCTTTTGAACAATTTCTGTCTAAGAGACCTGTGAAATATACTTTCTTTGGGGCCAGGGAATTAAAGGTGGTGGTAATAATGAAATTAACAGTGTTGGACCTGGCTGAGAGCACAATATATATAAATGCATCATTATCTGACTTGCATGAAATACCAGGAAAAATTGTATTTTCTCTGCATTAAAATTTAGTGAGACATATATTATGATCTCAGAAGAATCTGAAATCAAGGATTTACTTATCTATAATAATTTGAAGCCTGGGACAGAACCCTGTATTTCAAATTCAATCTCATTTTTTTTTTACCTCAAATTATAAAAATGGTGGCAGATGAGTTCACTTTCCTAGTGGCATGGAATTATCTTTTGGCACCCCCGCCACTGCCTCCCTGCCAGGAATCTGTCTTTGTTCAAGAAGGAAATGATTCTACTGCATGACGTGGGAAGCATATAGCACTGTTTGGGAAAATAGCATCGTTGAATAATAAGATATTTCATAAATCTGAATTTAGAAACATAACCTTCTAAGTAAGTTTTCCCTAGAATTCACAAAGCTCTAAATTGCTTTAAAACAATTTGACAGCAAAACGGTCTATCTGTCTAAGTACCATTGAAATGTGCTCATTTTATTCCTTTTTGTCCTTTATGCTTGACTTACTCTAAACATCTTTAAATTATTCATCATACTTCAGGGAATCACTTAAAAGAACTATCCTTGAATATAACCCCCAATAAGGTGGAAGAGGTTCCACCTCTCCCAAATTCATTTATGGACCCTTCCACACCTGAAAGTCTTCTTCTCTACCATGTCCTGCAATCAATTTTGATAACTGTAATATCCATGGTGAAAATTTATTATGCAGGTGTCTCAGTTCCGGGACCTTATTAGTAAATTGAGAGTACTCACATAGCTGAAGCTAGTGAGTTAAAAGGAAATAAAAGAGTAGAATTATTAAATAAAATCAGACCTATTTCTTCCAAAAAAGAGAATACAAAGAATGGCAAAGACTAAGCAGGGAAAAAACAAACGAACAAAAGTACAACTTAGTCAATGAGAAAGGCAGTAAAACCGCAGATAGGGATAGATTTGGAAGATTGTAATAAAATATTTGTATAGCTTTTTACCAACAAATTTGAAGATATAGATGAAATTGCTGATTTTCTGGGAAATATAAATTTTTAAAAATTTCTCAAGAATAAGTAGGAAGTCTGAATAGACCAATAACCCATGGAAAAATTTAAGCAAATTATCAAAGATCTACTTTTAAAAAATGTGCCCTACCCAGGTGATATTATACAAAGAACAGACAGCTCCTATGTTATTTAAATCATTGCTGAACATAAGACAATAAAAACCTTTCTAATTCATTTTAGAACACTAGCATATTTATACCAAATCTGATATCGATAGTACACAAACATAAAACAGATCAATTTCATCTAGAGATATGGTGCTTTCTTAAACAATTTTGTTAGAATTTTCATGCCAAATAATTCCAGGATTCTTCCTCTTCCTTCCTAAATCCTGTATCCTTATGCTGGGAAGTGAAGGAAGGTTAAAGGAGTGTAAAGTGAATTCAGAACTTTAAGAATGGCCAAGGCAGAAAGTAAAATGTGGTTGTAAATGAGTTCTAAGGTATTTGCAAATGACTTGCAAATTATCACAGCCAAGCTTTAAAATATAAAGGTATTTTGTGATTTATTTGCTCACAAAATAAACACTGATGATCAGCAGTTCATCTACATTCTAGAGGGTGCAGCCTAGAGACCCAAGTCTTTGGGTGGCAAAAAAAAAAAATCACTCTCCACTATAGATTATTTATTGCACCCAATGGACTAATTCTCAGTCTCAGGTGAGCACAGCACAATAGACAAGTGACTGCTCCTCCTTAGTCTTATCCACAATTATGCTAAAAAAATGTGATACAAGGGAAGGTGGATGGCAATATGAATACAGTTGGTTCAAAAGGGAAAGGAGAAAATTGTCAAATTTGGGTGGGAAAGCATAGGAAACCAGACACACACACACACACACACACATACACAAACATACATATGCATACATGCATATGCCTCAAATAATGTCAAGCTATGATTTCCTGAGCAGATTTTAGAAGCCCACTGAATGAGTGCAACAATCTCTCCCATCCTAAATGCTCTCTTGTGATATAACTTTGTCATTTTTTTCAATTGAAAGGTAGGGCCTGTTTCCCCCTCTTAAATCTAGGCTGACCCTGTGACCTATTTCTTTTTAAACTTTTTACTTTAAAATAATTTTCTCCACATCCTCTCCAGCATCTGTTGTTTCCTGACTTTTTAATGAATGCCATTCTAGCTGGCATGAGATGGTATCTAATCATGGTTTTGATTTGCGTTTCTCTAATGATCAATGATGATAAGCATTTTTTCATATGTCTGTTGGCTGCATAAGTGTCTTCTTATGAGAAGTGCTTGTTCACATTCTTTGCCCACTTTTACACTGTTGGTGGCAGTGTAAATTAGTTCAACCACTGTGGAAGACAGTGAGGCGATTCCTCAAGGATCTAGAACCAGAAATACCATTTGACCCAGCAATCCCATTACTGAGTATACACCCAAAGGATTATAAATCCCTCTTGTATAAAGACACATGCACACATATGTTTATTGCAGCACTGTTCACAATAGCAAAGACTTGGAACCAACCCAAATGCCCGTCAGTGATAGACTGGATAAAGAAAATGTGGCACATATACACCATGGAATACTATGCAGCCATAAAAAAGGATGAGTTCATGTCCTTTGCAGGGACATGGATGAAGCTGGAAACCATCATTCTCAGCAAACTAACACAAGAACAGAAAACCAGACACTGCATGTTCTCACTCATAGGTAGGAGTTGAACAATGAGAACACATGGACACAGGGAGGGGAACATCACACACCAGGGCCTGCTGGGAGGTGGGGGAGCGGGGGAGAGATAGCATTGGGAGAAATACCTAATGTAGATGACAGGTTGATGCGTGCAGCAAACCGCCATGGCACATGTGTACCTGTGTAACAAAGCTGCACATTCTGCACATGTACCCCAGAACTTAAAGTATAATAAAAAATAAATACTACTACTACTAATAATTTTAATTTATAGAAGAGTTGCAAACATGATATGGTGAGTTCCTGTGGACTTTTTGCCAAGTTTCCCATCATGTTAACAGCTTCCAAAACCAGGATACAAGGAAGCCCAGGAAACCATATGGAGAGGCCTACTTGGAAGAGAATTCAGGTCCCTAATCAACAACCCCAACTGAGCTCCCAGCTGGCAGCGGGTACCAACTGCCAACAATGCAAATAAGGCCTTTTGGGCCCTTCTAGCCATCCCAGCAGCCCAACTTACATCTGATAATTCAGGAGAAAGACCTGGTCAACCCATAGAGTTCTGAGAAATAATACATTTTTATTGCTTTAAGCCACTAAGATTTGGAGCAGTTTTTTATATACCTGTAGATAATTGAAATACCAACTCTAATTTAGTTTGACATTTGTACTGTGTACTAAATAAAATTAATCCAGGCAAGCTGACCTATCAGAAAGAAAAGGAACAGATACAAAAAAAAAAAAAAAAATTTAGATAAGCAATATTCCATCCTTCTAGTTCAAGCTTGCTAATCTCTTTTGTTATCAGACTAAATATGAAGCAAAGGTGTTATTAAGTGATACATCCTCAGTTTTAGAATGCAAGCTTCTAGATCAACCTGATGAGTGGAGAAAGACTGATAAGAAGCCTTCTAAATTCTGATTTGAATTAAATCATGTACCTGTTAAATTATTCAAAAATTATATTTAAAAAAGAAACTACAGGCACTTGAACTAATTTGGTTACTCACACACTTCCTCTAAGCTTTGTTGTAAAATTAGCTGTTCCAAGACGGCAAACAAGCAAGTCTGTGAACTTTCAGTAACATAGATCAGGAGCCAATAAACTTTTTCTGTCGAGATCCAGATAGTGTGGGGTTTGCAGGCCAAGAAGCAGTCAAGGATATTATGTAGGTACTCACATAATAGATGGTACTTTTATTCATAAATTCAAATATATTCATAATAACTGAGTGCAATATTTTGATAATGCAGTTCTACTAATAAGAAGAACAGAATTCTGTTAGGAGAATAATAACTTTCTTAATTGGAGTTTAAATGTAAAAAAATATTCTTAGCTCATGGGTCATTCAAAAAGAGGTCACAGGACATATTTCACAGTCTATAGTTTGCCAGCTCCTGCCTTTGCAGAGAGATAATTTTGCCATGAGCTCTGAGTATTCCTGCACATCCTTACCAGGTATTCCAATAATACAAGGTCCTGACTGCTCTTTGACCAGGCCATTTTCAAGATTGTTTGAAGGAGTACCCTTGAGGGAAGGTAACATCTCTCCCAAAGAGTAGGGTTACAATAAAGTTGTAGATTTCCCAAGCTCAGTGTTTCTCTCCTGTAATATATCTAACTGTGTCTACAGGCTTCCTTCATGGTCTCTTTGCACTGTCCTGAGGGGCTTAGAAGGCATGGGACACTGATGCAAATGAACACGAAACTCTGGCTGCTGCTTTTGCTGACTTATAATATTTCTAAACCTCTGACTCAGGAGTCTCATCTCTTCTGCTATTATCCATGATAACTTGCTAGCTTGTAAGTAGAGTGCAATCTCAAATCCTTCACAGTTCTTGTCGTAAATCCAAGAAATAAGAGTTTAAGGTGATTAAGGGACAATCAATTCCACATTGAATGAATTGATTGTGAGAATGTAGGGAAGAGAGTAGCCCAAGGGCCTGAGAGTGATGGCAACATGCCATACCCTGATCATAAGGGAGAGCTGTGGAAGCGCCACTAGCGGGGTGGAGAATAGGTTGGATGCATCACCACTGAGCCAATGTTGCTTGTAGGCCAGACAATGGAGGTAGTGGAGACCTAGTTGTCAAAACTTTCTGGTCTCAACTGAAAGTGTGCCACTTTTAATTGTGTTTTAGCCAAAGATATAAAGCACCTTATTGTATATCCTTGAACATGGGAATCCTAAAATAAAGAATTTCAAGTGAAATTCCAGAAAGAAATACTACTTTAAAGATCAAGTTCCTAACACTTAGCACACTAAGGGAGTAAAAAGACTCTATCACTATCAAGAGCCTAGATATTTCTTTCTTGGTACTTTTTCCACAGCATATAATAGGAAACGTAAAAATCAGGATTATACTGATTTCCTGGGGCTGCTATAACGACGTACAACAAATTGGGCGATACAAAGCAACAGAAATTTATTGTCTCACAGTTCTGGAGTCTAAAAGGCCAAAATTAGGATATCAGCTGGGCCAGGTGCCCTCTGAAACCCAGAGGGGAAGATCCTCCCTTGCCTCTCTATAGCTCGTGGTGATTTGCTGGCAACCTTTAGCCGGCAGCTGCAGCACTCAGTCTCTTACTCCATCGTCACATGACTTTTTCCCTGTATGCCTGTGTCTCTTCTCCTCTTTTTATAAGGATACTCGCCATATTGAATTAAGGGCCCTTCCTACTCCAGCGTGAGCTCATCCCAGCTAATTACCACAGCACTGTCTCCATTCCTAAATAGGGCCACATTCTGAGGAACTGAGGTTAGGATTTCAACATACCTTTTAGGCGGACACAATTCAACGGATAACAAGACTCTAAAGATCACAACACAGCTGTGTTTATTCAACATGACTGATGAGAACATGCCTCCTCTCTTTGTTCTAAAAGGTTAGCAAACTAAGGCTCATTAGGGAGTGGTTGTATCTTTTGAAGACATCGCTCAATGGGGAGAGGTTATCATGGTGAGGGAACAATTGTGC
This sequence comes from Ateles fusciceps, assembly GCA_036589455.1. Lineage (NCBI taxonomy): Eukaryota > Metazoa > Chordata > Mammalia > Primates > Atelidae > Ateles > Ateles fusciceps. Next base: position 10,705,340 of record JAZHEH010003259.1, read on the forward strand.
TTACTGGCACCTACTGACCTAAAGCCCCTGCATAACGAACGCTGAGATGCGTGCTGACGCAGCTGTCCCCTCAGCTGGAAAGAATTACTGTCTTGTCACTTTTAAGGAAAGGCCTATACTGCTAAGTATTGCTTCTTGTTGACATCTGTAAATTGATGGTCATGATGATAAGTTTACTGTTGTTTGTGAGTTTTTGTTTTGCGCTTTCAGAGTTTGAGGTCTTTGTGTGCATTTTGTTTGTTTTGTTGCTTTTTTGGGGTTTTGTTTGTTTGTTTTTGCACTCTGTTGGCTTTTTCCCTGTTTCTCTGACACCAAACATATAATGTATTTTCTGGGAAAGGAAAATGAAATCTCAAGACCCCAAACTCACTGTGCTAAAGGGAAAAACTAAGCTGGAAAGCTGGGTCATGCCAAAAATACACAACTGCCTTTGGTTTTGTTTCTAAACAGAATAGCTACAGATGGAAGGTTATATGTCTCCATAGCTGGCCTCCCTCACCCTGACAGTCAACAGCTTATCATCACAGCACAGGACAAGAGGGAATTGGAAACTGTCTCCCCACCCACCCTGAAATGCATGGATATTTGATTTATTTCTCTACTCTTATGTTTACTTCATCTTATGTGAAGAGCAGATTTACTGAGTGTGACAAATACATAATTGACTGTTCTCTGTGTCCCCTCCTTTTTATGCAACACATGGATTCAGTGAGCTCTAATCAAAGCCTCACTAGAACGTGACCATACCCTCCCTTTTTCTTGCCTTTCCCTTTCTGTCCACTTTTCCTTTTTAAATATTAAATCCTACAAAATCCTTTTTTGAAAAAAGTATGGGCCACATATCCTACTGTGGCTTGTGATTATTTTTCATGGGCACATCTGCAAGAATAAACCCCTAAATTGATTGAGACTCACCTCAGTCATTTTCTTTGATTTTACATTTCCAACACCAATTGTCCATTTCTGACACTGATATTATCCACTGGAGTTAGCATCAGATCCCTCAATTTAAACTCCTACAAGACTGTTCCAACTTCAGATAGGACAGTAGTCTACCCATACTCCTTCCTGGTTGACTATAAATTCAAGGGCTTCTATAACCTCCCTTCAAGTTCTATAATCTGCTCCAGCAATGTGCAGAATGCATCCTACTCCTGAGCTGCCTTCTTTACCAGTTATTGTAAAGAATGCAGCTCAGGAATAGGCAAATGGAATATATGCATAGAGCAAAGTCTAGAGGCAGAGAGGTGCTACGCCTCCATGCTCTCTCCACTTGTGCCACCCTGCTAGCAGCACCTCCATCTGTTCACCAACCTGAAAGTTCTTCGAACTGGTTATTCAAGAGTTTATAAAACCCAATCTCCAGCTCTTCTCCCTCCCTGGAGGTCAGGGGGTAGGGCTGAGAGTTCCCACCCTCCTTTGGTTCCCACTCTCATTTGGTTCCCAGCCTCCTTTGGTCTTTCTAGGGACCAACCCCATCCTGAGTCCCCTCATTAGCCTATCTCAGGTATGTTCTCAGTCACTCAGGAAATGCCAGGCATTTTAGGAGCTCTGTGCCAGGAACCAGGGATAAAGACCAAATACAGATAGTCCCAGACTTACAATGGTTTGGCTTACAATATTTTATACTTAACAATGAATTTATTAGGGCATAACTCCATTATAAATCAAGGAGCATTTGTATGTATTTTAGCCCATGTAGTCTAGTGAGTTATGTGCTCCTTTGAAAATCTTCTGGGAATATGGACTAGATCCTGGATAAATGTGGAATGAATGAAAAAGACACATGGCAAACCTATTTCCTAGACACAGCCCCGAAGCACAACTGTGAAGATGGTCAAGGTGTCTTCATCACCTATCCCTCCCTCTCCTGCCCCAATAATAATGACAACCTCCTGAGGTGGTGGTGATGGGTCCTCTTCCCCTGCCTTCAGTCAGCCACATTCATGCTGCTCCTCTCCTCTGTTGGACTCTTTCTCCTTGACCCATATTTTGGTTGACTGACTCCCTTTACAACCTCCTTTCCTAGACATTTTCTAGTCGGCATGGCCCTCACCATCCAGTTCTGACCAACAAGTGAAGTCTGTGGAGTAGAGCACCTGGAAAACTTTGCGATATAGTTTGGGTCTGTGTTGCCACCTAAATCTCATGTTGATTTGGAATCCCCCAGTGTCAGAGGTGGGGTCTGGTGGGAGGTAATGGGATCATGGCGTGGAGTTCTCATGAATGGTTTAGCCCCATCCCCTCGGTGTTGCCCTTGTGATACTGAGTGAGTTCTTGTGAGATCTGATTATTTAAAAGTGTGTGGCCCCTGCTCCTGCTTCTCCTTCCACCATGATTGTAAGCCTCCTCAGAAGCAAATGCTGGTGTTATGCTTCCGGCACAGCCTGCAGAACTGTGAGCCAATGAAACCTCTTTTCTTATAAATTACCCAGTCTCAGGTATCTCATTTTTTCTGTTTCTCCTTTTTTTTTTTTTTTTTTTCTGAGACAGGGTCTTGCTCTGTTGCCCAGGCTGGAGTGCAGCCGCGTGATTTCAATGATCTCGGCTGATTGCAACCTCTGTTTCCTGGGCTCAAGGGATCCTCCTATCTCAAACTCCAGGCTCAAGTGGTCTGCCTGCCTCAGCCTCCAAAGTGCTGGGACTACCAGCATGAGCCACTTCGCCTGGCCTTCAAGTATTTCTTTGAGACAGATTTTTGCTCTGTCACCCAGACTAGAGTGCAGTGGCACAATCTCGGCTCACTGAAATCTCCGACTCCCAGGTTCACGCAATTCTCCTGACTCAGCCTCCCATGTAGTTTGGATTACAGGTGCCCGCCACCACACCCATCTAATTTTTGTGTTTTTAGTAGAGACGGGGTTTCACCATGTTGGCCAGGTTGTTCTCTAACAGCTGACCTCCAGTGACTCTCCCTGCCTTGGCCTCCTAAAGTGTTGGGATTATTATAGGAGTGAGTCACCGCAGTTTGCCTCAGGTAGCAATGCAAGAATGGCCCAATACACTTCGCTTATATGACAAGAAAGGACAGGCTCAGCTGACATACCCAGCTTCCTCCTTCCTCTAGGTTCAGTGTGGGTAGTGCTGGAGCAGGATGTAGGGGCAGGCAGATGATTAATTCCAGCTCAAACACTACCTCCCGGAAGATTGTAGAGTAAGTAGAAGCATCAGGAGACCTGTAGGGTCCTTTGAGCCCCTTTCTGCGGTGTGGAGACGAGAAACTGTAGAAATAAAAGACACAAGAGACAGAGACAGAGAAAGAGAGTTTGGGTCCAGGCATCCACCGCCAACCAAAGCGGGGAATCCGGCAGTGTCCGCACACTCTGACTTTTGTGGAGTACAAAGCTGGGGGCGGGGTAGGTAGGGCATGGCATTGGTGGTCAGTGATAGGGTCAAGTACATCACGTGTCATATAGGTAGGGGCCCAAGGCTTTCTAGTAGCCGAGATGAGGTAAGGAGCATAATGCATCAGCACTTTTCCATACTTGTCAAGAAAGAACAAAGACATTAAGATTTATATTACTTTTACTGATTATCTCTTCTAAGAAAAAAGGGACCAGGTGCAGAAGTGGAACATGAGAGTGGACATGGAACGTGACCACTGAAGCACAGGGTCACATAGAGACAATTAAGCCCCCGGATGTCTGTGGGTCTCCCTGACAGCCGTCAGGCCTATCGTGAGAACTCGGAGGAGCGGAGTTTTCTCCTAACTCCCCCTAGGAAGGAGACGTCTCAGCCATCTTGGACGTCTCCTTCCCAAGCTGGCTAAACGGCGGGTGCTTTCCTAGCACTGGCGCTGCCACACAGCCAAGGCACTCTCCAGCAGCCCTTACACAGGCATGATAGAGGGCTTAAAGCATCTTGCCTTAGGGTCATTCCTTTCACAGTGTCACCCCAGCTTCACGCTTTGCGACCTGAAAGGCATTAGTAAAAAAACTAAGATCACCTATGAATAACTAAGATCACATATGAATAACTAAGAAGACCTATGAATAACTACTATGGTTATATCTCTAGTTATTTTCTTCTTCATTATTTATATGGGAATAGGCTGAGCTTTCTGACTCCTGCCCTGGCACTTATGGGATCTCCCCCACCACAGAGATCTCTTCCTGTTAAAATAATTGTACAATCTTCCACAAAGAATCATGGAGGTGAGAAACAGTGAACAAGACTCTGAATTACAGATCATAATAAGGAGTTCTGACAATTCTCCATGATAATGGGTCAACTTTCAGAAGCTTGCATCCTCAGTTTCCCTCACGTTCCCTGGATCAGATATTCTTGCTGCAATGATTTACCAGTTTCCGAGGTCACTTTTGCCCCCAGAAAGAGAGCCCCTCACCACTCAACTGACTCTGGAAAGCACCATTGCCAACTGTCTCCAGGGAAGCTTCCCGCCCACTGCGGAGACACAAAGGCGACCTCTCGAAGCCTCTTCTCACTGCTCTGCTCTGGGTTGTCAGCCTCGGAATTTTGTGAAGAGCTTAAGTGAATTTTTGGCCCACCCTGCTTTTGTTTTCTCATTTGGAACTCCACTCACTAAGAGTTTTTCCCTTTCCATCCATTGCTTTGCTTTGCTTTTTGAAGGACTATCTGACTACAAAGAGGCCTGGTTTGGTTGAAAGCCTATTTGTTCATCACTAAGCTTCAGGTCCACAGGCTCTGCAGCCCTGTTTGGGGATTATGCATGATGCAGCTGGGCTGGCCTGTCTGTTATAATTGAGGGATTAAAGTACCTGTTGAAAGTCCATAGACTATTAATACAAGAGTGCTTCTTTTCTGTCCCCCACCTCCCATCCAAAGCTGTGTGGATAGGCCGAATCAGGAACCTTTGCCAGAAGCATGTGACACAATTAGATGTGAATTCTTGCATTGTTCCAAGCTTCCTCTTAGTAGCTAGAGACGATTTTTTCTTAACTAAGATATATATTCTCAGACAAATATGCAAAGGCTTAAATTAAGGGATTTGTTATAGTGAAAAGAGGAGGGAATTTGGAGCCAGGCAGAGGTTGAATCTTGACTTGCAGTTCACTCCCTGAGTAGGTGTCCCAGAAAAATTGCCTGACCTTTGAAAAATGGGAAAAATAACACATACAGGGCAGGAGTGTTTGCAGGTTAGAGAAAAGGAACATGAAGTACTTGCTATAGGGCTTGGTACACAAAGAGTTTTGCATAGATTATTTGTTATGGATGTATTATTTTTAAAAATCACTTGTTTGATGATTTTGTTTGAATGGGTGCACCATATAATACATTGGATAGGTTTAAGCTTACTGATCCTGAAGAACTGGCACCATGTTAGAATAAGACAATGTTCTTCTTTATGTAGTTAGTATGTACATATATGGCTCACGCCTGTAATCCCAGCACTTTGGGAGGCGGAGGCAGGTGGATCACGAGGTCGGGAGTTCAAGACCAGCCTGGCCAAGATGGTGAAACCCCGTGTCTACTAAAAATACAAAAATTAGCCGGATGTGGTGGCAGGTGCCTGTAATATCAGCTATTTAGGAGGCTGAGGCAGGAGAATCGCTTGAACCCAGGGTGTGGAGGTTGCAGTGAGCTGAGATCATGCCACTGCACTCCAGCCTGGGCAACAGAGTGAGACTCCATCTCAAAAAAAAAAAAAACAAAAAAAAACCTTTCTTCTTTAGTGTGTATACACTTGTCATTGGCAATGGAAGTTCTGTGCTTCTTTCAATATTGTAGTTATACATGGGGAGTTATTGGGTAAAGAGATCATGAAACAATTTCGTGTAGGGGGCAACTGTGCTGGCAACTTCCAGAATTAAGAGGAAATTTAGGAAAATTGATCAGTGCTGAAGGACAGGGTAGAGAGGAGAAAATAACTACCTGGATAAGGTTATGTGGTAGTTTTGAAATTTGATCCTCCAAAACTTATGCTGAAATTCGATCTTCAATGTTGAAGGGGAGGCCTAGTGGAAGGTGTTTGGTTCACAGGGGGTGGATCTCTCATGAATGCCCTTTCACTGTCAGTTCCCATAAGAGCTGGTTGTTAAAAAGAACACGTGGGTTCTCCTTCGCCTTCCACCATGAGTGGAAGAAGCCTGAAGCTCTCTCCAGAAGCAGATGTTGTCATGCTTCCTGTACAGACTGCAGAACCATGAGCCAAATAAACCCATTTTCTTTATAAATTACCCAGCCTCAGGTATTTCTTTGTAGCAACACAGACTAAGTCAGCGTATAGAAGTCAGGCCAAATCGTCTCCTACATTAGGCCAAGGTAAGGCTGGTGGTGTTCAGGCTGCATAGACTATCTGATTAGGGTTTTTAATTTTTGGGTGAATTAGTGCCTTTCTTTTATGAGTTCTTCTGTGTACATTTTTTTTTGGCAAGAAAAAATAACATGGACTCATTTTCTATCTAAATTTGCATCCAGGAAAGCACTGGCATAAAAAATTGTAGAACTGTGAGACCCGGAAATCTCTGGAACTTTAGAAAAATCCTGTTCTTGGTAGGCTGTCATGCTATTCACAAAGGAAACCAGTGTCATTTGCTTTAAAATTGGCAATTTGTATTCTAAGCTCAAGTTGCAAATTAGATGTTATTATTCTTTATGGCACACATTTTTCCAGCTTATGAATATTTTGTATTCTTTTACAAAACTTTATTCTTTTCAGGAATAATTGTAAAGCCAATTCAACTGTAGAAAAGCACAAAGAAAAAAGCAAAAATTTTGCAAATTCTACCACCTAGGGAGAGATTTTCACTGGTAATATTTGATACCTATAATACTTTCAGGCATCTCTCTAGAGGGGTGTGTGTGTGTGTGTGTCTATGTACAATGTATACATCTTTCCTCTCTCTCCATCTATCTTTCTTACACATCTATACATACATATATATGCAATTTTGTATGGTGTATAATGTGAACATCTTTCTATATCAAGAAATCTGAATGTACATCTTTTTAACAAACATGTCTAGGAGTGACATCAGCAAGATGGCTGACTAGAGATATTTGGTGCTCCTCCCCCCTGACAAAAAAGGACCAATGCAACAAATAAACAGCTGAGATTTGACTGTAGTGATGAAGGGAGAGTGCTGGAGTGCAGCAGGTAATGAAGCAGCACCTGTGGTGGTTAGAAGCCCAGAAGAGCACTGTGGAGGCACCTGGCCTCTGCAGCTCAACCTGTCGCACCCAGATTGGATTTGCTTGAAGACAGAAGGGACTTCCCTTTCAGGGGAAAGGGTAAGCAGAAGAATTCCAACAGTTTCCATGGCCACCACAGATATCTGCCATCCTTACTACAGAAGAATTCCACAGTCCTTGCAAGGCCTGAGCCTGGTTTGTAGAGCTGCTAGGAATTCATGCAGCTGCACTGCAGATTAGGAGCAGGAGGTGTGACCTCCTCATGGTCTGTGGTCCAAGCTGCTGCAGCAGGGTGCCATCTTGAGGCCAGAGCCACTGGTGAAACATGCCCTGCTCTGGGAGCCAGTAGCCACTGCACTTCTCCAACACTGGAGCTCTATCTTCATTATGCCAAGCCTACTTAGGTAGCTGAACACCAGAATACCAGCTGCATAGCACCTGGGTCCACAGGATTTGCTGTGACGATGGTCTTGCACAGCAGGGAAACCAACCCTCATCACCAGAGGAACAGTCTGGCAGTCCTGCCTGGGACAAACCCACCCTTGAGCCAGCCAAACCACAGTATGTCCTCTCTCTTGTTTATTTATTTATTTATTTATTTATTTTCATTTTTTTGTAGAGATGACATCTCACTATGTTGCCCTGGCTGATCTCGAACTCCTGGGCACAAGTGATCTACCCATCTCAGCCTTCCAAAGTGCTGGGATTATAGTCATGATGCACAGCACCCATATGCCCTCTCTTGAGCTGGAGAGATCCCTGAGCCACTGAGCAGCTGACTTGCCTCCAGGCCAGTGGAGTAGCTACATGCCCATGCCCAGGTTCTAAGAAACAGCCCACTGGTGCATACCTTCCTTAAGGGTACGTCCCTGGCTTGCCCAAAGCCTCTGTGCCTGCAATCAAGGCTTGAGAAACAACCTAAAGGGCTGCCCATGGCAGAATTATATCCATGCCAGCCAAGCAGCCATGACTCCGCGTCTGGGACCTGAGAAACAGCCCCACAGGCTATACCTGGAAGGCACAGCCTCAGGCTGGTCAAGTAACTGCACATCAGTGCCCAGCCAGAATAACAGCCCTGTTGCCCCAACCCCAGGGAGCCAGGCCCCAAGTTGGCTAACCCACCTTGCATATGCACACACTCCAGACCTGAGAAACAGCCTTGTAATCCCACCCTCAGCAAAGCTGTACTACCACCACCACCACAAATTCTCAACCTAAACCACTGAGACACAAACATCATTTCCATGAAAAAAACTGCATGAAGACTATATTACTGTGTCTACCTAAAACCAAAGCCAATGCATTCCACCAAACTGACACTCCAAGAGCCATTTATACAAATAAGTATTTACCTACAAAACCTACTCCATAAAATTGTAAGAGGCAACTGTTCTATCAGATGCTTAGAAATCACTGTAGAAACACACACAAAAAAGAAAACTACAGGTCAATATCGTCTGATGAACACAGCTGCAAAAATCCTCAACAGAATACTCGCAAACACAATTCAACAACACATCAAAAAGATAATATACCATGATCAAGTGAGATTTATACAAGGATGGCTCAACATACACAAATCAATAAATGTGATACATCACATAAGCAGAATGCATGACAAAAACTATATGATCATCTCAATAGATGCAGAAAAAGCATCCAATAAAATCGAGCATTCCTTCATGATAAAAAATCTCAATAAATTAGGTATAGATGGAAAGTACCTCAACACAATAAAGGCCATATGTGGAAAACCCACAGCTAACATAATACTGAGTGAGGGAAAGCTGAAATATTTTTCTTTAAGAACTAAAACAAGACAAGGATGCCTCCCACCACCCTTATTCATTATAGTACTAAAAGTCCTAGTGAGAGCAATTAGGCAAGAGAAAGAAATAAAGGGCATGTAAATTGGAAAGGAGGAAGTCAGATTGTTCTTACTTGAAGATGACATGGTCTTATATAAAAAATGAAGACTCTGCCAAAAAATTCTTAGAATAAATGAATTCAGTAAAGTTGCAGTATACAAAACCAACATTCAAAAATCAGTAATGTTTCTATACACAACATAGTAGAGGAAAAAGAAGTCAAGAAGCCAATCCCATTTACAATAGCTACAAAGAAATGCTTAGGAAAAAATTTAACCAAGGAGGTGAAAGAACTTGACAAGAAAAACTACAATAACTTGATGAAAGAAATTGAAGAAGAAACAAACAAATGGGAAGACATTCCATGTTCATGGATGGGAATAATCAATATCACTAAAATGACCGTACTACCCAAAGCAACCTACAAATTCAATGCAATTCTTATGAAAATACCAATGGTTTTCCTCACAGAAATAGAAAAAATAGTCTTAAAGTTTGTCTGGAACCACAAAACACCCTGAATAGCCAAAGCAATTTTGAGCAGAAAGAACAAAGAAGTTTAAGACCACCTTTCTTTTCAAGAACAAAGCTGGAGGCATCACATTACAAGACTTCAAAATAGACTACAAAGCTGTAGTACCAAAACAACATGGTACTGGCATAAAAACAGACACATAGAGCAATGGAATAGACAAAAAACCCAGAAATTAATCCATGTGTCTATATAAAACTGATTTTTGACAAAGGTGCCAAGACACTCATTGGGAAAAGGATAGTATTTTCAATAAATGGTGCTGGGAAAACTTGATATCTACATGTAGAAGAATGAAACTAGACCATTACCTCTCACCCTATTCAAAAATCAACTCAGGCCAGACCCAGTGGCTCACACCTGTAATCCAGGCACTTTGGGAGGCTGAGGTGTGTGGATCACTTGAGGTCAGTAGTTCAAGACTAGCTGGCCAACATGGTGAAAGTCCATCTTTAAAAAACATAGAAAAGTTAGCTGGGCATGGTGGCATGCACCTGTAACCACAGCTACTCATGAGAATCTCTTGAACCTGGGAGTTGGAGGTTGCAGTGAGCTGAGATCACGCCACTGTACTCCGGCCTGGGCCACATAGTGAAACTCTGTCAAAAAAAAATTCAAAATAGATCAAAGACATAAATGTAAGACCTGAAACAATAAAACTGCTAGGAGAAAACACAAGGGAAATGCTTCACCACATTGGTCTGTGGAAAGATTTTTTTTTTTTGTAGGAGCTTTTTACTTACTAGGAAAAGTAGTCTTTTGCAATATGAGTTATGAACATATTGATATTTAAATAATATAAAAGTAGAAAAAGTAATCAAATAAGACATGCAAAGATTGTGTGCAAGTGTTTATTTTTCTTGTGTTGAACAGTGAGAATACAATAATTTATTGACATTTAAGCATTAAAGTTAAATGAGCATAACTTTAGTCAGATTCAACTCATATGCAAACTGGCTTAAGCAAAAGAGAAAATAATTGTCTTGTTAGGTAAGAGGAAGCTCAGAGATGGGCAACTCCAGACATCATTAATTGTCATCAAAAATCCAGGTTCTTTTTGTCTGTCTTGATATTCTTCTATGTCATAACAAGTCTGGTTCCTTTTGCAGTTATGAGGTAACCACCAGAAGCAATCATGGCTATGCATCTCTTTATGTAGGCCCAGTAGGAGAGTGAAGTTGGCTTTTAAATGAAAAGAAGGCCTTTCCTTCAGAGATTCCATCAAACCTCTTCTCATGTTTCCTTGGCAATAATTGGATCATTGGCCCAGTTTTTAATCATTGGCAGGAGGGACTGAATTACTTTTCACTCAAATAGATTCACCACTTGGTCCAAAAATCATTACTGCCACTCACCGTGGAGGTAAAGTAGATGTTGGATAGATTCCCCCAGCACCAGTCAAATGGCACAACTTCTCTGTGCTTTGCTTTCCTTCTCCATCCATTCAAAATAAGATAGTACCTGACTCAGAGAGATTTTGTTCAATGCCTTGCACTAAGCAAAAGCCCAATAAAAGTTTGCCCCTTTCGATTGCCTTCTGTTCCTTCCTAGCATGACTATTGTTTTTGTTGTTATTGCTACTTACTGAATATCTGTTTAAGCAGCAAAGGTTGGTAAAAAAGCAGTTGAAACTTCTTTTTCAGAAGATAGGTATGGCCGTTGCTAGAACATCCTCGTCCTGTTTCTGACTGATCCATTGTGTCTACATGGATTGTCCATCACATTAGAATCTGAATGGCATCAGTAAGAAATTTTATCATTCACAATTAGCTTTCATAGATTTATTAGTGAGATGAACTTTTTAAGTTTAAACTTACCACAGAAATATTTTTGACAATTGAAAATTAATTTTTCCATGCAGATATCTTTCTGTTGGCTTTTTGACATACACAGTGCTATGCTTTCCCCCAATGTTTTCACAAAAGAACTCGCTGGCAGGCACTGAAGCAGACCAGAGAAATGATAACAGGAAAAGGAAACCTAGATCTTCATCACTTGCAAAATGTTTCCCCTATTGATGCATATTTTTGCAAATTTTTTTTCCTCTAGGCTATGCTTTGTTTGATATTCTAATGTATTTGTGCTACTCTCTTCTCAACCATATATACTTATACCTATAAAAGTCAACATAGGATATCCACACTAAAAACAGAGAGAAACAATTATTTAATAGCACCATATGGCAGACATATGAGATAATATCAAATGGCCTAATATACAAATAATTAAAGTTCCAGATGTAGAAGAGAATGTGGCAGAAGAAATATTTTAAAAACATAATGGCTGACATTGAAGAAAAACATAAACCTTGGTATTCGACCACATTTAAGCACGTGTATTAGTCTATTCTCACACTGCTAATAAAGACATACCTGAGATTGGGTTATTTATAAAGGAAAGAGGTTTAATGGACTCACAGTTCCACATGGCTGGGGGAGCCCTCGCAATCATGGCAGAAGGCGAACAAGGAGCAAAGTCACATCTTACATGGTGGCAGGCAAGAGGGCATGTGTAGGGGGAACTCGCCTTTAAAAAACCATTAGATCTTTTGAGACTTTTTCAATATCACGAGAACAGCATGGGAAAAACCCACACTCATGATTCCATTACCTCCCACTGTGTTTCTCCCATGACACGTGGAGATTCTTACAATTCAAGGTGAGATTTGGGTGGGGACATAGACCCAAACCATCTCAGCATATCATAGTCAAACTGCTAAAACCCAAAAATATATCAAAACAATAAAAACCAAGAGAGTTTGAGGCCAGCAGAACTAGGCAACATGAGATACTAATGGCACTTCTTTGTGCCAAAGAAAAATGATCACATATAGAAGCATGGATCTTTAAAAAGAAATAAAAAACACTGGAAAAAGAAATATCTGAGTAAATATAAATATATAATTTTTCATTAAAATTTTAAAGAGGCTACTTACCATTTAAAACAAAAATAAGCAATATGTTGTGAGATTTAGAACATTTGTACAAGTAAAATATATGACAATAATAGCACAAATGACTAGAGGGTAGGTAAATGGAAATATACTGTTTTAAGTTTCTTTACATTATTTGTAAAGTCGTAGAATATGAAGTCAAGGTAGACAGTAATAAGGGTACATATTTTAATTTGTAGAGCAGTGCTGTTAAATAGTATTTTCTGAAATTATAGAAATGTTCTGTCATATTCACTGTCTAATATAGTAGTGACTAGCCACATGTGGCTATTGTGCACTTGAAGTGTGACCAGTGCAACTGAGAAATTGAAATTTTAGTTTTAACTAATTTAAACTTAAATAGTAGCATATAGCTAATTGCTACCATACTGAATAGAACAACTTTAAAATAACTACTGAGAAGATACAAAAAGGTATATTTGAAAAGCCAATATAGAAGATTTTTAAAAAGAATAATAAAACAACTGGTTAATCCAAAAGAAGAAAGAGAGAACAATAAAACAAAGAATGGATGAAATAAATAAAACACAAGCAGCAAATAATGGTAGGCCTATACCCAGTGTATTAGTAACTACATTAACTATAAATGCACCAAAATTTTGGTGTCAAATGGAACTTAAAAAAAAAAAAAAAAAAACCAGAACTGGCCAGGTGTAGTGGTTCATGCCTGTAATCCCTGTACTTTGGGAGGCTGAGACAGGCAGATTGCTCAAGGTATGAGACTAGCCTGGGCAATGTAGCAAAACCCCATTACTACAAAAAAATATATATAAATTAGCTGGGCATGGTGATGCATACCTGTAGTCCCAGCTACTCATGTGAGGTGGGAGGATCACTTGAGCTTGGGATGTCGAGGCTGCAGTGTGCTGTGTTCACACCACTGCCCTCCAGCCTGGGTGACAAGGTAAGACCCTGTCTCAAAAAAATTAATATTTAAATTAAATAAATTTTAAAACTTCAGAACCAACTATATTCTCTTTGTAAGAGACACGCTTTTCTTTTTAGATGATTTTAAATGTACAGAAAAGTCACAAGAATATACAAAGAACTCCTTTACCTATAATTACTAATGTTTTTATACTTTGGCACATTTAGGGTTTCGCTAGATTCTTCTAAATCGTTTGAGAGTAGACTTCATATAGCATGCCCTTTTACCCTTGATATGTTAGTATACATTTTCCAAGAATACTCTGACATCTCCTCAGTACAATTAGCAACACTGATACAATACTTGTATTTAACATATAGTTCACATTCCAAAGTTTTCGGTTGTTCTAATATTGTCCTTTATAGAAATTTTCTCTAATACAGCATATAGTAAAGAATTGCAGATTGTATTTAGTTGTCATGTCTCTTCAGATTTTCAAATTTTCAAACTGTTCCTTATCCTTTCTTTGTTTTTCATAGCACATTCAAATATTACAAGCCAATTATTTTATTATATTTTTCTCAATTTTTTTAATGGTGTGTCCTTATGATTAGACTTGGGTTTTATATTTTTTGTTAAAATAATACATAAATGATCTTGTGGTCTTCTCAAGATATCACATCTAGAGGCATGTGATGCCTGTTTTCTTCACTGCAGAGTCTGTAAAAATGTAAATTTTAAAATTTAGATAACATGTCTGTTTTCTCCACTGCAAAGTTATTAGCTTTTTAAATTTTTATTTATTTATTTATTTATTTATTATCATTATACTTTAAGTTCTGGGGTACATGTGCAGATTGTGCAGGTTTGTTATGTAGGTATACACGTGTCATGGTAGTGGTTTGCTGCATCCATTGCCCCGTCATCTACATCAGGTATTTCTCCTAGTGCTATCCCTCCCCAATGCCCCAAGTGCTATTCCTCCCCTAGACTCCCATACCCCTAGGCCCTTGTGTGTGATGTTCTCTTCCCTGTGTCTGTGTTTTCTCATTGTTGAACACCCACTTATGAGTGAGAACATGCAGTGTTTGGTTTTCTGTTCTTGTGTTAGTTTGCTGAGAATGAGGGTTTCCAGTTTCATCCATGTCCCTGCAAAGAACAGGAACTCATCCTTTTTTATGACTGCATAGTATTCCATGGTGTACATGTGCCACATTTTCTTTATCCAGTCTATCATTGATGATCATTTAGGTTGGTTTCAAGTCTTTGCTACTGTGAACAGTGCCGCAATGAACATACATGTGCATGTATTTCTATAATAGAATGATTTATAATCCTTTGGGTGTATACCCAGTAATGGGATTGCTGGGTCAAATGGTATTTCTATTTCTAGATCCTTGAGAAATTGCCGCATTGTCTTCCACAGTGGTTGAATTAATTTACACTCCCACAAACGGTGTAAAAGCATTCTTATTTCTCCACATCCTCTCCAGCGTCTGTTGTCTTCTAATTTTTTAGCTTTTTTATTGTTGACAAATTGTTTGTGGGGGAGATTTTTTTTAGATAAGGTAAATATTTTTCTCACCAAATTGTTCACCTATTTTGTTAAATACTATCATTGATAGTTTTAATTATTAATACTACCATTGATGATGCTTGCCTTAAACCATTTTAAATATGATGTTCTAAATGGTAATTTTAAAAAGTGTCCCCCACTCTCACTCAGTTTTTATCTTTCTTTCTTTCTTTTCTTCCTTCCTTTCTTTCTTTCTTCTTTCTTTCTGTCTCTTCCTTTTCTTTCTCGTTCTTTCCTTTTTTTCTTTTTCTTTCTCTCTCTCTTCCATTCTTTCTTCCTTTCCTTCTTCCTTTCTTCTTCTTTGTGTGAACGCATAGATTCTTATTTTACTCACTGAATTATAATCCATTATTGTCCTTACCTATTCTAATGTTCAGACTGTCTCAAATTTGGCTAGTGAAATCATGCATCCTTTTGACATGCCCCAATATTTTAAAAAGTATTTCTGGCACAATACAAATATTCCGGGTTGGGTTTTTTTTTTGGGGGGGGGGTGGGTCTACTTTTGTTTTGTTTTTTGTCTTCTCTGCAGTCATAGACTCAACCATTCTCTAAGGACATCTGCTTCGTTTTAGTGGGGAAAAAATTAAGAAACCAATATCTAGAAAGAGACATGCATTAAATATAAGGGCAGATACGATAAAGAAAAAAGGTTGAAAAAGATATACCATCCCAATACTAATCATTAGAAAGCTGGCACGGTTATATTGATATCAAATAAAATAGACTTCAAAATAAAGAATAGTACCAGTAATTGTGATATTTTATATAATAAATGAAATAATTAATTAGAAATATTTTGTAGTACTAATTATGTATACCTCTAATACTATTGTTTAAAAATAAATGAAGCAAAAATTAGGAATAAAAAAGGAATAAAAGGATCCAGAATCATAATCCGTTTTTGACATATAACTCTTAGTAATTGAGAAGACAAGTAGGTAAAATTCAGCAAGAATACAGAAGTTTTGAACAACATTAAACAAATTAATGTAAATAATATTATAGAACACTACAACCAATAACTATAGAATACACGTTGTTTCCAAGTTCACAAGGTACATATACCAAATGCAGACCATATGGGGGTCGTGAAGAGAAATAACAATTTTAAAAGTATGTTTCCTGACCACTATAAAATAACCTATAAATCAGCTAGGCACAGTGGCTTATGCCTGTAATTACAGTACTTTTGGAGACCAAGTCAGGTGGATCCCTTGAGTCTTGGGGTTTGAGACCAGCCTAGGTAACATGGTGAAACCCTGTCTCTACTAAAAATACAAAAATTAGCCAGGCGTGGTGGCACACACCTGTACTCTCAGCTACTAGGGATGCTGATGTGGGAGGATCACTTGAACCTGGGAGGTCGAGGCTGCAGTGAGCCAAAAGTGCCCCACTGCAGCCTGGGTGACAGAGCGAGACCCTGTCTCAAAATTAAATTCAATTAAATTAGATAACCTATGAATCAATAAGAAAAAGAAAGAAAAATCTTCAAGTGTTTGGATAGTAAACAATATACTTTTAAATAGCCCAAGTGTGAAAAACAAAATAATAATAACATTTAGAAAATATTTTTGACTGAATAATTTAAAAAATACCATATTAAAATTGTGAGATGCAGCTACCACAGTGCTTAAAGGGAAATTTAAAGTTATAAATATGTATATTTTTTAAAAGAATAGTTAATTTTAATCACATAGACTTTTATCTCCAGAATCTAGAAAAGGAAGAAAAAGTTAAACCTAAAAAAAGTAGAAAAAATTAAATATTAAAGAAAAATAAAATCAATAAAGGACAACTATAAAATAAGAAATAATAGAGATAATCAACAAAGTCTTTGGGTTTTTGTACTTGGAAAACACAATTTGCCAAAACTGAAAAAAAATACATTGAAAATCTGAAGAGTTGCATATTATTTAAAGAAAATGAATGTGCAATTGCAAACCTTCCTAAAATGAAAAACCCAGGTCCAGATACTCCTTTGGATAATTTTACCAAACACTTAAGGAAGTAATAATCTGAATCTATACAAACTCTTACAGAGAATAGAGAAAAGGAGAATACTTCATGAAACATTGTTTATGAGGTCAGTTTAACTGTATTACCAAAACCTAAAGAGGATATTATTAGAAAGGAACATTTGACCCTTATGTCTCGTAAACATAGATTTAAAAAACAACTAAACTAAATAATTTAAACAAATTCTAACAAATAGAATCCAGTAATATGGAAAAGAAATATACTGTGACAAGTGATATTTACTCCAGGTATTCAAGACTGTCTTAACTTTAGAAAACCAATCGGTGTAATTCACCGTGTTAATGAAATAATGTGGAGAAATGTATGACTATCTCAGTAGAAGTCAAACAATATTTAATAAAATTTAATACCTGTACATGATAAAACAAACAAACTCCCAGCAAAATAGGAAGAGAAGAAAATTTTATCCAGCTGATAAAAGATACCTACCAAAAAGATGTCTGCAGCTAATAATATACTGTAAAGTATTGAATACTTTTCACCTAAAATCAAGAAGACAGCAAGAATGTCCACTCTCGCTACTTATATTCAGTACTATACTGGAAGTCTTAGCTCATGTAATCATGTAACAAAAATAAATAAGTCAAAGATTGGAAAGGTATAAGTAGAACTATCATTATTTGCAGATGATATGAAAATGCAAAATAATCTACATAGTACTATAACTAATAAGTTAATTTAGCAAAGCAATCAAATATGTGGTCAATACTTTTTTTCATCAACTTTTATTTTAAGATCTAGGGTACACATGCAGTATGTGCAGATTTGTTACATAGGTAAGGCTGTGCCATGGTGGTTTGCTGCACAGATCAACCCATCACCTAGGTATTAAGCCAAGCATCTATCAGCTATTTTTTCTGACGCTCTCCCTCCCAGTGCCCCCCTGACAGGCCCCAGTGTCTGTTCCCCTTCATGTGTCATGTGTTCTCATCATTCAGCTCACACTTATAAGTGAGAACATGCAGTGTTTGGTTTTTTGTTCTTGCATTCGTTTGCTGAGGGTAATGGCTTCCTGGTCCATCTATGTCCCTGCAAAGGACATTATCTCATTCCTTTTTAGGGCTGCATAGTATTACTTGGTGTATATGTACCACATTTTTAAAATCCAGTCTATCAGTGATAGGCATTTGGGTTGATTCCATGTCTTTGCTATTGTAAACAGTGCTGCACTGAACATACATGTGCATGTATTTTTATAATAGAATAACCTATATTATTTTGGGTATTTATCCAGTAACGGGATTGCTGGGTCAAATGACATTTCTGCTTCTAGACTTTTGAGGAATCGTCACACTGTCTTCCACAATGGTTGAACTAATTTACACTCCCACCAACAGTGTAGAAGCGTTCCTTTTTTCTCTGCAACCTCACCAGCATTTGTTGTTTCTTGACTTTTTAATAACTGCCATTCTGACTAGAATGAGATGGTATCTCATTGTGATTTTGATTTGTACTTCTCTAATGATCAGTGATGCTGAGCTTTTTTTATGTGTTTGTTAGCTTCATGAATGTCTTCTTTTGAGAAGTGTCTGTACATGTCCTTTGCCCACTTTTTAATGGAGTTGTTTGTTTTTTCTTGTAAATTTGTTTAAATTTCTTGTAGACTCTGGATATTAGACTTTGTCAGATGGATAGATTGCAAAAATTTTCTTCCATTCTGTAGGTTGTCTGTTCACTCTGATGATAGTTTCTTTTGCTGTACAGAAGTTCTTTAGATTAAGGAGTCCCATTTGTCAATGTTTGCTTTTGTTGCAATTGTTTTATGAGGTCAATATTTTTAAGCCGATGGCATTTCCATTTACATGCAACAAACCATTGTGTAATTAAACTTAAAAATAATCCATCTACAACTTAGCAAATACTTAAGGAGTAAATTTAATAAAAGAAAATCAAGCCATGTATACCTAAAACTATAACAGAAAACTACAAGAAACCACTGCTGAGAAAAAATTAAAGAGCTAAATAAATGGAAGGACATAGCATGCTCATGGATCAAAGGTTCAATACTTTTACATTTTTTATTCTAACCCTAAACAAAATGTCAGCAGGCATTTTTTGTAGATATTGATAAAATGATTTTAACATGTATATGGAAAAAATGAGCTGAAATAGTCAATCTTAATAGATAATCTTAAGAAGAAAGACAAAGTTGGAAGAGAAACATTAAAAGATTCTAAGGCTTATCAAAAAGCTATGCCAATTAAAACAGCAGATAGTCTATTTAGTATAAGGATAAATTCATAGATTAAAGGATCAGAATGGGGGAGCCCAGTTTAATGAAGAGGCTAATAACATTCAATGTGAGAAAGAATGATCTTTTCAAGAAATGATGCCGAAGTAACTGCACATCCACAAAGGAAAAGAAAAAGAAATTAAATCTCCTTATACCATAGACAAAAATTAATTAAAAAAAAATCATTGACCTAAATGTAAAAACTAAAATTATGAAGTTTCTAGAAGAAAATAGAAGAATATCTTTTTAACTCTGGGATAAGCAAAAAATTCTTAGATAAGAAGACACTAGAGGAATTAATCATTAAAGAACCCAATTATAAATTGGATTTTAGCAAAATTTATCTATGTGTAAGGATGTGTCAGTACTGCTTTCATTTTGGAGGGTCTTAAAAGAGGATGCTACTAATCTCATCTTTGATTTGGTCTTTGTTCTGTGTCTTTATGGCCATGGTTATGAGTCAGTCAGAAACAGTTTTATTATCCAACCCTGTATTGTCTGGGCTCTCTTTGTTCCCCTTCAATTCTGCTTGCAAATTGGCCAGTCCTTCACTGAGCTCATTTCTTTCTTGCAACAACCTGTTTATGATCTCAGTGTTCTGTTTTCTTGTCTTTCTAATTTTACAAGTTGATTAGGTATATTTTCTTTCTCCCAAGGTATAGCAGATGATAGTTTATCCAAATGTTTTGACAGTACATACCACAGATTGTAAGTTTTCCAGCTGCCTATGCTATATTTTATACCACCTGCCTCCTCCTAGTTCCAAAGACATACTGTATATTTTAGGTTTCTATAAAGGTACCATCTTACTTCTAGTACCAATGTCTGAATTAGCCCATTTTTGCTACATAATAAACCCAAGATTTCAGTGGCTTGTAACAATAAACATTTATTTTTATCCTCACAGGTCTGCACATTGCAGGGATTTGGCCAATCTAGGCTGAGCTTTGCTATGCCAAACTGAACTCCAGGCTCTAGTCCAGTTTATTCCTGCTACACATATTTTCATTCTCAGACCTTTAGAAAGGAGTACCAGCTACCTGAGGTGTGCTTTTTAATTGTAGCTCAAAGGAACACATTGAAAGACTTTACCTGAGTCAAGTACATTGATCTTCCAATGGCAAAATAAGGTCACATGGCCAAGCCCAATGTCCTGGGGGCAGGGAAGCACACTCCACACACCATGACTAAGTGGGAAGGTACAATTCTGTAACAGGGATGGAGGGAAGGACTGAGAACAGTTATCTAATCCACTCTCCAAAAAAGGAAACAATTTAAAACTAAAACATACAAAATCTATTTCTAATGAAGTCAGAAATAAGTCTACTGCCAACAGCAATAATAGCTAATGCAGAATAATACCATAGCAATATTAGCCAATGCAGAATATTAAAATAAATTTACCACGTAGGAGGCCATATCTTTGCACATACACACCATTTTAGGCACACTAGATCAGTGATCTTCCTTTTCCAAACTTAATTTTTCAATGAAAGTTGTTTTCCTAAAGACTACTTACTAAAATTCCATGGAGCAGTTTGTAAGTTGTTGATCTACCTAGACCATTCAGCAAACAGGTAAAAAGGCAACAGGAAGAAAGACATCTCTGTGGATTCCATCTGACTGGAGCCACTGAGTAGCTGTAAGCCCTGCAAATTCCAAAGCAAAATTCTTTTGAAGCTAATATGCATGACCGGGTGTTTGAAATGTACAATGATGAAATTCTTAGGAAAAAAGAATAATGGGAACCCTGATGTTTCTCAAATGGCTGTACCTAGTTTATTTTAATGCTGAAAATGATGCCACTTAGTCACATGAATCATCACTGTAGAGCTTCTGCTAGTCACTGCCCCTTTTCATTTCTTCTCATTGTTGTTAATTTCTAGTGTCTAAAGATTAGGTAATAAATCAAAAATAGGTAGAGGTCCTCCTACTAGCAACCTTTTGTTTCTAAACGCTTGCGAAACGTTGACACCGCAGACACTTAGTTGCAATAGCACGAGGAGACAACACATCCACCCACCCATGCTATTCTTCCTGAATTGTTTCCCACCCAGGCACAGCTCAGCTTGCCAAGGTACAGGACTTGAAAACTCCGTTCACATTTCCTTCTCCCCCTCTGTTCAGCACTCCCTTCAGATTCTTGAAAGCAAAAAACCTGCCACATTTTTTCAAGCAAGTAGGCTCTATATTTAGAGGGCGTTTGAGAATTGAAATCATCACCCTAAATCACGGGTATAGCTTTTTCCTCTTGGGCCCCCTCAACAAGAGTAGGTTATTTTAAAGAGCTGCACAAGGCATGTAAGACAAAGTAAGGAGAGCGGTGAACTTAGAGGGGAAAGAGGAGATCAATGTGGAGACAGAGACAACCAATAAAATGTAAAAGGTAGAGCAATCCTGCAACTGTATATAAATCAGCGGCAGATCACACGAATCTATCTCTAGCCCCACATTATAAGATACCAGCGCGTGAGATTGAAAGCTGAATTTGGGGGATGGCAATTTTGTAATATTATTTTGCCTTTACCATGCATCAAACATTGTATTTTCCTCAGTGCATTTCAATGGAAGCTCACAAGACACTATTTCTGGGCATTATTTCTATCTGACTACAGCAGACCCTGAAAAAAGCTGGTGATGGTTTGAGTGAGATCACTCTGAGTTTTAGAGTTCTGGCTTTCAATCAGCTTGTTCAGCTTAAAGAAAAATCTCCCAGTTGAAGAGAAATATGTATGCACCTCTTTAAACTGTGATCAAAACTCAAAAAAACAAAATAAATTGACTGGGAAAACAATGATCGCTGATTAAGATAATGATGACTGCTGCTAGAGGATTTGAATGTCATTTGATTCAAGCCTGGAGAAATAAATTATGAGCAATGTAATTTTGGTGTTAAGAGCTGATTTATTGTATTCAGATCCTTTGAATATTGGTCATTTATTCATTCAGCCGACAAATATGTATTCAGCATCTACTGATGCTTGTTTCAATGGTGGTGGGAGAGGAGGGGACAGACAAAATCAACCAAAACATAGAACCAAGGTTAGAACTGTTACAGGAGCTAACCAGATAGAATAAAACACAAAAGGAACTTGGATTCTGATTGAGCCTGTCTGTAGCAGGTTATAGATCTGCTTGTAAGTTTTCTTAGTATATGCATCCTCCTTTTTTTCCCCACAGTCCAGAGGTCTTTTGCTTCTTTTACACCTATTATGCCATGAATGCACAGGGAATAGGCTCCAGCAGCTCAGGCTTCTTTCTATTGGTTCTCACAAAGTATGCTCCTCTGGGTGGAGCGGGCTAGCGCTTTAGTTGAACCCAGGTTCCTTTCTCTTTGGCTTTCTCCTTTTTCAAACTATGTTCCCTCACGCATTTCAGGAAATGATCTCAGTTCCTGGAGCACTTAATATGCTCAGTATGCACATTAAATCTCTTGGCAAGATCTTTCCCTTGTTTGTTTACAACAATGCCAACAGCATGGTAAGTAACATTGCAGAGTCTTCCAGTTTTGCCATAGTAACACTTACGGGGCATTCCTTTTTGAACAGTATCCATCACGTGGATGTCTATAAAATTACCTTTCTGGCAGATGCTCATGTTCATGGCCAAAGACCAACTCCATGTTTTCTAAAAGGCCTAGAGAACATGTATCGGTGCTCTCTCCTCTTTCCCTTTGTGTTCCTCATTTTGGTGAATTACTGGAAGGTGGCAGTTCCTGCTGAAAGGCTCCCAAGCGTGTTAATTGCTTTCTTACTTTGATTTTCCATCTTGTTTCTTTCATCCTGAATGACTTCCTGGCAAATATCGACACCTGATAAAATCCAGACTTTTCTTTAATCCTCACTTTACTTATAAAAGAGTCTCACTGAATATATGTTGAATTCAGTACATGAGAACATAAAGTATTTTTCATTGCACATTTATCAGTCAAGAAAATTCAAGAAACCACTGATGTAAGACAAGGACTTTTCACATTCTGAGTACATTTCAAGAGACAACATCTGTGGCTCATTTGCAAATGCAGGAAAGATTTTCTTATAAATGATTTTATCAAGTAGAATGACCTTTGAAGGTCATTTTATCAAGTAGAATGTTCTCTGAAAGTCATGATCAGATCGTTAGATAATGACATGCAATATACCTAGAATGTAATTAGATATTGTTATAATATCTATAGGAGTTATGTATTACTTACTATGAAGCCATAAAAAAAGGATGAGTTCATGTTCTTTGCAGGGACATGGATGAAGCTAGAAACCATCATTCTCAGCAGACTAACACAGGAACAGAAAACCAAACACCATATGTTCTCACTCATAAGTGGGAGTTGAACAATGAGAACACATGGACACAGGGGAGGGGAACATCACACACTGGGGCCTGTCAGTGGGTTGGGAGCAAGGGGAGGGGATAGCATTAGAACAAATACCTAATGCATGCAGGGATTAAAATCTAGTTGATAGGTTGATGGGTGCAGCAAACCACCACGGTACATGTATACCTATGTAACAAGCCTGCATGTTCTGCACATGTATCCCAGTACTTAAAGTATGACAAAAAAATTAGTTAATTTAAAAAAAGAGTTATGTATTCCTAAAATACAAAAAGTGTTTAAGAAGAATGTCCATCAAAGTCAAAGACATTTTGAGTTAAATGGAAAGATCTTTATTTTTATTTTTCAACTTTATTTTAGATTCAGAGGGTAGTTGTGCAGGTCTGTTACATGGGTAAGTTGCATGTTACTGGGGTTTGGTGTACAAATGATTTCAAGACCCAAGCATATTACCCAATAATTAGTTTTTCAGCCCTCATCCTCCTCCCATCCTCCACCCTCACGTAGGCCCCAGTGTCTATTGTTCTCCTCTTTGTGTCCATGTGTACTCAATGTTTAGCTCCCACTTATAGATGAGAACATACAGTATTTGGTTTTCTGTTCCTGCATTAATTTGTTTAGGATAATGGCCTCCAGTTGCATCTATGTTGCTGCAAAGGACATGAATTCATTCCTTTCTGTGGCTGCATAGTATTCCATAATGTATATGTGCCAAATTTGCTTTATCTAGTCCACCATTGATGGTCATCTAGATTGAGTCTATGTCTTTGCTATTGTGAATAGTGCTGTGATTAACATATATGTGCATGTGTCTTTTCAGTAGAATGATTTCTATTCCTCTGGGCATATACCCAAGTAATGAGATTGCTGGATCAAATTTAAATTGAGAAAGTTTCAAACTGCTTTCCACAGTGGTTAAACTAATTTACATTCCCACAAACAGTGTGTAAATTCTCTTTTCTCTACAACCTTGCCAACATCTGTTATTTTCTGACATTTTAGTAATAATCATTCTGACTGATGTGAGATGGTATCCCAGTATAGTCTTGGTTGGCATTTCTCTAATTAGTGATGCTGAGCATTTTTTCATATGCTTGTTGGCTGCATGTATGCCTTCTTTTGAGAAGTGTCTGTTCATGTCCTTTGCCCATTTTTTAAGGTTGTTTTTTGTTTGTTTATGTGTTTAAATTTCTTATAGATTTTGGATATTAAACCTTTGTCAGATGCACAGTTTGCAATATTTTCCCATTCTGTAGGTTGTCTGTTTACTCTGTTGGTAATTTCTTTTGCTGTGCAGAGCTTTTTCGTTTAATTAGATCCCATTCATAAATTTTTGCTTTTGTTATAATTGATTTTGGAGATTTTGTTATTAAATCTTCGCCAAGGCCTATGTCCAGAATGGGTTGTCCTAGGTTTTCTTCCAGGGTTTTCATATTTTAAGTCTTACATTTAAGTCTTTAATCCATCTTGAGTTGGTTTTTGTGTATGGTGAAAGGAAAGAGTCCAGTATCAACCTTTTTATATGGAAAGACCTTTAAATATCTTCAGGGCTTTGTCACAGTTTTAAAAAATAATCATATATTCACTGACACTTCTGACATAGAAAGGAGGGGTCTATGTCTTCTCCTCTTGAATATGGATAAAGCTTGTGACTCTTTTACCAATCAATTCTAGTGAAAATGACTTCTGAGATTTCCTCATAAAAGGCCAGACAATCCACTCATTGACAGGAACACTTTATCTTAGTGCCCTGGGTAGCCAGGTAAGAAGTTTGAATACTGTGAGGTCATTCTGCTAGGAAGGTCACATGTATGCATTTCAATTGACCACCCTGCTAGGTTCAGCCTTGTAGCCATCCCCCTAAAGTACAAGACAGTGAAGCCACATTGGACCCTTCAAAACATTTTATTGTATTTCACAGTTTTGTGTGCCAGTAATGGCACAGGGCTCAGTTGGGTGATTCTTCTGTTCCATGTGGTATTAACAGAAATCTGATAGAAAAAAACAATGAACTAGCTAATGAACAAGCAACAGAGACAAGCTCAGCAGTTTCTGTCCAAATACCTGACCCACAGTATTGTGAGATATAATAAAATGGTGTTTTAAGCCACTAAGTTTTATAATAGTTCATTATGTAGCTGGAGTAAGATTCCTCTGCCAACAATCCCTGAAATAATAAAAAGAACACATGAGAGTGATTTATGATGCTGCTGATCAGGGGACCTCATACTCTGTGAGTAGGAAAAGAATTGGCTAAAATATAAACTGAACACAGGAATGTGGACCATGAAGGCCACCAGACAGACCACCCTTTTTGAAGGACCTTAATATAATAGAGAAAAATATATCCCATCAGTGCCTCATCAACAAGAATCCAATCTGTCCAGACCAAAATCCCCCATTCTTATAAAATTTCAGGTGGAATTCCAAAAGATGATATTCCTTGAGACGCTATCCTTCAAAATTCTTGCGATGGTGTAATTATTCCCTTGATGGTTAAACATCTTTCAACTCTATAAAGATTTAGAATTAAATAGAGAAGTGTGTAAGTAAATCAAAACCACAGCATTAATGTTTGTGTTAATATCATGCATCTTTTATCTTTATTTACCTGTTTATAAGAATTTAGCCAGTTAGAGCAATAGATTAGTACTGTAATTCTAATCTAAAATGTATAATTGAGTAATTAATTTAGACTTGTGATTTCAAAGTGAAATCTTACTAAGTTTACAGTTTTAGCACATTTAAGAGAAATTGTTTCTTCAATATTACATGCAATATTTTATACTTCTAAAGTACTCCGAGTATTTCAGTTGTCACGGTTTCTGTATTAAAAATGAAATTATAGGCTGGTCACTGTGGCTCACGCCTGTAATAATAACACTTTGGGAGACCGAGATGGTGGATTCCCTGAGCTCAGGAGTTTGAGACCAGTCTGAGCAACATGGTGAGACTCCTGACTCTACTAAAAATACAAAAAATTAGCTGAGCATGGTCGGGGCGCCTGTAGTCCCTGCTACTTGGAAGGCTGATGCATGAGGATTACTTGAACCTGGGAGGCAGAGGTTGCAGGAGCCGAGATTGCACTACTTCACTCCAGCCTCGGCGACATAGCAAGATTCTGTCTCCAAAACTAAAATAAATAAATAAATAAATATTAAAATGAAATTATGTATATAACAAATACATATATTTAAAATGTTTGAAGATGTCTCACTAAGTTTCTCAAAATAGTATCAAACATTATTTAAAGCTAATTTATTTCCTAATTTAAAGTCCTTACAAAAGAATTTCCTGTTGCCATAGTTTGCTAAGAGCCATTCTTACTATTTCTCTCCTGGGGATTTATCTGAGAGCTATCTTTAAGAAGTATGACTGATCACTGCCAGTGACAAGAAAAAAAGGAAATTCTCCCTGAACAAGGGGTGAAGAAGAGTCTGTTAATTATCAGCAACAGAGACAAGCTCAGCAGTTTCTGAATGAAAGAATATTCTGCCTGGAAAACCACCCAGCACCTCTCAGTGCTGAGCCACTGGGGGGTGCTTTCCCTTCAAGCATTCACTCTCCCTTGGACTTCTCCACTGCCTCCAGGTAAGTGGAGGAGCAACTCTGCAAATCAGGCTCAGGGAGGTCACATGAAGGGAGAAAGGGGCCAGATAGTGTTACCAGATCTTCCCCTTTGAGTGACAATGACAAAAAAACCCTTCTTTTTAAGAAGAGGATATTGTTAAAATCATGAGAGAATGAGAAGGCAAAAGTTGGGTGCAAGGGAAAAGCCAGTTTTTACTAATTCTCGCTCCCTAAACCTACTGGGCTTACTTTCAATACATTTCATTTACACGTATTCAATATGATCTGACGTGTGCCTATGGTCTGCCGAACATTGTAATAGATTCTGAGAGGTTGCAAAAGAAATAGACAGAACCCCCTCCCCAGGGAACTTGCAATGTGAAAAAATATGATATGCACATGGAAGAGAAGTACAATGCAAAGAACCATTTAGGACCAGTCACGGTAGCTCACGCCTGTAATCACAGCACTTTGGGAGGCTGAGGTGGGTGAATCATTTAAGTCAGGAGTTTGAGACCAGCCTGGCCAACATGGTAAAACCCTGTCTCTACTAAAAATACAAACATTAGCTGGGCATGGTAGTGCATGCCTATAATCCCAGCTACTCAAGAGGCTGAAGCCAGAGAATTGCTTGAATCCAGGAGGCAGAGGTTGCAGTGAGCCAAGATGGCACCGCCATAGTGCTCCAGCCTGGGTGACAGAGTAAGATTTTGTCTCCAAAAAAAAAAAAAAAAAATTTAGAGAGGTGCAGATTAATATATTACATGGATATTATATGGGTAGGTTAGCTGTAGCAGTGCTAAAATAGAAAAGGGTCAATGGACAGAAATGTGATTCACATTTTATTTTATTTATTTATTTATTATTTTTATTTTTATTATTTTGAGACAGAGTCTTACTCTGTTGCCCAGACTGGAGTGCAGTGGCACCATCTCGGCTCACTGCAACCTCTACCTCCTGGGTTCAGGCAATTCTCTGGCCTCAGCCTCCCAAGTCGCTGGGATTATAGGCATGTGTCACCATGTCTGTTTAATTTTTTTTTTCTTTTTTTTTGAGACAGAATCTCCCTCTGTCACCGAGGCTGGAGTGCAGTGGTGCGATCTTGGCTCACTGCAACCTCTGCCTCCCAGGTTCAAGTGATTCTCCTGCCTCAGCTTACTGAGTAGCTGGGACTACAGGTGCACACCCCTCTAATTTTTGTATTTTTAGTAGAGACAGGGTTTCACCATGTTGGCCAGGCTAGTCTCGAACTCCTGACCTCACATGATCCACCCGCCTCAGGCTCCGAAAGCGTTGGGATTACAGGCGTGAGCCACCGCGCCCAGTCTTTTTGTATTTTCAGTAGAGACGGGGTTTTACCATGTTGGCCAGGCTGGTCTCGAGCTACTGACCTCATGATCCACCCACCTCAGCCTCCCAAAGTACTGGGATTACAGGTGTGAATCATCATGCCCGGTCTGATATTCATTTTAAAGGTGTGAGTTTTGAAGAGGTAAATTGAAATGTAGAGGAGGAAAGTAAGTTCTAGGTGTTAGAAGTGAAATATTTTTATTTCACATGTATCTCACCATTAAATCAGATTGAAAGGATTACACAATAAGTATAAATGTGGAGCTATAAATTCTTAGGACATGTGTAGTAGATGAAATAGAGGATGGAGATAGATGGATAGAGGAGAGAGAATTTTATGTAAATGAATTCAAGTGAAGTCCTCATCACAGTTTCTAACATATAGAAACACTGTAAGTACCAACCACTCTTAAGATTCTCCATGTTCGTCCTTGATTTTTGATATGCCTGGCGATTTCTTCAGGGGCACACTACCGTGTTGCCTACTCAGTCTTCAGCAAAATCTGCAGTCTACTAGCGACTTTGCCTGAATGATCACTTACGCAACATTCCCAGAGTTACACTTGAAACCCTGAGGTCTGTTTATAGTAATGATGATGATAAAACAATAACAATAATAACGGCTTGTTTATATTTAATAGGTCTTTATTGCTCCAGGCACAATATAACACTGTATAACTACGATTTCCTTTAGTCTTCACAACAACCGCATGTGGTAAGATTTGTCTTTGTCCTTTTTTGAGAGATGAGAAAACTCAGAAAAGGGAAGGGTAAGAAATAGGCCTGAAGTCACATAGTTGGAAAATGGCAGGCCTGGGTTTGGAGCCCAGGCAGCCTGACTCAAGGCCAAGTGCATGGCCGTCCCTCTGTAATCCTTGACCAGTCCTTGAAATGCAAGGCCATCCAGTCACACTGCTTTTTCCACACATTCATCCACATTCTGTCCTGAACCTCATTCCTTGTCCCTAATTTATTATTATTCTCCTCTAAGTCCCAGTTAAGCGTCCTGAGAAAGCATTCTACATTCTATCTTGACTTGCTCTCCTTCCATTTTCCCTTCAATTTCCTTCAATCTAGTTCTGCACTCTCTGCTCCTTCTCTCTCTTCCCATTTACTGTAAATGCTAATGCCAACCTCCATCTGGTTCAAATTTGAGTTTATATTTTGGTCTTTTTCCTAATATGATACCATGTTCTTCTGACACTCCTGACTCCCAAGACTTTCCAGATAGTACTCTTTCTAGCGTCCTCTCCACAATCCACTCCTGTTTCGGGTCTCTCTATTGGAACTAGCCTCTCATTCACATATGCATCTAGAAGTATGCACCTAGAAATATGGACATATACTCTCCTGGGCAACAGCCCCAACTCTGGTGTTTATCTATGGTGTGCCTCTTTCTTTCTCTCATTTTCCCTAGGTTCCTCAGCTCATTTTCCTCTGTACTTCGGTCTCAACGTTTAGCTCAGGCCATGTCATTCTAATGACACATTTGGATACACCCATTCTCAGGTTCACTGGCAGGTGCAGAGACTCACACTTCCTGGGCAGCCCTTCTCAAGTCTTCCCCTAGCCCAGTAGAGCAATAGATGACACCCTCTTTTATCTCACCAGGCTCCCTTTTCTCCACGTGTCTTAAATATTCACTTCCTCTGAATTCTTTTGACATTATACAAACCACTATCTGTGTGTGGATCTAGGATATTGTCTGTCCAGATCTCCCACCTGCTGTGGGAAATTACCCAGACTCTGTGCTATTGTTATAACAGGACTTGCCATCTTGTTGCAGATCCACTACCTTTACCACAGCCAACTGGCCCAAGAGCATCACCTGATCTACAACTGGGTCATAAGAGTCATTCTCCAATTTGCTTTCTAACTGGAATTGAGTAAAACATAATAATAATAATAATCCTTCTTGTTATGAGTTGAATTGTGTTGAGTATTTTACTTAATTTCCTCAAATTTGTGAATTTTCCAGTTTTCCTCTGGTATTGATTCCTCGTGGTAATGACAAACTTGTAAAATTTGTTGAGATTTGTTTTGTGTTCTAACATATAGTCTATCCTGAAGAATGACCCCTGTGCACTTGAGACAAATATGTTTTCTTCTGGTCTGGGTTGAAATATTTTGTATATATCTTTGAGGTATAGTTTGTAGTGTTGTTCAGGTCCTCGATTTCCTTATTACTGTTCTGTCTAGTTGTTCTGTCTATTACAGAAATTAGGGTATAGAAGTATTCAACGATTATTGTAGAACTGTCTATTTCTTCTATTAATTCCATAAATGTTTGCCTCATATATTTTTTGGCTTTGTCAGATATGTACATGTTTATTATATCTGCTTAATAATGAAGCCTCTATATCCATTCAGAAACTTAAAGAGATCATAGCTTTATTTTTTTCAAGTTGCCCAGGAACTCTAAAAATAGGTTGGGTAGCCACATGTTTTACAATTTCATATTTAACATAATATTTGGGATATATACAGTAATTGGCATAATACGGGGTCTGGAAGCTTTCCTATAGTCAATTAATTCACATAGAGGAATATAGACTTTTTTTTCAAACATGGAAAAAGAATAATTAGGACAATGGAGTGAATTTCTAATCAAGTTTGAAATGAAAATCAATTACAGAAACCGTTACAGAACTTCCTCCTCTGTGAAAATGTTACAAAATGCAGTTTACATATAAACAAAGGATGTTTTGTAACCAGTACCTCTCAGTAGATAAATGTTATTTATGTAAACGTCTGTCATACTTTTAGTAATTTTGTAACCCAAAAGGTAAATCTTGCATAAAGTATTTTAAAAGTGCATTTTCTTGTTCTCTGTCATTAAAAGGTAATTTGATCTAGTTTCAGGCAGCAAGGAAAAAACAGCTGTGCCTTGTTCCTTGGCGTTTTCTTTATAGAGTCCTCCTGTGTAGTTAATTCCCGTGCCCAGATGTGAGAGCTGCTGTTTGTTCCTTTAAAGGATACGGAAGAGTAGTTCCCTGTGCTTTTGATGCCTGTCGGAAATTTCAATACAGTGCATTAAGCAGCTTGGATGAGTCAGAGAATTTTTAAGAGACCCAAAGTTAGAAAGCAAATAAAAGAATATAAGTTTGTAGTTGACGTTTAAGTATGGACCTCATTCTGGTACTGCAAATAGGTAGAAGTAATTCCCGGGCTCACAGAGGGAATATATGATCTACAAATTATGCATCGATGTAACTTGTTTTTACTTACTACATCTGCTCAGTCCATCATTCCTCTACTGGAAAATGTGCTTTTCCTTCCCTGAGACAGTGAGGGAACGAGGGAGAGCCAGAAATAGTGTGTAACCTAATTCTTTGTCTATCACCATGTCTTCCAACACACACACACACACACACACACACCCCAGAGAGAGAGAGAGAGAGAATCATTTCCAGTTAGTCCTCATGGGAATGAGAAATTGCTCCCGAAATGGAGCAAGGGCCGGGCCAGGACTCCGATCACCAGATTAGAGGCTGGGTAGGAAAACGGGAGGGGGCTGCTCTGAAAAAGGAACAAGTAGGTCAGTTGAAGGAGGGCGTAGGAAGCCTGAATCCTCTGGGGGCGCCGCTGAGCTGCAGCTATTCTGCGCTGCCAGTAAGCAGATAGCCGTAGAGAGAGAGAACAGAGAAAGCTCCAGCTGAGACAGCACGAACCGGGACGGGGGAGAGGTGAGGACTGGCCAAGCCTATATAGGCAAGATGGACATTTATATAACACTTTACAGTTTGTGAGTGTTTTCCTTCTACTATGCCATTTATTTTTAAGCAAATGAATTATGTAAGCGGCAGATGATGTTATCTCCAGACAATGGAATTATTTACTTTCACGAATAAAGAAACTGAGGCTTGCCTAAGATCACAGTTTTACTAAGGATAGAGGTGTAATTTGACCTACCTCACTTTATGCCTCTTAAACTTGTATTATTTATTATTTATTTTTATTTATTTATTTATTTTTAAACAGAGTCTTACTTTGTCACCCAGGCTAGAGTATGGTGGCATGATCTTGGCTCATTGCCACCTCCTCCTGCAGCGTTCAAGTGATTCTCCTGCCTCAGCCTCCTGAGTAGCTGGGGTTACAGGCACGTGCCACCACTCTTGGCTAATTTTTGTGCTTTTTTTTTTTTTTAGTAAAGACAGAGTTTCACTATGTTGACCAGGCTGGTCTCAAACTCCTGACCTCAGATGATCCACCCACCTTGGCCTCCCAAAGTGCTGGGATTACAGGCATGAGCCACCATGCTCAGCCAAACTTGTGTTATTTAGAAAGTTCATCTCAAGCAGACCTACTTAGCTGTGGGTCAAAATATAAGGCAGTAATGCAAATCTTCCAATAGAGCTAGGGCTGAGCTTGTGATGAAGGTAGACGATAAGAGGTCTGGCTGGGCTTATAAGCTGTTTTCAATAATATGTCATTTATCTTAAAGGCAACCAGAAGAATATCATCAGAATTATGTCTTAGAACAGAGATGTGCAAATTGTGATCTCCAGAACCAAATCTGGTCTGCTGCCTATTTTGTAACCAGTTTTATTGAGCCCCATCTGTGCCCATTAATTTCCGTATTGTCTATGGCTGATTTAGTGTGACAACTTGTAGATTAGAATGGTTACAACAGAGACCACTGGGCCTACAAAGTCTAAAATAATTATTATCTGGCTCTTTTCAGAAATTGCCGACCTCTTGTTTTAGAAAAATCAACCTGGCTGTAACAGTGATTAGAGGGAGCCAAGATGAGAGACAAGAAGCCCAGCCAGAGGTGACCTCGGATCTCAGTGAGAGAGCACTGGAATCTGAAGTTAGTTTGGGGCAATGGCAAGGTGAGGACATGAACAGATTTAAAAGATGCTGACATGAAGACATGAGAAGATGTGAGAAGACTTGAAGACTGGGTATGTGAGTTGAAAAGTGGAAAGATAAGGATGATTTCAATTACACTATACCTTTTTAAGATGGAAACTGAAAGCACAGAATTAGATACCTCACCCGGGAGGAGGTGAAAGTAGAGACCTACTTAGTCTCTAATCAAAAGTGAGAGAAGAGACTTAGGTGGAACTTTAAAAAACACAAGCTGGGCATGGTGACTCACACCTGTAATCCCAGTACTTTGGGAGGCTAAGGTGGGCAGATCACTTGAGGACAGGAGTTCGAGACCAGGCTGGCCAACTTGGCAAAACCCCATCTCTACCAAAATACAAAAGTTAGCAGTGTGTGGTGATGGGCACCTGTGATCCCAGTTACTCGAGAAACTGAGGCAGGAGAATGGCTTAAACCTGGGAGGCAGAGGTTGCAGTGAGCCAAGATCGTGCCACTGCACACCAGCCTGGGTGACAGAGTAAGACCCTTTCTCAAACAGACACACACACACACACACACACACACACACACACACACACACAGGCTTATATGTGTTGTAAAGTTTTTGGTATAAGGAACATCTATTCTTCCACTTCTGTGGATATTCTAACTTTTAGCCTTGAATTAAATTAGGACCCCAAAAGACTACACATGTAGACCACAGCCACTTAGCCTCACATAGACATGTCTTGATTAAATTTCAATTCAACTTTGTTATTAGCCTGTAGATTGAGGCCCAAGTTCATCAGAATTTTTAGTAAGAATCCCAGCTTAGTCCTAAGCTGTGTTAAACCTAAGATTCAAGGTTGAACATCTAAGATGTTAAAGGTTGAACTCAAGATTCAGACATCTGAGATGTCTGCAGAGCCAATGCGAAGTCTCCAGGAGTGTTTTTACATGAGCCTTCAAGAAGCCAGATGGGAAACCTTCTTAAGGGACAAGATACAAGGAAAGATCACAATTACTACTTCACCAAATTCTCTGTAAGCACAAGGCATCAGCATTATTGGTACCAAAAGTTACAATTTGAGTGCTTGTTTATTAGGAGTCAGGCATTGTTCTAGGTTCTTGATCTATAATGTCTCAATTAATCCAGAAACATTTTAAGAGGGTGTTACTGTTGTTTCCTTTTCATAGGCTAGGAAACTGAGACTTGAGATGTGAAATATAATAACTTTTCTGAGATCACATGGCTGGTAATTGGTAGCACCAGGATTTACACGGTCAGAGTTAAAACTCTCCTGGACATATGTCTGGTGACAGGAGTTGAACAGCCCACAACAGATGTACCACAGACTTTTGAAACTGATGATAACTCAGTGTAATCTCTATTTTAAGCCTCATCCTGAAATGTCTGTGGGTCATTGAAAAGCTTCTATTTTTCCCATTCCACACTGAGTTAGCAACAATGTCTGGCAACTTATATGACATCCAGGCACTGGGGGGCCCCTGGACTTTCATAATCTGTTCAGACTAAATACACACTGTCCCACTCAGTGTGGCTCCTGGAACATAAACCAAAACTTTTTCAGGTATAAGAGAACCATTTTATTTGCCCACACAGTAGTTTTATTTTTAAATTTATTTTGTTTTATTTTATTTTACGTTTTTGAGAAATAGAGATGGATCTCTTTATGTTGCCTAGGCTGGTCTCAAACTCCTGGGCTTAAATGATCCTCCCACCGTGGCCCCCCCAAAGTGCTGAGATTACAGGTGTGAATTATAGTGCCCAGCCAGTAGTCTTAAATGTGGAATTAGATTGCCTGGGGAAGGGCACCACTCCAGAGTTTTGCACCAGCCATACTGGTCTCCCAGTTGCATCCCAGTTACATCACTTCAAACCCAATTCCCGTGTTTATGTCACCTACCAGGAAACTGGGCACGTTGGATTTATGACCCTGGTTAGAGAGCCCACAAAGCCTTGGTCTCCATGGTCTTGCCATAAGAGGCCAAGCCTGAGTCCCTTCTGCTCTTGGGACCCAAAGACCCTCAGAGGTCTTCTGCCTGTCTGGCAGGTCTTTTTCCACAGCCCATCCCTGGAGAATATTTCTTATCTTGAATCCTTTACCCACCATGATATAAAGGTTTCTTTACCTGGATCCACACATTTGTTCCTCCCTCCAGAGTTTAGGATTTAGAAAATAAAAGCTAGAATTTCTAAATTTATCCTGCCTTTTCCTCTGCAGAGGCTAGGAGGGCAAGATTTATGAGCTATTTCAACAGAGAGAATTCAGGGAGGGGAAAGGCAGGATAATATAGAATAAGATAATCCCCCAAGTAGTATCTTGCTAATTTGAGTTCTTTAGGAAAAAAACTGTCACTTAACTGTCAGGAACAAAGTATAGAATAAAGGTCCTTACATGATTTGGGTGAGAGGTCTTGTAATTTATCCTCTGGCACCAGCCCAATGACTAGAAAGACGAGAAGAATGTGCAAAATTCAGCAGAGTGAGTTTAATATCCAGGAAAGTTAGAAGCTGAAAAAAGCTGTGTTTCCGCAGCATTCCCACCTAAGGGCAGTTGTTTGAACCTCTTTTCAACACATATTTGGTGGCATTCTGATAGCCTGCCCATTTGCCTGGTGAAATATTTTCTGATGGTGTGAGGTCATGCAGCCCTGACACCCATTTCATTCACTGTCCCATTTATAATATATGCTGTGTTGACCCCATCAGGGTTCTTGTAAGTGAAGTCATTTTCTTTTAAATTACAGGTCGATTTTAGGTCTCCTTTCTCCCAAGATGGCAGCTTGGTCAACAAGTACTTACCATTATAAGGTGAATTCTAGAGATTTAATTTACAGCATGGTGACTACGGTTAACAACAATGTACTGTATGCAGTACTTGAAATTTGCTAAGAGAACAGAACTTAAGGATTCTCACCACACACCAAAAAATATGACATTGAGGTGACAGATACATTAATTAGCTTGATTGTGGCAATCATTTCAGAATGTAAGCATGTATCAAACCATCACATTATATAACTTAAATATACTTAATTTTTATTTGTCAATTATATCTAAATAGAGCTGAAAAATGATGAAGGACCAAACATATAGAGAATTTAGCTTGGCATTTGCAGTCTTTTGTCTTTTTTTATCTAAGTGTAGCTTTGGAAGGTGAGGTCTCATGAGTCTTTATTCTCAAGTCCTTTAAATGAGGTGTTTTATCCTGAAAAAGAGGGACAATTGCTATTTCTCCTGTAATCGTGAACTCTCTAAATGCCCAGTTTTGCTTTCACCTCAGGACAGTGCTATTAAGTTGTACATGAAAATATATTCCAGGCCGGTAGCCCAGGTTCAGAAGTACAGAGCATGGAGATTAAAGAGTCACAAAGCAGGCTGGGTTTGGAGATACAGGCAGGTAGATAGTGTGGCAGGAAAAAGGTGGGGCAGAGAGACTATGAGGGTTTAGGTGGTCAGGCACAGTGTAGCATTTTTGGAAATGCAGCATTAGGGACCTGAAAGGGCATGAAAGAATTGAACATGGAAAACTGAGATCTTATGTAACAAATGGTGAATGACACAGGAAGCAGGCTCCACACACTGTACCACAGAAGACCTGAACGTTAGTCATAGGATTGAGGATCCTGAGCAATGGTAAGAGCTACTGGGTAACTGAAACTTACAAATGTTATCTTATTTAACCTTGCACAACTATTCCAGGTTAAGTATTTTCCCTGTATGCTGAGATGAGAGAGCTAAATGTCAGAAGAGGTAAGTGAGTTGCTTGGTTATACATCTAAGAATGTAATTCGATCCAGATTTGACCACTCAAGTCCATTCAGGTCCATCCAAACATTTTCCAATCTCACTGAGACTGACAGGGTGTAGACCTGAGTCTTCTCAGGCAATATTTTGTTCAAGCCAGGTCTGGAGCTTGTGGTGTGTCTCAAAACATAATCTGTGCATGCCTTCAATAAGAATCACTTCAGCAGCTCTTAAAAATTCACACTCCTCGGACTCTTCCACAGCTACGCTGACTCAGAAGGTCTGGTGTGGATCTTAAGAATTTTAATTTTCTTCGAATTCCTGGTCCAAGATGACCAGTGACAATGCTTCATTCTCCTAGCCACAGCAATTGAATTACGGTTGGCATAAGACAGGCAGGTTGATAGGTGTCTTCTCCAGGATTAATATAAGTATATTTGGAGAGAGCAATATTCTTTCCACCAATATTGCTAAGCTTTGAGGAGGTAAGCCTTCATGTAGGACGTTGCAAATCACAAATAAGCACATCAGTGTTTGAGTTTTTGGACACAGTAATGTTTGAAGTCTACCTTGAATCTCCTGGCTTCTGGTTCTTTGAGCCCATGCTTCTTTTTTTTCCAAAAAAAAATTGTAATTTAAGTGGAATTAATTATCTACCACCTGCACCCAGATGGCCTAGTATGAAACATACCAGAAGGTTTCCATGAGTATGGTATGAATCTCCACTAGAATGGGACTTCTGACCCCACCAAGGTCATCCCTGGGGTTCAGAGTAGACGGTCTAAAATCCATGGTGTTTCTATCGTGCTTCTTGATCCTCACAATATCCTTAGCTGATTTTTCCCACTTACATGCCTTCAAATACCCCAGTGATTCAAAAAATCAGTCACTTTCCCTATATCATTCTACTGTGGTTTTAATCAATAATTCAAATGCCTGTGGGACATTCCCACTTGTATACCCCCTTGTGTCTCAAATTTCAACAGGTACAAAAGTGCATTAATGATATCCCCCAGTCCTCCTGGATGTAATTCACCTCTTGTTCTCCTGTGAAAGGCACTGCCATTCTCCCAGTTCCCAAGCCAAAAACCTAGACATTTTATTGAATACCTCTCTTTCTATCACTATACCTATCCTTCTTTTATCACATTAAGTTGGTTCTGCCATCTAAACTCCAAGCATACATCTAAGCTCCCAAATACAGTTTTCAAAGCTATTCATAATTTGATCATTGTTTATCCAGATTATTCCAATTTTGTTCTTTCCCCCAACCCTTGGATTTTATGTGCTAACCACATTAAACGTTTTC
The DNA here is from genome assembly GCA_036589455.1 of Ateles fusciceps. Classification (NCBI taxonomy): domain Eukaryota; kingdom Metazoa; phylum Chordata; class Mammalia; order Primates; family Atelidae; genus Ateles; species Ateles fusciceps. The sequence goes on from JAZHEH010003259.1 coordinate 10,743,669, forward strand.
AGTGCTTCAAAGCAACATCCGTACTCTCTTTGACTAGTGGACCTTCCTATAAGTTTATGAAGTCATCCAGAACTTTCTTCCCTTACCTCTCTCTCTCTTTGCTCAGTGAACTCCTATTTACTCTCTGTGACCCAATCAAGATGTCATTTTTGAAAAGCCTTGTCTATAATCCTGAGTCCAGCTTAAGTTTTACTATATAAGTTTTCATGGTACCCTAGTAGTTCCCTATTGTACAAATATTTAATATATTCAGTTTGCTATTCAATTTTTTAAGAGATATAAAACTTATAAGTGGAGAAAAATATGTTGAGGATGAAAAGGTTAAATTATTTCTTCTCAAATTAATTTTTAACTTTAAACCAATACAATTATACATAAATTTTTTAATGGATAAAATTATTCTAAAATTTATCTAGATGAGTAACGGAACAAAAAAATAGCTTAAAATTTTCAAAAAATAAAAATAAAATAAAGGGAGGTTAGCCTTATCATGTAAACTCTTTTTAAAGCTCTAAACGTTAGAACACTGCTTAAAATTCTTCAGTGCTTTCAATTGCATTCAGAATAAAATTCCTTAACAGGGGCAAATTCTTAACAAGGACCTAGCTGAATGGTATTTATTTGGTAGCACCTAATTCCCATCCAGGATCCTACATACATGGCAGTCTGGGAAGTGTAGTGTTAGGTTACAGGCTATGCAGAAAAGGAAAGCAAACTAGAAAGAGGTGGGAATGAACACTGAATGCCAATCAACCATATCTGCTATAATGTATCTCCGGACTTGGAGTTTTTTTTTTTTGGTTTTTTGTTTGTTTTTTTTTTGAGACAAAGTCTCGTTCTGTCGCCAGGCGCCAGGCTAGAGTGCAATGGTGCAATCTCGGCTCACTGCAATCTCCGCCTCCCGGGTTCAAGCAATTCTCCTACCTCAGTCTCCCAAGTAGCTGGGACTATAGGTGCTCGCCACCACACCCAGCTAGTTTTTGTATTTTTTAAGTAGAGACGGGGTTTCACTGTGTTGGCCACGATGATCTCGATCTCTTGACCTTGTGATCCACCCGTCTCGGCCTCCCAAAGTGCTGGGAGGAGTTTTTTTAATTGAACTTTTGGTAGTTGTCTTTTGGAGGTAATTTTCCCCCACTTCCCCACTATTTCCCACACATAAGCTTTATAAGAATAAGAATTATGTCTATTTTGTTCATTATTATATCCATAGTGCCAAGCACACAGAAGACTTCTCAAAATAAATATCATAAATATCTGTTTGATTAAAATTATTTATTTATTTATTTATTTACTTTAGAGATAGGATCTCATCCTGCCACCCAGGCTGGAGTGCAGTAACACCAATCATAGTTCACTGCAACCTCAACCTCCTGGGCTCAAGAGATCCTCCTGCTTCAGCGTCCCAAGTAGCTGAGACTACAGGCACACACCACCACACCTGGATAATTTTTTAACTTTTGTTTATGTAGAGACCAGAGTCTCGCTATGTTGTGCAGGCTGGTCGCAAACTCCTGGCCTCAATCAATCCCCCACTTTGGTCTCCCAAAGTGCTGGGATTGCAGGTGTCAGCCACCATGCCCTGCCTGGTTAAAATTTAAATAAAAGAGGCCTCATTACTCTTTGAACTATTATACCCACTCCTAAGATAGTGATTATTTGAAGACTACCATTTTAAGAGAAACAATAACAAGCTACACCAAAGGTGACATTGACAGTGACGGGCTTTGGGTACCATGTCACGTAAGGAATGGAATGGAACATATTTAACCTGAAAACAGAAAGTCAAGCAAAATGGGAACTCTGACTTCAACGATTTGAAAAGTCTGGCACGTGGAAGAAGAAACAGACTGATTTTGTTGCTTTGGGAAGTAGGACTACAGCCAATGGGTACAAGGAATCAGAATTCAGGAGGTGGCAAGTATCTTCTATGGGAAATGGCCTACAACATTAGAGTTTGGAGGAAGAAGGGAACTGAACTACTTCCGAGACCTCTAGATCTCAGGCTAAAGTAGAAGTAGACCTATTTCTTCCAAATTATTGTTGAAATGCTTGATTATGCAAGTGTCAATGTTTCATTTACTTAGGGCTAAGATGGGTTATTCATCCCCTTAGACCATGGCAAAGCCTTCAGACAACTCCTGAGCTACACCGTGTCTCAACCGTAGGTCTAGTTACACAGTAGACCATCTGTCATCTCTCCTCTTGCAGTTACCTTACACTGAGTAAGCTTATCCCTGGACACTTCATGCGTTGTTAGCAATATGCACTTTCAATTATACTCATTTGCTATTCACCCCATACTTTCTTGGCAGGAGGCTGATAGTATTCTCCTCGCCTTAAAAGCAAGCAGAGGCACAGACACTTGAAATAGTTTTCATGAGGTCACTGAGAGCAACCATGATGCTTAATTCCCTGAGTCACGCAGTCCCCACTGCTGCTCTCTCTATAGGAGGCCTGGGCTGAGAATCTCAGGAAACCATGGTGGTGGTTTTAGTTCTACTTTTCTATTCATGCTTTTGAATGAGCAAAGCAAAAATTGTGTGTTTTTTAAGACTGTTTTTAAAGAAATAAACACAGAACCAAGAACCTAACTCATTCACAGGACATTTATTTCACAGTACAATGCCTTGGTTCTAATTACTTCCTTGTTCCCTAAGATTCTGGAGTCAGATCACCTCAATAGGAAGAGTTTTACTAAATCCACGTGAATGTGCTATTTTAGTGGAAAAGTTGATCTTATTCATTCCTCCCATGTATTGCTTTAACCACAATGGAACTGAATCAAGAATGCTTAACAGACGGGTGCTTATACGAGGGGGACACTCTCAGTTTGTAGCTGTAAGTGCACTTCCATCTGCCGATTCGTGAATTATTCAACCAACATGAAACAGCACTGTTTGGGAGTAGGGTTTTTATAAATGGTGATATTTAAATGAGTTCTCCCAGGCCCACTCCTGTAGCCTCAATTCCCTAAAAATGTTGAAAAAAGGAAACTGTATCAGCAACTCCAACACAGGCAAATCTAGCCAATGGCTGTTTATCTTCAGTTCTGCAGAATTTTTTAATTTTTCCAAGAAAACAGAAGGAGGTTGGTTTTGAAATAAAAGGACATTTAAAAAAAACTTCCATTCAACTCTTAAATGTATTCCCCAGCATTCACACCTTTATTCTGAAATAATTTTCCTAGGGGAAAAAAGATACCATATACATTCCTCATAGACGTTTAACTTTTCCTGACCACGATAGTAACTCTAGAGAGATGAAATTGTCCATAGGGGAGCAATGGGAAAGAAAAATTAGGTGCTGGATCTCTTATTTTCTGTATAAAGCATCACACTGAGAGCAACACAACTGAGCTACTAAACTCTGCCTCTCACCTGAAAAAGTATTGTAAAATGTTTTTGGTTTAAAAATGCATATTACACAGTCAAAAGTGAAAACCATTCTGGAAGAATCCCAATTAAAAAAATCAGAATGACATATATCTTCAGAGTCACACAAAACTCAGTTTCTTTCATCAGCCTTTCCAAAGACTCAAGGACAGAATTTTATAAATTGTGTCATGTAACTGCTCAGAGTGTGAAAACACCTCATAAGATTAAGAAAATCAGAGGTAAATCACAAGTTGTGTGGATTTTTGTTGGTTTTCTTTGCTTCTTTTACTTGCCTTCTGTGTATTTGTTTGCTGCAGAAGACTCAGAAAGAATGAGAGGTATATGTCCTTCCCCCACAAACCTAACCTTGGTGACAAGCAAGGATATAAAGTGTGAAGATTCATGACTTCCTTTATTCCTAGTGCAAAATTAAAAGATTTTGAAAATATCTGTCTCATGTTGCAGGGGTTGGGCATGAGAAATAGAGATCTGTGGGAACGGTTCGGAGTGGTGGTGCAGAGTGGCTGCACTGAAAAAGTTTCTCTGACCAGAAAAGCAGATGGGAGCATAAAGGAGGAACAGAGGTCCTCCCTGGGAAGGCAGGGTGCAGGGATGAGGGGGAACAGCTGCCTCAGCATTGTAGGGAGGTGGCAGTGCCCCTGGGAGGGTGCATCTGTCTGGTGCACCTCGACAGGCCAGACTCCAGGAAGTGGACCTTGATATTTGGAAAAGACCAAATGCCCATTGTTGGTGAGACCAGCAGAACCATGTGATGATCTTCTTGTGCTGGTCTTCTATGTGCTGCTGCTGTAATTAGCAGTGACCAAGAACAACATGGAGGGGAGGGCCTTTCATAAAAACCTGCCCTGAATAAGATTTCTTGGAACTTTGAATAACCTGGTGGAACAGAAATCTAATAAAGAGTGAGACTGAATTTCACACCATTACAGCAAGATAGATTGGAAAATATTTCATTTTATTGAAATGGTGAAAGAACATGACACATTTTGCATCCTAAAGTAAAATATTTATCTGGTGTGTGTGTGAGTGTGTGTGTGTGTGTGTGTGTACTTCCATATTTTCAGAAGATTGCAAACCAAAAGTCCACTTCTAATAATAATTCAATAGTTTGGAACTATGGACACTATGAAGAACTATGTTTCTCAATAAAAACATAGAAAAGGGGCCAGGCACAGTGGCTCACGCCTGTAATCCCAGCACTTTGGGAGGCCGAGGCGGGTGGATCACCTGAGGTCAGTAGTTCAAGACCAGCCTGGTCAACGTGGTGAAACCTTGTTTCTACTAAATACACAAAAATTAGCCGGGCATGGTGGCAGATACCTATAATCGCAGCTACTCGGGAGGCTAAGGCAGGAGAATCACTTGAACCTAGGAGGAGGAGGTTGCAGTGAGGCGAGATTGCGCCATTGTGCTCCAGCCTCGGCAACAAGAGCGAAACGTTGTCTTAAAAAAAAAAAATAGAAAAAATTTTGCCTGTGGAAAGTAGATACACTGGTTTTCCAAGATTTAGTTAACTTAAAATGTTATTTATTTACAAGGGAAAATATTATAATGACACTGGTAATTAAGTAAAAAAGGAATAAGTTGGAGAAATTTAAAAATTTTTCTATATCATCAATGCTGGCACTGAAGAAAAACATATTGCTAAGAGTTGGGTTTTGTTATGTCTCATTTGTTCAAGAAGGTAGTGAACCACTTTTGCATTACCTGGTTTGCAGCACTAGTTACCAGATGGCAACAGTGACCCAACACTGCTTGGTTGCTGCTTCAGGAAGGTCGTAGAAAAGTTGTCTGTGGGGAGTATGATGGAGCACCACGCTCAGGGCAAGAGGCAACCATCATTTGTGTCCTACATAAGGGAATTTTGATACGGACGCCTCTTGGGAACTTTGTATGACCTTTTTCACTCACATGGGTTGGGAGGCCACATACTGTTTGACCATCTGACTTTGCACTCTGTGGCAAACTTTCATTCTGCAAAGCCTTCAGGATGAGCTTTATGCAAACACAGAGTGAGCAGCCACTCTACTGTGTGCTTGAAGAACTATTCATTGCGTGAGGCCCCTGCCAAAAGAGGATCCACCCCACCAACCCTACAGAATATAAGAAATGCAGGTATTAATGTCTTTGCATCAAGGCTTCTGGTAAAAGTGTATATTTCCTGGGAAGGTCATCCTTTTCCCAAAACTCTGAATTAGTATCTTATGTTCATATAGAGTGGAAATAAGAACATATGAATATGTCAGGTGACCAAATGTCAGCAGTGAATATGTTATAGGGAGATATTTCTGCCCAGAGTTAAAAAAAAATAGTATAAAACAACCAATTACATTTCATACAGACATCATTCCCCATCTAAACAATATTTAAATGGTGAGAAGAACGCATAATAGTACCACCAGCTGAAGCGCCTTCTCCAACTAAAGGTACAGGCAGTCTTTAAACCTCCAGGACAAGGCCCAGCCTGCAGCAGTATCCTGGAGATTACCAACATCTCCTTCTCTTCTCTGCCCTTGGAAATGAGGGATATCACACCTGCAGGACAAAGACAGTGCCCCGTTAGGAGGTGGACTGTGCGCCGACAGAGAAGAAGAAGATGAGGAAGACAAGGAGAAAATTCACATGATTACTCCAGAACAGACTTAGCTCAGTGCTTAATCATTCTCACAACAAAATTCCTAACTTCTTCAATTATCTTAAAACTTAAATCATGCTTCAAAAATAATTATGCAGCTTCTTTTTAGGAATTAACATATTCACTAGCGAATTTGAGTCCGGATCTTGAACTATTACACATGCATTCACTTGCTTCAAATTTGGAGCAATTGTGCTTCTAAGAGCTTCATTGAAACCTCAAACAAATAATTAGCTTTTCATTGAATTATCATACGACTCACTAAAATACTGAAACTGAAATCCAGATAGTGACTAGGAGGGCAGTGGCAGAGTGAGACTGAACTCTTATGCTAAAGAAAGTGGGATAGCAGAGTTTAGGGCTTCTGTTAGTTTGATTGAGCTGCCACAACAAACTGAATGGCTTAAAACAACTGAGATTTTTTGTCTCATAGTTCTGAAGCCTAGAAGTCTGAAATCAAGGTGTTAGCAGGGCCATGCTCAATCTGAAACCTGTAGGGGAAACACCCTTCCTTGCCTCCTTCTAGTGCCTGGTGGTTGCCTGCAATTGTTGGTTTGTAGATACATCATTGCAATTCTCCATCTTCTCATGGCTGTCTTCCCTCTGTACCTGTCTGTGTCTGTGCCTAAATTTCCCCTTTTTGTACGAATTCTAGTCATATTGGATTAGGGTCTACCCTCGTGACCTCATTTTAACTCAGTTACCTCTGTAAAAACCCTATTTCCAAATAAGATCACATTCTGATACTGTGGGTTAGGACTTCGACATATCTTTTTGGGAGGAGACAATTCAACCCCTAACGGGTGTCAGTGATTACCGAAAGATAAACTGAATTGTTAAAGAAAAAAGGAGTATCAAAGGCCAACCATCCTACTTCTAAAAGTCCTGAGAGAAGAAAATAAAAGGAGAAAGTTTCTGAATGATTATGGGATGGAAAGATGAGAAAAATAAACTCCTGTTCTGGAGAGCTGCCCGTAAGTAAAGCTATGATTTGAGTGTTTATGTCTCCTCCACAATGTATATTGGAATGGAATCTCTATTGTGGTGGAATTAAGAGGTGAGGCCTTTAGGAAGTGATTGGGCCAAGAGAGCTTTACTAAAGGGCTTAGGGGAACTTGGTAGGCCCTTTTGCCTTTCTGGCCCTTCCATCATGTACATATGCCACACAAAAGCCTGTCTATGAGGATTGAGCCCTCCCCAGACAAATTTGTGCATACCTTGACTTTACCAGGCTCCAGAATGGTGAGAAATAGATTTCTATTTTTTGTAAATTACCCAGTCTGTGGTATTTTGCTATAGGAGCACAAACAAGGCAACACAGTATAAAACAGGGAAGGGGCTGCAGCTAAAATAACAAAAAGCAGGACAACATAAGAGAAGGCAGGAGCAATGGCGATGGCAAACTTGTCCACTTCACATCTTTACTTGGGGCTGGGTTGAGGTGTTTTCGTATGTACAGGGAAAAGTCCGTTCAGGTTTATTCCCAGGTGGATAAATAGCAGATCATATCTTTGCCCTGTGATTCAGCCAAACCACTTTATATTTTCTTTTGAAAGTGGGTTTTTAAAATGTTGACACCTAAATGGAAGTTGCAGACACAGTAAGATTATCAGTGGGTCAGAAATATGGAACTCAAAGTCTTACTTGTCTGTAGTGGACTGTATCAGGCTATAGTGGTCTCCTAAGAAGATAATTAAAGCCCCCGAACCTGAGAATATTGTCTTCTTTGAAAAAGCATCTTTGCAGATGTAATTAAATTTGGGATTTTAAGATGAGGTGATCTTCCTGTATTGTCCAGGTGGACCCTAAATCCAACGACAGGTGTCCTTATAGGAAAGAGACACAGACACAGAAGAAAGACCGATGCAAAGATCTGGGTAGAGATTGTAGTCAAGGAATGCCAAAGCCACCAGAAGCTGGGAGAGGCAAAGAGAGATCATTCCCTACAGCCCCAGAGTGAGCTAGCCCCTAAAACTGTGAGAGAATACATGTCTGCTGTGTTGAGCCACCCAGTTGGTGTTAGTTTGTCATGGCAGGCCTAGGAAATTAATTCATAACTATTTCCATATGCAGTTTTGAAGAAAGTGGAGGCTCAACTTCTGTAGTGTCAGTTCTGATCATCCAAGTTTAGGTTATAAAACTTTCCCACATTCAGCTTGTAAGTCACATTATCAGATGTCTATGCATGTGACATACGTCACCCGATACAAACAAACACAAATGAAGAGCAAACAGAATGATATTCATTAATTCAATAAATATTTGGAGAGCATCTCGAACGTTTAAGTGTTCAAGATGCTGGGGAAAGCAGTGGATAAACTTCCTGCATTCTGGAAGCTTACTCTCAGGTGGAAGACCCAGAAAATAAGCAAATAGACAAACAAAAATTAACATATCAGGCAGAGATAGGTGCACTGAAATACAGCAGGGCGATACAGGAGAGCTGTGAGCTCTGTAAGGAGAATGATCAGGGAAGGACTCTGAGGATGTGATCTTAGAGCAAAGACCTAAAAGAAGTGAGACAGTGAGCCCTGCACAGATGCGGAGAAATCATTTCCAGGTAGAGAGAACAGCACATGATAAGGCTGAGGCAGGTAGAGTTGCCCAAGCTGGGGAGAGGGCCTGGAGACAGCAGTCATGTGGACTTTCAGGCACAGTAAGGGCTTTGGAACCATTCTAAGCATGGTGCAATGGGAATCTGCCTTCTGTCTCTCCAGCAGGAGAGTGGGTTGCAGGCAGTTACTCCTGCTTGATCAACAGCTCACCAATACCTTCCTCCCACCAGTGGAGGCAGAGATTACCCACTCCCAGGTCCCAAGGCTGTGTATTTGCCTCACCTGGACCAGAAGATGGTTTTCCTACATCCCAACACTTGGAGCCCTTCCAAGGCCCTGATTTCTTCAAGCAGAGGTCTGAAGGAGCCTGATTATTGAAGCAAAACTTCCCATTTACCTACTGATTGGAGGGGTTTTGAGCGTCTCGAAGCCAGAACAAAAATGATGAGTCAGGCTTTGAAACCATTTTCCTAAGGCGTTAAATGTCCTAAATGGATGGATGATAGCATTCAGGAGGGAGATAAAGAAGGTCATTGCTGGAGAACACTGAGTGATCTCAGGGCTGGGGCATGCAGGCACCGCACACGCTGCCTAGGGAGGCCTCGCTGCCTGGGCCCCAGAGGTTCTGCCTTGCTCCCGAACGTTTCTTCTTTGTCTCTGCCTTATGCCTTCCTCCAAGCCCTCACTTTCTGTTGCCGCTGTTTATAAGCCCTTTTGAGGGTGTACTACTGTTGTGTTTTCTTTCTAAATTGGTGCTGAGGTGTCTGGAAAGCGCCTGTAAACTCTAGCCCCACACTGACCGGGCTCTAGAGGACTCAGTCATGCATGTTCGCAGTGTGCCTTTCGTAGGATACTTCTTTATCCTAGAATGGGGCCTAATGCCTACATGTCCAACCTGTGACCAGGTATCTCTGTCCCAGGAAACTTGTTGATACTGGCAGACACCTTTGTGTCTCTTGTTAGACTTGTTTCCAGTTTATTCCTCTCAAGATAGTCACCCTCTAGGAGAGCTCTGGCCAGGAGACAAGGTCGGGTCAGTGTGTGGGTCAGTGAGACACAGAGAAGGCAACTCAATAAACAAAGGAAAGAACAGAAGCATTGTGTAATCTACAGATCCCAGAGAGATGAGGGCAATGTGCCTCTCAGGGCCACCAGGAAGCAGGGGAGCCATGCGGGGACGCACACACTCAGCCTGTAGGTGGGGAGCTAGAGGGACCTGTGGGTCCAAGCTTTATTGGGGTTTAAGATGTTACCTAAGTAGGTTTCCCTTGGGGAGTGCTAATTGGTGGGTTCAGAGCAAGCTGGCACCGGTTCTATGGAGTCACAATGCGACAGAGACAGTCCCTGTGGTGTATCTGTGCAGTCCATGGGGAACGTGAGGTCAGGGGGCGATTGTACATCAGATCAATTGTATCTGGCTGTCTTATAGGGAGGTGGTCACCAGGAGGCAGCTGTAGGGGAAGATATCTGAATCAATCATACTAAGGGATTAGGAGGAGGCAGCGAACTGAAAACTGTGCCCAGGGTAACTGAGCCCTGCTTCTGGTATGAGAAAATTAAACATATTCAAAAATGGATGCCAAGGCAACATAAAATTATAGGAATTTACTGCAATTCACTCCCTGGGGCTTCAGCATAACTTTTAAAATGTCAGTAAGTTATAATTTGAGTGGTGAGAAACTGATTATAAGGGGAAAGAGTGATTGTGGTTATCACCTTCAGAGACATGAGTTAAGAGACTGTGGTGAAAAGCTGGAAGGGGTAGTGGAAAAGGCATCAGGGAGTGTGTGGCCCCCTCTCCAGAAAGTCAAGGGGCTGGGTGATATGAGACAGGTGTCTCCTGGGGAAAGCAATAATTTCCATTAATTTAAGTCACTTGCACCAGATTTCCCCTTAGGTATAGAATTATAGGGTGTACATTTGAACAGAGAGCAAGGAAAGCACCAAGATCATGGGCTAAGCAGCGAGTTCAGGAGGAAAAACAAAAAATGTTTTGTGCCCATTTTGTGCCTTAGGAGAGGAGGTCCATGGGCATCACTGGGTGAAGGTTTGAGTGTCTGGGTGAAGTGAGCTTGGCATGCAGGCAGGGGGCCACGTCATCTCCAGCACTGAGATTTCAGGCCAGAGAGACGTCATCTGAGATGTGTGACTGCAGTGTCCTTTTCAAGTGGGTACCCACTTGAGCTGATGTGGGCCTCTGGGTTGTAAGCTACAAAGTCCCCAAATGAGTACTAAGAGGTCACTAGTGGGATCTGTGCTGCACCTGACAGAGCTTTTGGGGGGGTGGAAGTTTACGTTCTACTGGGTTCTATATCAGATGGGCAGTGGCCTGGCCTGTGGGACAATGGTTCAGGAGCCCCGGAGAGTATGTGCCCCCCGTCTGGCCTCCAGCCTCTGTGAGATAAGGGAAAGATTAAAAATTTAATTATAAGTAGCTTAAAGCCTGGTGCAATGTAGAGAACTTCAGGGGTAATGTTGGACTGGAATTTGAAAAAGGAATTGTTTGAAGACATCCTTATGTCTCAGTTAAAACACCTATTTCGGGCCTATCAGTGACATAAGTGTTCTATCAAATGCCTCCTTCAGGAGCCCAGCACTGCAAATTTTGAGAAGTAAAGTGCATGTCTTGCTTAATACCAGTAATGTCTGTATATCTGAAGGGAATGAGGAGTGTTTTTGGCAGGCCTTGTATTGTGGCTTCACTATGTAAAGGAACATGATTTTGCTTCATGTTTTGAGAACCTATGAGGCAAGAGGTTTCTAGAGTTTTTTACCTTGAAGGGGGAGAAGTATTAGGTTATGAGCCAATCATTGCTAATAAACTATATACAAATAGTTGATAATAGCTGAAAATGGGGCCATTTGTTGACCAAGTTACCCCATACGAAGACGACTGCTTGAAGTCTAGCCAAGAGTGTTATTTCTTGGGGTCTCATCTTTTATTAGGGACATCTTGGCTAAGAGATGGAAAGCAGCAACATTCCACCAAGCTCCATCCTGTATGATGGTGAACTGTGCGTTCAGATAGTCTGTGAATATCTATTACTATTCACTCAGTTAATCCCAAGTAGTCAAGAGGTCTGGGGGGAGGAATGATCTTCAGCATCTGGCATCTGGAAAGGGACTGATGACAGTAGAAGCCACCACCTCTTCCAGATAGAATGTACCAGAGGGTCCAGGTTCAGTTCCATCCTGTCCTGAGGAGGTCTCAGTAGCAATGCTGAGCTTGTGGGCACTGTTGCCATGGTGAAAAGCATAGGGGGCAGCTTAGTTTAGAGGGTCCCAGGCTTAGGGTCTGGGACAGTCTCTATTTTTAAGACAACCCAGTAGATAGCCTGGCATTTGTTGTTTTAATGGTATATAGCACAAGACTAAAAGGAACCATTTCTCCTATCAGAAGTCTTGGGGCATCAAATGGCCATCATAAGGGGTCCAGAGGCATGAAGCGAGGTTGCCAAATCTTCTATAGTAAAGGAGTTTCTAAGGGCACTAACAAGAATGTATGTTGATTTTAATTTGCAACTAAAATTTATAAATGAAAACTATGTTGCCACTAGAACCTAAAAAGTACTAAAAGACATTGGATTTAAATGTTCTTTTTTTTTTTTTTTTTTTTGAGATGGAGTCTCTCTCTGTAGCCCAGGCTGGAGTACAATGGCAAGATCTTGGCTCACTGCAACTTCCATCTCCCTGGTCCCGGTTCAAGCAATTCTCTTACTTCAGCCTCCCAAGTAGCTGGAATTACAGGCACGAGCCACCATGCCCAGCTAATTTTTGTACTTTTTAGTAGAGACGGGGTTTGCCTATGTTGGCCAGTCTGGTCTTGAGCTCCTGACCTCGTGATCCGCCCGCGTCGGCCTCCCAAAGTGTTGGTATTATGAGTGTGAGCCACCGTGAATGACCGGATTTAAATGTTCTTAATGAGTGTATCAACTGAGTCTCCTTGGAGGAGGATGCTGTCAACATACTGTAATGTCTACCTGTGTTCCTGCAGAAGGTGGATGCCCCTGAGATCTTATCTGAAAGGACAGTGTATGACAAAGCTGTTGAAGTACCCGTGAGTAGCCTAGAAAAGGTATATCACATTATGTCTCTTCAGGGCTAAAGACAGACTGCAGCTAAGAGACTGTTGAAACAGGCACCGAACAGAACATGTTAGCCTAATCTATAATGGCAAAATATTCACCAGTTATTGATTCAATAGCAATAATTTTAATAATATGAGGGTATTAGGTATGAGGACCTAGTGGTTGCGACCACAGCATTGAGGTTGTAGTAATTCATTATAAGATACTTTTATTTTTCCCAGAATAGAGAACAGGAAAAATTGGCCTGTCAAAGTCGATGCAATGGGGATAATCAACCCTTTATTAATTGAGGTCATATGTGTATGTTTTAATCCTTGAGGGCCTTGTTTTAACTTACATTGGGTCATATTAACTATCATAAGTGCGGGGTTGGGGGACAGCCATGGAGATCCCATTTTATTAAGCCAATTTGTAAGTACCAATAAATTACTTTAATTTGAATTTATTATGTATTGTGTCAGAGCATCTATGCCCAATATAGAGTACAGTATAGCAATGAGTACTGTGACTGTGGAAAATGTAGGCAAGGCTATAAAGTGAGGCATACCCATTTTTCTCTTTTTTATATTTAATTACCTTCTCAAGATGACAAGGGAATGTTAGTGGGATGTCCAGATATAATTATAATTTGAATTATTGATTAAGCCCATGAAGTTTTGTCAGTTGATATATTTTCAGTAATTATTAAAATTGGAATCTTGTTGTCATAAAGATTGTACCTCTAAGGACCATACCATCACATTAGAAATTCACATACCTTCCAATAATGTGACCCATGACTTTTTTTAACGGAAAAAAATATGTAGCTCAGGAATGATTGTACTAAGCTACATCTTTTCCCTCCTCAGGTTTTGTTACTCAGCTTCTTTCCATCCTAGACCATCCATCCTCCCACTGACATTCCTGATGACTGCAGGTCATGAGCATGCCCAGCAGAGATCAGGTGAGCAAAATCACCTTACCAAATCATAGGTACATAGCCATTCTAAGCCACTAAATTTTGAGCTTATTAACTTACAGAAAAAACAGCCTGCTTGATTCATTTTTGCTGTCTTTGAAGTAGTGGACATGTAAGGATGACAATGAAATTCATTTATTATTATTACAGCCTGCTTGATTCATTTTTGCTGTCTTTGAAGTAGTGGACATGTAAGGATGACAATGAAATTCATTTATTATTATTATTTTTTAAACCTGGGAATGATGCCCATTAATATCTTTTCTAAACATTTTAGATTCAGGGGGTACATTTGCAGGTTTGTTACATGGATATGTTGTGTGATGCAGTGTTTGGGCTTCTACTGAACCCATCACCCAAAGAATGAACAAAGTACCCAACAGGTAGTTTTCAACCTTTGCCTCCTGCCTCCTTTCTCCCTTTTGGGGTCCCCCAGTGTCTACTGCTTCTATTTTTACATCCATTTGTACCCATGTTTAGCTCCCACTTATAAGTGAGAACATGTGGCGTTTATTTTTCTGCTTCTCTGTTTATTCACTTAGGATAATGGCCTCCAACTATATCCATGTTGCTGCAAAGAACATGATTTCATTCCTGTTTATGGCTATGTAGTATTCCATGATGTATATGTACCACATTTTCTTTATCCAAACAACCACCGAAGGGCACCCAGGTTGATTCCATCTTTGCTATTGTGAATAGTGCGGCAATAAACTTACAAATGCAGGTATATTTTTGGCAGAATGATTTATTTTCCTTTGGATATATACCCAGTAATGAGATTCCTGGATTGAACGGTAATTCTATTTTTAGTTCTTGGGGAAATCTCCAAATTGCTTTCCACAGGGTTTAAGTAATTTACATTCCCACCAGCAGTATATAAGCATTCCCTTTTCTCTGCAACCTTCCCAACAACTATTATATTCTGACTTTTTATTTATAGTCATTATGATAGGTGTGAGATGATATCTCATTGAGTTTTGGTTTGCATTTCTCTGATAATTAGTGATATTGAACAGTTTTTCACATTTGTTGGCTGCATGTATGTTTTTGAGAAGTGTTTATTCATGTCATTTGCCCACCTTTTAATGGGGTTGTTTTTTTCTTGTTGATTTAAATTCCTTATAAATTATGAATATTAGCCCTTTATCAGATGAATAGTTTTCAAATATTTTCTCTCATTCTCTAGATTGTCTATTTACTTCATTAGTAGTTTATTTTGCTGTACAGAAGCTTTTTAGTTTAATTAGGTCTCAATTGCCAGTTTTTATTTTTGTTGCATTTGCTTTTGAAGACTCAGCCATAAATTTTTTGCCTAGGCCAATCTCCAGAAGAGTATCTCCTAGGTTTTCTTCTAGTATTTTTATAGTTTGAGGTGTTACATTTAAGTCTTTAATCCATCCTGAGTTAATTTTTATGTATGGTGAGAGGTAAGTGTCTGGTTCATTCCTCTGCATATGTTCAGCCAGCTGTACTAGCACCAGTCATTGAATAGAATGTCCTTTCCCCATTGTTTGCTTTTGTTGATTTTATCAAAGATCAGTAGGCATTTGGCTTTATCTCTGGGGTCTCTATTCTGTTCCATTTGGTCTATGTGTCTATTTTTGTACCAGTACCATGCTGTTTTGGTTATTGTAGTCTTGTAGGATCGTTTGAAGTCAGGTACTGTGATGCCTCTGGCTTTCTTCTTTTTGCTTAGGATTGCTTTGACTATTCGAGCTTTTTTGTTGTTGTTGCTCCATATGAATTTTAGAATAGTTTTTTCTAGTTCTGTGAGTAATGACATTGGTAATTTGAAAGGAATAGCATTAAATCAGTAGATTGCTTTGGGCAGTATAGCCATTTCAATGATATTGATTCTTTTAATCCACAAGCATGGAATCTTTTCCATATTTTGTGCCATCTATGATTTCTTTTAGCAGTGTTTTGTAGTTCTTGTAGAGATCTTTTACCTTCTTCATTAGATGTATTCCTATGTATTTTCTGCGTGTGTGTGACTATTGTAAATGAGATTACATTCTTGATTTGGTTCTGTACTTGAACATCACTGGTGTATGAAAATACTACTAATTTTTACACATTTGAATTTGTATCCTGATGCCATTTTTTCAAGTCTGGGAATCTTTTGGTATAATCTTTAGTGTTTCATAGATATAAATCATGTCATCAGTAAAGAGAAATGATTTGACTTCCTCGTTTCCTATTTAGATGCCTTTTATTTCTTTCTCTTGCTTGATTGCTCTGGCTAGGACTTCAAGAATTATGTTGAATAGGAGTAGGAAGAGTGGTCATCCTTGTCTTGTTCATTTTTAGGGAGAATGCTTCCAACTTTTTCCCCGTTCAACATAATGTTGGCTGTGGGTTTGTCATAGATGGCTTTTATTATTTTGAGGTGTGTTTCTTTGATGCCTGGTTTATGGAGGGTTTTTGACATGAAGGGATGTTAGATTTTATTAAATGCTTTCCTTGCATTTCATTTTGAGATGATCGTATGACTTGTGTCCTTCATTCTGTTAAAGTAAAGTATCATGTTTATTGATTTCTGCATGTTGAACCATGCTTGCATCTCAGGGATAAAATCCACTTGATCATGATGAAATTATCTTTTAATGTGCTGTTGGATTCAGTTTCAGATTGCTTACATTTTGTTGAGGGTTTTTGCTTCTTATTCATTGGGAATATTGGCCTTTAGTTTTTTTGTTGTTGTATCTGCCAGATTTTAGTATCAGGATAATACTGGTTTTATAGAAATAGTTAGGGAGGGATCTCTCTTCTCAATTTTTTTGAATAGTTTCAACAGAATTGGTACCAGCTCTTCTTTGTACATCTGGTAGAATTCAACTCTTAATCCCCCTCATCTGGGGCTATATTTAGTTGGTAGGTTTTCGTCTTGCAGATTCAATTTTGTAACTTGTTATTGGTCTGTTCAGGGTTTCAATTTTTTCTGGTTCGGTCTGGGGAGGTTGTGTGTTTCCAGAAATGTATCCATTTCCTCAAGGTTTTCTAGTTTGTGCACATAGAGATCTTTTGTATTTCTGTGGGATTGGTTGTAATGTCACCTCTGTCATTTCTGATTGGATTTTCTCTCTCATTTTCTGTTAATCTGGGTAACAGTCTACCAATCTTGTTTATCTTTTCAAAAAATTAACTTTTTGTTTCATTGATCCTTTGTATTTTTTTGCGTTCTTGATTTCATTTAGTTCTCTGACTTATTTACTTTTCTCTGCTAGCTTTGAGTTTAGATTGTTCCTGTTTTTCAAGTTCCTTTATGTGCAACATTAGGTTGTTAACTTGAAATCTTTCTATTTTCTTGATGTAGGCATTTAACACTATAAACTTCCTCTTAACACTGCCTTTACCACATCCCAGAAGTTTTGTTATGTTATGTCTTTATTTTCATTTGTTTCAAGGAATTTTTTTTATTTCTGCCTTAACTTCATTATTCACCCAAAAGTCATTCAGGAGTGAGTTGTTTAGTTAGTTGTATATGTGAAGTTTTGAGAGTTCATCTTGGTATTTATTTCTATTTTTATTCCCCCATGGTCTGAGAAGATGGTTTGGTATGATTTCTATTTTCTTTTAATTTATTGAGACTTGCTTTAGGACCCAGCATGTGGTAAATCTTGGACTTTGTTCTCTATGCATATGAGAAGAATGTATATTCTGTGGTTGTTGGATGGAGTATTCTGCAGATGTCTATTAGGCCCAATTGGTCAAGTGGTGAATCTAAGTCCGGAATTTCTTTGTTAGTTTTCTGCCTCAATAGTCTGTTTAATGTTGCCAGTGGGATGTTGAAATCCCCCAGTGTTATTGTGTGGCTAAGTATTTTCTTAGCCCTAGTAGTGATTGTTTAATAAATCTGTGTGCTCTGATGTTAGGGGCACACATGTCTATAATAGTTAAACCTTCTTGTTGAATCAAGCACTTTGTCATTATATAATGCCCTTCTTTGTCCTTCTTTTGCTATTTTTGGTTTAAAGTCTGGCTTATCTCATGCAAGAATAGTGACTTTTGCTCCTTTCTGTTTTCCATTTGCATAATAGATCTTCTCCATTCCTTTACTTTGAACCTATGAGTGTCATTACATGCGAGATGGATCTCTTGAAGACATCATCAGTTGAGTCTTGTTTTTTTATCCAATTTGCCACTATGTTTTTTAAGTGGACCACTTAAGCCATTTACATTCAAGGTTAATGTTGATGTGTGAGGTATTGTTCCTATCATAGTATTATTAGCTAGTTTCTTTGTAGTCTCAGTCATGTAGTTGCTTTATAAGTCTTGTCAGCTATGTACTAAAGATGTAATTTTTTTATAGCAAGCATCATTCTTTGGTTTCCATGTTTAGAACTCCCTTAAGCATCTTTTGTAAGACTTGGCTGGTAGTGACAAATTGCCTTAGCAATTGCTTGTATGGGAAATACTTTATTTCTCCTCCATTTATGAAGCTTAGTTTGGTAGTATATGAAATTCTTGACTGTTCTTTAAGAATGCTAAAAATAGGCCCTGAATCTCTTCTGGCTTATAAGGTTTCTCCTGAGAAGTCTGCTATTAGTCTGATGGGATTTCCTCTGTAGCTAATATGGCCCCTTTCTGTAGCTGCCTTTAAGATGTTTTCTTTTGCATTGACCTTGGAGAGGCTGATGACTATGTGCCTTGGGGATGGTTGTCTTCTATAGAATATTGCAAGAGTTTTCTAGATTTCTCGTATCTGCATGTTGACCTCTCTAGCAATATTGGAGAAATTTCCCTGTATTATATCCTCAAAGATGTTTTCCAAGTTACTTGCTTTCTCTTTTTCCCTCTCAGAAATGCCAGTAAGACTTATGTTTGGTAACTTTACATAATCTCGTGTTTCTTGAAGGCTTTGTTCAATTTTTAAGTTTATTTTTTCTTTATTTTTGTCTGACTGGCTTGATTTGAAGAACCAGTCTTTGAGCTCTGAAATTCTTTCTTCTGCTTGGTCTAGTCTGTTTTTAAGGTTTTCAACTGCATTTTGAAATTCCTGTAGTTAAATTTTCAATTCCAGAAGTTTTGTTTGGTTCTGTTTTAATATAGCTATGTTGTCTTTCAAATTTTGGATTGTTTTTCTAGTTTATTCGTATTGCATTACAAACTTCTCATTGAGTTCCCATGCCATCCACATTCTAACTCTATGTCTGTCATTTCAGACATTTCAGTCTGGTTAGGATCCATTACTAGGTAACTAGGGTAATCCTATGGAGGTGATGAAACACTGGCTTCTTGTTTTGCCAGAGTTCTTGTGCTGATTCCTTCTCATCTAAGAGAGCTGATGCTTCTCTCTTTTTTTTTTTTTTTTTTTTTTTTTTTGGAATTTGCTATTGCTCAGATGGAGCTTTTTTATTTTATTTTTCTCTTGAAGGTGTGACTGTGGTGTATGTTGTGTATGATTGATTCACTTCATTTCTGGGTGCTTTCAGAGGGCTAAAAGCTCTGTACAGGTTCCTTGGTTGCAGATAGGTTCCTGTGGTGGCTTCCTCGGATGTAGCGATTTATTTTTGTTTGTTGGTGTAATTCAGGCTGTTTTCCAGTAGATGGCACTTAAGGGTATGATACAGCAGGTAGGCTCTTAGCACAGGTTCATCCTCAGTAGGTGGTAAGGGAAGTGCTGGCTTGCCTTCATCAGGGGTGGAGCCACTGGAGAAACATGAAAAGCACCCTCTTACAGCACAAGCTCGCATCCAGAACAGTGTACTGGGGAGGGTTTCAGGGGGCAAGAGATGACCCCCTCTCCAAGTCTGTTCCCAGGCTTTGCTTGTACCCCCTTCCATGGTTGGCACTATGCCCACCTTTTCTTTGTCCCAATGGGACTTTGGGGAGCTGTGCTTTCCCCCTCCTTAGGTGCAGTCAGCACTGACAGTTAAAGCTCTGAGAGATCCACAACTCCCAATGGACAAAATCAGAGTGGGATGTGACGTATGTCTGCAGATAGTCTAGGGATGCAGTGGCTCAAGGGTGGGGATCTCTGGGCAGGGCAATGGCACCACATGTGCACAACTGGTATGGCTCACATTATCTCACCCTGGGTCTGAGGGTGGGGTGCAGCACAGCTGCATGAGCTGGCCACCTGGTTCTCTGTTTCCAGGAAGATCTCTAATCACCAGCAATAATGTTGCTCTAAGTCACGAGGGCAAACAGCTGAGCAGTCAGCGTTGTCAGTGGAGTGAAGGGCGAGAGAAGCACTCCCACGTACCCTTTCTGTTGCACTCTGAGTTCCTCAGGGATTGATCTCAGCCAGACTTTTGCTGCTTTTATTTCTGTGTGCTCTAGCCTCTTCATGTGGGCGCTCCAACAGATTACAGCTCTCCTCCCTCCATTTTCCACTCAAACCTTGACCATTCACCCACAACTTTGATTTTCCTTCTCAGAAGAACTAGCATGTGATGTCCCTAGTCAGCTATCTTGAAAAGCTACTATATTGGTCCCTTCTCCCATTGCTATAAAGAAATACTTGAGATTGGGTAATTTATTAAGAAAAGAAGTTTAATTGGCATACAGTTCCCCAGACTGTACAGGAAGCAGGGTGGCATCTGCTTCTGGGAGGCCTCAGGAAACTTACAATCATGGCGGAAGGCAAAGCAGGAGTGAGGCATCTCACATGGCCGGAGCAGGAGCAAGAGAGAGAGCGAGTGGGGATGTACCACACACTTTTAAACAACTGGATCTCATGCGAACACATTCACTATCATGAGAGCAGCACCAAGGGGATGGTGCTAAACCATTCATGAGAAATCCATCCTTATGATCAAAACAACTCCCACCAGGCCCCACGTCCAACACTGGGGATTACAACTGGACATGAGATATGGTCAGGGACACATATCCAAACCATATCAGCTACCCATCTTATTTATTTTTTATGTAGAAAACATATGCAGTAGTCTCCCACATCTGGGGTTTCATTTTTGCAGTTTCAGTTACCTGCAGTCAACTGTGGGTCAAAAATATTAAATGGAAAATCCCAGCAATAAACAATTCATAAGTTTCACATTTTGTGTTGTTTGAGTGGCATGATGAAATCTCATGTCATTCTGCTTCATATGGGCTGGGATGGGAATTATCCCTTTGTCCAGGGTGTCCATTCTGTAGATGGCACCCATCACTCAATTAGCCATCTACGTTATCAGATTGAAAAAACATGATACTGTATACATAGGGTGTATATATAGTTGGTACTACCCACAGTTTCTGGCATCCACTGGAGGTCTTGGAACAAATCCCCCCAAGGATAAAGGGGACTACTCTATTGTGTATGTGTTGCTAACAGCCACACAGAAACACATGGATGAATGAGACATAATTTTCACAAAGATACATCATAACGTGCATTTGCTTTTGAGATCGGTTTTTTTAGATAAATAAGTTGGTAGTCTGTAAATTAGGCAATGCCTTTAAGAATATTAAGTATAGATAAGTAACTAGGAAGCAAAAAGCTTGCTAGACATTGGTAGGATACATAGAATTTATTAAGTGTAAGTAGTAAGCAAGTAGAATGTATGGATGTCTAACATAGATTGAGACAGATGGAGGAATCAAGAGATATCTAATATCAATGAGTTACCTAGCAACTAAATATACGTGAGACCAAATATATGAGAAACACTAAATATTCAGGATACACCATACATGAGCACTTAATATTCATAAAGTCTTAATTTAGCCACCCATTGGTAGCATTCATTCTGGCTCCATGTGTCCTCTGCCCAAGGAGCATGGCTAAAAATGGCTGTTCAACAGGCTGATTGGCTGTTGCTGTGGCCAGGAGTGACTGTCTCTGCATCTCTTCAATGGAGCAAGTGTGTGTGGTTGTCCCCAGGCACCTTTTGTCTGTGGTTCCTCTTGCTAGATCCTCAGCTTTGATCCTCATAACCACCACCAACTGGGAAGGACAGTGCACTGCACATATGCACAGGCACACAGACAGAAAGAAAACAGTGACATATGAACACTGAGCACCTACAGTTCAGATCATGTGATTCTTTCACCCCACTTGCACTCAATCCTAAATGTGTTCATTCACCCCATCTCTTTTCCATCATTTTTCACTGTGAACTTTAAATTGACTTCATAAGTCATATGATTTGAGCATTTTAAATTGGTTCTTAAAGCTTTCTGTTCTGTGACCTCTGGGATAACTTGCTTAGTAATAGACTTGGAGGTTGCCGTTGTAACAAGGTGATTTCCCTTGTGACACAAGTGAAAAGATAAAACAACACTACGGCCACAGAACAATTAGCTGAATACCTCGCAGACCTTCCATTATCTCAAGAGCTATTTAGCCTTCATTTCATTTCATTGCTTCTCTTCAGTTCTGTCACCTCTTCACTTCCTCTTTGTTCTATCCAAAGCTATTTCTTCCTCTGGTGGCAGAGAGAGCTAGCAGGTAGGACTATCACTGGATAGAGTCACTCAGTCTGCTAGAACACTTCTAAGGGCCTGATTTCTTCCAGCATGGGTCTGAAGCAACCTGATTAGTAAGTGAAGCTTTGCTTTTACCTACTGATTGGAGGATTATTTAGCAGCTGGAAGCCAGAACAAAAATGATGAGACAGGCTTTGAATTCATTTTCCCAATGCCTTAAATCAATGGATGATAGAATTCAGGAGAGAGCAAGACAAAAGGAGCTCCTTCTGAAATGAGGCATTCTGGTGTTTTTCACAAGTTTAGTGCAGTTGGTTCTGGAGGCATGGCATAGAAAAAAATTGTAATGGTTCATCAGTTCACTAGTCTCATAGTTTATTCATCTCAGGGAAGGTAGCCCAAACCCCTTCCGGCATGACAACCCAATCTGAAAGGTCTCAGAGGAAAAATTCTTCACCTTCCATCATAGCCACTTTGTCAAATAATGTCTAACAATAGAAAGCTTCTATTAGCACGTTTATTCAACATTCAATAAATATTTAGTGAGTACTTGTACTGTTGGCCACAAATTAATGAATTAATTAGGCTTTTGTTGCCACTACAGTTGTGCAAAAAAAAATACTTGAGGGGTGAGAATTATTTATGTTTCATTTGGGTTGACGATCCAAGAGACTGGATGGCACATTTCAAACTTTGATGAGTGTCCCCTGCACACTGTCACCCAAGGGCTGATGTTCAACTACTACCAGATGAGCCCCAAGGGCAGAGGTACGTTAGCCATCTGCTCTGATGCTGGAGCAAAGAGAGGTCGCCACATTGGGAGGATACCTGCGGTCACAGTGTTAGTCAGGAAAATGGTTTACATGAGCGTGTCCTTAGATGTGGGCCATGAGAGAAAGCCTATCCAAGTCAGGATAAAGTGACCCTAACCCAAGGATGAACCACTGTATGTCCAGAGGCTAAGAAGCAGCCACAGGCAGTACAATATCCCACGACAGGAACTGCAGCTGAGACATCTCCAAGGATGGGTGACAGTCTGAAAAATCCACAGATGGTCCTAGGAGAGAAACAGCTTAAATATTTCCCAAGCCCAAGGAAAACCCCTTTTCTTCCCCCTTCTCCCTGTCCTTCACCCAGCTGTGATGCTGGGGGAATCAGAAACAAAGGTGGCAAAAAGGGGGTGTGGTAGAAGGTCAGCTGTGAAAGAGTGGAGCAGCCAATCTCATTCTTCCCCACTGTTCACAGCCAGCTATGGCCAGCCTCAGCTGGAAAAGACAGAAACTGAACCTTGAATGAAACTCAAGGATTGCATATTTTAATTATGACTTGAGATTGTTTTCAATACCAGAATGTGATCAGAAAAGTCCTGTCACTTACTCTAAATTGTTGTGAGATGGAGGAAGATGCAAAGCCCTAGAATTTAAAAGGACAGTGGGAGATAAATAATAAAGTTACTTTTGATTAAACTCATGCATTTCACTGGTTTCATTTATGGTTAGATCAGTGGTCAACTGTAACAATCTATTTTAATTTTCTGATTACATCCCTGCTGGTAATTATATGGTTACCTTTAACAACACACACATGTTTGAGTGTTTGGGTGGATACATACATTCTTCTCAGTGAATGCTATGTTAATGGTATGTGAACACAGGAAAAGATTAGCCCTCAATAATCTTTCTTATACATTCTTGGGCAGCTTGTTTGTCGTTCTTTTTGACTGACTCACCTTTACTGAGAAAGCATTCAATTTTTCTAGAAATAATTATTTTGCATTCAAAAGTCATTAGTTTATATGATTTTTTAAAAAAGGGGCTCACTCTGTCACCCAGGCAGTAGTACACTGGCACAATCATGGCTCACTCCAACCTTGACCTCCTGAGCTCAAGCAATCCTCTCACCTCAGCCTTCTGAGTAGCTGGGACTATAGGTGTGCACCACCACACCTTGCTGATTTTTTTTTTTTAGAGACAGGATCTCCCTAAGCTGGTCTTGAACTTCTGAGCTTAGTGATCCTTTTTTCTTGGCCCCGCAAAGTGCTAGGATTACAGGTATGAGCCACCACACCAAGCCTTAGTCACATAATATTTAACTAGATTCTGTCATTAAAAGAACAAGTACAATAGGCTTAGTTTCAGGTCATTAGCAAACACAACTGAATCTTGTAATGATACACCCTAACAAATGGAAGGATGTGTGAGACACCTGCCTGAGTGTTTAACACTCCATGGGCATCCATTGAAAGGGTTAGCAGAGGAAATGCTGTGTATTAGTGAATTCAGCAAGTCAGTTCCGAGGAAGTAATTGAAGGTCTAACATTTTTCTCCTGAAAATGTTAATTATCTATTTTTTTCTTGGCGTTTGTCTAACTTGTAGGAATTCAGCTTCCTGAAACACCCCAGTTACCCAAGAGTTTAATTCAGAGTGTCTCTGCTGGAATATTTCATGTAACAAGTCTCATCAGTTTACACACAGACAGAACACAAGTCACATAAGTACAGCTTGATGGATTATTATAAATTGAACACACCCATGTACCCAAATGAAAGGAAAAGAATATCACTGGAATCTCAGAAGACCCCACACTCACATCACATATGTACTTCATATCACTACAATTTTCCTGTTTCCGAGAGGTAGACACTATCTCTTTCAGCTTGTCTAATATATTATTAAACCTATACATTGAGTTTCTGACTTTAATTATTAAAATTTTCAGTTTTAGAATTTCCTTTTGATTTAAAAATTTAGGATTCTAGTCCTCTACTAAAGCTCTCCATCATATCAGATAATTTATTGAACTTATTAATCACAGTCATTTTAAATTCTGGGTTTGAGGAGTCCAAAATCTACTTCTTCTATGGGTCAGTTTGTATTTTCTGTTTTTTTCTCTTTAGTCATTTCACCTTCTTTCCTGTTATACCTGGTAATTTTATAATTAATGTCAGATTTAGGGTATGAAAAATTACAAATAAAATTTAAGGTTCTCAGTGGTGCTTTTCCTTTTAGCAAACAATTTGGATAGAGATAGATCATCTTAATTTAATCATGGATTTAGCTATTTCAAAGCTGAGCTGCTGCTATTATAAGGGCTTATCAATGTCCAACTTCTCCTGTTCCCAGTATAGCATTTTTTAAGTCCCAGCTAAAAGCTAGGGTCTATCCTTCTTGATAGTTTCTGAATCCATTTTTTCCTCCAATATCCTAAGACTGGTTGAAGTACTCCTCAAGTTTTCACCTTCTCAGTGTTGCTCATGAATTGGCAAACACCTTAGGGGGTATAGTAGACTGCATGTCGAACTCACATTATCATGCCTTTCTTCTCTCTGGAATTTTAACCCCCTAAACCACAACTGCCTTAGTAGGTCTCTCATGCTTTCAGATTGATATTTTATTACCTTTTATCAAACATTTCTAGTTCTTGGCAGGAGTATTACTCAGCAAAAAGCCATCAGAAGTATTTTTTTAAATCCCTGTTGCTGTTTGTGGTATCCCATGACTTTTTTCAAAATGTAAGTTTTCTAGTGTTTAAAAAGTTTATCTACTAGTAGATTGTACTAATATTAAACCCTAAGCCATCATATCATGATTCTGTCCTCAGTGGAGTTGGAAAAAAAAAAGCAAAAATACTGTTATTGATAGCATAATATCCTAGGAATTTCTTAAGGTAGAGTTAGTTTCTAAATGGCTTGCTTCAGTGCACTGGCTGCAGAATCCTTAGGTTTAAGGATCTGGTCACTCTCCCAGTAGGCAGGTAAAGCCTGGCCATTCCTTACACTGCCCCAGTTTTGATTAGTAAGTTTGCTAACATACTGTCCAGTGTGAACCTTCAGTAGCTTGACAAAAACATTTAAACCAAGTGTTAGAAATGGCCTCGAATTTGTCAAGTTCAAAGCAAGAAATAGTAACTCATTTGAAACTAACAAAGCGCCAGGAAAGTGCCTCACTGATATTTTTCCTGGAGTTTGATTTTTTCTTTCTCTGTGCCTTTTATCTCTGTCAACCAACTTTATTTTAATTATTTGTTCCCACCAACGTGACAGAACTGGGTCATTCCAAATTCTGTGCGGCAGACAAAACTGCTCTTGTGCAAGCCAGGGAAGTGAAAGCCTTTGAATCCCAGGTGCTTTCAATAGAACAAAATTAACATTCAAGGCTGCACTTGGCTGGATAGTGTGCCTCTTTCAGTGAGCAGAAAAATTAGAGTGTTTATTTATAGCTCTCTTTGAAAACAGCAGTATCCATTTTGACAAACCATAACAAAAAATGGTTCTCTTTCCAACTTGACATATTTTTTTCTTCTAGACCAATACGCTTTCCTAAGTTAATATTGATTGCCATTTAAGGTAAATATATAAATTCAAATGTCAAATGATATGACAAAATAATTTAATATGTTTGTAAGCTGTAAGGATAATCAATTTTAATTCAGCATACTTTTATTGAGTTTTTACAATAATCAAATCACTTTTTTAGAACAGTATGAAGGATGCATAAATAAAGTAATTTTTCATCTCAAAGAATTTACAATATAATAACATGAAGCTGAAAGTAATTGAAATAACAAATGTAGAGGCAAAGGGTTACCATACAGAGTGGATACAGATTATTTTTGTTTGGTAACAGAAACGAAGGATGTAAGAAGTAGAATTTAAGCTAGATATTAAAGGGTAAATAAGTTTCATCAAACTTATCTTAAAAGTCACTTTTCCATGAAGCAATTCCTGCTGTCTCCCTATTGTGCAAATGACAACCCTCCCCTCACACATGTCCTTCACGCCTTACTCTTCTATACGTACCTTCTACCTGTAATTTATTTGTTTACTGTTATGTCTCATCCAATCGAATCACAAACCCCTTAAGGAGTCTCCAGAGCCTGACACGGGCTAGCACTATTCCAGCCAGGAGTGAATATTTATAAACATTTGTTTAATTAGATTATTAGCTAATAAATTAATTCACAGATTAAAAAGAAAGGAGAGCCAGGATTCTAGTTTCACCATTATTACAGATTGGGATCCCCAGGAAGCAAATTCTCATTGTACACTAGAATCACCAGGTACAATTTTTTTTAAATCTATATATATTTTATTGCACTT
This sequence comes from Ateles fusciceps, assembly GCA_036589455.1. Classification (NCBI taxonomy): domain Eukaryota; kingdom Metazoa; phylum Chordata; class Mammalia; order Primates; family Atelidae; genus Ateles; species Ateles fusciceps. The sequence continues at coordinate 10,770,781 of JAZHEH010003259.1, forward strand.
TAGGTTCTGGGGTACATGTGTAGAACATGCAGGATTGTTGCATAGGTACATACATGGCAACGTGGTTTGCTGCCTCCATCCCCATCACCCATATCTGGCATTTCTCCCCATGTTATCCCTCACCAACTCCCTACCCCCACCCCGCTGTCCCTCCGCAATTCCCCTGTAACAGACCCCAGTGTGTGATGCTCCCCTCCCTGTGTCCATGTGTTCTCATTGTTCAACACTCGCCTATGAGTGAGAACATGCGGTGTTTGATTTTCTGTTCTTGTGTCAGTTTCCTGAGAATGATGATTTCCAGATTCATCCATGTTCCGACAAAGGACACAAACTCGTAATTTTTTTTTTTTTTTTTTTTGAGACAGAGTCTGCTCTGTTGCCAGGCACCAGGCTGGAGTGCAGTGGCGCAATCTCAGCTCACTGCAACTTTCGTCTCCCGGATTCAGGCAATCCTGCTGCCTCAGCCTCCCGAGTAGCTGGGAGTACAGGCATGTGCCAACACGCCCAGCTAATTTTTGTATTTTAGTAGAGATGGGGTTTCACTATGTTGGCCAGGATGGTCTCGATATCTTGACCTCATGATCCATCTGCCTCGGCCTCCCAAAGTGCTGGGATTTCAGGTGTGAGCCACCGCGCCTGGCCTGAACTTGTCATTTTTTATGGCTGTATAGTATTCCATGGTGTATATGTGCCACATTTTCCTTGTCCATTTCTATCATTGATGGGCATTTGGGTTGGTTCCAGGTCGTTGCTATTGTAAACAGTGCCGCGATGAACATACGTGTGCATGTGTCTTTATAAGAGAACCATTTACAATCCTTTGGATATATAACCAATGGGGTCAAATGGAATTTCTATTTCTAGGTTCTTGAGGAAGTGCCACACTGTCTTCCACAATGGTTGAACTAATTTACACTTCCCACAACTGTGTAAGTGTTCCTATTTCTCCACATCCTCTCCAGCATCTGTTGTCTCCAGATTTTTTAATGATCACCATTCTAACTGGTGTGAGATGGTATCTCAATGTGGTTTTGATTTGCATTTCTCTAATAATCAATGATGATGAGCATTTTTTCATATGTTTGATGGCCGCATATATGTCTTCTTTTGAAAAGTGTCTGTTCATGTCCTTCACCCACTTTTGAATGGGTTTGTTTGTTTTTTTCTTGTAAATCTGTTTTAGTTCTTTGTAGATTCTGGATATCAGCCCTTTGTCAGATGGGTAGATTGCAAAAATTTTTTCCCATTCTGTTGGTTGCTGGTTCACTCTAATGATGGTTTCTTTTTCTGTGCAGAAGCTCTGGAGTTTAATTAGGTCCCATTTGTCTATTTTGGCTTTTGTTGCCAATGCTTTTGGTGTTTTAGTCATGAAGTCCTTGCCTATGCCTATGTCCTAAATGGTATTGCCCAGGTTCTTTTCTAGGGTTTTTATGGTGTTAGGTCTTATATTTAAGTCTTTAATCCATCTGGAGTTAATTTTAGTGGAAGGTGTCAGAAAGGGGTCCAGTTTCTGCTTTCTGCACATGGCTAGCCAGTTTTCCCAATGGCATTTATTAAACAGGGGAATCCTTTCCCCATTGCTTGTTTTGGTCAGGTTTGTCAAAGATCAGATGGTTGTAGAAGTGATTCATTGCCTCCAAGGCCTCTGTTCTGTTCCATTGATCTATATCTCTATTTGGTACCAGTACCATGCTGTTTTGGATACTGTAACCTTGTAGTATAGTTTGAAGTCAGGTAGTGTGATGCCTACAGCTTTGTTCTTTTTGCTTAGAATTGACTTGGCTATGTGGGCTCTTTTTTGGTTCCATATGAAGTTTAAGGTGATTTTTTCCAGTACTGTGAAGAGGGTCATAGGTTATATTGATGGGGATAGCATTGAATCTATAAATTACTTTGGGCAGTATGCCCATTTTCACTATACTGATTCTTCCTAATCATGAGCATGGAATGTTTTTCCATTTGTTTGTGTCCTCTCTTATTTCCTTGAGCAGTGGTTTGTAGTTCTCCTTGAAGAGGTCCTGTACATCCTTTGTTAGTTGTATTCCTAGTTATTTTATTCTCTTTGTAGCAATTGTGAATGGCAGTTCGTTCTTGATTTGGCTCTCTTTAAGTCTGTTATTGGCGTATAGGAATGCTTATGATTTCTGCACATTGATTTTGTATCCTGAGACTTTGCTGAAGTTACTTATCATCTTAAGGAGATTTTGGGCTGAGACGATGGGGTCTTCCAAATATACAATCATGTCGTCGGCAAATTGAGACAATTTGACTTCCTCCTTTCCTAATTGAATATCCATTATTTCTTTTTCCTGCCTGATTGCTCTGGCTAGAACTTCCAATACTATATTGAATAGGAGTGGTGAGAGAGGGCATCCTTGTCTAGTGCCAGATTTCAAAGGGAATGCTTCCAGTTTTTGCCCATTCAGTATGATATTGGCTGTGGGTTTGTCATAAATAGCTTTTATTATTTTGAGATACATTCCATCAATACCTAGTTTATTGAGAGTTTTTAGCATAAAGGGCTGTTAAATTTTGTCAAAGGCCTTCTCTGCATCTATTGAGATAATCAAGTGGTTTTTGTCTTTGGTTCTGTTTATGTAGTGAATTTTGTCTATAGACTTGCATATGTTGAACCAGCCTTGCATCCCTGGGATGAAGCCTACTTGATCATGATGGATAAGGTTTTTGATGTGCTGTTTGCCAGTATTTTATTGAAGATTTTTGCATCTATGTTCATCATGGATATTAGCCTGAAGTTTTCGTTTTTTGTTGAGTCTCTGCTGGGTTTTGGTAACAGGATGATGTTGGCCTCATAAAATGATTTGGGAAGGATTCCCTCTTTTTGTATTGTTTGCAATAGTTTTAGAAGAAGTGGTACCAGATCCTCTTTGTATGTCTGGTAGAATTCAGCTGTGAACCCCTGGACCTGGGCTTTTTTTGATTGGTAGGCTATTAATTGCTGCCTCAACTTCAGCCCTTGTTATTGGTCTATTCCGGGTTTCAACTTCTTCCTGGTTTAGGCTTGAGAGTGTGCAAGTGTCCAGGAATTTATCCATTTCTCCCAGGTTTACTGGTTTATGTGCATAGAGTTGCTTGTAGTAATCTCTGATGGTAGTTTGTATTTCTGTGGAATCGGTGGTGATATCCCCTTTATCATTTTTTATTGCATCTATTTTATTCTTCTCTCTTTTCTTTTTTATTAATCTGACTAGTGGTCTATTTTGTTGATCTTTTCAAAAAACCAGCTCCTGGATTTATAGATTTTTTGAAGGGTTTTTTTTGTGTCTCCATCTCCTTCAGTTCTGCTCTGATCTTAGTTATTTCTTGTCTTCTGCTAGCTTTTGAGTTTTTTTGATCTTGCTCCTCTAGCTCTTTCAATTTTGATGATAGGGTGTCAGTTTTAGATCTTTCCTTGCTTCTCATGTGGGCATTTACTGCTATAAATTTCCCTCTAGACACTGCTTTAAATGTGTTCCAGAGATTCTAGTACCTTGTATCTTCCTTCTCGTTGGTTTCAAAGAACATCTTTATTTCTTCCTTCATTTCATTGTTTATCTAGTCAACATTCAAGAGCCAGTTGTTCTGTTCCCATGAAATTGTGCAGTCCTGAGTTAGTTTATTAATCCTGAGTTCTAATTTGATTGCCCTGTGGTCTGAGAGACTGTTTGTTATTATTTCCGTTCTTTTGCATTCCCTTAGGAGGGATTTACTTCCAATTATGTGGTCAATTTTAGAGTAGGTATGATGTGGTGCTGAAAAGAGTGTATATTCTGTGGATTTGGGGTGGAGAGTTCTGTATATGTCTATTAGATTTGCTTGGTCCAGATCTGAGTTCAAGTCCTGGATATACTTGTTAATTTTCTGTCTTGTTGATCTGTCTAATATTGACAATGGAGTGTTAAAGTCTCCCACTGTTATTATGTGGGAGTCTAAGTGTCTTCGTAAGTCGTTAAGAAGTTGCTTTATGTATCTGGGTGCTCCTGTATTGGGTGCATATGTATATAGGATCATTAACTCTTGTTGTATTAATCCTTTTACCATTATGTAATGCCCTTCTTTGTCTCTTTTCATCTTTGTTGGTTTAAAGTCTGTTTTATCAGAGACTAGGATTGCAACTCCTACTTTTTTTTTGCTCTCCATTTGCTTGGTAAATCCTCCCCATCCCTTTACTTTGAGCCTATGTGTGTCCTTGTACATGAGATGGGTTTCCTGGATACAGCACACCGAGGGGTTTTGACCATTTATTCAATTTCCCAGACTGTGTCTTTTGATTGGGGCATTTAGCCCATTTACATTTAAGGTTAATATTGTTATTGTGAATTTGATCCTGCCATTTTTATGCTAGCTGATTGTTTTGCCCATTAGTTGATGCATTTTTTTCATTGCATCGATGGTCTTTACCATTTGATACGTTTTCTTGAGTGCCTGGTACCAGGTACGATTTTTAAAGTACATTTTAGTATGGAAAATGTCAAACATTTACAAAAGTAGATTGAATCATACAATGAACTCCACGTACTCATCACCCAACTTCAACAATTACTAAGGCATGGTTAAGCTTTTTTCATCTATACTTCCACATAATCCCACCCACTCTTACATATTATGTTAGTATTTTGAAGCAAATCAGGGGACTTTTTAAAAAATACTGATGCCCAGGATTCTCATTTAAAAGGTTTGGAAGGCAGTGGTTTAGCCTCCTCAGTGACTCTAATGTGGACCAGAAACTGGAACTACATGAATATGTGTAGTTAAAGCACTGGAGTTAAGCAATTTCAAGGTGAATTCAAAGACTGGTGAATTTCCTGTCTAGCCAGAGCCTATTTGATGTCTGAGATAATAATAGAAGTAGCAGGATAAAGGGCTAGGTTGGAGGGGCAGGGAGGCAAGATCAGTTTTTCCTGTTAGGCAGAGAGTTTGAATTTTATTCTGAAGTTGTTTTTTTTTAAAATCATCATCATCATTATTGTTTTGAACCAAGCTCTGACTTCTGTTATTAATTTCCAGATGTGAAAATTGGATACTGAGCAATTAAGTGACTTAGCTAAGCATGCAGGTTAAATTAACATTGAAAGTCAAACAATTAAACCAAGAATCTTCATTTCCAGAAAATCTCTGATTTTCCATGATTTTCGCAATTGTTTCTGGTAAAGGAATTATTTATCCTAAAGTTAGTAAAGGGTGTAAGTTAAGTGTGTAAACATGTATAAGTGCTATTGGCTAAAGCAGGGGTCCCCAAGAGGGTCCTGGTCCCTGGCCTGCTACAGGAACTGTGACTCAGCAGGAGACGAGCGGGGCAAGGATTGCTGTGCCGTGAGCTCTGCCTCTTAACAGATCCACGGAAGTATTTGATTCTCATACGAACTGCACATGTGAGGGGATCTAGGTTGCACGCTCCTTAGGACAACCTAACTAATGCCTGATGATCAGAGGTGGAACAATTGCATCCCCAAGCTATGCCCGGCCTATCCCATCCCGTGGAAAAATTGTCTTCCATGAAATCCATCCCTGGTCCCAAAAAGGTTGGGGACCACTAGGCTAAAGGGCAACTATGTCAGTGGAGGCTCAAGAAAGAGCCACTAATCAAAAGGAATATAGTAATAACTAATAGAAAACCCCTCATTCTGAAAAAAAAGTACATTTTTTTCACCTCTTTTACTTACCAAGTTCTATTTAATGGTGACATTTTGTTTGCTTTCTCCAATTACAATCCTTTGACAAATTCTTTTTTATGTTCTTTGTACTTGTAAATTTATTTCATATTTTAATATAGGCTATCATATATTGATTCAGTATTTGTTTGAAATGCAATGACCAGAAATTGTTGTATTAGTCAGTTATAGAATGATGATCTCAAAATTTCAATTTTTCAAAAATATTAGCCATAATAGATTTCAAACTTATAATGAGACTAGAATAAATAAATTTGCATATCACTATATATTGATGTCATAATTTTTTTGATTTTAATTCTAAAATAGCCCCAAAAAAGAATGTTTCCTTTACATTTGTTTCTGTATGTAACCTCACTTCAAACAATACTGAAAAAAAAGAAATTGTAATAATGCATTCCTCAAATGTAGTTTTGTTTTTAGAATACGTCAACAAATATTTGTTGAGCATATATTATGTACAAATTTAAATTTAAGTTTTCTGATTTCTTTTCAATGTTTTTGGAAGCCATTAAAATTTCGTATGAGTTTCACATGTGATTGTTTGAGCAATATTATGGCTTTGGCATCATGTCAAATTCAAGAAAAAAGAATTTGATTTTCATATTGTTATTTCATTCATGCTTTCAGACAGCAAGAAAAAAAGGCAGAGCAACATCAGGAGGAAAACAAAAAGACAGACTGCTTACACCCTGCAGCTGTGTCTTTAGCCTTGCATAAAGCTTTTCTCCTTTAAGGTAGGCTGTGCTCAGAAATGTAAAATGGCCTTTCAGATGGCATATGTTTTCAGCCTAAACGTTATCTCACAATTCATGCTACAAGTATTTTGAAACCTTTAGATGAAAGTAGTGTGATGACAGATATTAGAGTATGAAGCATTTGGCACAAATACATTAGTTTTAAAGCATTCTCAACAGTGCTATTACCTGCTTCCTATGAAGGTGGGTTTAGATCCAAGAAAACCATTTGGGTGTAAGGAGATATGGAGACTGCAGAGTGGCAGATGCATGCTCCCTTTTATCTCCTTTTTCAAAGGTTAGAGCAAAAGAAAATATCAGTGGAAACTCATAATCCTTTAGCATCTAATAGTAATCGGAAAGAAGAATGGCTTGAAATAAGAATCCGCAATCCTTTTGTCACTATGAACTACAAAGTAAAATTCTGCATAAAAGAAATCTTTCTTGCATCACATCTTGTAGGCTTGGTCAACAAAGTATTTCCTCCTTGCATTAGAAGAAATGAGATTGCAGATGTGCACAAGTGAATTCAGTGAAAAGCTAATGAAGTGCAAGCTACAGTTCCCCTCATGTTCACTAGCCCTTTCTAAGGTCCTGGGGAGGACCTAGCAATGTCTTGAATTGGTCATGTATGTTGTAACATTCACAAAATTAGCATTTTTACTGCAATCACTTAAGGCCACTCTTTCCTCTCTGACATCTCTTTATAACTCCCATATGGCAGTGGAGTGATGACCAATATTTTGAGGATCTAGCTACTGGGAAATTGAGATGGACTTATATTTGGTTGAGAGTAAGTGGCGTGTTAGTATGTTCTCACATTGCCAATAAAGACATACCTGAGACCGGGTAGTTTATAAAGGAAAGAGGTTTAATTAACTCACTTTTCCACATGGCTGGGGAGACCTCACAGTCATGGTGGAAGACAAAAGGCACATCTTACATGGCAGCAGGCAAAGAGAGAATGAGAGACAACTGAAAGCGGAAACCCCTTATAAAACCATCAGATCTTGTGAGACTTACTCACTACCATGAGAACAGTATAGGGGAAAACCACTCCCATGATTCAATTATCTCCCACTGGGTCCCTCCCAAAGCACGTGGGAATTATGGGAGCTACAATTCAAGATGATATTTGGGTGGGGACACAGCCAAACCATATCAAGTGAGATCTATTTACATGATAATCATTTCCAGTTAGTTACATTATTGCTAGCTGTCCTGAGATGAATGGCTCCCAGGAACACTTCTGCTGCCCTTGTACTCACTCATTGACAATCAGACATGAAGATTTGGGCTCGAGATTATAATCTCATTATGAGTATAATCCCATAATAATCCCAGTGACTCTCATCTCCAGCAAGATTTTTCTATTTTTGCTCCCCCCAAAAAAAATTGTCTTAGGAAGAGATGATCAAAGAAAATGTAGAAAAGTACACTCAGAAGTGTGTCAGACAGCTCATGAAGATTTACTGTTTCTTGATTTTGTTATATCTGTGCTATTTATCTGTTTTTTAAAAATTGTACTTTGTGATAGTTTCTTTTCTAAAAGAAAATGCTAAAGAAAATTCTAAAAGAAAAAAATGCTTATAAAAATCTACTTTTGCACTTATTTCTGAATTTGTAATTTTGCACTCAGTTTCTTACAGAGAGCTCCCCAAGTTATATGTGCTTTGGGTCCCACAGACCTGGATCCACTCTCCGTGGGCAGCCCTGAAAGAACTATGTCCAAGTTCCAGAATGGCCTTCCGGTGATCTTGGGAGGCCAGCCCAAGCAGCATCCCCATGATCGCTGCACTGACTTTCAGTGATTTCTGATGGGCAACAGGATCTGAATTTCTTTTGTGTTCTCCTCCATTGATGGATTTTAGGACCTCCAGCGTGGATGAGATTTCTCCAGCAAATGTTCTTCCAGGAACAGGTCCCTTGTGTTTATACTCTGGCTCTATCATGGGACCAATTAGTCCCTTCCCTTAACTTCTTACCCCACAGCTAAGATGGGAGCACAATTTCTACAAAGACTTATTGAAGGTTCTGAGACATCGGGATGCATAAACCAGAGAGGTGCATACAAAGGAGACCAGAGGAGCTGCTTTTGAAGCTCAAAAACTTGAATCTAGCCCAGACATGGGTCCTTGTCCTTACCTATCCCCCTTCCACTGAAATTTAGGCATGCCTGCTAATTCCATTTATAGAAATCATCCCATCATTCAACTGTATTTATTGAGAGTCTTCTCATAATAATAAAGGGAAATGTTTATTGGGTTACACACTATGAGTTATAAATTGTGCTTTAATGTTTTACAGGCTTTTACAAGTTGAATTAATTCTCCCAGTCATATGGTGATGTTGGTATTATTATTTTTCAATTTCACAAATGGGTTCTGAGAGTTAGAAATTTGCCCAAAGTCTACAGAGAAAGTGTCTCACAGGACTAGGATTTGAGTCTATGCAATCTCACCTTAGGTCCTACATTCCTTTTTATTTTTTATTTTTGTAGAGATGAGGTTTTGTCATAGTGGCCAGGCAGGTCTCAAACTCCTGGGCCCAAACAGTGGGCCCACCTCAGTTTCCCAAAGTGCTGGGATTGCAGGTATGAGCCACGGTGCCCAGCCTCTAGGTTCTACATTCCTAACCACTGAATAGTGTGTGCGTCACTGTGCTAGGACCAGCTGAGGGTGTGCAGCAAGGTAACCAAAAGTGTCAACATCCGTCCTCCTCCGCCTGAGACGTATATTAAAACGATAATTGCCCATGATCTCCAGCCACGCTGAGGAGCTTACAAGGTCATTCCCACCCTCAAATCTGCACATCTGTTCATTCTGCCTGCAATCCTATCCTCCTTGATCTTCTTAGGACTGGCTCTTTTAAACATTTACATTGCTGTCCAGATTTAACTTCCTTAGACAGGCCATGCCAGATCATCTATTAACTTAAACTCCTAGTTAAATTATTCATGACAGCGCTTAACACTACTGCAACATTTTTCTTGTTTCTTGTAAACAACAATTTATTGTTATTTTTTCCACATAGTTTATTGCTCTGTGTGTGTGTGTGTGCATGTGCATGTGTATGTGCATGTGTGTGTGTGTGTGTGCGTGTGTGTGTGTGTAAGGGAGCAGGAAGATGGCAGGAAGGAGGATAAAAATAAAAGAATGCAAGAAGAAAAGAAAGAGTTTCAGAAAGGGGAGGAAGAAAGGTGTGAAAGAGAGTAATGAAGGTGAAGAAGGAAGGAAAGACAGGAACAGGACATCATGGACAAGCCTAACAGCATATTTTTTAGATGCCTTTGACCTCATCTGGATCAGTTTCCTATGGCTGCTGTTGCAAGTTACCACAAACTTGGTGGCTTAATATCTTCTCACTGTTCTGGAGGCCAGAAGTCTGAAATCCAGGTGTTGGCAGAGTCTCATTCCTTCTAAAGGCGCTATAGAAAATTCCGTTCCCTGCCTGCTTGAATTACTATCTGATCTTTTCTTTCCCCCTCATACCTAAACATCTCAAAAGAATAGTACAGGCTTCAGCTACGTTCACATCTCCCATTCACCGCACAGTCTGCGGTAATCTGGCTTCTTCCCTTATCAGTTTGCTGGAATTACTTTACTTAAGGTCATAAAAATCTCCAGTGGATATTTTCCTGTTATTTAGTACTGAATTAACACACTATTTTGGTGATATTGATTATTCCCTCTTTTGAAACTCTCTACTTTGTTGACTTTCATTGCATTTGACTTCCCTGGTTCTTTTCTCTTTCTTCTATTTAGTTCCTTCACCGTTTCCTCTTTGGACTTACCTTCCTCTGCCTACCCTTTACAGCGTGGATTTCCAAAGATTTCATCCTGATCCATTGCATTTATTCTACATAATAATTATAATGCGGCAATCTCATCTACTCTCATGACTTTAAATAGCGCTAGAGTACTAACACCTTCCAAATGTTTACCCTTAGTGAAGAGTCGCCTCTTGAACTTCTCCTGGGTATACATCCAACTACTCACCTGTGTCACACTTTTACCACTAACTCATCAGGTCCCAAACTGAAATGATCAACCTTGCCCCTAACTTGCTGGTATTCTCTCTCTCTCTCTCTCTCTCTCTCAGTGGCATTATCATTCAGTCATCCCACCTAGAATTTGGAGACTCAGTCCACCTTTAGTTCTTCCATCACCCTTACATCTAATCACACATAAACCTCAACCATTTTACAAATCTGCACTCCCTCCCTCCCTCCCCACCTCCACCCTCTCAATTCAGATGCTTGCCCTCTCTCCTCACTCGTTATTCTGCTGTCTGTGTCATACTAGGCGCCAGATTAATACATCTATCTCAAAGAAATATAACATCATCACTCTTAACGTAAAATCAAAGATTCTTTCTCTTCCACCTCTCCAACCATATTTTCCATTGTTACTCCTGAAATTTGGAAATGACCATAGTTATTATATACCCTGAGATGACTAATACCCCTGTGTCCTCTTCATGCAGTTCCCTCTCACTGAGACCTGCATCACCTGACTTGTAACCTGGTTACTTTTCATCCTCCTTAGTATTTAACCACCAAATAACTTCTAGGAAGAATTCCCTGAACTTCCAAACTGCTTTGAATATCCCCTTCCATTTCCACATTTCTCTGTATCAACCTCTATTATTGCTTCACCTGTTGCATTATCATTACCAGTTTACTTACCTGATTCTCTCTGTCAACAGCCTTCTAAGGATAGGAACTGCATCTGCTTTATCTGTGCACCCCATGACCTGGCCCATTGCTGGAGAATGACGGGACTCTCTTATTCCAGAGCATGCTGAGGAAGAAGCTGTCCTGGGGAAGCAAGGCTTTTGGTACCCTTCACATAACACCACATCACCTAATTTCCAGTCCTCCCTACTAAGAGCAGATAACACAAAATCCAATTACAATTTAAAATATCTCTATGAAGAGCATGGAAATGAACACACCGGTATGAACTTCTGCTTTGTGATGAACATCCTTTTCCTTTGGCCAGCATTGAAAACAGAACATTTCTCCACCTCTGAGTTGTGATGTCCTGCTCCTTTTGGAAATTCTCTTCCCTTTGAACAGAGCAGCTTCATTACCAGAACCATCAGTTTCACAAGGTCACCCACGGCCCAATGGACAGATTCAAAGCATTTTTCACCAGAGGATGACCTGTCTCATGTCTGCAGATTGGGGTTATACAGACACTAGAGTCTGTGTTAACACAGTTTTAACATTCAGAAGGAGAAAACATAAAATCAGATCAAGTATTTATGTATTAGACATTCTGAGTCACTATACTAAAATATTCTATACTGTAACTTTTTTGAGGAAGAAAAATAGTGCTGGGAAGATGAACTGGCCTGTTTTCAATATATATCTCAGTATTGATGCTGATAGAAATGAAAGTTATTCGCCTATGCAAGGAGTCCAAAACATGGACTCATAACTGGGTTATTGTTTTTTTTTTTGGCAAGCACAGTACGCTGATTTGTTTAACTTTTTAAAAATTGTGGAGGATCCCTTGAACCCAAGAGGTGGAGGTAACTGTGAGCCAAGACTGTACCATTGCACTACAGCCTGGGTAAGAGAGCGAAACTCCATCTCAAAAAAAGACAATGTGAAATAAAGTATAAAAATCGTAAAAGGGTGTAAAACATTAATGTATAGTTTAATAAATAATAATAAATTAAATACCTCTGAAACCATCTCTGAGATTAAGAAATGCAATATCAGCACCTGTTATGGGTGGAATTGTATCTTTCTCGATTCTGACGTTGAAGCCCTAACCCCCAGTACCTCAGAATTCAACCGTATTTGGAGATAGGGCTTTTAAACAGGTAATTAAGGTTAAATGAAGTTATTAGGGTGGGTGGTAATCCAATATAACTTGTGTCCCTATAAGAAGAGGAAATTTTGGCTGGGCGCAGTGGCTCACGCCTGGTAATCCCAGCACTTTGGGAGGCCTAGGCGGGCGGATCATGAGGTCAGGAGATCGAGACCATCCTGGCTAACATGGTGAAACCCTGTCTCTCTAAAAAAAAAAAAAAAAAAAAAAAAAGTGAAAAAAAAAGAGAAAATTTGGACACACACAGAGTGAGACATCAGACATGCACACATAGAGAAAAGACCACAGGTAAACACAAGAAGAGGACAGCCATTTGAAGCCAAAGAGAGATGCCTCAGAAAAAAATCATGCCTCCCGACGCCTTTGATCTTGGACTTCTAGCCTTCAGTACTGTGAGAAAATAAAACCCCCAGTCTGTGGCATTTTGTTATGGTGGCCCAGAAATACACTGGTGTCCCTGCCTGATGACAAAACCCTCCCTGTCCAGCTTGGACATAGTCACCCACTTGATTTATAATCGTTGATAAACATGATGTTATTTTTCACTGCAGTTTTACCACTGTCCTTGCATCCAAAAAATTATAGCTTGGTTTGCTAATTTTGCACCTTCTTTATTAATTTGAATTTGAATAGCTTCAGGCAAAGCAACTATTCTCGCGTTCACAATAGCCAATATCTGCCATGGTCTAGACCTGAGTAGTCCTTGGGCATGGGCTTGCTACTTCTTGGCCTCTTGCCCAGCTTCTAGAATGTGTCTTTTGTAACAGCCAATTATTATCTCAAGAATGACTGAGCCAATGATTCTAAAAGTCAAACTCCTCACTCCCACCTGTTACAGGTGTTAAATGTCAAATTTTTGATTTAGAATTGCAGTGGAAATTGTTTGGAGAATTTCATGACACATACTGAAATAATGTCACCCAGAACTGTCACAACCAAAGATAGAAAATTCCAAGTATAGGCTTAGTGAGCTTTATTTAAAGAAGCAGTAACACCAAAACCCCTTTATTGCCCACATCCCTTAGGGTCCCAATAGAAAACAGATGGACAGTTGAGCAAAACTCATTCAGGAAAAAATTTATTAAAAAGGAACTTCTTACAAAAGTAGGAGAAGCACAAGGAATCGTGAAGGAATCTCATGCTAGTAGCCAAGAGAGGGCTACCAAAATGCAGATGGAGAGAGAACCGTCTAGAAGAGAATCCTTGAGAGTGACCTTTTATTGAGGTTCTCAGCAGCTTGAGGAAACTACCCAGGAAGGAACCCAAAAGAAAAAAATCTTGTCATCACTCCTCTCCGATAACCTTCCTGGGCTCCCCCACTGGCTGAACCTAACTGGAAACCAGAGGGTATGAGACTCTGTAGACAAGATACAGGTAGAGCTCAGGAGGAGGGTGAGTCTTGAGGAAGAAATGGAAAATTTCTGGCACGTTGCTTTTCGAATGGCCATGGGAGGTGATATGGTTTGGGTCTTTGTCCCCACTCAAATCTCAAATTGTCATCCCCAGAGTTGGAGGAGGGGCCTGGTGGGAGGTGACTGGATCATGGGGCGCATCGCCACCTTGCTGTTCTCGTGATAGTGAGTGAGTTCTCAGGAACTCTGATTGCTTAAAAGTGTGTAGCACCTCCGCCCTCTTTTCTTCCTCCTGCTCTGGCCATGTGAAGATGTGCCTGCTTCCCCTTCACCTTCTGCCATGATTGTAAGTTTCCTGAGGCCTCCCAAGCCATGCTTCTTGAACAGCCTGTGGAACCATAAGCCAATTAAACCTCTTTCTTTAGAAATTACCCAGTCTCAAGTATTCCTTTATAGCAGTGCGAGAACAGACTAATACAAGAGAGAATGTACATATTGGTTTTCCCAGACAATCCCATGTTTGAAATATGATAATTCTCCAGGGAGGACAGTACATGAAAAATAAGCAGCTTTACCAGTAATCCTCCTGGAAGTTTATAAAACCAGGATGACTAGATAGAAATAAGCAAGAAAATAAAGAGTGAGTATCTTCAGGATTCAGATATGGATGCCACTCAGATATACTGCTACCAGTTAGATTGCATGCCATTAGTGTTTGCTAATTCTGACACTTGAGACACTCCACTGCCAACTGACAAGAACAATTAGGAGCAAAATACAGAGGTGCCAGCTGGAAGGATTAGCAGGCTTTTTAGGAAAGTGGGTGTGGCTTGCACTCAGAATTGGAACCAAAGTTAGCTAACCTTAAAGCATAAATCTCTCCTGGAAAAAAACTGCGTATGGTTTCAAAGTGGGAAAACTATTTTTTAGTTTATTTTTCAAGAGCATAGCATAATAGCATCTATAGCATAACATAGTATGGTTATCTATATTCTATCTATGCATATAGATGTAAGTATCCATAATCTAGCACAAAAATAATAGCACAAAAAGAGTCACAGTTATTTCTAGGTAATTTATATTATACTGAGATTCACTGTACTCCTATTGGTAAATTTGGAATTGGGCGTAAGGAAGCTCCATATTAAAATCCAGCCAACAGACCTCAGCCACTGAAATGCCAACAATACTATGCAAATGGTAACCTACAAGCATAGGTAGCAAGGAAAGTGATTAATTAATGTTTCTCCAGAGACAGCTGTCATTAGTAATCCAATGGAAGAAAGAGAAAAAAAATGATGCACCAAAGAATGAGATAGGCCACGCAGAACTATTGTTAAACAATAAACCAATTCTTAGAAGAGCTAGGATAAGAAATCAGGTACCAGATTTACTTCCATCCCAAGATTGGAACCCTCGAGGGTGGAATATAGAATAGTACAGCCACTATGGAAAGCAGTTTGACAGTTCCTCAAAAAGTTAAATATGAAATTACAATATGACCCACAGTTGTACTCCTAGGTATATAACCAAAAGAATTGAAAACAAGACTCAGACAGATACTTGTATGCAAACAGTGCTTGTATAGTTCATAAAAGCACTATTCACAATAGCAGAAAGGTAGAAACACCAAGTGCCCATCAACAGATGGATGGACGAACAGAATGTATACACATATATGAAATATGACTCAGCCATAAAAGGGGATATATACTGCACATGGATCAACCCTGAAAACATTATGCTAAGTGGAATAAGCCAGATACAAAAAGATAACTGTTGTGTGATTCCATTTATACAAAATAGCTAATAGGCAAATTCACAGAGACAGCAAGCAAATTGGAAGTTACAAGGGTAAGAGAGAGAAGGGAAAATGAGAAGTTACTGATTAATGAGCACAGTTTCTTTCGGGGTGATGGTTGTAAAACAGTGTGAATGTCATTAATGCCAGTGAATTGTATACTTAAATGATTAAAATGGAAAATTTTACATTATATATATTTTACCACTATTCTAAAAATTCCTCATCCTTTTTTTCTCCATTACATTTTATTTTAACTGAGGATGTCAAAGGAGCCTCAGAAACACTGCACAGTGCCATAAGATGAAATTAAATGAAGCCATACCATTAAGTGACAGTGATAATACAGCTGAAATGTTCATTTCTGGTTTGAGTTCAAAGCACTAGTGTGACCTTCCTTAGACCTTAAGCTATCAAGCAGGAAATGTTATTAAATTATTAGAACATTGAAGAATGGCTGAGGAACAGATGATATTCCAACATTCCTAAATCAAAGGCTTCTTGACCCTAAAATAAACTGTGGTTCCCAGAGACCTAAACAGAACCGTAATGTCCACCGCTGCGGTTCATTAGAGTCCAAATGGGAAACGAGGACAATATGCCAAGACTGCTTGTCGGAGGTGATGGAGAGTGATTTCGCCATTTGACTACAAGAAGCACCATATCCTTCTTCCTCTGGCCAGAACTTGGATTGTTTCTGTCCCATGTTGCAGTGTATTTGTCAAGAAGTGTAGACCTCATTTTGTAAATAGGCAGAATTGTTCATCAAAAGATTTTAAAATAATAACTGTTAACTTATTTCTAATTTTAAAAGGAATACTTTTTTTTTTTTTTTTTTTTTTTGAGATGGAGTCTGGCTCTAGTCTCCAGGCTGGAGTGCGCGATCTCAGCTCACTGCAAACTCCACTTCCCAGGTTCAAGTGAGTCTCCTGCCTCAGCCTCCCGAGTAGCTGGGACTACAGGCGCATGCCACCACACCCAGCTAATTTTTGTATTTTTAGTAGAGATGGGGTTTCACTATGTTGGCCAGGATTGTCTTGATCTCTTGACTTCATGATCTGCCTGCCTCAGCCTCCCAAAGTGCTAGGATTACCGTGCCCGGCCAGTAATACATTTTTATTGTCATAATTTCAGGGGAAAAATCAAGGAAGAAAAAAATCACCCATAATTTACGGCCCAGATATAATTGTGGCTAGTATTGTGATGTATGTGTGCATGTAAAACACATGTGAGTAATTTTAGTCAAAAATGAGAATGTCTAACGTTTCCTCATTGTGAAAGAAATAGTTTTTCATTGAAAAGTACATCTTTGGAAAAGTACAAGCTACAGAGAGGAAGGACAATTCCGTCATGGGAAAACCATTTTGGTGTATCCTAGTCCAGTGAGCCAAAGGCCACTAGTCTGTTTATGGGCTTTTTGCAACGAAGAGATCACAAATCAGAGGAATTATGGGGCTTCCCACCAAAGAAAGAAAAGGGGTTAGTAAGATTTAAGAGCAAAGCAGAGCCATGGGCAAAAGAATCAACATGATGTCTGGACTACAAAACAGACCCAGGGACCTTTCTCTTTGGAAACCTCAAAGTTAAGATAGGTGTGAAATGCTGCATCTAGAAACTCCGTATCTGTAGCACTCCACTTGGATTGGAAATCAAGGCTGCATCTCTGTTTCAACGTGACTTAAATTCTCCCAGCAACGAGAGTGGGCGCTTCATTCTCATTTATATGATTTCAAAGAGCAAGATTTCCAACAGTCTATAATTTCAGAAAACAAGATTCTTTCAGTAAGAGATAATAAACCCTCGAAGAAAGGTACCATTATGACTTTATAGCTGCAGCATGACCTTGGGAGAAATGTTGTTTCCTGTCAACAGAGCAGCTGGCTTGATCTGGATCTGGGTGTTATTCCAGACTGATGAATGGCAGGGAAGAGCTTTTACCTTCTCAGTCCCGGTTAATTTTGCAGAGGTTTTCTTCCATTTTTCTTAATGCCTAACTTTTTGTTTCTTTTGATCTAACTTATTTCAATATTGTATATCCACTGTGGATTCAGTTTTTTAACTTAATTTCGTTTGATGATGATATTTATATAATTACCTAGTCCTAAATACATATCATTTGAATGGCTAAATAATAGATCATCTTATAAGAATACCAAAGATCACCTAACAAATCCAAATTGGTTGTTACCAAATTGTACTTATAAATTTCTCATTTTTACTATAATGAGTTATATTTTAATAAACATTTTCATGAAAATAGTTTTATGAAAACTACTGGGCCAAAGGTTATGAGTGTTGGAGGCTCTAGATATTTATTTGTCAAATCGCTATCCAAAAGGTGTGTCTCTTTATACTGGTTCAGGTAATCTATGAAAATGGTCATTTGTGGCACCCACCTAAGCACAGACAACGATTTTCTTTTAACTTCTTTAAATTGTTAATTCCAAGGCCTTAAAGCGGTAACTCCTTGTGATTTAATTTGCTTTTTAAAATTATAGTAAGGTGAACATTTTCCCATATTATTTGCTAATTCGGGTTCATTTTTACGACATATTCAAAACGTTTTTATGATGATGTATTAGGAAGCTTTCGAGTGCTTCTCATCAAACCACCTTAGTGCTTTAGGTTGTAAAAATTCTGTGTATTATGAACTGTCGTGTTCTCAGCAATATTTTCTTCCTAAGATGTAATTTACAAATCTTTGTGAAGTTACTCTTTTACTCTGTTGAATTTCTTCTTAATTAACTTCACAACCTGAAGTTAGCAACTGGAAATCTAAGTCATCAGTTTCACTAATCAATCTCCTATTGATGGAAACTGTTTTGTTATGATTGGTTGTGATGTCTGACACCAATAATGTGTTACTGATAAAACACTAACTTTGCAAAATAATTTCTTTTAAAAAACTAAATTCTTGAAAATTCAAAGTTATCCTACCATACTATTATGCACAGTATCTGTATTCATTCCTCAGAGCAATGAGCATAGAGCTAACCTGCTTTATAATACAAGCAGGCAATAAAATCCAAGCCATCAATACCAACAGGTGTGACAACCAGTGCATGCTGTTCTGTTTCTCCACATGTGATTCATGTTTTGTATGTATCTTAGATGAATAAGAATAAAACTGCTGACTTGAATCACAGTGTACCTTAAGACTGGGTCAATGAGTACTCAAGGAAGGAATGCTTAATGCAGATACCATTACTGCAGTTTTAAATATTCATTCTGATTCTTTTCCTCATATCTGCTTTTCCTGAGGCCTGGTATTAATATAATTTCTTACCCATAGTGCCCTTTTGGCCTCATTTAATTTGAACAGTTACCTTAGTGATTTCCCTGAAGTCTAGCAGTCTGCGTCACTGTGGTTATCACAGTAATTTATGATTTCAGTTTGCCCCTCTCCTGAGCTCCTTCTAGTCCTTCATTCTTATCACTGCCAACTGAAAGGAGAAAGTTCAAGAACTTGGAATGTCTCATAATACCTTATCTTCTTTTAATGCCTTCTTCTTGGTTTATTTAATAATCATTGGCATACAAGCCAGCCTTGGCTAGAAATTCACTTTGGAAAACCACATTATCTAATGAGGGTGACACTAACCTGTCAAAGGGCAGATTTTCTTTGGTCCATGGCCTCAATATTTCTTTTATTTAATGTCAAACTTCAGAGCTACACTGTTCAAACACTGCTAATATTCTGTTTGCAAAAATGGATGACAACCTTGTAAACCAGGGATAACTGAAAGTGTGATAAGAAAATAAGTAAGACTTCTGTGCAGCTGGGGTGGGTAGATGGCAGGTGATGCTTCTCAATCTATTTTCAAGGGTGTATGGGATGCCACGGGTAATCTTGGGTCATCCTTTTCCACTTCAATATTTTAATACAGATGGGACCATCTTAAAATGAACTTCAAGGAGATTTTGAAAAAGAAAGGAGCAGGGAAAGACATCACAAAGAAACAAAAAAAAGCAGTCTTAAGTCTGCAAGAGATGCACTGGGAAAGGTTTGTTCTGTTACCTTTTTTTCCTCTGGGTTTATTGAATAAAATAAATAAATAAAATGGTGTATATTCCAGGTGTACAACATGATGATTTGATGTTCATATACATTGTGAGATGTGAGATGATGACCACAATCAAATTAACACACCTATCACCATACATAGCTACCATTGTGTGTGTGTGTGTGTGTGTGTGTGTGTGTGTGTGGCGAGAACACAAGACCTATTCTTAGCAAATTTCAAGTAAACAGTACAGTATTATCAACTATAGTCACCATGCTATACATTAAAACCCCAGAATTTATTATTCATCTCATAATTGAAAGTTTGTACCCTTTGACCGCCCTCTGTTCCCCCCACCTGGCAGACTGTCTTCTTTGTTGACATCATGGGATGTCAACCAGAAGAATACCACCTTTTCCTGTGTCTTCCTTCTTGTAGACTTCCTGAAAATCTGACAGTAGGAAGCCTCAGAAATTAAATGTAAGTGGCTCTTACAGGTTAATTAAGTAAATGCAGTGTTCCCTTGCATTATTTTATCCTAATTTCAAAAATCTGAAGTAATAGTGATGATGCTACAAGTGTTGATCTAGAATAATGATAATCTTTAAGCAAATTAAAAGTATAGCCAAGTACCAAATTAAGAACGGTTAACATTTGCTCATATTTGCTTTTCTTTCTTATCAAAGGAAGAAAATGCTGCAATATAGTTGAAATCTCCTTTACTCCTATTTCCAGTTTCCTTTTTTCTCCTTCTTCCCAAAGGAACATTATCACTTCATTTGTTTGTATTAATATGCTGGTTTTGGTATAATATTAAGTTTTAAAAATGTATCCATGCCAAAATGCATTATCTTTTAGGTATATATAATATTGTTTATTCCTTTTAATTGCTATGCAGTATTCCATTGTATGAATATCACATGTAATTCACCTATCCTTGTTTGACATATATTTTGGGTTTCAAGTTTTTGTTATGAGAAGTGTTCAATCATATACCGTTGTACATGTTTCCGTGTGCTCATATGTAAAAAATATTTCAAGAGTACAAATGAAGAAGTGGAATCATTAGGTTGTAAGGTGGATACATATTCAAATTTACTCAATATAAATAAATTTCTCTCCCTAAGAATTTTGTCAATGACACTCTCTCCAGCTGTGATTATAAATTCTTATTTTCCCATATTTTGGCCAATATTCACAATTATTCTACCTTAACATCTTTCCCAATCTGAAACGTATCCTGTTGCTTTAATGTGCACTTACCACTTATTAGTGCATTGATTATCTTCTCACATGTTTATTTGCCATTCAGATTTTTTCTTCTAAAAATTGTCTACTCACTGCCAATGATCCTCCCAGGCAGAGCAGGTTTATTGTTTACACTTAGCATAAAACTGAGGCTCAGGCAGGCCTAGTGACTTGCTCAAGCTCATAGAACTAGGGAGAACCTCAAATGTATTAGTTTGTTCTTACATTGCTATAAGGACACACCCGAGACTGAGTAATTTATAAAGGAAAGAGATTTAATTGCCTCGCAGTTCCGCATGGCTGGTGAGACTTCAGGAAACTTACAACCATGGTGGAAGGGGAAGCACACGTTCTTCTTCACGTGATGCCAGGAAGGAGAAGAATAAGTGTCCAGTGAAGGGGGAAGCCCCTTATAAAACCATCAGATCTCATGAGAATTCATTCACTATCATGAGAACAGGATTGGGGAGACTGTCCCTGTGATTCAGTTATCTCCACCTGGTCCTTCCCATGTGGGGATTATGGGAACTACAAGTCAGAATGAGATTTGGGTGGGGACACAGCTAAACCATATCACTAAGTAAGATTTTGACCCCAGTGTTCCATTTAAATCATTTCTCTTTTCCCAACACTATGCTTCTCAAAACATGGATCAGTGCAATGTCCATGACCTCCTGATCTGGGAAGATTGTCTAAGACACCTCACAAGGAAAGTGAGGCAGAGTGTTCCTGCAAGGTTCAGTTTGAGTTCTGGCAAGAAGCGCTGCCCCAGTTACCCAGTGGTGTCTGGAATCCCTTGGAGATTTGAAGGCTTTTCTACTTCTGATCAAATAATCACAATAACCCTCTGAAGTACATACTACTATTATCATTGTTTTACACATGAGGGGTTAAATAACTTGCCTAATGTGAAAAGATCAGGAAGACAGAAAGCAAGAAAAGCATTTAAAGTTCCTCTGAGGCCAGCCACGGTGGCTCACACCTGTAATCCCAGAGCTTTGGGAGGCCATGACAGGAGGACTGTTTGAGCTCAGGAGTTCAAGATTAGTCTGGGCAACATAGCAAGACCCTGTCTCTCTCTCTCTCTCTGTCTCACTCTCTCTGTCTCTCTCTCTCTCTCTCTCTCTATAAAGAATAAAAATAAAGCTCCTCTGAGTTACAAAAAGATTGATCAAGATTTGTTAAGAAAAACACTTTGTGGAGGAGATGAAAGCAAGCAACAAAAGACAGTTTCTTCCCCACTTCCCCCCAGATTCAGCCTTGAAGAATCACAGGGCAGCATGGCAAGGAATCTTTCAGAGCATCTGTCTGAACCTGTTATTGTTATTCAGCAAAGAAACTAAGTCATTATCTAATTTACCAGAATCAGGTAATCACAAAAATACAGAGGTAGAAACTCCAGCCAGAGCTGATGTTTGGGGGTCTCAGGAGAATAAGTGCACATTTCAAAACATGGAGAAACTTTACCTTACCGTCTTTTTAGATGAACTTTTTGTAACAAGGACTCTCAGTTAACAAGGAGCATATCTATCCTTAAAATCTAAATAAAACAGATAGTGGTCTAAGAGAGAGAGAGAACAGATCTAGAATCGTCTTTTGCTGATGGCTACATATTCTGCTATCTTAGCCTTTTTGGTTTCCCAGCAGTAAGAATCCACTTCATCCTGATCTATAGCTTCTGATCCTGATACCTTCCTTATCAGGAGTCTGATTCTCCCCACCTTACCTCATCAGCTGACAATAGCTCCAGGGAAGGGAACAGGTCAAATATGACCACAGCCAGAAGGAGCATTTAATGTAGCAGAACGTTAAACAAGAAGGAGAGAAAGCCCATCCCATCTGATTTCTGGTGACTTGTGAGAAAACAAAAAAAAAGGAAAAGTGAAGCAAATTTAAGGTGAGATGTGATGTTTTCCCACCTCTCTGGCCAAAGTCATGGAAGGAAGAGGCAAGAAAGTGGGAACACGAAAGGCAGAGCCCATTGCCCACTTCACATTTGGAAGTGAAGGAGAGGTAATCTTACAAGTGGTCCCCCACCACCTACTGAGATATGTAGAAAATGAACCTGAGTTTGGCTCTCCTAAGCCATTCTCAGTTTCTAAAATGGAATGGATGAGATCCCAGAATCTGCTGAATGTCCTTGGAGGGCATTCTGAAATGAGTGAACATTTGGCTAGACATTTGCTGGAGGAGATCCCATTCTTAAGACAAAGTCTCTGTAGCTGAGGAATGCACCTTTAGAATAGGAGACAAAGCCAAATTTCAGGGGCCCACAGCATAAGCAAGGGCTAAGGAAGGTCTGGGTCAGCAGGCAGGGCTTACCAGACTAGCTTAAACCACGAGAGCACAGTCCTCAAGCTACACTAGCTGCAGATTTTAGCAATGAATGTCAGAAGGACACTGAATTGATGTAAGCCCCCTAAATTCCCAGACACCATTTTGGAGAAGAGCAGTGAGAGGAAGCTAATCTAAAATACTCAATCACTCAGAGTATATGAATTATGTGATCTGCAGAGATGCTTTAAACCACTGGATGGTACCATGTACTGGGTATGTCTAAAATACAGTTTTCCTATCACCCAGGAAGAGGTATTCCTTTTGTAGGAAAAATCATATCTATTTTAAAGATGAAAAGTGTCTATGTTTTCTGTGCTTATTTGATTGTAATATGATAATTTTTTTAATGCAGTGACATCAGCTTAAATGGAAAGGGAAAAAATTGAGGTAGTACCTGTAATAGCCTGGATATAGTATTTGAAGCCATCAGAAATCTAGGCATCTAGCCCTCCTCTCTCTCTCTCTCCCCCACCCCCCTGCCAGTTTCATAGCATATGACTATACGTGTGGCCAGCAGAGCAGAGTATTATTCAATCTCAATCCCAATTCTAAATTTATTGGGTCCCAGAAAAAAATATGGCTGCTGGGGGGAGCATCTCCTGGGGATTGTGGCATGATTACTACAGAATTGAGATCACTATCATGCTTATCTGCAAGCCTTTTTCTTTTTAACTTAACATTAACATTTTCCCATACTATTAACTATTTGTGAAAATATTTAATATGTGTGCTTAATAATCTACTCTCCTTATTTATGATTTAGTTTTTACCCCAGTGTTTTCTAGTATTATATAAATAATACTATGTTGAACATGCTTAGACTTATTTTGTGCCCATATTTGATTATTTCCTTAGGACAAGTTCATAGACCTGAAATTACTAATACCTAAGGATCTGGAATTTCTAGCTGTCCAATAGTGAAAATTCTTAAACTACTACTGTTCATAAAATATCACTTGTAAATATAGTCATTCCTACAACAAGAATATCCAAGATATTCATCCTCTTGCACACACACTGAAATTTTTACATTAGTTAGGATTTGTAGTTTCGTGCAATTTGATATAGATTTGTTTTGAATTAAGTAATATTTTAGATTTGTAGTAGTGTTTTTATGACTGTAAGTATGACAAATAGCAAAAGCTGAAGTCATTCATTTATGTACTTTTTAAAATGTTGAAGTGAATTCTTTTCTTTTCTAGGCTTTGCTATAAATATCTGCAAATACAATGCTACGTTAGTCTGCAAATACGTTATCTGCAAATACAATGAAGATGCTTAGTTTTAGAGAAAGCATCTCCTGGAGTAAGGCAAATTCTGTTTAAACATGGAGTATCCAGTACCTAAGAGAATAAATGATTCACACATTTGGAAATATCAATGCTTCAAGCAAGATCTGTCACAAGGCATCTACAAGCCCCGAAGGAGAGCTTAGTATGTTCAGGAGGGAGACAGCACTGCTACTAGTAGATTGTTATTCTAATGAACCACTTACCGAACAATATTGTAACCATCTGCTGACACCTCTTATTTCCCCCAACTAGAGAGGTATCCTGCCTTGTCTACCTTACTTATCCTTGCAACTAGAGTGGGAATTCAATGTGTGTTTGTTGAACTGAATGGTAGAGCAATGAGCAGATATATCTATGAAGGAGTGGTAGTCATTCATGAGGACCTAGGTCGTGCTCCACAATGAGCTGGGTGGCCACTGAATCACTCAGGTTCAGATATAGAGAAGAAACCTCAAAGAGAAATAGGAAGTCAGTGCCACATCTTCCAAACCATTCATTCTACCTTTGATCTCAATGGTGGAAGCCCAGTGGGTTCTTCTTACCGACTGTACAGATAAAACCAATTCACTGCACAGATAAAAACTGAGACAGCAGTGTTACATCAGAGAAAGAGTTTAGTTATCACGAGGTAGCCCAGCAACAGGACAGTAGATTTTTCTCAAATTTACACCCCCAGGAGATCAGAGGCTAGAGTTCTTAAAGGTAATTTGGTGGGCAGTAGGTTAGAGAATGCTGCAGAGTGGTTGGGGATGAAATCATAGGAATGTCCAAACTGTCTTCCCATGCTGAGTCAGTTTCTGGGTATGAGTCACAGGTGTGGGTGGTGTCCGTTGGTCTGCCAAAATGTAAAAACCTGAAAAATATCTCAAAGACCAATCTTAGGTTTTGACAATAGAGATGTCATCTGTAGGAGCAATTGGGGAAGTTACAGATCATGTTACCTCTGGGTATGTGACTGAGCAGAAAGCTATTAGAGAAAAGCAAGCTAGGGGACTGTGGCTGATTATTGTTTAACTACACCTGCATCTTAGCAGAATTCAGGCCTTCCCATAATCCTAACCTTGTGGCCTTTCATTAGTCTTACAAAGGCAGTTTCAGTCCCCAGAGGGGGTGAGTTTGGGGGAGGGACTTTTATCTTTGCTTCAAAGTTAAACTATAAGCTAAATTTCTCCATAGTTAGCTTGGCCTACACCCAGGAATGAGCAAAGACAGCTTCTGAGGTTTGAAGCAGGATGGAGTCAGCTATGTCAGATTTCTCTCTCAGGATTTTTGCAAAGGTGGTTTCATTGGAATAAATCAACTATGCCACTAATAGGCTGGTAGAAACTAAATTTCTCCACATCCTCTACCTATCTGTTATATTACACAGACTTAACATTGTGTATTTGTTTATTTATAGCACTGGTGAAAAAAGTCGGGCTCTGGATTCAGCAGTGTAATCTTTAACCTCTAAGGCTCTAAGCGTCATTGTAAAATGGGGATAATGGTGGCACTGACCTCATAGTGCTCTGAAGATTGAATGTGAGAAACACATAAAGGGCTCAGCTTTGTGCCAGGCCCAGAGAGAGCCATCAGCAACCATTGGCCTTCATGATGTTGAGAATGTTTAAGCAAACTAAATGTGGCTGAGAAGGACTCTGTACTTCTATATTGGAGTACTGGTGGATAACTTAGCTTAATAGGCAGACAAAATTGAAAACCTAACTTAGTAGTATGCACCTGTAACAATAGCTAAGTCTTAGCCAATCCCAGAGGCCGTACTTCAACCATTCATGCTGCTGAGTGTTCGAAATGTATTCAAATAAGGCATATACCGAGCTATAACCAATCCAGCCATTCTGTACCACACTTCCAATTTCTGTATGTCATTTCCCCTTTTTTCTTGTCTATAAATCTTCTTCCACCACCTGGCTGCCCTGGAGCCTCTGTGAATCTGCTGTGATTCTGGGGGCTGCCCAATTCATGAATTGTTCATTGTTCAAATTAAATTCCTTTAAATTTAATTTGGCTAAGTTCTTCTTTTATCAAGAATTATTGTGGTCCTTGCTCTACCAGTTATTACACATTGAAAGTTTGTAAAATACTTTCAGCATTTGTCAGATTAAAATCCCATACTCACTCAACTGAACGACATAGATCAAAAATGGAAATGCCATTTGATAAATGTGCTTGCCTAAAATTCATGAAATGCTAAAAATTACTTCTTAAAAATTCAACATTTCTTTGTGACTAGATTCAGAAATTCATCCAAGGTAGAATAAAAACCCCTGGAAAGGCAAAGTACCCAGGGAATGTTTCCTGCCCCTAAATCTTTTGAAGGACACTGCAGCTTTCCCATTTTATTTACATCTATACTTTCTGATACCATTATTTGATTGTACACATAGCTATCCTATTTTTTTAATAAAAAGGTAAACTTCTACTGCCCCCATATTTTAACCAATAGCTTATTGGATATTCTGTGTAAAGTCTATATCTATTTCCTTCTTAATAAAATATGAATCTGGGCTTCTAAGGCCAATAGTGGTGGCTATTCTCCTGTTAGTGGCACCACATGGAAAAATTTCCTAAGGGCAAGGTAAATGAATCAAAGTCGCTAACAGTTTTACTGATCTTTACTCATCTTTTGATGCCATAGGTTGGTACCAAGTATGAGCTAAGCTCTTTGAATTCAAAACATAACCCCAGCTATTGATTTTAATAGAGAACTAACTCCTTATCATTAAAAGTGTGAAGGTCTGTGGGAACCTTGTTTATTTGGGTCTGATAACAGTGCTTACTGGAATTACAAGGGGCATGCCCTGACCCCCTGCACGCAAAGAGTTCAGATTACTTTTGGGTAAATTGAATGCATGAGGAAAAAAACAATAAGCGTTCCTCCATGCGCAGGCAACATGATTCATCGTCACACAACAGTAATTATGACAGAGCCTGGCCTTGCCGTTTATTTATAATACTATTAGAAATAAGAGCTAAAACTCAACGTTTCCAAAGCAAAAGCTATAATTTTTGAAAATGACTTTTAATATTTTATTTGTGAATACAACTTTCAAAGTTAACTAAGAGTACATTTTACAAGTACCAGAGGTATCTAAAAGAAGTTATATTAATTAAATTTTATTCTTCTGAGAGTACTTCATTGGGAATTATTTTAATGGCATGAGAGATTTGTTAACACTGATTTTTGTTTAAATGAAAATAGGTCTGGGACAACATTTCTCAATCTTGGGTTATGAGTAGATCATCTTTTAAAATGTTTAAATTATGTTATATTAAATACAGACAAAAATATATATACTTTATAAGCAAGGTATGAAGTGTGTGTGTGTGTGTGTGTGTGTGTGTATTTTCAAAACAGGATCCCATTCTGTCACCCAGGCTAGAATGCAGTGGTACAATCATGGAGGTTGCTCACTGTAGCCTCCAACTCCTGGGCTTAAGCAATCTTCCCCTCTCAGCTTCCTGAGCAATTAGGACTACAGGTGCATGCCACCGTGCCTGGCTAATTTTTATTTTAGTAGAGATGGGGTCATACTATGTTGCCTAGACTAGTCTCAAACTCCTGGCCTCAAGTGATCCTCCTTTCTTGGCCTCCCAAAGTGCTGGGATTACAGGTATGAATCACCATGCCCAGCCAATGTTATTTAAATGAACCCATCACCTAGCTTAAGAAGTAGAACATGGTCATACAATGATGAAACCCACTGTGGACTCCCTTCCTTCCACCCCATCCCCCTGAAGAATCTACTAGCCCGTTTTGAGCTTAGTTTTACTTTGTATTTTCTTTTTCTTTTTTTTTTTTTTTTTCTTTCTGAGATGGAGTCTCACTCTGTCACCCTGGCTGGAGTGCAGTGGTGTGATCTTGGCTCGCTACAACCTCCACCTCCCAGGTTCAAGTGATTCTCTTGTCTCAGCCTCCTGAGTAGCTGGGACTACAGGCTCGCACCACCATGCCCAGCTAATTTTTGTATTTTTAATAGAGACGGGGTTTCACTATGTTGGCCAGGCTGGTCTCGAACTCCCAACCTTGTGATCCACCCGCCTCAGCCTCCCAAAGTGCTGGGATTACAGTGGCGAGACACCATGCCTGGCCTACTTTGTATTTTCAAAAATACTTTTACCACCATATGAACCCATCTCTAAACAATATACTGTTCAAATTTACTTTATAAAAATTGCTTTATACACTCTGCAACAGTCTACATCTTGCTTTCTTAACTCAATTTTGTTGATAGAAATCATCCCTCTTGTTCCTTATAGTTCTCCTTCATTTGTTTCAACTGCTCTGTAATATTCCATTGCGTGAATATACTTCAATATATTGAGCTGGTCTTCTGCCTACAGACATTTTAATTATTTTCTGTTTTTTCACTTTTATGATTCTGCTATGACCATTTTTAACACTAAAAGTTTTTTTTTTTTCTGAGATACTGTCATCAGTGCTTTAGATTTTAGCTATTTCCATAGGCATACAGTGGTATCTCATTTTTTAAAAATATGCAATTTCCAATTAACATATGAGATTGAGCTTATTTTCATAATATTTTTGCATATGCTTATTTGCTGCCTTTTCTTGAACTTTTTTTCTTGAAATGTCTTCTTTGCCCATTTTTGTTAAATTGAGTAATTATTTTCTTATTGTTGAGTTTTAAGAGTCCTTTATATGTTTTGGATACAAGTCCTATGTTACATGTGTTTTGCAAAGATTTTCTCCCAGTCTGTAATTTGCCTTTTCATTCTCTTAGCTGTGTCTTTCACAGGGCAGAAGCTTTACATTTTAATGAAGTCCAACTTATCAATTTTTTTTTCATGGATTATGATTTTGGCAGTATATCTAAGAACCCATTGCCAAACCCAAGTTCACCTAGGTTAACTCCAATGTTACCTGCTAGAGGTTTTATAGTTTTGATTTTTACATTAGGTCTGTGATTCATTTTAAGCTAATTTTTGCAACAAGTGTAAGGTCTGCATTTGGATTCATTTTCTTGTGTGTGGATGTCCAGTTGTTCCAGCACTATCTGTTGAAGATGTTTTTTCTCAATTGAACTGTTGTTGCTCCTTTGACCAGGGTCAGTTGATTATATCTGTGCGAGTCTATTTCTGAGCCCTCTATTCTGTTCTTTGATCTGTTTGTTTATTCTTATGCCAATACCACACTGTTTTGATTACTGTGCTTTATAATAAGTCTTTAAATCAGGTAATGCCAGTCCTCTGAGTTTGTTCTACTTCTTTAATATTATGTTGGCTATTCTGAGTCTTTTGCCTTTCCAGATAAACTTTATAATTAGTTCATCAATAACCACAAAATAACTTGCTAGGATTTTGACTTGGATTGCATTAAACCTTTAGATCAAGTTGGGAAAACTGGTATCTTAGTACTGTCAAAGCTTCCCATCCATGGGCATAGAATATATCTCTATTAATTTAGATCTTCTTTGATTTTTTTTTAAATCAGAGTTCTTGTGGTTAAAATTTTGCTACGAATTCACTTTCTTTAATAAATATGGAACTTTCAGTTTATCTACTTCTTGACTGACATTCGATAGTTTCTGACTTTCCAGGGATTTATTAATTTTATGTAAATGTCAAATTTGTTGGAATAAATTGTTAATAATATTCCCTTATTATACTTTTAATATGTGCAGATTGTGTAGTAATGACCCTTCTTTCATTCTTGATGTTGGATATTTATGTTATCACACCTCCAGCCCCTCCACTGATTAATCTATCAAGAGGTATATCAATTTTATTTATCTCCTCCATGTATCAGTTTTGTGTTGCATTTACTTTCTGTGTTGTTTATCTGTCTTCTATTTCATTGATTTCTGCTCTGTTACTATTTTCTTTCTTCTGCTTACTTTGTGTTTCATGAATCTTCTTTTTCTAGTTTTTTAAGGTGAGAGCTGAGGTCATAGTTTTGAATCCTTTATTATCTTCTAACATAGGTGGTGAGTGCTATAAGGTTTTCCCTAATTATTGCTTTAGCAGAATCCCAAAACATTTGATATGTTGTGCTTTCATTTCCATTCAGTTTAAAACACTAGGAGAAGCACTTGCAAAATGGTGATGTAAGTACTTCTCAAAATCTGCTCCTTTGTAAAAAAACAGTGAGATCAGTGGCAACAATTGTCAAAATTCAGAATTCTGACAATTAACCAAAGGCTTGCAATAATCTAAGGAGTGTTTATTCAAGAACATCAGATGAACTCAGTAAGAGCAGTGGCCTTTGTGAAGTGACCCTGTCCCCATCCCTTGCTCTATAGCTCCATTGTAGCCTTAAAAACCGATAGCCTTTCGCCATAGTAGCTATGAAAACCAGCAGCCTAACAACCATGGGAGTGGGTCAAATGGATTTGGAGCTCCCCCAAAAAGCCCCATCCCCAGAGAGTTGTCATATTTGACCTCTCTGGAAACTCCTTTGAAAAGCTCCATTCTCAGAGCTTGTCATTATTTTACCTCATTGAGCATGTTCCACGTAAGCAGTCTTTTCACCAGAGCATTTATCAAAAATCAGTGAATAGCAAGGGTTTCACATCACCACTGTCTGAGGCAGTGAGCTATTTCAGGCTAATATGAGGCTGACCAAAAACCTTAAAAGGAAAAACTGGGGA
This sequence comes from Ateles fusciceps, assembly GCA_036589455.1. Taxonomy (NCBI): domain Eukaryota; kingdom Metazoa; phylum Chordata; class Mammalia; order Primates; family Atelidae; genus Ateles; species Ateles fusciceps. The sequence goes on from JAZHEH010003259.1 coordinate 10,801,678, forward strand.
GTGGGATATTCACAAAGGGCTTTGAAAAATTCCAACTTATTTCTGGGATTCTAGAAGGCCACATGCCTGTTTAGGATTGTGTGAATGCCCAGGAAAGAATTGAGAAGGCTCCAATTTCTCACCTCAGGCTGATCTTGCGGCTCTGTGCAAAATTTGGCTTTAGGGAAGCTAAAATTCTTCTTTAGGCAGATTAAAGCACAGTTGTAACTTGCCTGCCAGATCCCTGAAGGCATGCCTCAACACACACCATAGCCATTTGGCAAAGGTTGGAAGACTTATTAGTTCCTCAAGTTCCTTAAGGAAATCTCTATCCAACCATTACCCAACCACTAAGCTAACTGCAGAGACTTCAGTGGTTATACACAAAAAATATAGACCTTACAGAATTATCTAGAAAAGACACTAAGTAAACAAACAGCAGCAACAAAGATAGTCACAAACAACCCTGCACTGGGAGAAGGGGGAATCTGATTTCCAAAGTTGCTACATTTTATTATGTAAAATGTCCAGTCTTTAAGAACAACAAAAAATGAAACATGCAAAGAACCATGTTGATATGGCCCCCCAAAAAGGGGAAAAAACAGCCAATAGAGACTGTCCCTGAAGAAACTCAGATGTTGGACTTACAAGACAAAGAAGTTAAATATGTTCAAAGAACTAATGGAAACTAAGTCTAAGGAATTAAAGGTAATTATGATGTCTCATTAAATATCAATAAATAGAAATTATTTTTAAAAACTAGCTATTCTGAAGTATACAAAACTGAAATTAAAATTTAATAGAAGAGCTCAACAGCACATTGAATTAGCAGAAGAAAGAATAAGAAAAAACTGAATATATGTCAATTGAGATGATCTAAGGTACAAGAGGAAAAAAAAAGAATACAGAAAAAAAAGGATAGCGCCTCAGAGACCCATGGGACATCATTAAGTTACCAACATACACATAAAGAGAGTCACAGAGGAGAGAGAGAAAGGAATAGAAAGAATATTTAAAGAAATAATGGCTAAAAACTATCCAAAGGTAATTAAAAACAACTACACATCTAAGAAGCTCAATGAATACCACATAAAATAAACACAGAGATCCCCATATAGATACATTGTAGTCAAACCTTTAAAATACACAGAGAGAATGTGAATGCAACAAAAGAAAAATGAATCATCCATACAAGGGATTATAATAATAAAATTAACAGCTGACTTCTCATCAGGAACATGGAGGCCACAAGGCCACAGGCTGATATATTTGAAGGGCTGAAAGAAAAAGAATTCATCAAGAATTCTATATTCAGAAAAATTAGCCTTCAAAAGCTAAGGGAAATTAAGGCATTTCCAGATAAAAACCAAGAGAAATTACCACGAGCAGACCTGCCCCACAAAAGGTACTAAAGGGAGCCATTCAGGCTGACATGAAAGAACACTCAAAAGCTACATGAATCCACACAGGAAATAAAGAATATCAGTAAAGGCAACTGAATATGTATATATGAAAGACATCATAATGTATATTTTATGAAAATATATTTCACATAAGAAAAAAATTCATTCTTTTAAAGTGTACAGTTCAGTGGTTTTTAGTATATTCAGAGAGTTGTGCAACTATCACTACTGTCTCATTTTAGAACATTTTCATCACCCTTAAATAGAAAAAAATATATAGCAACCTCCCCATGCCTTCTGTTTTCATCCCCTGGCAACCAATAATCTACTTTCTGTCTCTATGGATTTGTATATTCATGCCATTTAATATAAATGGAATCATGAAATATGTACCTTTTAAACTGACTTCTGCCACTCAGGATAACTTTTTAAAGATTCATTCATATTATAGCATGCATCAGTATTTTATTCCTTTTGATAGTTGAATAATATTCCATTGTATGAATATACCACATTTTGTTTATCTGTTCATCAGTGGAAGGATACTTGGATTGTTTCCATAGTTTGGCTTTCATGAATAATGCTGCTATGAACATTCATGTACAAGTTTTTGTGGGTGAACGTATCTGAAACTCTTTTGAGTGTATACCTAGGATTAAAATTGCTAGGTCACATGGTAACTCTATGGTTAACTTTTTGAGAACCTGCCAAACTGTTTTCCAAGTGGCTGCACAATTTCACAATCACATAGCAATGTGTAAGTGTTCCAGTTGCTCCACATTCTTATCAACACTTGTTATAGTCCGTGATTTTAGCCATCCTAGTGGGTGTGAAGTGTTACTTCATTGCGGTTTTTATCTGCATTTTTCTAATGACTAATAATACTGAATATCTTTTTCCTGTAATTATTGGCCATTTGTATATCTGCTTTGGAAAAATGTCTGTTCAAACCCTTTGTTCATTGATAAATTGAGTTATTTGTCTTTTTATTGTCAAGTTGGTAAGAGTAATTTGTACATTCTGGATATTAGACTTTTATCAGATATATGATTCGGAAATACTTTCTCCATTCAGCGGGTTTTAACTTCTTGATAGTGTCCTTTGTTATAAAAAGAGTTTTTAATTTTGATGATGTCCAATTTATTTTTTTCCATTTTGAAAGTGTTTTAACATTTTTTTCATATTCTGCATTAGTTTAGGTAGCAAGAAAGTACTTTATTTGTCAGACTTAAAAGACTAACAGATAAGAGTTTTCAGTTCTCAAATTTTAAAAAAAATCTGATTTTTTAATGTTGATTTGTTAAGAATTTTTTTACCTGCTTTGAGTTAATTTCAATATTTTTTTCCTAACTTTTTTTATCTAAAGGTTTTACGTTTAATCATTGTATGAATACCTAAAACTGGAGTGGCTTTTTTGTGGAATTAATCATTTTATAATTATTTATTTATTTTGCTATTCAAATTTTCTTTTTTTTCTTTTTTTTTTATTCAGTCTCCATAGAGACTGTCAAAAATTGCCACAGCCGACTATATTGTAAGTTGTCGCGGCGGGAAAAGTTTTCAATTAGTAATAATCACGCCTCGGATAAACCTCATTGGCAACGATACTGCCACTGCGCAAAGCTGCTATTCAAATTTTCTGAGCAATGCTTGTTTATTCCATAAAATATTGCTATTGATGTGTTAAGTTTTTATCAAGCATTCTGTAAGTAACATATATTTGTACTTAGATTTTAAAAACAATCTGAAATCTTTTCATTGCACTTTACCCTTCATGACATAGCTGTTAAATTTGACCTAACTTCAATCATCTTATTGCATGCTCCCTATTTTTTTACGCTGACTAGTTGACTAGTTTTTTTCATCCTAGCAGTTTTATTTGCTTTCTACCTCTTGATGTACAGACTATATTTTATCTCATTTTATTTTCTCCACTTTTGCTTTACTTCTCAGCAAGTTTTTACACATTTGCTCACTGTCTCCTTGAAACTCTTGTTTCCTTCATCGTTCATGGAGTGACTTTGTCCAGGTGTTTCACCTTCCCTCTGGCACTTTCTCTTCAATTCTGATAGTTGGTTTCTCCCTCTTTCCCCTTTCCTTATAATGTTAATGTTCTTAAGAGTTCCTTTTTTCTTCTTAAGCCACTTTTCTTGGGCCATTTCATCCCCTTCCTTGGATTTAAGGATCATCCGTATGTTAACAGTTCCCAGCCTTTTAGGTCTATCCCAGATCTCTCTCCTGAACCCAAGCCAATACATACAACTGACCCTAGATATATATATATTTGGATGTCTCACAGGCATATTAAACATAACATGCTCAATATGGCACTCATCTCTTCCCAAGTAAACCTGTTCTTCTGCCAGGATTTTCCCTCCAGAAAATGACAGAACATCAATCCTAAAGCCAGAAAATCTGGGAACATCTTTAACTTTTTTCGTCCCTCAGCCCTTGTATTTCTCATCTGCATCTTTCAATATTCTTAATTCTGTAATCTACATAGCTATGGAATTCAGTTTCCTCTTCCTCTCTCTGTAGCCCCTAACCCAGTGTAAGTGACCACCAGCTCTTCTCTGGATCCTGCAAAAGCTGCCTAATTCATCTTCATTCTGTCTTCCCTCCTGAAATTAAGAGAAACTTTCAAAATGCCAATGTGACTGTGGTACTCTTCCATTTAAAACTCTTCAATGGCTTTCCTTTACCTCTAAGTCAATGTTGTCAGGCCTCCTTCATCTTGGCCTCCCCTTACCTCTACTGCCTCTTTCTGAGCACTCTCTATGTCTCACTGTACTCTCCAGCCATGCTACATTTACATCAGTTCTTTGAACATTCTATGTACCCTGTGGCAGACCCTGTGAATTGTTCCATTATCCATTCCCTCTTTCTTCTTTTTAGTAATAGAACCCATCCCATTCTCATCCAGATTTAGTGGGACCCATGCTGCAAGATGTGACCCTGTGACTGGATTCTCACCAATGCAATATGAGGAGGAGTGATACATGCAACTGCAAAGTTACTTCCATAAAAGGAAATTGATTGCCTCTTGTTTCCTCTTTGCCTCTTCCCTATGGCTAGGACACAGATGTGGAACTAGTGCGCAATCTTTATGTGGATGAGAAAATGCACTAGGGCAATAGAAGGCTATAATATGTTGTTTTGGTTTATTTTTGAGATGGAGTTTCACTCTTGTCACCCAGGTTAGAGCACAATGGCGCGATCTCAGCTCACTATAACCTCTGCCTCCTGGGTTCACTCAATTCTCCTGCCTCAGCCTTGCAAGTAGCTGAGATTACAGGTGTGCACCACCATGTCCAGCTAATTTTGTATTTTTATTAGAGACAGGGTTTCACCATGTTCTTCAGCTTGGTCTCAAACTCTTGACCTCAGGTGATCCCCCCGCCTCAGCCTCCCAAAAGGCTAGGATTACAGGCATGAGCCACTGTGCCCCGCCAAAAATGGAAGGAACCCAGGACCCTGCATGACCATGCAGTGGAGAGTACATTCTAGTTGTTTATTGCAGCAGATTAGCCTGTGTATCAGTCAAGGTAATCTATGTCATGTTGCAGTAATAAATAACCCCCAACGCTTAGTAGCTTTTTTTTCCCCAACAATAATAAACTGGCATATTGCAAGTTACATTTTGTAGAAGAAGCAAAAAAGACTGGCTAGGACAAAAGAAAGAAGATACCTGCATTATACATGCTTCGTACAAACAGTTCATTCTGAATGGTAGAATTAAATGCAGACCAAATGCTTTTAAATGCTTGTGTGCCTAGATAGCAATTACAATCTCCACACTCTAAAAGAAAAAGAACAATAACACAGAACACAGTATTCTTAATGATTACAGCACATCTAACACCTTCAGCCATCCACTGGGTTTTCAGATCATACTGGCGACTGAAATTTCACATCCACATGTGCTTGCTTTGCAAAGGTCACTATTTCAGAGAGCTTTACAACCATGCTAGCAGCTTCATCCCAGTCATCACAAGCAAGTATTTTAAGTCCACGGTCCGCTATCAGTCCCTAGCATCATCAACCCACATACCTTGTAACTGTACTACAGCAGGGATTCTAATTTCCAAATCTTTTACTGCCATGAATATACCCTGTGCAATAACATCACAGCACATGATTCCTCCAAAAATGTTGACCAGAATAACCAGTACCTTTTTATCTGAAGTGATAAGCTTAAGTGCTTCTGTTACTTGATGGACTGTAGCACCACCACCGACCATCAAGGAAGTTGGCTGGAGTCCCTCCATGAAGTTTTATTATATCCATTGTGGCCATAGCAAACGAGCGCCATTTACTTGGCAGCCTATATTTCCATCGAGGCCAATGTAGTTGAGATGTGTATTAGCAGCATCTTTGTCCCCTTCGTCTTCCTGGGGCCAGTCCTGTAGATGAAAGATTTTCTTCTGGCGATAGGCTGAATTAGAGTCAAAATTGATCTTTGCATCCATACACAACGCAGCTCCATCCGAATCTTCCACCATTGGATTTATTTCTATCATGGTTGCATCGCATTTCAGTAAAAGGCTGTAAAGCTTGACCATGTTTTCTGCTGCTGAATCCACAATATTAGGTGGAAATCCCATCTTCTGTGCAAGCTGGAGAGCTTGTTCCTTTTGATGCCTTCTACAATATCAATAGGTTCTTTAATTATTGCTTCAGGAGTCTCAGCAGCAACATCTTCAATGTTGACGCCACCACGTGAACTGCCCATTAATACAGGACCTTGAAATGACCTTTCCATTGTTATTGCAAAGCAGTACTGTCTCCTGGGATATTTTCACTCACAGACCAATACTTGACTGCATATTCTGCCCTTTCTCTCGTTTGCTTGGTAAACAACTTTTTCCCCAATCATTTGCGAAGAAACAGCTTTCGCTTCTTCTGGAGAGAAAACTATCTTCACTCTTTCTTTGAGGCCACTTTCAAATGTTCCTTTTCCTCTACCACCAGCTAAAACCTGTGCCTTTATCACAACATCTTTTGAACCTAATTTTTTGGCAATTGCATAAGCTTCATCTGGTGACTTTGCCACATATCCTTTGGGAACAGAGACATCAGCTTCTTGCAGTAATTCCATACTCATGTATTCATGTAGTGAGGGATTCCTTTGCTGTTGCTGCTGTACTTGGAGTCCACGGTTATTAAACAATCCAGAATTTCCCAGAACCTGAGGCCGGTGGCTCCGAATGGTGGCCTCGGCCAACTACCGGCCATAGAACATGGAGGCCGCCATTTCTGAGTCAGCAGTAGCTTAACACAATAAGCTACTTACTTATTTTTCACTCATACTACGTAGGTTCAGCACAGATCAGCAGAGTGGCTCTGCTCCTGTAGTCACCTGGGGACCTTGCCTAACAAAGAGCTTCATCTAAATATGTGTCTTAATGAGCACACAAAAGAGAAAGGGAATTGGCAAACTGTACTGTCTTTTAAAGCTTACAGCTAGAAGTCAGCCACACACTCCACTCACAGTCCATTAGACAAAGCCAAGTTAAGGGTTAAGAATGTGTAATCCTACATGTTCCCAGAAGGAAGAGAAAACCACAGTGTTTATGATGAGTCCCAGTGACTATTTCTGCACCTTCATTAATAGCTCTTAGCTTGTGTTCCCCCTAGAAAAGTAACTTCTACTTGTTTTGCTCAACTGTTTGTAAGATATGTTTCAAAATTTATATTTCAAGAAATTCACAAGACCATAACTTCTAGTTAATTCTTCCTGCAATCATTATCCTTGGATTCCTAGAATAATTATTTCCTTTCCATAATGACCCCAAATATTTATCTAAATGTCTGAATTCTCTCCAAAGTTCCAGTACTAGATTTCCCACTGGCCACTGCATGTCAAACTTGACAAGCAAAAAAAAACCTTAATATTACCTTCACTTCCCTCTCTTAAATCTGGTTCTCCTAACTGGTTTTATGTTTAATTTTGTTTCCTTTTGTTAGTATCTTTGTCCCCAGCTCCTAGAACAGTACCTAGCGTGAGAAAGGGCACTATATACAAATTGAATTAACGTATTAATGCTATCAAAATTTGATAATGGTTCCCAAATGTGGAAAACTCCATTCCCTCCTTACTGGCCTGCTGAGTCTGCCTCTGAACTCTCTCTTGCAGATCCTTCTCTTTTACCTGCCACACTTGGCTATTCAGGAGCTTATTGCCTATGAAGCAGACTCTTCTGATAGCTTTCTGACAGTTAGTCCCATGGCCAATTTTTCTGTTCTCCTGTCCATTTCACACAACACTTCTATGTTAATTTCCTTGAAGCGTATGACTCATTTTATCACTGTTTCACAATCCTATAAGGGGCACATATAGTATGCAAGTGATGTGCTACATTCTAAAGGGAAAACAGAACCGGGTACAGTCTCCATCCTTGAGCAGCTCACCACCCCATGGAGAGACAGATGTGATTCAGAGCAGAGACAGCTGTGCCAAGATGGGAGGAGCACTGAGCTGGGGTGACAGAGGTGACAGATGCTGAATCAGCCACGGAGCCACACAAGAGGAGCATTTACTCCGTGTTCCCGCAGACAATTAGACATCTTCCTGGACAGAAATAGGAACAAGTTCATCTTTGGAGTCAGGAGGAAGGAAGGAAAGGATAGGCACTCACTGAGGTTAGTTTAGAAGTAGGGGGGCCAGGGAAGAAAATGGATGGTGATTAGATCCGAGGACTTCTGTTTCATCTGATGGATGAGGCGAGTTTATCCCTTGAGGAGGACAAGCACTATGCTGTAGAGTGTTCCCTAAGACCTGGATGTGCTGCCAGCTGGTGGCTTTCGGTTTCCAGTTCCTGCTGGAAACCCCTGTGTTCACAGCATGCAATCTAATTCTACAGACAGGTACTGATGTGTTGGGCATGGTGTTTGGCTATATTAGGAAGCTGCTGTTCCCCTTCCCCCTTGTAGATTTCCACCATGGACACCATAGTTTGGCTTTCACAACAATGCTTAGATACACACTGTTCTCCAGGGGAAGGAGCCTGAAGTCAAATGAATTGCTGCATGGATCTTGTAAATCCATAGCAGACCAAATTGCTTGGAAGCCATAGTACTTTTTATTTATAAAAGCCAGGCTTTTTTGAGAGGAAAAAAAATAGGAGAACTTTTATTTTTTTTAAGAGGAAGGGGATATTATTTTTGGAATTCTGAGAGCTTAACTTTGAATATAGAGCCAAAGCCTGGAAAATTGAAAGCATATATTTTGCAAATAAGCCACGGAAAAGGGAAAGATGACAAAATAGTTTTTGCCAGATGGCATCCTCCTCAGCACTTTTCCCACCCCCCTTCACCCCCGCCCCACACACTCACTCATACCATCAAAAGGAATATCAGGCAGGGTGATGCGGAGTTTTGTAATTTATTTTAAGTGCCTCTTTTGCGCAAGGCTCTTGGGGGAATAAAAGACAATTCCTTTTCAGAAAAGAATCATCTAATCTGGCGAGGGTGATAGACGGGATCTCTCCACAAACACATGAAAAAGTGTCATTTATCTTTTTCGTACTAGCCAAGACTGCTGATTCCTGGCTCTGTGCTGGAACTTCGGGAGACCATACAGCCTCTGATAGGATCTTCTAGAAATTTCCGTGCACCTTTGGTGAATTTCCAGGAGGACTAGGAAAGCAACTTTATAGCATAGGCAGGTTGTTAAGATCACCTAAATAAGCTTGCCAATGTTGGAGCTCAGAAACCAATACCCTAGAACATAACACTTTCCCATGCTGAACTGAAGAGGCCTCAAGGTCTTGCTGACCTTCTCTGGATGCCTTCATCTGCCTAAAGCAACCCACCAAAAGGAACAATTGTTTTTTCTTCCCCTCCCTGTAAAACCAAGACTGTATCTATTATAGTAGGTAGCTAGTCAGACGTGAGCGGGGTGAGAGAGGGCTTGCCCCACCCACCAGGAATGCCATACTGCCTCTCTACAATGATAATTGGTCACAGCAGGTGCAGGGAGAGGTAATTTCCCAATAGACACAAACTTGAAATTGGTCATTGGCAACTTCCAATAAAATCTCCAGAATTGGGCAAGTGGGCTCAAGTATGTGGGTGAAGAGACAAAATGGCAGAATATGACTTTCTGGGGGCATTCTACTGGGAAAGGGAAGAGCACCACAAGTGAGCACACATACAACTCCAGTACACACACTGAGCACGTTCACCTTTCAAGTGTTAGCAGGTCACCACGCATGCGGGCAGCCCACTCCAAGGGAAGAATCATGGGAAAAAAGACACAAGATCCTGGAAGTATGCCAGCATATAAAACTCCAAGTCAAAAAGTCAAATGCCACACTTGTCCTTCAAGTCACCCATGAGGGTCTCTTCCAAGTGTACTTTCTTTCCTTTTGTTCCTGTTCTTAAGTTTTTTCTTTTTTTTGAGACAGAGGCTTACTCTGTTGCCCAGGCTGGAATGTAGTGGCGCCATCTCAGCTCACCGCAACCTCTGCCTCCCAGGTTCAAGTCATTCTCATGCCTTAGCCTCCTGAGTAGCTGGGACTATAGGAGTGAGCCACCACGCCCGGCTAATTTTTGTATTTTTGGTAGAGACAGGGTTCCACCATGTTGGCCAGGCTGGTCTTGAACTCTGGACCTCAAGTGATCCTCCTGCCTCAGCCTCCCAAAGTGCTAGGATTACAGGTGTGAACCACCACGCCTGGCCACTGCTTAAAAGCTTCTTTTTTAAATTATTTTTTCTTCTTAGTTCTATCCACTTGACATCCCATTGAAAGCTTTTTAATAACTTCCCTCCTCTCTGAAACTTGCCTTGGTCTCTTTTTCTACTGTATGCCCCTCAGTCAAACTCTTTCTTCTAAGGAGGCAAGAATTTAGGTTGCTGCAGACAGCTACAGAATCGCTGTCAGTAACTTGGATATTCGCCACCCCCAACATATTTTGGTGCCATGTGACTTATATACCTTCTACCCCTAACCTATTCACACCTGAACAGATCCATTCACAAGATAACATGCAAATTAATCTCTGCTCCCTGATCCATTCATTCTCCCAGATCCCCTCAACCAAATCCTCCCTTCTCCCCACCTGTACTGTTAGGATGATGCTTCTGAACCACCTTGCAGGGTGGGCAGTCACTCAGGGATTCTCTCTGTGTGCATGTTGTATACACATTAAATAAATCTGTATGCCTTTTCTCCAATTAACCTGCCTTTGGGAGATGATTTTTTTAGTGAACTTTATAAACCAAAAATAAAATTCTCATCCCCCCTCCCCCCACACAACCATCTGAATGAACCCCTTCTCTCAGCCAAGGGCATTCTGGAGCTAACCTGAAAATCCAGTTCAGGTCTCAGTGGTTAGAGGGGTTTAGACATGCCTCACTGTGCCCCTCCAGCATTAATGGCAACACAGACCTTAAGCCTGATAAGAAACCTTTACAATCTATTTTCTCTGAAGTCGGCTACCTGGAGGCTTCATCTGCATGATAAAACCTTGGTCTCCACAACCCCTTATTTTAATCCAGACATTTCTTTTTACTGATAATAACTCTTTCAACCAGTTGCCAATCACCTATGACCTGGATGCCCCCCCGCGCATCCCCTTCAGGTTGTCTCTTTCTTCCATTGAACCAATATAAATCTTACACACACTGATTGATGTATTAGTCTCTTAAAATGTATAAAAGCGAGCTGTACCCCAACCACCTTGTCCTCAGGACCTCCTGAGGCTATGTCAAGGTCACCTCCTTAAACTTGGCAAAATAATCTTTCTAAGTCGACTGAGACCTGTCTCACTTATTTTGGGTTCACAACTTTCAGAGGGGAAGGGGAAGCTTCCCTGTGGCTCCCCTGCACCAAACACCCACAGAAACAGGAGACTGGATTAAGCCGAATTCCCCCCATCATTTGATAGATATATAGAAAAGAGAATTGGACGTTTTGAAAAGAGAAACCTAAGCCCTTCAAATCAAGTAGTTCTTTTGGAGGGTAAAAAATAAAAATAAATAAATAAATAAAGTCCTTCTCAGTTCTTCAAGGCATGCTGTAGAGAAGACTTTATAGCTGAATAATAATTATTAGGCAAATTAATTTTAAAAGCTTTTACATTAAGAGCCACACTATTCTTATTTTACACTGAGAACTAAAAAGGATTACCTTGAAATCTCTTTGAAATAGGTCGAGAATGGCTTTATGGTTAAAAATAAAAAAGAGTATCTGAAAGGCAGAAGGTTTTCCTTTTTTTTTTTTTTTTTTTTGTGGGCAGATTTGCGAGAAAAATGAAAGCCAGGAAACTAGCTTTTTCTTCTCAAAAGATAACTAGCCCCCCTACAACTTTTTTAAAATACAGAACTTTAGTATTCCTCAAAAGGATATGGGCATGTCAAGTGCCCTTTGAAAAATCCTTCTGATAGAAAGAAAAATAATCTAGACAGACCGGAGAACATCATAATTCATTTAATCTTTAATAATTACTGGAACTGAGAGAAGAGCTTAGAGAATTGTTAAAATTCCCCCAAGGAAATGTCAAGCTCTCACTAGAAAAGGCTTTTTTTTAAATCAACACTTAGGACTCCAAGAGAAGAAGAAACATGAGGAATTTCATAAGCTATTTCAGTTACTTGAAATTTTGTGAGTCAAACAGAGCCAATTCTGAATACATGTGGAGTGGGTGCAGCCGGCGCCCACCCCAGATCCTCTCCATCTGGCTGCAGTTACTGTGAGTGTCGGCCCCTGACTACTCACATCGCCCCTTCCCTACAGCAGTGCCCTCAGCTGAATGGGAGCGTCCTTGTCTGGAAGGTTGCACCCCACTCAGGGACACTGGATGAGGCAGCTGGCAACTAATGACTGCCTGACACAGAGATACAAAAGGTTGGCCTCTGCCTAGGGATGAGACAAACTGTGGGGCAGGTATGGCCCAGAGCCTCCCTGTGGGGCCTGGCTGTGGCAGAACTCATTCTTGCTTAGCTTTCTTCCCCTGTCAGATCTTGTTTTCCCAATTCCCTATCTCCCAGAACAACAGACCTCTTCACCAGAATCCCTGTCTCAGGCTCTGCTACAGGGAACCTAATCTTAGTGCACCTCAGGAAAACCTGAGGCCCTCTTATGCCGTATTTACATAAGAGGCTTCCTTCCTTACCTCCTTCCTACCTTCCTTCCTTCCTTCCCTCCTTCCTTCCTTCTTTCCTTCCTTCCTTCCTCCCCTCCTTCCTTCCTTCTTTCCTTCCTTCCTTCCTCCCTTCTTTCCTTCCTTCCTTCCTCCCTCCCTCCTTCCCTCCCTTCCCCCGCTCTGCTGTCCCTCCCTCCTTTTCTCCCTCCCTCCCTCCCTTCCTTCCTTCTTTCCATCCTTCTTTCCTTTCTTTGTCCCATCCTTCTTTCCTTCTTTCCTCAGAAAAGAATCTAAGAGCTTCATACACATTTATAACATGTTAGGTCTCTCTCCTGGGGCCTTTGTATTTTAACATGACACAAAGAATGTGACTGGAATTAAGAGATTCATTATTAGTGGCTAAAGAATTTTGGGAGGATTGGGTTAACTTTTGAGCACTTAAACCAACACATCACAGGTCAGTATATACTCTGCCTAAACACAAGTTTCATCCTAATTAGAAAGTGCTAGTGTTATTTGTTTTTTTGGAAAATTATAACCTCTGCCATTGCCATAAACACTCCAAGGAGCCCCTTCCAGCTTCTTCCATTCTCCCCACAGAAGGGGTTCTGGAAGCAGGAGCCAGGGGTCTCTCTCTTCTCCACTCCTGTATCTCATGACCTCATTCTCTCTCTGGAATCCTGGAATATTAGACCTGCTGGCTCAACACTTCCCAAAGAATTCTGTGTTCAAGCACCTTTGGGGGAACATCATTTATCTTATCCCCATCTGGGGGGGAGTCACAATATCGTTAAAATATTAAATCAAAGAAATATCAAAGTAAAGAATCCTATTTAACTTATTGAACCCAGACTTTTCTAAATTTATCCATAGAATCCTATATTTGTGGATCATAGTTGAGGAACGCCAATCTGGGCCAATTCCTCATTTTAACACTGGAGGCCCACGGAGATGAGCTTCTCTGCGCTGCCAGCTCCCTGAGTGACAAGCCACCCCAGCTCCACAGTAATGTGCAGTATCCCAGTGACAGTGCCGCCCCTCTGACTGCGCTAACGACAGGCGGCACCCCCATCCCTGGGTCTCACTGCTTTGCCAATCGACAGACCAGCTGCACATCCCCCGCTTGGCAGGGTGACTTTTCATGGTTAAGGACTCCGTGTTTGAAATGCGAGCTTCAGACCTCCTGTTGCATCTGTATAAATAGATAAAATTGACCCAGACCCAAGATGACTAAACAAAAGACCTGTTTGTTTTTATTGTGGGTGTTTCTGTGGGGCTCAAAGTTGACCTCTGAGGTCTTGACTTGTGGGATCTCATCTGTTGAATTCACAGTGATTCTCTGTTCCAGCAGATCTCAGTGACTTTGATGATTCCAGGGCTCTCTTTCTATCTGTGATTTTTTAAAAGGCAATTTGTATTTTATAAACACTTAGTAATTCTAGATACTTTTCCCTCCTGGTTCAGATGATCAACAATCACTGTTTAATAACAGTTTGACTTTTTGACCAATGAAGTCAGATGGAAAGGCTCCCATTCTATGAAAAGATGAAGTGTTTACACTCAAAATAACTTAGGTTTGTCTTTCAGTTCTAAGCATATGAAGAGGACTCAAGGTTCATCAAGGATGTGTCCTTATGTCTGTAGTCTGTATTTTTATAAATAAACTAGAGCCATGGGGTGTGTATGTATTTAGAAATAAGCCCTCAGTCTTCGTGCTCCCGTTCCAGCCCAGCTGACGGAACTAGCAAACAGCCTCTAGGGCTAGAAGAAATCAGCCATTTTATACCCGGGTTAGTGTTCCGCCTTTTATCTGGGTGTAAACATGTTTATAAAGCAACTATTAGGGCAGCTTGCTTTTTCAACACTCAAATTACCTGATCAGCCAAGCCCTACAATAGAGAATCCTAACAAGGTCAGTCTGCCTCACTGCCCCATTCCACTTAGAAAAGCCCTCACACACTTCACAAGTTCAAGGAGGGAAGCCAAATTCGTGTTTCTGCATGGGTGCTAACCACAGTGCCATAGACACCATTGCAGCTCAGCATCGGCAGCCTACAAATCCATTTGGGAAATTAGGGCCCCTCTCCCCTTCTGATATCACAAATGGAAGTGTCTCTGGGTTTCCTGACATGTCATCTTCCTGGATCATTCTCCCTACACACTGCATGGAGAGAGACACAAAGCAAAATGAATCTTCCCACAATTAGATGGAGAAACATAACAAAGTAAAAGAGGACCTTGTGTGCTTTGTTTCTTTCTTCTAGGCAGGCATGCCATCATCTGGTCTCTCTTGTTTTGCCCCTGGAGCAGGTGTGGTTTGTAGTCATTAGCAATACAGCCTCTCCCTTAGTACAACTTCAGGAGTGATTTCAGCCTAACACACACACACACACACACACACACACACACACACATACACACAGACACACACTGACTTAGGGAGTGAGAGTGGAAGGCAGTACGACATGGAAGGGAGAATAAAGGACAGTGATGAATCCAGTCCAAATTCAGTTGTGTGACACTTTAGGTCCAATAGCCTGTTCCAGAAGCTCCGTGTTTCTGTGCCTGAGAGGCTACTGGCTAAGGCACAACAGACCCAACAGGCCCCAGCTGGAGCAACAGCTGGAGCGGCTCCTCCCCTCTGCGCATTGCGGAGTTTCCTTCCTGCTCCAACACAGTCGTGCCAACACCCCTCACTTTTAATTACACAAATGTAAAGTAAGTTCACATGCATTTCAAGAAAATCGCTCAACAACTAGAGGAACAGATGTTGCAGCCTGAAAGGATGTCATCATTGTGGTAAAGTAAATTTGTGTGTTTGGCCAGAGCTAATGCTCAGCAGATGTGGGTATTAGGCTTCTCCAGGAAAACGTTTGTCTTCTTTGTGTGGAATTATTGATGGTTCCTGAGGAGAGTCAGTTGTTGACCTGAACTTGTTTGCTAGGGCGGCCATAATAAAGGGCTAAAGACTGGATCGGTTAAGCAACAGGAATTTATTTCCTCGCAATTCTGGAGGCTGGAAGTCTGAGATCAGGGTGTTGGCAGGGTTAGTTTCTTCTGACGCCCCTTCCCTTGCTAGTCGATTGTCCTCTTTTCCCAGTCTCTTCATAAGTCTTCCCTCTGTGACTATGTGCTAATTTCCTCTTCTTACAAGGACATCAGTCTTATTGAATTAGGGCCCACCTATTGACCTAATTTTCAGTTAATTACATCTTTAAAGACTCTATCTCCAAATATAGTCACATTTGAAGTACTGAGTTTTAGGACTCCAAGTCATGAATTTGGATGGGTGCCCAATTCAGCTCATAACATCACCTGATAGATGATCGATTGATAGGTAGATTTTGGGTTTTTTTGAGATGGAGTTTTGCTCTTGTTGCCCAGGTTGGAGTGCAATGGTCCGATCTCAGCTCACCACAACCTCTGCCTCCCTGGTTCAAGTGATTCACCTGCCTCAGCCTCCTAAGTAGCTGGGATTATAGGCATGATGCCTAGTTAATTTTTTGTGTTGTTTTGTTGTATTTTTAGTAGAGATGGGGTTTCTCCATGTTGGTCAAGCTGGTCTCCAATTCCCAACCTCATGTGATCTGCCTGCCTCAGTTTCCCAAAATGCTGGATTACAGGCATGAGCCACCGCACCTGGCCTTTTTCAGATTTTTTTAAGAGGTAAGGAGTAGGAAAGAATCCATCAAGAACTGAAGCAAAAACACAAAATAACTTGGACCAGGCTCATGGCATTTCCACCTAACAATGAGAAAGAGGGTTGACAGTCATTTCTAAATGATGGCATTAGTCATGACCAAAGTGTACTCCTGTTAGACTATTGCATTCAGATATATTTTTCCTGTTGGGGTACATTGAGCAAGGGTAACTTTCTAGGGGTAAAGGATGGGGGTTCAACTGAAGGAATAGAATGCGCTCATTGTCAGTCATCTGAGGGATTATTTTCTTCTAGAATACAAAACAAAATCTCCAGGGAAGCAAACCACAGAGTAGGAGATTCTTATGAGAATTCAGTCTGAAGTCGAGACACAGACCAAGATTTACCACACTCCCAGGGTTGAGTCAGCTCCTGCTATGTGGACACAGCCCTGTAGCATTTACACTAGTTAAGCCACTGGTTAAGAGAGCCTAGCAGCAGCTTCGATTTAGCCGGTGAGATTAATAGCCATTGGCCATATTTGCCCAGTTGGTAGCATGGAGTGAGCAGAGAGTGAGGGATAGAAGCAGGGCTCTGGACCACAGGCATGCAAATTCCTCTTGTTCATTTCATCCACTTTCTGAGATAATATAGCTTTTACTTACTTTTCTTAAGTTTTAAATATTTTAAGTTGTGGCAAAATACACATAACATAAATGTTGCCATCTCAGCGATTTTTTTAAAGAGACAGGGTCTTGCCATGCTGCCCAGGCTGGAGTTCAGTGGTTCTTCACAGGTGCCTTCATAGCACACTACATCCTTGATCTCCTAGTCTCAAGTGATCCTCCCCTCTCTGAGTAACTGGCATTACTGGCATATACCACTGCACTTGGTTTAACTGTCTTTAAGTACATAGTCCAGTAGTGTTATGTATATTCACTGTTGTACAACCAATCTCCACAACCTTTTTATCTTGCAAAACTAAAGTTCCACCCATTAACAAACACTCCCCATTTCCCTGGCCACCACCGTTCTACTTTTTTGTTTCCAGGAATTTGACTACTCTAGATCTCTCATATAAGTGGAATCATATAGTGTTTTGTCTGTGACTGGCTTATTTCACTTAACATAATGTCCTCAAGTTTCCACCATATGTCAGAAACATATGTCAGAATTTCCTTCCTTTTCAAGGTTAATACTCCATTGTGTGTCTATGCCACATTTTGTTTATCCATGCATCCATCAATAGACGTTAGGGTTGCTTCCAGCTCTTGGTTATCGTAAGTAACACTGCTATGAACATTGGTATAGAAAATATCTCTTCAAGACCATGCTTTCAATTCTTTTGTAACTATGCCTTAAAGTGGAATGACTGGATCATATGTGTATTAGTTCTCAACAGAAACAAAACCCATAGGAGGGAGATAGATAGATAGATAACAGATAGATAATAGATAGATGATAGATAATTGATAGATGATTGATTGATAGATGATAGAGAGATGGTAGAGATATATGTATAGATAGATAAGATAGATAGATAGATAGATAGATAGATAGATAGATGATAGATAGGCCAGGTGCAGTGGCTCACTCCTGTGATCCCAGGACTTTAGATGTTGAGGTGGGTGGATTGCTTGAGGAAGTTCAAGACCAGCCTGGCCTACATAGCAAAACCCCATGTCTAACAAAATAAATTAGCCAGGTATGATGGTGCATGCCTGTAATCCCAGTTTCTTGGGAGGCTGAGGCATGAGAATTACTTGAACCTGGGAGATGGAGGCTGCAGTGAGCTGAGATTGTGCCACTGCACTCCAGCCTGGGTGACAGAGTGAGACCCTGTCTCAAAAAAAAAAAAAAAAAAAGATAGATAGATAGATAATACAATATTAGTGTGCATGATTATGGAGGCTGAAAATTCCCACCATCTGCAAGCTGGAGACCCAGGAAAACCGGCGATGTGATTCTAGTCTGAATCCAAAGACCTGAAAACCAGGGAAGCTGAGAGTACAAATCCCAGTTCAAGAGCAGGAGAAGACCAATGTTCCAGCTCAACCAGGCAGGCAGGGGGATAAAGAGGGGCACATTTCTGCTTCTTCCACCTTTTTGTTCTATTCAGGCCCTCAATGGCTAGGATGATGGCCACCCACTGAGCAGGACAATCTGCTTTACTGAGTCCACCAACTCCAATGCCAGTCTCATCCGGAAACATCCTCACAGGCTCAGCCAGAAATAATATTCAATCTGGGCACCCTGCGGCACAAACTGACACATAAAATTAACCATTACAATAAAGTAATTCTGTTTTTAATTTTTTGAGGGTACTTATTTTTTAAACCAGATAATACATTCGCTTGGTTCAAAACTCATAATGCTATAAAATGCTTTACTCTGAGAAGCCACAATTTATAACCTTTTCCTCATATCAATCACCAACTATAGCTAGCCATACACATCACACACACACACACACACACACATGCACACATATTTTTGTATCACTCAAGTGTTCCTTTATACAAATACATATCTATATATTCTCATTTTCTAAGGCCAGAGGCCGCTCTGGTAAGCAGGACTGGGACCCCCATGATCTTCACCCCAATACCATGTTTCCGAATAGGTTATATTACGTGGCAAAATAGAGATGACAGAGGGAATTAAGGTTATGGATCCTAGAAGAAAGAGATCACTCAGCAGAAGGAGAGGCAGGAGAGAGAGGGCAGAAGTGGAAAAGTCGGAGATTGAAATTACAGCAAGGACTCAGCTCACCGTGGCTGGCTTTGAAGAAGGAGAAAGCAGAGAAGGAGCCAAAGGAAGCAGGCCGCCTGCAGATGCTGGAAACAGTGCCCCTCACCCGGACAGCCAGCAAAGACACAGGAACCTCAGCTCTACCCATGCATGGAACCGAATTCAGTCAACAACCTGAATGAGCCTGAAAGTGGGTTCTCCCTCAAGCTCAGATAAGAGCCCTGTCTGTCTGACACCTTGATTTAGGCTTTGTGAGACCCATAGCTGAAAAACCATCTGAGCTCACCAGACTTCTAACTTCTAGATCTAGCTCTGGCTATTGCAGCTGGGAAATAATTTTTCACTGTGTTTCATAGATGCCCTGCCCCGCGCAGAGTAGTCTAGTCACAGTCTGCCAGCAGGGGTGTTGCTGAGCTGCCGCAGGCTCTGCCCAGCTGCTGTGTGACTCCTCGGTAGTGGCACTGTCCATAATCCCTGTACCTTACAAACGCACACATGTGTGCACAGCACTCACTACTACACTCTCACAGCTTCTGCTCCCTCCAGGGAGGTCCAGGCCAGGTGCCTGTCTCCTCTGTGAGAAGTGCCTGCTGTATCATCAGGCTGGCGTGGCCCCCCCATCACTTGCTTGTATTCAGCCAGTTCAATGTTCACCACCTTCCACCACACCTGGACTCACTTGCAGCCTCGCCTTTTCTAGATGCCGTCACTTTTAGAATTGACATCAAACAGTTTAGCATTTCCTCTACTCTATACTTCTTTATGTCATTGATTTTATTTGTCCAGTGAAATTAGGTCAATTTTTACTCTGTAGTTTGACCACCCAGAGTGACAGGCACATGAAACGTGATGAAGCATATTAGGAAGTTCATCGAACTACACCAGATTTCTCCTATCATTCTTGTCTTGGTCCTATGTTTTCCTTATTTATAAAGTAAAAACACCGGCTTAAATAAGGGTGATCAATCATTTTTTCACCCTAATACATCTGAAAGATGTGAAACAATCTCATTGACAACAATGGGAAAATATGATATGGTTGTTAATTCAAAAATTTTCAGAATCTCTGAGGAAAGGAGTTACGTGAAGTCTGAAAAATTCCCCCTAGGCCAAGCATGGTGCCTCATGTCTGTAATCCCAGCACTTTGGGAGGCTGAGGTAGGTGGATCATTTGAGGTCAGTAGTTCAAGACCAGCCTGGCCAACATGGTGAAACCCCGTCTCTACTAAAAATACAAAAATTAGCTGGGCGTGGTGGTGGTCACCTGTAATCCCAGTTATTTGGGAGGCTGAGGCAGGAGAATTGCTTGAACCTGGGAGTGGAGATTGCAGTTAGCTGAGATCACACCATTGCACTCCAGCCTGGGCAACAAGAGTGAAACCCTGTCTCAAAAAAAAAAAAAAAAAAGAAAAAGAAAAGAAAATGTCCCCCTAATTCAGATTGACAGATCAACTGCAAGGCATACAGCTGCATTTGAATTTTAGATAAACAGAAAATAATTTTTTAGTGTAAATATCCTAAATATTCAATGGAACATAAACTAAAAAATTATTCATTATTTAGCTGATACTCCAATTTAATTGGGCATCTATTTTTTTTAATTTGCTATATCTGGCAACTTACCCCTATGTAACTCCAGTTCTTTTTTCTTGGGACATGCATGGCTAAGAATCACTGTACTAATTTCATTCAACAAAAATGTTCTGACTGCCAGGGACTGTTCTCAGGGCTAGGAACCGAAATTAACAAGCAGCCCTTTTGTTGTTGTTGTTTAATCTTACGGTGCTTGCATTCTCATAGGGAGCCCAGGGACACAGAGACAATTAAAAAAACAATATATATATAAATACATAGCATGTTATTGAGAAAAACAAAGCAGATTATGGAAGTGCCACTGAGCTAGAGGAGGGATGTTATTTTACACAGGGTGGAATTTGCACAGACACCTAAGGAAGACTATTTGGGAACCAAGATGATACTTTTTATCTCAAAGTTCTGCTCCAATTCATTACTTAATGACTCATCAGATGTTTATTAGGTGCCCAGTATGTATCCAGCACAAACTAAGTAGCAATGATACAGAAAAAACAATGTGACATAAAGCATGGTCTCAGATCCCCCTCTGCCTTTCAGGATTTTATAGAATTGAAGGGAGAGATTGGCAAATAAAGAAATAATTATCTAGGGAGTTCAATGAGCTTTGGACAGAGGTCCATGGAGGAGAAAGGATATAGAAAAACTATGATCGCTCCTCTGAAAAAAATTCCCAGAAAGCGTCACTGGAGCTGAGTCTGAAGGGAGAGTAATTGTGTGCCAGGAACTGGGAAAGAGCATTCCCGGCTCCAGGGAGCAAACTGGTGGAGGTCTGGGCAGCTGGATGGGCAGGAGCTCCAGAGGGGCTGAGCCAGGGGCAGAGGGCTGGCCTCTGAGTGAGAAACCTGTGTATCACACTCAGAGTTCCAAATGATTTTAAGTGGGACAATAGGATAATAAGAATTACTCAAGCAACAAGAACAGACAGAGGCTGGACTGGAGGAAGCCAGAAAGCAGAACCTAAGCAGAAACTTACCTTAGCTTGAATTGCCTCCAGATTAATAATATGGATGGAACCAAAATGTGAGACACTTATTAGCAATACATAAAATAGGTACAGGGCCTTTCCCATCACTGCCAGTTACTATGTCATTACAGTTACCAAATGAGAATTCTTGTGACTTTAGTTCTCAGGTAATGCTCAATGGATAGTTTCATCAGCTTTGGCCTCTTCAATAAGAGATGAACGCTCAAGTATATGGCATCCATAGAAAGTCGTTAGAAAGTCATTATTTAAGTGCTTTTTCTTTTTTTAAGTGCTTTTTCCTATTGCAAATGTGTCCTTTCTGGAACAATTTGGTTGGTGTCTATAAAAAGTATTAAGCATCAGTACATTTCACACTTGATAATTGGTTTTCTCTTGGCATGACTTTCAATCTGCTACTCAGCAGAAGAGATCTACACTTTCAATTGAAAGATGGTGTTAGGGACACATTTCTGCTGGGGGTGGCAGTTACAATAGTTTCCACGCTACTCAACACACTGAAGCTTTGGGACAGAGAACACCATTTGCAACTTTGACTCTTACATTCAGTTATGTTTTATGTTATTTTGTTTTCTTTCTCAGAAAGAGACTTTCAAAACCCATAGCTGAGCGAAGCAGGTTGAGGAATCCATAATGCGGTATACATCTGGGTAAGTATTATTCACACCTCCTACCTCTGCAGAGGTGAATGTGCTGAAACCAGTGAAGGCCTTGAATGGGCCTCTTCCAAGGCCCTGTACCTAATTTTATGTTCATAATTTTCTATCCTTGAAGAGGGCCTCCCAAACTGTGTAATATTCAGGCTCTCTAAAAGCTAGATGCATGCTTCAGCCTAAGTAAATCAGACCACAACAACCTGGGAGCAACGTCAAAGACAAAGAGTGTTTTTCTGATTCCTTCTTGTTGTTGTTGTTTTGCGATGGAGTCTCGCTCTGTCACCCAGGCTGGAGTGCAATGGTGCGATCTTGGCTCACTGTAACCTCCACCTTCCAGTTTCAAGCAATTCTCCTTCCTCAGCCTCCCGGGTAGCTGGTATTACAGGTGCCCACCACCATGCCCAGCTAATTTTTGTATTTTTAGTAGTGACAGGGTTTTGCCATGTTGGCCAGGCTGGTCTCAAACTCCTGATCTCAGGTGATCCGCCCCACCTTGGCCTCCCAAAGTGCTGGGATTACAGATGTGAGCCGCCACATCCGGCTTTCTGATTGCACAGCAACTTTTCCTGCTGTCACTCAGTCTCCCTGAAATTCCTTTCAAATATCTCCAGGAATGCCCGCAAGTATTTCATATTCGTTTCCCAAGCGAATTCCCTTAGCAATGGCAGTTGTCATTTGACTCTGCCTATTCTGTTTCACAATAGAGCAGGTCTTGTCACTGATGATAGGAAACGCTGCGACTCTGCTGTTGAGATCAGTTTCGGTGCTGACACCCACCATGCCCCAGTCAAAGCAACCAGGGATGGTGCTGAGCAGGGAGACTCCAACACTGGGTGTTGCCTCTTCCTATCCTTCCATCACCATCTCCAGCAACTGATAGAGGTGCAAGCGCTTTCCCTGTTGCAGCCCTTTTCCGTTTCGCAGGCAACCCATCACAGCCTGCTCACCAAATGTCTAAGGCACAATGCCCCATGGGCCAAGGTGGAAGGTAATCTGAGAGACAGACCTGAGGCATTCATTGAATCAAACTCGGCTCTTTCCTCTCCTCCTTTGCCTTCTTTCTCAAGAGGATCATTAGTCCCTCAGGTCAAACACACTCTTAGAGATGCCACTCCAACAAGCTTAGCAGACATTCCTAGGCATGGAATCAAGGAACAAAGGAAAGCCATGGAACAACTGCAGAGCCATGCAGAGCAGTCACAGGGGAGGCAGTTAATGGTGGTCAGGAGTGCAGGGTCTGGACTCAGACTGTCTGAGATCTCACCCTGGTGCTGACATTGAATAGCTCTGAACCCTTCAGCAAGTGATTTAATCCATCTGTGCCTCAGTTTCATCACCTGTAAAATGAGGATAATAGTAGTATTTATTACATGGGGTTGCTATAAGAACTAAATGAGTAAATGTATACAAAATGGTTAGGAAATGGTACTTCATGAAAAAGTTATAGGAATTTGGGTCACCTGGTTGAAGCATGGAATAAATGCCTGTCTTGAAACAGCATCTCTGCCATTTGCTTAGTATTTATTTACTTTTTAGAGTAAAAGCAATACATACCCATAAAAGAAATTAAGGCATTCAAAACATATAGAATGAAGAGAAGCATCTTTTCACCCTGGCCTCCAGCCAGTCAGGTCTCCTCCCCAGACACAATGCCTCCATCAGTTTCTCATGTCCCCTTCCAGGGATACACTATGTGATTGCAAGCATCTGTGTAGGTTTAACTTGTTAGCTGACTTACTCCGGATCTACAAAGGTGACTGAGAGGGCAGTGATCAGCTCTCCTACAGCTTGCCTTTAGGGAACAGACCATCTGGAGGGAAGCGCCAATAACCAACAAAACAGGGCAGAAAGGACACACAGCCACAATCAGGGAAGCCAGAAAAAACAGAGTGGGAGGAAGCAGAAGTAATTCTCACTGGTGGAATCGTTAGTGGAGAATGTCCCTGAGCCTAAACCACTGATTAGCTCCTTTCATGTGTATTTCTGTGCTCGGAAGTTCATTTAGAGTCTCATCCCAAAAGTGTAAACTTCACAAAAAGTTTTACATAGCCAATATGATGGGGCTTTATAATGTTGGGTATATGCAAGTCACTATTATTAAAATTAAGAGTATTTTACTTTTCTAAACTAAATTAAATGGAGCATTAAGCCTAGAGAGTGATACCTTAAAAAGGATCCTCTGTGACTACAGTCAAAAATAATTTACTGTTCATTTAAAGATAATAACTGAAAGAGTATAATCGTATTGTTCATAACTCAAAGATAAATGCTTGAGGTGATGGATGCCTCATTTACTCTGATGTGATTATTACACATTGCATGCCTATATGAAAATATCCCATCTACCCCATAAATATGTACACCTACTATGTCCCCACCAAATTCAAAAATGAAAACAACAACAACAAAAAACCCTCTGGTATCCAGACTGCCATGGTCCCCCAGGGGGATGCTCTTTGTCCCAATCCACTTACCTGGAGCAGCCTCCCTCCCTCCCTTCACTCTGGGTCTTCTTTAAGTCATAAACAGACTCCGTTCTCTATTCGGGACCCAGACCACCCCCATCTGGGTTTCTCCCTGCGAACAGAACCTGAATTCCACCCACCTGCAAACACACGAAAACCCTTAACCCCTTTCAGTGCAGAGTTTTGTCTCCAGCCTTGACTTCTTCCAATTTGTTTTCCTTGACTTCTTCCAGTTGCAGCCAGAGTGACCTTTGTCATTTTTATTTGTCTACTCACTTGATCTTTAACAAGATTTACATTAATATAACATGGTCTCAAAAAGACATTCATATTGGTTAATGCAATGCAATTTAAGTTACCTGTGCAGTTTGAACCAAAAGTTGTCTATTACCTTAGGTTTAAAAAAAGTGGACTTGGTTTGTTTTTTAATCTATGACAAATGTGTAAAACTTCTCCCTCAAATGCTGTTAAGGCAGGCAGCATAAACGATGAGAAACTTACTTTTTTTTTTACTTAGAAAAGAAAGCTATGTAAAAATTTAAAATTGATGCAACAAAGCTATTTTGTAATGTTTCCTTTCCGATCTAAAAAATTTCAATAATCGTAGTGTAGTCCTGGAGGTGGGAACCCATTTGCACCCCCTGTATTTGTTTTCCATGGCTGCTGTAACAAATTACCACAAATCTGTTGTCTTGAAACAACAGAAATGTATTCTGCCTCAGTTCAGATCAGAAGTCCAAAATCAAGGTGTCAGTACGGCCTCTCCAAAGGCTCTAGGAAAATCTCTCCTTGCTTTTTTCAGCTTCTGGTGCCTTCTGGCATTCCTTGGCTTGCGGCAGCATCATTCCGATCTCCACCTCTAACTTCACCCAGCCTTCTTCTTTCTGTGTCTCTCTGTGTCCTAACTGTCTCTCCTTTGTCTTATAAAGACATCAGTCTTTGGATTTAGGGCCCACCTTAAATCCGGATTATTTTATCTTAATATCCTTAACTAAGTACATCTGCATAGACCCTGTTTCCAACAATAACCCAGTAAACAACCTCATTAGCTGTCCATATTGCGCATAGACCTTGTGGCTGCCTACACCAAGATCCAAGTAGTTTCCTTCATGAGTTGGCACATCAGTTCACTTCATCTGCTGAGGTCAACGAGAGAACTCAATTTCTGATTTTTATTTTTTAAAGGACATTTTTATCCTCGTTACTCCCAGTCTAGAATAGATAATTAACTAAAGCACTAACAAGTGTAGGAGAGGCTAAAATTTACCTCTCCCAGTCTTAGATCTTAGGTGGGAAAGAACTCCATATCAAAAGACCCATTAACAAGAAAAAACAAACACATGTATTAATAAGTTTATTAGTTTATTAACAGTGCACACATTATGCAGGAGACACCTCAATGAAAAGTAACTCAAAATGGTGGTTTCAAATTCCACTTATATATCATCTTCAATAAAGAATATATATTTGTAGAAAAATAACAGGACAAAAATAACAGGAGTGGATTTAGTCTTCCAAGATGGGAAACTGTAGGAAGGTAAACAGATGGGGAAAACTAATGCAATAAGGTTGGTTTACTGATTCCTCTGGCGCTGTCTCTGAGCTGCTAAGGGTCTACAGTTGTCTCCAGTAAAGGAGAATTTATATCCTGTCTTTTGGCAAAAAAGAGACCATATATAGAGTGCTTTTCCTCCATTTGCTGCTTCTTAAGCTTAAAAATTTTTTATCCCAAAGAAGCATATTTTGGGGTGACATGTTCTGATTTTCCTCACAAGGATACCTTCTGCTTTCAAATGTGCATTGAATGTTACACCATGAAGTCATGGAACTGAGGATTCAGCTCATAAGCAGAGAATGATTGAAGGGTGGGCTGAAAGCATACCACTTTGGCATAAAGAATATTTTGAGCTAAAGGCACATAAAAATAAAAGCAGCAGGTGCAAGAAGGATGCTCTGGCCCTACCTTTTTCTTCCTGAATGCCAGAGCTAAAACCCCCATATGTGTGATTCTTACACTAGGAAGAAAATAACATTCTTATCAAGGACAGGAAGTTGAAAGTGAGAAAATTTTGTAAAACAGACCTTGTTAAAATCATTTATCACTTCCTTTAGCCTCTGCACATAGTTTAGTTATTGTTCCACAATTGCCTCTTTATTCAAGCTAGTATAGAAGCATTTAGGTTTTGCCACTTTGGGTTTTCATTTCCTTACGAAGCATTCCACATCATATAAAACTTATATTAAATAAATGTGCATGCTTTTCTGTTAATCGGTCTTATGTCAGTTTAATTTGCAGGCTCAGTTGAAAAACTCTAAGAGGGTAGAGGTAAATTTTGCCTCTCCTCTAAGATCTAAAACAAATTTGGTCTTATCACATTGCTGCAAAAACCTATTGATGATACATATGCTCATTGCTCATAGGACAAAGACTTAACACTAAACCAGGACCTGCGTGGTCTGGCCCTTGGGTCTGACGCTAGTCTTGTTTCTGGTCACAGCATCATTGGCTGTCTGTGTCCCAGCCACCTACACCTTGTTCCTCAAAGGTGGTTTGCCATCATGCAATCCCCACCACAAGGAAACACTCACTCTTCTGTGTCAAACAAATGCTACCCCTCTACTCCTTTCTCCTTTTCCTACCCTACAGCTGTCAATCAGTCCTCATTTTCTCGGGAGGCCTTCCCTGACCTCCTGGTCAGGCCAAATCCCTGATGAGGGTTCCCACAATCTCTTACACTCCTTCTTCATGGCCCCTCTCACAATTAGGCTTTCGTGTCTATTTGAGCAATTATCTGATTAACATCAAGAAGCCCAATGAGGGTGGAGATCCCGTCTCTTTTGTTTTCCATTGTGTCTCCAGCATCCAACACAGTCTGACACACAGCTGATAGCCAGTATACATGTTTGTGAAATAAGTTAAGAATCGCAATGATCACCCTGCTCATCTGCACTTTTTAAAATCTCACTTTGTTGGGTGGTATTCATAGATACAGTTACGGGCATACCCGCAATGGATTCAGGGCAAAAATCCTTTGGTAATCTAGGCAGCTTTGTTCCCGCTGAGAAAACGATAAACTCGAACAAAATCTGAGGTTTGAGAAATGAGGACAAACACTGCTTTTGCACAGTCAATAGAGATTTTCACAGCATGTTCTCACCTTTTTTTTTCCCCTTTAAAAAATTAGTTCTCTGCTATTGGCCAAGTAAGAGGTATGCAATGGAAAGTAACAATGAGGAACTGGGCAGGGGGCCATGGTGAGTAACAGGATATGATACCAGGTAACAACTTGTGAGCCATGTCCTCAGAGTCCCCCTGCCAGGCTATATCTGAATTGGTCACATCTTCTCCGAAAGCAGGCGTCCCCCTTCTGTGCATGCTGACAGAGCCTGGTGCTTTGCAGTGTGCCTGCCAACTCCCAAGGAAGGCTTTGTTGGCAGGAGCACCAGGAAGTCTTGGTTTCTTAAAGGCAAGCAACCCACCATTTAAATTTATGTTGGCCTTCAACTGCCACAAAGACAATCTGCTGAAAAGTTTATTTCAGGTTGAAATGAAAAGGAAATGTGTTAAATGAATCCAGCTGTTGGTTTCAGTTCTAATTTTTTCACTAGTTGAGTTTAGCACATTGATTTTCAGAAAAATAAGATTAAAAGGCTGCAGATGTATACAGTCCAGGGTATTGATTTTTGGGGGGAAATTCAGCCAAATAATCAAAATGTCATTTCTGGGTAAGAGTCCCCATCATTTTGGATTTTAACAGGAAAATAACGAAGCCCTCCAGCGGACTGGGGAGGAAACAGACGGTAATTCTGCTGCTGCTTGTGAGCAAGTAACCTATTAGAAACTGGATGTAGAGAAACCCCTAAGGGAAGTCTCTTTGCTTGTTACTCTCCTATGTTTTCAGTTTTGAGCTCTAGACTGTGAAAGAAAAGTAGAAACAATTTTTTCATAATATAAAAAAATTGTAATGCAATAATTCTTAAAGTGCAGATTTCCAGGTCTCCAAACCATGAGATTTTGATGAAATTGGTCTGTCAGGAGAGCCAGAAGCCTGCATTTTCTTTTATTTTATTTTACTATTTATTTATTTATTTTTAAGACAGAGTTTTGCTCTTGTCTCCCAGGCCATTGCACAACGGTGCCTTCCTGGCTCACTGCAACCTTTGCCTCCTGGGTTCAAGCAATTCTCCTGGCTCAGTCTCCTGAGTAGCTGGGATTACAGGTGCCTGCCACCATGCCCAGCTAATTTTTTTTTTTTTTTTTTTTTTTAGTAGAGACCAGGTTTTGCCATGTTGGCCAGGCTGGTCTCGAACTCCTGACTTCAGGTGATCCACTGGCCTTGGCCTCCCAAAGTGCTGAGATTACAGGCATGAGCCACAGCACCCAACCAGGAGCCTGCATTTTAAACACTTATTGCACCTAGCTCTCTGAGAGCTAAGGAAGCCCTTCTGAATAGCTATCTCAGTGATTTCCAAAACTTTTTCTTGCCATGACACACATTAAAAATGATAGACTTTACTGGTATACTGGAATAAACAGATGAGATCATTTCTAAGGGTTAACTGAAGTTTTTGAAGAAGGCCTTGATTATCAAGGTAGTTATACTGATAATTAACTGAATGCTACAGAGAATGAAGCAAATATGGACTTTGCCAGAGGCCAGGAATTTACCCCTTTCTCCACCCACTCCCTCACAGGCTTCTACACCCACAACCACCCACTAGCCAAGCACCCTTGGACTGCTGACTGAACCTGCACTAGGGCTAAGGCTGGGCCAAGAAAGGGATGGGACTAGGCCCCCCAAAAGGAAGACACTGGACCAACTTTTTTTTTTTAATGAAATGGGATCTGGTTCTGTCACCCAGGCTGGAGTGCAGTGGCACAATCATGGCTCACTACAGCCTCAACCTCCTGGGACCAAGTGATCCTGCCAACTCAGCTTTCTGAGTGTCTAGGATGACAGGCATGCACCACTACACCCAACTAATTTTTTCATTTTGATTTTTGTAGAGATGGGGTCTTGTTTTGTTGCCCAGGCTGGTCCCAAACTCCTCGGCCCAAGCAATCTGAGACCTCCCACCTCAACCTCCCAAGGGTGTGGGCCACCGTGCTGGGCCTCAAGGCACATTTTTGATCACCAAGTTGTCATACAGTTACAGAGTAGTTAGCAATTTCCGAAGGGTATTATTGCTTGAAATAAATCACTCTTACATAAATAATACCTGGTACTTAACTGGGATATTTTGTATGTAAACCAAGAGCAGGCAGATGTCAGTGCACACCGCTGACACTCAACTGGGCTGCCCCACACAGGGGGACATCTGGCACTGTCTGGAACCATTTCATTGGTTGCTACTGGCATCCAGTGAGTAAAGTTCCAGGATGCTACTAAACATCCTGCCGTGCAGATGAGCTCCCCACTACAAAGAATTATCTAGCCCAAAATGGTCACGGTGCTGGGGTTGAGAAACTCTGCCCTACATGAACATGTGAGAGGAGAGAATGTGTCCCAAAGGAGAATTTTTCGTTTCTGTGAATGACAGTGTCTGGCTGAAGAGATCACATTTTGTTAAGGTGAAGTCTGGAAAGAAATGCAGGTTTAGACCGGGCGCGGTGACTTAGGCCTGTAATCCCAGCACTTTGGGAGGCTGAGGCGGGTGGATCACGAGGTCAAGAGATCGAGACCATCCTGGCCAACACAGCGAAACCCCGTCTCTACTAAAAATACAAAAAAATTAGCCGGGTGTGGTGGCACGCGCCTGTGGTCCCAGCTACTCCGAGGCTGAGGCGGAGAATCGCTTGAACCCAGGAGGCGGAGGTTGCAGTGAGCCGAGGTTGTGCCACTGCACTCCAGCCTCGTGACAGAGCAAGACTCCGTCTCAAAAAAAAAAAAAAAAAAAAGAAATGCAAGTTTAAATATTGCCTGTAAGTCAATGTGTACATAGTGTTTCAAGTTCAATGCTGCTGGTAATTGTTTGGACCTCTGAATTAGTGACTGTGTCAGCCTAACTGCAGATCATTCCCATGGGGACCTGGGTACAATGGCTCTTAGAACAAAATGCAGAGCACATGAGCAAGTGGTAGTACTGTGACTACTTTATTTATTTGTTTTTTTAAAGAAACAGCAGCATTTCATAGGAAATAAGCATTAAAATTGGTTGGAAAGAACCTGTTTTCTTTGCACTGATTTATACCTTCATATTTATCCCACACTAGTTAATGCTTTGGAAAGACATTATGGAATTCTTTGCTTTCAGAGTGAGGAGATAATGGCTGCAAAATAAATTTGCCACAGAAACTCCTTGTTGGTACGTTTATTAACAAAATCAGCAATGTGTATTCATGGAGAAAGGTAAAAGCCCTCAATTAGACTTACTATTTCCAAATCGAAACCTTGGACTCTGACCCCTGCGCTTCTTCCAGGTCCTTCTGTCCACCTGGAGCACAGTTACTGAGACACTAGCATATTCCCAGACAGGCCTCGCCCTGCCATGGGCAACCCAGGGGTCTCGGGGAGATAAACTGGGTCCTTCTCTCTGCCTGATCGCACTGTGCACCAAGCTTTTTTGATGTGGCTGCTCAGCACAGGGCTGGACCAGCCTGCAGGAGAGATTTCCTTCGGAGCTTGAGCATAAATAGAAACAGAAAGCCTTCTGTTGCTGGGCTCACCCACATCCCTTCCCCTTGAATATATGCCAGAGCAGGTGGAAGGAGAAAACTCAAGCTCTACTCCTTTTCTTTGCTGCCATTTCCATTTTCCATTTTCACTTCTCAAGCCAGAAAGTGCAGGCTGTGCTTTCCTTTCCCTTTTCTTTTTTTTTTCCCTTGGAGACGGAGTCTTGCTCTGTCCCCCAGACTGAAGTGCAGTGGCACAATCTCAGCTCACTGCAACCGCCACCTTCTGAGTTCAAGCGATTCTCCTGCCTCAGCCTCCCAAGTAGCTGGGATTACAGGCGCCTGCCACCATGCCCAGTTAATTTTTGTATTTTTAGTAGAGACAGGGTTCCTTTCCCTTTTCTATCCTGATGAACTTCCTCCACTAGGCCCATGATAGGAGGACAGGCACAGGGCCTTCCTTCTTCCTCACTTCACCCTCAAGGCTAAACTTAAGGGCATACACCATGCAGGAGAGAGACTCACAAGACTAGCTAAGGAGAAAGATAATTTTTAATACTCTACTCATATTAGATATGATCATCACCTTTTTACAGCTAGAAAATCAAAGTAAAAAAGACTTAAATTACATGGTAGGAGGCAGGATTCAAACTCAGTTCTCTCTCACTTCTGAGCGTGGTTTTGTTTTTGGGGTTTTTTTTAGAAGGCTTGCTCTGTGGCCCAGGCTGGAGTGCAGTGGCATGATCCTAACTCATTGCAACCTCCACCTCCCGGGTTCCAGTGATTCTTCTGCCTCAATCTCCCAGGTAGCTGGGACTACAGGCGTGTGCCACCACACATGGCTAATTTTTGCACTTTTAGTAGAGATGAGGTTTTACTGTGTTGGCCAGACTCATCTCAAAACTCCTGACCTCAGGTGATACACCTGCCTTGGCTTACCAAAGTGCTGAGATTACAAGTGTGAGCCACCGCGCCCAGTTGAGCATGTGTTCTTCTGTGGAAGAACAGTGGGAGAATTAGGATCATCCTCTCATTAAATGTGTGACCTGTCTTTGCCTCGGTGTTCTTATCTATATAATGTAGATGACTATAATGATCCCTGCTTTCTGGGAATGTTCTAAAGATCAACTGAGTTAGTACACGACAGCATAAAATTGTGACACAAATGTCAGGAGGAATTCTTGCTGTGTTAAATTTGGTACCCACCACACTGGTGATGAGAGAACTGACTCTCATATTCAGGTACTACTGGTTTTTGTGTTTTTCTTTTTCTCCTTTGTTTTCAGAAATTATGCTGCCTAATAAAAGTCTCCATTAGCTATGTATGAATGATTAGCCCCTGTAGTCATTATCTAAAGAGATATTGCTATAACAACTTTGACTTTTAGACTCCAGACTAAGTGTTTGTTCAAAAAGAATATTTCATTCCTAATAGCTGTGTGTTGGACTGGTCTAGTCACTGCAATTACCACTAAAAGCAAATGTCCTAAAAAATTAGTCTCTGTAAGTAGAGCGCAAATTTTCTTAAAAGGAGATTTACTTTACAATTAGGTTTTGTTTAGTCTATTATTAACAGGATTTCATATTACCCAAGTGTGTGTCATCACCCACCTTCTCTGTAAACTCTGATTGCAGTCCATTATTATTCCTTTCTTTGTTTTCAGTTTATCATCTATATTGCACAGTTAATACTTAGGTCACTGGCACTACCTCACATACCGGACACCTAATAAGACCCCCTTTCTTCCTCAACACTTCTTCTATTAATAAGACACTTATTTATCAAGGTGAATCATTTTCATATATTTAGGAAGAAGGTGAATCTCCAGAGCCAGATCCCCTTCCAACAGTGACTGGTTCAGGAACAGGCACATGGCACAACCTGGGGAATAAGGATCTTCCCAGAGACTTTCTGCAATAGCTTTCTAGGGAAACATCTCCAGTGGATTCCTAAGTGGTACAGTATGAGCCTTTGATTTGTGGCAGCCATCTGGCCACGTGCCTGGGGAACACCTCCCCAAAGAATGAAGCTAAGCAGAGACAAAGTGCTATGGTTTGCCTGTGTCCCCCCCCTACCCCCACCAAGTTTATGTCTTGGAAACTTAATCCCCAGTGCAATCATCTTGAGAGGTGGGACCTTTAGGAGGTTATTAGACTGTGAGAGTAGAGAGCCCTCATGAATAGATGAATGTCATTATTGTAAGAGTGGGCTTATCATAAGAGTGGATTTGTTATAAAAGTTTGGCCCTCCCTTTTCTCTTCTCTTCTCCTCTCCTCTCTCTTTCACACGTGTCTGTGTGTGCGCATGCTCTCTTACTCTTCCACCTTCCACCATCAGATGACACAGCAAAAAGGCCCTTGCCAGATGCAAGC
The DNA here is from genome assembly GCA_036589455.1 of Ateles fusciceps. Classification (NCBI taxonomy): domain Eukaryota; kingdom Metazoa; phylum Chordata; class Mammalia; order Primates; family Atelidae; genus Ateles; species Ateles fusciceps. Next base: position 10,835,224 of record JAZHEH010003259.1, read on the forward strand.
CCCTTGACCTTGGACTTACCAGGCTCTGGAATTGTAAGAAATAATTTTTTAAAAATAAATCACGCAGTTTGTGATATTCTGTTACAGCAACACAAAAGACACGAAGTGAGATTTAAAAATAGAATCAGATCTCTGAAAGCTATCAAAGCTCTTTGAACTCACCATTGTTAAAGCTTGCTGGCCTGCTACTTCCCAGTCATGTATCAATACATTTCGCACCTACTTTTAATTTGTTTATTTTGTTATGATCTGGGTTGGATTTCTGTCACTTGCAACTGAAAGTATCCTGACTAATTCACAGCCCAATTGAAAATTTGATTTTAATCTCTGTAAAAGTGATGTACATGTGTAAATCTTGTGCCTAATGTCACAGACATAACTACAGTAAGTGGGATACTGTCAATGAGGATGGTCTCAATGGTTGAGGGGCTCCACAGGCTCTTTACCTGCTGAAGAAGAGGCATGGTCCCTGGGATTATTAACCAGCCCCCACAGTCCTTCTTTCTCTAACTTTTTCATGGAGGCTAACTGTGGTTTTCTCTTAGATTTTGTAAACTATTATGCATTTTGACAGCCCATCGGAACTAGGAGACCTGAGTCTTTACTCCTAATTCTTTGTGTGATATTGGAAAAGTCACTTATTCTCTCTTGGTTATATATTTTTCATCTATCAAATAAAAATGATAGACTAATCTCAGAAAATTACATTTAATCTTACAAAATCACTATGATTCTTATGTTGTAATTGGTCCTTGCAGTTGTCTCATCTTCTTCCTAAATACATTTTTTTTTTTTTTTTTGAGATGGAATCTTGCTCTGTCGCCTAGGCTGCAGTGCAGTGGCACGATTTCAGCTCGCTGCAACCTCTGCCTCTGGGCTCAAGTGATTCTCCTGCTTCAGCCTCCTGAGTAGCTGGGATTACAGGCATGCACTACCATGCCCAGCTAATTTTCGTATTTTTAGTAGAGATGGGGTTTCACCATGTTGGCCAGGATGGTCTCGATCTCCTGACCTCATGATCCACCTGCCTTGGCCTCCCAAAGTGCTGAGATTATAGGCTTGAGCCACTGTGCTCAGCCTCACATAAATCTTAAGCTCTTCATATGCAGAAATAACACTTTAGAATTCTTTTTGTGTCCTCAGCACATCTGCCTTTATGATCACTCAGAATATTTTAGTTGGCCAGATTTAAATGTTTTTGAAATAAAATTATATCTTGTTACTAAAACGATTGCCAGTACAATGATAAGAAAGTAGCGCAATCCTTCATTACTCCCAGAGAAAAGGGGATTGAGAAATTCAGAAATCTGCAGTTATTAGAGTAAAATTTCTCAAACTGGCTCTAATAGTTGTATCAGAGATCCCATAAAAAATATAAAAGCATAAACCACAAAAGAATAATCCAGGATTATGATTTCTTAGTACAAGATTACTTATTTTATTTGTTTTCAAAAACGAATTCATCTTTCCTGATTATAGAATTAATAACATTAACTTTTTTAAGGTCTGAGAAGACAAAAAAGAAAAGAAAAATCTTTTGTAATAATTTCACACAGAAAAAATTATAATTAGATCTATTCTTTTCAGTCTTTTGAGGGGATAACTACTGTTTTTCAGGGGTCTCAAAATTGGGAACAAATAGTATGCCTCACAATTTTTTTCATTTAATATTGTGAACACTTTTTTATAACATTAAATAGTCTTTGAAATCATGATTATTGATAGTTGCAAAATATTCCACCATGTGGACAAACCATAATTTATTAATGAAGTTGGCAGTTAGGTCATTTTTAATTTTTCCTTGTTATAAATAACACTCCATTGGACTTCCTGGAATTACAGGCATACCACCATGCCCAGCTAATTTTGTATTTTTAGTAGAGACAGGGTTTCACCATGTTGGCCAGGATGGTCTCAATCTCCTGACCTCATGATCCACCTCCTGGTGTATAAAATCTTTGTGTGCATCCTCTCTTATTTCCTTAGTTGGCACTAACTGTAAATACATTACTCATGAAAAGAAAATAAGATATTTAATGACCAAATGTCTTGAAAAGAATTTCCTAGTGAATGCAGAAACCATATCTATGCTGTTTGTTACAAGGACCCTAACTGAAAGCCAACTGTGGAACATTAATGTGCAACTTAGTTACGGCAAGAGAGGCATCAATGATGTATTCTTTGTCATGTACCTGACATGACATCTCAAAGCTCCAGGCATCTCAAAGCTCCAGACATGCTTCCCTTCATACCTGAAGACATCAAAATGGGCTCTACCATAACTTAAGTAGTCAGAGAATTTATATGAGAAAAAATAAATGGTCCGCCAAGTATTTTTGCAATGCATACACCAGGCTGCACTGCAGGCCTCCCCATCTGCAGGCCTCACCATCACTGTAAGTCAGGCAGTAGACAGTTACCTGAGGTCAGCAGAGCCATACAGTTGAACTTTTGAAGATTATTCTGAACCGTTTACAAGAATGAATCACTTATGAATATCTCAATTTGGACAGTCGTAATATCCCAATTTTGGATAGTTGCCTAGTTTGGAAAACTTGCATGTAGTAAATTTATCTTGAACTTTTAAAAAGCATACAACCTCAGTAAATGTAAAATAAATTTCTCTTTATGTGATGGTTCATTATATCTATCAACTTGATGAGGCTATGTTCCCCAGTTGTTCTGTCAAAACCCGATCTAGATGTTGCTGTAAAGACATCTTAGCATCTTTCCAATGTGATTAATATTTAAATGGATAGACTGGAAGTGAAACAGATTACTCTCCATAATATGAATGGGTGTCATCCCATAAGTTGAAGGCCAAGGAGCCAAAACTGAGGTTACCCTAAAAAGAAGGACTTTGGTCTTAAGACTGCAGCATAGAAATCCTGCCTGAGTTTACGTCTGTTTCCTCACTTAATTCTCACCATCGTTCCATGGGGGCAGAGGAAGCACGTTAATCCATTTTTTCAAATGAAAAATCAAAACTCAAAGAGAGTTAGTAATTTGCCCTGTGATGAGTATGTTGGAAGTAGCAAATCCCAGGTTCAAAACCAGGTCCCCCTGACCTGAGAATTCATGCATATTCCAGCCATTACATGGCTACCCTCCTACAAACAAAATATGCAGAAGAGCACATTCACAACTTACTATTTGTATTTAGTGTTTCAGAAGTTTGACTAGGCTGTGTCATGGTATTGATTTCTTTGGGTTTACCCTGCTTGGAGTTTTCTCAGCTTCTGGAATCTGTAGATTTATGTCTTTTGCCAAATCTGGGAAGTTTTCAGCCATTATTTTCTGACTACTTTTTTCAGTTTCATGCTCTCCTCTCCTTTCATACCTTCAATGGAAAAAAAAATTGTATATTTTGTTATAGTCTCCCAGGTTTCTGAGGCTCTGTTCAATTTTTTTTCCCCCATCTATTTCTGTTATAAAGACTGGGTAATTTCTATGGTCCTTACTTTAGTTCACTGATTCTTTTCTCTGTCTCCCCCATTCTGCTGTTAAACCTATTCACTGAGCTCTAAATTTCAGTTATTTTATTTTTCAGTTCTAAAATTTCCATTTGGTTCTTCATTATACTTGCATTGCTTTGCTTGGACTTTTATTTCTTTGCTGAGACTTTCAATTTTTTCATTTGTTTCAAGTTTATTCATAATTGTGTTCAAAATCATTTTTATGATGGCAGCAGTATAATTTTTGTCAGATAATTCTAAAATTTTTGTCATCTTGATGTAGACATCTGTTACGGGCTGAATTGTGTCCCCCCCCTTCAAAATTTTTATATTGAATTCTCAACCTCCAGTACCTCAAAATGTCATCATACATGGAGATAGAATCTTTAAAGAACTATTAAGATTAAATGAAGTCATATGAGTGGGCCCTAATCCACGTGACTGTGTATTTGGGGATAGGACCTTCCAAGAGGTAATTACATTAAAATTAGGCCAATAGGGCAGGACCCTAATCCAATATAACTGGTGTCCTTGTAAGAAAAGAGACATCAGGGATGCACACTCACAGAGAAAAGCTATGTGAGGGCACAGCTAGAGACAGCCACTTGCAAGCCAACGAGAGAGACCTCAGTAGAAACAAAATCTGCCAACACCTTGATCTTGGACTTTCCTGCATCTAGAACACTAAGGAATGTGTTTAAGCCACTCAGTCTGTTATGGCATCTCTAGCAAACTAATACAGCATCTATTTATAGTCTTTCTTCATTGGATTTGAGATCTTCCTCATTTTTGGTATAATGAGTCATTATCAATTGAAATCTGGGCTTTTCTGGTTTTATGTTATGAGACTCCAGGTCTCAGTTAAATTCCGTATTTTAGCTTGCTTTCATCAACACACTTCCAGCAAGGCAAAGGAAGGCTCTTCCCCATTACTGCCAGGTAAGGGAGGAGGTTTAAGTTTCCCACTTGGCCTCTGTGATGGTTGATTCTGGATGTCCATTTGACTGGATTTAGGAATACCCATATAGCTGGTAAAGCATACATTATTCTCGACGCTTCAGTAGACATTGAACTCATCCCTTTCTGCTGAAAGGGAAACCCAAGTGGTGTGGTATTTGATTAGAATGATTGGGCTGCCCCAGGAATATGTGTGAGGGTGTTTCTGGAGTAGAGATTTGCAGTTGAGTCAGTGGACTGAATGGAGATTTACTCTCATTGTGGGTGGCCACCATCCAATCAGCTGGTGGCTCAAGTGAAACAAGAAGGCAGAGGAAAGGTGAATTCTGGCTCTCTTTTCCAAAGCTGAGATGCCCTATTTCTCCTGCCCTTGGATGTCAGAACTCCAGGTTCTCTGGCCTTTGGACTCTGGGACTTGCATCAGTGCCCCTCTACCCCAGGATCTTGGCCTTCAATCTCCCAGTGAGGTTACACCATCAGCTTCTCTGGTTCTGAGGCCTCCAGACTTGGACTGAGCCACACTACCAGCTTTCCTGGTTCTCTGGCTTGCAGTTGGCCTATTGTGGGGGACTTCCCAGCCCCTATAACCGACTGAGCCATTCCCTAATAAATCCCTTCTAATCTCTTTCTCTAGGATATATGTCTTAGAAGACACATGATACATATAGAGAGACAGAACATATACATATATATATCTTATCTTTATATATTTATATATAATATAGATATCTTTATATATATTCTATATTTATATATTCTATCTTTATATATAATATATAAGCATATATACTATATATAGGATATATACTATACATTATATAGGACATATACTATATATTATATATATGATATATACTTTATATATGTATATATTAATATGCATACAGTATATATTTTATATTTACACAGCACATAGAGGATATATATACAGTATATATACATATTATACTACATATACCCTATATACAATATATAAGTATATATACACATATACATCCTATATATAGATATATATATACTTAAATATATCCTATATTTATATAAATATAGGATATATATATATATGACATATAGAGACTGAACCTATAGAGGTCCTATTGGTTCTGAATCCTCTCTCTATATATGTATATATATAGAGAGAAGTCCTATTGGTTCTGTCTCTCTGGAGAACCCTGACTAAAACCGCCTCCATTGACATCCAAAGGGTCTCTTCGTTACTGCTGGCTGAGGTGGGAGATCCAGCGCCCCACTAGGCCTCCACAGACGCTTCTGTAGCTGGTGGATTGGTGTGCCTCATTACTTTCCCACACAGCTTCCACTGATACCACAAGGAAGTGAGTGGCCTCCTTTCCACTGGGCGGTAGTGAAGTCCTGTCTCTCCAGCAGGCTGCCTCTGACTCCACCCCAGCAGGAGACAGGTGCAGCACCTCTTCACTGCCAGGCTGTGAGGAAGTCTAAGCTTTCCACATGACCTTCAGGGATACTGTAGTATGAGGGGGTCTCAGTACCACACAGTGGGAACAAAAGCCTCGTTCCCTAGTCAGCATTCTCGGACACCGCCTTGGTGAAGGGTTTAGGGTTTTAAAACCTGACAAGAGTAGAAGTCAAGATGCCCCTTAGCCCTTTGCTGCTGTAAGTGGGGGGTGTGGCCACAGTTTTTCCTGTGGTGTTTGGCTGGCGTAGAGTGGACATTATGTAAACCTTTTCTGTTTTGCAAGGCTGCCCTTTCCTGGTTTCTTTGGCTAGAGAGTAGGCTTTTATCAGGGCTGTTTCATGTGTCCTTGTAGATGTTTCTAAAGTGCCAGCTTCTTCACCTCCTGGTCTGCAATTTATGAGGCAAAAAGAAAACCTGAGGAACTCACCACAGTATCGTTTCTTGTGTGCAGAGATCCCGATGCAGTATGCCGCCTTCTCCTCACCTTTCAGAGTCGTCTTATGTTTGTTTTATGTATTAATAGAATGTCCAGGGCTTTTAGTTGTACTTAGCAAGAGGAAGAGGGGAAAAATATGTCGACTCCATCTTCCTGGAAGCAAAAGGGTTGATCCATTTTTTGAGGACCTGAAAAGCCAATTTATCAAACAATTTTATAAACAACTTTAAGTGGAAGAATAATCACCGCAAATCTTCAAAATGTTTTTCAACCCATATCTGTGGGCATTTTGAGTTAACCTAATCCCAGTCTACCACCATCTTTTTGGATTTCTCTCTCTTTTCCATTTCTGTTCACTGGTCTTTCTCCTTCCTGTTTAGAGAAATCCAACAAATTATCTTCCCCACACTTGCTTGAAATCTTAGTGAAATGATTTATCAAGTGTCTGCCATATGCCTAGCTCGGCAGACTGTGTCCTGTGAAAATTTTCCTTCGCCCCTGAGCAGGGGAAAGCTGCTGAGAAAATATGGAAACACAGAAAGAGGTAGGTAGAAAGTACCCAGGGAGTCTCTGAGTTGGTGTGCGCGCAAGGGTGAGGTCACTAAAGGAGAAGCAAACTCACCTCCTGCAGCTGAGATCACTTATCAGTCAGAGCTAAGTGTTATTAACAACTTTTTATCCAAAAAAAAACATGGATGCAACTTTTTTAACCAAAAAGAGGCTAATGTGGCTCTTTAAGATAGACAATTGGTAGGGGGAAAAAAAAATTATTTGCTGAGTGCAGTGACTCTCCCATGTGATCCAACTCCTTTATCATCCTTTCCTCAATATTAAAATCCTCATTACTAATGTAAATATGATTAGCATTTTCATTATATACTTACCTAAAAACTGTGTTTTTCAGGGTCGGGTACAGGAGCTCATGTCTGTTATCACAACACTTTGGGAGACTGAGGAATACTTGAGGCCAGGAGTCTGAGACCAGCTTGGACAACATAGTGAGGTCCCCTCTCTACAAACAATTTTTTAAAACTGCCAGGAGCCATGGCTCGTGCCTGAATTCCAGCACTTTAGGAGGCCGAAGCAGGAGGATCGCTTAGCCCAGAAGCTTAAGGCCAGCCTGGGCAACATAGCAAGACTCCATCTCAACAAAACATTGTAATAAATGAGCCTGGCGTAGTGGCACATGCCCATAGTCCCAGCTGCACAGGAAGCTGAGGAAGCAGGATCAGTTGAGTCCAGGAATTCAGGTTGCAGTGAGCCATGATCACACCACTGCACTCCAGTCTAGGTGACAGAGGGAGACCCTGTCTCTAAAAAAATTTTTGAAGACCGTGTTTTCCCCATCCAGTTTTCAGTATTTGGAAATCCTAGCACTGAGGGTCAGGCCTTGAAAACTGCTCTGGGCCCCCCACCCGTTTTATTTACAACTCCAAACAGTTCCCACATAGCCACGGATGGGTCCTGAGGCTTTAGTCTATCACAGATTTCTTTCTGGAATGCATGAAGAGTGACCCAGATTTTTCGGATGTCTACGGTCTCCTTTGAAATAGCAGCTGCTTCAAAGGGAAGATCTATTATAGAGAATACAAACAAAATATTTCAGCTGAGTGCTACTTGGAGATTTTATAATTTGCCACTTACTAGGATTTTTTGCATTGACAAATAGAGGGCATTCTGTCACCGTGAACCATTTCAATTGATTAGAGTTCAGCATCACATAGCTAAAAGGCAAAAATAATCTTACCATTCATCTAGATAAGTAGATCAGCCAGAACCCTTTATAAATACAGCTCAAGAGAGCTAAGCAAGCTGTGATAGAAGGTAAGACCTCTGTAACCAATTGCAAACACTGCTAATTTTTCTAAGCCCTTGGTCAAATCATTCTTTTCTAGGTATTTGCCTTAGAGAAAAAGGCCTGTTTCTAAATTTCTTCTGGAAATGTGATTTTTTTTAAAAAATCCATCTTATTGAAAATTTCTTGCCATGGTAAGCTGTTCCTGAGACACCCCCTGACTTCCAGCAGAAGAATATACCCTTAAGACAAATTAATTTTATAAACTATGATTTTTTAATTTTTATCTACACAACTGCACTGGGAATAGTCCCTTGAATTCATTATGTTTTTCACATTAAATTTAAATTGATGAATTTCTCACGCATGCTGCACAAAACCATCTACTCCATAATACTTGTTTGTTAAATATTTGCACTGTGCTTGCTGGATATCACAAAAGGCAAGGTTGTTGTTTCTGACTGGTACCGAAAGATTTTTTAAATAAAAAATTAAGATTTAAAGAGGCCAATAGGAAAAAAATAATTATTCCCATCTGGAACTCACGTCTGCTGTTTGTATGTAAACTATATTAAAATCAAAATTCAAACCATCTTTAGTAAAAGCACCTTCAAATTCTGTTTAGTATTTTATATAAATGTTAATACTTCTAACAGCTTCATTAGGGGAGAAGAAAAAAATACTTCCAATTATGTGGCAATGGCAGGTTAAAAAAGCATGTAAAATTTGCATTTGAAGCATTATTTATTTGGGTACTTGTTGACTTTGCCTGGGCACTCAGCTTCATGAACACAGAGCCAGCATTTAACTTCTGCCTGGGAATGTCACGACCTGGTTCTCCTTCATGGTTCCCTCCTTAACTTGGCATCACTCCACCTGCTCTGCTGGCTTGGCTTAGCCTTAGCTCAGTGGGCTCTCTGGTTCTCTTCAGGACAGGATGTTTAGGAAACCACCCCACCCCCACCTTGACCTTGACCCCAGTCCCCGGATGAATTCCCTTTCTTTCCAGGGTTCCAACCCCCCTCCCCCTCTCTCTGCAGCCACCATCCTCACACAATGGATTGACCACTGAAAAGCAGGTACAACTCTGGAAAATGAACAAACAAGCACTTTAGATCAGAGAAACAGAGAGGATCAGCAATCCTGGTGTACATTTTTTTGTCTTGGATGACAGGTGCAGCGTGTTGAATTCTTCACACTCTGTTCACGACACATTATCATCAAGGATCTCTACAAGGTTCCCCTTTTGTGTTGTTAAAATGGTAAATCAATTAATTACTATTTATCTTCTTATTCCCATAGCCAACTGCCTTTCCTCCACTCCCTTATGAAAAACCATTCTGACATGTGTACGTGAATTTTTTTTGTTGAATACATTGCTACAAAATTCTCATTGGTGTGTGTGGGGGATGGGTGGGTGTGTGTGTGAGAGAGAGAAAGAGAGTGTGTGTGTGATAGATCTCATTCTGTTTCTTTTCTCACTTGGGATTATTTTTAAGCTTCATTATGTAGCTATGTATAACTCAATCTGTTACTTTTAACTACTGCACAATACTCCACGTGCACGTTCCCACATGGATTCTACTCACTCTCCTAGTGATGGTCATCCAGTCTGCCTAGAATGCCTGCCATCACAAACAACGTTGCAAACATCCTCACATGTCTCCCAAATGAAATGTCATGATCATTTCTTTTTTTTTTTTAGCCAGAGTCTTGGTCTGTCACCCAGGCTGGAGTGCAGAGGTGCAATCTCGGCTCACTGCATCCTCTGCCTCCCAGGTTCAAGCAATTCTCCAGCCTCAGCCTCCCAAGTAGCTGGAATTACAGGCATGCACCACCATGCCCAGCTAATTTTTGTATTTTTAGTAGAGATGGGGTTTCACCATGTTGGCCAGGCTGGTCTCGAACTCCTGACCTCGTGATCCACCCATTTTGGCCTCCCAAAGTGCTGGGATTACAGGTGTGAACCACAGCACCCAGCCAAAATGTCATGATCATTTCTTTAGGTTTAAACTTCAGTGGATTTCCTGGGCCATCGTGGGCAGTAGACTTTATCAATGCCGTACCCACATCTCCTCGTCTTATTGTGGGCCAGGCCTCCTTAACTGCCAGTCATGAGCACCTGCATTCTCATTCTCAGCAGCCCCAAGCCAATGCATGAGGAGCATTGTATATAAATATCCCAGCTCTTTCACCCATTGGAAGGGAAAATTGGGAGGCTCCTGTTCTACACTGGCTCCTGGAAGTCCCCAGTTAAGCTCCAGTGACTCACAGTGGAACTTGCCTGAAAACACACCCTCATTGAGGGCCTTCCCTTCCTACCAGCATCATCCTGGCATCATCTCCTAAATACGCCGCTTCCACTTAAATCCTTGTCTCAGGAGCTATTTCTGGGAGAACCCAAACCAAGACAGGGAGGGTATGTATCTTTACCTGGACTCAGTAGTATCAGGTTGCTCAACAGAATGACTGCGAGGATCACACTCCCAACTGCAGTGAGGCGGTTGCTGCCCGAGTCCCTCATCCTCTCCAACACCAGCACCGCCCAGCTTTCCCATTTGTGCCCATCTAACTGGCTTACAGTGATATCTCGCTCTTGTTTTCATTTCCACTTCTCCGACTGCAAATCCTTTTGAGCTTTTCTTTATTTGGTGTGCCTCTATCTTCACTTCTCTGTGAAACCCTTCTGCAATGGAGAGGACAGGCCAGCTAACACTTAGATCATCCTTGCAACACTCACAGCACGTTCTTTGACTCACTCAATCAGGACAGCAACCCCAGGTACTATTCTTGTCATCATCTGCATTTTGAATATAAGCCAAAGCATAGAGCTGTTAAGTGACTTGCCCAAAGCCACATGGCTAGTAGGCAACAGAGCCAGAGCTGAAGCCCAGACACAGGCTGAGAGTCTGTGCTTTTAGCCTTCTCACTCTGCTGCCATTTCCTAATCAATATTCCAAAAGGTTGTCCCTCTTCCCTCCTTCAGAGTCTCCTATTCCCCTTCCTGGTAAATAAAGAATCCAGGGAGTGAGTCCCAGAATTGGGCACAGAACCGCTAAAACTGGACAATGCAAAGTATTCCTGGTCAGCACAGTCATTACAGAAAGAAATATTCTGCTTAACTAAATATTCTGGCTAGTGGAAGATTACATGACTATCATACTGGGATCTAAAAAATAATACCCTAAAGAGATACAGTCTGTATTCATTTTCTATTTCTGCTATAAAAATTACCAGAAAGTTAGTGGCTTAAAACAATACAAATGGATTATCCTGCCATTCTTTAGGCCAGAAGTTCACACGAGCTCAATGAATTCCTCTGCCCTGGATCCCAGAAAGTTGACATCAAAGTATCAGCTGACCCAGGCTCTCATCTGAAGGCTCTGAAGAAGGATTTGCCTCCAAACTGATTCAGATTGCTGGCAGAACAATGTTCTGAATTCTTGTTTCCCTGCTGGCTGAGATCTGGTCTCCTCACTGGCTAGGAGACATGGCCTCTCACAGCAACGCAAGGCCACCTAGACTATGCATCATGCTGCAAGCTCCATTCTCAAACCAGCACCGGTGCCTCCCATCCTCTCACACCTCTAATCTCTGTGACTTCCCCTTCTGCTTCATCTCTCACTTTCTCTGCGTTTAAGAGCTGGTGTGATTAGATTGGGTCCACCTCAAAAATCCAAGATAAACTCCCGATTTTATGGTCGGTTACCTTAATCACATCTGCAAAATCCCTTTGGTATGTCATATAATATATCCACAGGTTCCAAGGATTAGGACATGGGCATCTCTGGAGGACCACTTGGCCACCACAAGATTCTAGCAGGAATCTGTGGTCACCATTCCAAATTTCAGTGGGGGGTAATAATAATACCTACTCAGAGGATGATTATGAGAATTAAATAAGTTAATACTTGTAAAGTGCTTAGAACAATGTCTGGAAAGTACTATATAAGTGTTTGTTGAATGGGCACATGGATGGATGAATGAATGAATGAAATGCTTGAATAAATGAAGTTCTGAATGTACTTTAAAGATTAGAAGTATAGGTGGCTAAGCTGAATCTTTGGTCACCTAATGGCAAAAATGGGAGATATTAAGTAGCTTACAGAACTAATTTACTTTAAGGCCCAGTTAGTCGATAGATCTCTGCTCTGGCATGGGCTTTGGGGGTGGATCATCTCACATGTCATATCATACACTGTGGGTTGTTGTAGAGCATTTACAGCCCTTGCCTTAGTATTCCTAGAAACACAGATTTCCTGGAAGTTGAGAGGTAGATACAGGCTTTTGTCTATATTTGATGGCAACTCTTAACTTCCATATTCCCATAGCTTCCCACAGTCTCTTTGCTGTACTAAGGACAGAGATAATGAACAGAGACACCATAAACACCAGGCTATTTTCTAGTTTCAGAGTGCTTTCATCTCCTGAAGAAGCCCCATGATAAAGTGAATTTGAATCCTGCCTCTGCTATTTACTGGCTATTTATAGTTTTTGGAAAACTTCCACATCCTAGATGCAAAATGGAGTTAGTAATAACTGCCTTCAGCTGCTGTTAGAACTATAAGCAAGGTTATCTAGCTACCTCGTGGGGCCTGGCACATGAAATAAGCACTCAGAAAATGGCTACTATTATCACACATTATTTCTAGGGATGCCAGATAAAATACAGGACATCAGCTAAATTAGAATTCCAAAGAAACAATTTATACTCTTTTGTATGTCCCAAATATTGGGTGGAATATAATTCACACTGTTTTTATTTGCTAAATCTTGCAACTCTAATTATTTCATTTGACCCTTCTGACACCATGCAAATACATATTGTTTCCACTATACAGGAGAGGAAACCGGAGCTCAGCAAAAGTGTTACAAAGTGACCACAAATACATTAAGTAATAGAACCTGTTTTGTTTTTGTTTTTAACCAAGATCTTTTTCCCCCTCTAAGTTTCTCTTCAAAGAATCAGTATGTCAGTATGTTCAACTCTCTTATTCTCTTTAAAGAATCAGTATGTCAGTATGTTGAACTCTTTTATTCTTTAATTCTCTATTTTAAAGTTTAACTTCCTTGTAATTCCAGTAAACAACCTTCTTCACAGGTTCTAATCAGCAGTTCACACCATCCTGACTCATCCTGGTCACCTGCTCCAGTCACTGGCTCCGGTCACCTTCTTTGACCTGGGTCACCCCTGACTACCTGCTCTGACCCGCCTGTAACTGTCCTTCCTGCCAAAACACCCACCCTGCCACTCCAGCTCAGTCCCCTGCTCTCTTTAAAATAGCCAATTGGGATTAGTCTAGCTTGTGTAATCTAACTCTAGCCAATAGGGGAACAACACAGCAGTAGGGACGACCCCTATCAGGCATAAGTACCCCTTCCCGCCTTCTCCAGGCATGTGGCCGCCATTGCTCCATCCATATGCCACACCCTTCTATAGAAGTAAACTGCCTTGCTGAGAGGATTTATCTTCGAGTGCTATTTCTTTGCAGCATTGAAATTTTACTTTTAACAAAAGGAGACTCTGTTGCTTTTCTCTCTTTATCTTCATCCCACCTACAAGGTGCTTAACACAGCCACCTAAACATAGGTGCTCCATACATAGACTATTGACGTGAACAGACCAAGAAGGAGTAGCATGGAATTGCCGTGCTGCCACAGAGGTTCCCTCACTCCAAACAGGAGTGCTGCAGCCTCTCCAAACAGAACTGACTTTCAACAAATGGACTGAGATGAGGTGAATGTAAAAGAAAGATGAAAGTTCATTCTACTCTTAGTTTATACTGATAAAGAGTCATCTTTCAGGCAATATTTATTAAGACTACTGTGTGTACCAGAAATGAGCTTGCTCCCTGTAGGTGTGAAGTGGGTAGACAGGGAGATATCTCGGGTAGATCACTAAGATCCTCAAGGTCAGGAGCCAGGACATTTTCTCACGTTTTGCATTGTGGTCACATATCCCCAACTCCCACCAGCATTATTTTAACTGTATCTTGTTCCTTGTGGCTTATCAGCGTCCTCGTCAAAGAGTGAATAGAGGAGCTAAAGCTTGAACTAAGTATTGACTGCTAACAAGTCATTCCAGTTGAGATTTCGGTTGTCTGCAAGATTTCACTAAGCCAGGTCAGAGTTACAATAGCCATCGAAGGTTTGGCCTTATCAATAATGATATCAAGAAGGAGGTGGAAGAACTTTAAACTCAGCTTTGAGTTACTCTCTTTTGGAGACAAGACAATTTAAAAGAATTCACCATAAACCTAGAGTTCAGGGATCAATCTCTGAGATCCTGTGGTAGGCAAACTCCAGGAGAAGTGTGATTTCCACAAAGTATCCTGACTCAGGTCCTTTTTCAGTCTCTTTGAAAGAACTCAGACTTCTCATTTCTGCAATCACACAAAAAAACTGTTTTCTACTGCCAAGTACATACTCAGAAAGAGGAACTCACGTGGCTATGACAGGAACCCTTCTGTAAAGGGAAAGGAGGCCTTCAGATTAGCACTGCACCCAGAAGCCTGTCCCTTCTTTTTCTACTGTGCATTTTGCTGACTTTTTAACAACTATTTCCACAGCCTCTTTTTTTTCAACGATTGCAGTGGTGCCCTTTTCTGCCTATTTTAGGTTTACTTACATTGATTTACTTGGTTTTGTGGAGAGGCTGAATTTGGAGGATTATTTTTAATCCTTATGAAAGAAAGTCCCCATTCCCCCTTTCTATATTTGTAACAGTCTGATCTGGCATCTCCTGGAGAAGGAAATCTCTGCACGGTGTGAAGGTGCTTACAGCAGCCCAAAGAGAGCCAGGCCAACTGGGCCAAAGAAACTCTGCTTATTGACAACACTTGTATCTCAGCTCATTGCTGCACACATAGGCTGGAAATGTCTGCCACGAAATTTCAATTGTTTACTCTTTTTTTTTTTTTTTTTGAGACAGAGTCTGGCTCTATCACTCAAGCTAGAGTGAAGTGGGCATAATCATAGCTCACCATAGCCTCAAACTGCTGAGCTCAAGCAATTCTCCTGCCTCAGCATCTCAGGTAACTGGGACTGCAGGCGTGCACCACCACATCCAGCCTCAATTGTTTACTGTCTAATAAATCAGCAAATCATTTAGCTCGGGAACCAATTTTTCTTTAAAGCAGTTTCTCAAAGTGTGAGCGATGGACCGCCTACATCAGATTTACCTGGGGTTCTTACACAAAAGGCAGGCTTCTGGGCTCCACTCCAGACCTACTACCAAGTTAGACTTTTAAATTATAAACAGTGAGTTTTTAAAACCTTGCCTTAGAGAAGGTATTCCAAATGTGATTCTAATTGAACTTTATGAATTATTTCCTCAATTGTCTAGCTACTGTCATCTAGGTAATAACCACCTCTGACTACATCACTTAATTACATTCTCTGGGCCCATGTACCTAGATTAAGAATGGATCTGGGAGCCACACAGTGGTCACATCTGAGAGGACCCCTGGGTAGTGTCAAGGACCCACCCAGGCTGGGTGGGGTCAGGCATCTGTAGTAGCACCAAGCCACATGATCTTGTGATTTCTCTACAATGCGTTCAGTACCTACAGAACCCTCTAGACTGAGACAGCCTTCATTCAATCTATTTTTGATGAGGGACGATAAGAATGTGCAATGCCACACAAAGGAAATATGAATTCTAGAAAGCAACTTACGTAATTTTAGCAAGAATATACATGCTACTATATTGAAACTACAAACTGAATCTCCTGTGGTTTTTCTATTAACTTTCAATCCTCCCTCACTGGAGATTAGTGAAATCATTAGCCAGATAGAGTTAAAGGAATTATCTTTGTTCCTGGTCTGGTCTGGATTTTCTTGCTTTGTCTAGCATCTGCATTGTGTCCTGCTTCTCTTGACTGGTCTTTGCCGGGATGGCCATTTCCTCATTATTTGACAATACCAGCATTCAAACACTTCCCAGGCTCCCTCGAATGTTCGAAGTCTAGATCTTACATGCTGAGATGGCATGAACTGGATTTCTGTGCTCTGTCTCACTCTCTAATCAAAGTACTTCCCCCAGAGTTCCAATCTCTCTGGAAAAACCCGTTTTTTCCTGGAGAAAACTGTGCAGTTCTGAGTCTGCCCTTCGGCTCCTTGCCTCCTAGAGGTTGCCTGTCACTGTTCCAAGAAGACTGCAGGTCTCGTCATTTTACTAGGTGAGTAGACCTTCTAGGTTAAGACCCCTCCACACTGAAAAAATTCCCGGCTACACAAAAACCCTTGCATTTTATCATACTTCCTATTATCAAACACTCTGAAAGTCACCTGAGATCTTTCTGCCTCTGTCAGGTAGGTTATACGTCCCTGACCTGCATACCCCTCCCAGCGTGTCTGCAGGTAGGAGAATGAATCGAACTCTGCCTTCCCGAGGGGCATAGTACACAGATAACAGTCTACGACATCCTGCTTTCGGGGAAAAGCAGAAGTTGGTGGGGAAGCTTCTTTGTCTAGTGGGTGTTCTGCCATCACAGAGCAGCCCCCAAGGTGAGGCACAGGTTCGCCCATGTAGCTCATGTTACATGCAAAGATGTTCATAGGTTATATGCAGAGATGACGCTGCTCCTGTTTGCTGTGTAGGATGTAACAAACTCACAGTCCAGAAATGTTCATGACAGGAGCTTTGGATGCATGAGAAAGAGGCGGGAAAGTTGAAGGAGGCCCTTCTAGTCTCCTCCCTTGAGAATAAGTTTAGTTAGTGCCCATCTGGTTCAAATAAAGATAATAATCATGTAAGTACTCATATTTTTATTAAAATTTGAGCTATTGTTGAAATCAGATGGTGTAAATAATGGGTAGAAGAGAATTTTACTTCATGCTTTATAGGCATTGATGGACTTAAAATGAAGTCCTCTAAAGTAGAAGTTGAATTTTAAACTGTCCCTGGATTTTGTTCAAATTCAATTTTCAAAAGAATGAGGTGCCACAATTTTTTAAATCACCCCAGAAGATTAGTCTTTCTCAAAAATTGACTGTTCCTTAAGGAAAACATTCTATAATGAAAGGCAATAAAGATCTATAATTACGTGAAATGAGAATTTTCCAGTCAATTGAGCAGGGAACTGAATCAAGTTGAAAAACTTTGGCTGCAAATTTTTGATCCTCCAACTATATAAAGCACCGATAGAGCCATTTATATTTGCTGTTGTTTTTTAACCATAATCATTTCGACAATAGAAATTACATAGGGCTGAATTATCAAAATAGAAACTTGATGTACTGGAACACCCTTCCTTGGGAAAGAACAAAAAGTATTATTCTTGATTTTTAAAATGGATTTAGCTGTAGAAGTATCAGTCTCCCTCTATGCAGGAAACAGAGACACATATAAGTGTGACGACGGGTCCAAGACACTCATTTATTCATTCAACAGATAATTCATTTGTACCAAGAACTGACCCAGCCAACACATGTAATAGCTATTTCTTTTCTTTAATCTTTTGGATCAAATACCAATAATACATGCCTGCAGAAACATTTCAAAAGACAAAGATGTTTATAAAGTAAAACTGTTTGATTGAGCACAGTGGCTCATGCCTATAATCCCAGCACTTTGGGAGACTGAGGCAGGGGGGATCACCTGAGGTCAGGAGTTCAAGCCCAGCCTGGCCAACGTGGCAAAACCCTGTCTCTACTAAAAATACAGAAATTAGCCGGGCATGGTGGTGGGCACCAGTAATTCCAGCTACTCGGGAGGCTGAGGTACGAGAATCGTTTCAACCTGGAAGGAGGAGGTTGCAGTGAGCTGAGATCATGCCACTGCATTCCAGCCTGGAAGATAGAGTGAGACTTTGTCTCAAAAAAAAAAAAATTGTTTCCTCTCCAATTTCACCCCAAATGGGTGTTAACAAAGCTCTGTTAGTCCCACTGAAAATTTCAAATGAATTCATCTGTGCTTTTTCCTTTACTTAAATAATCATATGAACAAATATTTTTCATTTTCCTTATATTACATATGTTGCAAACACAGGCATGTACATGTATATATTATTCTATAACTTTTTCCATTTTATGTTGATGTATGACTAAAACAACATGTAAGGATATACCTCATTATTTTACTTAACTGCATGGCGTTCTATAGTCTAAATTTCCATAATTTAAAAAATGCAATTATTACTTTATTGACAGATCTCCTATTTTTTCTTGTTTTTATAAAAAATTTCCACAATAAACATTCTTTAATATATAAATTTATATGCAAATAATTTTTCTGTGAATATATGCTCAAATACATACATAGTATATCTATTTTTAACTTTCATAAAAATGCCAGATTACCTTCTCATGTATGTAATATTTATATAATATATTATATTTTATGTTACATAATATATATATTGATATATTACATTATATTATATAAATATATATTGTAATTATTATATTATTATATATCATATATTATTATAATTATATATTATAATATATAAAGATATTGGCAAGCCAAGATCATGCCACTGCACTCCAGCCTGGGCAACAGAGTGAGATTTCATCTCAAAAAATATATATATACATATTTATATTATATATGTATATCTAATCAATACTTTAATTTTTGAATCTAATAGTTAAAAATGGTATCTTGTTTTTATTTTAATTTGCATTTTCCAGGTGACCAATAAGGTTCATCTAATTATTGAACCTCTTGGGGCTCAGAACACCATACCCCAGAGTATGGGGCATTGGCATGCTGAGTATTTTGACTGAAGAAGATTGGAGGCTGCAGAAGCATGTAGGTCTCTCAGCTTCTCCTGCCCTCCTTTCTCCCACCACCCTTGCTCCCCTACAGCAGGTCATGGAAACTAAAATTCCTACTCGACAAAGTAAGCTGCAAAACTTACAAAGGTCACTCTCTGACTTCCTCCTTTCACCCCTGAAGATCCTCATGTGACAGGTGTCCTGCCGCATGGGGATGGAGGATATCATAGAGACATAGGAAAAAATTTGAATAAACAGACCTAGCTAGTCCTCCGCCCCACCCTCTCCCCCAATTTATTACTATTAGATCAGACCTCTTTTGTCCAATCATGTTTCAACACATCTCCACAACTATCTATTTCTTTCATCAGACTAAGCACAGACATGCACAGTTTTCCCTGGGTCTTTGGGTCTTCATTTCTAAGGCTCCAGTGTCACATAAAACTTTGGTTAAATAAATGTGTTATCTCTTGTTAATCTGTCTTGCGTTATAGGGATGTCAACTGTGAACCTTGCAATAGGCAAAAAAGATATTAGTTTTTCTCCCCTACAGACATTTTCTCTTTTCTGTGGACTGCCTGCTGATTTCCTTTGCTCATTTTTCTACTAAATTGGTTATAATTTGCTTGCACATTTCCTAGAAGCTCTTTGCAATAGAATCCTTTGTTATGTGCATTGCAAATGTTTTCTCTCAATCTATTTGATTGTCTTCTGACTGTTTTTGTGTTTTCTTTTGCTGTGCTAAAGCTTTCCATTTCTATGTAAAAAATTCTGTCGATTTGTATTATTGATGGCTTTTTTTCTGTCTTGGTTAAGAAATTTATACCCCCTCTACAATCTCTAACCCAAGGAAATATAAAAATTCTCTGTGCTTTGTAGCCTTTACAACTGTAGGTTCCAGTATCTTTCAGAGCCAGTCTTTGCCTGTGTTTGTTTTTCTAGAACGCTTTTTTGTACACTTCTGTATAATCTCTTCCTATGCTCCATCCTCTAAACTGCCTTGGATTTAGTAAAAGAGGTTTGTTTGTTTTTATTTGTTTTATGGTTTTTGTTTCGTTTTGTGTCTTGTTTTTGCAGACTTGATCTGTTCTGTCCAAGAAGAAAATTTACCAAGGGCAGCTTCATTTTCAAAAGGCCTAGAGAGAAGAAAAGACATGATACGAGCGCATCGCTCAACACTGCCACATATCTCTATGCCCATAAAGTAGCCTATTACAACATCCCCATACAGCATGGCATGGCTTCAAATTCTTCTCAATAAAACACCCTTAACAGACTGTTTTTCTAGAAGATGTCCACAACTGTGTCTCCTACCCCAAAGCTTTCTAGAACCTTACTATTCTCTCTTTGAGAAATGGAGTCAAATTCCCCTCCTCTTGAGTCTGGGCAGATTTAAGGCTCACCTGTAACCAACCGGGGGTAGTGGAAGCAGCTCTGCGAACCTTGCAAGATTAGGTTATGAAAAATAACGCAGCTTTTTCCTTATTACCTGAAATGCTCACTCATAAGGGTAAAATACACGCCTTTGAAGTCTTTCACTGCCAAGTAAACAGTTCAGTTACCCTGAGGCCACTATGCTGTAAGGAAAGCTAGCCCTACAGAAATAATACATGTGTGTATATATAGATAGGTTTTCATACCTATAAATACATAGAGAGATGCCAGGCCCCCAGCTGCTCCAGACCCCACTACACCAAACCACTGTCTGACTGAACCATGTAAAAGACCTTGAACCAGAATTGCCCAATTAAGCCCTTTCTGAAATCGTGACCTACAGAAACCAAGAGTGACAATTAAAATATCTATGGTATTTTAAGCCATGAAGTTTTGAGATGTTTTGTTAGACAGCAATAAGCAATTAGAATGCTGTACTAGATAGAAATAATCAATAGAATGAAGTTTGGAGTTGGCCATGAGTTCAAACCTATTTACATCACTTGTCTAACTATAAATGAAACTTCAGGCATCTATAAGCAAGATATTTTTCAACAGAGGGCTTTCATACGTTCTCAAATAACTCAATGATTTTTTTTCCTACTCTTGGGTATAATTCTGGTTTTGCTACCTTTCAAGAAATTATTCCCTACACTCTGCTAAAAAAATAAATAAATAAGAAGAAAACTGTAGAGAACTGAGGACTAGGGCAGTATAGAACAGCTGTCTACTACCTTCTGGTTCATTTCTGCCCCTCACTTGACATGCCTACGTAAAACTTCTTTCAGCAAGTCCCAAGGGATTGTCTGTGCTAAGATGCTCAAAACTCTGAAGGGAAGTTAATTTCTTAATATAACTTTTGATAATCTTACAAGCATTCATAAATGTGATCAAATCGATGCTTCATCTTATTTTTTCCTGATTCCCACTTACCCTCTCCCACCTCAATTCCCCACATACACACCATCTCCAAGGTAACCCATGTCAGCAATTGTATCATCCTTCCATATAATCCTATACAGCCAGATGTGCATGTATACGACTGTACAAAAAGCTAAGGCTTTTAAGCTTGTCAGTAACACAGACTGTGTTCACTGCTATGTGGCTGATAGCAAACCATGCCTCCCATGCCTTCTTCTTGGCCTCCTACTTACACCATTATGAAATTTCCACTCCCTAATCTTCCTTCTCAAAGGGATTACTTTAATTTAGATCATTTGAAGCCCTAACATTGCTGCTTATGCTTTCATCTCTCCATCTCTCTTTCTCTCCTACCATTATGTTCTTTTTAGCCATGTTTATTGCTGTTCTTCTGACCTCTTATCAGGGAATTCAGGCACTAAAACAGATGAAAGGCTGGACATGGGCATTACTCTTGAAAAGGGTGGTTGACAAAGGCCCTAATCCTTCTTGATTTGGAGAACCGACAATGCCCTGCCATATGGGTTCACTGACCTCTCCCTTTACTGATCGCTTTGCTGTTGCTTCCACATCAGTTACACATTCCAGGAAGCAAGTTAGAAAAGCACTATTAGCTTTTCCAGCTATCACTCTCCTATTGTCACCATAGCGACAGATGTTATATGAAATCAACTGCTTTATTGTGAAAACAATGTCAGTTGAAAATTGGCCTTTAGCAAGTTGTGAAGATGAGGTTCAATTTTTATATACTCCCCTTGGGTTTTCTTTTCTATATTACTTTTTTTTTTTAATATACTTTATTACAGTGTAATAATATAAAATAAAGTGAAAAGTCAAAGGGTCATCTTTTGAATTTCTTCAATGGTTCCTTGATTTAATGGTATGAGAAAAGGTCTTGGTGGAGGACTTGAAAACAAAATCAAATATGTACAAATTCACAGAACATCAATGCAACAAAAGAAACCATAATGGTGAATGTGTTGTGTATTGAACACTGGCTGCACCTATTTTATTCTTCTGAATGTAAACATGAAATTCTATGTCTGGATCAAAATCAGGATTAAAACACATATATTTGGAATCAGATACCTTCCCATTAACTAATTAGAACTTGATTCATTGGAAATGAGACCATTCAGAATCCAGATGGTTGCAGACAAGTCAAATTAAATAATGGCACAACTAATGTTTTAATCATAAATAAGATATATAGAAATCCAGGATGGAATAATACAATGAAGTGGAAAGAAAGGAATAAGAAGTTCATATTATCACCAGTTTGTGCTGACAATAGATTCAGGAAACATGTTACCTAAAGAGCATCTTTCTACAAATGGTTGGGGAGCATCATTCATTGACTAAGCCATCAAGATTCAAGGGATTTTGAACTAGATTTGATTTCAAAGACATATTTTTAAAATGCCTGACCCTTGGCATAAAATTACCCGGGAAGAAGTCAGGCATATGACAAAGAAAGTGATAGTCATTATCTGCAAGCGTCAGGAATTATAATAAAATAATTAGATGGTGGATAGACACAAGTGTAGTTTCAGTGTCTAATCATGTCTTCATAAATTAAAATTTAGGCATATTGCAAAGACAAATTATGAGCTTCTTCAAAACATTACAGATAAACAGTACCACGTATTAACCTATCTCCTTGAGGCTAAACATCATAATATACGGTAATTCGTATAGACAGAATTTTCAACTAGGAAATCTGAAAACTGTGAAGACTAAAAAATGAGATCTAGTTGATCTCAAGGAAAGGTATGTCTCTGTTTATATGTTTATTATGCTAAATCTGGCTAATAAGACTTCTGGGAATATAAGGCGTTGGTATCAGAAACCTGGGTCCAAACCTTGGATCTACCTCTTTCTAGCTATGTGATTTAGATTAATTCCTTGACCTCTAAACCTCAGTCTTCTTATTTGTAGCATCCACCTGGCAATGTGTTGTAAGGTTTCAGTGAGTAAATGCAAAGAGCTTATTTCAACTCTTAGGATATAGAACTATTATTATTGTTATTATTATTGGTGCAATCCACCAATTTTAACACCTATTTTTCAAACATTAGGCGTTTGAGCTAATAATATACATTTTTAAAGCTAATTTTATTAGTGTCCTTATTGAATTGGTACAAAAATATATCGATTGCTCTTCACATTCACTTGATTGATGCCAAACAAGGCCTCAGATCTACATATTTCATCATCTGATATTTCTGACCAGGATTAGAAATTATCACAGGAAATACTTACATCTGCAAAGAGTTTCTTTGGAGAGTAGGAAATAATCTGAGAGCTGTCCAAATAAAATAGCCCAAGAAGTAACGAGAAGAAAGGAAATTGGAAATAAACCCATGTGCTTAAAATACTACTCCCATGATAAATATTAGCCTTACATTTGCAGTATCACATTAAAAGATTATAAATGTCCATTTATTTGTAAACTAAGTTGCCTCAGATTTAGATCAACAAGTTAATGTCATGAGTAAATGGGCTCCTTCGGCAACCTGAGGCATAAGAGGAAAAGTAATTGGGAAACAGTGAAGGATTATACAATTATATTACATCTGTTATGTCTGGTGAATTTGACAGATAACCATTTACCTCTGAAATTGGCTTCTGAGAAATGACAAGAACACAGGGAACATGTAAAAAAAAATCAAATTAGGTTTGGATAAGAGCTTCTGAAAAGGCAGTGTACTTCTATTCAGAAAGCTAAACCTATCTTGTGCCTTGTTATTTCAGAACCACAAGTTGCAATATCTGAAGTAACATGATTTGCAAGCAATGGGTCTCAGATCTTTTTAATATTACAGTTTTTAAAGAACTCCCTAAATGTCCTCTGCATCAAATCTCTCAATCAAAAGAAACCATTTTGGAGCCTCCAACACAGCTTGCACCTTTAATCTCAGCACTTCAGGAGGCCGAGGCAAGAGAATGACTTGAGGCCAGGAGTTCGAGAGCAGCCTAGGCAACACAGTTAGACCCCCATCTTTACAAAAATAAAATAAAATAAAACTTAGCCAGGTGTCATGGCACATGCCTGTAGTCTCAGATACTCATGAGACTGAGGCAAGAGAATCACTCGAGCCCAGGAGATTGAGGCTGCAGTGAAACATGTTCTCACACCTGCACTCCAGCCAGGTGACAGAGTGAGACTCTGACTCAGAAAACGTATATATGTGTTTTTGTTTTTTTTTTTTTTAAATCATCTTTGGCATTTTCTTCAGTTGTCATATCAGATCTTAAAAGCAAGAAGAGAAGACTTTCGGGGAAGGAGTTGGAGACCATGGTCTGTCTCCAGCTCACGGTGATTACCCAAGATCCCTTACTGCCTCCACATATGGTGCCCTGCGGCCACTCCTTCCCCTGGCTAGCACTGACCAGAGACACTTTTCTGGATTCTTGACCTCAACCTCTAGCCATAGTCCTCTTCTCCACTACTCCCATCTGAAAGATACCATTTAGCTTCCGGTTTCCTTCTGTCACAGTTGTTTCCTATGCCTGGGAAGGCAGTATAGTGTAAGGCAACCAAGAAATTAAGTAATTGACCAACTGTCTAGAATTAAAGTTAAATCTAATGACTGACCTAGATGCAAACAAACTGAGAAACACGTTGTGAGTAAGACAAGTTTTCTCAACTTTTATCACCTCTCTCCTGGCCTAACTAACCCTAGAACAAATAACTATATTGCAAAACCCCCAGGGTACAGACTTCTTGTATATACAGTCAGCTGCCGTATCCATGGGTTCCATATCCATGGATTCAACCAACCTCAGATCAAAATTATTTGGGCAGGGAGAGGTTGCATCAGTACTGAATAGGAACAGATTTTTTTTTTCTCATCATTATTCTCTAAACAATACAGTGCAACAACTATTTACATAGGAAATCAAAAAAGTTTGAAAACTAAAGAATGAGATTTAGTTGATCTCAAGGAAAGGTATGACTATGTTTATATGTTTATTACGCTAAATCTGGCTAAGAAGACTTTCTGGGAACCCTGTAGTGTGACTGTGTAGGCAAGGTGTGAAGCCAGTAGAAGGTATGACTTCCAAAAACCCAGTGCATGTTCGCTCACTGACCTAATCTGTTCATTCATCACTTTAAAGCTACACTTATGTGTCCTAAAACTCTGTTTTACACTAGGAAGAAAGCTCATTCCCTAAACTCTCTTTGCCATTGAAGCCTTGTTCTAAACTCAATTTTAATTTCTGACTAGACTTGTCTCTTTGTCTCAAAATGCTTCAGTTAGAAATAAATCTTTAATATCTCAGACCTGAGGTCTGGTGCTTTTGCCAAAGAGGGTATTTTAAGCTAATTTCCAAGAAGGCCTCTTTAAGGACATCCACAACCTAAGCTGAAGCAGTCTAGCTCATTAAAGTAAACGTCGGGAAATATCCCACAACATCAGGATATTTGAGTACTGAGGTTAATGATTTTGGTAACTCTTCTGTTATTGTTCACCTTAATGGCTATGAAAACCTGGAACATGTTTAAGGAATAGAAAAAAACTAAGTGCTTTTGTATTAGGTATTCTAAGTAATCTGGAGCTGATTTAAAGTCTGAAGAAAAAAAAAGGATGTATATAGGTCACAGGCAAATACTACATCATTTTTTAAACCAGGGACTTGAGCATCAGCAGCTTTTGGTATCTAGGAGGATCCTCCCAATCAGAGAAAGCCTCCAGGAGCCTGAGTTGGCCCAGTGTCTCCCCAGTCTCTCTTCTTCTGACTGTCCTACAGTTGTGCTTCAGGCAGGCACTTGAGTAGCAACACCCAGCAGACCCCAAACTGTAAGTTCCAGAATTTCTCTGGGTTTCCCAGGCCTGCCTAGCCCACCTGAGACTATATATCCCAGAGGTGGGCTGGAACACGGGGCTCGGCTGTGGGAGTGGAGAACCAAAGCACATACAGCAGATTCCTGTGAACAATTAACTTTAAGAAAGAGGATTTCCTGAAGGAAATCAGATGGAGAGGCCTGGGGCATTATGCTGTGCCCCCTTTCTTCAGTTAACATGTTTTTCTTAGGAATTTAGGTTTGCAGGGTATTTGGTAATTAGAGCTGCTATGGAAGGACTTCTTTTTTTTTTTTTTTTTTTTTTGTCAAAGCAAGTTTATTGGGAAAGTAAAGAAAGAATGGCGACTCCACAGGCAGAGCAGCAGCATGGGCTGCCAGACTAATTACACTTATAGTTATTTCTATTTCTGCAAGGGGTAGATTATTCATGAGTTTTCTGGGAAAGGGATGGGCATTTCCCAGAACACAGGATCCTCCTGTTCTTGACCATATAGGGTAACTTCCTCATGGGGTGTCCCAAAGATGCTCACTGTTCCCCAGTCGAATGTGTTTTCCCGGGTCCTGGGGCCTCACTCACCCAAGAATGGGGAGACGGCCCTGGTGGCACGGTGAGCTCATTCAAGTAAATATCAGACCCAAAGAGCTTTGCAGAAAAGCAATTTATTAGGCAGAGAGAGAGAGAAAGAGAGAGAGTTCCCATGCTGTTGTGGGAGGGGACCCAGAGATGGAGTCCGCACAAGTAAAGAGAGAGCGAGAGAGAGAGCGAGAGCAAAAGCGAGAGAGAGAGAGAGAGAGAGAGACAGAGACAGAGACAGAGAGAGAGAGAAGGCTCCCACACTGATGTGGGAGGAGATCCCAGAGAGGGAAATCCATATAGGTAAGGGAGTAGGGGGAATTTAACCCCATGTTACTCCTGCCCCATTCAAGTTCTCATCCAGTGAGAGGAGCTTTTCCAAACTTCCTCTGGAGTGATTGATCTTCGACTCTGATACAGGATTGGTTGCCTGGCCCACAATCAAAGCCTCCTCCCTTAGTGCTTGTGGTTGGCTTTCTAAACAAAGGAAGCTCCCCTGGGCCTGGGTGGGAAAGTTAGACAAATAACTCTAGGCTCCTGGATGGGGAGGTGGATGGAAGCATGGCGCTGGAAAGTTCTTGCCTTTGAAACCATGCCCCTTGCGGACCTGGGAAGAGAAGTTAACATAGTCCCTCATGATCAACTGTTGGCACCAAACTGACATGGGATTGCTAGCTGATTCCAATACATGCCCAGAGTTAGAATATTGATCCAGATCTTTACATTACCCATCCCTCTTGTTTCTTCTGGGCAACAACCAGAGATCACTGGTTGATTCACAAGAATAAGCAGACTAGTCTGAATTGTAGAAAAAAACTCAAAAACAACTACTGGTAAGTCCAGAATTAATAATAGGAGTCCCACAGTTCTCGAAACATAATTTTTCTGTCTCCATTCTCCCATTTTTATTAAAGACAAATCATAATAGGACCCATTTGTTTGCAAAAATAAGCCTTAGTCTTATACTTGGCCTGATTATTTGTATAAAGTGCAGCAAGAATAACTATTTTTCACAAAGGCTTTTTAAATTGGCTTTAATGGAACTTTGTTCCATAAAAAGGAATCTCAGATAAGACTTTTTTAAAGCCAAGCCCAGCCATGGTTTGATGACATCCAATACTTATGAGTGGGATAAATTACTTTCCTCTTGAGGTCCCAAGATAACCTGGGGCTCCTAGGCCTGTGATAAAGCGACATTCTTTACTTACCATAGGTCAGAAACCCTGTACTGTGACTTTGCAGGCAAGGTGTGAAGCCAGTAGAAGGTATGACTTCCAAAAGCCCAGTGCATGTTCGCTCACTGACCTAATCTGTTCATTCATCACTTTAAAGCTATACTCATGTGTCCTAAAACTCTGTTTTACGCTAGGAAGAAAGCTCATCCCCTAAACTCTCTTAGCCATTGAAGCCTTGTTCTAAACTCAATTTTAATTTCTGACTAGGCTTAAAATGCTTCAGTTAGAAATAAATCTTTATATCTCGAGCTGAGGCCTGGCACTTTTGCCAAAGAGGGTATTTAAAGCTAATTTCCAAGAAGGCCTTTTTAAGGACCTCTACAACGTATGCTGAAACAATCTGGCTCATTAAAGTAAATGTCTAGTAAATATCCCACAACATCAGGATATTTGAGTACTGAGGTTAATGATTTTGGCAACCCTTTTGTTATTATTCACCTAAACGGTTATGAAAACCTGGAACATGTTTAAGAAATAGAAAAAAACTAAGTGCTTTTAGCGGAAATTCAGTAAACACAAAATAATAACTCATAGTTCCTGGAACAGCATAACAAGTGTGGCTTTTTTTTTTTTTTTCCCTCCAAACACAGGTCTGATATCAGGCTTCAGATTTGGTGAGACGGGAGCATGCTCCCTGGAATCTTCAGTGATCTCCTGCCCACCCTGGTCCTCCTCTCTGCCTGCTTCTTACCTTCCCCGGGAATCCCAGACACTGGGGCCAATGCTGCCTAATTTACCATCAAAATCTTCTTTTTCATTTCTCTGAGTGGGTCTGCTTATATTCAAGCTTAAGTATATTAATGAATTTATACCAGCTAATATATATATTTTTTCCTCCCAACTTGAGACCACTCTGAAACTAAATGGAGAGCTGAGAGGTGTTCAAGGCAAGTATTCAGTGTTTTCACTGTACTGGAAATTCTTCCATAGCAAGAAAAAAAACATATTTAACTTGTTTCTGGAAGCAGAGGAACATCCTCCCTGTATGTGCCTCTCACCCTCCCTGACCCACCCCTCCTCTTAGTTCTTTGAGCCTTAAATAGATTCGAGTAACCCATGCTTTGTCTAGACTTACTGACATCCCTCATTAAATATTAAAACAAATATATATAAAGTACTTAAAGTTTGTAAAACTAGGAGATATCAGGAATGTTATGAGTATTTTTTTCAGTTAACTTTAAGAAATCACAAGTTTAAGGAATTTACATTTTAATGCCTTGAAAATAGAATTAAGTTGTATATGGAGAAAATAAAGGCAATTGCCATGTTATGTGTTTTTCAAAATATGTATTTGCTAAAACCTTTTTCAGTTCGCTAGCGTTTTTTTCCTTTGTAACTTTAGAAAATAGTTTTAACTTTTATTAGAAAAATATATTTGTATAAAGAAAGTTATATTAGTTAAAATTAGATGTTCTCTGAGTTATTTGTGCAAGACAATAGTTAGATATTTCCCACACTGAAATTAATGTTGTCATACTTTATGACATAAAAATTTGCAGCTTTAATTACTCAAAACATAAATTCTCCAAAACATAATTTGGAATTCTCCAAAACATAAATTACTCCTTCTGGAAAAGAAGGAAGTAAGGGAGGGTGAAAGGAAATGTTGATCTCTCTGAAGGAATCCTTTGCCCCGTCTTTACACAAAGCAGAATTAAACAGTTGTCCAAGCACATTAGTTAGATTTCCTAACAGATTAAATATTGTCAGCCCTACTCAGTTAATTCTCAAATCATATAATCTCCCCTTCATATGTAATGCAGCAAATTATCTCCAAGTGTAAGTTGTCTTTTCTCAAAATTTTATACTTTTTCATCAATTCCTCCTTTTTGTTACCTGTGAGTCACTCCTAATGGGAATAATCAGGAAATAAAAGAAATCCGATGAATTAAAGTGGACATCCTCATATTCAGCTGAAGTATAAACTGTTACAAACTTTCTGGAAGATACCCAAGCAAGGTCGACCTAAAATTTTTAAAATATGAATTGTTTTTACCCAGAAATTCCACTTGTAGTGTTATAATTAAACAAATACAAATGTTTAGCCACAAATATCATTTTTTCTTAAAAACAGAAATATTGGAAGAAACTCAGTATCCCATAACGGAGGAATAACTTAATTGTTTGTAGTTCATAAAATAGAATAATATTCAACCATTAAAAGGTTATCATGTAATATACCTAGTGCTAGAGTATGCTTTTTTAAAGGTTAAAAAACAGAAAATGTGCCAAAGATTTTAATTCATTAATTAAAGAAAGAACAGTAAAATAGATTCAAAAAACATTTCAGAGGCTAGGCATTTATAGGCAATTTAATAAATAAATGTTAGGATAAGATTACTGGGCTAGAAGCAAAATTGGTTAATGTCAAGACAGCAATGAACTACAACTTTTAAGATTATCACCACACCATTCACACACTCACACTCACACGCACATAAACCTACCTGTCCCACTGACCCAATAGAAATTATCTACATCTTGACACAAATCTATCCTTAACCTCTTGCATCTACAGAGCAGTAAAATAGTCCGGGCAATAGAAATTCAAAGTTGCAACCTCAGCAACGCCCTGAAAAGAAATCCAGTTTTGTTTTGTTTTTTACCTATTTCTACATTTCAGATCATTTTTTCACACCTCCTAGCATTGGTGTGAGAATTGCATGTGTCAGTACATGCAAAGCACATAGAAGAGTGCCTGGCACAGAGTGATTATTACCCATCATCACCAACATATAGCTGTACTTTGGGATTTTTGTTTATTAATTAAAAATCATTTACTTATAGAAGGAAAAGAGACAAAGTGGGTGACAGAGTAGAAGCTGAAATTTTCTAGTGAAACCATGCATAATATATTGGAAGTAGAGAAAAAAAATTATCATAGGCCTGAGTCTTTTCTAAGAGAGGGTATTGAGACATTCTTAAGAAGCGCCATTTCACTCTATTTGTTTCTAGAACATTGTGGGCTTGGGAAGTTGAAATTGACAACTTCTAGTGTCAAAATGTAAAAGGTCTTGACCATTTGAGCCAAGAATGAAACAAGCTAGGTAGTGGAAGGCAGGAAGTGGGAGAGCTTTTTAGAATGCAGATTATCGGCAGCAAAACAAAATGAATTTGAAAGGAGCTCAGTGGGAGAGGATGAATATGTTTCTCTGGAGTTAGAAATAATAAATGGAAAATAATTCTATAAGGTCCTTAATTTATAAGATGGATTTATAAGATGTCACTTTCACTTGCCTTATTTAATGTGTTGCCCCAGTTATATTGTTTTTATACGTTAGCAACTTATTATAATGGCCTTCACAGTTTCACCTGTATCCTCGATCCTCCCAACTCTGTTTTCCCATAAGGTCTTATGTTCTCAATCATTAGTTCTTTTCCTGCGATGATTTCAGGAATGGTTTGACATTTGTATTTCAGGGTCTTTGCAAGGGATCATAGCTTTAAAATCTCTATTTCCCAATTTCTATTATAAACATTTGTTGCAAGAAATGGTCCTCATGGAATGTTGGCTAACGGTTAGGCAGCCTATTTACTCCAGTTGTTCATTCTGGCAAAATAGACTGCTAAGAATCTGATTCATGTTTTGGAACTCCTCCCTCAAAAAAATTGTACAAGTGCTAATGCATACAACATTTTGCATATAATTTCAGGAGGGTTATTGGGCCAGTGAAACCCCTCTATGAGTTGGTTGAACCTGTATTAAGATCTGCTGTTTTGGTCTTGTTTGTTTAATCTTTTACTACAGAAAATTTCAAACACACACAGGAGTAGACAAAATAATACAATAAAGCTCCATGTGCACATCACCAAAACCCCACAGCCACTGATCCCATGCCAATTCTGTGCTCCTTCCATTTTTAATCTGTCCATAAATCAAGCTGGATCATTAGTCCCCTAGACAGCTCTCACCAAATTATACTGAAGCGTGATTATAAGTTTGAAATGCTTTGATAAATTCTTGAAGTGATCCCTAGAAAAAATTGCCTTTGTACCTCTTATAAATTCATGTTGAGGGCTGGGTGCGGTGGCATACATCTGAAATTCCAGCACTTTGGGAGGCTGAGGTGGGTGGATCGGCTGAGGTCAGGAGTTTGAGATCAGTCTGGCCAACCTGGTGAAACCCCATCTCTACTAAAAGAAAAATTATCTGGGCATAGTGGTGCACACCTGTAATTACAGCTACTTGACAGGGTGAAGCAGGAGAATCACCTGAACCCAGGAGACAGAGGTTGCAATGAGCTGAGATCGCACCACTGCACTCTGGCCTGAGCAACAAAGTGAGACTCTGTCTCAAAAAAAAAAAATTATGTTGAGGATGTTACCCACTTTGTACCGTCCCATCCCTCCTAGGGCTCATTGCTGGAACAATCTGCATTTCTCCTAAGCTACTTCTTTGGGGGTATCTTATGAATACTCTGAATCTCATGATTGATCATTTATTACTTAGGATTTTTGGTGGACAATTTAAATATTAATAATTATTGCAATTGTGAGTGCTATTTCTGTTTCTTTTACATTTAAACTCAATCCTGGCAAATCATTTGATTTTTTTGGTGTGATTGTCATGTACTCTGCCATTTCATTGACCTTTAAAATTAATCCCTAGAATTTTTCTGTGGAGTCTTTTGAGTTATTTATGATAATATATGATAAGTGTGTGATAATGTCATCTAAAAATAATAATGTTGAGACTTCTTTTCTAATATGTATTTCTACTGATTTAATTTCATGTCTTATAGCGTTGACCAGAAATTCTGGCATGTCATTAAAAATAATACTGGTAAAGGATTTGCCTAATATATTTCTGATTTTAAGGGAAATATTTTTTAGTTTCACCATTCAATAGGCTCTATGTTGTTGATTTCAGATAGGTATGCTTTGTCACATTAAGGGCTATTTATTCCATTTTTACTTTATAAAGAGATATATTTATCTTATTTTAAACAAAAAATGAGGAGATTCTCTCAGATACTCATATGACCTACTTTGAAATAAACATAGCCCATTCCTAATTTATTTAGTAATTTTTTTTCATGAATTTCATAATATTAGATTTAACACCATTATATTCCCAGAATAATTCCCATTGCACAGGGCAGGTCATTATTTTACATGCTACTAAATTCTATTCCATCCTTTGTTTATAATTTTTCATATACACATATAAGTGAGACTGTTCCATGGCATCTTGTCTGTGTCTATTTGACATTGGGGTTATATTTATTTCATAAAATGAAGTCAGGAGCATATAATCTTTTTTCTCTATCCCAGACTCCTTTCTATAAAACAGAATTAACTGATTCTTGAAAGAAGAATGTGGTATGAGTTTAATGTCTTTGGAGAAATATTGATAGCTTTCTCAATTTGTTCCATATTTCTGTTTGTGCAATTAAAAATACATTAAAAAAAAAACTTCAACTTTTATTTATTTATGTATTCATTCATTCATTCATTTATTTTGAGATAGGGTCTCATTCTGTCACCCAGGCTGGAGTACAGTGGTGCAATATCGGCTCACTACAACTTCCACCTCTGGGGTTCAAATGATTTTCCCACTTCAGCCTCCCAAGTAGCTGGGACTACAGGTGCATGCCACCATACCCAGCTGATTTTTTTTTTTTTTTTTTTTTTTTTTTGCTAAAGACAGGATTTCACCATGTTGGCCAAGCTGATCATGAACTCCTGACTTTAAGTGCTCCATCCATTTCAGCCTCCCAAAGTGTTGCGATTAGGAGTGTGAGCCACCACACCCGGCCAACTTTTATTTTAGATTCAGGAGTACATGTGCAAGTTTGTTACATGAGTATATTGTGCAATGCTGAGAGTTGGGTATGAATGATCTCATCACCCAGGTAGTGATCATAGTACCCCATGGTTAGTTTTCAATCCTTGCACCTCTCTCTCCTCCCTTCTAGTAGTCCCAATTGTCTAATGTTGCCATCTTTGTGTCCACATGTATCCAATGTTTAGCTCCCACTTACAAGTGAGAGCATATAGTATTTGGTTTTCTGTTCCTGCATTAATTTGATTAGGATAATGGCCTCCAGCTGCATCCATGTTGCTGCAAAGGACTGGTATCATTTCTTTTTTTTAAATCCAATCCACTGGACAGATACCTAGGTCAATTCCATGTCTTTGCTGTTGTGAATAGTGCTGCAATGAACATACGAATGCATGTGTCTTAATGCCCTTAATGCAAAAAAATCTTGGCCAGGCATGGTGGCTTACGCGTCTAATCCCAGCACTTTAGGAGGCCGAGGTGGGCGGATCACTTGAGTTCGGGAGTTCGAGACCAGCCTGACCAACACGGAGAAACTCGGTCTCTACTAAAAATACAAAATTAGCCAGGCATGGTGGCACATGCCTGTAATCCCCGCCACTCGAGAGGCTGAGACAGGAGAATCACTTGAACCCAGGAGGCAGAGGTTGTGGTGAGCCAAGATCATGTCATTGTACTCCAGTCTGGGCAACAAGAGTGAAACTCTATCTCAAAAAAAAAAAAAAAAAAAAAAATGTGTTTTTATCTTCTAACATTTTTATTTTTGTTAAAATATAAAGATAAACTATTCCCTTAAAATTGATTAATTTTATAATATATAAATCATACCTGAATTTTGAAAGTAAATTTGGTCTTAGGGAGAAGGCATAGAAGGAAAATTCAGAATTCACTTGGATTTCCTAATTCTTAAAAATATTTTAAACCTTTACATTTAAATGTAATTTAATGGTGCTTACAGATAGTTCATTTATCTTCTAAGATTACAAGAAAAATAACTGGGAAGACTGTTGTTGAAAGTTGGTATAGTAATGTTGATATGAAAAGCCACTGCTGTCTTGTGCTATGATAATGAAAGCAGCATGATGCCTGGGATACAGGCGCCAGACTTTCACTGTCACTCTATAATTACTGGAGCATGGAAGAAATTTTAAATTTGGTGCCATGTCCTAGTACTAATCCTTTGGGGTCTATGCTAAGGTATATGTTAAAATGTATGATACATGGTATGTATTCAGTGATTGTGAATTCTTTTCATTTAGTCATATAATTTTGGTGTCCTATTGAGGAAGTTGTTGTCATAATACTGAGAAGGTTGTCAACAGAAATGGAAAACACACTATGAATCACTCAGAGAGAAAGGACATCTGAATTGTTCTTTCCATCATTAATGCCAAATCATGAAAGAGAGAATTGATAACCAGACTATACAGAGAGCAGAATTCTAAATAAAATAAATTACATTAACTGTGTGCCTGGTACAAAATTTCATTTGAGTCCCTGATCACTCTAATAGAATCCAAGCCTCAACCATGATTTAGGGAGCCAGAGAGGAGCATTAAGAAAACATTTCAAAGATCTTTGAAGGCTTCTGAGGACTGGTCAGAGAGGACCTTCAGCATCACCCAGCCAGAGGAACGCTTGCTGCCAATGTAGTCAGGGTAACAGAATCATTATGAAAAACAT
Source organism: Ateles fusciceps (assembly GCA_036589455.1). Taxonomy (NCBI): domain Eukaryota; kingdom Metazoa; phylum Chordata; class Mammalia; order Primates; family Atelidae; genus Ateles; species Ateles fusciceps. The sequence continues at coordinate 10,870,463 of JAZHEH010003259.1, forward strand.
ACTCCGTAACAGATGTTGATGTTTTCTCATCTTTGTGACATCTTTTGAAAGGCTCTCTATTGATTAAAAAAAATTCTACTTCCGTAACATTTTATAACTATGGCAACAGCCAACAAGAGTACTCAATTTACTGAAGGGTCTCTTACACCTTAGCACAAACTTGGCAGCATATCAGATTAAGATCAATTGACATCACACTTATTTGCTCAAGGATCTGGGCGAACAGGGCCCACCAGAGACCCGTATCCAAATGTAGCAGGAAAGAGCACCTCTGGGAAAAGGAAAATGAGGTGGTTGGTTAAAAAGAGAGCATTGGGTAGAAATGGGGAAAATTGTAGAGGGATGATCTTTGCAACTCAGATCTTTGATGCCTTCTTCAAATCATCACAGGACACTGACCTATAATCACTGGAATAGACGCTCCTGTTACAAATTACCTTGAGTTTTCACAGTCCTGTCGGTTTGAGCCTAATCAATAACTATGTTTTTACTATAGCTACTCCAAGCTCTCTGCCCACAGTGTATTAGTCTCCAGACCAATGGAGACTAATCATGAATAAAACATAATATGTTCTGTAGACGACAAACTATGTTGACAAATATTCAGGCTTCTCAGAGCATCTCACGGATATTTGCCAACATTCCTTGCAGTACTGCAGACTCAGGGTCTCTGGCATAATCTCACAGTTCTTGGTTGGTTTGTGACTCACACAGGATGTTCATGCAGTCCATCCCTTTGACATCTAGGAACTTGTTTCTTCAGAGATACATTAGGAACACCTCAGAATACCACCAACTTCCCTGTCCCTGCATAATACAGCCAGGGTTTACAGTAGAAGAGTGTGCCCCTTCACCTAAGGCCAATTTATCTACTTATGTTCCACATCCCATGTGTCAACTATCAAGAATTCTATCCCGTCTCTCTCCTACATCTTTAACCTCTCCATTTTATCTTTTCCCATTAGAAAAGGAAAAAGAAAATCAACCAATTTCATTTCTGTCTTAGCTCTGACTGCTATAACAAAATACCATAAATTTATGGCTGAAACAACAAACATTGATTTCTCAGCAGTTTTGGAAATTGAAAGTCTGAGATAAGGATGCCAGCAAGGTCAGGTTCGTGGTGAGGACCCTCTTCTTGGTTTATTAACAGCTGTCTGATTGCTATGTCTGCTTGTGGAAAGGAGAATGAGAGAGCTCGCTGGGTCCTTTTATAAGGGCACTAATCCCACTCATGAGGGCCCCACACTCATGACCTAATCACCTCCCAAAGGCTCCACCTCCTAATACCATCATATTGGGGAGTAGGATATCAGCATACAAATTTTGGAAGGACTCAAACAGTCCTAAACACTCCCCATCCATTTCTCCTCTCTTTTCTTCTTTTCATGACCAAATTTCTCAAGATAGTGCTCATTCTTACCACATCTGTGGCTTATCTTCTGGACAATTCTCTACCCACTCTGCTGTGCCTGTCACCATCACTGCTTCTTGAAAGGGACCTCACTTGAGCTCAAGAATGTTGCTAAATCCAAAGGACACTTTGAGACTGCCTGTTACTTGTCCTCTCGGCTGTGACCAGGGCCCCTGAGCCAAATCCCACACAATCCGGCTTCTCAGTCTCTGACTCCAGTCACTCTGGCTTCTTTCAGTTTTGCCAGTTTTAGATTTTATACTTGCTGTCCTTCCTTGAAATACGCCCTCTACTAAGAGTGCTTATCATTAACTTATGATAATTTTCCAAACACAACTATTTTGTTCACCTTTTACCCCCAGGGCTTAGCATACCCAAAGCATTGAATATATGTTGCTTGAAAAAATATTTTCAGTTATAGCACTTTTAGCAACAGTCATTATTCTAGCAGTAATTTCTTTGAGCACTCCCTTTGCTCACAACTCTTCAATCTCTGCAAGACCACCATCATAATTTTACATGAAATCTGAGAAAAATGGCCTTTGTGCAGTTGAGAAGAGAATGGTGATTATGCATGGTAGAATGACATCAAAAACTCTGAAGCTAAGAAATCCCAAGAAGCCATCTAATACAACTCACATCCCATACGAACATTATTGGTCATCGGTGGAGAATACTGAAGTCTGAAAATGTTAACTGGATTATGCACAGTCTAACAGACATCACGTGGCTGAGCTGAAGCTAGAGCCCAGCTGCCCACCCAGGTTCCAGCATGCACATAACTAATGATGACATGTGGGTGATGGACCACTGGGACTCGACCCTAGCACAGACATTACATTGGCAGTCACTGCTTGTTTCCTCTTGGCTGCTTTGATTCAAAACTTGATCCAACTTCAATTCTGTATGAAAATGGGATTTCAAGTATGAAATAAGCCAGGTGTCATCCACAAAACAAGAGCCAGACAAGAAGTCTAAATTTGGCTCTTCAGTAGCATTTGTTGAAAATTTTTATCTCAAGATGTTGCTGTAAGCTGAGTAGCATTGATTTGTCTCCAGGTCTGCAGCCAAGAGCCTTAATTCTAGTTTTGCTTCACTCTGCTCTCTATGTGTGATTTTAGACCTATTACCACAGTTTTCATTCACCCATTCATTCTTCACTCATTTGTTCACTTAGTCCTCTTTTGAACACTTGTATTTGCAGGGCATTGTGTTGGGTGCTATGGGTGACACAATGTGTGGGTGTTGTTTAGTTTTCAATAAACTTGTAAAACAATTGAGAGAAAAAAACAATTTGGATACTTCAGGATGTAAACGAACATGTGATCCAGAGATCTGCAGGAAAAGAATGAGGCACAGAAGAGAGGAAATGCTAAGAAAGAAAGAAAAATTACTCGCTGAAATTTATTCCTTCTGGATGAGTAGTTATTCCAAAGAAGGGGGTCATGTTGGTGATGTGACTTGAGAGTAGTCCTTTAACCACGTTGAAATAGAAAAAGCACAAGGAAACTAATATTGAGTATCAGGGTTTCTGCACACTAATATTGTATCCTTTAGGCCAATCCCCTAACCTCTCGCAGCCTCAGCTTTTTCTGTAAAACATGGTTAATAATAAACTACTTTACAAAATTGCTGTAATATATGTGAAGCAATCTTAAAATTCAAATAAGCACATACATGTATTATTTCACACCATACTCTACTTTCCCATAGGATATTGTTAGGGCAAACTTCCAAAAAGTCTGTTAACTACCATTCAATGATTGCTCTAACAATATGACCTACACAGGCTGAGTTTTAGGAAGAGTGTGCACTGGTGTTTTATTATTTAGGAGACCTTGAATACGGCACTAGTCTATGAGCCTCTGTTTCTTCATCTGTAAGGTAAGAGTAAGAATATTTATGCTCTCAATATTATTGGGTTGACATGAGAATCAAGAAAACATATTACATATTTGGAATTCTTTAAGAGTATATAGCTGCTCTTTATTAAGGAATGGAAAGAGATTTATAGGCTGGGCATGGTGGCTCATGCCTGTAATCCCAGCACTTTGGGAGGTGGAGGCAAGTGGATTACTTGAGCCCAGGAGTTCAAGACCAGCCAAGCCAACATGGCAAAAAGCCATCTCTACCAAAAATACAAAAATTAGCTGGGCATTGTGGTGCATGCCTGTAGTACCAGCTCCTCAGGAGGTTGAGGCAGGAGGATTGCTTGAACCTGTGGGGAGCGGAGGTTTCAGTGAGCTCAGATGGCGCTAGTGCACTCCAGCCTAGGTAACAGACCAAGAATCCTTCTCAAAAAAAAAAAAAGAAAGAAAGAGATTTATAAATCTGTCTACTTCTAAATGAAAAATAGTTTGCTTCCAGCTCTGCTCATTTTCCCCCTAGAATCCCAACACCATGTCATAGCACTATTTACATTTTGATGGCCATACTTTCACGAATCTCATTATGCTATAAAGCTCCTCACACATTTCCTCCATACACACATTTATTATTCCACATGAACAGATGTTAACAATATGTGAGATTTCTTAAACCATGGTCACCTTCTCTTCAGATGTGATCCTTCCCCAAGTAATCTTTCAATAGTCAAATGGCCCATACTACCCAAAGCAACCTACAGTTTTAATGATATTCCTATTGACCAACATCATTTTTCACAAAACTAGAAAAAACTATTCTAAAAATCATATGGAACCAAAAAGGAACCCAAACAGCCAAAGCAACCATAAACAAAAGGAACAAGGCCAGAGGCATCACATTATCCAATTTCAAATTATACTGTAAAGCTACAGTAACCAAAACAGTGTGGTACTGGTACAAAAACAGATATATAGACCAATGGAACAGAATAGAGAATTCAGAAATGAAGCTGCAAACCAGCAATCTGATCTTCAACAAAATCAGCAAAAATACATGATAGGAAAAGGACTTCTTCCTTTTTTTTTTTTGAGACAGAGTCTGACTCTGTTGCCCACATGCAGTAGCACAATCTCAGCTCACTATAACCTCTGCCTCCTGAGTTCAAGTGATTCTCCTGCCTCAACCTCCTGAGTAACTGGGATTATAGGCATGTGCCACCATGCCCAGCTAATTTCTGTATTTTTAGTAGAGATGGGCTTTCACCATGTTGGTCAGGCTTGTCTCAAACCCCCGACCTCGTGATCCACCCACTGCGGTCTCCCAAAGTGCTGGGATTACAGGCATGTCACCACACCTGGCCAGAAAGGACTTCTTAGTCAATAAATTGTGCTTGAAATATCTGGCTACCCATATGCAGAAGAATGAAACTGGACCCCTACCTCTCACCATATACAAAAACTAACTAACTCAAGATAGATTAGAGATTTAAATGTAAGACCTCAAAATATAAGCATCCAAGAAGAAAACTGAGGAAACACTATTCTGGACATCAGCCTTGAGAAATAATTTATGACTAAGTCCTCTAAAGCAATTGCAACATATCTAAATATTGACAAGTGGAATCTAATTAATCTAAAGAGTTTCTGCACAGCAAAAGTAACTATCAACAAGTAGTTCGTGAATTTTTTCTTCCATTCTGTAGATTGTCTGTAAGCCCTTTCTCCCATTCTGTAGGTTGTCTGTTTACAGAATGGGAGAAAAAATTCACAAACTACTATTCAACAAAAGTTGAACATCCAGAATCCGTAAAGAACTTAAACAATTGAACACACAAAAACCAAATGATCTTATCAAAAAATGGGCAAAAGGCATGAACAGACAAGAAGACATACAAGTGACCAACAAACGTATAAAACAATGCTCCACATCACTAATCACCAGAGAAATGCAAATCAAAACCACAGTGAGATAACATTTCACACCAGTCAGAATGGCTATTATTAAAAAGTAAAAAATAACAGATGCCAGCGAGGATATGGAGAAAAGGGAATGCTTATACACTGTTGGTGGGAATGTAAATTAGTTGAGCCACTGTGGAAAGCAGTTTGGAGATTTCTCAAAGAACTTTGAATTACCATTAGACCCAGTAGTCCCATTACTAGGTTATATATCCAAAAGAAAACAAATCATTCTACCAAAAAAACACATGCATTCACATGTTAATTGTAGCAGTATTCACAATAGCAGAGACATGGAACCAACCCAGATGTCCATCAATGATGGACTGGATAAAGAAAATGTGGTACATACACACCATGGAATACTATGCAGCCATAAAAAGGAACAAAAGCTAAGCAAATTAATGCAGTAATAGAAAACTAAATACTATATATTCTCACATAAGTGGGAGCTAAACATCTAGTACTCAGGGACATAAAAACTACTAGAAGTGGGAGGGAGGAAAGGGCACAAGGGTTGAAAAACTAATTATTGGGTACTGTGCTCAGTACTTGGGTGATGAAATGGATCATTCATATCCTAAATCTTAGCATCACACAATATACCCATGTAACAAACCTGCACATGTACCTGCTAAATCTAAAATAAAAGTTGAAAAAAAAAGGTATCTATACATAGTAAAATCAAAATGTAAGGTTTGTGAAACATCAATAATATGTGAATTGAGACTAATTCTTTATGATTATTTATCTTGTCAGAGGAAAATAGTGAATAAAACTTTTGGTGATTTTTACATGGTAAGTTTAAGAAGAAAAGTTGTCCCAGTGAGATTATAATACTGTTGGTGACACCTCTGCCAATTCACTCTTGCTCCAGAAAAAAATCTGCCAGCGTGGATTAGCTGGGAGTGGTTTTAAAGAAGAATAAATGTGCTGCCCTTCTAAAATTTTAATATACATAGGAATCACCAGTGAATCAGGTTAAAATACAGATTCTGATTGAATTGATGAGGGGGGATGGAGACAGAGGTTCTGTATTTCTAACAGATGTCTCGGGTTTGTCTATTTTTCTAACCTATTTTCTACCCTTTGAGAAATAAGGCAACAAAGAATAAGAAAAGATACTGTAATTGCTGTCAACTTTATTTCCAGTGACAATATCTCAAGTGCCAGATCACCATGAACTCAACCACTGCCCATTGACACTCCAGTTATTGGACCTGTTTTGTGAAAAGGAATAACAAAGGTGTATTTTGGCAATTAGTGTAACAGCAACCCCAGATGAACTTGAAATCGCTGTGCTCAAATACTTATTACTAGTTCACATGCCTTTTTCGTTTCTGGAGTGGTTTCTACGGAAAACTAATTTGAAACCAGAAAATCTTACAAAAGTTAATATTGAAATATCATCACCTTTGCTACCAAAGAAAACATTCCATCCAAACAAGCATGTTTCCAGGATATGAAATTTGATGGAAAAACAAGTACAAAAAATATCATATTCTTCATGCTGTATAAACTCCAGGAAAACTGACATTCCAACTCAGCAGAACATAGGGATAAACCATCTCAAAGAGAACTCTCCCCCTGCCTAAACTGAGAGCAAATTTTACCCAAAAGGATGCATTGAACCCATAGATAAATTTGGGGAGAACTGACATCTGAACAATATTGAATCTTCTAATTCATAAACACAAATCTCTCCATTTATTTAGGACTTCTTTAATTTCTCAGCGATGTTTTCATAATGTTCACTCTACCAATCTTACACATTTTTTCCTGTTTTTCATGGTTTTAGATATTGTAAATGATTTAAAATTTTAATATTCAATTGTCATTGCAAATACATTAAAGATATAATTAAATTTGGTATGCTGACCTGGTATCTTATGAACTTGCTAAGCATTTACTAGTTCTTCCAATTTTTAACAGAGTCTACAGGAATTCCTTTGTTTATAACTATTTCATCTGTGAATGAAACCTGTTTTAATTATTCCTTTCGCGTTTGTATTCCTTGAATTTCTTGTTCTTGTCTTATTTTACTGGCTAGACCCGCAAGTACAATATTGGATAGAAATGATGAGAATGGGCATTCTTATTTTTGATCCTATAGGTAAAGCCTTCAGTCTGTCACCATTAAGTGTGACATTAATGATAGATTTTAAACAAATACTTTTTATGAGAAAGTTCCCTGCTTTTCCTAATTTATTGAGAGGTTTTTTTTTTTAATAATGAAATGTTGTTGAATTTTGTCAAGTTTTTATCCTACATCTCTTGAAATGATTACGTGGTTTTATCCTTTATTTTGATAATGAGGCAAATTACATTGAAATCTCAAATATTAAATCAAACTTTCAATCTTACATAAAACATACTCACACTTGATACACACACACACACACACACACACACACACACAGAGCTGGTTTTTTATTTGCTAATTTTATTACTTATTTTTGTGGCTGTTCATAAGTGGTATCAGTCTGTAGTTTGGTTTTATTTTCCCTTGAATTGTCTTTTCTTTTGCAGTTAGAGTTACACTGTCTTCATAAAATGAAATAAAAAGAATATCCCCTCTCTTCTATTATCTGGAAGAGTTTGCATAAAGTTGGTATGACTTCTTCTTTGAATATTTGTTGGAATTCAATAGTGAAGCTATCAGAGCCAGCAGTTTTCCTTGTGGAAAGGTTTTTAAATTTTGAATTTAATTTCATTAATAAGGATAGCACTATTCAGTTTTCTATTTTTTTTTGTAAGTCTGTGCTGCTAATATATATATTTCAAGGAACTTGTCCGTTTCATCTAAGTTTTACTTTTTAAAATTTTCCTTTATTAGCCTTTTAATATCTATAATATTTGTAAAGATCTCTCCTCTTTCACTCCTGGTATTAGTAATTATTGTCTTCTTTCTATTATCTTGATTATATCTGTTGTTTTTCAAAATTTCTCAATTTTGTGCCCATTTTATATTTCACTGACTTCTACTTTTATCTTTATTGTTGCCTTCTACATACTCTGAGTTTAATTTCTTTCTCTTTTCTCAGCTTCTTAAGGTGGAAGCTTAGATTGTTGATTTGAAATCTTTCCTTTTTCTACTATAACATTTAAAGCCATAAGTTTCCCTCCATTCAGTACTTGAGCTGCGTCCCAATTTCAATATACTCTATTTTTATTTTCACTCATTTCCAAATAATTTATAATTGCCCTTGTTGATACATGAATTACTTGCAAATTTGTGTTTAGTTTCCAAACATTTAGGCATTTTCCAGATAACTCTTATTTATTTCTAACTTATTTTCTCTATGGTTAGAAAACATACTCTGTAATATTTCAATCCTTTTAAATTTATTGACTTAGTTTATGGTCTTATAAAAAATAAGATATGGTTTGTTTCGGTGAATACTTCATATGCATTTGAAGAGAATGTTTATTGTGTTGTTCTTGGGTGAAATGTTCTGTAAATATCAATTAGGTCAAGTTGGTTGACAGTGTTATTCAGTTCTGTCAGTTTTTGTTTCATGTATTTTGAAGTTATGTTACTGGGTTTCTGCATAGTGAATCAGGTTAAATACACTGGTTGTATTTAATCAGTGAATTTTTCCCTTTACCATTATGAAATCATCCATCCTATGCATGACAACCTTCCTTCTGGAGTCTACCTTGTGTCACAAAGCAGCCACACTAGCTTTCTTAAATGTAGTGTCCCCATGGTATGTATTTCCCATTCTTTTACTTTGAATGTATGTATTTATAATTAAAGTAGGCTCCTTATAGATAGCACATAATTGAGCCTTACTTTTAAAATCCTATTTAATAATATTTACCTTTTAACTGGAAAAAAATAACTTTTATGTTTACCCAGGCATGTGCCATCTTACATGTTCTTTACTCCCTTACGTCGGTCTGAGTTTGTATCATTTTCCTTTCATCTGAAGAATTCTATTTAAAATTTCTTATAATGCAGGTCAGCAGGCAACTAATTTTCTCCGTTTTGCTTCTGACAAGGGTTTTTTGGTTTTGCCTTAATTTTTGAGGAATATTTTTGTTGGTTATAGAATTTTGTATTGACATATTTTTCTCAGCATTTTAAAGATGCTTGTATAGCTTAACCAGAAGTCTGCTGTCACTCTTATTTTATAAATGGTTTTCAGACATTTGGGTATGCCTCGGTGTGGGCCTGGTTGTGTGAAGGTACAGATATGTAGATGTTTAATCTTGTTGAAATTTGTTGAGCTTCTTAGATTTTTAAGATGTAACATTTTTATCAAATTTGGAAAATCTTCAGGAACTGTTTCTCCAGTTATATTTTCTGTCCCTCACCCACCCACAGTATCTTTCTTGGACTCCAATTATAACTATGTCAGACTCTTTGACATAGTCCCATAAGTCATTAGGGCTCTGTTCATTTTGTTTGCAAGTGTTTTTCTTTCCGTTTCATTTTGGATAGATTCTACTTCTATGTCTTCAATTTCACTAACCTTTTCTTCTGTGGTGACTAATTTGCTGTAAATCCTATACAGTGAAAATTTCATTTTAGATATTAGATTTTTCATTTTTGGAAATTCTTTTTCATCTTCCTGTGTTTTCTCATGATTTTTCTTTTTCTTTAAATACTTTACATACTTATAATTCCTGCTCTAACCATTTCATCTACTAATATCATCATATCTGACATTTTGGGTCCATTCTCTTGGCAAATTTTCTCCTGGTCATGGGTCACATTTCCTATTTTTTGATAAGTTTAACAACTTTTTCTTAAATGATGAACTTTGTCATTGTTAGGGTGTCAAGTATCTGGAGTTTGTTGCTTTTTTTTTTTTAAGAGCATCAGTCTTTATTTTGAAAGACAGTAGATCAGTTTGATGCCTTGAGTTCTGCTTTTAAGCTTTGCTAGAATGATTCTAGCGTCGCCTTCATTCAAGAGATAGTTCAAGGACTGGGCACGGTGGCTCACGCTTGTCATCCCAGCACCTTGGGGGGCTGAGGTGGGTGGATCACTGGAAGCCAGAAGTTCAAGGTCAGCCTGGCCAACATGGTGAAACCCCATTTCCACTAAACATACAAAAAAAATTAGCCAGGCATTTGGGAGGCTGAGGCATGGGAATCACTTGAACCTGGGAGGCAGAGAAGGTTGCAGTGAGCCAAGATCATGGCACGGCACTTCTCCAGCCTAAGCAACAGAGTGAGACCCTGTTTCCAAAAAAAAGACAGATAGTTTAGATCTATTATTAAGGCAACATCACTCTGAAATCTCTGCTGGATACCTCGGAGATCTCTCAGGAATCTTCATGTTGCCTGGACATAGTTCAGACATCACCCTGTCCTGTATAAGCTCTGGGAATTTTTCTGCTTATGACACCCCAGGTTTTCTTTGTGTCGTGGAGTATCACTCTGCACATGTGTGCCCTAGAACTTAACAAAGACTCAATACAACCCTTCTACATATTTCTGGAACTCTTTTTATTTTTAGTGTCCCCTTTTCCAGAACTCTGTCCCACAACTTCTAGTCATCTCAGCTTCCCTGAATTTTGATCTCCATCTTCAATTCAATGATACCCTGAGAGATTTGGGAGCTCCCCTACCAGTCTGGAATTTGCCTTTGGGCTGAAAGCTGAGACACTTAGGGCTTTTTCTCTTCTCTCAAGGATCACATACTTATGCTGCCTGCTGCCCAGTGTCTGAAAACAGACGTGTCATTTATTTTGTCCAGTTGTTTATGGAACAGAGTTGAGGCAATGATATTGGTTCATTGCTTTTCTTATCATGGCCAAAAGTGGAAGTTTGTAGTAGTTTTTAATGAATGGCATTCTGAGACGAAGCAGTGTTCAGAGGTCCAGATGATAAAATATGCCACAGTACTGAGGTGAGGGGAATGCTCTCCATGTCTGTGAGGAACAGTCGTGGCCCTACCTAGTGGGGGACTGAAGGGATGGCAGTGCCATTTTGTCACCTCAATGGTTTTCTACTTTGGGGAGGGAGCAAGTAAAACTACCCTGCTCAGGGCAGCGTTCTTCCAAAGGGGGCGTGCATGGTAGAGCAAAGAGAGTGGGTATTTGACTCTCAGAAGCTGATGTCTGGGCAGCTAGGGCATGAGATGCTGGATGAGGTCTCAGAAATTCTTGCCTGTGGAACAGGGAAGGATGATCTAGAAATGACTGGCTTATTTTTACAGAATACCAGGTCTCCAGACCTTCATTTCCAGTGCTATAATATATTATCTTTTAGGTCTAGAAAAACTGTGATTCTCAATTCATAAACATTTTTTCAAAAACATTGATTGAGGCCAGGCACGGTGGCTCACACCTTGTAATCCCAACACTTTGGGAGGCCGAGGAGGGCAGATCAGTTGAGGAGTGTGAGACCAGCCTGGCCAACATGGCAAAACCCCATCTCTACTAAAAATAAAATAATCAGCCAGACATGATGGCACTGTCCTATAATTCCAGCTACTTAGGAGGCTGACACACGAGAATTCCTTGAACCAGGAGGTGGAGGTTGCAGTGAGCCGAGATCGTGCCACTGCACTCCAGCTTGGGCAGTGGAGTGAGACTCCATCTTTAAAAAAGCCAAACAAATATTGGTTGAGCTCCTTTGCGTACAGTGAAAAAGTCCTTGTCATTGACGTCTTCCAGGACACCTGAGGGAAAGGCAGCTGCATTAAACTGATGATAATGACTATGTTGAAGGTGTAATGAGAGCACACACAAAGAAGAAGCATTCACTGCTGTTTGGATGGCAGCCGAACATGTACGATTCAAGACAGATCTTTCATTGTACCATCCCTGACTGCAAAAGAGGGTTCCCCAGCCAACAGAAATACAGTAAATTTCATTTGCCCAATGAGGTATAGACAACGAATGGTCTACTATTTTTTAGTCTTTAGTACAGTGTTTTAGTCTTTCCCCAGTGTGAAACACTAACTACTGGAGAGTTTCCCTTTTTTGTTTTTTTTAGATGGAGTCTTGCTCTGTTGCCCAGGCTGGAGTTCAGTGGCACAGTCTTGGCTCACTACAACCTCCAACCTCCACCTCCAGGGTCCAAGAGTCTCCTGCCTTAGCTTCCCAAGTAGCTGGGATTATAGGCACATGCCACCACACTTGGCTAATTTTTGTATTTTTAGTAGAGATGGGGTTTCACCATGTTATATTTTTAGTAGAGACAGTGTTTCACCATGTTGGCCAGGCTGGTCCCGAACTCCTGACTTCAAATTATTCACCAGCCTCAGCCTCCCAAAGTGCTGGGATTACAGGGGTGAGCCTCCACACCCGGCCTCAGTAGAGAGTTTTCTGGTATGCTCAGCGTAACAATGATGATGTAAATATGTTTCAATGCTTTGCTTAGTTATTGGACTAGTCTGCTTTAATCATAAACATTTCATCATTTCAAACATGAAGTTTTTAATAAGCAAATAAAGAACACAGTCCACCTCAAAGGAAATGCAATAGAAAATGAAAACTGAAAACAAATCCATTTGGAATTGTAACACATTTGAAAGAAAACCCTAGGAAGTACAGAACTGAGCCCAGTGGCAAACTGGATCAATTCAAATAGCTTGATATTAACCACTTAAACAAATCAAGCAAGTTCTCACTAAGGTATTATGTAGGTTCAGTGGTACATTTTACACATCCCACAACATATTTGCATACCATTAAAAACGCAACAGCAAACCAATTTGCAAATGGCTATCCTATCCAAAATTGAAAGCCACTTCTCCCCAACCCCCACACAACACATGAGTGTGAATGTGTATGTGTGTGTGTGTGTAGGAGAGCCGGAAAGGGGAGTTGCTGCTTTTATTTACTCAACAAGTATTAAACTCTCTATCTGCTAAATATGTTCACTTCAGTTAGAATTCCAAAGCATAATATTAGTTCCCTCCCTAAATAATTGTTTCCAGCATGTGAAATAGCAGCAATCTGCAGCAAAGATAATGTATTACTTATAATGGAAGTGGATGCACATTGATGGAAGCTGGAAATGTCCCTCAGGCAGTAGAATACAAGCCACGCCTCTTCTCACCTCTTGTAGATCCAACTCAATTTTGTGGCATGCACAGGTATGCTGTGCAGAAAAACCTGTGCTGAATAAACCTACGACTGTTTGGAAGGTCAGCAGTTTTCCAGCAAACCAGGAAATGTGCTGCTAAGGATTATCTCACTAGCAAGAGAAAAAGCTCAGTGCCAACTAACAAAAAAATTTAATTAAATATGAAGAATTACATTTGTACAGGCAAAGACTCAGGAAGTCTGTAGGGAGGTGAGTTTTCTTCCATCATGCCTCTGGAGGACATATATTTGAACATGCTCAAAATAGAAAAGGCAAATCAGAATACATATGCTTTAAATAGATGCAGCTCTTGTTACATGAAGGAAAACAGTGTTTCAGCCGTGCCTCATATATTTCTCCATTTCTTTTAGAATGTCAAGATGGTATCTGTGTAAGTTCTGCAGTCACTGAATCTTTCCTTCCCTCTTCCCTTATTTTGTATTCAGCAAAGATAAGTGTTACTTTAAAAATTAAAAAAGTATATATTATGCTAAGCAAAAGAACCTAGCCTCAAATATGCACATACTGTCTGAATTTACTCATGTGACATTTTAGAAAAGGCAAAAATACAGGAACAGATGACACATAAGAGGTAGCCAGAGGTTGGGGTCGGGGGGAAAGGGTCTGAATACACCAGGGCAGGCGGAAATCATTCTTCAGGATGCTAAACTTGTTCTTTATCTTGTCCATGGTGGTGGTTACAAGAATCTATTTATGTATAAAAACTCATAGAATTGTACACTCCCCAAAATTGCATGTTAATTGTACAGAAAATGTAAAAATTGATTTGATTTAAAACTTAACTAGAGTGCCTATTTTGTACCAAGAAAACAATAACATTTTCCTTGCTAGCGGGATGCTGATTTTCAGCATGTGACCCACGGTGCTAATCCTCATCGTTACAGCATTGTTACTCAGCATTGCTGGAGCACTGTTACTGCACTACTTTTCCAGCATTATTACAACACTGTTACTTTAGTGTCACCTAGGCTTCCTAAGCTTCTTAACCAAGTAATACAACTCAAACTACAGTAATTAATGTTTGGCGTGAAGCATCCACCTTTCCAATTTTCTTGACTTATTTCATTTCTCTAGTTTTTGGGCCACCATTTTAAAATACATAATTAGCAAGGCATGTAAATAACAAGATATGTTTGTTCTCTTATCCTGAAAAGCTGTGCTTCACACTACAAACTCCCTTAATTTTTCCCTCATTCTTTCTTTTTTAAAAGAATAACCAGAAATTGTAAGAAAATTTTATTATTTGCTCATTTTTTGAGAAGTGGTTTGTCTTGTAACTGGGTATCAATGATGATACAGTCTAAAGAAGACTTTCATACACTGTTCCTTCCCCCCACCCCATTCTCTTTGGTTTCCTTCCCTTTCGCTATTTTCAAGTTGTTAATGCAACCTAGAATGATATTTTATTTTTGAACACACACTATTGCCAGATAGAATTTTGTCTTCCAACTCAGAGGCTACATTAGAGAGTAAAGACTCCCCACTTTAGCTTATTGTAGATCCAGATGATCAGAACATTCTAATGCCTCCACCTGAAAACCTTCCTGGAGTGAACATTTTCTATTTTGCTGCATTTCTGGAGATGGAAGTATCCAACACCATCTCATCCTTAAGTCCTATAAATCCTGTACTAACAGCAAATGCCTCACATAAACCTTAGAGGGATGTATTAGTCCATTCTTGCATAGTTCTTGCTATAAAGAACTACCTGAGGCCGGGTAATTTGTAAAGGAAAGAGGTTTCATTGACTCACAGTTCGGCAGGTTGTACAGGAAGCATGGCTGGGGGAGGCCTCAGGAAATGTAAAATCATGGTAGAAGGCAATGGGGAAGCAGGCACGTCCTACATGGCTGAAACAGGGGGAAGAAAGTGACGGGGGAGGTGCTACATACTTTTAAACAACAAGATCTCATGGCAATTCACCCAGTATCCTGAGAACAGTAACGGGGAAATCCACCCTTAGGATGCAATCACCTCCCATCAGGCCCCTCCTCCAACACTGGGGATTACAATTCCACATGAGATTTGGGTGAGGACACAAATCCAAATCCTACTGGGGAGAAATTATCTTCTCATTGCGTGTCTTGGGATCTCTCACTAAGGATCTCTGAACGTTTGTCAGCACTGGCTCTTACTGCTTCACACTGCATGTCTATCCTTGAGAACAGGGTATTCCCACATCTTCATACTTGTCCTTCCTCCCCTGCTAGCTTGTCTTTGTCCATCATGGTGACTCTGTCCTCTACATCAGAGACTGAACTTTTCTTGAAGGCTTCCCTGTTCTGATCTGTGTTTTCCATTTCCCTAGGCCCAGACATTTGCTGAGTCCCGTGATCTGAGACTCCTCCCTGGAGACTTTGCTTACATTTCCTAGCGTGCGCTAATGAAAAGTGAATCAATTTTTCTTCCAGATCCTCAGTTATGTTCTCCAAAGAAAGCATCATCAATGATTTATTGGGTACCCTTCCAGAACTTTCCCTGAATATACATACTCTATACACTATACCTATGTGAAACACCTGTATGAATAGAAGAAGCATGTTATTCCTATGGTCTTGTGCTTTGCATTTTGCTTTATATGCTTATCGATCTTTGTATTTCAAAATAACTATATCCACTTCATTCTTTTTAACAGCAGCATAATTGGTATGTACCATAATTTATTAATCAAACCTTTATTGGTTGAATATAAGTTGTTTTTTCTTTCGTTGTTGTTGCCATCATAAACTATGGTGCAATGAAAATCCTTGTATTATGTTTCTGAAAACACATGCAAATATAACCGTTGAAAATTTTTTGAAATAGAATTAATTGCTGGTCAACACCCTCAATATAGATTTCACCAAAATCATTCCCCAAAATATGGTATAAATTTCTATTTCTACCTGTATTAGTCACGGTTTTCTATAGAGACAGAACTAATAGGATATATAAATGTATAAAGGGGAGTTTAGGCCCTGCACAGTGGCTCACGCCTGTAATCCTAGCATTCTGGGAGGCCAAGGTGGGCAGATCACCTGAAGTCAGGAGTTTGAGACCAGCCTGGCCAAAGTGGTGAAACCCCATCTCTACTAAAAATAGAAAAAATCAGCTGGGCATAGGAGCGTGCCCCTGTAATCCCAGCTACTCGGGAGGCTGCAGCAGGAGAATCACTTGAACCCGGGAGGTGGAGGTTGCAGTGAGCCAAGATCGTGCCATTGCATTCCAGCCTGAGCAACAAGAGTGAGACTCGTCTAAAAAAAAAAACTCTGGGGGGGGGAGGTTATTCAGTATTAACTTACATTATTAAGTTCCCACAATAGGCTGTCTGCAAACTTGAGGAGCAAGGAGAGCCAATTCGATTCTCAAAACTGAAGAACTTGGAGTCTGATATTTGAGGGCAGGAAGCATCCAGCACGAGAGAAAGCTGTAGGCTGGGAGTCTGGGCCAGTCTCTCCTTTTCATATTTTTCTGCCTGCTTTATATTCGATGGCAGCTGACTAGGTTGTGCTGACCATATTAAGGGTGGGTCTGCCTTCCCCAGCCCACTGACTCAAGTGTTAATCTCCTTTGTCAAAACCTTCAGGAACAATTCTTTGCATCCTTAAGTCCAATCAAGCTGACACTCAGTATTAACCATCACACTACCAAAATGATGTGACGGTCCCTGCTTCCCACACCTGCACTGAGTTCATGTATTATCAAACTTTTAAATCTTTACTTCTCTAACAGGTTTTTGAAAAGCTACCTCATTATTGCTTTAACTTGTTTTATTTAATTATTAGTGAAGTCTATATATCTTTTGTTTTGTTTTGAGACAGAGTTTTGCTTGGTCGTCCAGGCTGGAGTGCAATGGCGTGATCTCAGCTCATTGCAACCTCTACCTCTGGGGTTCAAACGATTCTCCTGCCTCAGCCTCCTGAGTAGCTGGGATTACAGGCGGCCACCACTAGACCTGGCCAATTTTTGTATTTTTAGTAGAGACAGGGTTTCACCATGTTCATCAGTCTGGTTTCAAACTCCTAACCTCAGGTGATCTGCCCGCCATCGCCTCCCAAATTGCTGGGATTATAGGCGTGAGCCACCGAGCCTGGCCTGAAGTTTACATCTTTGTATGTGGTTTGGGTCCATTTTTTTTCTCTTTCTGGGAACTATGTTTTTGCCTCTTCTGTGATTGATGGAGATCATCTCTCATGGCACTCTGGGTCCTCAGAAATCTCAGCAGGCAGCAGGGCACAGATGTCTTCAGCCTTCTCAAGCCCTAAGAAGCCCCACCACCCTTCCTGTTCTTACAGCCGACCTCCAGGATAGCAGCAAGGGTCACTTCTATCCCAGGCTGGCCACCTCTCTGGCACTTCTGTTGCAGGACTCTTTCCTTAGTTCAGCTAAAGATGGGGGTCCTTATCACACAACCACAAAAAATTAGGCTAGCAGACAATCTGAAGGGTGAGAAAGGCAGGGTTTACTGGGTGAAAAGGAAACGAGGAAAATAGAGACTCTCTGCAAGGCCAAAGTCCTGCTAGTGTGCTTCCCACCTCGCAGATGGAATTCCAGGTACCACATCCCAGAACAGGAGAGAGAGCCCAGGCTCCTCCCCCGCTGCAAAGGTGTGAACTTCCCAGGGCTGCACACCAGAGCGCATTCCTCACGGTGCACAGGCCATCAGAGGTTCTGCCAGGGAGCCCTTCCCACGTGGTTGTCTCACTTCCACCAGAAACGAGGCAAAGATCTCTCCACTCTCAGGTTTCCCAGACTTAAAGAAGGGTGGAGAGTCCTACTTTCGCCTCCAGCCAACTCCCCAGAGCAAGTCAGAGGAGGCTTGGGAGACAAAGCCCTTCCCCCATGCCTAACTCACCTCACCAAGCTCCGCCTCTTCCAGTCCCTCCTAGGTTTGAGGTTCTTATCCAGCCTGGGCAGAGGCCATGGGAGTCTAATTCAGTCAGTCGTCTTGCTATGACCAGTTTGTTGAACAAATGGGACTCGTGACATCATCCAAATACAGCTTTGTTTTTGTCTCCCCCATGTCTTTAAACTTTATTCTGTGAGGATAATCTTCACCAGGATAAGAATTCTTCCAGCTCTTTGGATTGTTGGCTTTCTTGGTTGTATTATATATATATAGTCACAAACGCCATCTGTGTTTGGTCATCAGAATGTCCATTCCTGGTGAGGGTCAAACCCTCAGTGAGGAATCCCTTCCCTGTAAGGCAGGAAGGAGATGTGAGGGATCCCTGGCTGGGCAGTTTCAGGCGCTCAGACGTGACACTTCTTGAGAAAACAAGCAGTTCAAGTGTCCTTTCTTTGTGGATGCTCCCACAGGTCCGCTAAGCCTTGTGGGCTTGCCCTTATAAACTAAAAACTATCGGAGACAGCTCTTAATCCATTTAGAAGTTTATTTTGCCTAGGTTAAGCCCATGACCTGGAGTCAGGTCTATGCCTTTCTCCAAAGACGATTTTGAGGGCTTCAATATTTAAAGGAGAGAAGCGGGATGGGAAAAAGAGGGGAGGTATGGTCATGTGACTGAATCCACATGCTGCAGGGAAAAGGAGCAAGTAGGGGAAGAGTCAATTATGTATTTGTCAACCGGGTGTGGTGGCTCACGCCTGTGATCCCAGCACTTTGGGAGGCCGAGGCAGGCAAATCACCTGAGGTCAGGAGTTCCAGATCAGCCTGGGCAACCTGGCAAAACCGATCTCTACTAAAAATACAAAAATTAGCTGGGCGTGGTGGTATGTGCCTATAATCTCAGCTACTCGAGAGGCTGAGACAGGAAAGTTGCTTGAACCCGGGAGGCAGAGGTTGCAGTGAGCCGAGATCGCGCCACTGCACTCCAGCCTGGGCGACAGAGCGAGACTCCGTCTCAAAAAGAAAAAAAAAATTATGTATTGGTCCCACGCTCAGTAAATCGGCACTTTACATAAGATAAGGTGAACATAGAGTAGCTACCTGTGGAGATAGTTAACTTTTACCTGTAGCTGTCTGCTTGGAAACAAAAAGAAAGGCAGCTGCTTGCATGACTCAGCTTTCAGCTTAGCTTTTTTTCCTTTTGACAGAGTGAATTGGGATCCCAAGTTTTTCTTTTCCTTTCACACCCTTGATACCAGAGGACACAACTCTGCTACTGGGGGCCAGCATCGTACCT
Organism: Ateles fusciceps; assembly: GCA_036589455.1. Lineage (NCBI taxonomy): Eukaryota > Metazoa > Chordata > Mammalia > Primates > Atelidae > Ateles > Ateles fusciceps. The sequence continues at coordinate 10,889,893 of JAZHEH010003259.1, forward strand.
CCTTAGGCCTCTGCCCACACCCCTGCAAGCCAGCCTCCCCCTCTCCCCCCACAAGGCAGAGTTGTTCACTCTGGGCTGTGGGCAGGGCCCCATGCAGTAGCACCCATGCAGGCCCAAGACCATGTTTTCACTCCCTCTGGATTCCCAGGTGGGAGCGCAGCCACCACCATTCCCAGTGGCTGCCTCCAGGTCTCAGGCATCAGTCCTCTGCATCCTCAACCACAGGAAATATAGTCCAGGTTCTCCATGTGGTCCTTAAAGCCTCTGTCGATGAAGCTTGAGGTGAGGAGGAAGTATCAGAGATAAACAAGGCTTGGCATTGAAGAAAGTAGGAAAAGCAGGTGATGGGCTTCAAGGCATGCTATCCGAAAATGTAGTGCTTTGACATTTGAGAAAACGGCAGTCAAGGGGACTTTGTGACCTTCTCCCACGCTTCTCCCCCTAAAGCAGGCATAAAAGAATTCTTCTAAACTTCCTCTGAAGTAGGTCATAAGACCCTTGTTGGAGACATAACCTCCCTGTCCTAGAAAAAAAAGTCCTTGTCTCTGAAGACATAGGGACACAGAGAAACAAGCAGGCCTTGCTAACTTTCCCCCAGCTTATCACCATTTCCTCGTATCTTTTTTTGTCCAATCATATTTCTCCTCAGTGTTCCACTTCTCTATCAAATCTAACATAAAAATACACAGGTTTCCCTGTTTCTTTGGGTTTTCATTTCTGAAGGCTCCCGTGTCATGTGAAACTTACATTAAATACATTTGTATGCTTTTCTCTTGCTAGTCTGTCTTTTGTTACAGATGCCTAAGCCTTGAGTCTAGTGATGGGAAGAAAAGATGTTTATTTTCCCCCTCCACAGGTTTTATTCAGGAAAGAGCTGAGCTCCGTTTCACTTCGCAGGGAAGTGCCTGGGCATTTTAAATAGAGAATGAGGAAGTAGGGAAGGGAACAGGCAGGCGTTCCAGTGGAGTCAGGGCAGTGAAAAATACAAAAAGCCAGAAAGAGAGTTAATTCAAAGTAAATGTGTTAGGCCATTTGTGTCTGCTAATTGGCATTTATGGAAGTGGGGCTTCTGACCTCCCAAAAGGACAGGAAGACAGAAATCCTATCCTTTCTGATGATTACATTTCAAAGGAATGACTTTCAGGTCCTTGACAAAGGCACTCCTCTGTTGTAGCAGATTTATATACTTCTCAAAGGGATGGAGGAAGGCTTTACAGTTCTAAGCTTTTTAAAAGTGAGTGTGCTCAGAAAGGCAGGTTGAGGGTCCATGGTCAGGTGTTGGCCCGAACAAATGGTAAATTCTTTTGACAGCCTTGACCTTTTCCATATGGAAACTCAAGGGAGGGGAGGGAAGGAGTTATCCTAGGGACACAGCCTTAGGCTGCCAGAAGCTATGGCAGAGTTTGAGCAAGTCCCCTAGTGCAGATCTGGATGGATTCCTTCCTGCTGAGAATTTCACAGTTCTCAGCAGACACTCCCCACCATGGAGAAGGGAAGGTACAGTTTGCTCCAAATACAGCCTCCTCACAAAATTCTCTTTGCCCCTTTCTTGTGTTCTTGACCTCACTGAGGCATCTGGGTGTCACTCCTTGTTTTGTATAATCATGGCAAAGGGTGTCACACACACATCGGCATTCTGTGTCTAGCTTGTGGATGCTTCAGTGGAAACAGAGTCCCGTCTCACCATCTTGTTACATTGCAAACTGATGATCATACCAAAAGTTGATTGGGGAGCTCAAGAGCCAAAATATATGAAAATCAGCCTCTTTGGTTTCTCTATTTTGGTTAGTCTCTCGTAAAAGCAAGGTCTTATTTGAAATTAGAGAAGTGATGGGTCAAAACAGATTACAGAGAAAATAATAAATATATCTATATCAATATGCTATGTATCATTCTGACAGATGGGTCTTTTGCATACTAAGCACCCAGCCCAGTATCTGACCCATGGGAAATAATAAATGCATGCATGTATGAATGAGTGGACTCTGCTTCTGAGCAATGCAATCTTCATGCAGTACTTATGTATGGCTGAAATGCAATGAGTTGTCTAATATCTGATTATATTCATTTTATTTTAAATGGCATTTGCAATTTGATTTATAACAAGATTTATTATGTGACATTTTGAAATTCCTAAAGTGCATAAATTAGGAAGCAAACTCACCTGTAATCCTACCACTCAGAAATCATCACTGTTAACATTTTATGTGCATATAAGCATATATGTTACTTAAAAACAAAAATACTAAGCTAAATTATGTAAGACTAAATTTATATGACCAAAAAGTGATATGTACTCCATGGATGCCATGGCCTTTTTTTTTTAAGTATAACTTTGCTCACATTTGCTGTCGTGGTTCAGTTTAACTTCCAGGTCCTGCCCTTCTCAGTTTTGCCACAATAATGCTGCATAACAACCAACCATCATTTCCCTCTCACTCACATGTCTTCAGGGGCAGGTCTGCTAGTGACAACGCACGTGGCAGGGCCTGGATCCTGCCTGCAGGTCTGATTCAGATCTGTTTTACATGTCTCCGTATCTCAAGTCTTTACTTGCTTCATGTCTACTAATATCCCATTAGCCAAAGCCAGTCACATGGCCAAGCCCAACATCAACAGGGCAAAGAAATATACAGTTATCCCTCAGTATACATGGGGATTTGTTCCTAGACCATCTGAGTATACCCAAATCTGTGCATACTCAAGTCCCACAGTTGGCCCTAATGAACCCAGATATAGGACAAGTCAGCAAGCACACTCAAATTTCACATCCCAAGAAGACTGTATTTTTGATCTGCATTTGGTCAAAAAAATTTGTGTGTAAGTGAACATGCACAGTTAAAGCCTGTGTTGTTCAAGGCTTAACTGTGTTCTGCCTTTGGTGAGATTAACTGTAAATTACGTGGAGAAGGCAGTCACATGGAAAAGGATACACAGAGAGAAAAAGAATTTGGAACAATAATCCAACCTACCTCAGGCATAAACACCCCTGTTTACCATTGGTCCTCGGAATCCAAGGATTCCACTTGAATAAATTCAACCAACCAATGATCAAATATTTGGGGGGAAATAAACAAAAAAAACCCAAATACAAATAAAAGACCAATACAATAACCATTTACAGCCTTTACATTGTATTAGGTATTACAAGTAAGCCAGAGATTATTTAAATTATATTAGGAGGATGAACATAGGTTTTATGCTACTACTACACCATTTTATGTCAAGGATTTGAACATCCGCAGATTTTGGTATCCTGGAGGAGTCCTGGAACTAATCCCCCCCAAAATACTAAGCAAAAACTGTACGTTGTTTTATTGCAGTTAGGTCTAGAATATTCACTGGTTTTCATTATGCCTGACGACAAACTGTAAGATTTATTTAGGGTGGGCATAAAAGACATTCTGAATGCACTAAAGTCTGGTGATTTCTGTGCAGAAATAAAGTTTGAATCCTCTACATCTGTCCTTAATGTGATGTGCTCACTCTCTTTCATCTGCTTGTTGCATTCCTTTGATTTGAACGCTCCCTTGAGCTTCGCTGTGTATTTCCAGGTGTGTCAATCAGGAGCCACTTTCTCCAGGTGTTAGTAGAGTCTGAAATGAAGAGTTCTCTCCCATTTCTATCTAAAACATCTCTACCATGATTCTCAGGGAAAATTAATACTTTTCTTATATTAAAATACTCATATTTCTAACATATAACTATTATTCCTTATATTAAAACATAGCAGTCCTCCCTTATCTGTGGTTTCAGTTACCTGATGTCAAACTGTTATTGAGCAAATGGGGCTCCCTGCTTGACATGCTAGAAGTCAATACTATGACACCAAGTTTTTTGGGAAAAGAAAAGCTTTATATCGAATATCAACTCTCAAGAAGATGGGAGTCAAGTTCAAATCTGTCTCCTGGTGCTGGCCTTAAGGTCATAACTATATTAGAAAAGGTTTAAGGGGTGGATACTGGGATTAACAGGTGGTTGGTGGAAGGAAGGGGGCGGTCTGGATCGTCCTTAGGCATGCACAGTTCATACTACTTCACGGGTCCCGTGTGCAAACTCAGGGGTGTTAGTATGAAACCTGCCGTGGAAATTCAGGCTGCGACTTCAGCACGCTCATTCTGCACAAACTCCAGTCGGCCATCTTAGTTCAAACCAACGTCAGCAGTTCTTTTATCTCATTAGCAGAGCATGTTTCAGTGTTTCAGCAAGTTGTTTCTTCTCTGCCATCATGAAAACTCAAGAATTTCTGAGTCATTGTGGGTTTTTTTTTTGGTTTTTTTTTGACATGGAGTCTCACACTGTAACCCAGGCTGGAGTGCAGCGGCACGATCTTGGCTCACTGCAGCGGCACGATCTTGGCTCACTGCAGCGGCACGATCTTGGCTCACTGCAGCCTCTGCCTCCTGGGTTCTAGCGGTTCTCCTGCCTCAGTCTCCCAAGTAGCTGGGATTACAGGTGGGTGCCACCACGGTTGGCTAATTTTTGTATTTTTAGTGTATTTAGTGTACATTTAGTGTATTTAATAGTGTACTCCTCAACTGGGGGTTGTGTGACCCCATTCTGAAGGGGATTGGGAAATATGTGGGGCACATTTAGTTGTCACAATAATAAGAATCTGCTACTGGAATTTGGTGTCTGGGACTCTGGAACGGTAACTTACCATGCACAGAACCACCCCCACACTACAAAGAAGTCTCCAATCCAAAATGCCAGTTGTGCCCTGTGTTGAAATACTGACTTAGTGAGTAGAACCTTTATTAGTCAAGATTTTTAGCTGCGAATAACAGAACCAACTTTGACTAGTTTAAGTGGAAAGGGAACTAATTAAAGGATGTTCAGTAGCTCACAGAATCTTTAGAAGGTCCAGAAAATCAGGCTGAGTGGCTAAGCAGTAGGAACAATGCCTTGTTACATTGCCGACTGCTCTGGGAGAATCCAGCTGCTGCTACTTTTTACCAGCTTGTACTTCCTACACAGAATAGGGATATGTGGGATACAGGACACCCCAGCCAGGCAGGGCCTTTCCGCTACTGCTTCTGATGCAGATCTCTCCACCATCCCTGCCAGAATGAATTGATTCCATGCAGGGTTTCCCTGTTGCTTGGTGGAGTCCAGGTCACATGTCTGAACCCCAGTGAAATGGAAGGCTGAGAGATTGAGTTCTTGGCCTCCACCTTAGGGCCTCTGTCCTGGAGAAGCAAGGCTCACAAGGTAGAAAGCTACAGGAACATAGGAAAGGAGTTCAAATGACACTGAGCAGTCACCAAGTGTGACAAATGTCCCTCATTACAGACCCCCTCCCTAAAGACACTTCTTGAGCATGGACCTGGTAAAAACAGCTTCTAAATTTGTCTTCCAGAATCTTGAAAAGATATGCTTAGTCTCTCCCCACTGTTGCATATTCATTCTGTTTTCTGTGCTTCAATTAGCATATCAGATATTCTTTGGATTCATGCATAAGTATCATTTTTGTTTCTTTCCTCAACATTGTAATTCCTGTCCAGCTGTAAGACTTATGTCTTTGTCCTCTCACCTCCTACAACTTCATATATCCCATAGTGGTTTCAAAAAAAAGATTTTTTGAAATTGTGGGTAAGATAACATGTAGCTAAAAACAAATCAGTGAAGTCAATGTCTTTTGTTCAAAGACATTATCATGGCAATATTGTGCCCAAGTGGTTTTGGGCAGGAAATATCGGGAATAATTTAAAGCATTGTACCAGGCCAGGTACAGGTGGCTTATACCTATAATCTCAGCACTTTGGGAGGCCAAGGTAGGACGATCACTTGAGGCCAGGAGTTCAAGGCAAACTTGGACAACAGTGAGACCCTGTCCCTACAAAAAAATTTACAATTCACTGGGCATGGTAGTGTGCCTCTAGTTCCAGCTACTCAGGAGGCTGAAGCAGGAGGATCCCTTGAGCTCAGGATTTGGAGGCTGTAGTGAGCTATAATCTGGTTGCACTGTTGCAATCCAGCCTTGGTGACAGAGCAAGACCCCATCTCTAAAAATAAATAAATAAATAAAGTGTTGTACCAATTTGCTGTGTTTGCCTAGGAACAAGAGCTACATATATCATAAGTTGGTGGGACTGTGTCACTTTTCTCAGATCAAAGAATGTAACACATAAATACATAGGGCAGTGTCATTTAATAGTAGCTTTCCAGAAATAATGTGGACCGTTACAGGGAAAACAACATAGCTTTATTGAAAACAATGAATTAATTTCTTAGTTTAATTGTTTCTTTGAGGCTATAATAGAATTTCTTGGTCTTCCAATAAATGATTAAAGGATGGGATATGTAGAAGAATAAGTACTGCGGTTTACATTTTAAAATCATCCCAAATCATCTAAGTTTATCAGTTACACTTAATGGATTCAAATAAGTAGTTTTGAGCATATTACCTTGGAGATGATAATAGCACCTTCCTCTTTAGAAGCTCTCAAATTACCTTATAAATAAGCCTTTATCCCCAAAACTGTGATGCAGAAATGAAGTGCTATAGTTAACATCACAATTTTAAATTCACTGACTCCAAGTGAACTGCTTTAATATTCATTTTTAGTGTGAATGAAATAATCTAGGGACTTGTCTCATTAGCATGTGTGCTGCTATCAAATTCATACAGGCATCTAGAAACCGTTTTTTAAAGTACATCAGGTTTATTTATTTTTACATGAAGTCTAACTACCTGGGAAAACAGGAATTCAGGATTGTATCTACAGTTTGTTTAAAGTTATTATAGGTGAGATCTGAAAAGGTTGAAAACAAGGGTTGATGACAGGTTATCCATTCATCAATTTATTTGTGGAGATACTGTAGGTGTTTATAGTACAAAATCTATGGTTTGATTATATAATGAAATAAATCATTATTTTGATTTATAATGAAATAAATTCCTAATTTGTTACATAATGTGATAGTTTCTGCATCTGTGATTGAGTGCAGAGAAGCAAACACATCTGTGTGGTCACATGCCTGAAATAATGTCTAGAACATGAAGTCAAACTGCTTTAATTACCTCCTTATGGGAATATCTGGCTGCTGGGATGACTAGAAGGTAACATATTTGGGGTTTGAAATGAATAATTTGAATCTTAAAATTATTAATCATAAAATTAAGATTTTTGTCTCTAAATTTTAATTAAAATTAATCTTAAAAGTTAAAATTCACTGAATATAAATCTAGTATATCTTCAAGGCCTATAAAAATAAATACTTCTGGCCGGGCGTGGTGGCTCACGCCTGTAATCTCAGCACTTTGGGAGGCCGAGGTGGGTGGATCACGAGGTCAAGAGATCAAGACCATCCTGGCCGACATGGTGAAACCCCTCTCTACTAAAAATACAAAAAAAAAAAAAAAAAAAATAGGCGGGCATGGTGGCACGTGCCTGTGGTCCCAGCTACTCGGGAGGCTGAGGCGGAAGAATCGCTTGAACCCAGGAGGCGGAGGTTGTAGTGAGCCGAGATTGTGCCACTGCACTCCAGCCTGGAGATAGAGCAAAACTCCGTCTCAAAAAAAATAAAAATAAAAATAAATAAATATTTCTATACTTAGAAGTAGATTAATACAATAATAATAATCTAAGATTTTGTAAATGGGACCGAGTTCAAAGCTGACAGAATTTTGTCTTGCTGTTGAAAACATTACTTTTTGACATTCGTAATTCATATAGGACATATTATTTTTCCAGTGACTGACCTCCAAAAATGTTGGAATTTGGGGCTTCCCTACCCAAAGCTGACAACCAACACAAGTCAAACAGAGTGGAAAGTCATCTAGAACTCTAAGCTATTCCTGCCAGCAGATGAAGAAGGGAGGCTGCATCAAGGCCTCACACAGCAGTAGCTGAGACGGTGGCATCACCATGAGTGGCATCATGCTGTGGTCACAAAGAGCACTGTTCTAGGATCCTTGAATATCACCTGGCCAAACTCTTTCCAATTCCAGATTGGGCAGTGAGGCTCAGAAAAGTGAACTGGTTTGGTCAAGATCACGTGTCAGTGGTGGACCCAAGTCTGGAAGACACGGTCTAGAGGGCCCAAGCCAACACTCTGTTGCCAACCATGCAGCCTCCCTGTCACAAGACAAGGCTACGTAACATACAGTACCAACTTAGGACAACTTACTCTGCCTCTGTGGCCCAAAGAGCAGTTATTCTGTGACAAATGGGAATAAAGTCACTTGGACCATTTCAGATCCCAAATTTATAGTTCTGCAAATTAACGCCTTATTAGCTTTTAAAAATGGAAAATAAAGACAACTTGTTTTATTTTGTACCTTCCATTTATAAACCTTCTGCAATGGAGATTTCATTGATAAGGATTAGCCTCCTTAATCCCTACATTAAGCATCTATCTAGGTGATTTGTTTTTCAGTTCCATCACATCAGCTGATCACTCTCTTATATATTCAGAGAAATTCAGGGCTGCAAGGAAGCTGGTTTAGTCAAAAGAAGGTGACTTTCCTTTTCTTACACTTCTTTAATTTGTGAAATATATCGTACTTGGTGGAGAGAAGAAGCGCCACATTGTGGGAAAAGTGTTGGCTTTGACTGAGAACAGATCCGAGTTTAGATTTGATCTTACCTTTATGAGCTTTATAAACTTGGGCTATTTAACCACACAGGGCCCCTGTTTCCTAATCTGTAAAAGTACTAATTACTTCCTAATAGGGTCACTGAAGGCAAGAAATTTAATCATGAGCCTAAATCACGTGGCACACAACCTGGGACTTAGTATTTAACAAAAATCATGATTTTAAACTAAAGTAACAATAAGACATGTAACCCCAGATTGCAAAAAGTATACTATTTTAGCCTTTCAAATTATCCAGTTGGATTGGGAATCACTCCCAGAGGATATTTGTAGATACATGCTGAAAAGTGCTCTCTCTGCAGAAATACCGTTAACTTAGATTATGGGTTGGTGAGGATAACAGCGGGGCATTGACACAGAGTCCTGGGTGACAGTTCAGGTCCAGTTCTCCAGCAGCAGTGAGGCCTTGGATAAGGTATGCCACCTCTTGGAGTCTGTTCCCTTATTTGAAACACAAGGCAAGGCCAAAACTATCTTTGCTTTCTACCTTAAGGATTTACTTAAAGAACCCATCTACAAACAGTCAAGCCCTCTACCACTGAAAGGGGTTTCACAGCAAACGGCTCCAGGATTCTGCACCTGGATGGATATCCACTTTTCGTCTTTTCTAGGATGTCACATCACTGGCACATTCTTAGCTGTTTATAAGATGCTATTTAGATTTTCTTTGAATTTAAGATTCTGCTGTTAATTCTCGGTGAAGCTGAGAATTTAGATTTTCTTTGAATTTAAGGTTCTGCTGTTAATTATCAGTGAAGCTGACTAATTTGATATGATTTTAAAGGGTGAAGTTGACGGTGCTTTGACCACTGTGCTATCTTAGCATGAAGGACAGGAACATAAAGTGAAGCAACACTGAAGCTACCAGAGCTCCTGCTGACAACTTCATTACGCCAACACAGATCCAAATACTCCCCAGAGTGAAGAAATGAGGAAAGGCAACAAGGGAAAACAATATGTTTATTAAGAGCCATGAAAATGCATAAACTCATTTGTAAATAAATGTAGTATAATTTACTCAGTGAAAAAATAGCTAAAATCCATGAGTAAATTGGATTTTATATTTGAAATGATTTTACATATTTGATCTCCAGTGATTTCCCCTCCATCATGATCTATTGGTAGCAGCCATTTTGCAATGACTATAGAAAAAGCTGTTACCAACAATCATCATACCAGGGAAACTTTTTCCAGAATGCTCTTTAAAATCGAACCAGTGCAAACACGTTAGATTACAAGGGATATGACAAGACCTGGAGCTTATCTTCAGAAATGTAAAAAACAAAAATCCCAAACATGAATTCCTTAAGAAATGAAAAAGCAAACTACATTTTGATCAGTGAAAAATATTATAAGGATATATAAAACATTCTTAACCAGTGATCGCAATAATTACATTTACAAATGTTCGTTCAAGTACTATTGTTCAATAAACATTCAAACTCTCATTAAAAGTAACGAGATATAGACACACTTGGACAATGCTTCTTTTGATTTAGCAACAATCATGTCAACAGGAGGCAAGTGACCCTTCAAATACTGTCATTGGCTCTGTTTTGTTCTATTTGTCTGTGAATGACATCTTCACAGTCTGTATTTTTTTTTCTGCAAGGACCCGAGAAATATCTCACAACAGCTAATTAAGAAATCATTTTTATAAAATAACTCTTCATATCACAGAAACAGACATTCTAAAACACAAGTTTAGCTCAAAAAATAACAGGGCAGAATCAGTTTTCTTTGGCAAGAAATTGCTAATTCCTCACCAAATGTTGGTTTGCTGTTGTGCAGACACTATCAGAAACTCCTTTGGTGTTTACCAAAGAGCTACTTAGTAAACTGGAAAGATTTCAGAGGCTATGTTGCCACAATTGCAATGTAGAGCTTATGTCAAAGTTGTGCCGAAAATAACATCATTTGCTGGATTACTGTTATTAATAAGTCTTCCTTCAAAAAGCTCCCTCCTAATTTTGGCCTGAGTCTCAGGCTTTAATAAAAGTTCCTTTATCTGTTTCACTTTGGACTTCAGACCCATCGTTTCTTGATGCAAAGCTTCATTAATTAATTCTTGAATTCCAATAGGTTTCTTGCCTAAGAAAAAAAAATTATATAATACATTTCATTAAATATGGCATACTGACTTATCAAAATAGGATTTTAAAAAAACTTTAAAATGTTGCCCACATTTTATAGAAAAGGTTGCATTTCACCAAAAATATATCATTTACATGAAACATAATTTACTATAAATAAAGATCACTGCATAGCAACAGCACACTTAGGACAGACATGAAATGTTATGGACTAATTGTACAGATGACAATTTCAACAGTGATTATTTTCAACTTAGCACTTGATAGCTGTGTGTGAGAGTTCTGGCCTCAGATAAACTAGTCAAATGCCCTGCTAAGCAATATAAATGGCAGTATTCCATTGATGGCAAGGCCTCTTTCGCGGCCTGTAATTTGTGTCCAGGAGGCATAACCCAAAGTTCTCTCTCCCTTGTGCACGGCTGAGGGCGAGTGAAACTTGGGCCATTCTTCTTTCATAAATTAATTTCCTTTGCCAGTCCCAGCACTCCGTTTTTCTTGTTGTGTTTCAGAAATGCCAACACATCGATCATGAAAGTATTAGGCAATCTCCACAGATTGAACCACAGAAACTTAAACAGCACGCTGCAAGTCAGTCCCTAGACTCAGCAGAGGGGGAGCAGGGATGCTTTACACAGACATGGGGGCCTGTGTTCCGGCCTCATTTCCTGTTGTTCTCATTGTCATTGCCATTCCGATCAGCTGCTTCAGTTTTCACAGAGCTCCCCTCCCCCGGCTTGTTTTTATTCTGTGTCTCCTCCAGATACTGCTGGACAGCCTTGAGCACCGCGTTCTCCACCAGCCTCTTACTGAGCCTTACCAGTTCAGCGTCATCAGGCTCCCCTCTGTTCTTTTCACCTACATTCCACAATAGAGAAGAGAGGTCACTGAGATCACATTGCCATAGAAACTTGGCATGCAGGGGCCGGCTAGTTCCATTAGTTAAAAAGAGCAAGTGTAAATTGGATCTATAAATTCAAGAACAGTGGGTTGGCTTTTCATTTGGTATTTGTGGAAGCAGGAGCCTGTCTATTCCTGACGCCTTCAGATTGAAAAGTAGTTCATTAGTCCCAATCTAGACAAGCTCTACCTAGCAGCACCGGCTGTTTCCCATTTATATGTGAATTTCTGTTCTTCTCTCATCCAAGGCTAATAACTACTACTAATGTCCATGTCCCCACCATGTGGAGTCTCAGACATGTGAATTCACTAAGTAGATCTATGACGTCTGCTTCTCATTCTCCAATATCAAATGTCAGATCATCAAGATTTCCCTACTATCTCATTACTTAAGATCACTAATTTAAAAATGCTTGGCCTATAGGTTGGTTGTTAATAAATGCTCAGCGCTGCCATGAAGAGAAAGGCAGTTACTACCACTAGGAACCGGCTTAAAATAAGCTTGTAAGACTAGTATGTTTTTAATCTCAGTGCTATCACTGCTATTTAAGAAATAGGAAATTCTTCAAAGCAAAATTAGGATTATGATGGTAAATTACTAGATGTAAATGTTTTATGGTCATTTTACTTTGCTGATCGTGATGATCCAAGTCTAATTATTCCATCTTTCATTTTACTCTAAAAGACCTGGTACCCAACTATTCTCATGCTATACATTTCCAGGTCACTCCCTTCCTTGCCCCCCTTAACTGGGGAAAGGAACTAAGGGGCTCCTTCCCCATGTCCATTAAGTGCTCAATCTCCTCCCATCGAGCTGGGGACCCAGGAAAGAACAAGGCTGGAGGCAAAGAAGTCACCGGATGTTCGCACATTAAGATCAGCTCAGTTCTGGAAGATCACCTATGGATTCCAGAAGGCAAAGCCAGTGCTGCACTTGCATCTCTGGATCTGGGACAGGCAGATACAAAGGGTGTGAGCTGGAAGATGGACACTGTTTGCTGTACTCAGGTATAATAGGGACTGAAGAACAGAAGCAGGTATGCCAAGGGTGAGAACTGGCTCCCAACCTTGTTCAGACCCCCGACTTGTATGTAACACCCATCAAGACCAATTCTGCTTACAACCATCCCCATCATTCCCAGCAACATCCTAAGCAGGAGAGAGTGGGGTAAGACCCATCTGGAAACACTAATAGTGGGAACACTTAGCAACTGCCTTCTCCTCAAAGGTGGCAATATGGCACCCCAGACCCGTGATCAGAAGTCCAAGATAGAACACTTGCAGTGCAAAATATGTTTAGAATTAAATAAATGTCAATTCAGTAATAACTAAATCGAACTTACTAAATAAAAAGATGTCAGGATACTATCAAAGAAATCACTGGTAATGTCACCTTGGGTGGCAAGTTAAGATTTTTTGTTTATCAGTAAGAATGAATGAATATATTGCCGAATATTTAGTGATTTTATCTCAGTTTTACACAGTGTTTACACTCTGTAGACAACATCTCCAAATGCATTACCTGGAACTGTTTGTGTAATGACTCTTCCCATTTAAAAGGGAAAAATCCAACTGCAAATGAAGGAATACTTTTTAAGTACCCTTCAAAACATTGTAAATGACTGTCTACATCTGTCATCCTGCTTGTGCTCTGTATCAAGGCCAGACATTGCGTCCTGGGGGCTGTTCCTGAATGTAGTCAGCTTTCTCATCAGCAAGATGACAGGGCTATATTTGAGTCTAATGAATGGCTCGACCTCCAAATCCCTTTCAGGTCTAATGTTTCATGCTTCTGCGGTTTCTACTAGTCCACAGTGAAGTGTCCCTATTAATCTTAAACATTAAAATATTTAATGTTTAAATCTCTACAAAAATCTAATTTTCCCTTCTGATGTCCTATTTTTGCTTATGCTTTTACTATTATTCAAGTCAGTCAAGCTCAAAACAAGATTGTAGCCATCTTTGATGCCTTCCTTTCCCTCATTAACCCCCTTAAAGCACAAGCTTTGTCAACTGTGCTTTATGATTTCTCCCGTCTTCAATGTGCCCGGTATAAAACCTCTAGATTATTATTTCTAAAACATCTCTTTCACTCTTCACTCTACAGGGAAACATGCCTGTCTGCCAAGGCTTTCCAACCTCTGCCTTTCCAGCCTGACTGCGCACCACTGCATACCTCCACTGTCAGCTTCCAACATCTCCTCAGAGGCTTCCGTGCCATTCCCAATTTTTAGACAGCCCTCCCTCTCTTTGAGAAATTAGAATCCCATCTACTCCATGAAGCCTTTCCTGATCAGCTAATATGGTTTGGATTTCTGTCCCCACCCTAATCTCCTGCAGAATTGTAATCCCCAATGTTGGAGGAAGAACCTGGTGGGAGGTAATTGGATCATGGGGGTGTGTTCCCCCTTGCTGTTCTCAAGACAGTGAGTGAGTTCTCATGAGATCTGGTTGTTTGAAAGTATGTAGCACCTCCCCGCTTTTCTCCCTTCCTCCTGCTCTGGCCATATAAGACATGCCTGCTTCCGCTTCACCTTCTGCCACGATTGTGTTTCTTGAGGCCTCCCCAGCCATGCTATACAGCCTGTGGAACCATGAGCCAAGTAAACTACTTTTCTTTATAAATTACTCAGTTTCAGATATTTCTTTATAGCAATGCAAGAACGAACTAATACATTATCCTAGCTGGAACTGACGAGCCTCCACTGCATTCTAATAACTCTCACTGCATGCATAGCACATGGCCATTTGGTCATTCATTCAACGACTGTGTACTGAGAATCTACTAGATATGCCTAGAACTCTAACAGCCTACAAGGATACAATGAAGTGAGCACAACAACATCCCACTGGGTTTTTTTCTTAATTTCCTTATAAATTATGAGAATTATTTATTAATGTATTTATTCAACATTACTGATTCAGTATCTGCTCTGCTAAAGACAGTCTTGAGTATAGAAATTATAGCTTCAGCTTCTCAGTTATCTCTCCCTGTGCTAACATAGGACACCAATTATTCATCAAAATAAGGGCTCAATATGTATTTGTTAGTCAAGTGAATTGATGACTGAAGTCCTTGAAAGCAACAGCAACATTTAAAAATGTTTCTATCTTCCTATAAGGACAGCACACCATGACCAGAAATGTAAATTTAATACTAAATTTAAAACAAGAGCAGATAATTCTGGAATCGTTTAAATATCCATGTGAAAAATTTACCTCTACTTTGCTTGATGAACCTGGTCAGTAAAACCAAATATCTAATCTATGGGACAAATATTAGTTACCTATAATAACTAATTAACTAACTAACCAATCAAAACAATAAATTTACAAGACAATCTTCTAGATCTGTCCTGGACTCCAGCCTCCCTTTACGATTTCCACAAAGTATCTTCAGACTATGACCATTAGCCCAGGGATGAGTCTACAGGAAGGCTTATCACAGAGCCCTGCAATAATGCAGCAATTCAAAAAACAGACATTTTCATCCCGAGATCTCATCTGTGTTCCCACTCCTAGCAGACTGAATTCAACTTAATTAAAAAGAGGGATCTTAAGACGAGAGTATCCAAACCATATTAGATACCTCTCAGGTAGTCGGCAGAAGAAAAATGCAGCATTTGTCTGACTGCTCAAACGGCTACACTCGTTTTAAATGCAGCTCCTTCAACAATGGCAGTTCAACATGCTGCTGCAACATATACAAACTATCTTTTGATATTCCAACAGAAGTACATATAAAAAATGTTGCCAATGTAAGCAACACACTCTTGATAGGAATATTCTTTTTGGACTACAGGGTTACTTAACATCCTACCTAATAAAATGGCAGATTAACCTTTATCTTTGACATTGTTATCTTAGAAATCCCCCAGAATATTTTTGTTCAATTTCTTAAGAGAATAGCAAAAATATGAAAGAAAGATCATGAAAACATTTTTATGCAGACCAAGCACAGCACTGGCCCTAAAGACAGACTTAAGAAACTTTTCAATCAACCTCAAGTAAGCAATTCCACTCTCTACAGGAGCTGTGGCATCATTCATCCAGGGTTTGTACCTATGAGTCTGCTTTTGTTTATATTAACCTGAGATCTCTGATACCAAATCAGTACCAGGATAAAATTTATATTTGTGGTCACTGAAAAGAAAATAAATAACTCCTTTGTGGTAGCAAAAATATTTTACACCTACTGGGAAAACTGAAGGTCAACATTAATGTGCTTCAGCTGGTCTTATGTGTGAGTTGACCCAAGAACAGCTTAACTGATGTCACATGAAGGGCTCCGGAAACCATTACCACACCCTACCCACCGCCAATATTTAGGTGCCTATTTGTCCTGAAAAGAACAAGTCAGGCTAATTTTTTGGAAAAGGGAACAAAGAAAATCTTCATTACAATACAACTTAAGATACAGTACAACCATGTTAAAATAATAACATTCAAACAGTAAACATGAAAACATTAAAAGTTCTCACTTGCTCATATCCTATCAAAAACCTCATTCGATATCTGAAAGAAAGCTTCCTAAGCATCCTCCCTTCCCTGGAACTTCCTGTTCCCGATGCATAAGGATGTCCTCCTTAGAGGTGGAATTTTTTTTTCTAACTGAGCTTACCTTTTCTTTGTCCATCTAACTAAAAAGAAGCACTAAATATAGACCTGTATGCTATTCAAAAAGTGAGGATGGCACACTTAGCTGCCTTGCACACCACCTGCAACTGATCTGTGAGGAAGGAAAGGTCAGGAATCATCCTCAAGTGCACATTTAAACTGACACTGTCCTGGGACCCTTATCTGCCAAAAGTATTAGCTGCAGTACCCCAGGAAACAGAGTCCTGCAAATACAGCTCCCCTTCTCTTGCCAAAAACCAAAACTCATCCCCCAACACGTACACACCAGAAAGTTTTATAATTAAAACACTAAAACCATATTTTCAAACATTTTCTAGAGTATAAATTTCAAAAGGGAAAGAACCATGCCTTTGTAAGGTTTATTCTGGATTCAGCAGCACAGAATAAACAGAAAAATGATATTGCTGTGTATACAAAAGGAAATCCCCACAGGGGTTTTAGAGACCACTACCAGTATGTCCCTCTACCCAAGCCCACCCTCATCATTTTTACACTGGAGATGGTAGGGGTGGAATGCAGCTAAACCGAAAATCAAGAGTAGCCTTGAGAGAAGTAAGAAAGGGGAACTTAAGAGTCTCAGCAGGCATTTGGCCTCCAGTCTGAGTGGGCAGGGGTGGTGATTCTAGCCTTAGCAAAAGTGTCAATAATGACAAAGCATTATGAACCCTTCAGGCCTTTTGTAAACACAGCAAGTGTTGACACATACAGAGTCTTCATTTCTTTCCACTATTCCCCAAGATGCTGTCTGAAGCCAGCCCCCTGATCCACGCATCCTTGTAGGAATCCCCAAACCACATGGTTCAGGATGATCCCTATGACCTGGGCCCCCCACGTGGCTCCTCACAATGGTCACATCAAAGATGGCTGCAGGCATGCACTGGATGTTTGTAGGCCACACAGCCTACCTAAGAACCCTCCTGCTTCCCCTTTCCTGATATCCCAGAACAGCCCCTTAGAGACTTTCCTCTGTCAGTCTGTGACATTAATTCTCTGAGTCTATGATTCTCATCGCTACCTACAAATTTCTGTAGATAGCTGTCATTTCCTATTGGAAGTCTGAGAAAACACTGATGGTGATATGACAGAACTCCTAATATGTGTGCAAGGAGAGAAAAGCATAATATACATTCAAGTTTGAAATCAAATTTTGGCATTTTCCATCTGCATAACTTTGTCTGCGACCTCTCTAAACCAAAGTTGGGGTATCATGGGGATGACAATATATACCTCGCATTGATGGTATAAGGATTAAAGATAATGTATGAGAAGTGCCTAAAATGGTGCCTGAAACATAGCAGGCTAGGCTCTCAAATGTAGGTTGTGATTTAATCTGAATTCAACATATTTTAAGAAGAATATGCCCAATACCTGCTAAATGCCAATTATTTGTTTACTCAATGAACACTTTAGTAAGCACCTACTATGTACCAGTACTAAACATGTAAAAATGAATAAGATATGGTCTCTGACCACATACAAATCAGTCTAGGAGGATGACCTAGATAATTGCAATGATGATGGCAAAACAGTAGGTTAAGTGCTATAACAGAATACACTCAAGGTCTAGTGAAGTTGGGATGGGATTACAAGGTAAGTAATTTTTAAAGGAAAGGTATTCCAGCTCAATGAATAAGAGTTTCCAGGCATGGAGGCAGGGATGACGGAGGGGCAGGGAGGTTTCCAGACATAAGAAAGGCATGAGCATGTGCACAGAAGCAAGAGAAAGCATGATGCATTGGAGTACTGGAAGTATTCCATATTGCCAGTATGGGTGGGGTGGGGATGGCTTAGGGAGAAAGAAAGCTAGAAACTAGGTGGGGATAAGGGGACTTATGTACCATGCCATGGACTGAAGAGGGGCAAATATAGAGGCAGAGAGCTGGGTGCAGTGGCATGCATCTGTAGTCCCAGCTACTCAGGAGGCTGAGGCAGGAGGACTGCTTGAGTCCAAGAGTTCAAGTCCAGTCTAAGCAACATAGTGAGACCACATCTCTAAAAACAATAGAGGCAGGTTTTGCAACAGACAAAAAGAGAACCAATGAGGATCTGAACCATGGTAGATGCAGTAGCAAAGTGAGGTACACATTACAACAAGAGTTAAATAGGAATACTAAACCAGGGTGTCAATTTAATTAGGCACGGAAGTCAAGGAAAGAGAGGGGGAGCACAGAAAATGCATGCAGAAATAATGGCCAAAAATGTTTGAAATTCCACAAAAACTACATACTCTCAAATCAAGAGCTCAAAGAATCCCAAGAAATGTGATTCTTGGGAAGAAATGTGAAGTACAAAAAATGTGAAGAAAATCACACCTAGGAACATCGTGATCAAATTTCTGAATACCAGTATTAAAAGAGAATCTTAAAACAGTGAAAGAAAAAAGATGCATTATATACACAGAAAACAAAGACAAGAATGACAGCAGACTTCCTCATCAGAAACAGTGCAGAAGAAAAGACAACAGTACATCATTTTAAAGTACTAAAAGACAAAGAAAAGGCAACATAGAATTCTTTACCCAAAGATATTATCTTTCAAAAATGAGGGTGAAGGATGCCTTTTTCAGGCATACAAATGCTAAGTGACTTCATCATCAGCTGACCAACACTAGAAGAAATGTCAGAGAAAAAACTTGAGGCAGAAGGAAAATGATACTAGATAGAAATTTAGATAGAGACAAAAGAGAACCAAAAACCGTACCTACATAAGTAGAAATAAAAGGCTTTTTCTTACTCTCAATTTCTTTAAAAGAGAAAAAAACTGTTTTCAGTAGGCATTATAAAATATGTAGAAATAAAACTTATGGCAACATTATAGCATACAAAGATTGGGAGGAGGAAAATGCAAATAGCTGTAAGGTTCTTATGTGAAACATAGAGTGGCATAATATTATTTGAAAGCAGACGTATATTTAAAACCCTACAGTAACCACTAAAGTAAAAACGAAAAAGCCATGGCAAATAAGCCAATAATGCAGATAAAAATGTCATAAAACTCTTTAATACAAAATAAGGCAGTAAAAGAGGAGAAAAAGCAGCAAAGAACAGATGAGACAGGTAGAAGACAACTAGCAAGGTGGGAGATTTAAACTCACCCATGCCGATAATCGTATAAAACACAAAATCAACACTAAACACTCCAATCAACAGTCAAAGATTGTTGATTTGTATTAAAAATCAGAATCAACTATGATGTTTACCAAAAAAAATCCACTTCAAATTTGAAGAGACAGGAAGGTTAAAGGTAATAATACGGAAAAAGATACACCACACTAATGCTAATGGAAAGAAAGCTAAAGAATCAGTATCAGGCAAAGCAGATTTCAGAAAAAGTATTATCTGGAAGAGATATTATACAATAATGAAGGAATTAATTCTTCAAGAGGACATAAAAACCCTAAATGTACATGTGCCTCATAAACAGAGCATCAAAGCACCTGAAGCAAAAACTGACAGAACTTAAGAGTTAACAGATGCTCCACAATTACAATTTCAAATTTCAAGACCATTCTCAAGAGTTGATAAACTAGAAATTCTGTAAAAATACAGAAGACATGAACTACAATACTAACCAAATATACATAACTGAAAATTATAGAACACTCCACCCAACAACAGCACTTTCCTTTTTGTGTATAGAAAACCTTTACCAAGAGAGACCACATTTTGAGCCATAAAACAAGTCTCAATAGTTAAAAGTACTGAATTTATCCAATGCATGTTTTTGAACCACAATGGATTGAAATAAGAAATCAGTAACAGATATCCTGAGAATCCTTTAGTTATTTATATTTAAACAGCATGTTTGTAAATAATCCATGAATCAAAGATGAAATCAAAAGAGGAATCAGAAAATATATTTAACTGAATGCAAATTAAAACAAAACATAGCAAATGTGTGGAACGCAGCTAAGGCTGTACTTTATACCATTAAGTGCTTATATTAGAAAATAAGAAAAGGTCTCAAATCAGTTATCAAGCCTACCACATTGAGAACATAGGAATAGAGGATCCAATTAACCCCAAAGTAAGCAGAAAGAAGGAAACAATAAAAATAGTAGCAGAATGAAATAGAAAACAGATAAACAGCAGAGAACATCAATGAAACCAAAGGCCAATCCTCTTTAAAAAATCTATAAAATTGATAATGTATCCAGAACAAAAAAATACAAGATGTATACTGCCAATATCAGGAGTTGGGAAGGAAATAGCACTATTGATTATACAAATAGAAACAATTTTATGTGAACAGATGCAACACACTAGATGAAATGGGCAAATTCCTTAAAAGACACAAATTATCCAATTGCATTCAAGAAGAAATAGGTAACTTGAATAACTCCAAGCTTATTTTAAAAATTGAAATTACAGTTAAAAATCTTTCAACAAAGTAGCCCAGATGGCTTCATTATCGGTAAATTCTATCAAACATTTTGGAAGAAATTTTATCAATTCATACTCTTCCAGAAAATAGAAGAGGAAACACTTCCCAATTACCTAAAACAGACAGTGAAAAGAGAAAATTACAGACCAATATTCTTCACAGAGGCACACAAATCCTTAAGAAAGTCTTACCAAATCAATATAGCAGTATATAAAAAGGATAAGACATAAACTAAGAGGGGTTTATTCTAGAAACGCAAGAATGAATTAACATTTGAAAATAGGTCCATATAATTTCTATACCAACAACTAAATGAGCAAATATGATCATTTAAATACATTCAGAAAAGGAATTTAACAAAATTCAAAGAAATTCAACAAAATTCTTATTCACTCATGATAAACACTCTTGGCAAACTAGAAACACAAAGAAATATCCTTAGGCCAAAAGGGCCCCCATGGAAACCTACAGCTAACTGCATACTTACTGGTCGGCTAACTCCAAACTTACTGGTAAAACTCTGAATGATTTTCCCCTAAAACCAGGAACAAGATAAAAATGTCTGCTCTCAACACTACTATTCAGCATTGTACTGAAAGTCCGAGCCAACAGAATTCGGCAAGGAGAAGAATAAAAACCTCTTGATCAAAAAAAAGTAGTCAAATTGTCTTCATTTGCAGATTACATCTTCATCTATCTGGAAATCTAAGGATTCTACAAAAATGTGTTTAGCAAGGCCACAGGATACAATCACTGTATTTAAAAAACTGTATTTCTCTATATTAGCCACAAATAACTGAAAATTAAAATTTTTTAAATGATTTTAATAGCATAAAAGATTAAACACTTAGAATAATTCAATAAAATATATGTAAGACCTATACATTGACAACTATAAAACTTCTCGAAGAGAAATTAAGACCTAAATAGTTAAATAAACTATAGTCATGAATCAAAAGACTCAATATTGTCAAGATATCAGTTCTCCCCCAGTTGCTCTATAGATCCAAATCAGTATCTATTAAACCCAACAAGGCTTTTTTAAAGTTAAATTTGATAAATTGACTTTAAATTTACATGAGGCTTGCTGCAGTGAAGGCCAAGATGGGAAAATCACTTGAGGCCAAGAGTTCCAGATCAGCCTGGGCAACATAGCAAGACCCTATATCTACAAAAAATTTAAAAATCAGCCAGGCATGGTGGCATGTGCCTGTAGTCCCAGTTACTTGGAAGGCTGAGGCAGGAGGATTGCTGGAACCAAAATATTTCTGAACTTAGCCAAAATATTTCTGAGCTAAAAGATGGGGAATTGTTGAATAAATTCTTTGTGTGGATTCTGAATGCCAGTGATGAGGCTATAGTGTTTGTTCTGAGGAAACCTGCGGCAGACCTGAATGGAATTTTTGATACCACGTTCCAAAGTCACTGAACAAAGCCTTATAGAAGGTAGGGAAGGTAACCAGTCCTGGGGCTTTGCTCTTACAGTGACAGGTAATCAAGTGTCTCACAGATTCCTGCCTAAAAGCAATGGTTGCACTGTGGACCATTGGAACTCTATATAATTTAACTTAGGACACATCTAGACACACTACCAGTGCTTTTCTACTTTTTGGTAGAGGTATATTTCAAAGTAACTAGCATTTTTTACAGAGCAATATACCTATTCATGGCCTCGTCTAACTTTAAAAAAGATCTTTTTTATTCTAAACCAACTCCCTATAAATGGTTACCCTATCATTTAACTCATGTGTCTCTACTTTTCCCATTTGTAATTTGTAAAATGTTCTCTTGTGATCACCATGTATTTTGTAAAGATGAATAGTATTTATTTAAAAAAAAAAATCAAGGCTGCAGTGAACTATGATGGCACCACTGCACTCCAGCCTGGGCAACAAGCAAGACTCCATCTCTTTAAAAAATTAAATTTTATGAAATTGTAAAGGAACTTGAAAAGCCAAAACAATTGTTAATAGAAGACACTTATCTCTGATTTCAAGATGTACATTGAAGCTATAGAAATAGAGACAGTGTGGTATTGGCATAAATATAGACATATAGATCAATAAAACAAAAAAATCCAAATCTAGACTCACACACTTATGGCCAATTAATTTTCAACAAAGGAGCCAAGGCAATTAAAAAGAATCATCTTTTCAAGGAATGGTACTAGAATAATTATATATCCATATGCAAAATAAAGAACCTCAACCTTTATCTCACACTAATATAAAAATTAAAATGAATTACAGACCTAATACCAGAGCTTCATAAGTATAAACTGTCTAGAAGAAAACACAGAAGAACTTCTTAGTGACCTTGAATTTGGCAAAGATTAAATAGGACAATGAAAGCACAAACTTTAAAAAAAAAAAAAGGTAAACTGAACTTCATCAAATATAAAACATTTGTTCTTTTCAAGAAAACAAAAGACAATCTGTTAAGAAAACAAAAGACAACCCACAGAATGAGAGAACATATTTGCAAAATATATCTATTAAATAACTTGTAGCCAAAAAACAAAAAGAACTCTTACTACTTAATAAGAAGACAAGCAACCAAATACAAAAATGGCCAAAATAACTGAAAAGTTATTTCACAAAATAAGATATACAGAGGGTTGATAAACATGTAAAAGAGACTCAATATTATCAGTCATCAGGGAAATACAAATTAAAGTCACAATGATATACTACTACTCACCCAATAGAACGACTATCAATTAAAAAGTTACACAATACTAAGTGTTGGTGAGGATGTGAAGCAACTGGAAATCCTAATGCCGGTGGGAATGCAAAAATGGTAATAGCCACTTGGTAAAAAGAGTTTAGAAATTTCTTATAAAAAGCTGACCATATTCTTACAGTGCAACCCACCAATCTACTTCTAGCTAAATTTGAAATCAAATAAAATAAAAGCACATATTCACATAAACACCTATACATGAATGTTTGTAGTAGCTTTATTCATAATTATCCCAGACTAGAAACAACCCAAAAACTCTTCAACTAGGGAATGATCAATAAACTGTGGTAAACCCATGCAATGGATTAGTGCTCAGTACAAAGTAATGAAATACTGATACATACAAAAATACAGATCAATCTAAAATACGTTGTGTGAAATAAACCAGATTCAAAGGGTTACATACTGTATGATTTCATTTATAGGACATTCTGGAAAAGGCAAAACTAGACTGCAAACAAACCAGCGGTTTCTAGGGATAGATGTAACAGGAAGGGATGACTATAAAAGGGCATGAGAGAATTTTGGAGAGTGATGGAACTGTTCCCAATCTTGATTGTGATGCTCTGACTCTGTGCTGATTACAACTCACAGACTTATAGACAGTGAATTTTAATGAATGTAATTATAACTCAATAGAAAAAAACAGTATTGGGAACAATTTCTTCCCTATGATGAGGGACAAGTTCAGCCTCTGTTGGGGTCAACCTGTGAACGTGATGAATGGACTAGTGCTCTGTCACTCTGCAATTAGCATGTGGCTGGTGATGATGGCTTTCTCAGCCCTTCTCTGCTTCAGACACATCTCAACTGTAATTTCTGCAGTCTCTCACAGCCGCAGGCCTCAGATTCTCTGTTGCTCTCCTTCTGAAGCATATTTTTCTGTGCACTTCATACCAAAATAGGAAAAATAATTTCCTCTGAAACAGACTGGAGTGGTTTCTGAGCATAAATATGACTCAAATAAATTGTTTTAATCCTCCCCTTCAGTGTTTGAGATATGTATCGTCTGCTCCAATCTGCTCAGAGAGTACAAACTAAATTGGTACTCAAAATTCTGATTGACATGTGATCACCCTCACTCTGTTGTTTAAATCTATTTCTGAGGGCACTGTGCTCATGGCAGTTTGTTCTGCTGACTGGTTTTGCCTTGACTTGTTTGTAGGTTCCCATTTGATGTTCCATATCATAAATTGTTCTCTACTATATATGGTAACCATGGTGGTTTCCTCCCTGAATTTTGGTTCCTATATTTGTTCAGGTTGGAGCGTGGGGGATGCCTCAAGATCCCTGACTGGTTGCTCAAGACCACGTGAAGTCATTTTCTGCAAAACTGATTCAGAGGTGCAATTCTGAGTAATGACAAAAGAAGTATGCATTCCAGGCCAGGCACAGTGACTCACGCCTCTAATCCCAGCACTTGGGGAGGCCGAGGTGGGCAGATCATCTGAGGTCAGGAGTTGGAGACCAGCCTGGCCAACATGGTGAAACCCTGACTCTACTGAAAATACAAAAATTAGCTGGGTGTGGTGGTACATGCCTGTAATCCCAGCTACTAGCGAGGCTGATGCAGGAAAATCGCTTGAACCTGGGAGGCGAAGGTTGCAGTGAGCCGAGATCAGGCCACTGTACTCCAGCCTGGGGAAAAGAGTGAGTGAGACTCTGTTTCAAAAAACAAAAAAAAAAGTAGTATGCATTCCAAACACAATTCCTGGTCCACAGGAGTGTCAACAGAAGTATGGTTATCACTGAAAAATTATTTTTATGACAAAGAAGAAATACAGTTTCAAACATGTCACAAGCATAAATTTTCAAATAATCATGCTTTCCTCTGGTAGAAAAACAAGGAAATCAGAAAATTAAGGACTCCTTAGAATCTAAACATTATCACATTCATGTAATTTCTTATCATCTATTTTAAGAGAACATTACATAAAACTTAAAAGCATAACTGGAATTAATTTTTACCTATTTGGCCAACACACCTGCTCATGACAATATAGACTTTTCTTTCTAGGCTGATATTCTAGGCTAGGAATTGATTTAAGCAGAAATAATGCCACTTTCCTGTTCTGAAGGCAGTGTTCACCAACATGTCAGCGGAATGAATGCTGCCATTAATGTAATCTAGTAAAATAAATCATAAGGTGCAGGTATTACTGTACCTCTTTTATAAGCAGTAAGGACACACCAAAATCAGAAGGTTTCGCAGGCTGAGAAAATTTCCATGATGCCAACTTACTAACATTAGGAACAGGAACACTTTTTTTCTACTTGTTCAGGTAACACTTCACACTTTCCAAAGTGTTTTCAGAAACATGATTTCATTTGGTTACCACAGAAACCTTATGAGGTAGATTAAGTGTCGTTCTTCCCATGTCACAGGTAGGGACAATGAGGCTTGTGTAAATTGCCTATGATCACATAGCAGTAGTGATGGAAACTGAATTTCCTCACTAGGAATTAGGAAGCTTAGTCCATCCAAGATACCCATCCCCAGGCAGGTAGGTATACTTCACAGCACTCTCATCCTGGGAAAATGAAGGTATACATGAGAGAAATATTATGTGAGAAATAGCACATAATTTAATGATTAGTCAATTAGAAAGCAGAAAATTTAGAAGCTTGCATTCTCAGCTTGAAATGTCCAATACTAAATCATGGTACTGATTAATGCAATGCAATTACTTCCTCCCTCTGTCCCTTTCTTTTAAGGCAATACAAGTCCTCCCTCCCTTTCTCCCTTCTTCCCTTCCTTCCTTTCCATGCTTTCATCTTTCTTTCCCCCTGTATTCACTGAGCATCCTCTTTTGTGATAAGCTTCGTGCTATAAATACATAAATGAATCCTATATGGGCCCTGCCTTCAGGAAATCTGCAATTCAGTAGAGGTAGAAACACATTAAATAAATAAGAGATCATGAATGCTCTGAACGAAAGATGTAGATATGGAAGGGTGCACAAAGTAGACAGTGGTGAATTCTGTCTGGGGAAAATATTTCAAAAAGTGTCATGCGGGAGGTGATGCTTGAGCTGAATTGCATAGAGTGAGTAAGTATTTCTCAGGTGGGCCAGGGAAGAAATGCCATGAGAGAGAGTTAAGACCAGCTTGGCTTGTTTTATAGCAGCAGAATCTGCTCTGGTAATAACTGATGAGGTAGGCAGGAGGAGAATGATGAGGCTGAAAACGTATGCAAGGGAGAGACTCAGAAGGCTCCAGGAGGACACACTGAGGAGTTTGCATATCAACTATTTCTCAAGCACCTACTATGATCAAATTGCACTTCCAGATTCTGAGACATATACAAATTATTAAGGCTTGTTTTAAAGGTTGCTTATTTCAATCTGTGAAGTACAATGTTAAAGAAAATTCAACTTTCAGAAAACGGCTAATGTTATAAAATGTAAGCTTCAGTCTCAGAACATTCCGATTATTTTATAGGAAAATGTAAGATATGCCATTGACCAGTGATTCTGCTTTGTTTTAAGTTTGATGCCAATATCCAGTCATTATGCTCGATGAGAGGGCCTACAATGTCCGCAAAACTACAGAGTGACCAAGAGTATTAAAACACTTTAAATATCACAGGGTGAAACATTATATTAAAATACTTTACATATCACAGGATGAAACATTATATTAAAATACGTTAAATATCACAGGGTGAAACATTATATTAAAATATTTTTTCATCATATTTTCAAAAATTATTCAAAACTAGCTCTGCAATCTTTAACTCAGCTGACTAATCCTAAAGCAAACGCTTTTTGGATGAGTGTGTAGAATATGGTTTACTCTGTGAATTTTTCTATCTAATTATTCAGCTAGCAAACATATAAAACAGGCTTAACTGCCACTGTTTTTCTTTGAAGTCTGAACATGAAAATCCAGGTACACGGAAATATTTGGTCAGTACATCTTGCTTGTGAATACTAATCAATCTGTCAATGAAGTTAGCCCAGAATTATAAAAGTAATAATAATGGATCAGATACAGAGAGTGTGATACAAAAGAGAACTTGAAGATAAGTTGATTAATCATTAAAACAAAATCAAGAGAATGGGTCACCTTTGGCCAACCTTTCTAGGAATATCATAAAAATGAATAGAGAGACACAGCATACTGTTAAAAAAAAAAACAACCTGAAGCTTGGTGACCTCATAAATTTATTGCTTTAGCTTCACAAGGAATGACTGAAGAAATTAATTTAGGACATTTCTTTCCTCAGTGGCCTAAGATTATCAATTCATGGGAGGCTCCAAAAAGTATTCAGACAAAAACTAAATTGTTCTAAAGTTCTCTTTGGTGATGTCTACTGTTCATTAAAGTTCTTCAAATATGTAAATTCTCATGGTAGGAAATTAAACTAGCATTTAAACTCGTTGAGTAATAATACACTGATGACATGTAAATATAAATTAATTTGGCCCATCAGTTGACATTTGATTCTCAAGCTCTTGATCTCCATGTGTGCAAGAACTGCTCCCAGGCAAAGGCATTTCAGTTCTCTGTAGGGAACAAGTGCATGTGTACCGGGGTAGACTAAGAACAGTCACCAGCATGCTGGGCTTCTTCTACAGGCACCCTAAAGGCAAGATTAACTGCTGTGGAGAGAGCAGGGGAACCAACGAGATGATTAGAAGAAAGAAGTCAGAGACAATCCCAGTCTTGTCCTCAACAAGGTCCCACTGTTCCTCCCTGAAGAGGAAGCCAGAGTTGGCACCACTGTGGTTGCTGAGGGTCTCTTCCCAGGATCTCTGGAGGTGAGGGGCCATGTTCATTCACCACCAGCTGCTTCCAAGACCTAGTGTCCTGCTCGCTGAGCCTCAAAACTCTGCACATTTATATTTTCCAATGTGTATTATTTCTTTACTTAGTTGTGACAATGATATTTATGGATCCTTTTAGTAATAATGAACCTACATCATACTAAGCACCTATTACGTGCCTGGGTTTTTTCCCCACACGTTGAAGTCGAAAAGCTTTCTATTATACTCCTTTACAGACAAGAGTCAGAAAAGCCATGAGATTTGCCTAAGTCTACACAACTAAAATCTGACAAAGCAAAATGTAGACCCATGTGGCTCCAAAACGTCACACTTTTGCCATTATACTATAACGCTGTTCCACATCTGACAAATGGAACTGTATTTCTATGATAGCGTCTGTAACATGGTTTTTGCTCTAAAATGAGACTGCTAACCAGAAACTATTAATCATGCTTTCTCTTGAGTTACAGGGTCAGAATTACCTGGGCTGGAATCCTAGCTCCCCCAACTCCCTACTCGGTATCCCTATGAAAGGTGCTCAGCCCCTCTATGGCCCACTTTATTTGTAAGCCAGGGAAAACAGTAGTTCTAGTTCACAGGGCTGCTGTGAAAATTAAGTAAGAAAATAATACAAAGCTGTCTGCAATCCCAGCACTTTGGGGAGCAGAAGCGGGCGGATCACTTGAGGTCAAGTTTGACACCAGCCAGGGCAACATGGCGAAACCCCATCTCTACTAAAAATACAAAAATTAGCTGGGTATGGTGGTGCGTGCCTGTAATCCCAGCTACTCGGGAGGCTGAGGCATGAGAATAGTTTGAACCCGGGAGGCGGAGGTTGCAGTGAGCCGAAATTGCCCCACTGCACTCCAGCCTGGGCAACAGAGCAAGATGATGTCTCAAAAAGGAAAAGAAAATAATACAAAGCACTTAGCATCATACTTGGCCTATCGTAAGCAACCACTAAAATCAGCTATTAATATGGTCTAGATGTTTCTCCCCCTCCAAACCTCATGTTGGAATATAATCTCCAGTGTTGAAGGTGGGGCCTGGTGAGAGGCATTTGAGTCACAGGGCAGATCCCTCATAAATGGCCTGGTGCTGTCCTCATGATAATAAGTGAGTTCTCACCCGACGTTCATGTGAGATCTGTTTAAGAATGTGGCGTTTCTTCCCAGTCTCTCTCTTGCTCCTGCTCTTGCCATATGATGTCCCAGCTCCCCACTTCAGCTTCCGCCATGCGTAAAAGCTTCCTGAGGCCCTCACCAGAAGCAGATGCTAGCACCATGCTTCCTGTTCAGCATGCAGAACTGTGAGCCAATGAAACGTCTTTTCTTTATAAATTACCCAGTCTCAGGTATTCCACAAAAATAGCCTAACACAGTTACTATTACCACCATTTTGATTTAAATGAGACACTGTGACCCTCTTTCAAGTTAGAAGGTTCCAAGGCTATTTATTTATGATCTTCCTGATAAACATCTCTGTAAGCAAACGTAACATGGGAAGCCTACCCACTTTATATATTTCTTGAAACAATGTTGAAATAACTGTAAACAATTTTATGCACTGTTCTATATAGCTAACATTTACATTCTTTTGCAACCAAATGATATTCCATGATAAGGAAAGAAAAGAGCTATTGCTAGTTATGCTTGCAAAAGGCTTCCAGCAGACACATAAGCAGACCACAGCAGAAATAGTGTGATACAGATGGTTTTAAGTTTCTAGATGCACCAAACTGAATCAAGTTCAGTTTACACGCAACTTTCCAAGTACATCTACCTGAGAACGTGTGTTAAGCACATGTGGCAAATGTCGCAATCATCCAAGGTCTCAGCTTTTCTCTCACTTTCCTGGTACAATCAATACATGTTTTCAGTCACAGGGCTGTTTTCCATCCAGTCATTCCTTTTGAGTTAAATCCCCAAAAGATTGGATAGAATTGATGGCATAAAAAATACAGCCAAAGATACACTATAAGTAAAAATCAGGACCCAAAGGAAACATAAATTATAATAGCAAGTAAAGAACAGGGGTAAATACAGATTATGGAGGTGCAAATCCCCATAGCCAAGTTTTGGGTTCCAAGCTTCCCAAAATTCAGACTGAAAAGGGATGCACGGTGGTTCTCGTTGCCAAGAGCCCAAAACCCACACCACAGTACCTTAGGATCAGAGTGGCTATTCCATGGCCGCCCACCCCAGGGCTCCAGGCCACATCCATTTTACAGTGGTCTGCCCCAAATCCCTTCCTCACCTACCCTCCACCCTTCTCTTGTACAAGTATCCACTGCACCTGTCCCTTTGGAACTGCTCCTTCCACGTTCTCTCTGCGTCCAGTAGGGCTGATGATCCAGAGCTACTGTAAGTCCATGTGATGCTCTGCGCGGATCTTTTAAGAAGTGACCCTTCCTTAAGACATTTCATTTCCATCTTCTGGGAAATTTGCATAACATGCTGCTTTCATTCATATAGAAAGGCACTTTACACTGTAACACATAAATTACAATGTCTTCGATGTGTATACTGCCTCCTAGGTTGTGCGGTTTACAACCTGTACTTTTCCTCAGATTCCATATATGGGAATGAGGCGAGGGAAACTCATTCTCTTTGAATGTCAAGCAGTAAGAGTGTTCTCCAGAAATGCTGGAAGTCATATCCCCGTCACTGAGTGAAGCTGGAGAGAGTGAGGACACAGAAGCTTCTGGAAGCCAGAGCCCTACCAGCAAGGGAAGCTGAGAGGCTGAGAAAGAAGCTGAAAGAAGAGATGGAGAGGTGGTTTTGTAAGTTGGTCTTAAGGCTGATCTCT
Source organism: Ateles fusciceps (assembly GCA_036589455.1). Taxonomy (NCBI): domain Eukaryota; kingdom Metazoa; phylum Chordata; class Mammalia; order Primates; family Atelidae; genus Ateles; species Ateles fusciceps. The sequence continues at coordinate 10,920,824 of JAZHEH010003259.1, forward strand.
ACCCCTTTTGCGTTGTTTGCATAGGTGAGCCATTAAATTTTCCTTTCTAATAAAAACTCGAACAGATTTGCCTTGATGTATGCCACTTCCTGGCATCTGTCCTCTCACTGCCTTGACTCTACTGCCCATTACTATTTCTGCTAACTAGTTCCCAGATCCTTCTAAGAATTCCTCAGAGTTTACAATATTCCAGCCACTGCTTTGGTGTCCTGACGTCTGAGGCTCTGGCCCTTTTTAAGCCTGAAGCCATGAGAACGCAGCTGATTATTCTCAAATGCTAATCTCCACCTGGCTCCAGGTTTCACTCCAACCTAATTTGCTAACCTCTCCCTATATCATAGATTGACAGTGGACATCATTAATATGGAAGGATTGAGAGAACTGACTTAGCAAAACATAAAAATACTATAAGACTGCAGAACACGTGGTTAACAAACTTAGAAGAAATTATTTTTAAAGAATGTTCAAAACTATTAAAAGATTAGTTTTTAAATGATTTGTTCTTTTTAAGTTTGTTAAATTGATCTAGGTGAGAGTTTTCCTTGAAAATGTCTCATTAATAACTAACTTGAATTATTGCAATATATCTATTTCTTTTAAAAAAACTATTTCTTTTGAAGTGGTCATATCTTTACATACTTTGTAAAAAAATATGGAATTTTATTATGAAAAATACAACATTTTAAAATATGGTTACTGTTTTTAGCCCAAAAGAAATAAGAACATTGGCATAAACAAAATGCTTACTTTGGAACAATGGGAGAAAACATATTGCTAAAATGCAGCCAACCATGATGTGTTGGTTATTAAACCACTGCCTCTCAGCTCCGAACCCACTATTTACTCAGGTTTATGATAAAGGAGCTGGGACTCAGCACACTTAAATTCTGCCAAGAGGGGGAGCCAGAGAGAAACTGGGCAGCTGTGCAAAGGGAACAGGATCTTACCCTTTGCTGTTTGTTCATTATTCCCACCAGTGTTGCTTCAACAACTGGTTCCAATAGCAGTTGGCTCTAGTTTTCATCTTTTCCATCACTCCTGGTATCAGCCTCACTGTATTCCCTTAGAGACAATAGCAAAGTTGGCCAGTGTCCCCCTCCTCAAAAGCAGAAGCCCAGCTTTGAGGGTCCCTATTCTGTACTCCTGGGGCACCTCCTTAGAGACCTCTCCTCAATGGTCTGAGTCTCGGCTACAAGGGGGTCCTTCCCACAAGTTAGCCCAACCTAAAAGTTACTATCTTTCCCTTCGGTATTGCCTTTCCACCCTTTATTCCTCTAAAAGTTACTTAACTCCCTACATGAAATTCTCTCTATTAAAACAACTGGTGTACTTTCTACTTTCTTGGCTGGATTTTAAATGATACAAACTATTTATGTACTTGCCCTCACAATGTTTTATTTACAGCGGACTAAGACATGAACAACAGAAGCAAAGAGTACAAAGGAACAGCTATGAGCTTTATGTTTTTAGAAAAACTGTGTATTTCATGAACTTGATTCTCCATAAAACAATATATGTCTTTTAATTTAATATTCAAATTTAATGGTTGTACTATATATTTTTAGGCTCTATAAAATCTGTAAATCTCATTTTACATTGAAGGCTGAGTAGGTTAAATACAGACAGTATTGGATATATAATAGCATCTCAATGCATTTTTATGTTAAATTTACCCAACTCATTTTAGAGAAAATTAAAATAAATCTAAATTTGGACAAAATAGTTTCATAAAAATTGTATTTATAAAGACAATAATACCACAGACAACACACCTTAGCTTATTACTCTGTAGGACTCATTGGTACCAGCTGCCAGCTGTTACCACCATTAGTTCAATAGTTGGCGTTTTATGTGGCACATCAGTGTTACAACAATGTATTTGACCCCAAACTTGTAAGTTATACTTCTATCTTAAAGCATATTTGTTGGTCTTAAAGGCATTAATTTAAAATATTCATTTAATAGTCACTATAAATTAAGGACAATAAAAAAGGTAGACATTGTTTCATTAAAATTTTGGTGTTCCAAGCAAAAATTAACAAGTGGGATCCAGTTAAACTAAAAACCCTCCGCACAGCAAAAGAAACTGTCATCAGAGTGAATAGGCAACCTAAAGAACGGGAGAAAATTTCTGCAATCTATTCATCTGACAAAGGTCTAATATCCAGAATCTACAAAGAACTTGAGCAAATTTACAAGAAAAAACAACTCCATTAAAAAGTGGGCAAAAGACACGAACAGACACTTCTTAAAGAAGACATTTGTGCGGCCAACAAACATATGAAAAAAACCTCAACATCACTGATCATTAGAGAAATGCAAATCAAAACCACAATGAGATACCATCTCACACCAGTCAGAATGGCGATTATCAAAAAGTCAAGAAACAGCAGACGCTGGTGAGACCGTGGAGAAACAGGAACATCTTTATACTGTTGGTGGGAATGTAAATTTGTTCAACCATTGTGGAAGACAGTATGGCGATTCCTCAAAGACCCAGAACCAGAAATACCATTGGACTCAACAATCCCTTTACTGGGTATATACCCAAATAAATATATATCATTCTATTATAAAGACACATGCACATGGATATTCACTGCAGCAATATTCACAATAGCAATGACATCGAATCAACTCAAATGCCCATCAATGATAGACTGGATAAAGAAAATGTGGTACTATACACCATGGAATACTGTGCAGCCATAAAAAGGAACAAGATCATGTCCTTTGCAGGGACGTGGATCAATCTGGAAGCCACTATCCTCAGCAAAGTAACACAGGAACAGAAAAAACAAACACTACATGTTCTCACTTATAAGTGGGAGCTGAACAATGAGAGCACATGGACACAGGAAGGGGAACCACACACACCAGGGCCTGCTGTGGGGATGACGGGCAAGAGAGCATCCGGATAAATAGCTAATGTATGCAGGGCTTAATACCCAAGTGATGATGGGCTGATAGGTGGAGCAAACCACCATGGCATACATCTACTTATGTAACAAACCTGCACACCCTGCACATGTATCCCGGAACTCAAAATAAAATTTAAGAAAAATTTGGTCTTCTATTTAAATTGTTTGGTGACTTAAAATAGTTTGAAAATTCTGCCTTAAAATTTTTCTCTCAGGCAATTTATTATGAACCATTAATGCAAAATTTGACTATGATAACTTCTCTATTTTATTATCCCATTTCAGTATTTTCATTGCTTAAAACAAGATTTATTGCAAACCTAATTAGAATACTACTGGGTTTCATGTATCTTTACTACTGGCTTCTAAGACCACCAAAAGAAAATGTGTTAAACTAACACCCACTGTCCTAATTCTGTTCCCCTAGCGTCACACAAAACAACTTCTTCTTTTGCTTCCACATTAAAGAGCCCTCTAAATGTTCTAAGACGACTTAATTCTCTGCCTTCTCTCCTCCCAGCTAAGCAGCCCGAGTCCTTCAGCCTTCCTCTTGTGATGTGGTTTCCAGGCCCCTCACCACCCTGGCCTCCCTCAGGATACACGCTCCAGCTGGCCAGTACTCTAAACAAGGTCTAACTACAACAGCCCTAGATAGCAAGTCTGAGATTAACAAGTCATCTGCTTGCCAGTTTATCAGCTATCAATCAAACCCTGAAAAGGCTGCATTTTACAGCTAACTTCAGCTGAACATTTAAAATGCTTAGAAAGTGTGAATTTCGTTTTTGCTTAAACAGTCAGATATGAGACATCAAACTGAAACCTAATATAATTCACATGACAAATGCCAACAACAACTTTCTGACCGCAGAGTCAGAAGAGAGGCGGGAGAGGGGCTCTGAGCCAGGGCATTAAAAGTGAATCACCCTTTCCACCGGATTCCTTCTTCCCTCTCCCATCAGCATTACAAACTAGGTAACTGGGTGAGCTCTGTCTCCCCTGGGAATGTCAAATCCTCTGAATCCAAAGCCAAGCATCTTGTTTGTACACCACTTTCTCCCTGGCAGTATATATATATATGTAATAGGTTCATTAATGTTCTTGACTAAATCCATAAGTTTTGGGGGAAAAGTGTCTAAACGTAGAAAATTATAAGCCTCAAATATCTGTGACCTGGCCTTTAATAAAATTAACAGCATTTATGTTCCAGTTAGCATATAATTTAAGTTAAAGATATTCTTTATACTTTCATCATACAGTTCCACTTTTGTCTGTGACTATTTGCTAAGGGCAAAGAACTTAACTATGCAACTGATTTATTTTAACAGTTTCAAGGTCTGTTAACTTGAAACTCTGACATTATAAATGTTAGTCACAGAAGATTTTATTTGCTAAGATGTTTGCTATAGGAACTGTTTGCTCATGTCAAGTTGTAAATCCTGCATGTGATAGGAGCTTAAGGTAATTTTCAATTTTGGTAGTAATTAACTCTCACTTTCAGTGACTTAGGTATGGAACTTCCTCGGCATGTAAGAGGCATGGCTTTGCTTGTTAGACTGAAAGCATCAATCAAGATCCTTTATCTTGGCTTTTTGTGTTCAAGGCATAATAAACTTCTGAGATCTCACATATTTCCTTTTACAAGGCCATGTAACTTTTAAAGAAAAAATCCAATAGTGGGAACCATGTGTTACTCATCATTGTACCTACCAGAACACCTGGCTCAGAGTGCGCTGAATGATGGGCTCAACAATTTTAATTGAAGTGAACCTTAAGTAACAGCAGCTATCATTTAAGGCTAATTTCACTGCAACTAAAATGGAACATGAAGAATAAGTCAGAGAGCTCTCACTTCTTCACTAGGTTTGGTAATACTTGTTTCAGAATATACACTGGGACTGGGCATCTAATAAACTCAGTAAATATAATTTCCCTGCAACAAAACAGTATATTAATTGTGTAACCACAGTCACCTTAGAAATCAGTTTGGCATAACTATGGTTTTATTTCTACCTATATACACACTGAGTGTTCCCTAAATCAAGCAAGTGTAAGCAAAGGAGAGGATTCACTGCTTCATGTAGTGGAGGTCTTAGGCATGGCTGAACTCAGAGGCTCAAACACTCATCAGGATTCTCTCCTTCCCTAGGCTTACTTTCCTCTGTGCTGGCTCCATTCTCAAAAAGACTCTTCCTCATTGCACTTGCTCTATAGTACCAAGTACTGTAATCTTAGGATAGTAGCCTTTCTGCTCACAACCCAGAAAGAAGACAGACTATCAAACCTCAAGGAAGATCACAGTTGACTTCGCTAGGACCACATGTCTCTCCTGGGGCAGGAAGTAAGGCCTCATGATGGACAGGACCCCAAGAAGATGGGGAAAGAGTTTCCCACAGAAAACGAGGCTGTGCAGATCAATGCCGCAAGTCTACTCAACAATTCAAGGTCTGACATTCCAAGTGCCTTTTTACCCCTACTGCATAAGGTAGAAATAAAAGCATAGTTCTGCCAAGCTTTTTTTTTTTTTTTTTTTTTTTGAGACAAGGTCTCACTCTGTCACCCAGGCTAGAGTGCAGCGGTACAATCATGGCTCACTGCAGCCTTGAACTCCTGGGCTCAAGCAATCCCCCCATCTCAGCCTCCCGAATAGTTGGGACTACAGGTGCATATCATCACACCCAGTTAATTTTTTGTAGAGGTAGTGTTTCGCTATGTTGCTCAAGTTCAAGCTGACTTCTAAGCTGACTTAGGATATGCAATTAACATACTATTTGCTGCAGAGAAATTTATATGCCAAGCACAGTGTCAGAAATTTTATAGGCATTAGCTTATTTAATTTTCACAATAGGTAGATACTATTTAAGACAAAAATACAGAAAAAGCTTAGAGAAGTTAAACGGTAAATGTCAGAATCAAAAGCACAAACTGAACCATTTCGTCTCCAAAGCCTCTATTTTTCTACCATATAGACACTGAGAATTTTGAAGCTCTTTTGCGTTTCTTTACTATCGGTATCAGAAGTCTGTGGCTCAAAGTTCAAGGACCTACATGTTAAGTGTGGCCAAAATTAAACAGAAGACAATTATCTACAGAAAGTGATTTATAAGATGTCCTGAAAGTTTTACTAGCCTTAACTTAATGCCTGAAACTCTGCCACTAGAGATTATTTTGGACTAAGTCATCACCACTGCTTATTTTTTATTTTATGTTTTATTTTATTATAAATATTTCCCAAGAGCACTTGAGATAATTCGGTCTCATTAAAAAGGAAATCCATGGCTGGGTGCAGTGGCTCACACCTATAATCCCAATACTTAGGGAGGCTGAGGCAGGAGGATTGCTTGAGGCCAGGAGTTTGAGACCTGCCTGGCCATCTCTTAAAAAAAAATACTCCAGGAAGGAGTAACAGATAGGAAGTTTTCTTTTATTAGCCAAAAGCTTTCTGTATTTGAGAGTCCCACTTCTTCTTTCATGGCCCTCCATGAAGATGACACAGGACAGACCACATCACACTGCTGAAGGACAGGGCTCCTGGATACAGCTCATGGTAGTCAATGGCTCTACTGGGGGCTGAGGACAATTCTACAACCTTGCTATTCCTAATGAAAATTATTCAGCACTTGATGGTAGAATCCTGCAAACTCTAAAAATGTCAGAATACCAACAAGAAGGAATACAGTTACCACATAGCCTATGAATTAACAGAAGGAATCAGGAAGGTAAGATTAGTAACTACTAGCATTTGCTCTAATGTTCCTTTACTTGATTTTAGAAACATAAGCCTCCTGGGTATATATTATTTAATAAAGGGAAAATCTAATCTTTAGTGACTATGGTTAACTGTTTGTTTTACCTTGTACACCATTTCTGCTGCCACCACAATATTACCCACAGAAATCTTATGCAAATGTAGTCTCAGGTTACACACAACACCTCTGACTTCACTGCTTCAGAAAGTGGGCAGCAGATACTGAGCTGCCTGAGATCCCAGCCTTCTACCAGCTCTCGGCCCCATGGCACCCCGGAGGACTACAACTGAGAAATACCCAACACTTCTAGCTTTCAGCAACTTACCCTCTTAAATGAGACAGGGGAGCATCTATTTTCTTCTAATAGTTGCATTTAATAAGCGGTCTTGAACATAATCCTAACATAGTACTTGGCACATTAAGTAAGCATTAAATTAAGAAGAGGAGAAAGAGAAAGAAGGGAAGTAAAACAGGATGATTTGGAGGAGAAGGAAGAAAAAGAATTGTATCACATCTGTATCACTCATTCTTTTATTCCTTAGACTCTTAGCTCTAAGGGGCCATTGGGGAAAAAAATAAACTTTCAAAACAAGAGTAGTTCAACCCTCCACTTCTTAAATCTGAGGAACTGAAGCCCTGAAATGTTAGCATCTTGCTCGGAGCCCAACAGGATGTAATAGCAGAGCTGGGTTTCTCACCCAGTCTCTCTCTCCTCCCAGGCCTGTGCTCTGTCTACAGTAAGAACTGCATTGCATGCAATGGGCCGTATGTTTTCAATAGGCAGTAGCAGAACTGGAATTATGCTGTGTTCCCTGTGAGCAAACACATTTTTACTGGCAAAGAAGAAAAATAAAGTGTCACTGTCCCCTGATGGGGGCTTCCCTATCCACATTCCCTGGGGCCCAGGATGTAAAGACTAAGTGTGAGCTTGTTAAAATGTTTCTCTGGTACATTCAGTAACCAACACTCTTCTGGGTTCCAACATTAATCAGAGTTACTCCATATTCTATCCTTTGATAGGCTGATTGACACTGAAGCTCTCTCACATTCACAATAAGAAATATGTATCATTCCCTTCATTGACAAGCATTTAGAACATGCCTCCTCTGGGTAAGATACTATGTTACGATCTGGTGCTACTAAGAGAGATATACGACACATACGCTGAATATGGGGTGTTTGAAATCCACGTGATAAGATAGAGCAGACATATGAAATGTAACCATGAAGTCAGCATATCTTAGGTGCAAATGAGAATAGCAAAGTATAAGGCTATAGGATTTCTAGGAAGCCTTCTAGACAATTGGAAAATCTAAATATAGATTTCCTTGAGTAAAATTTGATCACCTTTATGGTAATTACAGTTATATATATGTATTCACCAGATATTATTCACTGCATACCTCAACTTATGAATTAATATAATACCATCAGAAATTATCTCAACATTTGACTCATATTTACAAAATGAGTACTATAAGTGGTCCCAGTAATTCATCCCACACAAAAAGACTATAATGACACATATTTCATGTATAAAATTAAAATGTGTCTTGTTAAAACACAAACTTATTCTAATATTTTATTTTTAGCCATCACAGAATATCAGGGCTAGAAAGAAACTGAGCTGTCAATGTATTCATTCATTATCAAGTCTATTCTCCCTTTACAACACCCTTATAAGGTGATGTTCTTATGACATCTCCATCCTATCCTTGAATACTTCCAGTGACAACAGACTGACTAACTGATGAGGTAGGTCAGTTCATCTTTAGCCATTCATCCACTTAATTCTATAAAAAAGCAATATACTTCAAAATGGGAAAATCTGCAACAGGAAAAAATAGAACGTTTTCTAGTTAGTTACAGAAGTTAACATAGTTATTAAGTTTTCTTTTGAGTTTTGCTTAATGAGATATTAAGCAAATTATGCATATATTATATTATGCATATATTAAGCATATTAAGCTAATATGCAGAAGCATATTGATCACTGTGGGTTATCTGCAATGACATTTCTGTTCATGATGGACATTCCTTTCAGGCAGCTGAATATGAGAAATTGGGTAACTCAAAGAAACCAAGTTGTATGTAAGTAGTCAGCAAAAACTACATTGGAAATTATCTATAGTATTTGTTAATCCTATAATATATATAGTAATTTTTAATGTTAAGAATATTCCTGTATAGCAATAGAAAGAGTCTAATCTTCCAAGAAACATGAATTTATTGACAGTGTATTCTACTTACTGTGGTGACAAAAAAGTGTACAGTTTGGAAAAATATTTAACTTCCAAGATTGAAACAAAAAGCTGTTTTGTGATGACAAGCTCTGCTGTTTTTGACTATTCAGCCTATTGGCAAAATTTCTAGCAATCCCACTACTGGATATCTATCCACAGAAAAGGAAATCAGTGTATCGAAGGGATACCTGCACCCTGACATTCACTGCAGCATTATTCACAAGAGCCCAATATGGAATCAACCTAACTGTCCATCAACGGATGAATAATAATGAAAATGTGGTATATTATGGAATACAATTCAGCCATAAAAAAGAATAAAATCTGTCATTTTCAGCAACACGGATGGAAATGTAAGTCATTACAGGAAGTAAAATAAGCCAGGCACGGAAAGACAAATATTGTATGTTCTCACTATGTTGAAGCTTAAAAAAAATGGATCTCATGGAGATACAGTATGGTTACCAGAGGCTGGGAAGTTGTCAGGGAGGGAGACGATAAAGAAGTTAATGTGTACAAACACAGATAGAAGGAACTGGTTCTAACGTTTGACAGCACAGTAAGGTGACTATAGTTAAAAACAATTTATTGTACATTCCAAAATGGCTAGAAGAGTTGAAATATTCCCACCACAGGGAAATGATAAATGTTTGAGGTGATGGATATCTTAATGACTCTTGATTTGATCCTTACACATTGTAGGAATGTATCAAAATATCACACATGCCCCAAAAATATGTACATTTGTTACATATCAATCAAAATTGCATTAAAAATATTTCTGGCTATGCATATAGTCAACTTTCTACAGCTTAGGCTTCCACATGACTAGTTGATTTTAAAAAATCATTGTTTACTATCAATAGACTAAAATAGTAGCACTAATAAATCAATTAAATTAGAATTATTTCTACCTACCACCACCACCAAAGGACAAAAGCAGGATAAACAGCAGCAGGAGAGGGAAGGGGTCACTTGACTCTTACCACTTGGCCAACTGGGTATATCCTTGCTGTATCTCTGTAGGACTGCAGAGGACGAGCTTTCCAACTCACCTGTGTTTTGAAAATAACACCCACACATTTAAACCTTCACCAAAAACTCATCAAATTCTGCATAATTTGGGCTACCTTCAAGGAGGAACATTCTAGAGCCACTGCCTGTTACAGAATTAGAAGGAGTGGGCATTCACATTTCTGTGCTCTGGTTTTAGTAGATGCATTTATTTCAAAGCATTCCCAGATGCTCTGCTTTTAGTAGTATTTAGCAGATAGTACATTCCTCAGTGTAGGCTAACAAGGCTGTTAGGTGATGACACAAAAAATACATAAGACCCAGGAGGTAACTGTACAATCCAGCAGCAAAATCAAAAAAATGCTGGACCCTCCCAAATGTCTATTATGGATTCTTTCACATTATCAGCACAACTTACAGACTGGATACCCACGGTCTGTGCTAATGTATATGTTCTTTGAGGCATGCTGAGCAATAAATTCTCTGCCACTTTTTAAATGTCCCCTTTATAAGTACTGTTAGGCACACATTACCAGAAGGACAGCAGTGCCTGGCACAGAAGCCTCTCTTTAGACTATCCTGTAGCAGAGAAATTAAACACTGCATCAGGAAACAGCTCTACAATGTGCATATGTGTGTGCATGGGGTGTGTGAATGGAGTATGAGGCAGATTAGGAGGAGAAAAAACAGTGAAGTAACCACAAAATCAGACAGAGGAAAGAATGATGGGGAGAAAATGGAGAAGACCAGAGGGCCATCAGGAGTGAATGGGGTCGGGGGTGCAAATGCATTTTTTTTAACCAGAATTTGCATGTCCAGACTCGGGCTTCACTTCAGATACGGGGTTTTACCTTTGTTTTTTTCTTAAAGCTTGGAATTTGAGACAATAAATCAAAAAAGCAGTACATATTACTTCCTGTCCATCAATATTAGGAAGCACCGATGTAAAACAGAAGACTGTTCTCCAACAGTCCCTGATAAGAAAGACAGAAAAGAACAAATTCCTTCTGGAGCTGAAACTTGACTTCTTCAGATGGAGCCAAAAGATGCTTACAGACAGGGGAAGAAGAGAAATAAAACAGGAGAGCAGGCACTCCAAAGGAATACCCTGAGCAGTGGAATAGAAAGTGAAGAGGGTGGGGAAAGAATTCACTATCCCTGCATCTTGCTGAGGATTTCCAGAGAGGGGCATTCCCTGAGAAAAACATCAACCAACCAAAATCTTCAGGAACTACAAATAAATCATTCTGACAAATAACTGAAAAGTCTTGGGCTACCAAATGAATGCCAATGCTCTTTGTTAGAAAGTGAATGATTTTGGTGTAAGGTCATCTCAAGTTGTAAGAGTGGGACTGTCACATACTGTATGGTATCATTTCACAAGTAAAATTCAGAGCACAGTTTATTAGCTCCTTGTTAACAATCAAATGTTCCACACTTTCCAATGTTAAGAGACTTCGGCGTTTATTCCAAAGCATTCCCAAAAGAGTTACTGTAAAAACTGTCTTATTTCCCAAGTGAACAGGTATAGCATATGTATTATTTTTTTAAACAGTCCCTGACTAGTTTCTGAAGAACAAGCAGCAGGAAATATATACCAGATGTGGATCTCTGAGTATCTGAACCAGATATGAAATTCCATGGACCTATTTAAACTAGAATCAAGCACTGATGTGACAGAAATGTGGCTGCAAATTTAGCAAGTATGACTGGAAACATTATATTGAAAAGGAAGTAAAAATTCCCTATTTCGGGGCAACTAGGGTAAGGCAAACTCTATTCAGCGTACTAATTAAAATGCCAGTAATCCATTTAACAAAGCTAAAATGTAAGTGAATACACATAAGCCAGTGAGGAACAAAATTCAGTGCAAATGGCACCGCTTTAAGTTCTCTTTTCTGGGCATAAGCAGCTGTGGAATTCAACATTCATTTAGGCAGATTCCATGAGGTTTCTGCTAGAAGCAAAGCGGCATCACTTGTTTAGAGTGGTCTCACAGGCACACTTGAATCCCTTCCAGGAAGAACAAAGCAAGGGACACATGAAAACATCTGTAAGTGCCTAATACGTGTCATTTTGGAACCAGCTTTACCTCTCTATCTATTACTGTTGAGCATTGCTCAGAAAACATGCCAGTTTCAGATAAGAAAAATGAAGTCTGGCTTATACAGTATATCAAATTGAATGCAGTGATTTAAAGAAACTCAAACCTAGACTGACTCTAATGTAGTGTGGTAAAAATGAGCTGGGAGAGTACCAACAGAGGAGAATCACAAATGAGTTTTCAGTATTTTGTATTTTTAATACAGCTCACCTACTGAGTTACTGTACTTTTATAGTTAATTTGTAACTACACTCCTACCAGTACCTTTGACAATTGCACATTAAAAATCACAGCTCATTAGTCTATCTTTCCCACTAAAAAAAGCAAAACTACCCCTAGAAGACAACCGCACAAAATAGTCAAGCACTTAGCATTCTGCACAGTACAAATTCCACTTACTGATTTTTCCTTCATCTCTTGAGAAAGGAAAGCAGCAAAGCTGGCCCATGGCACTGGTCCTGTCTGTCTTTCCTGGTGTTCTTCTCCGTGAGCACCCCAAATAGAAACTGCAGTTTGTAGCACAGTCTGTGAGCACACCCTGCCTTTTTCACTCCACGGAGCAGCACAGGCAGCTTGAAGAGCCAATGCACGCGCCGCCGGGGGGAGAGAAAGAGAAGGGAACTTGCTGCCGTGAGCAAAAAAGGCTCCACCTCCAGTCCTCCAGCCTAATGCAACTGCTCTGGGACTGGCATTCAGTGACGGAAGTGGCGATACGCTCCCTAAGTCTCACAAAACTGTGAGTCCCCTGCAGTAGGTCAGTGCCATGTGCGCTGTCTGGCTATCTGCATATGTCTTTAAGAAAGGTAGCTGAGAAAAGCCACAATGAGTCCTTTCTCCTACAGACAACTGCAGTAATTACACATGAAAATTCAAACCCAAAAACCGAACAAAAAAAAAAAAGCTGTATTTTCTGTCTGCTACTTAAAGAGGAAGAGCCTTCTTTTATCCCCCAGGAGATTGTTGTTTATGAATAGAAAACCCAAAAGGGCAGAACTGGAACCACAACTTGTATGAAGTGCCGTTAACTACCCAGCAAACTACATGAACAACAGAAATGACAGGCTAAGCGTGGGGAAAGAGGCTATCGACTGTTATCTGTAGGGTAAATTCCTGCTTTCTGAGATACTGTCTTATTCCCCGACTAAAGCAGTAATCAATACTATGATTTTGAAATTATAGCATCAAATATGTCAACAGCCTAGAAAATCACCCAAATATAGATGCATCACTGACAAAAAGATGAAAGATTGGAGCATCTTCCTAAATGAAACCACAAAGTGACTGAGCAAATTCAGGGGCAGAAAAACAACTAATTTTCAGACAGGCTGTATTTTCAACTTTATTACATGAAATAACAGATTTCAAGTAATTTTTCAAAATCTCTTATAGAGGGAATAGCCTTAGTTTATGACACCCTTGGAATGAAAAATTGTTCATAGTGCCAGAAATTCCACTCCAGTTGTTTCTTACTCCTCTTTTACTAGCTAGGCACACCTATTTCCCATGGATTAGAAGGAGAGGAACACCTCAAGTGGTTCTGAACATAGTCCGCCTTCTTCATACTCAGCCAAACAAAAAGAGCACACAGCAGGAAGGAACGAAAATGGTCAACTTTACAAATTCTATTTGTCGCATTAAAAAAAAAAAAAGCCCAGTGAAGATGTCGACAAACTCTAGTATCTGTTTTCAATGCTTTTTCTCAGAAAGAAAGAATTTTGATAATTTTGATGCAAATATCAAAGAGTATTTGGGAGTGTATCAAGAAACACAGTTGTTTCTATATGTCACAGGTACATTAATATGCACTTTGATTTCCAAATTAGAAATACTGTGAAGATCGGTGGAATAAAAAGCAAAGATCTGACTGATTAAATTAAACTGGCAGGTCTATCCACATAATTAAAATTAATGTTTAGAGAATTACATGTCCTTTAATTGCTTTCACTTTTTCAGAGTATCTAAAATGTAAATATGCTTACTTTACCTTCATTTAAAGAGGACACTCCATTCTATCACACAATGAACATTACAATTTTCAGTAAAATTTCACTTTTATAACCAGTTAGCGACTTGTGAATAAACGGCAACTTTAAACTCTTCCATTATTCCCCCCCAATTCACCAACACATGAGTGAATAAAGGTGTATGTTTTAAAACATAAAATGATTTTGTACATAAATGTAAAATAGTCCAAAAAGCTATAATAATAATATAAACCTTATTAAGACTAGAAAGGAAATAAATGGCCTGGAACCCTAAAAGTGACAACATCAGAATGCAGAGCAGATTTTGAACACTGCAGACATGACACAGAATGAGGTTCTTGCCAGCCTTAATACTGCCACGAGCCAGCTAGGGAACACCAGACAAGCCCTTGGTTCTCCCTGGGCCTCAGTTGCTTCATTCAAAAATAAGGCAGTAGGAATATTAGGATCCTTTACAGTACTAGCGTTGTACGATTTTGTGATCAAAATAAAGGAAACAGCCTAACAACCAGTGAACAGTTATCCTAAACGTTACTTTCTGTGTTCAAGGAAGATGTATTTGCAGGGAACGTTCTTCATTGAGGAGAACTAGTAACTCCTGGCATTTCCCAAGCACCAGCATCAGTATAGTGATAAAACCTTTGGAGTCAGGAAACCATGGGTTTGAATCCCAGATGTCAGGTATTAACAGTTATGAAACTTGTGCCTCCTTGACAGAGTTTTGATATCTTTATCTGTAAATCAGGTAAGTTCATTATAAAGCTTTTAATTTGTGTTGCCAAATATTGAGGGGGAGAAGAAGAGAACAGATTGTTTAATGACTGTATTATGTCTGCCTCAGTCTTTCTAGCACCAGGTGGCAATCTTGCCTCCTCCTCTTTCAATTTTGTGCCCTACCAGCTGCCATCTTGAGTTAATGCTTATATATCTGGCCTCCAAACAAAAAGGCCCTCCACTCAAACTCAGAGCCCAGAAGGATAGTGTTTGTGCAATAAATCCTACCAATTTAACTTCATTATTAATGATTCCCTGTTGGCACTGCTTCTGAAAATGTGCAGTTAAGAATAGGGACAGGCGCCATGGCTCTCGCCTATAATGCCAGCACTTTGGAGGCCAAGGTGAGAGGATCACTTGAGGCCAGGAGTGTGAGAGCAGCCTGGGTAACACAGTGAGATCCCATATCTACAGAAAATTTTTAAAGATTAGCCAGTCATGATGGCACATGCCTTAGTCCTAGCTACTCAGGAGGCTGAGGCAAGAGGACTGCCTGAGCCTAGGAGTTTAAGGTTACAGTGAGCTCTGATCATACAGACCACTGTACTCCAGCCTGCGTGCAGGAGTGACTGAGTGAGACCTTGTCTCTATAAAAAAAAAAAAAAAATATATATATATATATATATAATGTGTCGTTAACTAACAGTATTTATCAAGATATTCTGCATGAATGAAGGGGAGCTAGAGAATGTTACAAGCTTTTTCATAAGCATTAAGATAATTAACCATAATAAAAGATAGAAAACAATGGAGAAATTCAACACAAGAATTTTAAAACCTAACATTTACTGGACACATAACACCAGGCACTTGCAAGTGTTTTTACAGTTTACTCTTTCATTTAATCCCTAAGACCGTTCTATGAGGATAGTGGTATTACTATTCCCATTTTACAGGTGAAAAACATAAGCTAAGAAAAGTAACTTGGGTGAAATCTTTTGGAGAGTAAATGGCAATAAGGAGATTTGAACTCAGTCTGGCTCAACAAACCCTAAGCATCTGATTCAGACTTCTGTATTATTATTATTTTATTTTATTTTTTCTGAGATGGAGTCTTGCTCTGTCACCCAGGATAGAGTGTAATGGCACAATCTCAGCTCACTGCAACCTCTGTCTCCCAGGTTCAAGCAATTCTCCTGTCTCAGCCTCCCAAGTAGCTGGGATTACAGGCACCGGCCACCACGCCCAGCTAGTATTGTATTTTTAGTAGAGACGGGGTTTCACCACATTGGCCAGGCTGGTCTCGAACTCCTGACCTTCGATCCGCCTGCCTTGGCAACTCAAAGTTCTGGGATTACAGGCATCAGTCACCACTCCTAGCCCAGAGTTCTGTATTATTAAACACAATTTGTATGTAGACTCAGCTATATACATTACAAAACAGCATACCACAATTTCAAAATATTGTGCAGAAAAATGTTATTTAACCATGCTCTACGGTAATATGTTCAAAATCTTGCCTTGGTTTCTCATGTTTTGCCAGCAAATCCCTTTATTAATGGTGCTAAAGTAATATAATCCTATTTTGAAACAAAGGACCTAAAGACAGACCCTTTTCAGGGCTGGAGCCTAGCACTGTTGCCTGCCACATCTTGGAAAAACGACTCCATTGAGAGCACAGAAATAGCAGAATGGTTCCTGAATGCATTCATCTTCCAGGAAAAATAGCAACTTGGACCAGGCACAAATATAATCCCTGGCAATATTCATGACCTTTTATTAGGGAATTAACACACTCTTCTCAGTAGTATGTGGAGGTCTACTATAAAATTTAAAAAAGAAGGTTAACCTTGAAGAGGAAAATATCTGATATGATACTATGTTCATAAACTTAAAACCACAACCTTTTCATGCTTTCTTTTCTCCCAGGCCTGGCTACAGACAAATCATGGTTAGGACAGATGCCTATATCTGCTATCATATTTTAGGTTTTTTATTATAATTGTTTAAAATGGCAGGAATGAAACTAAAAAGTATGAAGCGGGGTGGCAGCTTCCTCTTGTCCAAGTACTTTGGACTGTCAGCTCTGATTACTGCCTCTAATGGAAAAAGGTAATTCTTAATTACGACCAAAAGCTCTATTCTCTGTTGGTTAGTATCTTTTTCTACCTATAACTGAACATATATATATATATTGGATTTCTGAGAAACCTCATGGAAAAGTCTGAGTCAAAATAAAAAGCAATTCTCGCTGTAAGAGTCTGACTCTAAAAAACTGTACAAATTACCAATTCTTCTGAGGCTTCCAACTCATTAATTAAAGGAAATTGGAGTCTGACAATTTGTAGAGACACATGAAAAAGAAAAAAAAAAAAACAGTAAATGTCTTATTCAAAAGAGAGGAGAGAAAAGAGGACATTAAATCATAAAGTGTAAAGAAAGAGAAAAACCACTTTATCCTTCCAAATTTTGGAACCAAGCCTTAGGAGACAAGACATACATTTATGTACAAAAGAGACAATTTAGGAAGATTTCATTACACAGCAGGTAGCCCACTTACGGAAAGTGTTATGCCAAGAAATGTCACAGTTACCATGAAAATGTATATAAGTTCAAGAAGTGCTTGACAATTTGTGGAAACATAACTCATGGAAATTGGAATGTTTTGGAATATAGTCCAATTTTTATGTTGCCATTGGGTACCAAAAAGACAAACAATTATTCTGGGCCTGAAGGAGATTGGATGGACACACTCAATATTATATTTTGTTTCTCTGTGTTCTCGTAGTGAAAACCTGCCTCTGCTAGAAATACAAAAAAAAATTAGCCAGGCATGATGGCAGGCACCTGTAATCCCAGCTGCTCAGGAGGCTGAGGCAGGAGAACTGGTTGAACCTGGGAGGCAGAGATTGCAGTGAGTTGAGATCGCACCACTGTACTCCAGCCCTAGCGACAGCGCAAGACGCCATCTCAAAAAAAAAAAAAAAAAAAAAGAATGCAATTCTCAATAATCAATCCACAACAGGCATACATCTATTGCCCAGACCCAAAAGATGCTCCTTTATCATTTAGCCACTGCTGTATCTTTGTAGTTATTTTGTAACCAAACAGAAAGATTCTGAAACAACATCATTAAACCACAACTGAAAAAAAACTTTAGATATTACCTATAAATCTCACTGGTTAAGTCCTGTTCTTAATTACCTGCAAAAAGAATTAGTCTAACTATGAAATTTGGAAGCCAAGAATCTTTTTTTAAAACCATAATTCCTACTGTGGTCATATTTTCAACAGACTTTTTACTTCTCTTTGCAGTGCTTTTGTTTTTCTCTAAAACTGAAAGTTACAGGTATTTGTATTTGAAACAGCCATATGCTATACAATTTTATATGTATAGCAATTAGAAAGAGAACTTTTTTCTATACAACAGAAGAGAGAAAAGCATAAGGTACCATATACAGCATATGTGCATTTAGACAATGGGAAGAAACAGGTAGATACCTAGAGCTACAAAAGAAGTCCTTACTCTTTACCAATCCACAAGAGTCATTCCAAAATCTCTGCTGATGCATTTCTGTTTAGTGCCAATTTTCAAATGCCTACTCCATGGTTACTATTCAGTCAGTTATTTTTCTATGTGTGTGGCCCAACATTTAACAGCATGTATAGTCAAAGCCTTTTCCTTAATTGAGAAGTAAGTTAGTGAGGAAATTATCTCCCTGCTTGGAGGACAGACAGCAGTAGAACACCAGAGGTAGGAGGCTGAAAGAAGGGCTGACAAGTCCCAGCACATATCTGGACACCTCACATTTACAGCACACTCTGTTATCAGTTTAATTCCAGCCACTGTTTATTGAACACATGCTATGAGCTAACATGACCATCACATAAGCTCTTGGGGTAAAGTTAACTCTTGTGTCAAGGAGTGCAGCCAGAGTAGGTGAGAGTCACAGCCCAAGGAGCGTACCGAGCCCCCTATTTGATGTCATGGCCCTAGGGGAGTTGGAAGAAGACCAGCATTCCCACTGTGGCAAATCACATTGGACAGTTTTATTAATCCAAAGCAATAACAAGAGAACAAAGGCCAGTAACAAGTCATTTATTCTAAACAGACACTGTTCAGCTCTGCTTTTACAGTCTGACCTTTCCTCAAGCATTAATGAAATCACAAAAACTGATATGAGTTACTTCCTCAAAAACAAAGTTAAATATTTGGATGTTAAAACCTTATTTGAAAAAATAAAAAGGAAAAGCAAAGAATATACTTAATCTACTGACCAGTATTTGTATTATCAGACATGGCTGCTTTCTTAGTCAAGTGCTTTTGATCTTTTAATGCCCTAGACCTTCCAGAGGAGAAACCAACATCCTTCACAAGAAGAAAAGAAACATATTTCAGAAATACCAGTAGGACCCAATGAGAAGATTTTACTTGTAGTTTAACAATGTAAACAACAGAAAATTTGGTTCTACAATTTCTAAGTCATTGGAGGCTTTTCAGAGGTCCTAATTATTCTTTATGTGGAATGCTCTCAATCTATATTTAGCTCTGAAAGTGGTCCACTGTTTGACCATGGGCAAGACAACAGTCAGTCACATTTCCTGGCGTGTCAAGCTACAAATAAAAGGTACTTTAATAACTCAACATATTATTATTAAAGCTTTTTTTCCTCTAATAATACTTAAAAAGATAAGGAGAAATGAAAGTGAATCCTGAAAATAAAAAAAAAAATTATTTATATCAGATAAAATGCCATTAAATCAAGGCTGCTCTTGGCAGGTCTCCAAATCTGTCATGGTCTACCATGGCCCCGGCTGACATGCCTCCGATATGCTATGTCAGTATTCATTCTGATTAGTCTGTTTATGGATGCTTCTAACAACATGTGGTAACTGTCAGAAATGTCGTTTAAATATCCCACTGAATCTATTTTCTGTTCATATATTTCTTAATCCACAACTGAAATTTGTATCTGTTAGGATGCACTCAGCTGCAAACACCAAAAATTCTTGATTCATCTGGTTTAAAAATAAAGAAATGTCATTATCTTCTATAATCCGATAAGCTATGGTAGTGTCACTGTAGGGGTGGTTAATTCAGTGGCTTGACAAGATCATCACGACTCATCATACTAGTGTCCCATGCTCAGCATGTGTACTTACAGCCACCCAGTGTCCCCCATGGCTAAGATGGCAGCAAAGGCCATCACATGTACACCCAACAATTGCCAGCTAAAAAATGGTATTCTCTTCCCTCTAAATTTATTTTTATCAACTCAATGGTCCTACTGGTATTTCTGAAATATGTTTCTTTTCTTCTTGTGAAGGACATTGGTTTCTCCTCTGAAAGGTCTAGAACATTAACAGATTAAAGGCACCTGGCATTAGCAGCCATCTCCCAGAATACAAATACTGGTCAGTAGATTAAGCACAAAACTGCTGATGTTCCAGCAGACTTCTCACATATATTGAAATTGGGTCACATGCCACTTCCGACACTAATCACTAGGAAGAAGAATGGAGCCAATCACCTTCGGGGCAAAAGTCAGGACCACTTGGCCTGAAGCCCACGGTATCCCAGTGAAGGCAAAGAAAATGGACTCAGAATAGGCAAGCCACTAGTGTCTGCTAGTGTTCCATGTTTACCTTTTAATAAAAATGTGTATCTGCTTTTTGGTCAATTAATATCAAGAACGTGACTGAAAGGGTATTACTTATGTAATTTTATACAGAAAAAAAGGGAAAAAAGCCTTAAAAAGTAAATCACTGAAAAAGAGTGTCATGCTAATTAAAAAACTATCACATATGGATTAATGTATGCCACACTAATAAAATTATAATTGCTAAAATACATGGCTGGAGAAAAAGAAGCAAAACTGTGAACTGCCTTTCTCGAAACTTTACTATACTAAGACTGACTGCTTAAGTAAAAGCTTCCACTTATCATAATCCAAGTTGTTGGCAATGAACATATATTTGGCAGCAATGGTTCTTTGGTACCAAATATACAACTGTGATGGTCAAGTACAGCTTCCTTTACTCATAGGCAGAATCAAGACAAAATATTCACCTGAATCATTAGTCAATAGAAGATCATATGGAACCACAATTCATGAATTGACAAACATGTTTTCTCAGTTGCTCACACTTAGTCCCTTAAGCATTATATATAAAACATATTAAAGTCAGATATAATATCAAAGAATCTATGTGGGTTAATGGGAAAAAAAAAAACAGAATTTAAACTTCATAAAGGGAAATAAAATATACTCTGTGTTTCTTTAGCTTTCATTATCCTCATTTCTACCAAAACAAGTTTCTCTGTAGAAGATGCAATCTCGAATCATAGAGAGACATTTTTAGGCTACTGCTGTTCCACAGACCAACAAGAAACAATTAACAAATTTGTCATACTTATGGAAATAATTTCCGCAACTTTTTATCTCTGTCATAGCCTCTTGTTTAAGGTCTCCGTCCTTTCTATACAATACATACCGCAGGTAGCTAGCTGCAAAGCAAATCTGAAGTTCTGGGTTTCCCAGGTACTCTTCCGCTCTTTCATTCATACCCATTGCTTGAACTACTAACCTAATGCCACTGAATCCTTTGTCTCTCGTGTGTGTGTGTGTGTGTGTGTTTGTGTGTAATCTATGTCCTGGACCACTCTCCTCAACAAGCCCCTTGATTGGGCCACAGCTGCTTTCGTGTGCCCAAAACTGAACTCATCATCTTGTCACCAAAATCTGTTTTCTTTTTCATCCTGTACATTGGTGTAGGGCACTATTGTCTACCTAGTTGTCTAAACCCCAAATCTGGGAGCCAATCTAGGGTTCTCTTCTGTTTTTCAAAATCTACCCAAAACCTTAAAATACTGATTCTCCTGCCTACCGAGATCTGCAATGCACCCCTCCTTCTCCATCACCATCCACTGCAAATGCCAAGTGCAGGCAATTATCATGACCTCTCTAGACTGCCACTCCTGTCTACTTACTAGTCTTGCTGATTCAGCCATTGCATCATGCTTATACGGTACCAGTAGAGTCTTTACTTAAGCACAAATCTGATCATGTCATTTCCAGCTCCAAAAATGCTGACGGCTCCCATTCCCTATAAAATAAGATCTGAACTGCTTAAAGATAAGTTATTCATGTGTAGAGTGAATTACTTACACCTCCCTGCACAGACTCTTATGCAGCTTCCTTGGCCTGAAAAATCTCTCATTTGCCTCCCTCCACACTGAACATTCTCATTTTCAGTTCAAAACTTTCCTCTTCTGTGCAGCCTGTCCTGACAATCCCTGGCAGCATTAAAAGTACCCTCACTTGGTTCCCATTAGCATCATTACAGTCATTATCACTTTAAATTGTAATTGTTTGTTTGCATGACTTCCCACTAGAAAGTAAACTCTGAGACCACGGCTGTGTTTGCCCATCTTTGATCTTCAATACACAGCATAATGCTTGGCACTCGGTAGCCTCAATAAATAGCTGTTCAATAAATTACACAAATAAATTATAGCAACCAAAATTTGACTGAAGAAGTTTTAAAGTAAAGGAAGCCTTTATGTGCACAGTAGTTAATAATGCTTCACTTACCAAGAGAGAGCTATGAATGAACTGGTAACTCAGGCAATACCAGTGAATCCTAAATTCACTCTGCCAGTGTGATAACCAAGACCCATTTACACACTCATCATACTTCACTACGCTCATTGATATTTTAAGAGTAACTATATAACAAAAAAGGATGAAATTGAATTTGATTTTAAAACAGAGCTGGAGATTGAGAATTGTATTACCTCCCTTCCAATTAATGTGAAATGCAATAGTAAGCAAGGTCTTGCTGGTACAAAAACTAAAATAAAATGTAATGCAAAATAGAGGTTTCATGAATTCTAATGACAGAAGAAACTTCATGAGGTGATTTAGACCTCCAAATTAGATACCTTCATAAATGATACTCTCTTCCATCTTAAAAGATAGTCAGTAAACATATTTTACAAATCCCTTAGCACCTTGTTCCAGTGTCTTAACAATCCTTTAGAGTTCAAGGTTTTCCCTAATGCCTAGAATAATGTATTAAGATTAAGAAGAAATAGACGTTTTATTTATTTTAGACTAACTCTACAATAAGTCACTCTTGAGCCTTGTTTGTCCTGGGCTTAAGAATTCTATATACAATTTGTAGCAATTCTACAACAATAATAATAGGCACCAGTGAGTGAACACCGAGGATGTGCCAGGCATGAGGCTAAGAGATTTTCATGCATTATCTCATTCAGTTCTCATGAAGTAACAACTATGCTTATCCCTATTTTATAGATGTGGTAACTGGGTTTCGAGTCATTAAAAATGTGCAAACAGTTGGGCAGCTGGAAAGTGGGAAGTGGCAGTGACCATTAGAACAAGCTCTGTCTGGAACTTCTGGTCACTATGCTTTCCTCTGTAGTTTGAGCTCTTTCTCTCTCTGTCTCTTTCTACTATTCTACATTCTCTCCAATTCCTCCATGTTTCACTGAAATGGAGAAGAATTTAATGAGTTTTATAAGTCTGCCTATTGTAATTTCACCACATTAGCAAGTTTTTTTAAAAATAACACTGTTATATAGATTTGCCAACTTTGTTTTTCCAGTCAAAAAAATTAAACCAAATTTTTAATATTCACCTATGTATTTATATACACAAATTATATATATACAATATAAAATATCATATAAATATATAAATTATATATACACACACATATAAGCATCTTTACTTTTGACATGCACCAGTGTTGATCCCATGCCAATTTAAGGAAAGCATTAGGAATAATGCAAATCTTTAATAACTAGAAAACTGATGTTCTGATGTTAGGAAAGAATACCATTGCAATAAGTATTCTATATGACTAGCACTGCTATTGATATGAATAAGTAACATTTTCTTTTTTCAAAACAGATGTCTCGCTTTGTCCCCCAAACTGGAATGTAGCGGGGTGATCTCGGCTCATGCAGTCTCTGCCTCCCAGGTTCAAGCGATTTTCCTGCCTCAGCCACCCAAGTAGCTGTGATTGCCTGGCTGATTTTCTTCATATTTTTAGTAGAGACAGGGTTTCGCCATGTTGGTCTGGCTGGGTTTTAACTCCTGACCTCGGCCTCCCAAGGTTCTGGGATTGCAGGCGTGAGCCACTGCCCAGCCAGTAACGTTTTCATAACACTATATGTCAAGCACTGTGCTAAGCACTTTTAAAACAATAATAAACATTGATTAATGTGGTGAAAAATGTGTTCAGAGGCAACGTCATGGACTAGTTAGCCATAACTTTTGGCAACTAATAATTCATAATTATGTTAATGGCTTTGTCTGCTCAGACTCTGCACTCTAAGAATTTCATTCACATGGTTTTATTTTTACTGTTTATTTGGAATTCAGTATTTACCTTCATATTTTTTAGAATCAACTTCAAACTGAAGGCTCCACAAATAACTCATGAAATAACTTACTACTGTATCATTTTAGTAGTGATGCCTAATTTTTCATATAGTTAAATTTACCACTTAGCACTGCCCCTTTAATATGCAGGGTTCCTAAGATGCCTAACATAAATCAGAAGGTTTGAAACCAGGCCAACAGATGGTTGGATCTTCAAAATAGCCTGAGCCACAGCTGCCACTTTGTGTTAGCATCCAAATTAATAGCTGATATACCAGTTAAAATATAGTGAGGCATCACTAAGATTAATTTTCTCAGTTACTTATCCCAAAGCTTCATCTAACTTAGGCAGATGTAAATAAATAAGCTAAGAGTTTCAATTATTTGTTGCTTTTCATTTTTATTAGGGGCATATAACAAATTTTAAACATTTTCTTTTTAGAAGGCATGTTTCATCAAAGAAACATATAAAGAGGACATTTAGGATACAAAAAGAAAGCAGACTGGCAATTAAAATAGAGTATTTAGCATGTCAAAGGTTCCACTTTTTCAAGAACATTATACTTTTTTAGGTAGGGTGACCTAAGTCCCAGTTAAGCCAGGATAGTCTTGATTTTCTTTTTTATACCAGCCTAGTAACTAATAGATCCCCTTTTACACTTACAAGTGTACCATTTAGATGGTAAGTCATATGGTCACCCAATTTGTATGTCATAAAATAAATAAGGAAATATCTGTAGTTAGCACTTGTTAAATAAATTACTCCATAATTCTTACAGAGAAAATTTCTAACTGCTAAGTTACCAAGTGAAAAAAAAAGTATACAGTTCTCTCAGATAATAAACTATTTTTTCAAATGTTCTCTCTTCAAATATGCTTGAAATAAAATTCATCTTAATCAGTCTAAGTAGAGATGAAATTTTCTTAATCATATCCCTGTCAGCCTGTGCAAAAAAAAAGAAAAAAAAAGACAAATGTTTTGGTCCTGCCTATCATAAAAGAGACATTCCTATATTACATAATATCTATTTCACATAATAATGATTTTTAAATGAGTCATTTCACTAGATAGGCTCCTGTCTGAGGTATTTTTATACTTGTTACATTTTTAGAAGGAGGGAGAAAAAAATTAGAGAGTTATCAAACCAGTTCATATTTGACATCGAGATAGCTTAATGGCCATCAAAATTAATTTGTTGAAAATACTGATCAAAATTAAACTAACTGCCTGCATATTACATTTTTTCATGGTTTCCTTGGACCCATGACCTAAAGCAGAGGGTTTTTTAAAAATGTTTTTGACCTAAGGACACTTTTATACTCTTCAGAATGACTGGCAACACCCCTACCCACCCACCTAGAGCTTTAGTTTATGTGGGTTATATTCATAAACATTTAATAAATTAAAATAATTGTGGATATTCTTTGATACTATACCAAAACTTGACAAGTTAGTTTCTTCAAGTTCAGTTGCAATGTGAAATCTTAAAGCATACCAAAGAAAATTTTTTTTTTTTTTGAGACAGAGTCTCACTCTCGCCAGGCTGCAGTGCAGTGGCGCCTTCTCGGTTCACTGTAACCTCCACCTCCCAGGTTCAAGCGATTCTCCTGCCACAGTTTCCCGAGTAACTGGGACTACAAGCATGCACCACCATGCCCAGCTAATTTTTGTATTTTTAGTAGAGACAGGGTTTCACCGTGTTGGCCAGGATGGTCTCTCGATCTCTTGACCTCGTGATCCACCCACCTCATCCTCCCAAAGTGCTAGGATTAAGGGCATGAGCCACTGCGCCTGGCCGGAACTTTTTATACTCTACATTCAGATCTTTTGATCTATCTTGAAATTTTAATGGATCTTTTCTCCATGCGTAACTTTGTAATAACACGTATACTATAAAAATCCTAGAAGAAAATCTAGGAAATACCATTCTCAACATGGCCTTGACAAAGAATTTTGGCTAAGTCCCCAAATGCAACTGTAACAAAAACAAAATTGACAAATGGGACCTAATTAAAGAGCTTCTGCACAGCAAAAGAAACTATCAACAGAGTAAACAGGCAACCTACAAAATAAGAGGAAATATTTGCAAACTATGCATCCAACAAAGGTCTAATTTCAGAATCTGTAAGGAACTTATATCAACATGTAAAAAAAAAAAAAAAAAACAAACATTAAAAATGGGTAAAGGACAGGAACAGACACTTCTCAAAAGCAGACATACAAGTGACCAACAAACATGAAAAATGCTCCACATCAGAAACCATCAGAGAAATGCAAATCAAAACTACAATGAGATATCATCTCACACCAGTCAGACTACCTACTAATAAAAAGTCAAAAAACAAGAGATGCTGCTAAGGCTGCAGAGAAAAGGGAACACTTATATACTTTTAGTGAGAATGTAATTAGTTTTGCCACTGTGAAAAACAGCTTGGAGATTTCTCAAAGAATTTAAAACAGAGTTACCATTCAACCCAGAAATCCCATTACTGGGTATATACTCAAAGGAAAATAAATTGTTCTACCTAAAAGACACATGCACTCATATGTTCATCACTGTGCTTGCTATTCACAACAGCAAAGACATGGAATCAACTTAGGTACACATCAATAGTGAACTGGATTAAGAAAATGGGGTACATATATACCATGGAATACTACAGAGCCATAAAAAAGAACAAAATCATGTCCTTTGCAGCAACATTAAAAACACATTAATTAATACCACCCCCCATCTCCTTAAAAAAAGTATTTAAGCATTGATTGGCAAGGGACATCAGGAAACTTTGGGGGTAATGGAAAGTTCAGCATCTTGAAGGCAATAATGCTTTCAAAGTCATATAGATATACGTAAAAACTCATCTAGTTGTATACTTTTAAGTATGTGCAGGTTTTGCATATAAGTTATACCTCACAGAGAATGTAATAGATGAAAACAAACCGGGAGACTAGGCGCCGTGGCTCACGCCTGTAATCCCAGCACTTTCGGAGGCCAAGGTGGGATGACTTGAAGTCAGGAATTCAAGAACAGCCTAGCCAACATGGTGAAACCCTGTCTCTACTAAAAATACAAAAATTAGCTGTGTGTTGTGGTGGGTGCCTATAATCTCAGCTACTTGGGAGACTGAGGCAGGAGAACCCAGGAGGCAGAGGTTGCAGTGAGCCAAGACCGTGCCACTACACTCCAGCTTGGGCAACGGAACAAGACTCCATCTCAAAAAAAAAAAAAACAACAAACCTGGGAAAATGAAGTTCATTATCCTACTGTGTGCTCTGTCAAGCAACTGATAATATAGATGAGTTTTCCAAATTTTCTATTTTTGCTTGAAAGCTTGAATTTTATGATTAGCAGTAAATAATGTCAGTTGTATTCTATGTGACAAGTTTACTTGTTTATATGCAAGAAAATGCCTGTCCACACCCAAGTATGAAAATGATAGTTTGTCTCTCAATAATTCTTCAAGAAAAAATGGTGTTCCACGGAAGAAAGTGGCTACTTTAGCTCCCAGCTTAAACAATCATGCAAACGCTTTTCTTTGGTTGACTTACTTTCATAGGCAGCAAAAGTGCTTCATGCATACCTCCCATCTTTGTTACACAGAATATTAAAAAGATATATACTCAGAAGTTAAGATTAAATACAATTAATAATTTTTACTACTCAGCATGAACATTATTATGTGAAACTGCCTTAAAAAATTTTTTTTTAGTTGCAACTGCCTTGATTCATACTGGCCATACACAGTGTTATTCACCATTGCTTTTGCATGTAAATGTTAACCCAGTGGAAAAGGCAAATAATGTCTTATTATTATTACAAAAACCATTTTGTCCTCGCTGACCCCCTAAAAGTATCTTAAGGACCACCAGGAATCCGTGGACCAAATTCTAAGAACTGGTGAATCTAAAGTGTATTTTAAAAGAATTTAAAACCCAGGCCGGACACAATGGTTCACATCTGTAATCCCAGCACTTTGGGAGGCTGAGGCAAGAGGATCACTTGAGCTCAGGAGTTTAAGACCAGCCTGGACATAAGGAAACCCTGTCTCTACAAAAAATAAAAAGAAAAGATAAAGCAAAACCCAACAAAAGTATAGTTTTGTAAATTACTAGAATACTAAATGATGTATAAGATAAGCACAATGAAACCCATTTTCCTACTGCAAAAAGCAAATTTTAAAAAAAGGAAGGCATTCATGCCCATATCTATCACCAATGCTCCTCTCCACTAAGTGAGCATGTAGCATTTAAGCAATACACATATTTTCAAATTAAAAATTTTCAAATTTTATTATTTATCAGACAAAGGTCCAGGTTTAAGGATTCTAGAAAGCTCAAAAACTTTTTTCCTACCTATGCCTTTCACTCAATGAAAAATTAATTTCCTTCTCCTCCTATGCCTTCCTGCAGCATCCAACAGTGGTTACCATCCTCCATAAAGGAGATCCCCATGCCCACATACTAAAACTGGGCAACATCCAAACATGGGCAACTCATCTCTGCCTTGGCCCCTGAGGGTAAAGGAGCACTGAAGATAAGGACATCAGAGTCAGAGATGAGGGTCTTCTCAGTCAAAAGGGACTCCAACCTCAGAAGCAATGCAAAAAGTCTTTTCTTTTGACTGAACTACCACCCTCATATGACTACTAGAAATCCTTGGGTGAACCATGGCAAGCCTTTTAAAACTAGCAAGCCTTTCAAAACTGATGTAGGCTGTTTGAGTGTCTTAAGGGTGATTCTCAAAAAGCAAGGACATCTGAATGGAATAAATTCATTGACTCTATTCACTGAGAATTATCTTTACTGTTTCAGCCCATAAAGTCTGAGCATAGTATCCCGTTGTTCTGGCCTATTTAGCATTGGATACGATCTGACTAAACTGCAGCTATATGGCACTAACTTATCTAGAACTCTTTCTTGGTTGATCAGCATGTCTGTGGCAGATCTCTGCTTCTTCTATTTAGTTTATGCTTGGCCCAGCCCTATTCTCCTCCTGGCCTCTTGTGCTACAGTCTGAAATTAATGAAAGGTCTTATCTTTAGGATTCAGTCTTGTGTTGTTGAGTATTAAACATCATCCTTTTTTTAGTATATATACTACTGAAGCGAGCATAACATCATTCTCTTTTTATCTCACATATATCTACTCTGTCTCTTTATTACACCACCTCAGCGTATGTAACGATGTCCATCCCCCTCACCAACTCCTCATACACAAACCTAGCAACCTCCCACTCTGCAGCTTCCTCTGCTAACTCAACTGTAGGTTCAATTGAAGTGTTGTCTATCACTATGAATGCCTCCACCTGCCTCACAATCCATTGCTTCTCTTTCATTGTATCAGGTTGGTACAAAAGTAATTGTGGTCTTTGCCATAAAGCAATGAAGTCAATTGCTCCAAAAAGTCTCTTTTCTCTACTAACCATGTCTCTGCTCCTCAATCTTATCCTATTCAGCTGAATTCTGCTACTCCCCTAACCCCCCTACTCCCCTAAAAAGGTAAAATTATAAGCTTCCACTGTGTCCTATCAAATCCCATTATTGTTATAGACAAGCCCTATTCATCCATTCCATTTCTCAGACATAGTCTTTGCTGTCTGGTGATTCTGTATCACTCTTAAGGACTATGTCTTATAGTTTGCTGTATCACATGATACCCAAGACAGAAGTAGGAATATCACACATGTTCAATAACATTCATTAATGTTGAACAGTAATTATTAAACAAAGAAGCAGAGCTCCCAGAAATAATTCTGTTTCTACCTCTGCTTGCAGAAGCTGTAAAGAAATACACTGGCCTGCAAAAAAACAAACAAAAAAGTTCTCAGACTTTTCCAAATTCCCCAATGCCTCCTGAGCTGAAAGTAAACTAGTGCTTGCAAGGGCAAGCACTAAATTGCTTATCAATCTTACAAAAGGTGTCATTTAGTCAATTAGATTCCCAAGGGAAATATAAATGGAACATGGCTGCCTGAGAAAAATTAATTCACCCAACGCGAGTAAGTAGCTCACAGAGAACAGCTTTCATAATCCTAAAATATCTGAACCATATAGCATTCCTGGTTTTCACCAAAAAGAAGTAGGGTTTTCACTTTTTCTTAATTATTTGAATTTTAGCTGGTTAGCGCAGTGCGGTTTGCACAGTTACAGCCCAGTGACAAGTAGGCATAATGTTACCCAAAGCTTTGAGCACAGAACTACTAAAATGTAGCTTTTCTTATATCTGAAAATATGAATGTTGCCACCATATCCTACCAAATTCTCTTAATGCTCCACATAAAGGTATACAATGGCAGGAGATTAAGAGGAAAATGTTCACCATAGAAATATAAAGCAGGCAACAGCTGGCAGAGGTACAAACTCAGATGCCCTCAGGAGCCAAGTAGGTAGGGTAAAGATAAACAGATTGGTACAAGAACACAGGGTAAGCGGGATGATAAAAGATAGCTACACTCAAGGTCACAATGCCTATTACTCCAACCAGGAAATTGCAGTGCCATGTAAGAATGTGAGAGCAATGTGGCAATGTGAGCACTTCTGCTGATTGTCCGGAAGAAGGCAGAAATCCAGATTTAATATAAAATCATTCTAATATTGGCAAGTAATTCAAATTATTTAAAAAAAAACCCTGTTCCACTCAAGTACATGTAGGGCTGCTAATTTGTTATCTCTGATACACACAGTAAAAGATTGATGGGGTGTAAAAAGAAATCCTAGAAAAAAATTCCTAAAACTAAATCCCTAGTTCATGTGCACTAAAAGTGAATAAATTAATGGATGAAATTTAAAATGCATAAAAATAGAACTGGATTTCTGGGTTTCTTCTGTGTAAGAACTTAGATTAATGATCATATCAGGTAAATTAAAAGCCTAAATGCAAAAATAGAAACAAACAAAAAAAAAAAAACTAGAAGAAAATATGAATGAATATACATCAAATCTTTGGTTTGGAGATAATGCTAATGATAATGGTCATGAAAAAAATCATAGGAGAAAGTTTTTTCTATAATTTGATAAAACTTAACACTTAATATAAAAAATTTATTGTCCAAAATTAAAAGCAACATAATACTTGGAAAATATTTGAAGCCAATATGGCAAACAAAAGGCTAATACCTTTTACTAACTCACAAATTGGTAACAGAATCCAGAAGAAGGAATCCCACCTCCTTACAGATGAGGATGACTTGTGGTTGCCAGTTACTAACTCAGTTCAAAGCAACATACCCTGTGGGACCAGGGCTGTGACAACCATAAAACCCACATGGGCTTCTAAGGGAGAAACATGCACAATAAGGTGAGTGCCAAAAAAAATTTAAAAAGCACTAGAGGAAATTGAGAGCCACATAAGACCAAATACAAGAATTCAATCCCAAGAAATCACAGGGTTGTTTTTTTAAGTATGAAAAGAACTTTAAAAAAGAACTATATTGAAATCCTCAAAGACATAAAGGAAGAAATAATATCCATGAAGCAAAGAACAGAACAGGAAAATATGAAAGTGTATCAACTAACTGGAGGCCAGGCACAGTGGTTCATGCCTGTAATCCCAGCACTTTAGGGGGCCGAGGTGGGTGGATCACCTGAGATCAGGAGTTGACCAGTCTGGCCAATGGCAAAACCCTGTCTCTACTAAAAATATAAAATAATTAGCTGGGGGTGGTGGTGCACGCCCAGTTACTCGGGAGGCTGAGGCAGGAGAGTCACTTGAACCCAAGAGGCGAAGGTTGTGGTGAGCCAAAACTGAGCCACTGCACTCCAACCTGGGTGACAGAGCAACACTCTGCCTCAAAAAAACAAAAAGAAAAGAAAAAAAAAAGAAAGTGAAGCAACTGGAAACCTTGCAAATGTGGCATATGTAGTCATTGTTTTTTTTTTAAGGTGTCTTAAGTGGTGTAATAGAGATGGTTGAAGAGAAAATCAGTGACTTATAATCTAGCACTCTCCAAGAATACACCATTAACAAACAAAGGTAGGAAATATGCAGATCTAATGAAAGCTAAATTATCTCCCGAGAAAAATTCACACATGTACTTACAAAGTTTTATGCATCCCTGAGGCCCAATTTCTATCCCAGAACTCTGAATACAAAATATCTTAAGATCTGAAATCTGTCCCACTGTATTAATGCATACAATAAAATGTTGGCTCAAGGCTCAAGAAACTGACATTAAATTTGAGTTAGGACCAAATCAAAGAGAAGCCAAACCAAGGTAAGCCAATTAAATCTGATTAAGAAACGAAACAAAGTGTCCCAAATCCTGATAAATATTCTGTTATAAAATACAGGTAAGATTCAGAAAATTAATAATTATCTATAGGCAAATAAAAGAACTGTGTACCTTAAACTTGGTTAATTATATACCAATAAATTATCACTTTAGATGCAGATATGATTTTAAAGTTCATATTACCATCACCAAATGTGACCCAGAAAAGCATTTGTAATAGGCACAAATAATTTTTCAAAAGACTGTGAAATGACTGGCATGGGGATTCAAGATTGGCAGTGTTTGAAAAAGGCAAAATCGTTCTGAATTAGAAAAAATAACAGCAATAAAGAAGTCTGATGGAAAGATCTGGAGAAACTACCTCAAATAAGGGGAAATTTAAAGACTATAAACTGAAAAAGAGCAATGAAAGCAAAATCTCAGTGGTTTGAACATAGTGATGGGGGGGGGGCGTGGTAGGCTGAACAGAACTGTCCAGTGGCAATCTAGGTAATCTATGAATATAAGCTTTATAATGCCAGCCCTGCATATTTTCACTAA
Source organism: Ateles fusciceps (assembly GCA_036589455.1). Lineage (NCBI taxonomy): Eukaryota > Metazoa > Chordata > Mammalia > Primates > Atelidae > Ateles > Ateles fusciceps. The sequence goes on from JAZHEH010003259.1 coordinate 10,953,735, forward strand.
TATCAACGTAGTCCTAATTTTTTAAAATAGGAGTGAGAGAGGTAATGAGGCATTGCATCTCTTACAAGGTTGGCCATAAACTGCAGAGAAGATAGGGGAAGCTGGCCAAAATCTGTCCTACACAAGCAGTATCTATATTTTTCATTTACAATGAACCTAAACAGAAATGTTTGGTCCTCATCAAAACTGGGATGGAAGACAGCTCTCTTACAGATTCTGAAAACACAAAAATTCTCCTTAAAATAGACTTGAGATGTTTCAGAATATAAAATTCATACGACATACTGAGTATTTTCTGTTTAAAATAGCTGAAGTCTTTGAAAGGTAAAATGAGGACTTCTGAAAATCTCTAATGAAAATTTGGAAGTAAAATTGTGTCTCTTGAACATTTTTAGATGCTTTAATAAATGTCAGTATTAAAATTCTTTCAGGATGTATACATCCATAGGTGTTCTTCAAGCTCATGTGGAGATAAATTACCTTGGTTAAAGACCTTGCAATATTTAGCTACATATACAGCCATACCTCAGAGATATTATGGGTTAGTTCCAGACTACTGCAGTAAAGCAAATACTGCAATAATGCAAGTCACATGAATCATCTGTTTTCCTAGTACTTATAAAATTATGTTTCATTATACTGTAGTCTATTAAGTGTGCAATATTATATCTAAAAAAATGTACACATTTTAATTTAAATACACCTTATTGCCAAAAATGCCAGCAATCATCTGAGAATTAAGCAAGTCGTAATCTTTTTGCTGGTGGAGGGTCTTGTCTGCTAATGTTGATGGCTGCTGACTGATCAGGGTAGTACTTGCTGGAGGTTGGATGGCTGTGACGATTTCTTAAAATAAGACAATAATAAAGTTTGCTATATCAATTGACTCTTCCTTTCATAAAAGATTTCTCTGTAGCATGGGATGCTGTTTGATAACATTTTACCCACAGTAAAACTTCTTAAAAATTGGAGTTATCTCAAACGCTTTAAAGCCACTGTTTTAGCAACTAAGTTAATGTAATATTCTAAATTCTTTGTTGTCATTTCAACAGTGTTCAAGGATCTTTACCAAGAGTAGATTCCATCTCAAGAAACCACTTGTTTTGTTCATTCCTAAGAAGCAACTCATCATCCACTAAAATTTTATCATGAGATTACAGCAATTCAATTCCATCTTCAGGCTTCACTCCTTATTCTAGTTCTCTTGCAATTTCTATCACATGTGCAGTTACTTCCTCCAATGAAGTCTTGAACCTCCCCAAGTCATCCATGAGGACTGGAATCAACTTCTTCCAAACTCCTGTTAATGTTGCTATTTTAACTTCCTCCTAGGAACTGTAAGTGTTCTTAATGACATCTAGAATGGTGAAACTTTTCCAGAAGTTTTTTAATTTGCTTTGCTCAGATCTATCAGAAGAATCACTATTCATGGCAGCTACAGACTTATAAAAATATTTCTTAAATAATAAGGCTTGAAAGTCTAAATTACTCCTTGATCCATGGGCTGCAGAATGGTCGTTGTGCTACTGGGATGAAAATAACACTAAGCTCCTTGTACATTTCCATCAGAGTTCTTGGGAGACCAGGTGCACTGTCATTTGAAAGGAATCTTTTTTTTTTCTGAGCAGTAGTTAAAATATTCAGTAAACCATGCTATAAACAGATGTGCTGTCATCCAGGCTTTGTTGTTTCATTTATAAAGCACAGGCAGAGTGAATTTAGCATAATTCTTAAGGTCCCTAGGATTTTTTAAATGGACAATGAGCACTGGCTTCAACTTAAAAGTCACTAGCTGCATTAGCCCCGCACAAGCGAGTCAGCCTGTTCTTTGATACTTTGAAATCAGGCACTGACTTCTCTTCTGTAACTATGAAAGTCCTAGATGGCATCTTCTTCCAATAAAGGGTGTTTTGTCTACATTGAAAATCTGTTGTTTCAAGGAACCACCTTCAAAAATGACATTAGCTAGGTCTTCTGGATAACTGGCTGCAGCTTCTACAACAGCACTTGCTCCAACACTGTGCGCTTTCATGTTATGGAGACAGCTTATTACCTTAAACCTCATGAACCAGCCTCTGCTGGTTTCCAACTTTTCTTCTGTACCTTGCTCACCTTTCTCACCTTTCACAGAATTGAAGAGAGTTCTGGCCCTGCACTGGATTAGGCTCTAGCTTAAGGGAATGTTGTGGTTGGTTTGATCTTCTATCTAGACCACTAAAAGTTATTCCATATCAGCAATAAGGCTATTTCACTTTCTTAAGATATGTGTGTTCTCTGGAGTAGCACTTTTAATTTCCGTTAAGAACTTTTCCTTGGCATTGACAACGTGGCTAACTGGTACAAGAAGCCTAGCTTTTGGACTATCTTTCGACATGCCTTCCTCACTAAGCTTAATCATTTCTAGCTTTTTTTTTCTTGCACGTCCTTCCAATGTATCATATCTACCTTTTGATTTAAGCTAAGAGATGTACGACTCTTCACAGGAGAATGGCTATTCAGTAGAGCAGTCAGAACACACACATTTACCTATTTGGACTGATATCTTACATGAATACAATTCAAATGGCGGTCCCCCAAAACAATAACAATAATAATATCAAAGATCACTGATCACCATAACAGATATAATAATAATGAAGTCTAAAATGTTTTGAGAATTACCAAAATGTAATTGACACAAAAAGAGCACATGCTGTTGGAAAAACAGCCCGGAAAGACAATTGATACAGGGTTGCTACAAACCTTCAATCTGTCAAAAATAAATAAATAAGCTGTGTTTTTTAAGGCAATTATCTGTGAAGCGCAATAAAGCAAAACACGATAAAACAAGGTATGCCTGTATTTGTCTTCTTTGAGTATTTTCATGTTGTTTTCAAAGTATACAAATCAGGTTGTTTTGAAGGTTCACAATTTTAAAAGAATAGTGTCTGGTTTGAAATAATAAATCTGAATCACAACAGAGCTGGCTCCTTTGAAATGCATTCACATTGCAAAAAGTGGAGAATGGCTCTATTCTGGATGAAAGATCTCGGTTAAGTGTACACACTTTCCACCTGAAAACAGTTTTATATGAGGCTGTCTCATCTCATGCCATCTGACAGATGCATTTATGTATGAATCTTTGCTTCCCCCTCAAAACATCTTTTTCAGGGAAGAAATTGAAGTTTTCAATTTTTGCAGGCCACCTACATTTTCTCTTCTCAAGGTGAAACTTTCCGGCCAGGGTCCTTTTTTCCTAATTACAAGCAGCAAATACAAAAATGCCTGGTGTGGAAGGTCATGGAGGCCTTCCCTGGAGAAAATGCTTTCTTCATGTTCATGAAATAAAATTAAATTGAAATGATTTCTAAACCAACATTTCCAGACTTCATTATAATTATATTTAAAGCCAGAAGTATAAAAGCTATAGGTAGTAAAATCTTAACTGATCAATATAAATACTAAAAGTGCTCTAGAAAATTTTCAATGTATCATTATCAATACATAGTAATTAGGAAAGTATATCATTGAGAAAAACATATACAACTAAGTTTAAATATTTGCCAAGAAATTAAAAGTGATGCCAAGGAAATTAAAAATAAATATAATAAATAATTTTCTAAATGACACTCACCAATCACAATGGAAGATTCACAGTGATAATAACCATTACTTTGTTTTTTCTTCTCCATGGAGCAAAGATCTATGCGATATAATATTTCTTCTCCAAATCTGTGACTGATAAACTTTTCATATAAATCAGGATCTATTTTTTTCACTCCCTTGAAATGAAAAAACAAATCAATCAATCAATCATTTCACCCAGGCAGCCAGTTCATAGTTACATCATTTTCTTAGAACCTGATTATTACATTTTGGTATAAAGTACACCACTGCCTACTGGCACTTGAAAATGGATATACAACAACAAAATTGTTCTGAAGTTGTTTTTCAAGTTTCCCTGCCTAGAATGAGTTTTATTTTAAAACCATCAATAAAAAGTGTTAGGTTAAATTTGGCAGTTTTTCTGAACTTAATACATTTTAAGCTCCGAAAATAATAAAGTATACTGAGTTAAAACTTGAGATACCAAGGAAAGACTAACCATCCCAACAATAATGGAAAAATGGATGAATTTTTTTAAAGTAAGGTGGGAAAAAAATAAAGTAAATCTTTAAAAAGTAAAGTAGATCTTAACATTCTATAGTAGAAAAATGTTCTAATAAGATGGATGCAATTTTTAAATTCCTTATGTTAGAATCATCTGAAAGACAATTAAAGATTACTTGAATTGGAGTACGGAGGTCAGTGGATCTTCCAAGTTCTTCTCTACCTGCTCCTCCTTATTTTCAGTGTATTTTCTTAGCAGAAACAGCTGGTTGTTGAAAAATTACAGTGGGATGCCCTTGGTACCTCTGTAGTTTCCCAAATACGGGAAAGAATATCTCTGCCTCTACTATACTATACAATGGCCCTGCAACTTAGCCTCAGAGTCCCAAAATATAGTCCATAAGATGAAGGTAACTAGAATACATATTTTCTCTTTTCACTGACAAAAACTTATTTAGAAAATTACTTAATGGAAAAAATGGATAAAAACAAAAACATTAAATCACTATAAACTGCTACTGCTATAGTTTTACGTGTTTAGTTTTACCTATGTAAATATAAAGTACATTTTGTCTCTTCAATAGAACGTGGTTGCTCCCTGAGTACTATTTGATAACCAGCTTTATATTTTCAGTAAATATGCTGTGTCAGTAAATAATATACAGATGTGCCAATTATTTCTCTCCACAGAACTTCGTTGCACGGAAGTCTCATATTCATTCAATTATTTACTATTGGACATTTAGGTTGCTCTTACTTTTTAATACTATATTAAATAAGTTTTTGTTGATATGTTTTTGTTCAATGTCTAAAACTGGGCTCCTAATCTCTCCCACTTACCTCCAAGTGTTCTGTGACTAAGTAAGTTAATTTATAAGAGTCCTTAAAACAATGAAATATAATAAATTATATATATATATATATATAAAACACACATCCATATAGTCATTATCATTAGTGAACTTCATGTAATAACTTCAGTCAAGATGAGACTTCAAATATAAAAACATTCTGAGTAAATGGAAAATGACCAACCATTCTTGTCTTTTAAATGCTTGTATGTGTGTGTGTAGGGGTGTGGGGGCTGGAGAGAGTCATTCCTTTAGACCGGAGATAAGACTGGTGATAACATAGCAGATAAATAAGAACCTTCAATTTTCAAGAAACCAGTGCCAGCACTGACTAGTCACTATCACTATAATCTTCACATCAGTTTTGCAAAATGTCATTTTTTTAAAGTAAGAAATAAAACATGAGATTGACTCTAATCTTCTAGGCTTATTAATTTAATTTCAACAAAAGGTAAACACCAATTGCTTTGCAAGAATATTTCTCAGATGACTTCCAACATGAGTCTTCAGGAGTTAACTTCTACTAGCAAGTGAAACAGAATTACTTCCTTAACTCATAATTTATAGAGAGCGCTATGGTTCAAAAAGGCATGATGTCTTTAGAAGGCGCTGAAATTACATGCCTTGATCAGAAAAATCTTTAGCAATAAACAACCTAGAAACAGCTAAACCTCTGCACTGTCTGATATATATTACAGTATCAACATGATCTTCATTCTCTGGAGAAATTTTTTGTTTGGCAATATATTTCTTTTATGTTAAAATTTATCTGAATTGATCTCACCATCCAGCTGCAACAGCTGGTGTTCTTTCATACTAAAAAAAAAAAAAAAAAGGAAGACTATGATTCTGAGAAAATAAATGGGACCTCAAAAGTGGATGATTTAGGGTAAGACTAAGAAGGGCCCTATTTTCTGAATGAATCCACAGGGATGGCAAAATAGTTTCAGAAGCACCATCCTTCCAGGTTATGTTTTAAAGCTAAAAAGTCTGGGTGATGGCATTATTTTCAGGTTGTGGACCTCCCCAAATTATTCTCTGCTTCCCTTCATCATAGGCCAGACCCATCATCATAGCCAGACCCAAGGCACTATCACTTAAACATCAATGGAGGTACACAATGTTAGGAGGGTTCAAAGGATATCATGAAAATTGTTAAATTTGACCTATAAAGGCTAAGAGTTGGGATTATTTCAAATGTAGAAGAATAATATGTAAGGTATCTTTAACAAATCACGCTACTGGTTTTGTAACCCTGGAATTTTGAATATGATTGATGATGGTCTAGTACTTTGAAGGTTATTTTTGCCTTGAACATAACAGGGATAAGGTATATTTTTAAGGGCTTCATATTTGTAATCATACCCAATATAAGTGACATGGCAATTATGTAACATAATATTAGAAGACAAAACAGGAGGTTAAGTATGGAATATCAGACTTTGAAACAATAAATTAGTGGCAAGAAACGTCAAACAGAAAAAAGTTTTCAAAGCTATCTTAATTAATCACTAGAAATGACTGAAGTTTTAACTTATCTTTAGCCTAGTTTCAGTCACAGTTTAGAAAATATTATCAGTGATGTTCAAAAACACTTGATAAGCTTTGATACAATGTACTGTGAACCAGGAATTTCATTCTTGGTTGTAACTTGGCACTCAAACAGTCCACTCCAGAGAAAATGCCACTGAAAGCAAGATGAGTATTTTTAGAATCATCTAATGGCTCAATCTGATATGTAATGGAAGTTACTCAGGAAGCACTCACCATGTCATTTACATTTAGCTAAATGATGTGCATAATTTAATATGTGCCAAAAAAGGCTCACTCAGACTTATATTACTATGCCTCTGACCCTATTTTTAATTCAGGAAGTAGACGGGCAGTCACAAAATATGTAAGTTCAAATTCTCAAAGTGAAAATCATTTAATGTTCAAAAGATACATTTATTCAACTTTAATTTTTATGACAAACATTTTGTCTAAATAATAGAAATTAATATTAAGAGGGTTGAAACTTTTTTGTAATAGAAGATAACTTCTTATTGTTACTTGTTGTAACAATCACAACTTCCATGAAGAAAACATGAATGGATTTCATATAAGATTTATTTGAACAGGCTTCATATAAGAAATTATTTGTCCTACTGATAGTAAGCTTGGCATTCCTGGATCTCTGCTATATAAGATTTATATGAACAGGCTTCATATAAGAAATTATTTGTCCTACTGATAGTAAGCTTGGCATTCCTGGATCTCTGCTATGTTTTCCAATAGTTTACTGCTGTCATGCAAGTAGGTATAAAAGAAATATATATTTCCTGGCCAGACGTGGTGGCTCACACCTGTAATCCCAGCACTTTGGGAGGCCAAGGCGGGCAGATCACAAGGTCAAGAGTTCGAGACCAGCCTGATCAATATGGTGAAACCCTGTCTCTACTAAAAATACAAAAATTAGCTGGGGGGTGGGGACAGCACCTGTAGTCCCAGCTACTCAACAGGCTGAGGCAGGAGAATTGCTTGAACCAGGAGGTGCAGGTTTCAGTGAGCCGAGATCGCACCACTGCACTCCAGCTTGGGTGACAGAGCGAGACTCCATCTCAAAAAAAAAAAAAGAAAAGAAATATATATTTCCTGTGATAATGATTTGACACCAAAATTAAGAATGGGATTTAAGAGCCAAACTTGCTTTTCATTTTGGGCATCAGCTGGTTAAAGAATAGTAATCTTTTTCACTTATTTTTTAGGTGGCAAAAGGTTACATTTGTTTAACGTTATATTGGTTAAGAAATTGAAATCACTTTTAGTAACCATTGCCCCAATGAAAATGTACATATTGGCAATTCAAAGTTATGAAAACATTATATATTGGCATGGGGCTTATCCACAGCAAATCTTAAAGTTCTTCATGACTCCTTCACCTCTTTGCCTAACTCCATTTTTTGCTGTTATTTGCGCTATTTCCACCATCCTCCTGATACAGAACACTTGGTTACCTCCTCAGCAGCTGCAGCCTTCCCTCAGCTCCTCTGAGTCAGGAGGAGACTCAGTTCCACCCCAGCCTGTTCTTGACATGGAGGGAAAGAGATGAGGAGCTTTACCACACCAGCCAACTGGCTCCGGAAGAGCACAGTGATTTTAGATCATGTCCAGCACCCAGGGTCTTCTCCGGCTCTTCTGGGTCAGTCTAGGTGGCTGGGCTCTGCTTTGGTTCCCTGGTCAAATATGCCTGTTTCCTGCCTTGTTGAGGCCCTCACACCCCGCCTACTGCTTGTCAGTTAGTTTAGAGAAGGAAAAGTAAGGAGTGATGAAAAATAGAAAAGTCAACAGTGCTTTATTAGTGTGGCCCAATGTGGAAAAAAAGGATGCCTTCTATCATCTATATTACAGTAACAGAAAATACAAAGCATTTACTATGTAAGGCACTGTTCTAAGAACTTTTCTGAACTCATTTAATAATCACAACAACACTATTATCTGCAGATAAGAAAACTAAATCACAGAGAAAGTAGGTCACTTACCAAAAGACACAGCTAGTAAGAGGTAGAGCTTGGATACAGATTCAGAATAAGTAGAGAACACAATATATTGAAAAGAAGAACAGAATAATAATTTTCAACCCTCCATTATTTACTTTAAAATATTAAAATTCTAAGAATATTAATCACTCTTAAGATATAATCATATATATGATCATATTTCCAAAACCAATGTCAAAATTACTTTGGGAATCTCTAGCATTCTAAAATATCTGCTCTTAATATATTGCATGAATATTAATAAATCAAGTGATAAGTATATGTCATAGTAAATTAATTTCAAAGAGGGAGATAAGAAAGAATTCATAGATGCTACTTATACATAGAAAAAAATTATCCAAATAATCCAGCCTATAAAAAGAATGCTAATATTCCAAATAATTGGGTAAAATACTGGTACAGATGGTCTAAGTTTTCTAGACCAGCTATTTATTTCCATATATAATATTTCCCAATTCTTAATTTTATGCTAAAGCATCTATACAGCACACCATGGCATTTTTTTAGGCAAGCCATCTCCCTAACTCCTGTATTTATAAATTTGCTTTTAGCATTCCAGCCTGGTTTAATGTTCAGGTTTTACAGAAGGAAAAAACAGAAACTCTACCCTAGTATTTTAACTAACATTTACAAAATTACACCTTTCAGCAAGTAGTAAGCAGAAACACAGCTGCTGGAGCTATATGTGTTAGATCTGTGTTGACATCTCCTTTTACCTAACTTAACACTTTAAGAGGTCTGATGCTCCTTGGTGGTGTCAAGTGGCTAGGAAAGCAGTCACAGAGGGAGGATTACATGACTCCTAATAACACAAGCCACGTCACAAAAGCCACCAAGAGAAAATGTTGTGTTGCTTCCTGGTCCTAATGTGTCATTCCAGGAGGTGCTGGCATCAAACCGACCAGAGGAAGAAACATGGCTTTGGTCCACAAACATTTGGTTCATTTACACTGACTAAGGTCATGTTAACCAGAGAGAGAATAACAGGTCACTGGCACCCAAGAAGTTCTCAAGGTTGCAGGCTCAATACAGTAAACACAGTGCTGGAACACTGCAATGCCTTTATTTACAAGACAGTCTGTTCCCATGTGAGCTCATTCTTTGTCTACTTAGCAAACCTCAATTCTTTCTTCTCAAGTCCTCCTCCTCCACATTTCCAGCAGGAGAGACCATATGCTGTTTGGCCACATAGATGTTTGTTATACTTGCATGTGACTTTTCTCAGTATAATGAAACAAAGAAGGGGCTCAAAAAATGAGGCATCCAAGAACGATTCCTATATGCTCAGTCTCAGTTGAGCACTCAACTCCCTTTCATCAAACTCCAGCTGTGTTCTTGGCTCAGCACAGTCTTGCGGTCACTTGAATGTAAACAAGCTACAGCCTCCTCCTCCTTCCTATCATCTGTTCCCGTAATGTTTTGCACTTTGGTACATGTTCTCCTGAATTTAACAACTTAACCATTTATTTCCATACATCACATCAAATTAAAAAACAAAATCTCCCACATACACTTAAAACTTAATCTAATATGTTTCCCTCTTTCAATGCAATAGCTTTTTCCTTCTAATCAATACTTTCTAACATTAAGTAATTAATGCCAGTGAGTCACTGGTATAAAAAATTCTCAGGTCCCAGGCAGGGTGCAGTGGCTCACGCCTGTAATTCCAGCACTTTGAGAGGCTGAGGCAGGCAGATCATGAGGTCAAGAGATTGAGACCATCTTGGCCAACATGGTGAAACCCCGTCTCTACTGAAAATACAAAAATTAGCTGGGCGTGGTGGCATGCACCTGTAGTCCCAGCTACCCAGGAGGCTGAGGCAGGAGAATTACTTCAACCCGGGAGGTGGAAGTTACAGTGAGCCAAGATCATGCCACTGCACTCCAGCCTCACAACAGAGTGAGAATCTGTCTCAAAAAAAAAAAAAATCTCAAGACCTTCACAATGAAGCAGGAGAGTGGGTAGAAAATCATTCAGAAAAAAGTTCTCAGAAAAATCCTAACTTTAATTTGCCCCATCACACTGGCCTATGTATTGCAACATACTTATATCGTGGTAGAATGTGTTATGCTTTTATACAAAAATATGGAACCATTCACCTCAGCTAATTATCTATAGACAGAATTTCAGACATAACTGTACCTCAGATACCATTCAAATAAGAGTTAAATACTGTCCCTAGACAGTGGAGAAGAGACTGTATGCTCTCAAAATATTTTAAATGGATCCCTAGCCTTGTAACTTTAAACAAGAAAGACCTAAAGCATTTTCCCAGCTCCTCCTGCTCCTATGTGCCTAGTACTTTCTACTTCTTTCACTTTCTTATCAACTAATCAATTTCCCAGGCTCTTTTCCCATCAACATTCTTCCTTCTCCCTTTTCTCCGCTCATTCTAACCCCCAACATCATTCTCAATAGGACACCTCACTTAACCTAACTCAGCCTCTTACTCTGCCTAACTACCCAGGAGTATTCCCTGCACCCTACATAGGAAAGATGCCTCTGTCTAACAGAGGAAGGGCTCCAACAACTAAACGTTACAAGAACTGGGTGAAGAAATGGGAAAGAAATAGTGGCACTGTGATTACACTGACCCTCCTATAGGTTAGGAAATGGAATAAGGAAGAAAGGAATGGGAAAGAAATAGTGGCACTGAGATTTACATTGACACCCCTATAGGAAATGGAACAAGGAAGAAGGTGCTCAATGATACAAAATCCTTTTGCCTTATTTGGTTTGGAACTGTTCCCTGGACATCATAACAGATATAAGGGAGTTTGATAGGAAAAAACAATAGCTGAATATGGAACAGTCATTAAACATATGACCCCCAAGAGTCACGTGTAGCCCTTAAACCAATTTTAAAATGTACGTTTCTCTCCAGATAGAGCAAGAAATGTAAACAAAGACTTTCTAAGTATGACACACTTGGCTATGTAAAATAATTTTATATATAACATGCAATTGGAACCTTGTTCACATTTCAAAATTAAACATTTGATTGTGAAATTTCCCCTTGTTTCCTTTAAAATACAGATCATCCCTGACTTAGGATGATTCCACATACAATATTTCAACTTTACAAAGTGTGAAAGCAACAGGCATTCAGTAGAAACCATACTTCAAGTACGAATACAACCATTTTTTTTTCACTTTCACTGCAATATTCAATAAATTCCATGAGATATGCAACACTTTACTATAAAATGGGTTTGTGTTAGATGATTTTACCCAACTGTAGGTTAATATAAATGTTCTGAGAACATTTAAGTAGGCTAGGCTAGGCTATAAGGTTTGATAAGATAAATGTATTAAATGCATTTTAACTTATGGTATTTTCAACTTATGATGAGTTTATCAGGATGTAACCCTATTATAAACTGAGGAATATCTGTATAGAACTACAGGGATTGCATAGTTTTACTAATGCACTCAGAGTCAGCCTGTATCTATAAATATTAGATTCATTTTTCAAAAGGACAGTTAAAAAAGGCATCAGACCAGTCAGTAATTTCTACACGGCCTTTTCTTTTAGAGATTTCAACAACTAAGAAAGAATCTTTTCCAAATTTTGAGAAGCACTTCAAGACTAACAAAATAAGCAGTGAGTGTGGTAGGACAAGAAAAAATTGACAGAAGACAAGGAATTGGTATCTTAAGATAACAGAATGCAAAAAATTATATACACTGGTATATTCCCCCTTTCACTATACCCACTAGGTGCTATCATGGTGCACACAGACCCCAGAAAGCTAGAAAAACCAAAAAACACCGTTCTTTCCATGTCCATCACAGACCCACTTGGTACATCTTAGGTACCTGCCAATAGGGGATATATGTGTGACGGAAAAGTTACCACCTGTTGAGAAGTATGTTTGATGTGATTTCCCTATCTGTTCAGCTTATTCCCCAGTGACCACTTCCCAGTGAATTAAATTCTAGAGATATTTGGGCTGGAAGTCCAAGAGCACAAAGTTTACCATTTTCTGATTGTCAGGGTAGGTCAGGGAGGGTGAAGAGCAAGGTGGGATCCAAGGGGACCAAGTCATGAGACATGGAATGGGTAAGACTAGGGAGGGGCTGTTGCTAAAGGTGCAAGATCACTACAGGGAGTCACATGGAACATTCTCCCAGGTAATGAATGGCTGATGAGGATCCCACAGTAGTGCTGGAGACCAAACCGGAAATTACTTTGAAAGAAATATTCTGCTCTAAACAAAGTTATGCAACAAATTATTATAACCAAATCCAGTTGTGGAGAAGGCAGAAGCCAAGGAAGGAAGAGCAGTAATTCCAGACTCTGGTCTTCAGCTTAGAGACAGTATAAAGATATAGTTGCACTAAAAGGCCTTAAAGATGAATCTCCAAAATGATGTCACAAACCTGGCCAACAGTTAAATATATTGCCATCAGTAGGGTATAAAGACAGAACACCTCCTGTAAGAACCACACTGGAATTCCTGTAGCCAAGGATAGCTAGTCCCTAAGATGATATGAGTAAGTTTTGTTAGGTCTTCAACTACAGATAACGCGAGGCTTGGCCCTGGCAAAGAGGCCAACAACCTTTTTGTGTTTTAATTTGCTAGAGTAACCAATTGAAAGAGAACTAAACTGGTTTAGTAATTTGAAGAACTAGTATTATTCTTTTTTTTTTTTTTTTTTTTTGAGATGGAGTCTCACTCTGTTGCCCAGGCTGGAGTGCAATGGTGTGATCTTGGTTCACTGCAACCTCTGCCTACCGGGTTCAAGCGATTCTCCTGCCTCAGCCTCCCAAGTAGCTAGGATTACAGGTGCCCATCACTACACCCAGCTAATTTCTTGCATTTTTAGTAGAGCCGGGGTTTCGCCATGTTGGCCAGGCTGGTCTCAAACTCTTGACCTGGTGATTCGCCTGCCTCAGCCTCCCAAAGTGCTGGGATAAGGTATCTTTCCTTGACAGAGTAAGATTCTGATGGTCAAAATAAACCAGCTCATATGTAGAAACTGAAGTATCATTCCGATATAAACTAGCTATGTTTTTGGATTGCAACCTTAGTTCTCTCTCATATCTGAGTCTCTCAAGAAAAATATACCTTTACCTTCTTTCACTATGCAGTTAATTATTTTAATAAGAGCTCATTGGCCAATCTTTCCAGTGACAGAGAAAATCTTCTTGCCATCCAAATAATTCCACCTTGTTTGCTTTTATGTGACCATTTGAGTGGGTCAGAAATTCGCTACTGTCACTTACTGAACAAGCTAAATAGTTCTGCCTCAACACAATTTTGGAATAAAATCTTAGGTTTTCTTGACCGTATATTCTATTTTGTCTTTACCCATAAGCAATCCACTGTGGAGCTTGCCAGTTTCCTGTATTATCATGATGTTCCATTCTGTCCTTGACTAAGAAAATGAATTACCAGCTGATAGAAATTTCAAAATGTCTAAAAATGACTCGCTGAGAAAAACATTTTTCCCAAAATTAATGGTAATTGTTGAGATAGAATTTTTACATTTAACATTATTAAGGCAAACACATGCAATTTTAATTAGATTGACTACTTCAATATTGCATCTTTTAATATAACTTCTAAAACTCTGATTCTCAATTACACTTAAATCAGAAGTTTGTCTGTAGATGCAACTGCCAGAAAATAAATAAAAATGTCCACAGAATCTATATATTTAACGAAAAAAAAATCATTTAAGCTGGAATTATCAAATCAGTATTTCCTAAACCATCTTCTACCAAATGCTACTGCTACAAAACAGTCAGTGGAAAAAGGAATTGCTGGTCAAACGCATTTGGTTGGGAAACAAGGCTGAGAAGACCGTACAACTGTGCAAAATATTTACCGCCCCTCCTGTGGTGTCCCTTCCTGCAAGCAAATTATATATCCTTCTCTGTTATACTCAGAAGGGAGGGACCATGTGACTTGCTTTGGCCAATAAAATATGATCAGAAATGATGTGTGTCACTTCTTAGAGAAAGCTGTAAGAATCAGCATGGTCACCAACTCTCTTTTCCTTGTGCCAGAAGAGCAGAAAAGTCCTAGATGGAGGCTGCCCAGCCACAGTCCTAAGTAAAGACAATGTGGAACAGAGCCAGAGGACCCATAAACATGGGCAAAAAAAAAAAAAAAAAAAAAAAGAATCTCTGTTGTTGTAAACTCTTGAGATTCACAATAAGCATCTGCATTTCAGAGATCCTAAGAAGTTCTGACACAAAGAATTAGATGAACTTTACTTAACCCACCATTGCATCACAGATCCCTGCCTCACATAAAACCCTGAGAGATGTTCAGAAAGAAAAATCTCAGAAAATGCTATTGAAGATACTTTCTTCACATCTCCATTCCACTTTGAAGATTTAATATTAGGTTCACCAGTCATTTCTTCCAAGGTTTGCAAAGTTGTCAAAATCTCTAACAGAATCAAGATCAACCAGGAATCATTTGTAATCCTGAGTTTAGTCAATTTCTAGAATTTCCCATAAATAATTTGGCATTCTGTTTATTGTTTCTCAATTTTTAAAGACATATAAAGTACTGAAAGATTCCAAATGAAAGTTAAGCAGGTTTACCTTTGTAAACATCATTGCCAATTGTTAAACAATTGTAAATTTGTTTTTTAATATACAGAAATAGACAATACAACAGCATAAATTTGAAAAATACATTAGAAACATAAGTGAAGGTACTTGTTATAAATAGTGCCCTTTAACACACAGTAGATGACAGTGTTGAGTAATGCAATCTAGAGTATCTTAGAAGAAATTACAATTCTATCTCACATGAGAATTCACTGAATTTTTAGCGTTAAAAAGCCATTAAAACAAAGATATTTGCTGTTTAATGCACTTGGAAATAAGAAAAGTGACTAGAACAACTAAAAACTGTGAGTAATTAAGCCATTTGACACTGGGAGATTCAAAAATAGGTTACAGAAACAATTTGCTTTATCTTGCACCAAAGATATTTTTAATGTTTTGTCTGGAATAATCAAGGTTCACTGAATACCAAGGGCATCTACAAATGCCCTCTTTGAGGAATGAAGGAAGGAAGTGGCAGCGTGGTCTTCGGGCTTCTCTGCTCTTCTCCTTTGTTAGAATGAAGCAGTATTCTTTAAAATCTAGAGCCCTGTGAAAGCATGCCTATTCTGCCTCTAAGGTCAGGAGGGGCTCTACCACCAGCCCTTCCACATAATTTCGTATTGACAGGATTTCTCTACCTCCCAGTTTCACTGAAGATGTAGCATGTGGCTGGGTGCAATGCCTTATATTTGTAATCCCAACACTTTGGGAGGCCAAAGTGTAAGGATCATTTGAGGGCAGGAGTTCAAGACCAGCCTGGGCAACGTAGCGAGACCTTGTTTCTACAAAACAAAAAAAATTTTTTTTAAAGTAGCAAGGCATGGTGTGCACAGTTGTAGTCCTAGCAACTCAGGAGGCTGAGGCAGGAGAATCATTTGAGCCCAGGAGTGGGAGGCTGCGATGAGCTATGATCATGCCATGTACTCTAGCCCTGGGCAACCAAGTGAGATCCTAGCTCTTAAAAAAAAATGTGTAGAATATTTTTCCCATTGTCCTTGTTGCTCCGTCTGGCTTCTAGGAGGACAGGTGGAAAGACTCATACCTAAATTGCCAGTATCTTCCTATCAGTACTTGAAGACCTTTCTTCCTTCTGTCATGTTCCTTCCACACAGACAAGAAAGCCAATATGAAGTTAAAAAAAATCTCTGTGTGAAGCCAAATTAAGCAATTTGGTCAAACTATTTATCCTGTAGACATTTCAGAATAGCACAGGAGTTAAGAGTCCTCCTTTTACAATAAGTCAACAGAGATCAAGAGGTTATATGATTTGTTCAGGACTAAACAACAGGGCTAAAACAGGAAAGCTCATGTTCCTTTAAATTTACTATAGGGATTCCTTTAAGAAGGAATAGGCTTAGTGCTCCTGAATTTTAAACTGGTTTATAAATGCTCACTGTCATGCAGACCCCCAAAAGTGAGTAGCAGTCAAATATGTAGACAGACAGACAGGCAGGTAGGCAGGCAGGCAGTCAAATACATACATACATACATACATACATATGAGTAAATAATGGTACTGAATGAGAAAAGATGACATCAGGGGCTGGCAGTTAAGGAAGGATGCAGAGTAAGGCTGAATTCAAACAACCTAGTAGAGAAACTTTTCATTATAATTTTGGTTCATTTATTGAATCACCAAACAATTCAGGAACTGGAATTTCCTCTTAATGGTAGCATCAGAACAACATTTTCCTCCATACGCTCTCCTTTTCCATTCCTACCAATGACTGCCCTATATCCTCTTCTCCATTCCCCCTCAACATCATCATCATATGGTCCAATGATCACCCTTCAGCCCTTGCTTTCTGCATACTGAATTCCGCACTCAAAACAAACCAGTCTAAGTGAAAGTAGCTAACAGTTTTCAAGGATCATTTTTTTCATTCTAAAGTACTCTCGTTTTCTGACTCTGTAAAACAGTGCCATGTTTATAAAACATCTTTGTGAATTTAAGTGCTACAGTAGTAATTTTAAAGAGTCATAAATCAGGGAAGATATCTAAGAAGCCCAGAAAATAATTTATGCTTAAAAACAACTGATCTATACATTAGGAGATCACATTTATTTTTTGAGGATGCTAGATCTGCATTAAGATGTTTGACTTGAAACTTGTCTTCTTCTGCCACCAAGTGTTAGCACACATTTCTAACCAACTAAGGTCTGCAACATTTAAATCACTGAAACCCAAGGTCATTCAATAAGAAAACTAAGTCCAAAAAGATACACTATAAAAAGCATGGAGCTGAACAAGTCAGCAGACTAGCTATGTCAACTAAATTCTGAAAAACTACATATAACCTGAATTTTAGTCACAATTTCAGAGACAGTAATTTAGTACAATTTTCTGAGGCTTCTTCATTTGATGAAAAAATTACAAAGTACAATGATAATGACTCCTTTTGATATTTTATTATGCAACATACCCACTAGAATTTCATGAAACTAAGAATATGCAAAGCTGACACACTGACTAAATGTCTCCTGGTGTTAGAAAGATACATAATTGCCAAGAAAAGCCTTATGTTTCGCAGAATCTGTCCTTAGCCTCAACTTGGCTGTCTAACTTGGGAACCAGAATACCATGCTGTCACAGAAGAAGTTTCACATCAGGACATTTGAGAGAAGTTTCTGTATTTTCAAAATTTTGAACACAATATACAGAATGTTTAGTTCCCCCACTGGGCTTTTAGTTACTGCTACTACATGCAATTACCTGCTAACAGGTGCCCACAAGAGGACAGGACCCTGGAAGCCCAGTAATTTCTGCACCAAACACTGAACACCACTGGGAAATCCTCATATTAGATCTGTACGACCTCCCAAGGAGTGAACACTCATCCCCTGCACGAGCCATCTGTCCACATCTTTAATGTCAATGAGATGTTTTACCTTCATAAACAGACTGATTATAGCTCTGACTTTGAATCTAATTTTTTAAGTTGACATGGATAACAGCTTTTCAGGCTATTTTTTAAAATATTGATGACTAGATGATGAAAAAATCTCAGTTGGGTTATCACTACAGAATATGTCATTACAACTCTTGCAGACAATAATGAATGGACCAGCTATCTTACCATCTCAGAATTTATTTATTTTATTTAAATTTTATTTTATTATTTTTATTTTATTGTAGACACAGCCCTGTCATCAGGCTGGAGTGCAGTGGTGCAATCTCGGTTCACTGCAACCTCCACCTCCCGGGTTCAAGTGATTCCCCCTGCCTCAGCCTCCTGAGTAGCTGGGACTACAGGTGTGCACCACCACACCTGGCTAATTTTTTGTATTTTAGTAGAGACTGGGTTTCACCACCTTGGCCAGGACGGTCTCAAACTCCTGACCTCGTGATCTGCCCACCTTGGCCTCCCAAAGTGCTAGGATTACAGGCGTGAGCCACTACGCCCAACCAGAAATTTTATAATAATCCAGAGCATTCCTCTACACAGCACACCCCTTTTTACCAAAAATCATCATGTCTACCCTGACAACAGTAGCACCAGTACTTTAGGAGTACACCAATATCATACACAAAATCATTTCCAGACTATCCTCTAGCTGGTCAAATCAAAATATAAGGAGAACACCACTTGACATCAGTCTTTAAAACACAGCATTTTCTTTTTATTATTTGAGACAGAGTCTCCCTCTGTTGCCCGGGATGAAGTGCAAGGGCACGACCTCAGCTCACTGCAACTTCCACCTCCCAGGGTCAAGCAATTCTCCTGCCTCAGCCTCCTGAGTACCTGCGATTACAGGTGCCTGCCACCACACCTGACTAATTTTTGTATTTTTAGCAGAAACGGGGTTTCACCATATTGGCCAGGCTGGTCTCAAACTCCCGACCTTGTGATCCGCGTACCTTGGCCTCCCAAAGTGTTGGGATTACAGGTGTAAGCCACCGCACCTGGCATCTTAACAGGAGATATCATTTAGCTCTTTTTCAGACAGTCTTATTCTACACCACCCCTTCATACCTGAAACTGAAGGAACAATCCCATGACAATGGAAAGCCTTCAGGTTTTCTGAATCCCACGGCTTCCCCTCACTCCTGCATTGCCATGGGGGACCTAACTAGCTCATCACCACTTCTTATTACATTCCACTGACCAAAGTCCCACCCTTTGGGATTTACTATATTCTGAGTGACATAAGGTCAACTCTATTCACTGATCTACCAAAAAATCATGGGCTAAGAGAACAACTGTGGGAAGCCACTTTTTACCTCTAAAATGCATTGAAACCATTAAGGTATTGGCAAGGCAAACCCAAGGAAACCATTTTTATACACTTTTAATTATAGTATAGATTTTATATACTATATATGATATAAAGTTTTATTTATCTTTTTGTGCTGTTATAGAATCCTTGTATCTACTTTACTAGCTGCTTACAACATTTATATGATTTACCATAATTGACTTAAATATTTCCTTTTTGTTGTGGGAGTTATTTCTATTATTTCCCTAATATTAATAACACTTCAGTAAACATCTTTATGCATAAAGAACTTCTCTTTTTAAATTCTTTAGAATAATAGCAGCTAGGACATCTTAAAGAAAATGAGATTTTTTTTGTTTTACATTTTTAAATGTCAGTTGCATAATTCATGCTCAAAGAGCCATATCAATTTTATATGACCTCTGATGGTCTTTCTACCACAAGTTTATCCTAACAAATGTTCTTCTCATACACCATGGTCAGGAGTATAAGTTGGCACTATTGCTTGACAAGGCAATTTGAGATGTTTCTGAAAGTTTATAATGTCCAATACCCTTTGCCCTTAGAATTCCAATTCAAAAAATTGGTTCTTTGAAATACTGGCATATCCACCCAAAGAAAAGCAAACAAGGAGGTTCATAACAGCATTATTTGTGGTAGCAAAGAAACAGAAATCAATCTAATTATTCATCAAGGGAAGAATGTTTCAATTATGATAAATCAAAATAATATCAAGAGTTTTATTTCTGTTTTAAAGAAACTATATACATGTATGTATATGTGTGTCCATATATATTTGCCGTGCACAGGAAAAGGTCTGGAAGGATCTACTGGCAGTGTTTACCTAGAGATAGAGAGACATTATATTGGGAAAAAGGAGGTTGCAGGATGGTAATGAGGGAGAAACTGTAACTTTCACTCTGTAGGTCTGTATGTATTTGAATTGTTTAGAGTAAGTATATATTCAGATAATACTTCTATAATTAAAATAACTTTTTAAATAAAAAATAAAATATGTGAAATGAGTCCAATCTCCTAACATGCAAGTGGAGAAAAAAAAAACTATCTTGCCACCCCCTTCTTTTATTTCACTATCAATCTAAATAACATGGAAGGCCAGCAATACATTCCATGATCATCTTTATTTAATGATCACCTGCTTGTGACCATTAGATCAATGGATGGATTTAAAACAAAAATCTAGAAGAAAATTAGCACCGAGAGAGAGGAAAATAGATAGCTGGAAATGTAAAAACATTAAGAATGAGACTAAGGGATCATATATTTTTAAACAATCTACATACCAAATCATTAATTATAATAAAGTAAATAAATGAAATCCTCTTGTTTGTATGCCACCTTGTCATAGGTTTTAACCTTTACAGTAGATTTGCTGCACAAGAAACTGTTGTATATTTATTTAAGCCTGCAGGTCTCAAGTATACTCCTCTGCAGATCATCTGGATCACAATCATAGATGGCATTTACTGAACATCAAAAGCTTAGGTCCTAGGTCCATCTCTAAATCTAAGGGTAGAAGGTGGAAATCTGAAGTTTCAACAAGTACCCCAGCTGACTTGTGAATCCCCAAATCTAAGATCTACTTCCTTAAACTTTCAGGCAAATTGACCATCATAGTAGTGATAGGAATAGACTCATTCCATAAATTAAAAGAAAAAATTCTTATTTGGCTTTCTGAAAAATAAGACCATAATTTATTTTCTAAATATTAAGCATTCTAATCTAAACAAAATGCAATCTGATTTAGATTTTGCGTACCTTTCAAGCAGTGACTATTTTCATTACCACTCTGTGCCCAGAACCCAGTGTCTGGCACACAGTAGTCATTTAATACATATTTACTTAATTAAGATGATTTGGAACAGGAGCTCCTTACACATAAAAATGACTCTGTATGAACTAGAGCTGGCCAGTGGAAGGGAAGAATATGAGACAGAATGAGATAGGATGGGTTCTCTGGTACAGACAGGGCTCTGTAACTGATAAAACTGTGATCTCAGTGACATCACAACCATTCCAAGTCTCATGTCACTTTTCTATAGGGTAAGATTGTTTCTGTGAAATTAACTGCCAATAAATCATTTAAATGCAGCTTGAAATGTTGACATATATAGTTTAAGCATTTTTTGAATAAATTTCCTTGGGTGCTCTCATTTCAAAGTTAATATTATAAAGACAAAGAAACATTTTGGAATGGAGATATTACCTTCACCACTGATTGTCATTCTGTGATTAAGTTTGAAACCACTTGGAAGAGGACAATCCATTTGAAAGCAAAACAAGAAAGATAACCAGTAAGAATTCAAACTGTCAGTCCACAAGTTTTGTAAATTATTATCATGCCAGATTCCAAAATCTATCATTTATGCCAATTACTTTACCTAACATATTCTGGCATGATACTTTATATGATACTACTAAATTTGTGGCATTGTAATCCAAAAAACCATGCAAGATATCTTTTTGAGATTTTCAGCGATAGTTTATAGAAAACTCAACTACAAGACGGTGTCACCCAAACCCATGATTTAAAAGACCCAAAAGACTTTTCTGAGGACAGAGACATTAAATACAAAATGTGCCAAATTTAGAAAAAAAAATCTACTTACTACTATACATGGCCTTCATTTCTAGAGCTGCAAATCAGTCTTAACTGCCGCAAAGGGTCATGGAGAGCAGAGAGCGGCTATTAACCTGCATGCCCATCTCTAAAACTCTGGTATATCAGAGCAGGCCATCAGATGTCTGAATCTGCATGAGGAACCCCCTAGGCTGAAATAGGAAACACAATGAAGGGTGGCCTTAGGATTTTAGGAGAAATGCTCATGAACCTAGAAGAAAGTCAAAAGTTGCTCTGACCTCTGAGGGAAGAAGGGGGTGGCCTACAAAGGCAGGAAATCACCCTGAGCCAGGGGAAGTCAAAAGATCTGTCGCTTGGATTGTGCCACTAGTGACCATCCTTACGGAGAAGCATTTTTAGGTATCTCCAGGAAAGGGGGTCCCTCAGTTATTCTCATGCCCAGTCCCCGGTACACCTGGTTCCAAGGCCTCAATGGAGGCAACTACTGAAAGATGGTCTTTTGGAAACCTTAAAGAGTGACAGGAAGAGGGGG
The DNA here is from genome assembly GCA_036589455.1 of Ateles fusciceps. Lineage (NCBI taxonomy): Eukaryota > Metazoa > Chordata > Mammalia > Primates > Atelidae > Ateles > Ateles fusciceps. The sequence continues at coordinate 10,976,138 of JAZHEH010003259.1, forward strand.
TAAAAGAGTTTTGCCCACCTTGAAGAACCCAGTTGGCAGTGAGCAGCACCAGCGTACACAGGCCAGCAGAGGAAGCTTTGAGAGCAACAGGATGCAATAACCACAAGCAGGGATAGCAGCAAAACTGAACTCTGGCACCACCTCGAGGCTCTTCAGGGGATGAAGCAGATGCAGCAACAGTGGTAGAAATAAATGATGGCCACAGTACGCAAGAACAGCCATAGTGGCAAAGGAAGGCAAAGCTCAAACAGCCTCCATTGAAGGCCAGGAGCACCCTCAGCATCCCTGGAAACTGGAACCAACCTGCCTTGAAATCCCAGTGGTGTCAGAGACCACAGCAATGTCCCTGACTCATGCTCCTGACCATGCTCGTGGCTGGCGTGGCCTGGTAAAACAGGCTTGCAATAAGAACATGCACTCACGTTCTTACGGAGCCACGGTGCTTTTGACAACTTCATGAAGGTCAAATGAGGCTTAAAACTTCTGCTCTCTCCTGCCCGGATGCCTTTTTCTTGAAATGTCCTATTTGCAGTCTCTGAAGAAAATAAAGAGAAACAAAGAAATGCTACTACAATATTTTCACAGTTGTCTTTAATTGCAAAAAAATACCAGCTCAAACAATAACTATTTTACACTGAAAATTATTTTATAGACCTGTTTGAGATACTTTCTTTAAAAGAGAGAAAAAATCCATAATGTATATGATAACAAATGCTATATGACAGTTAAATGTCCAGTGATTTCACACCTACGGTAAAGCTCACAAAAACAATAATTTGCAAGTATATCTAATAAACAGAATAACTGTTGGGCTGACATGATGCTGATTTTCACTGAACACCCCAGTGGTTTCCATAAGTATAAAAAAGGACTAGCTCATCTGAAACCCTTCATATCTAAAACTTCTGCTTCCAAGATAAAGTAGCAGAAAACTTCCCTGAGCAATGAGAAACAAACAAGGTAAGCCCTTTGATTGTTCCAGCTTATATCCTTGAGTGTCCAAGGCCTTGTGTAAGGAGGTAAAACAGGTAATAGTCCAGCCATCCCCTGGGTTGAGGGGAAAAGAGCTGAAAGGGAGAGAGTACTTGAGACGTGAGACCTGAACCAAGAACATTTCAGAGCTCTTCAAAGCGTTCCCCCAGAATATTCAACTGAGTCCTCCTTATCAGCACATGTGTGCAAGGGAACTATCTGAGGCTGGGGGAAAAACACGTTAAAAGGATTAGAGGGAAGACTGTCCAGTACTCTAACAAGAAAAGGTGAGCTCTCTGATTGTCCCAGCTTACATCTTTGAGTGTCCAAGGCCTTGTGTAAGGAGGAGAAACCCAGATGGAGCCCAGGAATACCGTCTGTCCCATTAGCCAGACTGGAAAACCTCAAGATTCATGAGACATCAGGTAAAAAGAATAGTCTTGCCTCAGTAGTGAAGAATAATTAACTCTGGACTGGTACTCTTCTAGTACCACCCAGGAAATCTTAGAAGCAAGACCCAAAACAAGCAAACAAACAAAAAACTATTTCCAAGTAACTTAATTGTGTACCAGAACAATGCCCAAGGATATTTATAGAAATACAAAACAATCCAGCACCCAACAAGGTAAACTTTACAATGCCTGTCATCTAATCAAAAACTACTAGGCATGCAAACTAACTGGTCAATATGGCCCTCATTTTTGAAAAGATAAATCAATTAATCAAAAGTGACTCAGAACTGACATAGAGGTTAAAATTAGTAGATAGGGCATCAAAGAATAGTTATTGTAACTGTATGTCCTAGGTTCAAAAAGTCAAGTAGAGACATGGAAACTATTAAAATTAAAATTCAAATCAAATTTATAGAGAGATGGAAACAGCAATTTCTGAGAAAAATTAACTGGATGGAAGTAACAGGTGAGACACAGCAGAGCAAAAGACTGATAAATTTGAAAACAATGCAATAGAACCTAAAATAAAACACATTAAAAAAAAGAAAATGTAAAGAAAAAAGAATAGAGAACAGAATTATCAATGAGCTGTGGGACAACGTCAAGTTGTCTAATGTGTCTGTAACTGAAGTCCTTGAACAAGGGCAAAAGAGACAGAGTTAGAGAAAATACATGAAGAAATATTGGTGTTGCAGAATGAGAATTGCCACAACCATGATGGAAAGTAATCTGGGTAGCAACTATTAAAATTTAAGCTACACAAGCATTTTGAGCTAGCAATTCCAATTCTAGGAAAATACAAAAGAAATAAAAGCATCGGTATACAAAATTCTATGAAAAGATATTTATGAAAGCATTATCTGAATTCACACAAACTGGAGATAACTTTCGTCAATAAAGAAATGGTTGATAAATTACCATATGGCCACCATGAAGAAAATAAAAGGAATTAATTAGAACTACACACATAGACATGAGAAGATGGCCATGATCCATTAAGCAAAAAGAGAGAACTTACATGGTTATTACATCTATAACATGGTTCTCTGGAATATAAGAGAGAGAAATAAAGAAAATAACCTATCTATGTTTTTTTCTAACATGGAAAAATAGTACAGAATACCTTGGGATGTGGGTTGAGACTGAATAGAGGTAGAAGAGACCAGAGTTATACATACATACATATACACATACATACATACATACATACATGGTTTGAATTGTTATAATGAACATATATTACTTTTGAATAAAAAAATTAAAAAATAAAATAGGCACAATAACAAATGCACTATATGTTAACAATATGACATTGCTATAATTTAACAAGCATTAACTAGAATGCACAAAGAGGAGGACAGAATCATTTGGCATATATGTAAAAAAATCATAGTTTGCAAAGATCAAGGGTAAATAAATTTTCATGTAGTCTTTTTATCCAAAAACAGGTAGGGCTAATACTATTAAGTCAATTCTAAAAACAAGAAAACTGGCACATAGGACTAACTCAGAATTTTATCAGATAAGTTTCATGAAGATATTGAAAGAATTAAAAAGAATCAAGCAGAAATTCTGGAGTTGAAAAATGCAACTGACATGCTGAAGAATGTATTAGAATCTCTTAACAGCAGGGCCGAACAGACAGAAGAAAGAATTAGTGAGCTTGAAGACAGGCTATTTGAAAATACAGTCAGAGAAGAAAGAAAAGAATATAAAACAATGAAGCCCACCTACAAGACCTGGAAAATTGTCTCAAAAGGACAAATCTAAGAGTTATTGGCCTTAAGAAGAGGTAGAGAAAGAGATAGGGGTAGAAAGTTTATTCAAAAGGATAATATCAGAGAACTTCCCAAATCTGAAGACATCAATATTCAAGTATAAGAAGGTTAGAGAACACCATGCAGATTTAATTCAAAAGACTACCTGAAGGCATTTAATAAGCAAACACCCAAAGGTCAAGAATAAAGAAAGGATCCTAAAAGCAGCAAGAAAAATCAAGCAAATAACATATAGTGGAGCTCCAGTATGTCTGGCAGCAGACTTTTCAGTGGAAACTTTACGGGCCAGGAGAGAATATGATGACATAGCTAAGATGCTAAAAGGAAAAATCTTTTACTCTAGCATAACATATCTGACAAAAAATATCCTTCAAACATGAAGGAGAAATAAAGACTTTCCCAGAGAAACAAAAGCTGAGGGATTTCATCAACACCAGACCTGTTTTATAAGACATGCTAAAGAGAGTTTTTCAATCTGAAATAAAAAGGACATTAATGAGCAATAATAAATCATCTGAAGGTATGAAATTCACTAGAAATAATAAGCACAAAGAAAAACATGGACTATTGTAACACTGTAATGGGAGCATATAGATTAGTTCTATCTTAGAAGAAATATTAAACAATGAACCAATCAAAATAATAAATACAACAACTCTTCAAGACATATCTCTATAAGACATAAAGAGAAACAACAAAAAGTTAAGTGGGAGAACAAAGTTAAGGTGTAAAGTTTTTATTAGTTTTCTTTTTGCTTGTTTATTCAATCAGGGTTAAGTTGATATCACTTTAAAATAATGAGTTATAAGATAATATTTGCAAGCCTCAGGGTAACCGCAAAGCAAAACATATACAACTGATACACAAAAGAATAAAAAGCAGGAAGTTAAGTCATACCACCAGAGAACATCACCTTAACTAAAAAAAGGCAAGAAGAAAAGAGGAAGAGAAGTCCACAAAAGTGAAAACAAATGACAAATGGCAATAATAAGTCCTTACTTAACACTAATAACATTGAACGTAAACAGCCTAAACTCTCCAAAAAAAAAGACACAGAGTGGCTGAATGGATTTTAAAAAACAAGATTCAATAATCTGTTGCCTGCAAGAAACACACTTCACCTATAAAGATGCACACAGACTGGGAAAAAAAAGGAAAGAAAAAGAAAACCCATGCCAATGGGAACCAAAAAGGCACAGGAGTGTATATGCTTCTATCAGAAAAAATACATTTCAAGACAAAAACTGTAAGAAGAGACAATGAAGGTCATTATATAAGGATTAAGGGGTTAATTCAGCAAGAGATATAACAATTGTAAACATATTTGCACCCAACACTGGATCACCCAGATATGCAAAAGAAACATTACTAGAGCTAAAAATAGAGACTCCAGTACAATAATAGCTGGATACTTCAACACCCTACTTTCAGTACTGGACATATCTTCCAGACAGAAAATCAACAAAGAAAGCTCAGACTTAATCTGCACTATACAGACCAAATGGACCTAATAGATATTTATAGAATGTTTCATCCAATGGCTGCAGAATACACATTCTTTTCCTTAGTACATGAATCATTCTCAAGGACAGACCATATGTTAGGTCACAAAACAAGTCTTAAAATATTCAAAAAACTGAAATGATATAAAGCAACTTCTCTGGCCACAATGGAAGAAAACTACAAGTTAAGAATAAGAGGAATTTGGTGAAATATACAAAGACATGGAAATTAAACAATATGCTCCTGAATGACCAATGGGCCAATGAAGAAATTGAGAAGAAAACTGAAAAAAAATCCTTGAAACAAATGATAATGGAAACACAACATACCAACAAAACCTATGGGATATAGCAAAAGCTATACTAAGAGAGAATTTTGTAGTTATAAGTGCCTATATCAAAAAGAAGCAAAACTTTAAACAGATAACCTAATAATTCATCCTAAAGAACTAGAAAAGCAAGAGCAAACCCAACCCAAAATTAGTGGGAGACATTAAATATCAAAGCAAAAATAAATGAAACTGAAAAAAAATACAAAAAAATAACAAAATGAAAAGTTGTTTTTTTGAAAAGATAAGCAAAATTGACAAACCTTTAGCCAGACTAAGAACAAAGACAGAAGACCCAAATATATAAAATAAGAGCTGATAAATGAGACAGTACAACTGATATCACAGAAATTCAAAGGATCATTAGTGGCTGCTATGAGCAACTATATGCCAATAAATTGTAAAATCTAGAGGACACAAATAAATTCCTAGACACAACCAATCTATGAAGATTGGACCATGAAGAAATCCAAAACCTGGACAGACCAATAACAAATGAGATAAATGCCATAGTAAAACATCTCCCAGCAATGAAAAGCTTGCGACCTGATGCCTTCACTGCTGAATTCCACCAAACATTTAAAGAAGAGCTAATACCAATCCTACTCAAACTATTCCAAAAAATAGAGGAGGACGGAATACTCTTCCAAACTGATTCTACAAGGCCAGTAGATATCAAAACCAGACAAAGACATATCAAATAAAGAAAACTACACACCAATATCTTTGATAAACATTGATGCAAAAATCTTCAATCTAAAATATTCACAAACTGAATTCAATAAGCTAAAAAGATCATTCATTATGACCAAATGGACTTATTCCGGGGATGCAAGGATGGTTCAATATATCCAAATAAATCAAAGCGATACAACACATCAACAGAATGAAGGATAAAAACCATATGATCATTTCCATTGATTCTGATAAAGCATCTGATAAAATTAAACATCCCTTCATGATTTTAAAAAAAAACCACAAAAAATTGTGTATAAAAGAACATACTTCAACATAATAAAAGCTATATACAATAGATCCACACCTAGTATTGTACTGAATAAGGAAAAACGGGCAGCCTTTCCTCTAACCTTTGGAACATGACAAGGATGCCCACTTTCACCACTGTTATTCAACATAATATAAGAAGTCCTAGCTAGAGCAATCAGACAACAGAAAGAAACAAAGGGCATCCAAATTGGAAAAGAAGTCAAATTATATTTGTTTGCAGATGATATGATCTTACATTTTTTAAAAAACCAAAAGGCTCCACCAAAAACTGTTAGAACTGATTTTAAAAAATTCAGTAAAAGTGCAGGATACAAAATCAATATACAAAAATCAGTAGCATTACCATATGACAATAGTGAACAATCTGAAAAAGAAATCCAAAAAGTAATCCATTTACAATAGTCACAAATAAATTAAACACCTAGGAATTAACCAAAGAAGCAAAAAATTTCTATAATGAAAACTATAAAACACTAATTAAATAAATTAAAGACAGCACCAAAAAAAATGGAAAGATACTCCATGTTCATGGATTGGAAACATCAATGTTGTTAAAATATCCATACTACCCAAAGCAATCTAAGATTCCATGCAATCCCTATCAAAATTCTAATGACATTATTCACAGAAATAGGAAAAAAAATCCTAATATTCACATGGAACCACAGAAGACCCAGAACAGTCAAAATTATCCTGAAAAAAGAGAACAAAACTGAGGGAATCATATTACTTAACTTCAAGTCATACTACAAAGCTATAGTAACAAAAACAGCATGGTACTAGCATAAAAACAGACATATAGCTCAATGGATCGGAATAGAGAACCCAGAAACAAATCCATACGTCTACAGTGAATTCATTTTCAACAAAGATGCCAAGAGCATACAATGGGGAAAAGACAGTTTCTTCATTAAATGGTGCTGGGAAAACTGGATATCCATATGCAGAAAAATGAAACTAGACCCCTGTCTCTCACCATATACAAAAATCAAATCAAATGGATTAAAGACTTAAATCTAGACCTCAAACTATGAAACTACTACAAGAAAACAATGGAATAACTCTCCAGAACATTGGTCTGGGCAAACATTTCTTGAGTAATACCTCACAAGCACAGGCAACCAAAGCAAAAATAAATAAATGAGACCACATCAAGCTTAGAAGCTTCTGGCTGGGCATGGTGGCTCACATCTGTAATCCCAGAACTTTGGGAGGCCAAGGTGTGCGAACTACTTGAGTTCAGAAGTTAAAACCAGCCTGGGTAACATGGCTAGACCTCATCTCTACAAAAAGATATGAAAATTAGCCAGGCATGGTGGTGCGCACCTATAGTCCCAGCTACTTGGGAGGCTGAGGTGGGAGGATCACTTGAGCCTGGAAGGCAGAGGTTGTAGTGGGCTGAAACTGCACCACTGCACTCCAGCCTGGGCAACAGAGTGAGACCGTTACAAAAAAAAAAAAAAAAAGAAAAAAAGAAAGAAAGAAAGCTTCCTTCTGCATAGCAAAGAAAACAATCAACAGAGAGACAACCTACAGAAGAAGAGAAAATATATGCAAACTACCCATCTGACAAGGGATTAATAACCAGAATTATGACGAGCTCAAACAACTGTATAGGAAAAATTTTAATAATTTTAAAATTAGCAAAGATCTGAATAGTCGTTTCTCAAAAGAAGACACACAAATGGCAAACAGGTTTATAAAAAGGGGCTCAACATCACCGATTGTAAGAGAAATGCAAATCAAAACTACAATGAAATATCATCTCACCTCAGTTAAAATGGCTTTTAACCAAAAGACAGGCAATAACAAATGCCAGCAAGGAAGTGGAGAAAAAGGAACCCTCATATACTGTTGGTGGAAATGTAAATTAGTACATCCACTATGGAGAACAGTTTGAATTTTCCCCAAAACACTAAAAATACAGCTACTATACAACCCAGCAATCCCACTGCTGACTATATACTCAAAAGAAAGGAAATCAGTATATTGAAGAGATATCCGCACTCCCATGTTTGTTGCAGCACTATTCACAATAGCCAAGATTCAGAAGCAACTAAGTGTCTGTCCATCAACAGATGAATGGAGAAAGAAAATGTGGTACATATGTATATTGGAGTGCTATTCAGCCATAAAAAAGAATGAGACCCTGTCATTTGCAACAACACTGGTGGTACTGGAGGTCATTATATTCAAGTGAAATAAGTCAGGCAAAGAAAGACAAGCTTCACATGTTCTCACTTTATTTGTGGAAGCTAAAAATTAAGACAATTTATCTCATGGAGATAGAGCATAGGAAGATGGTTACCAGAATCTGGAAAAGGTAGTAGGGGATAGGAAAGAAGTAGGGATGTTAATGGGCATTAAAAAAAAATAGAGAGATGAAGACCTAGTATTTGATAGCATAATAAAGTGACTATAGTCAGTAAGAATTTAACTGCACATTTTGAAATAACTAGAAGAGTATAACGGGATTGGTTTTATTTTAATTTTTATTTCACTAGTTTTGGGGGGACAGGTGGTGCTGGTTGCATGGAAAAGTTCTTTAGTGGCGATTTCTTAGATTCTGGTACACTCACTACCTGAGCAATGTACACTGCACTCAATAGGTAGTCTTTTACCCCTGACGCCCTAGCAAACTTCCCCCAAGTCCATTATATCATTCTTATGCCTTTGCGTCCTCATAGCTTAGCTCCCACTTATAAGTGAGAACATAAAATGTTTGGTTTTCCATTCCTGAGTTACTTCACTTAAAATAATGGTCTCAACTCCATCCAGGTTGTTGTGAATGCCATTATTTTGTCCCTTTTTATGGCTGAGTAGTATTCCATGGTGTCTATATACCACATTTTCTTTATCCATTCACTGGCTGATGGGCGTTTAGGCTGGTTCTATATTTTTGCAATTGTAAATTGTGCTGCTATAAACATACATGTGCAAGTGTCTTTTTCATATGACTATTTTCCTTTGGGTCCATACCCAATAGTGGGATTGCTGAATCAAATGGTAGTTCTACTTTTAGTTCTTTAAGGAATCTCCATACTGTTTTCCATAGTGGATATACTGGTTTACATTACGGGATTATTTTTAACACAAAAGATAAATGCTTTAGGGAATGGATATTCCATTTACTATGATGTGATTATTATGCACTGTGTACCTGGATCAAAGTATTTCATGTACCCCATAAACATATACATCTACTATGTACTCACAAAAATTTAAAACAAAAGAAGCTAAAATCTTCTTCTTCCTTCAAAGAAATGTTCTCAAACAAATGCTAAAAGTGGCTAAGTCACTTTAAGAACTGTACAGCACACATGAAATCCAGTCAACAAACTCAAGTTTGACCGACCGTTCATTCATTTAGCAAATGTTTATTGCATGCCTAATATACACCAGGTACTGTTTTAGGTGCTGAATATACAGCAGTGAGCAAGACAAATTTCCTGCCCTGTGCGCCTTCCATATTTGTTGGGTGCCACAAACTAATACACAAATGAAGGTCAGGTTCTGTTAAGTGAAATAAAGAAAACTAAAGCAGGTAAGAGGATACAGAGTGATGCGGAAGAAACAAGTTCCTATTTTAGATAAGGTGGTGTGGGAATCCGGCTCTGAATATGTGACATTTGAGCAGACACCTGAGTGAAGCGGAGAAGAGAACCATGTGTATATCTAGGGAAAGAGTACTTGCAGCAGAAGGACCAACTTCTAAGGTGAAAGAATATTGAGTAGGTCTGAAACACAACATATAGGTCAGGGTAACTAGAACAGAGTGGGGGATTTGGGGAAGAGGCAGGAAATACATTTAGAGAGGCAGAGGCCTGCTAAAATCTTTGGATTTTATTCTAAGTATGATTGGCAATTTTACTTAGGTAATGAAACTTTCCTGTGAAAGCAACTTTATTTAGTCATCTATAGTTTGTTTGTTTGTTGTTTTTTAAGACGGGGTCTCACAATGTTGCCCATTCTGGTCTCGAACTCCTGGGCTCAAGTGATCCTCTGCCTCAATCTCCAAGTAGCTGGGACTACATGCATACATCACCATACCTGGCTATTCATCTGTATTTCAGCTAGAATATCTATTGCTTCCTGGTGGGAAAAATTAGACACTGAAAATTCTTAGTGTTCCCTGGGACTGTACTTCGTTGAAGAAGGTAGCTAATGGAGTATCACAGTGTTTCTGATTGGGGGAGAGAGGTGGGCCGCGTTGGATCACTATTTGGCATCTCCCAAGACATGCACCAGGCTTGATTTCTGCAGCTGGATTCTCCCTCATTCCCATATATAAGGATTCTTTGAAACTTTGATGCCCTCCCAGATACACAAGATTTCATCCTATAGCTTACCATACCACACCAGAGCAAGCGGGAACTCAGTGGGGCTCGTGAGGCCCTTTACTGCCTTCCTGCTCCTCTTGAGCACACAGAAACAGCCGAGTGTCGGAGATTAGGGTGGAAAGGGCCCAAACAGGTCTGACCACCATGAGGCCACCTGGCATATGAAACCATCCTCTCTTCTGTCACCTTCAGTGGCACTCTGGGAGCACAGGGAATTCTGGCTTTGCTGAATCTGTGCAGACTTCTCAGGGATGGAGCAGAGGTCACTCCTGCTCTCAGACTTATCTGGATTTCTGTTGTTTCACTCATGGGATGACAGAGGGGCAAAAACACACACTCTTGCTTGGCCTCTAACTCTTCTTCACCCAACCTAGAGTAACTTTTCTAGTATCGGGGACAGGAAAAACATATCATTATGCTAAGTTGTTGAAACCCTAAAGCCTTTTCTCTACTTTTGCTGCTGTATTCCTCCTCTTCTGAAACATGAGTGTCACTCACTGCCCAGGAGGGGGCAGACAAAGAACAAGGGCTATAAGAAACATAAGGAGAGAAACTCAGTGAATAACTCAAAGCAGTATCTCACCACATCTTTGAAATCTTACTGTTATTTTACTTTTACTGTGTTATTTTCTTTAATTATTATTCTACTGTATACTAAACACTAACTAATGTGCTAAATGTGACATTTCAATCATGGTGTATAAATTTGGGGCATATTCTAAAAGCTCTGTGCTGGTAGTCACTGCTCCCAAAGAGCTTTTTGTCTCTCTTCTATGGTAATAAAGAAGGTTACGCAATAGACCATTAAAATGCCAAGAAAACACTGGTTCTCAGTTGCAAACAACAAATGGCAACTTTGGCTGAGTTGAGCAGGAAAAGAATTCATACAAGAACACTGGGAGGGCCGGGTGTGGTGGCTCAATCCTGTAATCCCAGCACTTTGGGAGGCCAAGTGGGTAAACTGCCTGAGCTCAGGAGTTCAAGACTGGCCTGGACAACATAGTGAAACCCTTTCTCTACCAAAAATACAAAAAAATTAGCCAGGCATGGTGGAGTGTGCCTGTAGTCCCAGCTATTTTGGAGGTTGAGCTGGGTGACAGAGTGAGCCCAGTCTCAAAAAAAATAAAAAATAAAAATAAAAAGTGCATCAAAAAAGAAAGAACACCACAAAGACCAGAGCACCAGGCTGAAAGGCCATGAAGCCAAGGAGACAGGAGATGTCCACAGTTCTCATGGAGCCCAGGTCCAGTACCAACACCCCCCTTTTCCACTGAGCATCAGGTGCCAAACCACAAACAGCACACAAAGGGCCACAACTGCTCCCACTGGCCTTGGACTGGTGGTAGCTGTCACTGATGACACACCTACCCCAAGGATGAATTCTGCATGGTCCTTTTCTTCTTTAAGTTGCTAGCTTCTGATTCAAAGTCTGCATCAGACCAAGATCATATTTTCCTCCCCTAGCAGTAAGACAGTCTGTGAAAGAACGTATCTGACACAAGAGATTGGTGTAAAAAAATTAGATGCTGGGTAGCCAAAGAAGAAAGACAAGTCCAGCATAAGCATGTTAAGAAACAGTGAGAATGTATTCCTAACAATTATTACTGTAATTAACTTATCAACTTATAGTTCATATAAATTACAAAAACATATCTTTTCTCAACTACCCTGTCATAACCCAACTTCGATCCTCTCTATCCTGGCATATCCTCAACTGTTTTAAAAGAACCTCATGTTGAAATATTAGGCTGAATTACACAAAACTGTCAATTTTATGGGTCAAAAACAAATATTAACAATGTCTTACAGTTTTACATATGTCATGATGGACTAACTTACTACATTCCTAAGATCTGACTGATTAGAACATAATTTCTAAGACTTCACATATTTGAAGAATTATCCCATAAAGAGCTTCTGACAACAATTTAGCAACACGTTTATATCACCCCAGAAAACAAATAGCATAAAGGTGTGGAAGCACAAATTCATTTATTCAGTTACTTTGTGGAAGCACAAATTCATTTATTCAGTTACTTACTGAGCACTCCCTATATGTGCCAAGCACAGTATCTGCTGAAGGCTGCACGCATGAGACTGTTAAGTGATTTTTGTCTCCTGGGAGGTTACAGTCTCACAGGACAGATTTCAGCACAATAAAAAGGACTTCCCAATCAACATCAAAAAATAAAATTTGAATTTCTGAGTTTATCAAAAAATTCAACGAAGATAAGAAAAGGACTTTTGTTAACAGAAAATTAGAATAGCATTTGTACTGTTCTTTACTACCTACCTTAATGTTTATTTATTACCTTATTTGATACAACAATCAAATCAATTGAGTCTAAAGAAAACAACATTTTTCTTTTCTTTCTTTTTTTTTTTTTTTGAGACAGAATCTCACTCCATCACCCAAGCTGTATTGCAGCAGTGGTAAAATCTCAGCTCACCGCAACCTCCGCCACCTCCCTAGTTCAAGCGATTCTCATGCCTCAGCCACCTGAGTAGCTGGGATTACAGGGACGCACTATCACACGTGGCTAATTTTTGTATTTTTAGTAGAGATGAGGTTTTGTCATGTTGGCCAGTTTGAGCTCAAACTCCTGGCCTCAAGCAATCTGCCTGTCTCAGCTTCCCAACCAAAGTTCTGGGATTACAGTCGTGAGCCATTGTGCCCGGCCAACATTTTTCAATTTACTGATTTCAGTTATATCAGATTTTAACCCAACAGCTCTCATTATTCACTGGGTCTGAAGTCTTTTATGATATTTATTACTGTTTTAAATAACATTTGTCACAAAGAACTTTTAACTTTTACTAATGTGCTTCTACAATATAGTCTATAGGTACATAGAAGTGGGGGAAAAGAAAATACCTTCTTTTTGAAAAGTACTTCTTAATATTGATTTTATATTCCCAACAGTAGTATAATCTACGGCTTAGAGCATTAGTTAATGGTTAGAGCAATATTATATTTGGGATGAGAAAAGCTTTTACTAATGTAAAACCTATATGTCATTTTTCATCTGTGTTAACAACTTACACAGAAGTTGGAAGTCCTGGAAGAGAAGCTTATGAATAATTCAGATTGTTTAATTCCTCCTAGTACCACAGACATTCCTTCAAGTACTAAACAGAAAATCACACAACACATACATCAGATATCCTTCAAAAAGTCAGGTAAGGGTGCTTCCTAAATACTATAACTTATCTCATAACTGAAGATGAAAATTGAAGAACAATTGCTTAAAAATATATTTATATACTAGGATACTTTATTATATAAAAGAACACTGAAATAAATAATTTAATAGAGAAACAATATATTTGTAACCCTAACAAATACAGCTTTATCTATTTTTTTGGCTTCACATATTTTTTATATAGGAGATTTTCTTTAGGTGAACTCTTTTAAATATGTAGCAGCAATAAATTTACATAATCTTCAAATGCAAAGAAGTTGTTAAAAATTGTCTCAAAGTACACTGTAACAAATCAACTTTAACAAAATCATATGTTTCTAATAATACACCCTTTTTGCAAGATAAGTATTTCTCTCTTCTTTCCAAGCTTTTGCTGTTTTCTCTCTTTTTCTAATATTGTTAGGGATGTTTATATGATTACATGATCTCTAATTTGAGAATAATCGCAAAGAGATTTATTAATAAAAACAGTCTAGAATGGTAAAAGGAATGAAGTCCAATATATTACTGAACTGATACAGATAATCCCCAAACTACAGTGGTTCAATTTACGATTTTTTGATTTTACAACAGTGTGAAAGCAACATGTGTTCAGTAGAAACTGTACTTGGAAATTCTGAATTTTAGTCTTTTTCCAGGATAGTAATATGCAGTTTGAAATTTTCTCTCTCAATGACGGAAAGCAGCAGCGAGCTGCAGCTCCCATTCAGTCACTCAATCACAAGGGTAACAAGCAACACTCTACAGTGTGTTGTGTTGCCAGAAGATTTGCCCAGCTATAGGTTAATGTAAGTGTTGTGGGCACATTTAAGGTAGGCTATGCTAAGCTATATTTTCAGGGTAGGTTAAACATATTCAATGCATTTTCAAGTTATAATAGGTTTTTTAGGATGTAACTGCACCGTAAGTCAAAGAGGATCTCTATATATTATTTCAATATGTGGATGTAACAAAAATGGTATGTTCAATTTTTGATTTGTGGCCAGGCAAGGTGGCTCACGTCTATAATCCCAGTACTCTGGGAGGCCAAGGAGGGAGAACTGCCTGACCCCAGGAATTTGAGACCAGCCTGGGTAACATGGTGAAATTCTGTCTCTTAAAAAAAAAAAAAAAATCAGCCAGGTATGACGGCACATGCCTGTAGTCCCAGCTACTCGGGAGGCTGAGGTAGGAGAATCACCTAAGCCCAGGGACGTCAAGGCTGCAGTGAGCTCTAATGACACCACTGCACTCCAGCCTTGGTGACAAGAGTAAGACACTGTCTTAAAAAACAAATGTAAGTTATGCTAAAATTGTGTCACATAAAATATGAAAAATCTCAATAAAATGTTAGAATCACTTTTCATCACCTAAAACTTTAAAGAAATAAAAGCCATAAAGCTGCTTTTATTGTTCCTATGGTATTACTATTAACATTTTAAAATGTGTTCCTGTATCTTACATGCTTTAAACATTTTCATTTTAGATGGTCTTAATAAGTCACTTGCACTATATGTTTCAATATAAAGGCTGACATAATGTTGAAACCAACTTCAATTTAAAAATGTTATAGTCCTCATCTTAAATAGATATTTCCAGTTGATTACTGTGTAAAACTGTCAAGTAGAATTTTTAAGTGTCATTCTTAAAAGCACGTCTTTAAAATACATCTTGATGCCAGAGGAGTGTTATTCATTCTACTGCAGTTGAGAAAGAACCAGAATGAGCTTTCTAACTCTGACCCAGTTCTTTCATTATTTAGCTTGTATTCCTGGACACATCACTTAACCCTGACAGTAAAAGTGATGAGACCACAATGAATTGTCTCTCAGGTCCCTTCTTATCCTAACAACCTGCAAGTTCAAATGAACTGCCAGAGAGAGTTCTGTTACATTATCTTTAGGGGATTCTAGAACACCAGGACTGGGTTTAATTCTCATGCAAAGATTTAGACATGAATGTAAATGAGGGAAGCGAGACTACCTGAGGTTAAATGTTCTTTCAATTAGACTTTTATGCTTACATCACACTTTTTTGCCACTGCTTTATCTATTATGTGGCAGGATTTGAGGATACAAAGATTAAAGAGTCCCTCAAAGAGCTTTCAATTCTAGTTGGGAAAGACAGATTTCTAAACAATTAAATACACTAAGTTGTTTTAGTTTCTACAGTAGATATCTAGGGGATAAGAGGATTAGAGGATAAAATGATCATTTCTACTTTGGAGAATCAGAAAAGGCCTTTATTTTAAAAGTGACATTTGAAATAAGTCTCTATGAAAGATCAGTTATACAATATGAAAAGGAAATTAAGAAAACAACTGCATCAACATTATAAATAAAATTATAAAATACTTAGAAATACAAAAATTATAAAATACTTACGAACAAACTTAACCAAGGAGGTAAAAGATGCATATTCTGAAAACTACAAAACATTGCTGAAAGAAATTAAAGAAAATACAAATAAATGGAAAGACATCCTGCCTGTTTTAATGAACTGAAGGACTACATGTTGTTAAAATACCAATACTGCTCAAAGCAATCTAATGATTTAACGTAACCCTATCAAAATCCCAATGGTATTTTTTGCAGAAATTTTAAAAATCCATCCTAAAATTCATATTGAACCTCAAGGATCTCTGAATGGCAAAACAATCTTGATAAAGAAGATCAAATTTGGAAATTTTACACTTCTGATTTCAAAAGTTATTACAAAACTACAGTAATCAAGACAGTGTGATACATGCATAAAGACAAACATAGAGACTAATGAAACAGAATAAAAAGCTCAAAAATAAACCCTCATATGTACAGTTGCTATGGTCTGAATGTTTGTATCCCTCCAAAATTCTTATGTTGAGACCTAATCCCCAAGGTAATGGTATTAAGAGGTGGGGCCTTTGGGAGCTGATTAGGTCACAAGAGGTCTACTTTCATGAACTAGATTACTGCCCTTAAAAGAGATTTAGGGTTCCTAAATCCCTTTTGTCTTTTGTCTTTGTCTCTTTTGCCTTTTGCCCCTCCACCATGTGAAGATAAAGCATTCTCCCCTTCCACTAGGTGAGGACACAGCAACAAGGTGTCACCTGTGAAGCAGAGCCCTCTCTGGACACCTAAATCTACAGGTGCCCTGATCTTGAACATCCAGCTTCCACAACTGTTGATGAATAAATTTCTGTTGTTTATAAATTACCCAGTCCAGGTATTTTGTTTTAAGGGCAGGAAAGGACTGCAACAATGGTCAAATGGTTTCAACAAGGGTGCCAAGACTGTCTAATGAGAAAGGACAGTTGTATTAAGCCATATTTGCATTGCTATAAATAAATACCTGAGACTGGATAATTTATAAGAAAAGACACTTAATTGGCTCACAGTTCTGCAGGCTGCACAGAAAGCGTAATGCCAGCATCTCCTTCTGGGGAGGCCTCAGGAAGCTTACAATCATGGCAGAAGGCAAAGAGGGAGTAGGCATCTCATACTGTGGGATCAAGAATAACAGAGAGAGGGGGAAGGTGCCACATATTTTTAAATGACCAGATCTCTCAAGAACTCACTCACTAGCATGAGGACAGTCCCAAGAGGATAATGATCCAATCACCTCCCACCAGCCCCACCTCCGACATTGAAGACTACATTTCAACATGAAATTTGGGAAGGGATAACATTCAAACTACATCAGCAGTCTTTCAACAAATGGTTCTAGGAAAACTGGTTATCCATATGCAAAAGAACAAAGTTAGTCCCACACCTTACACCATATATAAAAATTAACTTGAAATGGATCAAAGATCTAAACATAAGAGCTAAAACTATAAAACTCTTAAAAGTAAACAGAGGGAAAGGTTCAAGACATTAGATTTGGCAATGATTTCTTGAGTGTAACACCAAAGCACAGGCAACAAAAGTAAAAATAGATAAATTGGACTACATAATAATTCAACACTTTTGTGCATCACAGTATATAACAGAATGAAAAGGGCATATATGGAATGAGAGAAATATTTGCAAATCATATATCTGCTAAGAGGTTAATACTCGGAATATAAAGAACTCCTACAAATTAACAACAAAAAGACAACTTGATTTAAAAGTGGGCAAAAGACTTGAATAGGATTTCTCCATAGAAGAAACACAAATGACAAAAAGCACAAAAAAAAGTTGTTCAGCATCACTAACCATTAAAGAATTGCAAATCAAAACCACAGTGAAATACCACCGCACACCCATTAGAATGGCCATTATCAAAAACGTAGAAAATAACAAGTGTTGGAGCCTTTGTACACGGCTGCTGGGAATGTAAAATAGCACCGCTGCTATAGAAAACATTATGGCAGTCCCTCAAAAAATTAAAAATAAAACTACTGTATGATATAGCAATTCTACTACTGGTTACATACCCAAAAGATCTGAATTCAAGGTCTTGAAGAGATATTTACACACCCATGTTCATAGCTGCATTATTCACAATAGCCAAGAGTCCATCAACAAACCCAAGAGTCCATCAACAGATAACTAGATAAGGAACAAAATGTGGTGTGTACATATACCATGGAATATTTTAAAGCACTAAAAAGGAAGAAAGTTTTGACACGTGATAGAACATGGATGAACCTTAAGAACATCATGTTAAGTGAAATCAGCCAGTCACAAAAAAGATAAATACTACATGATTTCATTTCTGTGAGGCAGCTACAGTAGTCAAATTCATAGAGACAGAAAGTAGAATGGTGGTTGCCAGGAGCCAGAGGAAGGAGGGAGCAAGGATTTGTTTTTCATGGGTATGGAGTTCCCATTTTGCAAGATTAAAAAGTTTCTGTAGATTGGTTGCACAATAATGTGAATATACTTAACACTACTGAACTATATGCTTTTTAAAAGTTCAGATGGTAAATTTCATATTATGTGTATTTTACTATAGCTAGAAATAATTTTTTTTTCTTTAGATGGAATCTTGCTCCATCACCCAGGCTGGAGTGCAGTGGTGCAATCTTGGCTCACTGCAACCACCGCCTCTTGCGTTCAAGTGATTCCTCTGCCTCAGCCTCCTCAGTAAGTGAGATTACAAACACCCACCACCTTGCCTGTCTAATTTTTTTTGCATTTTTTAGTAAAGACAAGGTTTCACCATGTTGGTCAGGCTGGTTTCGAACTCCTGACCTCAAGTGATCCACCCACCTCGGGCTCCCAAAGTGCTAAGATTACAGATGTGAGCCATCACGTCTGGCCAAAATTTTTTTTTTTTTAAAAGATCAGTGGTTGTTGTCTGATCATGTGAAGAACGTGAAGGCATTCCATGGGATGACAGCAGCATCAGGTAAGGCATGAAGACATAACATGGCCCAGTGCCTCAGGGGACCTGTAAGTAGTTCAGCATGTCTTAAACAATGGGTGCAGTGTGGACAACACAAGAAATAAGGCTAAATACACAGGCAAGAATCAAGGAGCTGAGAATCTTAAATGACACAGCAAGAAGAATGAATTTTATCCTATCTCCAACAGTAAGTCAATAAATGCTTTTAAGCAGGGAGCATAAAAATAGTTTTGTGCTTTAGAAAAAGAGCCTGAAAGCAAAGGGTCAGACTGTAGACCAGGACACTTACTGTAGTGGCAATAAGATGAACAGAGCCAGAACTGAGGCACAGCAACAGGAACAGAAAGTAGGGAACAAATGGAAGTGATATTTAAGAAGAAAACTTATAGCATTTCATGACTATGAATATCTAAAATGACTGATACTGGGATCTAGGATGACTCCTAGATTTCTTGATATTCCTGGTAGAAGAATAGGGAGATTGACCATGATGGTAAATACAAAAAGAGAAACATGGGGCTGGGCACAGTGCCTCACACCTGTAATCCCAGCACTTTGGGAGGCCAAGTTGGACGGATCACCTGAGGTCAGGAGTTCGAGACCAGCTTGGCCAACATGGTGAAACCCCATCTCTACTAAAAATACAAAAATGAGCCGGACGTGGTAGCAGGCACCTGTAATCCCAGCTACTCGGGAGGCTAGGGCAGGAGAATCACTTGAACCAGGAGGTGGAGGTTGTAGTGAGCTAAGATAGTGCCATTGCACTCCAGCCTAGGTGACAGAGTGAGACTCCATCTCAAAAAAAAAAAAAAGAGAGAAACATGGTTAAGCAAAGAGTCAGGTTCAGAAATCTAAAAATACAAACACTACAGGAAAAAAAGAGATAAGCTAATAAAGAAAACTGAGAAGATACATTGAGAGAAGTATTTAAAAATACACAAAACAAAACAAAAAGAAAAAACAAGCAAGTGGTGTCTCAGAAGCCAAAAGGAGAATTTAAAGATGGGAGTTCTTGGTTGTGTGAATAAATCTAGAGCATCCGTTAGATTCGGCGATTACAAAGCTGTCAGGGGCCCATGATGCGGCATGTAGTGAAGTAGGCCATAGCCTACTGACTGCAAGAGGTTCAAGAAAGGACAGTAATGAACTAGAGATGGAGAATACAGGCAACTCTTTTAAAGATTCTGCGTAGGAAAGGAAGGAAAGGTACAATGCAGAAGCTAGCAAGAGATTCAAGATCAAGAGAGTATTCTGATTTTTCTGTAGTTAATTCTTAGGGTTTTTAACTTTGTTTTTCATTTGTTTGTTTAGTGATAGGAAAGGTGTTATTGAGCTAGTAAAGTTGGGGCAGAGGAGGTGATAAAGAGAAAGGGTTGAAAATGCAGAGGCACAGAGAGGGAGGAAGGAACTGGTACAGCAAGATCCTGGTTGAGACCAACAGACCAAGAAGACAGCTGAAGGAGTTAGTCTTAACTAGATAAAGGACACCTCTTTTCCTAAAACTGTATGAGAATTTAAAAGCCAAATGCAGTAGCAGATAGGTTTACTAAGCAACAGGGACTTGAAGTGAGCAGACCCCAGCCTCAGTGCTATCTGCTGAGAGAGGGGTAGAAGGTAATAGTTGCTCCAGACAGGAGGCTGCAGCAGCCAACAGCAGACATGAGAAAAAATGAGCAGGAGCAGTGGACCTGCTGAGCCAAGGCTCTGAGTGTGGAAGACACACATTTGCAGGAGAACCAACCTACATGACTGTGTGATTTCTTCATTTTCTCATTCTTTTGATACATATTAACACCATTTTTTTTTTTTTTTTTTTGAGACAAGGTCTTTCTCTGTCACCCAGGCTGGAGTATGGGGCGTATTCACAACTCACTGCAGCCTCAACCTCCCAGACTCAAGCAATCCTTCCACCTCAGCCACCTGAGTAGCTGGAATTGAGGCATGCACCACCATGTCCAGGTAATTTTTTCTATCTTTTGTACAGACAAGGTCTCACTATGTTGCCTAAGCTGCTCTTGAACTGCTGGGCTCAAGCCCTCCTCCTCAGCCTCCCAAAGTGCTGGGATTATGTGAGCCTTAACACTTTTTAAGTGTCACACATTATAGAAGGTACTGGGTATACAATAGTGATCAAAACAGTCATGGTCCTGGTCCTTGTGGAGCCTAATCTAACCACAAAGACAGTCAATCAAATAGACAATAACAGGCCAGGCGCAGTGGCTCATGCCTGTAATCCCAGCACTTTGGGAGGCCGAGGCAGGCAGATCACTTGAGGTCAGAAGTTTGAGACCAGCCTGGCAAACATGGCAAAACTCTGTCTCTAATAAAAACATAAAACTTAGCTGGGTATAGTGGCAGGTGCCTGTAATCCCAGCTACTCGGGAGGCTGAGGCAGGCGAATCACCTGAACCTGGGAGGCAGAGGTTGCAGTGAGCCAAGCTCATGCCACTGTACTCCAGCCTGGGCGACAAGAGCAAGACTCCATCTCAAAACAAATAAACAAAAAGCTGAATAGACAAAAATGTAATCATAACCTGTGATGAGACCTATGAGGGCATCCCCACTGGGTACAGTGAGAGAGAGCTTACTGGTAAAAATACTCTACTCACAGTGGACAGGGACTCTCTGAAGTGGTGACATTTGAGATCCTAAGAATGCAAAGGTCTAAGCAGAAGGAATGCTCAGGCATTTTCAGAAGATCCATGGCAGAAAAGACTTTGTTCAAAGTCCAGTACCTGTAAGAAGCAAGTGTAACTGGAGCACAGTGGGCAAGGAGAGAGAGCCATGATAACGCAGGAGACGTAGGCAGCAGACCAGAACATGGAGGATATTGTGGGCCACAGCAAGGAAGTGGATTTTATTTTGCCCAGGTGTTGGAGCAAAAACAACAAATGACTGAATTAGATCTGCCATTGGTGTTTCCCAGCCAGGTCAAACAGAAGGAGACAGGACAATTGAAAGAGCCACCAAGAGAATGGCATACCCTGAGGCCTTGTCTAGTTTAAGAATGAATACATCCAACTGTCCTGGAAGAGGCCAGGCCTGGGTGAGGTATCAGAGCATTCGTAATAGTGGAAAAGAGGTAACTAGAATGGGAAATTGTAGCGATGGCTGTATCTGAGTTTAAGGTCTCAGAAATATGCTTATGAATGACAGAGTGGTGTATAAGTGTAGGCTGCTAATGTCAAAGAAGTCAAGGGATTTTAAGAAAAGCAACAGCTGTGATGGTAGTAGTGGGAATGGATTATTTATCATTAATAATGATAATAGCTACCATCTATTTCACATTGTCTATGTGCCCAATACTGTGCTAAGCACTTTGTATAGATTATCTCACTTTATTTTCAGAACAGGTACTATTAAGCACATTGTACAAATAAAGAAACTGAAGGATTTGGGAAGTGAAGGAAATTGCTTAAAGCCACTCAGCTGACAACAGGCTGCACAGGAATACAAATAGTTCTGACTGACTCCAAAGCTCACTTTGAGCCAGGATGGCTGGACAGGCTGTGCTCATGCTACTGAAGGAAGCAAGCATTGCAATATGAGCTATGAAGCAAAATCCTCAAAATAGGAGAGGAAATATTCAGATGACAGCAAAAAGGGAGGCAGAAGGTAACAAAACCAGGTAACATGAACCACCAATAAGGAAAGGCCTTTGTCACTTTGGGAGGCTGAGGTGGGAGGATCACCTGACGTCAGGTCTTTGAAACCAGCCTAGCCAACGTGGTGAAGCTCTGTCTCTACTAAAAATACAAAAATTAGCCAGGTATGGTGGTGGGCACCTGTAACCTCAGCTACTTGGGATCCTGAGGCAGGAGAATCACTTGGACTCAGGAGACAGAGGTTGCAGTGAGCCGAGATAGTGCAACTGTACTCCAGCCTGGACTGCAAAAGTAAAACTCCATCACAAAAAAAAAAAAAAAAAAAAAAAGAAAGTCCTTTGTGTGAGGATAGAACAGGGACAAAGCAACAAAGAATTAAGAGAATGTGGATGACATCTCTGGATCCTGTGGAATGCGGGATTGAGTGAAATGAGCAGCCCTCACCTAGAGGAAGCTGTGATCTCAATCAGATAAGAGCCAAGTTTCAGCTAAAGCAAGAAGAGGTGTTCCTGAAAAATGTTTAGGGAGTCCAGCAGCTAATTTACAATGTAACAGACTAGTATAGTGATTAAGAGCACAGAATCTGGAATCAGACTGCTTGGGTTTGAGTCCTGGTTCCACCATGCACGAACAAATTACTTCTTTGTGCCTCAGTTTTCTTGCTAAATGGGAGTGATGGCAACAGTCCTTCTATGGTTTGGATGTGGTTTGTCCCCACCAAAATTCATGTTGAAAATGATTCCTAATGTGGTAGTGCTGGAGATGGGAGCCTTGTGGGAGGTGTTTGGCTCACAAGGGTGGATCCCCTCATAAATAAATGAATGCCTTACATCAGAAGCATGTTCTCACTTTGATGGGACTGGATTAGTTACTGAAGAGTGCACTCTTATAAACGTGAATTAGGCTTCCTGGATTCTCTCTTGCTTCCTCTATTGCCATGTGATCTCTTTGCACTCACTTTTCCACTTCCCAGCATGTGGTTCTCACCAGAAGCCAGCCAGTGCTGTGCTATGCTCTTGAACTTCCCAGACTGCAAAATTGTGAGCTCAATAAACGTCTTTCCTTCATAAATTACCCAGCCTCAGGTATTCTGCTATAGCAACACAAAATGAACTAAGACAGCCCCTACCTCACAGGTTTGTTAGGACTAAATTAATATTTAGTAAGATAATTAGAATAATGCCTGGTACAAAATCAGTCCATTTAGAAAGTGTTTGATTGAAAATCAAGTAAATAAAAGAAGTAAGAATAAAAAGGATTAACAGAGAGATGAGAAAGGAAAGGAAGGATGGAGGAAATGCCTGGAGGCATATGCAGAGGCAGGGTATGAAACTGCACCTCTAATGGTCTCAACGGTGCAAGACTGTGAATGCAGCCATCCTAGTTGAGAAGACAAGCTGGTCTTTGATAAGTTCTCAGTGAAGTGTGGCTAAGTTATTTTGATGTTTCTGAAGGGAACCTAGCCCAAGCCATTAGGGGAAAGGTTAGTAGGCTGCTGGGACACCCACCAGCTTGTGGTGGTTAGAAGTCCAAGACTTAAACAGAGCACCCTAGAAGGGCCCAAAGATACCAGAAACTGAACAGATTCTTCACAAGGAGCAGAAAATACAGTGTATTCTCTCCATCTTTTGGGGAAAATGACAGTCAACATAAAAGAAAGCATAATGTTCAAATGAACATTCTAAAAATTTATTTTTTTCTTGTATGAGATAAACGTACTTAGGATCTTTTATGCTAACCAAGGGCACTTTTCTATTTAAAAAAAAAAAGGATTTGCAAGAACTACTATAATTCTAGTGGGCTAAATTTTTAGCAATCTCTCAATCTAACAACCTTCTTAACAAAATTACATATGGCTGGAAAAAACGAATGAAATCACATATCCATTTCTATGCAAAAAGCTTTTCAGTGCAATATCATCATTCATTATAAAATGTGGGAACATGCCATATAAATGCCAAATGTTCAATATCTTCTTACTTCTATGAGCTACTCAGTAATTCTAGGAAAGGAGAAGATACTGTTTTATTATGAAAAAAACAAGATCACTCAAGGTCAAGATAGGAAGCTGAGACACAGCCTCTGATGCCATACACCTTACCTACTTCCCTCGAGGGGCTACCACCATAAGCCCAGATGAACATGGATATGAAGAAGGGCTTGGTCTCTTTAGCCCACCAGCAGGTATCAAAATTAACTGTTAGTAACAGCATAATTTTGATGGTGTAGGAAAAAAGAAATATATTTTTCTCACCCATCCTATATTCATGGCTGATAACTCTATAACAAAAGACAGATTAACAAGAGACAAGCATACAAATTTATGTAATAGAAGCTTTATGTGACATGGGACCTTTTATAAGAAAATAATGACCCAAATAAACATGTACACCTATGTATTTTAACGCTATGTTTGATGAAGAAGTGGATAGTTATGAAGTATAATTGAATTAAAAAGTATTGTGACATGGTAAAAAGCCCCATAAACCTGCATACCTCAACCATACCTCGGCTTTCTGTTGAAACTGCTCTCTATAGCCCAAATATGAATAAGTAATTAAGGACTGTGATTGCCACCCTACCCAGACAATGTGTAAACAAATACTAATCTTAACTTTTTTGTGAATCACTTAGTTCCCTGGCCCTTGGAATGTCCGAAACCCCTCACCCCCCACCCCCGCCCCTCACCCTCATCTCCACCCTGAAGGTGATTTACAGAATCCACTAGCCCTCCGAATGTCTGAAGCCCCTCACCCCCACCCCCCACCCCTCACCTTCACTCCCAAAGTGATTTTTACGGGTATAAAAGGTCTTGACACCCTCCATTCGGGGCCACGGGTTGGAGAGACGCGAGTCCTCCGTGGTCGCCGGCTAAATAAACCCTGCTATTTGGCATACTTTTGTCTTGGTGTTGGTCCCTTAATCTCGCCTCAAATATAACAGTATGATCTAATGGAAATAAACTAGGGGGAACCTAGCAAGGCTTATTGACTCATATTCTTCCCTGTGACCCAGTGTCTTCAGAAAGGAGGATGTTCCATTCCTTCAGGCATAGAAACAGCATATCTCAAATGTGGGTCTTATGACCTGCTTCAGGGAAGGGCAAGAGGGTAGAGTGTGACTTTCCTGCTTCTGCTATTTTCTCAAATTCCTTTATCTTAAAATGTTACAGAGTAGCATGTCCCGACCCCCATTAATGGCAAAAGCTCATCAATTTAGACTCTACTAGTTCAAAATGTACAATAATTTTCTTCAATTTTACACATTAAAAATTCTAAGTGACTCTTTATCTTGCCAATTTTCAATAATGAGTACAAAGAGTAGTGTCTGAAATTCATTCCTTTTTTTTTTTTAACTTGTAAATCTAAAAACTCTCCCAATGAAAATTAGGTAAATCAGACTACAGCTGAACCTTTGAACTACACAGGTTTGAACTAAGCAGGTCCACTTATAGTGGATATTTTTCAATAGAAGTTGCACTGAGTGTGCCTGCCTCTCCTGCCTCCCCACTTCCACTTCCACCTCTTGTGCCTCTGCCACCCGAGCAAGACTCACTCCTCCTCTTCCTCAGTCCACTCAATGTGAAAATGATGAGGGTGAAAACCTTCATGATGATCTACTTCTACTTA
This sequence comes from Ateles fusciceps, assembly GCA_036589455.1. Lineage (NCBI taxonomy): Eukaryota > Metazoa > Chordata > Mammalia > Primates > Atelidae > Ateles > Ateles fusciceps. The sequence goes on from JAZHEH010003259.1 coordinate 11,002,248, forward strand.
ATGAACAGCAATCATATATTCTCTTTCTTATGATTTTCTTAATAGCATTTTCTTTTCTCTAAATTATTTATCATAAGAATATAGTATATATTAATAATACAGGTAACATATAAAATATGTGTTAATCAGTTGTTTATGTTATCAATAAGGCTTCCAGTCAACAGCAGACTACTAGTAGTAAACTTCCGGGGGAGTCGAAAGTTATATGGGGTATTTTGATTATGCAGGATTCTGGGCACCAATCCCCATGTTGTTCAAAGGTCAACTGTAATTACTTTCTTTACAAATTTTCCTGCTTTACAGTAAGTCAGACTAGCTCTGTCTCCATTATTTTGAATGAACAAAATTTAATATTCCTGTATAGCCATATACATATAATTTATTACAAAGTTTTAAGAAATTTGGTCAATGGAATATATTCTTCTGAAAGTTGGAATATATCATTTGCAAAATAGCTTATAAAATATGATACAAAAACAAATATTAAATTATTTTAGTGATACTGTTGGGCTAAAGTGGTACTAATTCTCAGGCATTCTTTTTTTAAGATGAGGTCTCACTCTGTTGCCCAGGCTAGAGTGTAATGGCAAAATCACAGCTCACTGTAACCTCCAGACCCTGAGCTCACGTGATCCTTCTACCTTAGACTGCTGAGTGGCTGGGATTACAAGTGCAAGCCACTGGCCAGGCACAGTGGCTCACGCCTGTAATCCCAACACTTTGGGAGACCAAGGCGGGTGGATCACGAGGTCAGGAGTTCAAGAGAGCCTGGCCAGGATGGTGAAACCCCATCTCTACTAAAAATACAGAAATTAGCCGGGTGTGGTGGTGGGCGCCTGTAATCCCAGCTACTTGGGAGGCTGAGGCAGGAGAATCACTTGAACCCAGGTGGGAAACAATTGCAGTGGGCCGAGATTGTGCCACTGCACTCCAGCCTGGGTGACCGAGTGAGACTGTCTCAAAAAAAAAGAAAAAAAAGTGCAAGCTACTGTGCCCAGCTTGAGGCATTCTTTTAAAAATATATCTAGAGAAGTAAGATACTGACAAAAATTCCATGTATTGAACATTCTGAATATCTGAATACTATGTAAATAGAGGCTCATCTGAACTTCAATTTCTGACACAGTAAGTCCTCTATAATTAATAAATACATGTTGCTTCAGTAAGTGAATAAAGTTTTCCATGTATATTCAAATATTTAGGTTTCTTATAAAAGTGCATAAAAATTATAATCATAAACAACAGTACAATACACACATAAAAGATTAAAAGCAAGTATAACAGTGATTGTATGAGGGAGATAGAATGTTGCTCCCTCCAGTTTCCATTTGCTATAATATTTTGTTGAAACTTTTGAAAAAACATAAATATTTTTAATCAACAGTACCTAATACCTCTGGAATCAAGAAAGGAATTACAGGAGCAGTAATAAAAAACCAATATCCTTGGGCTTATAGTCATATTAAAGCTGGTGAGACTTCACATTCCTCAGCACACAATGGATCTTTCATCAATACTGGAAAATGCCTTTGTGAGAATATTTGCAAAGAATGGATGGAATTCTCAATGTTGCAAGTACCCAATGAATTATTTAAAAGAACAATGAATGAATGAGTAATTAGAAATGTTTCTTGAGTGCAGAGATATTTATATTACCAAAGAAAAGCTCTAAGTCTAGCATTTTCTCCAGAGCAGTCAGGAAGAAAAGATTAACTGTGGGCATCACTCCCAAATGATTTGCCCAGGAAGAAAAGATTAACTATGGGCATTGGTCCCAAATGATTTGCCCTCAAAATGATTAGAGTTGCCTTCTCGTTAGCCAACTAATGATTTTAAGTACTCCTTGACTTGTAAATATTGCTTATTTGTTTGCATGCTTGTTCACTCTATCCCTAAAAATAGGATTTAAGATAACGCCAAAGAAATGTACACTATAATAAGTAAATTTAATATAAAGAAAATGAGAAAAAGGGAAACTAAAACTGGAAAGATAACATGAAGCCAGGTATACGGTAAGTGCACAAAAAGAACAACATTATGTCCTATATTCTAAATTGAAGTATGCCATAAACTAGGTTCTAAGTTTTCAAGAAATCAATTTTAACCCAAAGACGCAAGTTAAATGTTCAACATTCATTAGGTAAAAAACAATGTGTTCAAGAGAATAGTCCTAATATTGAAATTAAAAAGAATTTTTTCTAATCAACTCCTGTTCTTTAACAAGATATAATCATTTGCAATATTTAAAATAACATAGATGATTTCCATAACCCTGTTTCTTATAAAATCATCAAATAATGCCCCAAGAATTATAGTAAAAGCAATTCTGTAATATCAGTTCTACAAAGTTTTACATGATTTTTGTCTAAGTACCTATGCAATTTTTTTGATGGTCTGGCTTAGTCTAGAAATGCATTTCTCAGTGACAGGAATAGATGCTCTTGCAACAAACAGAAAAAGAAAGGAGGGGCTGGCCGCAGTGGCTCATGCCTGTAATCCCAGCACTTTATGAGGCTGAGATGGGACAACTGCTTGAGGCCAAGAGTTCAAGACCAGTCTGGGAAACACAGTGAGACCCCAACCCTAAAAAAAAAAAAAAAAAAAAAAAATTCAAAAAAATTAGCTGGCCATGGTGGCGCACACTTGTAGTCTCAACTACCCAGGAAGCTGAGGCAGGAAGATTGCTTGAGCCTCAAGGCTCAAGGCCGCAGTGAGTCACAATTGTACCACTGCACTCCAGGCTGGGTGACAGAGCAAGACTCTGTCTTAAAAAAAGGAAAGGAGAAAAGTGTTATGATAAACATACCGAGTAAAGATGTAACAGCCAAAATATTCCCTCAGAAGGAGGGAACTGAAGTCTTGCATATCCTTCAGTTGATTTTTTCCTACAAGTTTCTACTGTTCTTGTTATTAAAAAATGTATCTCTTAAAAATACTTTATTTAGTTTCTTGTATACTGCTCATGTACCTAGGGACCTCACTGAAATCTGTAAGTTTCTCCTATGAAACCTAATAATTTGTCTATCTCTTGTTTTTAAAACTTCTACCTACCACTTTTTTCTTTGTGACATCAATGAGACAAGATTCTTCATACTCTCTATTAACCAGAAATCTCCTCCATTCATAAAATCCAATATACTGGTCTCTCATCACAACCTTTTAATCCTCCTTTCTCACTCTCAAACTTCTATTAACTCTAATCTTCAGTCCTATTACTCTATTCTCCTTCCAACTATTAGTCCCATCCAGACTTTACTGCCTTTCTAATGTACATCCAATAATGATCACATCAAACATTCTATCACTCTCTTACCAGTCTTGTTCCTTTGTCTTTTTACCACATCTACCATATAAGGGCTCAAGTATGGATAACTCTCAGTTTCCCCTCTCTATTCCCACACCTAGATCCTGGAAGAGTACTTGAGAAAAATCACAAATTAGTACCATTACACATTTTTGCAGTCTCATCCCAAATGCAACTTTTGCATTGCTCTGCAACCCCCATTCCATGCTGCTTATTAAACTTTCCCCTTCGGTTTCCCTTGGTCATTCTAAACTTTCTAAACTTTCACCACTTTCCTCATGCCCTTATTTTACCTTCACTGCTCCCTTTAGCATATGAATCTCATTTGGATGATACCTCTAGATGTGCAATTTGTACTTCAGTAACACTAAACTACTTGTAGGTACCTAAATATGATTTGATTTATTTGCATATGCTGTTCCCTCTACCCAGAATAGCTCCTCCAATTTGTCCAACCAGAAAACATGCATTTACTTTTCAAATGTCAACTCGAATGCTATTTCTCCTATGAAATCTTCCTCAATCCAGATCCCTTCTTCTGTGTGCCCACTGTACTCTGTGCCTCTGCCTCTATTTACAGAAATTATTGTATTATTATATTGCACTGCAATTGCTTGCCTGTTTGCTTCTGCACAAGGCTATAAGCTCCTTAAAGGAAAAGGATCTTTTTTTTTTTTAGTTTTCTATCCCAAGCACCTAGTTGGCACCAGCAAATTGCATGCTGAAGGAATAAAGTCTTCCTACTAAAGTATAATTCCTTGAGCCAAACATTATGTAGAAGAAATGAAATTTAGAGGTAATAAATTTATAAAAACCTTAGCTAAAATGAACGTGGCGTGGCTGTGTCACTAATAACAGCAATAGTGAATTTTACATTTGCAACCCAATTGAAATGCTGTTACATAAAATGTACTTCAAGTACATAACAGAAATCTTCTACTAAAACGATAACTAAACAGCTCTACTTCTGAAACATCTGAACGGATAATGAACTCAGCGAACTTAAACCATATACTAGACAGCACAACTGACACTACGCTAAATGTCATTCTAACAATTAATCTGAATGATAATCCAGCCCTACATAAACACTGACATTCACAAAATATTTATCACAAATATCTTAAGAACACAAAAGAAAAACCAACAATGAAACCTAATCCTCACTCCCTGCCAAACATACGCTTGTAAATGGGCAATTATTAAACTGCAAAGGGGCAATGTAATATTAAGCAAAAAGGATGTTCCAATAGATCACACACAACATGATGCCCTTTTTATAACGTTAAAACCAACTAAAATGAAAATGCATATACTTTGAGAAAATAAAAGGAAGTAAACGCTGACTTCAGAATGATAGTTAACTTAATTGGAGGAAGGCCAAAGAATGCATTACTGAAGAGGAAAACATGGTTAGATTACTACCAAAGCCCTGGCTTCTGTTTTGGGTGGTAGATTCCCAGGTTATTATTACATTATTTTTTAAAAGATAGAGAGAGAGAGAGAAAGGTAGATACACACAGAGAAGGAGGGAATGGAGGCAAGAAGAGAGGGAAGAGGGGGGCAGAGAAAGGAGAGAGAAGAATGAATAAAAACAGATACAAAGAAAAAAAAAAACACAGATCAAAGTGGACCAAGCATGGACCAATGATGCGAGTATGATATGAACCAAGGATTACTGAACCTGCAACGAGATGACATGACATGACATGAAATGAAGTGAAAATAAAAACTTCTCACAGCATGTAGGCTAATACCCAAGCTACTATCTCTGGATCAAACTCAAGTCACTCATCCAGGTTATGATTTTTTTGCTTCCAATTCCCTGACACTTTTAATTGCACTGCACAAAGCAACATGTTCTCCAGTACATGTGAGGTCTTCTACTAACAACAATGGGCCTTCTACTCAGAGATTACCTCCCTCCAGGGGGAGTGGGCAAGGGGAGCAGCATAAATGGAAATCTTGCTGATTCACCAACTGGCTCTCTGGAATAGGGATGACAACTCCCACAAGCCTTTGAATAGGCAACCAATGACTCTTATTCATTGATTCAGTACTTACCAAGTGCCAACTATATGTCACATGTTATGATAAGCACTGAAATCCTTCAGACCTATGACTGGGACAGCCCTAAAAAATACCTGAGTCTAGTCCATCATCTTTTAAAAAATAAAAAATGTCAAGTCTCTATTATAAAATTGAAAAATATTGCTTCTCAGACAAACAAGATTTCATATGAGTGTGTTGCTATCTGTTTTACCTGCTATCTCCGAAAGTGAGTTTACATGATCTCCTTCCGCCAGCTTCACAAATCCAACCTGATTTCCAAAAGTGCCAATCCCTTGAAAGGACAAAGTCAAATGTTTTCCTTGGAGGAGTTCTTCTATGAATGATTTCAATTCCAAAAGAGCATCAATACCACTGGTAAGAAATAATACATTTTTCAGTAACACATTAAGTAATCAAATATACAAATCCAAATAAAGAACAAAGTACCAGTTTTAGAAAGACAAATTAATTTTGATATTTGTACTAATTATTTTAAGGCTCAAAATATCCTCTAAATCTAAACTATATGATTGAAACTGATAGACAGTTTTAAACAAAAACTATGGAAGAAGTGAAAAAATATTTACCTAATTATAATTGCTATTAAAGACATAAAAGTAGATACTATTGTACAGTTTACCAAAAAAATTATAACCACATGAAATATTATATGGACAACTCAAAAAATTACTGAAAATATATCCCAAAAAACCGAATACCTACAAGAGCTTACATTAGATTATGTGTAAAGTTCTAGATTCTTGATGAAAGTACTAATACTTTTACAGTACTTACCATTTGTGAGACACTCTAATAAAACTTCTCTTAAAATATAACAGTCTCTATAATAATTTGCTATACTTAGACTCAAATAAAACACAAGTTTAATTATATTCCCTAATCGTTAACTATGTAAGTTTGCTATATGTATATTAGCTATTTAGCCTATGCAGTTATATGGCTGCTCTGTGTTAAAGGGCTATATTTTTCTTTCTTTCTTTTCTTTCTTTCTTCTTCTTTCTTTCTTTCAAGTGCTCCTTCTTTCTACTTTCTTTCTTTCAAGTGCTCTTTCTTTCAAGTGCTCTTTCTTCCTTCTCTCCTCTCTCTCTCTCGTTCTCTCTTGTTCTCTCTCTTGTTCTCTCTCTGTCACCCAGGCTGGAGTGCACTGGTGTGATCACAGCTGACTGAAGCCTTAACCTCCTGGGCTCAGGTGATCCTCCTGCCTCAGCCTCCTGAGTAGCTGGAATACACAGGTGCATGCCACCATGCCTAACTAATTTTCTTTAAAATTATTTATAGAGAGGTCCCCCTATGCTGCAAAGGCTGGTCTCGAACTCCTGGGTTCAAGTGATGCTCCCATCTCAGCCTCCAAATTGCTAGGATTAAGGTGTGGGCCACCGCATCCAGCCATACTTTTCTCAATCAAAACAAATGTTTACTATAGTATTGAATTAGACATTATGAGATTTTTGATATTTGGAAAATTAGAATTACCTCTAAGAAAATTTTGGTATAGGTATTTCATTTTGAGAAAAAAATGAATTCTCACTAGAGGGCAGCAATTACTTAAAAAAGAACTAAGCACATTCATACAGAATTTTAAAACACCCTTCTAGTGGAGTGCCATTCATTTAAATTATTTTGATCAGTGATTTGTTCAGTCAAGCGTTTGAAAAAAATCAGTTTTCTTGATCTTTCATATTTTTAAATTAGTCTTCATAGAAAGTTTTTAACTGATTTTCATCTATGACTTCTATACCAGTCTCATTTCTCTGAGAAATTACATAGCTATACTAAAGTATTATACATTTGTCATTTCCAAAATTGTATTGTACATTTGTCATTTCATTTTAAAAATGACAAATGTACTTTAGTATAGCTATGTAAATGTCAACATTTCTCATTGTACCTCCAAATCCACAGTTTAAATCCACTATTACTTAACTGTAGTTATGTTCGTACAAACATATACAGTGTACATACTTTTAAGTCAGTACTTTCCTCCACTGTGTGCTATGAATTAAAGCATATGATAACAGAACAGCTACTCCTGGCTCATTTATAAGTTGGGGGGAATTCAAGATATTTGTTTTAAGTGAAACTCTATGCTAAACGAGACCATGAGAAAGGTTAAGATTTCAGAGACAGTGAATCTGTGTCATTATTCTTCAAAGAAATACAGATGATCTAAATTCAGTCCATTTTTCCAGTTCTCCAGTAGTATGAATCAATAAATTTGTCCTAATAAGATGCCACTGATTCAAAGAGTGAGAAAGAATATCACTAACTTTCTACTGGGAATATCACTAACTTTCAAATTATTTTAACATATTCAAATAGAATATGTTTTCAAGAAGGGTTTATGAAAAGGCTTCTTTAAGGTAAAGTAAGTAAAAAGTACATGCATATAAGAAATGGAATTCTCAAACTGGAGTTCAGACCCAAAGGCTGTATTTCAAACGAAGACAGGACATCTGTCTTTTCAAATCAGCATCTGGGCTTGGCCTAATATATTTCCATTCCTTTCTTCTATACTGTGAGGACACAAAGAACTTTAGGTGACATCTATATCAAGAAATTAATGATTTTTTAAAAGTCTCTGCACATTCCATAACCAATCCATTGATCAGTACATTATTCAACAGCTAAAACTTGATATTAGACTTTGGAAAATAAGAATCAATATATGACAAGAAATGGACAATCTAGATGTCTAACATACAGTTTAGGATAAAAAATTAAAAATTAGAGACTTTGAATAAACCGTTCACATAAACAGTGTCTTCCCAGAAACCCCATCAATTCCATTCTAGCTACCCCAAAGTGAGGTCACACATTGAACCTCATCACCACTTAAAAGCTGACACCTCTGCCTCTCCAGAATAGGGGTGGACCCAATCCAATCAGCTAAAGGCCTTAATAGAAAAGACTGGAGTCCCCTGAGAAAGAAGGAATTCTGACCCCAGACTGATTGAGGACTTGAGAGTACAACATCAACTCTTCTCTTCCACGCTGCCCTGCAGATCCTTCAATCGTGGGAGATAATTCTTTAAAATAAATCTCTCTACATAAAGATATACATGTCTACACAGATATAGATAGACATCAACATAGATACGCTGCTATTGGTGCTGTTTTTCTGGAGAATCCTGACCATTCTAACACACACAGAGCACTACTCCTTTCTCTCAACCTTTCATCTTGCATAGCATCTTCTTTGGATTCTCTTCCTTCAAGAGCGTCAGAGTACTGCTTTTTTCTTCTGATTGGCCAAGTGATCAAAGTCAGTCAAGTAAAATCTCCCCCTCCTCTCTGTCCTTGCAGGATGCTCAAGGCTGCTTTGGGTGCATTGGCTTGGGACAGATTATAAGATTGACCTCTAAAGACATGAGGTTCTACTGTTTAAAAAATATAACTATAATAATCATAATGGGGTTGGATATTTTGAGTTATTAATTTATTTCATCTTATCCCTTTTATTTTACCTTTCCCTCAACCCCTTCCTAATTCAAGCCTTGTTCCTCATTCCCTCAGGAGATATAGCTGTCAAAGCAGAAAACAAAAGCAACCTGCAATTCATCCTGGCTTTGGTTTTCCAAAAATCTTAGGCTTGAGCTTGTGAGCTATATACGACATAACAGAGGAAGAGAAAATCTAAGTACAGATAGAGTGTCCTGGAGAACTGGGGGAAGAACAAGGTTTCTTCCAGATTGGAAAGCAGTAACCAATAACTTATCTTCAACCTTTATGGCAGAACCCTGGCATGAGGGCACTGTGGGTAGGTGGAGTAGAGTAACTCTAAGAATGACTTAGGTGAAACTCAGATTGTCCAGTGGCCTAGTAAAATGCCAGCTCTAATAACTAATAATAGAGTGCTTACTATGTGCCAGGCCCTAGACAAAGAGCTCTTACACATATTGGTACTATTATTTTCTCCATTTACTTAGAAAGTACATGATTTGCCCAAAGTGAGGCAGATAATAAGAGGTGGTTGTGCCATGATTCCAAAATATGTATCTAGAATTTTAAGCTAAATGGTCAGGTCCAGAGTGCTTATATTATGAGCATGGGCAAAACAATTACATAACCAAGGGCTACCACTCGATAACCATAACAGAGTTTAAAAGTCTAGATTAAAAAGAATATTATGCAGTACATTCTGTATATTAACTATTCATTGGAATAAATTATATGGAGACTACTTCTTTAAAATTTAGAATGTCTCTTTGGGTTCTGCTGTGCTTATTCATTTTAAAGTAATACAATTTGGAAAATTATATTTAAGAAAGATATATTACTCACATGTTTACTTCATCTTCATTTAATAATTGCATCACCAGCAGGGTAATATGAAAGGAACCATCTCTGACCATTGTTTGGGCCAGTCGCTTATCTTGTTGTATTACTGCATTTTGCAGGCTCTTAATTCCTTTTATAATCTAATAACACATATACACATACAGTGATTAGGTATGCAAAATTTCTTTATGGTAAAACATAAACCAAAAAGAAAATAAACAACAACCAAAATTAAACCAATGTTAAGATTCTTCAACCAAACAAATGCTTAATTGTCTACTTGTTCTCAAACACACAGTTGACTTGGACAGTTTAAAAGGATGTATAAGTTTTAAAGCATCATGACTGTCTATCTTAAGAGCACTGAACCCAACACCCTTATTTTGCAGATCAGATTGCTATCAGACTAGAAAAACCTCTCAGTGGCCCTGCAGATGTTCAGAAATGTGTCCTTGGAATACCCAATATGACTCAATAACTATGATCTTTCCTAAGAATAAGGCTTTATTCTTGCCACAGAAAGGTCAAGCCAGCAAACAACATTCCATTTCTGTTAGAAGCAATAATTATTTGTCTCCAAGTGAATGTGTCTGTGAACCCATTCCTCATGGCCTTTAGGATTTTTTAGAACAGCAATAATTTCAATAGAAATGACTACTGTCATTTTTCCAGACCTGCGAGGAGGGGCATTACCATGAAGAGTTGCAAAGAAGTCCAAACGCACACATTAGAAAAACCCAATCTGCAACCATGAGAAATCCCCACAGACCTGGTCCATCACCTCCCTTCCCCTCTCAGCACCTGCTCCTCTGAAACAGGAAGAGGAATGATGCATCTTCCCTCCTCCACTTTCAGTTAGATGCAATTCTAGTCAACTTCTAAATGTGAGTACACTGGAAAGTAGTTTGAATGCAAAATAGCAAACCCAGAAAAAAAAACAACAGCAATAGAGAAAAGAGAGCACAGACAAGCCCTAAGGGAACAGAAACTAGAAGCCCTGAGGCAGCAGAATTAGTGAGAGAAAAAAGGGAAAGAGTGGAGGCTGACAGTCAATGCAGAATCCATAAAAAAGCAGAGATAAGAAAAAACTGACTCATGAGCACAGCAAACTGTTCTGATACCAAGAGTAGCTGTTTTATCCTGAACAATGTTCCCATTATCTGCTAATGTGATTGTGCAAATCATGAGATGCTGTCCTTGGATCTGACTTCCCATTGACAGAGACTCTCTCCTTTGACCAAAACTTTAGTCAGGCCCCTCTGAGTCTTCTGCTTGACTAGCCCTAACCATGGGCTTCTCTCTCTGTCCTTGTAGAATCTAGTTTCAGCAAGAATACTGACAAGTCAGTTTAAAGAAATCCCCGACCCTTGGTGTCTAACCACCCTCCATATCTGAGCTATCTTATCACCATAGCCTCCCTTCAGCAACAATCCTATCCAGTCTGTTTAGCCAGAAAGCTCTCACCCTTCTTCTCAGTAATTTTCCATTCACTGACTTCCACTCTGCTCCTTGGTTATAAATCTCCATTTGTCCTTGTTGGAGTTGAGTCTAGTTTCTCTCCCCCAGCTGAGAGTGATCCCTGTACCTGTTATCATGGCCCTTCTGGAATACAGTCTGCCATACCATCTTTAACAAGTGTCATGAATATTTTTTTCTTTGGTATCATGTATCCTTACAATGAATCTACATCACCCAAAATAACCTCAACATTTCTCTGTTCCTTATAATCTGCAAGATACTAACAGAGGAAATGGTGTTTTATTTGTATGTTACACAGTAACGCCTAACATTCCCCAACGCAAGATGTCACTTCTGTGACACTCAATAAAAGAATATTCATAGCCTAATACATAAAATGCTCCAAACATAATGGTATACAAAACATCTCAGGGAGTCACAGTTTATACAGACAAAACGAAATTATAAACTTCTTGAGGGCAATGTCTATCTCTTCTATACCACTGTCTCACCACAGTGCAGTTGTGACATGGTAAAAGCCCCATAAAACTGTATACCTCAACCATACCTCAGCTTTCTGTTGAAACTGCTCTCTGTAACCCTGATGTGATGGGCAAGCAGTCCAAACCCACGCCATCTTGGCCCCTGCGACTTGTAATAAGTAACTAAGGTCTGTAATTTCCACCCTACCCAGACAATGTGTAAACCAACGCTTATCTTGACTTCTGTGAACCACTTAGGTAACAATCAGAATGTCCAAAGCCCCTCACCCTCACCCCCCGCCCAGGAGGTGGTTTACAAAATGTCCAAAGTCCACTGGCCCTTGAAATGTCCAAAGCCCCTCGCGTCCACCCCTGCCCAGGAGGTGGCTTACAGGCATAAAAAGTTTTAACATCCTCCTTTCAGGGCCAGGGGTGAAAAAGACCAGAGTCCTCCGTGGCCGCTGGCAATAAATAACCCTCGGAATTGGCTTACTTTTGTCTCAGTGGTAATTTCGCACTTGCTCGCTTACAGCACAGTGATGATAATAAAAAACAATACTTAAACAGTAGCAGCAGCAACTATCCTTTACTGTGTTCTCGTTAGGTTCCAGGAATCATAGTGAATATTTTACATATCTACATTAGCTCAGTGCAGCCTCCCAATAGTCCCATGAAATAGAGATTGGTATTATCTCTGTTAAGATAAACAGAAACACAGACTTTAAAAATCTCAAGGCCATTATACCCGCCCCAAAAGCAAAAAAAAAAAAGAAAGAAAGAAAGAAAAGAAAGAAAGCCTTGGAAAAGAATAAACTGCATATGAAAAAGATGACAGAGGCACCTGCAGGAAAAGATCCAGCAGGAGTGAGGAGGAGAAGTAGCTAGAAAGCAATGGAATACGGAAAAAGACCAAGAGGGGTACAAGGAGTTTGTCTGTTTATGAGAAATGGAAATGGGAGGAGCAGACATGTGGTCACGGACTTAAGAACTGGAACACCAGGGAAGACATTTAAGGGGATTTTCAGAAAGTCTAACCAGTGCTAAGGTTTGAATGTGTGCTCCAAAGTTCATGTGCTGGAAACTAGACCAACGATGCAGTGTCGGGGGGTGGGGCCTAACAAGAGGTGTTCAGGTCATGGGGGTACTGCTCTCATGAATGGGTTAATGCTGTTACTGCGGAAGTGAACTTCCTAAGGATGAGTTAGTCCCCTCTTGAGATTGCTCACTCGTTCACTCACTCTATCCCTGGCCCTCTCGTCTTTCACCATGGGACAACAGCAGCAAGAAGGCTCTCACCAGATGCTGGCTGGTTACTCAATCTTGGATTTCCCAGCTGCCACAATTGTGAGAAATAAACTGCTCTTTATAAATTATCCAGTCTCAGGTAGCACAAAATGGACTAAGACACTATGTAACAGAACACACTGGCCCTCAAAAAAAAAAAGCCTTTAGTATAAGTCTACATTACTCACAATTATTTTAAAATTGAATTTTTATATTGTCAAACTTATAGTTGCATTAAAGATCATATTAGAAAAGGTACATGAAAGTGCTTTGTAAGCTCTTCACTATTTGCCAAACGGAAGGTACACAACAGCACCAATACTATTCAAATCAGTGTTTTTCTAGCAGTGCAATTTTGCCTCCCAGAGGACATTTGGCAATATCTAGAGATACTTTTGGTTGTCATAATTGGATAGGGGATTGTTAACGTGCACCTAATACGTAGAATATTTGTATTTTCACACTAACTTAGTCTTCATTCTAACTTCAAATATTAATTATATGTAAATTCAGGGCAATGTTCAAAATTCTATCCATTTGTATAATCCACATTCTGGTGAAATGTCCCACATGGTGAAACAGTTTTAGACCAATTAGTATCTTTGAATTATCCAGTAGCATATAAAACTGAAAGTAAAAACTGTAAAATACTTTAAAAACTATTATTTCTCTCAAGTCACACAGTACTTATGCAGGATTAGCCCCAAACTTATGAAAATGTTAAGGTTAATCTAATCAAGCAATATCTTGCTAACAATGCTTTGATTCTCCAGATTAATTTATGTATTTCTTGATATAACGGTAATATTTTTCATGCTTTTTAATCTTAATTACATTCTTAAAAAGCAAGAGAAAAGAAACACACCTTAGAGTCTTCTTTATATGTCATATTTTAAAAAAACCAATGACATCAAAGGCCAAAGGAAACTAATTTTTACAGCCATTATTTAAAATTCCAGAAAGTCATTAAAGCTTATCTGTCACCATAATCCCCAGCCACTGCAGAAAGCACATTTTTGAAACCTAACACTATAAAGTCAAATTCAAATAAAACAGTGAAAGAAACTTGTAAAAATAAAAACTTTACCTAAATCTTAAATATTTTATTCACTGAGTAATTTAAGAGAATAAAAGCTAATATTCATCTGCTAAATATCACCACTGTCATATTCCACATGTCTAAAAATAATGCAATTAGAAAATTTGTTTTCATATCTTTTAAACTTTCTAATTGACTCAAATCATATATGAGTTCAAAGGAAATGTCTTAAAGTTAGCAAGCCTCTACATGAGAGAGAAGAGTTACATTCTAGGGAAAATGTCTTTGACCTCATCTTTTGATATTGTTCTTGTAATTTTCCTAAGCTGTTATTAATACATATATTGTTCCCAAATTTGTTGCCTCATTAAGATTTATTAGAAATATCACACTAATTTGCTACCTAATTTTTCTAAATTTTTTTGCTTGTCCACAACTATCAAAGAACTTGAAAAACTGATGATAGAGCAATAATTGGAGTAAAAGTTAAAAAATCATCCTCAAATAAGAATGTTCTATATCTACCAGGTGCCTAAAATACACATGATGACATCAAATACTTTTACTATTATTTTCCAGAAAATAACTGAATGCACTAATCCATGTCCATATTTTCCAAAGACCAGTAATTTTCCCACTGCAAAATTTTGAAATACAGAATTAAATGTAACAAATGACTTTTAAAACCCCTGAAGAGGCTGGGCATGGGTGGCTCACACCTGTAATCCCAACATTTTGGGAAGCTGAGAAGGAAGGATTGCCTGAGCCCAGGAGATTGAGACTCGCCTGGGCAACATAGTGGGACCTTGTCTCAAAAAAAACACAGAAAGAAAGAAAAAAAGGAAGAAAACCCCTGAAGAAAATCTAAAAATTTAAAAATATACTATTAGTATATTTTTAAAAGATACCAACAAAAAATTAATAATATACTCCTAATTTCAATCAGCTTCTGTTTCTTGATTTTTTCAATGTTGATTCTTATATTATTATCTCTCAAAAGAAGGCATATAAAACCAATATATGGTTAAATCCAGTTAGAATTAATTTAAAAATTCTAGCCATTTAAGAAACATTTAGGATTTACTATATGCCCATCAAAATATTTTCTTCTTTTCTTTTTAAACTAACATGCAATTGCAAGTTAATGGAAACACACACTTCCATATACTTCCAGTTAGGATTTTTTTATGCAGCCATCCTAATCCATTTTCTGTTGCTTAAAATATGAAATCAAGATTTTCCACTAATAAAGAATTCCAAATTTCTAAGAATGTGTTTCAAATCAAAGACCAGTGGAATTCTGAATACTTTTTTTCTTTAAAACTAGATGCCAACATGTAGAGGCTAAAAGTAGAGCAACTCATTGTGAATGTGCTAGCTTCCAAAAGCTTGTTTGCAGGTCACTTAATTGGAACTTGGAATACAGTCTTCCATTGAAACAATGTTATAAATGCTACTCTTTTCCCAAGCCTTCCCACAAAAGCTCATAAGTAGTTTAAAAAGAAAATTAACATGAGACACTTTAAAACAAACAAAAATGTGCTCATGCAGAAGATATAAAATGTAACTCCTAATCTTGCCTGATCCCTACATCTCTCCCCCATATTTCTATGTAAGCTTTAAGTGGTTAACTACAAATAAGTCTCCTGAAAAACATTAAATTATTTGGTTTCATGATCACTTGAAACCTGCATTTTCCCCTATTGTAAGTTACCCTACCTCCTCCGAAACAAATAACTGCTGTTGAACTTGTGTTATGAAACTACCATTACCTTGTATTTATTATTTTTAAATGTTCTGGTTGTAACTTGGAATGACAGAAACACGTCTTTGCCGTGAAACAACAGGAGAGAGAGAGGGAGAGCATGAGAGCAAGAGAGCGTTTGTGCGTGTCCTACTCTTGAAAAGGCACCAGCCCAGGTATGGGCATGCACTAAAAACCTTGTGAGGAAGACAGGTGTTAAGTTGCAAGGATGACAGACAACAAACAGAAAGCTGTGAAAGCCTTTAGCTGACAGGAATGGGCAAGCAAAGTGGGTAGTTGACCTAGACTAGATGGGGTGGCCATGGGTAGAGAGGTTTGAGCTGAGATTCTGGCATTAACAAAACCAAGAGGAGCAAGGAGAAAACTCTAGACAGGGAAGGCTTCTCTGGGACTGAGGGAACCTGACATGCCCAAGGACGGCTAGAAGAGCTCAGGCAGAAAAAGCAAGGGCTGAAAGGGAGAGGACAGAGCAGACAAAACCACAGAGAACAGGGAAAAGAGGTTGTCTTTATCCTATCGACAGGAAAATCCTGAAGTATATAAGCAGGTTGGTGACATGGTGAGATCTGGGTTTAGAAAATAGTCATTTGAAGGAGGTATTATCACCTACCTCATTTTACACCTGAAGAAGCTGAAACTTGAAGAACTGAGGTAATCTGACCTACATATCCAGTGGAGTCTGTGACTTAGCTGGTACTAACACCTCTTGTCACTCCAAAGCCTGCGCTCTTTCCAGCATCTACACAACCTCACAGGGTACAGAGGCAGAAACAAAGGCTACAGCAAGTTAAAGAATGAAACTAAAAGCTGTGGACAGGACTCTCATCCCCTTCACCCTTCGCCTTTGTGACGCAAAGCCTAGAAGTTAGTGGTGGAAGGAAAGAATTTCTGTCTCCTTCCTCTCAATCCCCCTCCCCACCTTCCCTATCCCACCAACACATCATCCCACCCATCTTCTCCAGAAGGGCTAAGAAACCAGAACACAGCTAGGAGGGGAGGGGGCAGACATGGGAGTGATGCCGAGATGCTGCTCAGTCTCCCCTGGGAGCAAGGAATACAGGTGACAGGAAAAGCATAAAATGAGCAGCCTAGTGAAAGCTACAACCTGAGGTGTTCATCGAACATCTACCTTGAAAGACTCTGTCAAATCAAAATAGAGAACCTGGATCCTCTTCCAATCACCAGTTTCGCATCTGCAGGGAAGTCACTTCAACTATCTGACTTTCAGTGTCCTTAGGACCTGCCTTCTGTCCAGCTGCTCATGAAAGCAGCAGCACCTCTCACTCTCTGAGCTCTTCTAATCCCCATATCCCCATACGTATACATGATCCTAAATCTCAAACCAAACAACTTGCAAGTATTTTAATAAATACATAATTACTGATTAAACTAACTTTGTATCACCTAAGCACTTTTAAGAACTATTTCACTAGGACTTTTCATTGTTGTTTGTTCGTGGGTTTGTTTGTTTTTAGATATGGTCTGGCTCTGTCACCCAGGTTGGAGTGCAATGGTGCAATCTCAGCTCACTGTAACCTCTGCCTCCTGGACTCAAGCAATCCTCCCACCTCAGCCTCCCGAGTAGCTGGGACCACAGGTGCAAGCCACCATGCCCAGCTAATTTTTGTATTTTTAGTAAAGACAGGGTTTTGTCATATTGCCCAGGCTGGTCTCAAACTCCTGGGCTTGAGGGATCCACCCACCTCAGCTTCCCAAAGTGCTGGGATTACAGGCTTGAGCCACTGTATCTGGCCCTTATTAGGACTTTTAAGAAGTATTCCTCTCCCTGGTCATCTAGTGGTTAGGATTCGAAAAAAAAGAAAGAAAGAAGAAGAAAAAAAGAACTATTCCTCAACCAAAGGAATCGAATATGTATCAGTATAATCAGAATATGATTCTTCACCACATCAAATCTAAAATTTTACATGGCTACGTAATTTTTCTCTTTTTATGTATATTTTCTCCCCAGCTAAACTGTGTATCACAGACTAGATATTTCCTAGAATGACCCAACATAATTTATTTTTTCTTTTGATATTTATTTCTTTCATTTTAATTTTGATTTGATTTTTAACAACTTGCTAGCATTCCCTAGAGACATTCTAGTTAAACAAGGTGAAAAGCAACCTGAAAATGTGACTGGTCAAAGAGATTATAACCCACAATCAAACAGAAATTCGGATCTGGCTCTTAAATTGGGCCAAGGAGTAAAAACAGTCATTCTTCCAAGTGACGTGTTCTTTCCTGAGGCATTTTAATTCCTACCTCACTGCTTCAGCAGTTGTAATGAGATGCAATAGTTTTCTCTCTCAGGGGTTTCTCAGTATGAGCTAGTTGGCTGGTTCCATTTTCTATTATTTATACTACATTAATTTTTCAGATTTTTAATAGATTTCTACCAAGTTTATGGTGCAATATTAAGTTGTTACAACACCAAGTAATTTTTTAAAGAAACTATGTTGAAATAATCACTACCAAAAACAAGATTAAGCAGCAAGAAACCCCAACAGAGATCTCAGAATTTTCTTTTCTCAACTGGTCACTGCTCTCTGCTTCCAAAGGGTCCCTCAGATAAAATGAACAAATACTTGCAAATGACCTTGACATGCCATCTGGCAACACTTTTTCAAGTGGTTTTTGCAAAGTTACTGTTTAAATATTATTGTCTAAATAGTTTTGGAGGCTGAGATGGGAAGACTGCTTGAGCCCAGAAGTTCAAGGCTGCAGTCAGCTATGACTGTGCCACTCCACTCCAGCCTGGGTGACAGAGCAAGAGACCCTGTCTCAAAAAACTAAAAAAAATAAATATTTTCCAAACATGTTGTTTAAATACATTTCTATTACTTATATAGAAATATTCCCTGTATAGTCCTGCTAAAATGCCACCACCAAAGACTCTTGGAAGCTGAGTGCAAGTGGGCTCATAAGCATTTAGTGTGCTTTAAATGTAGAATAAAATTTCACAGTAAAAATAGTTTTTTAAAAAATACCACCCACCTCTTTGTTGGTGATTGGAATGGACAGGAAATAGTTGGGTTGATAATCTTTTCGCTTTGGTTTCCTCTTCTTTACTCGATCACTCTTGATCCTTTCTTTTTCTCTACTTCTCTCTGAATTTATCTGAGGTTCATCAGTGACTAGAGAAAAAAAGTCAAACAAGATGTCTAATACATTTAAACAAAGATAATACAGTCAGGGAAAAAAGGAAACAAGCAATATATAAGTAGCAATCATTTATAACTGTCATTTTCAAATCTAAAGAAGGAGTTTGCAAACGTTTCTGTAAAGGACCTCATAGTAAATATTTTAGGCATTGCAGATCACATAGTCTCTGCTGTAACTACTCAACTCTGCTGTAGACAAAACATAAATGAGTGGGTACAGTTGTGTTCCTGCTTTATTTTCAAAGCAGGGTGGTTAACCAGATTTGGCCCGAGGGCCATAGTGACCTGACTCCTGATCTGAGGCACAGCTCCCGGCACCACAACGTTCATAACACAAGAAAAGAACGTTTCTTCATCCATCCTGTATAGGTATATTTGTGACTTCTAGGGAATAACCCCACTACCATACAAAGTTTTGGTCTGTGGCCACTGTCACACTATAAACTATTTGTTGCAAAAATTAAGAGAATGCTTTGGAAAGTTCCATAGCAATGGGGCAGAATAATTTTGTCTGCTGAATTTTGATTCCTACTTTGTAGGTGTTTTCTTTCATTCTAATAATTCGTTTTTCTTGTATTTTACAAAAGTATCCATTGGCAACAAACAGGAAATTTTTTTAAAAAACTGATCCTTCACAAAAAGGTAATTTGAGAGGCACTTACAACATCACTTTTTAAAGTAATCCTCATAAGATTCATTTACAACATCTAACAATTCTAATTATAAAGCTATGCTCCCAGAAATAATGACAAAATCTGTGTGAAATGTCACCATCTCCTTTTTTTTCCTAGCAGATTCTATCAGGGCTTCCATATGCATGCAAAACTACAATCCATTAATTGAGCTTCTAAGCCATGTCTTCTCAAATAGTACTTTACTGTTCAAAATAGAGTTCTCGGCAGGGCATGGTGGCTCATGCCTGTAATCCCAGCACTTTGGTAGGCCAAGACAGGCAGATCACTTGTGCTCAGGAGTGCGAGATCAGCCTGGCCAACAAGGTAAAACACCATCTCCTCTAAAAATGCAAAAATTAGCTGGGCATGGTAACACGTGCCTGTAGTCCCAGCTACTTGGGAGGGTGAAATAAAAGAATCACCTGAACCCAGGAGGTAGAGGTTGCAGTGACCCAAGACCACGCCACTACACTCCAGCCTAGACAAGAGAGTGTGACTCCGTCTCCAAAAAAACAAAAAATAGAGTACCTCACAGAGACTTCGTGAAAATTCAAATATATTTTCTAAGGTATTATTTTGAAAAAAGGAAGGGAAGAACCATTTTACCATACACTCAATCCTATTAGGTTGGTTTCATCTTCGGGATCAACTCTACTAGACCACAGTAACTACCTGCACACAATGCCTTAAGGGTTGTGAAAAGAAGTCTGGGCTCAACCCACAGCCCAATGCCTGTGTGCATATGCAACCCTAATTTAACTAAATCCCTTATTTTACACATGATAAGACAGAAAAGCAGAAAAACTGTGCTACTGTATCAACCTGCTTCTCTACTGAAGTTCTGCATAACTAGTTAATATTACTCATAAAACCACAGAGCAAAAACAATTGTTCTTATTCTCTTTCTCTTTAAGATATTAATATTAAACAATTTTAAATTAATGTCTCAAATAGTATTTTAATGGTAACGGCTAAGAAAAATAGTATAGTGTGTTTAAAATTAAAAAGCTAAGAGTGTGTAGGATAGACGTGTTTTCTTTCCAGAACATCTATTTTTAAGGCCTACAAAATGGGGTAAACTAAGAGCACGGTGGCCTGGGCAATATATCTGACCATATCATTATGAATTAAGGCAAAATTATCTGGTGTGTTTGTGCATCTATTTCATCACTGTATCTCTCAACAATACATCTAATGATGAATGTGACTAGTGACAGCTCTACATAGATAGAGGATACACATTTAAAATATAAATTATTATTAGCTTCTTTTACACATGTAAGCTTATCAGAACTTTATAGACTCTATCACTAAGAAACAGTTTGTAGCATTTTTATCTATGTTATAAGCATTACATGTATTGTCTCATTCATGATGCCATTGGGTTTTATTTCTTACGTAAGAGTTTCAATATAGCAAATGAAATCAATATCTCATCGGGCTGCCTGCAATTTTAGATATCTAAGAAAAGGTCCTATATCTATAGTAACATGAATTAAATGTACTAAACAGAAGCCACAAAATATGCTAATAAAAATACATATATTTTAAATCCACTTCTAAATACATTTCTAGCCCACCACCACATACTGCTAATGAATTTGTGCTCTGAATATGGAAGCCAATTTTAACATAGTTGGAACCAGAGCACCTGGGTTAGAATCCTGGCTTTCCCACATACTAGCTGTGTGACTGTGTGCTTTTAGATGAGCACATAAATTCTCTTTACTCAGTTTCCCTCTGTAATTTTAGAATAATAATAATGGCTACTTCATAGGATTGTTTCAAGGATTGAGTGAGTTAATACATAAAAATATTTAAACTACTTCCTGATACAAAGTAAACACTATCATTAGCTATTATAAGTATTAGATAATACCCAGAACTAAACATAATTAGGAAGATAAATCTGTATATGCTGAAGAACATTTAGGAAACTCCAAAAGAAACAGATGATTTATAAACTCTCCATTGTTTTTACTTATCCAGACCACTTGTACCTTCTATGAGTATGGAAGATGAAGAGCTGTCCTGAATAGTTCTTTTTTTGTTGTTTTTTGTTTTGTTTTGAGACAGAATCTCACTCTGTCACCCAGGCTGGAGTGCAGTGATGCAATCATAGCTCACTGTAACCTGGAACTCCTGGGCTCAAGTGATCCTCCCACTTCAGCCTCTCCAAGCAGCTGGGACTAGAGGTGTGAGATCACATCTCATTAATTTTTCATTTTTTATAGAGATGGGGGTCCCACTATGTTGCCCAGGCTGGTCCTGTACTCCTGGGCTCAAGCAATCCTCCCACCTTAGCCATCCAACATGCTGGGACTACCGGCATGAGCCACCACACCCATCCCTAAACAGTTTAATTGAATATAACGTTGAAAAATAAATTTCAAAAGCAAGACCCCCCTTTAAGGTAAAATTACAAATCAATTCTAAATAAGTTTCTAGTATCCATCCCCTTATATTTTATTGTCTAAATCATGACATAAGGCTAACCCCAAGCAACAAGAATGCTGGGATGGTGAATCTGGCAGTTATCAATGTGTGCTGGGAAAAAGGTGCAACAACAGTTGAGAAGGTGACTAGTATTGTGTGTTTCAATCTACAGAGGCAGCACTGGACAGTGAAAAGGCCGATGACCTGAAGACTAGATTTCCAACAAGCATCTTTTAATTAAGTTACTTAATGGGTTTATCTGAGTACTGAAAAATCTTATCAATCCTTGGAGAAAGACCTAATTGCAAGTCTGGAGCATACAATATAAGAGAGTTCTGGAAATTCAAAGTCTCCTGAGATCGTATCAGAAGATCTCTAAAGTCAATTTAAATGTCTTCCCATTGGTTGAAGATGGGACAATTTGGTCACCAAATAGAAAAAACTTCAGTGGTGTTAAATATATCAAATATGCTTAAATTCATCTGTTCTGAATGACACTTAAAAAAAAATTAAAGCCAAAAGCTCACAGGTCACTTTTGGAGGAGTCTAAAGAACCATTATTCTAAATATCTGATGATAAAGGAAAAAAGTCAAGCATTTATCCCACCTTTCCTTATAACAAAATTGTCATATAGGAAATTAAATAGCTAGCTAAGGTGAAGTTCTTTATAGAAATTTCATGCTAATGAATGCAAAAGGATAGAGTTAGAATATCACCATTTCAAAATGCTTAACAAATAGATCTAACCGATGACCTTTAATGGACAATCCATCAGATGGAAGGCTGAAGAGGAACTTTAATAATAGATACATTAGAGTAATAAGGCCTGAAGCCACTGATCAGTCTTAACATTACCAAAGGGCAAGACAAGCAAACATTATTTGCCTACTGATGTCACACTATAGGAAATGCAAAATACTATCTTTGGCCAGGCACAGTGGCTCGTGCCTATAATCTTAACACTTTGTGAGGCCTAGGTGGGAGGACCACTAAAGTCAAGGAATATGAAACCAGCCTGGGAAACATAGCAAGACCCCATCACTACAAAAAAATTTACAAATTAGCCAAGCACGGTGATGTGTACCTGTAGTCCCAGCTACTTGAGGCAGGAGAATAATGTAAGCCCAGAAGTTCGAGGTTACTATGAGCTATGATCATGCCCCTGTACTCCAGTGTGGATGACAGGGTGAGGCCCTGTCTCTCAAAAGAAAAAAATACTCTTTGGAGCATTCTTGCAAATGTTCAGAAATTTAATTAAGCCTCTTGATCTAACTACCAGTTTACTAGAAGTATAAGAGACAGAGAAAAATGTTAAATGACCAGAATATCAAAACTACTACACAACCTGATTTCTTCAACAAGACATACACACATACACATACCCAAAAGGGAAAAAGGAAATGTATACGTGAAAAGAGACTGAAGAGATGTATCCGTCAAATATAGTGCATAGATTTTGGTAACTAATTCAAATAATCCAGATTTCTTTAAATTATGACATAATCAGAGATTGTCTTGATATTTGATGACATTAGGAATTACCATATTTTCTGGTATAGTAAGGATATTCTGAATTTTGTTTTAAAAAGATTCTTTACCTTTTAAAGAAACACACTAAAGTATTTACAGATAAAGTGATACATCTGGGATCTACTTCAAAATAATCCAGTAAGAAAGAGGTAATGAATACATGAGGCTTGTTGTCCTATTTTCTCTAATATACACTTAAAAGTTTCTACAATGCAACATTAAAAAAAAAAAAAAAAAAAACAGGGGCAGGGAGGTTTAGACCATCTCTCCCTAGGGGATCTCTTCCAGTTCTAGTTTTCTACGATTTGTGGTAAAGGTACTAACTGTTAACACCTGTACTAATCAGGACAACTCATGGTAATATTAAATAATGGTTTCAAGATTGAGAATCCTAAACCTACTGTCTAGGTTATTTTTTTTCCCAAACTGTAAGCATCAACCCACTAGTGGGTTATGGAATCAACTTAGAAGATAATTAAGAGCATATATATATATATATATATATAATTTTTTTTTTTTTTTTTTTTTTTTTTTTGAGACAGAGTCTTGGTCTGTCGCCACGCAGCAGGCTGAAGTGCAGTGACACAATCTCGGCTCACTGCAACCTCTGCCTCCCGGGTTCAAGCAATTCTCCTGACTCAGACTCCCGAGTAGCTGGGACTATAGGCACACACCACCATGCCCAGCTAATTTTTGTATTTTTTAGTAGAGACGGGGTTTCACCATGTTGGCCAAGATGGTTTCGATCTCTTGACCACATGATCCACCTGCCTCAGCCTCCCAAAGTGCCGGGATTACAGGCATGAGAGCACTTACATTTTCTGAGGTGGAGTTTTGCTCTTGTTCCCCAGGCTGGAGTACACTGGAGGATCTCACCTCACTGCAACCTCCGCCTCCCGGGTTCAAGTGATTCTCCCACGTCAGCTTCCCAAGTAGCTGGGATTACAGTGCCCACCATCACACCGAGCTAATTTTTTCTAGTTTTAGTAGAAATGAGGTTTCACGATATTGGCCAGGTTGGTCTCAAACTCCTGACCTCAGGTGATCCACCCACCTCAACCTCGGAAGTGCTGAGATTACTTCTGCTGAGGTGTAAGTCATCATGCCCGGCCACTGAAGAGCACTTTTTAAAAAATGGAATGAAATGGAATGGGACAGTAGTCATGTGGATAGCATATTGCTCACAGTAAGTTTAAGTATTGTTTTATGAAATTTTTATTTCCATTTTTTGCATACACTGTTTATTGGGTGGCCATCTATAGTACATTCCGTACTGTGAAGACATATAATCATTTTTTCTGTATTTTACTCACACTCCAATATGAACAATACTAAAGAGGACAGAATTAACATAATATTTAAGACCTCTGACACTGTCAGCATTTTATGTTATTTTCTACCTTATCTATTTTACACTAAACTGTCTTCCTGTCTGTAGCAACTTATTTTTGCCATTTCAAACATCCTATAAATCCATTTTGCAGAAAATCATCATCTCTCAAGGTAATGGTTATAACATATAACAGCTCTAACCATTCTGGTATTATGAAAATGACATAGTATAAAACCCCAACTCAGAACACCTTTAGGTAAAAATAAAGCAGGACATGGTTTGTCTAAATTTATTTAGTTTTCTATAATTTTGCTAATAACTATTAAACTTTCCTTTGAACAGGATAATCTAAAATTTTCTTTTGTTAAGCATTACAGACAGTGCAGTTTTAAAATACCTAATGACAGATGGCGGGTGTGGGGGGGGGAAGGAATCCTGTAAGTATTTATTGGTATAGTATAGTTTTACTAACCCTTGTAATATGCTTTTTTTTTAAATTCAGTGAACCCTGCTGATTTATCATCTACTTGATACACACTATGCCCAATCTCTCTCTCTCTCTCTCTCTCAAGACAGAGTCTTGCTCTGTTGCCCAGGCTACAGTGCAGTGGCACGATGTAAGCTCACTGCAACCTCTGCCTCCCGGGTTCAAGCAATTATCATGCCTCAGTCTCCTGAACAGCTGGGACTACAAGCTTGTGCTACCACGCCCGGCTAATTTTTGTATTTTTAGTAGAGACAGGGTTTCACATGTTGGCCAGGCCGGTCTCAAACTCCTGACCTCAAGTGATCTGCCCTCGTTGGCCCCCCCAAAGTGCTGGGATTACAGGCAGGAACCACCAGTCCCGGCCCTAATATCTCTTCTCTCTTGTTTGCATATCATGGCTGATTTTATTTGTAAAGTTTATTTATATGGCCATAGTATAAAATCCATCTGCTTTTCATTAGTGAACTCCATTAATGTAGGTTCTAAAATATTATTTATTTATGGTTTCATATTAAAATATAAGGAGCAAAATATTTATGTAATCATCTAGTTTACCAATTAGAATTTCAAAAATCAATGACCATAGAACAAAATGTAGAAAAATTTGGCCACATGCCCGGGACCTTTCAACTGGATTATTTAGAGTTAACTTCATTGGTTAGCAAAAAAGTCATCAGTTGGAGTACAGCTCATAAACCCATCTTATAAATTTAATTTATTCCACTTGTTAATTTTCATAATGATTTCAGTAGCCATTTTAATGTGTTGTAATGAATCTGGTCTTGTTGACAAAGGCTGTAACTCTCTAATTCATGTATCTGTTTTTTTAACTGAAGCACCAAATGTCATTTTATGTAAATTATCTTTTTCTCAAGTTCTATTTATTCCCTCAATAATTACAAAGGAATGAATTATGAGAAAAATTACTTTAATTAAATCATCCATCTGTTATTGTAGGTTCATTGTTTTCACACTTACTCTTAGCTAAAAGGCAAAAAATGAATTCTATTTGTTTTGGTATTTTCTTTTTTCTTGTCATTTAGGCAGCTAAAATCTTTGTAGTAACCATTCCTAAAACTCCTTAGCTACATGACTGAGAATATTATATTATCTTCTATATTTCATATAATTTTTTTTGAGATGGAGTTTTGCTCTTGTTGTCCAGGCTGGAGTGCAATGGCACAATCTAGCTCACCGCAACCTCTGCCTCCCAGGTTCAAGCAATTCTCTTGCCTCAGCCTCACAGGCAGCTAGGATTACAGGGGCTCGCCACCACACCTGACTAATATTTTGCATTTTTCAGTAGAGATGGGGTTTCGCCATTTTGGCCAGGCTTGTCTCTAATTCCCAACCTCAGGTGATCCACCCGCCTCAGCCTCCCAAAGTGCTGGGATTACAGATGTGAGCCACCACGTCCAGCCTTTTATTTCATAGAATTATTACCCCTTAGTATTTCAAAAATCTTTGGCAAATTACTAAAACTTTCTAAAAAAGATTTTACCTTCTCCCTCTTAAGTTTCCATGAGGATTACATGCTGGACACAGTGGCTCACACCTGTAATCCTCAGGAGGCTGAGGCAAGAGAAGAGCTTGAACCTAGGAGGTGGAGGTTGCAGTGAGCTGAGATCACACCACTATATACCAGACTGGGTAACAGAGCCAGACTCTGTCTCAGGGGCAAAAAAAAAAGTTTCTATAAGGATTATGTAAGAAAATGTAAAGCATTTAGCAATGTGCCGGAGGCACTTATTATTATTATAAAATATTGCTCTTAAAGGGGAAATGTTTATATTTAATTTAGCAAATATATGTAAGTAAAAATTTGGTGAAACTAAATTAATGAAAATATACTGAGGCTAGTTCTGTTTTAAAGACTTAACAAGTATAGAGGAATTGAATCTTTCCAACATTCCTGTGAGACAGCTATCATTATTATGCCAATGTCACCAATAATGAATGAACTTGAGCTTGGAAAAAGTACACACTAGCTGAACTAACTACATCCTCAGCTCAGCACCAGTACACCTGGTACATAACACACTCAATAAATATGTGTTGAATTAATTTAGTTATTGGGCTTGTTCCAATTTTTATTTATTTTCTTATTTTTTTAACAAAAGAAAAGATATCGGGCCAGGCGTGGTGGCTCACGCCTGTAACCCCAACACTTTGTGAGGTCGAGGTGGGCAGATCACAAGGTCAAGATATCGAGACCATACTGGCCAACATAGTGAAACCCCATCTCTACTAAAAATACAAAAATCAACTGGGCATGGTGGTGCACGCCTGTAGTCCCAGCCACTGAGGAAGCTGAGGCAAGAGAATTGCTTCAACCCAGGAGGCAGAGTTTGCAATAAGCCCAGATAGCGCTACTACACTCCAGCCTGGCAACAGAGCAAGACTCCGTCTCACAAAAAAAAAAAAAAAAGAAAAAGAAAAGATATCAACCATTTGTATTATTTGGGACAGCTATTTGCCTTAAGCTCTCTCACAGTAAAATTTGGAATATGTAGTATATGCTTCCTCAATTAATTATAGAGGACACAGAAAACGATGTCTATTTTTTTTTTAATTGACTCAGAGTAACCATCTATTATATCAGGTACAAAGATTCAATCTTTATTTAATATAGCATTTTCTTTAAAAAAAATTTTAAATAAAGTTTCAATTTATATTTTAAGATATTTAAAATCTATTTTTTAAATATAACAACTTGTTAGGATTAATAAGTAGCAAAATGACAATTTTCTGTATCGCCAAAATCTCCAGTTATTACAGAGTAGAATTCTGTGTGAGGTAAAATAAGTATTATAAGCATTTTAATGTAAGGAGAACTGAATTCCACATTTAGGGAAGACATGAGACCAAAAAAAAAAAAAAGAAAATCAAAAGACTTGATTTAAATGTGGCTTGAGACCAGGCGCACACCTGTTATTCTGGCTACTCAAGAGACTGAGGTGGGAGAATAGCTGGAGCCCAGGAGTTTGAGACTATCCCATTCCTCAATAAATTCAATAAATGGGCTTGATAATTAAAAACTGTGATTTCCTTAAGAAACTAGAATCAATTAAACTAAAACTCTCCACAAAGTCACACTGTGGGAAGCATACTAAGCTATTCCCAACAGCAAAATGACTCTCCATTCTACTTGCAGACACAGGACAGGAGCAACCCAAATATTTTCCTGGATGGTTTACTGGGTTTCCAATCAACTGACCCACATTTCCCTTGTAAACAGCAAAGACCCCATCCAAGCCAACCACACACTAAGCTGAATTTTCTCCTAAAACGTGACCACACTATGGAGTCAAAAGTGTGGCACAGGTTGTATTGCCTCATCATTTCTTGTTTTGTTTTGTTACTGGAGACAGAGTCTGACTGTGGTGCCCAGGCTGAATGGAGTGCAGGGGCGCACTGATCTCAGCTCAATGCAACCTCTGCCTCCCGGATTCAAGCAATTCTCCTGCCTCAGCCTCCCAAGTAGCTGGGATTACAGGCACGTGCTACCATGCCCAGCTAATTTTTGTATTTTTAGTAGAGACAGAGTTTCACCATGTTGGCCGAGCCGGTTTCAAACTCCTGACCTCAAGTGATCTGCCCACCTCGGCCTCCCAAAGTGCTGGAATTTCAGGTGTGAGCCATGGCACCCAGCCTCCCCATCATTTCTAAAAGATTTCCATTGTACATGCATTTGGATATTTTACTTCTAATATACTTTTATATTCTCATATTTAGTTCTAATGCATGTTATCATCTAATGTTTAGTTATTCTAATCTATAACTCTAATAAAACTCTCTTCTTAAAAGCAAAACTAAAACATGTAAAGACCCATCTCATCCAACCAGACCACCTGCTGCCTAATCATGATACTGCACTCACCCTGAAGGCAACACACGCAATCAGACTGCATGCTGCCTAACCAAGATACCACACTCACACTGAAGGCAACAGAGCTGATAATCGAAGACACTAACCATTTTAGGGGGAGTTTTCCCACTGCTAAGGATTCCCCTTCCCATGATGTTTTTGTTAGCACTACTTTCCTCATTGCTCTGCCAGGGTGTCTATTAGCAAGAATTTCTTGGCAGTTAACTTGCAATTTCCACACGCCAAAGAAAACTGAAGGAACCACAGGCAATGTCCAGCAGCCTGAGAATGTTGAGGTTGCCATCTACTACGGAGCAAATGAGTAACTGATTAGTAAATGCACGAGAAAGCCAAATTCAGTCCATTCGAGCCACAAAGTAATTATATTGTGCTTTGGGCACAAACACTATTATTATACCTACGGTTTAAGGGTTGACAGTGAAACTCCCAGTTTTTGCATGTTTCTATAAAAATCTCACTTCGGAAAAACTAGTTAGTAGTTTCTGGTTTGCAAAGAATTTCACTATTTGTTCCTTAGTGTTTTAGTAAATGATATTATAAAAATAGAGTAAGTTGTCCCCAAATAACTAAGGGGTATGTTTCAAAGCTTTTATAAATAACATTTATACATTATTTTACATTTTTAACTTCTTCTTGCATACATTATCTCTTTTTAGCCATAAAGCAACACTATGAGATAAACAGGAGGGAATTTTTATCCACACTTAAACTGTCAAAGTTCCAAGTAGATAATGAAGTAACCAAAACTTAAAACACAAGTTTTCTGTGAAAGGGAAAAACTTTGTACCACATTGCCCATGTATAAGTTGGAGCTTGGAATTTTAAATCTATCTTCCCACAAAAATAATATAATACATGGTGGTTTGGAGTCTAGACAAACCCACAAAGACTTCTAACTCATAAAGCCTGAATTATCAAAAAGCATATATATTAGTTAAAAGTAGACTTTTGTGGACGGGCCTGAGCCCCTGATATACATAGATAACATCATTTATTTGGTAAGAAATATACCATATTCTAGAAAGAAAAGATCCTGTTCATATGAAGAACCGGCCATCCTTCCAGTGCACATACTCCGAGGAAACAGCTGTTGCTTTCAGAGCAGGAATGAAATGCATGCCACAAACACATCCAGCCCCTTTATTATTTCTGAACCCAATGGCCATTAGTCTCCTTACCAGTAGAGATATAAGAATATGGTGCATACAGAAATGCTATTTGCCCTCTGGGATTCTGGAAGCATCACGTTCTCTATCACTAGTAGAAGCTATGTGTTCATATACATTAGATATATGTGAGATATGTATAAATCAGAAGTGCCTGTAGCTGGAAGAATAAACAGACTCATCTCTTGTTCCAATTTAACTTATGCACTCCAACAAGAGTGATTCAGAGACTGGAACAAGGCTCAGAGGGAAAAATGTGGGTGAGTGAGGTCCACAGTGGGTACACAGGGATGGTTATTCATAAGAAGCCTTCCTTATTTATATCCAAATTAGAGAAAGTAATGAAATCAGAAATAAGTGATTGAATTTTTTAAATATATTCATTTCATGTACTCAACAAATGGGGAATTAAAGAGGAAAACATTAAATCCTTGCTATTCTCACTTTTTCTACTTAATAGGTATGAAAATTCTTCAGTAAAGGTTTCCCCCAACAGCTGTGAAACTCACAAAGATGGTTCTTCTCTACAGGCCAGTTGTAAAGGAAAAGATAGGAAACACCTCTTCCTGATTCCTTTTCCCCCTTGATTATGGAATAGGAAAGACTGCTTAATAAAATAACTTAATACATTTTAAGTGTCACATCTCCCCAAAATACAAGTCAGGTTCACTGTCTCCAGAAGACAGTGATAAGGAGTAGTGTGGTTTCTGAGACTGGCTAAGCACCAGAATCACTTGAGATGTTTAAGAAAAAATTTAAACGAAAGATTCCCTGGCAGGATGCAAAGGTTGAAAAAGAAGAATCTGTGCTTTTACATTCCTCTGCAGAAAATTCTGATGGCCAGACAATTTCAAGAGCCCTGGATAGTTCATTCTCATCCTCCAAGACTCTACTCTTGCCAAACACCTAAGCAGCCTTCCTGGACACCGTCTCCTCCCACACCCAGGTTAGATGCCTCCCTGCATACATCCTCACCACATGCACTGCCAGAGCAGCCTGTACGACATTCACCTTATGAGATTAAAGCTGTTAACATATTGGCTCCCCCAGTGAAGCTCTGAGCTTCTGAAGGTTCCAGACTATCATGTGTTTTAATACTCCCAATGTCTAGCACAACGCCTGGCTATCAATGTTCATCAAAGAAATGACTAATAAATCAGAAACCAGATTCTATAACTTGTTCTTTCCCACTGTGTCAATTTAATTCACTTAACTTCTCTAAGTCAGTTTTCTTTTCTCAAAATGAAGAGACTAAAGCAGATTATATCTTAGGCTACAGAGCCCTAGTCACGAAAAAAGCATATTAAACCATAGCAAGGCTTTATGTAAGGTTGCAAAACAGTCGAATGGCATACAGTATGCAGTCAATAAATATTTGACTATATTGATGCTTTTCCTTATTTTCCTCCCCCACAAGCAACCTGGACAATAATCAAATCTTTAACATTTTCAGTGGAGGTAAACCCAAATATCATGGACAGTATTGTTTTTACAATGACATAAAACAGATTTTTTAAATTTATCCATTGTACTAAAATAGAGATGGGGGTCTCGCTATGTTGACCAGGCTGGTCTCAAACTCCTGGCCTGAAGCGATCCTCCCATCTCAGCCTCCCCCAAGTGTTAAGATTATAGGCATGTGCCACCACATCTGGCCAAAACACAGATTGAGATATTTATGTAATTCCAGCAGCATTTCAATCAAGTAAGCACTGTTGCTCTAAAGTTTGTGAATGAAGCTCTCAAGGACTGAATTAATCCAATGCATGAATATTTAATTAAAAGTTTACCTGTTTTCAATACTAGCCTGTTGGGCTCCATCAGGGCAGTGTTCATTGATGGACCCTCCCAAAGCTTAGTAAAGTGCTTAGAGGATACCAAACAGCTAGTAAATATGTGTTAGATAAATGGGTACTGCTGAAATTAGCAGTGGCTCCACAATAATGAAGGGGATTATCTAGCCCAATTATTTTCAGAAGTACTTTATAAACTAAAGAATGAGCTGGCTCAACATTTTGTGAGACATGTCAATATTATCTGTGATTATTTTAACAATACCAATAGATACAGACAATTATTAAATAAAAAACAAAACTTGGCCAGGTATAATCACTCACATCTGTAATCCCAGCACTTTTTAAGACCAAGGAGGAAGGATGGCTTGAGCCCAGGAGTTCAAGACTAACCTGGGCAACATGGCAAGACCCCATCTCTACAAAAAAAACAAAAACTTAGCCAGGCATGGTGGCACATATGCCTGTGGTCCCAGCTACCTCCTACCAAGAGGCTGAAGTTGGAGGATTGCTTAAGACTGGGAGGTCAAGGTTGCAGTGAACTGTGATCACACTACTGCAATCCAGTGTGGATGACAGAGCAAAACCATGTCTCAAAAACCTAGAATAAAAAAATAAAAAATGAAATCAAAATCAAAACTCAAAAACATAAGTACTAAAAGTGAAATAACTTACAAAGAAAATATATATAATTAAATTTACTATTCATTGCTTCTAAATACATGTTTACTTAATAAAGTACTTACTTCCACAGTCATCCTGAATATCTACAGTAGCAAATGGCATGTCTACCAGGGAATCCATAGTATTGGCTTCAAATTCCTCTGATATTTTCTCTTTTCTTGATACATTTTCACACTCATTGGAATTAATTCCTCCTTTAAGATATTACAAACAGACAAAAGGATTATTTAACTTATTAAACTTATATCCTAAATGAAAATAATCAGCTAACAGAATTCAATATAAATTAACACCTGTTAAGAAATGTATCACTTGTGTTCAAATATATTGTAAAGCTATTTATATAAACATTATTTATGCCACATTCTATATATTCGTGTACACTTACAAAGCTTTAATCATTTCCTAAAACACAGTATTCAACCTATGATTAGATGAAAACTGAGTCAATCAATAATCCTCAAGATCTGTTATAGCTACATTTTAATTCTAAAACTATATTTTTTTCACATACCTTTTAAAAACAACCAACAAGGTTTTGTCAGTCATTCTCATTCTTATTTTTAGCAATATCACTTATGTGTTCTTATTTGTACAACTTCTGGCCTATAATTTTTTCTTCAGTAGACTTTCAAGTTGTTTCTCTCCATTATTACATTTAACACTGGAAATTTAGTTAAAAATACATGGTTCTGGCTGGGTGCGGTGACTCACACCTATAATCCCAGTACTTTGGGAGTCCAAGGCAGGTGGATCACGAGGTCAGGAGATCGAGACCATCCTGGCCAACATGGTGAAACCCTGACTCTACTAAAAATACAAAAATTAGCTAGGCATGGTGGTGGATACCTATAATCCCAGCTACTCAGGAGGCTCAGGCAGGAGAATTGCCTTAACCTGGGAGGCAGAGGTTGCAGTGAGCTGAGATCGTGCACTGCACTCTAGTCTGGACGACAGAGTGAGACTCCATCTCCAAAAAGAAAAAAAATACATGGTTCTAAATATGCTTTTCTGAAAATTCAATGATTAAGAAGCAAATGAGCTTACAGTTTCCCTAACTGCTCTCCCATGGTCATTTACTAACATTAAAGCCATATTTCCTATTTGGTCTTTTTTTGTTTTCTTGCTGTGGTTAGAACAATCATATACCTTGGTGGAGGTAAGAGAAAAAAGATGTATGTTTAAATTGATAAAATTAATTGCTAAATTTATCAGATGGTGGTTTCCCCAGTGCCATTATAATCCATGCCTTTATTGACAGACACAAATACTGTCTGAACTAGTAAGTTTGATTAGAATCCTGGAATACTAGTATAATTTTTACTCTACATATTTACTAAAGACTAGTTTACCACTCAAGATATTAAAGAAGTCCTTTAATTCATTCTGTTGTAATACTCTATTTTCAGATACAATACCTGTAAAACATATTCCATTAATAATATGGCTTACAACATAGCTATCATGATAGGCCATAGTTAACATATATGCCAACAAACCTAAATTTTTATTGCAATTTGATTCATCTCTACTATTGTACACACACACACCCCTGTTGTATCAGTCCATTTGCATTGCTATAAAGGAATACCTGAGGCTGGGTAATTTCTAAACAAAAGAGGTTTATTTAGGCTGTACACAAAGTTCTGTAGGCTGTACACAAAGCATAGTGCCAGCATCTGCTTTGGTGAGGGCCTCAAGAAGCTTAAAATCATGATGCAAGGCAAAGGGAAGCCAATATGTCACAGGTCAGAAGAAAGAGAAAGAGGCAGAGAAGCCAGCCCTTTTTAAGCAACCAGATCTCATTACTGCAGGGAGTGCACCAAGGCATTCATGAGAGATCTGCCCCATGACCCAAACACCTCCCACCAAGCCCCACCTCCAACGTTGGGGATTACATCTCAACATGAGATTTGGAGGAGACAAACATAGAAACTCTATCATTCTGCCCCTGGCCACCTAAATCTCACTGCTAAATATAATCATCCCTTCCCAAATAGTCCCTCAAGGTCAACTCATTCCAGCATTAACTCCAAAATCCAGTCTCATTTGAGACTCAAGGTAGTAAGTTTCTTCCACCTATGAGCCTGTAAAATCAAAAAGAAGTTACTCACCCCCAAGATACAAAGGTGGTACAGGTACTATGTAAACAATCCCATTCCAAAAGAAAGAAATCCAAAAGAAAGGGGCAACAGGCTCCACATAAGTTGAAAACCTAGCAGGAGACAATAAACCTTAAAGCTCCAAAGCCCTCCTTCAATTCCATGTCCCACATCCAGGGCACACTGGAGCAAGGCATGGGCTCCCAAGGCCTTAGGCAGTTCTGTCCCTATGTCTTTGCAATATGAAGCCCCTGTGGTTGCTCTCATAGGTTGGAGTTAAATGCCTGCCTCTTTTCTAAGCTCAGGGTCTAAGCTACCAGTGGCTGTATCATTTTTGGGTCTGTGGGACCTAAGCCCCTTTCCCACAGCTCCACTAGGAAGTGTCCTTGTGGGGGACTCTGTGTGGGGGCTCCAACCCCATATTTCCCTCCAGCATCGTCCTAGGAGAGTTTATCTGTGAGGGCTCCACTGCTGCAGCAGGCTTCTGCCTGGGCACCCAGGCTTTCTGGTACATCATCTGAAATCTAGGTGGAAGCTGCCACACCTCCTTCATTCTTGCATTCTGTGCACCTGCAGGCTTAACACCACATGAAAACCCCCAAGGCTTTACAGTGGCTTGTGCATTCCAAAGTGACCAGAGCTGTAGTTGGGCCTTTTGAGCCACAGCTAGCGGTGGAGAAACTGGGATGTGGAGAGCAGTGTCCCAAGGCTGCACAGAGTAGCATGGCACTGTGCTTGGCCCCTAAAACCATTCCAGGCCTCCAGGTCTGTGATGGGAGGGGGCTGCCCCGGAGATTTCTGAAATGCCTTTGAGGCCTTTTTCCCATTGTCTTGGCTATTAGGAATTGCCTCCCTTTTAGTCATCCTCCTCTCTCTAGCAAGTGGTTGCTTCATAGCCCACTATAATTTCTTGCATGAAAATGCTTTTTCCTTCATTACCACAAGCCTAAGTGGCAAATTTTCCAAATTTTTAGGCTTTGCTTCCCTTTTAATTATAAGGAAAGCAACTTTAAGTAATTCCTTTGCTGCCATATCTGATTGTAGGTCATTAGAAGCTGCCATGCCACTTCATGAATGATTTGCTCTTGAAAAATTTCTTCCCACTGCACTCCAGCCTGGGTGACAGAGACCCTGTTGCAAAAAAAAAAAAAGAAAAAGAGAAAGAAAGAAATTTCTTCTACCAGATACTCTAAGTCATCACTTTTTTTTTGTTGTTTGAGACGGAGTCTTGCACTGTTGCCAGGCTGGAGTGCACTGGCACAATCTCAGCTCACTGCAATGTCCGGCTCCCCATGATTCTCCTGCCTCAGCCTCCTGAGTAGCTGGGACTACAGGCATGTTCCACCACAACCAGCTAATTTTTTGTATTTTTAGTAGAGATGAGGTTTCACCATGTTGGCCAGGATGGTCTCAATCTCTTGACCTTATGATCCGCCCACCCTGGCCTCCCAAAGTGTTGGGATTACAGGTGTGAGCCACCATGGCCGGCCCAGTCATCACTTTTAAGTTCAAACTTCCACAGATCCCTAGGGCATGGACACAATGCAGCCAAATTCTTTGCTAGGGCATAACACAGAGACATTAACTGCAGTTCCCAATAACTTCCTCATATCCATCTCAGACCTTGTCAGGCTGGCCTTCACTGTCCATATTTCTATCAGCATTTTGGTCACAACCACTTAACTGGTCTCTATGAAGTTCCAAACTTTCCCTCATCTTCCTTTCTTCTTCTGAGCCTTCCAAACTCTTCTGACCTCTGCCCATTACCCAGTTCCAAAGCCACTTCCACATTTTCAGGTATCTTTATAGCAACACCCTACTATTCAGTACCAATTTTCTGTCTCAGTCCATTTGCATTGCTGTAAAGGAATACCTGAGGCTGGGTAATTGCTAAAAAGAAGTTTATTTGGCCTACAGTTCTACAGGCTTTACACAAAGCATAGTGCTAGCCTCTGCTTCTGGTGAGGGCCTCAGGAAGCTTACAATCATTGTGGAAGGCAAAGGGAAGCCAATGTGTCACATGGTGAGAAAAAAAACAAGACAGGTAGAGGTGGCAGCCTCTCTTAATCAACTAGATTTCTTCTGAACTCATTATCACAGGGAGGGCACCAAGCCATTCATGAGGGATCCAACTCCATGACCCAAACGCATCCCACCAAGCCTCACCTCCAACATTGGGGATAACATCTCAACATGAGATCTGGAAGGAACAAATATCCAAACTATATTACTATATTCTGGATAAAAGCAAAAAACAACACAGCCTTTTTTTTTTTTTTTGAGATGGAGTCTTGCTCTGTTGCCCAGGCTGGAGTGCAGTGGCACAATCTTGGCTCACTGGAACCTCCGCCTCCCAAGTTCAAGCAATTCTTCTGCCTCAGCCTCTTGAGTAGCTGGGACTACAGGCATGTGCCATCACGCCCAGCTAATTTTTGTATTTTTAGTAGAGACAGGGTTTCACCATACTGGCCAGGCTGGTCTCGAATTCCTGACCTCATGATCTACCCACCTCGGCCTCCCATAGTGTTGGAATTACAGGCGTGAGCCACCATACCTGGCCACAAAGCCTTTTTTAAATTAATTAAGTTCAATGCAAAAAAAAACCCTAATAATACATTCTTAATAATGTTACTATTTACAGTTCAAACTTTAGGAATTATGAATGTCTGGTACACAGGTGTTTAACAAATGTTAGTTCACCAGGAGTCTATTCATAAACTTGCCAATATTGGAAAAATGTGAGAACACATTAAATGCCTCTTTTCTATTTTTATGCTTGGGTTTTAAAAACACAAATGCCGTTTGGGCTCAAATAAAAGTTTTCATAGATCAATACACGTCCTGTACCTTTGGGCACATGCAGCTACACATAAAGGATCACCACTGACCATGTATGTCACACTTGAAAAGCTAGTAATAAAACAGTATTTATGCAACTAAATACAAACCAGGCTGAATGAAAATCAGAACAAAATGAAGTCAACCCAACTACTGTTTTTCCTCTATTTTATTCTCAATCTAAGAACTTATTGATATAAAATTGACCTATTTAACACCATCGTCTCACTACTAGCTTCCAAGTTCTTGTGCTACTTGGAAATATAGATTCTTAGCAATAAGTGAAGTAGAGGAAACTTAATTTTGGGCCTCAACACATTTTGAAGGCAAGAGGAAGATTACAATCATGAATTAAATTAAGTCAATTTTTAAATAAGAAAAGTTTGTGAACTCAAATTTAATTTCTCTCAAGCTCAATTAATCTTCAACTATTAGAGAGCAAGTGTTATGGAGGTCATTCTGGCTATACCAAAGAGAGAATCACACGGTAACAATGGTAATAATACTAACTGCACATTAGAATCACCTGCAGAGCTTTTAAAACCCATCACTAGAACGTCTGTGTGCCACTCCAGCCAATTAAATCAAAATCTCTGGAGATCAGGCCAACCTCTGGTATTTTTTTCAACCTCCTCAGAGTAATTCCAATGTGCATGAGTAGTTTTCCAATTGAAAACCACTGCTCCAGAAGATCCCCTTTCGCTTCTTCTGTACCTTGACCCCACATCAGACTAAGAGATTGTGTGAACAGGTGAGAACAATCAACTTCAAAGTAAAACCTTAGATCAGACCTCCAGCGTCAGGGAAAACTTTGCAGAGCCCCAGCTCAGGGCTGACAGGTAAACCCATCCTCCAGACACCTAGTGCTTCCTCCAATCACTGCATGTATACATTATGTTATACATGTCCACTTGTCTGTCTTCTCCATTAGATTCTAAGGTAAAGTGACCACACAATTCACCAAACCAGGATACTTTTGAAAGTGAAAGGGGCAACTTTCTATACCTGCACTCCATCACGTACAGTTACCATAGTCGAAGTTCCTTAAAACCGTATTCTCATTTGATTCCTCCAAACCCAGCACTGAGTTCAGCTCACAGTAGGTGCTCAATAAATTTCTACTGAACGAATAAATGTGATAAAGGTAAGTCCACATTTGAGAAGGGTTAGTAAGTCACTCAGGCTACAATGCAATACAGCTATCTCACCACCCACAAAAAATAATTCCTGGTATTTAGTGGCAGCCTCAGCATATCACAGATTCTCTCATTTTCACCAGATGAATGAAGGAAAAGTACTAGTATCCCATTTGACATGAAAATGAAAATTAATGCAAATTATGACTTGCTCAACATCATTCTCTACCTTGTTAAATAAAGCATATCAAACCCAAATGCAATGTTATGTCAAAATCCACAGGAGTCTAGAACTTGAAATACAAACAACTATTTTCTCTTAAGCTATAGAATAATAGAAATTATTAACTCAACAATTTTTGAGATAGGAATTATTAACTCAAAAAAAAAAAAAAGGAGTGCCACTTTCAAGTAAGTCTTGAAAGAACTGCTGGTCGTTCTATAGAACAATGTTTCTCAAATCAAATATTTAGAACACTTCCTCCAGTTCTCTAAGCTCTAATGTTTGGGCAAAGGTTGATAGATGTGAATTAAATACATCAGTCATAATTACACTTTCTCTTATAGAAGGTATAAATATTTTGCTTTCGGCAAACTGACTTAAAATAACCAACCCTTAAAAAAAGCATTTAAACTCTTTAGGTTCAGAAGGTTGAGTACTTAAGTCTCCTACAATTTGTTCTAACCATAGTTAAAATTACATCTTTTGTAGAAATCCAAATAAAAGTTATGCTGCCAAATGCATTAATAACATCAAGATGAGGTGAAGCTGATAAACTATTACTATGTCTAGCAGTACTACTAACAACAGCTAACATTTAAGTGCGTGCTTGAGGCCAGGCACAGCTGGAAGCGCTGGGAGTAACTCATTTCATCCATACAACCACACTATGGAGAGGTACTATTTCAATGCTCATTTTACAGACAAGCTGATTAAGTACTTGCTCAAGGGTAAAACTAGTAGGTCCTGGGACTGGAACTAAAATCCGGTCACTCTGTGACCAGTATGCCCTTTCCGGCACCAGGCACTGCCACCTTATTATACACTGACTATAGCAATGTAAGCTAAGGCAATCCTTTCAGAAAGCAACCTGGCAATAGATCAGAAGCCACAAAAGCATTCTTCTGATGTTCTTCTTATTGCTTCCTGGTAATCTACCAACCATGCTCAAAGATTCACCACAGCTTTGTTTAAATAAAAAAGAACAAGTGGAACAAAAATGCCTAGTAATAGGGAAACGGTACAATAGCCAAGATTTAGAAGCAACTTAAGTGTTGGATAACTTAGGTTATCCAATGGAAAAATAAAATGTAGTACATATATACAATGGAGTACTATTCAGCCATACAAAAGAATAAGATCCTGTCATTTGCAACATGGATGAAACTGGAGATTCTTATGTTAAATAAGTCAGGCGTAGAAAGACAAACTTCATATGTTCTCACTTATTTGTGGGAGCTAAAATTAAAACATTTGAACTCAGCCAGGCGCAGTGGCTCACTCCTATAATCCGAGTACTTTGGGAGGCCAAGGTGGGCAGATCACGAGGTCAGGAGTTAGAGACCAGCCTGGCCAACGTGATGAAACCCCATCTCTACTAAAAATACAAAAAATTAGCCGGGCATGGTGGCATATGCCTGTAATCTAGCTACTGTGGAGGCAGAGGCAGGAGAATCGCTTGAACCCAGGGCAGAGGTTGTGGTGAGCAGAGATCACAGCACTGCACTCCAGCCCGGGCAATAGAGCAAGACTCCGTCTCAAAAAAAAAAAAAAAAAAAAAAAATTGAACTCATGGAGATAGAGACTACAATAATGGTTACCAGAGGCTGGGGAGAGTGGTAGAATGGGTGAGGGGGAAGTATGGCTGGTTATTGGGTACAACAAAATAGTTAGAAAATATGAAAAAAATAGGGAAATGGTTAAACGAAGCATGCTCGTGTCAATGACAACTAAGAACAATGACTATGAAGAATACAATGACAGAAAAAGAAGCTGACAACAAATAGTGACATTTTAGAAAGCAGACATAAACTGCTTTTGCTCTATGATTTACAATTATGTAGACAAAGGCTAAATAGTATAAACTGCTTGTAAATGCTGACAGCTATGCTGCATATATTCATATGTTTCTCATTTCTGCTATTCAAACGTTTCAAAATTGAATATTACCTTTATAAGAAAAACAATACATACATTTGAAGTGTATTATAAAACCACACCTTTAAATATATGCTAATATTCAAATATAGGTGAAGCAAATGACTTTCTCAAAAACAGGCCAACAGACGGACAAAGGGCATGGGTAGTTCACCCACTGTCACACAAAATGCAAGTTTCCTAGCTAAACAATGAATGACTACTCAATTTTCTTAAGTCTCTCATCACTCTACTAGGTAAATAGTAAATTTATCCCAGCTGAGCAAGTTGGCTTACACCTGTAATCCCAGCACTCTGAAAGGCCGAGATAGGATTGCTTGGGCCTAGAGGTCAAGACCAGCCTGGGTGAAACGGCAAGACCTCATCTCTACAAAAAAATACAAAAACTAGTAAGGCATGTTGGCACGGACCTGTAGTCCCAGGTACTTGGGGAGACTGAAACAGGAGGTCGGCATGATCTCAGCAGGTCAAGGCTGCAGTGAGTCATGATCCCACCACTGCACTTCAAGACCCTGTTTCAAAATAAATAAATAAATGTTTATTCCTAAGAACCACGAGAAAGGGCCAAGGGCATCCATTCTAATCCTGGCTTAGCTACCAAAAATAGTAAGCATCTTACACGTGAGTAAATGTTGACAGCTGCGTAGAAATCAACAAGTCACTTGACCTCCAGGCTTTCCTTTCCTCCTCATAAAAAAGGGAACAAAAGTACCATCCAAATTATTAGGGAGAAATAGACAAAATAAGTTAATTATGTGTGAAAAAGAATGAAAGGAGGAAGTAACCTCCACAAACATCTTAAACTTTGTAAATATGACTAAGGAAAATACAAAGATATGCGAACAGGATCCTGAATTGCAAGGTCATGGCAATTAAACAAGGAACTGGGATATGACTCTTCTCCTTTAATAATTTCCATTCCCACGCATTTCCTAAATGCATCTCAAAACCTCACTCATCACTCCACTTAACTGTAAACATATTTACACGAGTTAACGGCTATATATATAGCACACTTTAACGTCTTTATGCTTGTTATACTCTTGTATGAATTTATCCTATGCAAATCTTGAAGAGGAGCACCTTTTCTCTAACTGGTTTGCGGTTCTTTTTACCGAAAGTCCAACCCCTAACTCGCTCTACTCACAAAGTTCAATTCACAACAAACGCTGACCCAAACTGGAAATTCATTCCCGGCTCTAGGACAGACTTGGCGCCAGTTTTAAATGTGGTCATAACACACATAGTAGAAAATCCTAAAGGAGACAGTATAGTGGTTCAGATGCTTAATATTTGCAGTATGAGATAAAATCGAGATTTTACTAGGTTTTGTTTACAGTACATTTACTCACATCAACACCGTCGGAAGGAAGGTGTGTTGGCGTGAACTTTGCGCAAAGGGTCAAAGGATAAGAAAGAGAGAAAGAAAAGTGAAACTCGGGGATGGGCTCACAACCCCTCCTCCTGTCGGACCCACAATATGTGCATTAAAACGCTTCACTACAGGCAGCACTGATGTACACCCTGGTTGCACCGGGCTTCTCTGTGCTACCCTGAGTCCTTTTTGGAGGCAGGGAGACTCGGAGCAAGGGCTGCGCGGGTCAGGCCCTCCCAGAGGTCGAGCTCAAGCGGGCCCAAGCTCCCGCGGCTCCAGTCGCCCCCGCCCCGACCCGCTGGGCAGCACGGTCTCACCGGCTCCGGGGCGCTCCATGGTCGCGGCGCAAGAGGGCAGCGCGTCTGGGATAGCCGCAGCAGCAGCGTTGGTAGCGGTGGCGGGCCGCGGCCCGGCGCTGGAGGCGAGGCCGGGGCGGGGCCCAGGGCCCGAGGGCGGTGCTCGGGGCCGGGGCGGGGTCCAGAGACCGGAGGCCGGGGCCCGGGCCACGGAGGCCAGGCCTGCGGAAGCGCGGAGCTTCCCGAGCCGCAGCTCCCCCGGCAGCAGCAGGCGCAGCAGCCTCATGCCAAGCCGGACGCCGGAACCAGCCGGAAGGGGCCGACCGAGTCGCCGGTGGTATCCGTATTCTGGCGAACGGCGCGGCCGCGCTCGGGCAGGGCGGGGGAAACCGAGGCCGACAACCGCGGCTCGGCGGCCGCCCAGGTCCTCTCGACTGCAATGCGACTCTGGGTCCTCGCCTGCCTCCTGAGTCCCGCGGCCTCCGACGGCCTTTGGCAGCCCTTATTTATTTCCTGTGCCGCGGCCTTTCCCGTCCCGTGCTTTCAGGGGCAAGATTGAGACTAGGATGAAGGAATTCTCTGACCCGGAGTCTCCTGAGAACTAACTCATGTGCTTAGTTGTGCAATAGGGTTCTAATGACAGGATATTTGGGGAGAGCGAAATGTACAAGAACGAGACCTTGTACTTCTATATAATGAGATACTTTATTTACCTTACCTTTAAAAAATGCAAATAGTGACAAAGTTTCCAATTTTGAACAATGATGTTATGCCTAGACATTAACTAGTTTATGTAGTATATGCTACTGCTATGTGTAAATTGGAAGTAAATTGAGTAAATTGGAAGAAAAAGCAATTTACTTAGTTTAAAAAGATAAAAACATTTTCACTTGAAACAGAATGTTATTGGGATTGGTTTGTTTTAGTGTAAAGAAACCAAGGGACAGGAACATTAGGTGCATCCATCCACAAATTAGCACCTTTTGTGAATAATAACACTTCACTTATGTTGAATGCAGCCTAGGATGGGAATGAAGAAAAGAAGACCCTTACACAGCCACAATAGCAGGTGTAAAGACTGCGCACTAGAAGTCAGCAAACTAGTTACTCTGATTTTCAAATAATTCTAACAAGTTGAGTATCTGATGCCCATACCCGTAGCA
Source organism: Ateles fusciceps (assembly GCA_036589455.1). Lineage (NCBI taxonomy): Eukaryota > Metazoa > Chordata > Mammalia > Primates > Atelidae > Ateles > Ateles fusciceps. The sequence continues at coordinate 11,046,156 of JAZHEH010003259.1, forward strand.
TTTATGGGCTGGTAGAAAAGTACAACCGGTTCCCCTAATATTTATTTAATGCCTGAGCTCTGTGCTGAGGAGGTGCAGGTAAGACAGGTCTTTTACTTAAGACCTTTTATTAAAGACTGATCATATAATAGCAGAGAAAGAAGCATAAGTAACAATAAAAGCTGCAAAAATGTGGTCCACATTCATAGTGAAGAGGATGAGGATATGCCACCCAAATATGCCACTTCGGCATAAGGATTATTTTTGAGCTGAAAACAGTTGAGAAACTAAAGACTCAGGAACAACTCTGTCCTCCCCCTTTCTGCCTAAAAGCAGGACTTAAATTTCCCTTCGTAAAGGTGACATAAATTTTTATTTTTAAAGCTTTACTGGGCCGGGCGTGGTGGCTCACGCCTGTAATGCTCAGACTTTGGGAGGCCAAGGCAGGTGGATCAACTGAGTCCAGGAGTTTGAGACCAGCCTGGGCAACATAGCGAAACCCTGTCTCTACCAAAAATACAAAAATTAACCAGGTGTGGTGGCCCATGCCTGTATCCCAGCTACTCCGGAGGCTGAGGTGAAAGGATCATTTGAGCCTAGGAGGTGGAGGTTGCAGTGAGCCGAGATGATGCCACTGCACTCCAGCCTGGACAATACAGCTAGATCCTGTCTCAAACAAACAAACAAAAAAGCTTTGCCACTCACCCATACCAGAAAGAGGAGAATGAGTCTTACCTGCATAACAAACCCATACATTTTCTAGTAACCTTCCCATACCGCAAAAAGGCTAAGCCCCCTTTTCCTTTGTCTAGTCTCTTCACACTTCATTAAAATGGTATAGAAACTCCCAGTTCTAAAAACCTCTTTGGGCTTTCAGTTCTTGCCTGTGATGTATGTACATACTTGTGTAATAAACCTTTTCTCCTCTTAATCTGTCTTTTGTCAATTTAATTCACACGATCCAACCTACTGAACTAAACAGGCAGGAGAGTTTTCTTCCCCTACAGTATGTACCAACAGATATATGAAAGTTTCATTATCTTACCTAAGATATCAGCCCAAATGCCACATATTTTTCACCACCAGTATTATGAATATAGAGTCTTATCCAACATCTCCCATGTGGAAGAACATTTGAATTACCCAAGTCTGAAAAAAAAATTTTCACAGAGTTTCTTTCAGAAATGACAGGGAGAAAGGGAAGTGCAAGGTGAACCTTGAACCTCTTCTTGTGCCAAAAAGCAAAGACAAATGGGAACTATCAAAACCGCAAGGACTAGCTTGAAACAGCTTTCTTTGAGCAAATGGGAGACAATCTGACATCATAAAAGGATAACAACTGTAATTATTGTAACATACTGAATACAAAATCTGTAAGTCCACAATGATACTCAAAATAAGAGGAAGAGGGCTGGACGTGATGGCTCACGTCTGTAATCCCAGCACTTTGGGAGGCCGAGGCTGGTGGATCACCTGAGGTCAGGAGTTCAAGACTAGCCTGGTCAATGTGGTGAAACCTCGTCTCAATTGAAAATACAAAAATTAGCTGGGCGTGGTGGCAGATGCCTGTAATCCCAGCTATTCTGGAGGCTGAGGCAGGAGAATCACTTGAACCTGGGAGATGGCGGTTGCAGTGAGAGGAGATTGAGCCACTGCACTCTTGCCTAGGTGACAGAGTGAGACTCTGTCTCAGAAAAAAAAAAGGAAGAAAAACTAGTAGGCCACCATTAGAAGTCACAAGTACACAGCTCCTTAGTCTCCTTACTCTAAAAATTAAAGGGAAAGAAGCATTTACCATGACTTTTTAGAAGTAGTACTATGGGAAAACTGCTTTGCACAGAAGAATATCCAATAATAAATATAGGAGACATGAAATAATTGGAAAATTACCATTTTGCCACCACAACTAATAACTGATTGATGCAAAGATCATCAATATATTCTAAAGCCATTACATGAAATGTTAATATGGACTGAGATATTTATTAGTTGCCAAAATACTACCCTCCACAAAATACTTGCTAATTGCTGAGCAGAGAACATATTTTTACCCCATGTAAACAAATCCGGTTGTCACCGCGTTTATCGTGATTAAACTCAGCATCATAATGGCCGACAATCTGTGCCTTCTCTGAAAGCTATAGCATCACCACAAGGTAAGCTGGCCATAAATGTTTCACCTGAACTGCTAAGGCTTTAAATATAATTTTCAGATGTCCAGAAATACAGGAGCTAGAGGAACAGGTAAAATCACGTAATGAGGAAAGAATTAGAACAATCCAGAATGTGTGACATTCTAGAAAATCATTGGCTCAGGCTTTTCAAAATCTTGGTGGGGGAGTTGTGGTACAGGAACAGTGTGGTGGCTTAAAACTAAACCCTTCCAATCCAGTGTTCTGGCAGTATGCCAGTGTACATTGTCCCCTGGGGAGAAAAGGACTGTGTACTAATAGTCAGGGAGGAATGGGCAAAACATACGGAGGGAGAGGGAAGTGTGGACCAGACGATCAATGCCCTCATGAGGCATGCTCCTGAAGAGGCTGAACCTTAGCTAAAGCATTGGGCAACCTGGTTCTTTTTTGCTTTTATAAAACAAATTAATACCTATGAATTTATCTATTTAATTGACTTGTAACATTTGCTGGTTCTGTCAAGGACCAAAAATCCTAAAGGGATGTTTATGATTTTTAGCCTCTGTAACAGTTCGCAGATTATCTCTAACCTTAATTCATTCTCAGCACCATTTAGCAGTCATTAAATAGGGTTTGTTCCTCACATCAGCAAACTGAACTGTTTCACTGCTGTCACAGGAGGCCGTAGCTGTGGTAAAGATCAGTGGGAAACTGTCAGTGACCTCCTTTGGAGAACAGTCCCTGACCTCACTCTTCTACTTGGGTTAGGTATTTCACCTGAGGGCTTTAATACTCCTTGTGCCAGCTCTGACCATCCTTTTTACCACATTTTTCTGTTTCCTGCATTAGACTTTATGCCACTGGAAGGCAAAGACTGTGTTTTACAGTCTTTGTATTCCCAAATGCATAGAGATTGCTCAGTGAATAGCCATTTAATGAATGAATAAAACTTTTATAAGCATCAGATTCTATTAAGTACTCAGACTTGTCAAAAAATAAAGTAGCACTCCCAGATAAATTTCAAAAAAATAGAAAGAAAGAGAGAAACAATATCGTGGGTGATCTTAATGTCCTAATGTTTTGTAGGCAAACAGCCTGTTGCATGGCAAGAGTGGCGCCATCTTGAAACAAAACCTCCGTGATGACCAATGATGTCTGGCTCCTGCATACAAAGGTGTTCTGCAGCAAGGTTTTTAAACAATGCGTGTAGCATAGACAACCCCTCATAAAGATGCTTATCTAACATCTCCAGTGGTCATAAGTTTGAGATGGGACCTGCTGTCCAAGTCTTTACCCTGAAAACCTTGCTAAATAAAGAATACTTTCTGGAGGGTGGATGTGGGGGATGTGTCATCTCATGGCCTCTGGAGAGTCACTTTGGTTTATAAATCCCTGCTAAACATTTCTTTCTGAGAAACTGAATTTGTCAGGCACTTTCTTCAGGCTCGCAGCTCCCACAGCCTATCGGGATAGGTTTTCATATACCTGCTCACACCCAAACAAGCTTCTTCAGCCTGAGGCTAAATATTAGCTAACATTAACGTCTAAAATTTTTTTCTTTTTTCAGAAACAGTCATTAGAGTGAATCGGCAACCAACAGAATGGGAAAAAATTTTTGCAGTCTACCCATCTGACAAAGGGCTGATAATCAGAATCTACAAAGAACTGAAAGAGATTTACAAGAAAAAAACAAACAAGCCCATTCAAAAGTGGGCAAAGGATATGAACAGACACTTTACAAAAGAAGACATACGTGAAGCCAACAAACATATGAAAAAATGCTCATCATCACTGGTCATTAGAGAAATGCAAATCAAAACTACATTGAGATACCATCTCACGCCAGTTAGAATGGCGATCATTAAAAAATCTGGAGACAACAGATGCTGGAGAGGATGTGGAGAAATAGGAACGCTTTTACACTGTTGGTGGGAATGTAAATTAGTTCAACCATTGTGGAAGACGGTGTGGCGATTCCTCAAGGACCTAGAAATAGAAATTCCATTTGATCCAGCAATCCCATTACTGGGTATATATCCAAAAGACTATAAATCGTTCTACTATAAGGACACATGCACACGAATGTTCATTGCAGCACAGTTTACAATAGCAAAGACCTGGAACCAACCCAAATGCCCATCGATGATAGACTGGACAGGGAAAATGTGGCACATATACACCATGGAATATTATGCAGCCATCAAAAATGATGAGTTCGTGTCCTTTATAGGGACATGGATGAACCTGGAAACCATCATTCTCAGCAAACTGACACAAGAACAGAAAATCAAACACCGCATGTTCTCACTCATAGACGGGTGTTGAACAATGCGAACACATGGACACAGGGAGGGGGAGTATCACACACTGGGGTCTGTCGGGGGGGAAAAAGGGGAGGGATAGTGGGGGGGTGGGGAGTTGGGGAGGGATAGCATGGGGAGAAATGCCAGATATAGGTGATGGGGGAGGAAGGCAGCAAATCACACTGCCATGTGTGTACCTATGCAACAATCTTCCATGTTCTTGACATGTATCCCCAAACCTAAAATGCAATAAAAAAAAAAAATTTTCTTTTTTCAAAAATTTTTAAATTTCTATTTTTTTTCCCCTGCAAAACCAACCACAAGTATAACATTAACATCTAAATCTTAGTAGCTAAATGAACCTACCAACTCATGCCAACACACCAGTCCTTTCTCAAATTCCTCCAAAACACTTTTTGGTTTCCAAGCGGTGTCTGGCAATACTAATCTAATGAATCATTCTAAGCGACCACCTGTTCCCCACCCTTGCTTCACTGAGTTCCATCGGTCCAGTCTTGACTCCAGAAAGTCCTCTGCCCTCACACACATCACCTGCCTGCTAATTTACCTGGCCACAGTGGATTCTCTCCGTCTTCATGGTGACATATCTTGCAAATGAAAAGAACAACTTCAGCTGGGTGCAGTGGCTCACACCTGTAATCCCAGCACTTTGGAAGGCTGAGGCTGTTGGATCACCTGAGGTTAGGAGTTCAAGACCAGCCTGACCAACATGGCGAAGCCCTGTCTCAACTGAAAATACAAAATTGGCCAGGCGTGGTGGTGCATGCCTGTAATCCCAGCTACTCAGGAGGCTGGGGCAGGAGAATTGCTTGAACTCGGAAGGCGGAGGTTGCAGTGAGCTGAGGTCATGCCATTGCACTCCAGCCTGAGCAACAGGAGTGAAACTCAGTCTTAGAGAAAAGAAAAGAACAACTTTTCCCTACACATTATGCTCTGGTAAGAGCAGAGCAGGTCGGGCGGTATCACAGAAGAGTTTTGGAACCTGTAAGTATAGAATTCCTTGAGATATATCACGTTCCTTTACAGACATCGCCCCCATTTCCCCCAGAGGACAAGGTACAATGAAGGAGAAAATAATTGGATGGGAAGGGTTCAGGTTCAGGTTACCACACTGTTCCTGAACCATGACCCATTTCTGACTTTCAGGGACTACTGCTATATTGGCTCATTCATCCTACTATACTCCTTTCTGCATGGTGAGTTTTTCTCTTCAGGTCCCTCATTTCTCTTTTGTGATATGGTCCTGACCTAGCGAATTTCTACCAAAACAATTGACTCTGTTTTAATTCTTGCTCTAAGATGCTCCTTGGTCCCCATAGAAACTACAGTCGCAAATGGTTACAAAAAAGGATGCAGTCATGCAGTTCTACAAGACAAACATCAGTACAAAGCTAACTGGGACCCTTGGTGACCCAGGGCGACTCGGGATGACATTTCATTTTGCTGGAAGAAGAATACATGTTTAATGTGTAAGCTTTTCAGTTAATGTTTGAGTATAATATTTTTAAGAAAGCACTACACCTATTTAATAATAGACTTATTTCAGTAGCCAGACACAGCTGAAGGGCCTGATAATATTTAATATCAGAATGCAACATTTTAAATTATTTTAAATATTTCTAACTACAAATCTAACATTCTATGTAAGTAACATGTTGTTTTACAACATTTTTAAATTCGGAAAAACTCATTGAACAAAACTATAATCTCTTTAGACATAAATATACATAGACATATAAACACATACTCCTACAGCATATGTTTTATAAAAATGAAATCATGTTGCATTATGTCATCATAAACTACTTTTGTCCTTCACAAGATATTGTGACTAATTATTTCTCATGTCATTAAGCATTCTTCTATACTCTATATTATTATTTCAATTGTGCCTATTTCATTTTATTTTTATTTTTTTGAGGCAGAGTCTTGCTCTGTTGCCCAGTCTAGAGTACAGTGGCATGATCTTGGCTCACTGCAACCCCTGCCTCCCGAGTTTTCTAAGCCTCCTTAGTAGCTGGGACTACAGGCCCCTGACACCACTCCTGGCTAATTTTTGCATTTTTAGTAGAAACAGGGTTTCACCATGTTAGCCAGGCTGGTCTCTAACTCCTGACCTCAAGTGATGGGCCCACCTCGGGCTCCCAAAGTGCTGGGATTACAGGCATGAGACACCTCGCCCAGCTCAGTCATGCATATTATATCTTTATATAAATATAACATGTTTGACCAGTTACCAATATCATTGTTCAGTCTCATTTAAATTCCTCTCAGTTTCTTTGTATTAAAAATAGCTCTATGATAAGTACTTTTTTCCTATAATTCATTTAAATTTTTAATTTTTTTTTTTTTTTTTTGAGACAGAGTTTCACTCTTTTTGCCCAGGCTGGAGTGCAGTGGCACAATTTCAGCTCACCGCAACCTCCATCTCCCAGGTTCAAGTGAGTCTCCTGTCTCAGCCTCCTGAGTAGCTGGAATTACAGGCACGTGCCACCACTCCTGGCTAATTTTATATATTTAGTAGAGATGTGGTTTCATGATGCTTGCCAGGCTGTTCTTGAACTCCAGACCTCAGGTGATCTGCCTGCCTTGGCTTCCCAAAGTGCTGGGATTACAGGCATGAGCCAACACACGCGGCCTTAAATTATTTATTTAAACTAAATTCCCACAAGGAGGTGTGATAGGTAATAGTTTATGTTGCCAAATTATCCACCAAAAAGTTCATGCAAATCTATATGCTTATAAGCAATTCATGAAAGTTTATTTATTATCCCAATAGCCCTCATTTTCTATTTACATGGTGCAAATGGCTGTTATTTTATCTTTTATTTCTTTTATTATTAATGAATCTACATATTATATCATGTATTTAATAACCACTTGCACACCTCTCTTTAAAAGAGCTTTTGCTTTTTTTTCTTCTAAGTTGTTGATCTTTTCCTACTACTTTATAAAATCTATTATTTTATTTTTTTTAACTTTTATTTTAGGTTCAGGGGTACATGTGCAGGTTTATTATATAGGTAAACTCATGCCATGGGAGTTTGGTGTACAGATAATCCTGTCACATTCGTACTAGGCTAGTTACTTTTCTGCTCCGTCCACGCTTCACCCTCAAATAGGCCCCAGTGTCTGTTGTTCCCTTCCTTGTGTCCACTTGTTCTCATTTAGCTCCCACTTATAAGTGAGAACATGCAGTATTTGGTTTTCCGTCCCTGTGTTAGTTTGCTAAAGATAATGGCCTCCAGCTCCAACCATATTCCTACAGAGGACATGATTTCATTCTTTATTATGGTTGCATGGTATTCCACAGTGTATAGGTACTATAGTTTCTTTATGCAGTCTACCGTTAATGGGCATTTAGGTTGATTCTATGTCTTTGCTATTGTGAATAGTGCTGCAACGAATATATACGTGTGCATGTCTTTCTGGTAAAATGAAAATCTGTTACTTTAAATACTTTGTCATATATACTGAAAAAAATTCCCCTAATTTGTTACTTGTGTTTTAATTTGTATGTAGTTTTTTGCATGCAGAATTTGAAAATTTGTATGTAGTCTTATGTATTAATTTTCCTTAGTGGTTTTATTTCTTTGCTCTAATGACTTAAAATTTTTCCACCCCTACCCTTTCATTTAAATATTTACTCTATAGATTGTTTATAGAGGCTTCTACTTCTTTATTTCTTTAATATTTAATTGCTTAATGAATCTGGAACTTACTTGGGTATGTTTTATGAGATAGGGTCTTTATTTTTTCTACAAAGAAACCAAGTGTCCAAGTGCCACCATGACATACAATCAAGAAGTTCCAGGTCTCAGGCCAGATGCAGTGGCTCACGCCTGTAATTCCAGCACTTTGGGAGGCCAAGGTGGACAGATCACTTGAGGTCAGGAGTTACAGACCAGCCTGGCCTACATCTCTGCTAAAAATGCAAAAAAACTAACCGGGCATGGTGGCACATGCCTGTAATCCCAGCTACTCAGGAGGCCAAGGCAGGAACATTGCTTGAACCCAGGAGGCAGAGATTATAGTGAGCCAAGATTGTGCCACTGAACTACAGCCTGGGTTACAGAGCCAGACTCTGTCTCAAAAAACAAAACAACAAAACAAAAGAACTTCCAGGTCTGTTCTCCCCACAGATCTACCTGCCCTGTCACCTTTTCTCAGATCATACTTTTGATCAGTCAGTCTCACAAACTAAACTGTGTTAATGAACTAAATCCCAATGAATGATTTTGGCAAAAATAATGGCAGGAAAACACTCTATACACCTGATATATATATGCAGGCAGCCACATAGCGATTAAATTGCTCTGATTTCTCTTTGTTCAAACCTCAGCTCTGGTCCTTGTAACCACACCATGAGCAGGGAAGGCTCATGGAGCAGTAGAGGGAGACAAGAGGCATGAATATGGAGTTCCTCAGGATTCAGATAGTATAGCCCATTCATGCTACGAACATCCAATCCTAAGTATATTAATGTATATTGCTTTTCCCCCCCCACTTCCCCGTGATGGCAGGGATTTTATAGTCTTCATCCAGAGTCTAGTGTACAGGAATCTCTAAATAAATGTTTACTGAATTAGTTATTTAGTGAACTTTCTAGAGATTGAACCTATTCTTAAAGAACTGGCTCTAATGAGAGCCAAGGATGGAGATTTTGGAGGTCTGAAGGCCTTTTGGCTGCTGCTTGGCCTGCTCATAAATCTAGTAGTACCTGTGAGCACTTATTCTAGCATCATAAAGATGTTACTTTTGTGGATGTTGACTCAGCATTCACATGGCTAATTCATTCCTCAAGCATTACCCATGAAGTGCAGGAATATTCCAATTAGCAATTCTTGGTGCCCTGCCTATTTCCAACAAAAAGAAAAAGAAAAAAGTAAGCAAGAAAGAAAAGACAACCAGCATATTCAACTACAGTATTGTCACATGTAAATAATCTGAGCAACCAAAAATAAGCCATAAATGTGTTGACCAAGATAAATTATTATAAATAATCTCAGGTTTCAACTTTGTTCATAAATATAACTTATTTATTAAAGCGACTACTTATTTAATAACATAATGTCAATTGGAGAGAGGACACCTTCATGGCGGCCAGAATATTTTTCTAAAATCACGTCATGTAGGAAATTATCCTAATGCCACATAGCCTCCAAGTCCACTTGCCAGACAAGCTATCACAGAGATCATGGAAATGAAAGACTCCAGACCAAGTTAAAGTGTTCACATCAACAGTTTATTAAATCAGCTTAAAACACATATACACCATGGAATACTATGCAGCTATAAAAAAGGATGAGTTCTTGTCCTTTGCAGGGACTTGGATAAAGCTGGAAAACATCATTCTCAGCAAACTAACACAGGAACAAAAAACCAAACACTGCATGTTCTCACTCATAAGTGGGAGTTGAGCAGTAAGAACACATGGACACAGGGAGGGGAACATCACACACCGAGGCCTGTCGAGAGGTGGGGGGCTAGGGGAGGGAGAGAATTAGGAGAAACAACTACTGTAGATGAGGGGTTGATGGGTTCAGCAAACCACCATGGCACGTGTACAACCATATAACAAACCTGCATGTTCTGCACATGTACCCCAGAACTTAAAGTACAACAAAAATAAAATAAATAAAATAAATAAATAAATAAAGATTGTTCAAGCGAATAAAAAAAAAAACATAGTGGGAAGCAAGGGAAAGAAGTAGCAAGCAGCATACATTATTATACTCAGGACTGGATGCTCGCAGCATGAATGGGCCGCACTCCCTGAATCCTGAGGAACTCCATATTCATGCCTCTTGTCTCCCTCTACTGCTCCATTAGCCTTTCCTGCTTGTGGTGTGGTTACAGGGACCAGAATTGAGGTTTGAACAAAGGGTTCCATATATTTAAGGCTGCCTAAGTACCTGCTCTATTGGAAAGATGCAAGGACAGGTACATCTGGCCACAGGGGCCTCAAATATACATAGTACCTCATGATTGTCAGGCATTTCTTGGTCATTCTGTCCCTTTTACCATGCATCTACATTTAACACATACATACACACTTTACTTACTAACCATTTATCTATGTGTAACACATCTTAGTTCATTCATTCATTTTTTTCTGTAACAGATCTTAATGTCCTCAAACAATATAACATGTACATGTTACAAATCTCTAACACAATTCCCTGCTGCTCAATCTGCTGCTGTTGTACCAGACCTTTATAACTCATCTTGAATTTCAACTTGGCATAAAAATCCTCCAGAAAGTTTGGCTTTAATTTTGGGTGTTAATTTATTTTTCCTAATAGTGACCAGCTCTGATTCTGATTATTTCCAAAGTAACAGTTAAAGGAAAATATTGTTTACCTGTCTAGATTTTCCTCTCACTCCTAAGATCTATGTTTCCCATCCACTTAGATCCTTATTAAAAACTCCTTTACTTGGAATGCAACTTTTTATTCCTCCTTGCTCTTCTTAATTAGAAATGAAGGAAGGAAGGAGGGAAGGAGGGGAAGGAGGGAAGGAAGGAGAAGGGGGAAAGGGGGGAATGGAGAGAGAGGTGAGAGCTGACTGAGCAAGATGGTGGAAAGCGTGTGCTGGGAAGGGGGAAGAGGAAGGGAAAAGCTTATTTGAAGGTCTCAGCCCGGGCCTATCATTAGGTGGGACAAGTGTTCTCATTCACCCTTTTTTCCATAGCTGGAGTTTTTTGTAGCCAATTCTACTACAACATTTTTGAATTTCCACAATAGGCATCTACAAGAAAGCACTGTGTCCCCTTTTCTCCCCAAGGTCTCTTGCCACATATATCACAGGCAGAGTAACCAACTGTCTGGTTTCCCCAGGACTGTTCAGTTTTAGCACTGAAAGTCCCATATCCCAGGACACCCCTCAGTTAGAGAGCCAGGAAGGGCTTGGAAGGGGAGGTCATATTTAAGACCAGATTTGAAAATGAGTGGATTAAGGGCACAACATATTCTAGGGTTGTGAAGACAGGACTGTGCAAGTAGATTCTAAAGAGTGCGGGTCTACCAGTTTAACTGGTTCAAGTGGCAGAGGACTGGGAGACAAGGCTGGAAAATTCAGTTGGGACCAGATTACAGAAAGTCTTACATGCCAGGCTAAGCAACTGGGACTTTATTACATCAGAACCGGGATTTGTTAAAGAACTCTGACCTTGGAACTGACAAGATGAAGTATAACTCTGGAAAGACACATCTTTCAGGTCTGTGTAGGATTTATTGGAGGGGACAAAGAATCAAAGCCCCAAGCCCAGTTAGTTCACAGCAATACGACAATAATCCAAGTATAAGGGACAGAAATCTAAACCAAGGTGTTGGCCTAGAAATAAAATAAAAGTGATAGAGTTAAGAATTTGAAACACAATAGTTAGTGAAACTCAGCAACTGATACCGGTGGAGAAAGAGAAAGAGTTGGCTGACACCAGGACATCAGAAGCAGAGTGAATTGGGTATTTTCAGAGACGCCCGGAACAAAGATGATGCAAGTGGGAGAAGGGGAGAGAGGGCTGAGAGCTGAGTGAGCAAGATGGCGGAAAGTGCGTGCTGGGCAGTGGGATTCTTCCCCCGGATCTCAGACACCTTCAATATAGTCAATAACTAAGTTCACCACTCTTAGTTGTGAATGATTTTGTTCTGGTAACCAAGGAGATGGCTAAGGAACAGAGAGCACACGGGGACTTCCATGCCTGCAGGCTGAAAGAGTCCCGTAATTAAAAACCCCTAGAATTTGCAGAAATCTTAGAGGGGCTGGACTATCACGTGACATCAGAATTTGAGACACTTTAACTAGATCTTCAGGGGTGGGAGTGACATTGAGCTAAATTCTATTTAAATGCCCAAAAGGAAACAGTAAAGAGAGCGACAGCAAAGGAAAAAAACTGGCCAGGCACAGTGGCTCACGCCTGTAATCCCAACACTTTGGGAGGCCAAGGCAGGTGGATTACTTGAGGCCAGGAGTTCAAGACCAGCCTGAGCAACATAGTGAAACCCCATCTCTACTAAAAACCCCTCCAGGCGTGGAGACACGCACCTGTAGTCCTGGCTGCTTGGGAGGCTGAGGCAGGAGAATTGCTTGAAGCCAGGAAGTGGAGGTTGCAGTGAGCCGAGATGACACCACTATACTCCAGTTTTGGTGATAAAGTGAGACTTTGTCTCAAAAAGAAAACAGAAAACTAAATAATGGGGGATGAGAGGTATAGAGTCAGTCCAAACGAAGGCATTGATCTCACACAGGACAGAAGCAAGTTAAGGAAAGACAAGTCCTGGTAAGTATTTGGATGGGTAATGGTTGAGGGAACTACTTTCTAAAGATGTCAATTTGCTTGATGGAAATAAGTGAAGTCATTTGCTGAGAAGAAAGGAAGATACTGAGGAAGGACTCTTGGCAACTTGGAAGTTGTAGGTGTACAAGTGATCATTGAAACTAGGGATGTGGACAAGGTCACTGAGAGAGGGTACATAAAGTTAGAAAATTAGAGGGCTGCAGATGGAACACTTTCACCATCTTTGTGATAAGAATCTGAAATTTTTTGTACATTTCATTAGCTGCCTGAGTTATTACATACTTAATATATTTCTTCTTTTCTGGTCAAGAATAAGAAATAAACACTGTGAGGACATTTACATCAAGAACAGTGATTCTTTTTCTTCAGTCAAAATAAAAGGGATCATTTACTTATTAGGAGGCATTCACTAGTTTGTATTATTTACTCAGGAGATAATGATGTCTTATATTGTGGATTTTGAGATAATCTCGATTTTTATACACTGAAGTAGTTAGTGCTCCTGACCACATTTTGAGCAAATGCCAGATTGGCAGATTAGGCTTAACAGCTCTAATTAGGCTTCCTGAATTTGATTAGTGCTAGGGATTAGTTTCTTCTTTGATAGTTTATTTTGCAAGATTTCTTAGCTGGAAAGTGTGTTTTGCTGGCTATTTTTGGTATCATATACATCATATAAACTATCATTATACATTCCAATAGACAATTCTCCAGTCCTGATTTGTTGTCGTTATTCCCTAGTAAGATGTTCTGGATACTAAAAGGAAAACATTAAAAGCTGTATCAAATTCCACTTTCTGGGTCATCAGGGCTGTATATTACTATTTGTTGGTTTCATTATCCTCCTAACGTGCCAGAAAATATTGATGCAGTTTATGTTCAAACTTCTCATTGTCCATTTAAAAAGTGTGTTATAATTGTTTTTTTCAGAAAAATATTAACATAAATTCTAGTAATAGGATATTAATACCTGGTGTAGCAGATTTTACATCTTTTTCAATTTTGTCATCTCATTTGCTTATTTGGCATAAGTATTCCTCATTTTTTAGTTGTGCAATTGATATTTAAAACAGACATCACACAAGCCTTAATTGGCAAGGCTAATCTTATTTGCATTCCAATTAGAGTATAATTGACAATTACACTATGAGGTTTTCTTTGAATATTGTAAGAATTAGAAGATATAAGAAGTGGAAAAATAGAATAAGTTTAAGAGTACTAGAGAGAAATAGAATCAGAGTGGGAGGAAATTTGAGTCTATTCTCCCTTACACAGTAAAAGATTTCCTTACAGATGGTCCTCTATTTGAATACATGGTCCACCTAAAAGCTCTTTGTCTAAATATTGTGTGGTTTCAAATGGCAAGTATCTTCATTGTCTATTGATGTAGTAATATAGTGAAAGACAAAATAATTACAGTCAACCAAACTGCAAAAATCCCTTCACTATAAAGTATTAGCTACCAGGCAGGCATGGTGGCTCATGTCTGTAATCCTAGCACTTTGGGGGGGCCAAGGCAAGTGGATCCCTTGAGCCCAGGAGTTTGAGACCAGCCTGGGCAACATGACGAATCCCATCTTTACAAAAAGTGCAAAAATTAGCCAGGTGTGGTGGTGTGCACTGTAGTCCTAGCTACTAAGGAGGCTGAGGTGGGAGAATCACCTGAGCCCAGGGAGGTGGAGGCTCCAGTGAGCTATGATTGAACCATTGCACTCCAGCCCAGGTGACAGAGTAAGACTCCATCTCAAAATAAATAAATAAATAAATAAATAAAGTATTAATTACTCAAGGTCCTCTGACATTTTTCTTTTTTTTTTTTTAATGAAGGAGGAGAATTACAGAGCAGTGCCAGCGTTGGGGAAACGTGCCCAACTTCCAGCCGTCATTCCCACTTGCCTCCTTTCTCTTTGCTCGAGGTGCGTATGACAGGAGCTTCCAAACAGCTTAAGCACAGGAAACTCTGGGACTGTGTGTGTCTGTATCTGAGCGACTTTCATCTCTCCATAGGTTCAGTGTGTCTGCAAACCCTCCCTTGTCAGCAGCTGGCGAGGCAGCTCAACAATGGAATGATGCTTGTTTCACCACTTTCAACTGAGCTCCCTCGCCACGCTCTGCCCCTCCAGTGCAGAGAGGTGCATCTGCAGTAGACCTAAGGGCTGGTGGTGGGGTCCTCAGCAACGTTTTTCCAGCTTGATGCTCAGCCCAGAAAGAGCCTCTCCTCTCGACCTGCCACCATAGAGCCCACCACCACCCCTGGCTGCAGCCCTGTAGAAATTCCAGCTAGCTCCAGTGGAAATTTCTGGGCTGGTGATAAACACACAGTTGGGCAGGGCTGCCTGAGGATGGAGAGATTGTAGAAAATGACTTCTGGAGTTCTCTCCAGACTTCCATGATTAGGACAATTGTTCCCAGGGGCTTTGAAGTCCCTTGCTATTTTGCACCATTTTCTTTTTTTTTTTTTTTGAAAAAGAAAGAAAAAGAGAGAAAGAAGGAAAAAAAGAGAATAAAAGAAAGGGAAAAAGAAGAAAAGAGGGAGAGAGAACGGGAATCTTGCTCTATTGCCCAGGCTAGAATGCAGTCTAAAAATGGATATTGAAAAGCTCTTTTATACTAATAATTGAGCTATACAATGGAGACAGGAAGGAATAAGGGAGGAAAATAACAAACAGCCAACCAGTATTTCATTTAAACCTATGAAATGCTATGCAATTGCTGGGGAGTGATTTACTCCCAACCATGTGGTCACTTTTAGAATAAATGTGATGTGTTACTGAAGAAAATGTATGCTTTGTGGGTTTGGAGTAGAGAGTTCTGTAAATGTTTATTAAGTTTACTTGTTTGAGGTCTAAGTTCAAGTCCCGGGTATCCTTGTTAACCTTCTGTCTCATTGATCTGTCCAATATTGACAATGTAAAGTCTCCCACTATTATTGTGTGGGAGTCCAAATCTCTTTGTAAGTCACCAAGAAGTTGCCCTATGTATCTGGGTGCTCCTATATTGGGTGCGCATAGACTTAGGATCGTTAGCTCTTCCCATTATATTGATCCCTCTACCATTATACAATGTCCTTCTTATCTCTTTTGGTTTCTATTACTTTAAAGTCTATTTTTTCAGAGACGAGAATTGCAACTCCTGCTTGTTTTTTGCTCTCCATTTGGTTGGCAAATCTTCCTCCATCCCTTTGTTTTGAGTCTCTGTATATCCTTGCATGTGAGATGGGTCTGGATGCAGCTTACTGATGGGTTTTTTGGAATGGCTGATACTGGTTGTTCCTGTCTGTACATAGTGCTTCTTTCAGAAGCTCTTGTGAAGCAGGCCTGGTGGTAATGAAATCTCTGAGTACTTGCTTGTTCGTAAAAAATTTTATTTTTCCTTCACTTATGAAACTTAGTTTGGCTGGATATGAAATTCTGGGTTGAAAGTTCTTTTCTTTAAGGATGTTGAATATTGGCCCCCCACTCTCTTCTGGCTTGTAGGGTTTCTGCTGAGAGATCTGCTGTGAGTCTGATAGGCTTCCCCTTGTGTGTAACCTGACCTTTCTCTCTGGCTGCTCTTAGTATTTTCGCCTTCATTTCAACCCTGGTGAATCTAATGATTATGTGCCTTGGGGTTGCTCTTTTTGAGGAATATCTTTGTGGTGTTCTCTGTAGTACCTGGAGTTGAGTATTGTCCTGCCTTGCTAGGTTGGGAAAGTTTTCCTGGATAATATCCTGAAGAATATTTTCCAGCTTGGATTCATTCTCTTTGTCACATTCAGGTACACCTATCAAACGTAGATTAGGTCTTTTCACATAGTCCCATATTTCTTGGAGACTTTGCTCATTCCTTTTTTCTCTAATCTTGTCTTCCCGTTTTATTTCGTTAAGTTGGTCATCGACCTCTGAAATCCTTTCTTCTGCTTGATCAATTCGACTGTTAACGCTTGTACATACTTCGCAAAGTTCTCGTATTGTGTTTTTCAGCTCCATTAATTCACTTATATTCCTCTTTAAATTGTCCGTTCTTGTTAACATTTCATCAAACCTTTTTTCAAGGTTCTTAGTTTCCTTGCATTGGGCTAGAACATGTTCTTTTAGCTCACAGAAGTTTTTCATTATCCACCTTCTGAAGCCTGATTCTGTTGATTCCTCACATTAATTCTCCATCAGGCCTTGTTCAATTGGTGATGAGGAACTGCAATCCTCTGTAGGAGGAGAGGCATTCTGATTTCGGGTGTCTTCAGCCCTCCTGCGCTGGTTTCTTCCCTTCTTTGTGGATTTATCCACCTGTCTGTGCAACTGCTGACCCTCAGACTAGGTCTCTGAGTGGACGTCCAGCTTACTGGTGGTAAAATTTCCTCTGCCTCTTAGTTTTCCTTTGGCGGACACCCCCTCCCCCCACAGAACTGGACCTTCCCGGGCCCAGCTGCACTTGCTGTGAAACTCTCAATCCGCAGCAGTTCCAATTGCTGCTTTTTTTTTTTCCTGTGGGTGGGGACCAGCCTTCCCCTGCGGGGGACCCACTACACCGGCTGAAACAGCGACATCAAGATTCATGGCGCTTTTCTGCCTGGGAATCTCCCGGTCTGGTTCCCCACTTCAGTCCGCCTTTCAATCAGCTGAATGGGAGACTCTGCCTTCTTGGAGCTCCAAATGCCAACTAAAAAGGGCACTTAGTCCCGTATACTTCGGACTGAGAACTGCTGCGCCAGGGCGCCTGCAAAACGGCCACGCCGGCCAAAAGAGTCACGCTGGCAATCCGTGGGGCTCCTCCGCTGGGAATCTCTTGGTCCGTGGGCAATAAAAATGCGTCTGAAAATGTGGCGTCCACTCACTCTCTGCGCTTTCAGTGAGAGCTACAATCCTGAGCTGCTGCTAATCGGCCATCTTGGATCTCTCTCGACTTTTTTCATTCTTTATCACTTCAGAGTAACAGTAAGTTTGACAGACATAATTTCTATATATAAACAATATATAATACTACTATGTTACTTTTTAATTAATATCTTTCAAATAGCTATCTCAAACAGGTATTTTATATATAGCATAATTTGTATTATATTATAATGCTCTGTTGTATTATTATGCAATCATTTGTTTAACCAGTCCCCAAATCTTGATAATTTCCAGTATAATCCACTTACAAATATCCTTGAATTTTTTTCCTTTTCATTTGTATCATTTTCTTGATACATAAACCAAAAGTAAATTTATCAAATTAAAAAGAATGTTCCATTTTAGGGGGGTTGAGGGGTTTTTTGTTTTTGTTGTTGTTGTTTACGTAAAATATGGTAGTCATACAATGACGATCTAAACAGCAGTTTCAGAAGATGGATTGATCTACATTAACTAACATGCACAGATCTCAAAAACATCATTAAGCAGAGAAAACAAATTGCTAAACAATTCAATATGCCATTTGCATTAAACACACAATATTTCCAATCAGTTCATATATGTACGTAAAAGTATTAAAACAAAGTCTAAATGGAAGTACAACACACATAACAGCCATTAAAAGAGGAAAGGTCCAAGAGGGGGAGTGGGTGGTAGCTGAATGAGACTGTCTTTATAACAATCTAATTTCTCAAAAGGAGAATGAATTCATGCATTACTTGGATAATTAGAACGAATTTAACTTTTACAAAGCAAAAAAAGCCATACACAGATTGGAATAAATGTGTGTTGGTATATGTGAACAAGTGAAGGCTGA
This sequence comes from Ateles fusciceps, assembly GCA_036589455.1. Taxonomy (NCBI): domain Eukaryota; kingdom Metazoa; phylum Chordata; class Mammalia; order Primates; family Atelidae; genus Ateles; species Ateles fusciceps. The sequence continues at coordinate 11,064,581 of JAZHEH010003259.1, forward strand.
GCTCATCACACCAGGCTTTGCTGCCTCTGCATGTTCCTTATAACCAATGAGGTTAGTTCCTAAAAGGAACCTCACATGTGTTAGGCTGGGATGTGGCCCAGCATACCTCTCCCCTATTTCCTGACAACCCAGATTAGTGCTCAGGCACCCAGTTACCATGCATGACTGAAGCTACAGATTTCCTCAGGCCCTCCACTTACCAGGTAGACCTCATCATCAGTGCCCTGAAACTTTTATGGGTTTTATTTTTTTTTAATAATAGGTAGCATTAAAAAGCATCTGCTTTCCAAAAGTCCTTACTACACTGGGTTTATTATTTACTTGGTACTTCCTAAATCATCAGCACTGCTGAAATATTTCCATTGGTCAAATATTTATCAAGCACCTAATAAATTGCCAAAAACTCACTGTGTCTTGTAAATAAGCATCATTTGTTCAAGGAGCAGCATGGTGAAGTAGTTAGGGGTATGACTTTGAAAGGCAGATTGCATCTGTGAAAAGCTTTAAAGGCAGGCCTCCCATACTATTACAATTTACCATAAAAATTAAGTATGAGCTCTTTAGCTGTGGATCTGAGGCATGGCACAGTTCATTTCTACACACTTATTTTTTCTGGTTGTTAACTATTCTTTAACATCTTTCAAATGGATCAAACAAATTAATAATTTATTGTTCCCTAACTATCTTTGAAAACAATGTCCAATAACTATATTCTAATGTATGATACTCACTTCACCTAAAACGCCTTCTCTATGACCTGTAGGAAAAGTTTCAGTCCTTCCTTTTATGACTATCTCATGTGTCCCCTTCATCTGATCTTTCCAACCAAATAAGGATACTTTCTCCTCTGAAACCTTCGTGTGCTTTATTTTTACCTCTTTTGGGGTGGTTAAAATATTTTACCTTTCATTATACACAACTATCTTACTACACAGCACTTTAAGGGAGTCTAACACTGCTTAGCACATAGGACAGATTTGACTTTTTTCCCGAAATACATGATGAATTGACTTATCCATGCTCACACACCAAGGCTTCATTTAATCTATGCTTAAAAAAAAGTGAAGTGGCAAACCTAGGAAATTTCCAGATAATTTAAAAATTTTTTCAAATTGATTTTCTAGCCATTTCCTAATGAAAACCTTCAAGAAGCTACACTTTTTTTGTTGTTGTTTGTTTGTTTGTTTGAGACAGAGTCTCACTGTGTTGCTCAGGCTGGAGTGCAGTGGTGCAATCTCGGCTCACCGCAGCCTCTTCCTCCTGGGTTCAAGCGATTCTTGTGCCTCGGCCTCCAAGGTAGCTGGGACTACAGGAGCGTGCCACACCTGGCTAATTTTTTGTATTTTTAATAGAGACAGAGTTTCACCATGTTGGCCAGGCTGGTCTTGAATTCCTGACCTCAGGTGATCTGTCCACCTCGTTCTCTCCAAGAGCTGGGATTACAGGCATGAGCCATCATGCCCAGCCTACTCTTTTTTCTTAATCAATCTTTGCCTCATTTTCTCTGTGGAGATGTGACTTTCATAGATCCCAGGATTGAATCTCAAAGTATTTGTCCCCCAAGACCTTGATGCAATCTGATGAAAGGAAGAAATGTATCATCAGCTTCATTCCACTCTCTGGAGGGTTTAGCACTTTATAGCCCTCAATCCTGGTCCCTGGTGTACTCTCCACAATTACTAGGCTCTTATTTGTTGACCCCCTCCAACTTACTTGACTTATTTTGGATTGATTAAGTCCTCCCTGCAACCCCTCCATTCCATTTTTTCTCCTTTTCTAATTTGGAATCGATATTCTCTATGTTGATTGTTTTGAAGGAGTTATCCTAAATAATTAACAGGCATACTTAAGATAATTTAAAGATAATATCTTTACCTTCTCCCCAAATGATACAAGGAAGGGCCTTCAAAAATTTTAACTTTGATTACCACTCTGAACTATATGCCATTATAATCTCTCTTCTCTCTGACAATTCTTCAAAATCATCTGTTTATCTTTGGAGCTCCATAGTTTTACTTTTAGAGACCGAAGCACGAATTTATTTTACTTATTCTGCTTGAAAACATTGGACTTCCTGATTCTGAAAATTGGTATCTCCCAAAAATTTAGAAAAAGCGCTCCTTTTCAATTTTATTATTATCCATTTCCCCATAATCTTTTTATTTCCTTCTTCTAGAACTCTAATTATTTTAGGAATTCTGACTTTGTCCTCAATGCCCTTTAGACTCTCTATACAGTAGTTCCCACTTCTCCATGGTTTTACTTTCCATGTTCAGTTACTCACAGAACAGTACAAAATAGCTTAATATTTTGAAAGAGACCAGGTGTGGTGGCTCACACCTGTAATCCCAGGACTTTCGGAGGTAGAGGCAGATACATCACTTGAGGTCAGGAGTTTGAGACCAGCCTGGCCAATATAGTGAAATCTTGTCTCTCCTAAAAGTATAAAAATTAGCTGGGTGTGATGGCACATGCCTATAATCCCAGCTACTTGGGAGACTGAGGCACGAGAATCACTTGAATCCAAGAGACAGAGGTTGCAGTGAGCCAAGATTGTGCCACTGCACTCCAGCCTGGGCAAGAGAGTGAGATTCTGTCTCAAAAAATAAATTAATTAAATATACATACACACACACACACACACGCACATAGATAGATTTTGAAAGAGAGGGAAAGACCACATTCACATAATTTTTATTACAATATATTGTTATAATCGTTCCATTTTATTTTCATTTACTGGTGTTAATCTCTTACTGTGCCCAATTTATAAATTAAACTTTATCATAGATATGTATGTATAGGAAAAAACGGAGTCCTAAACATGTAAGATTTAGTACTATTTGCAGTTTTAGCCTTCCATTTGAGGGTCTTAGAACATATTCCCTTCAGATAAAAGGCGACTACTCTATTTTCCATCTCTTGTTTCTCTGGGCATAATTTTGAACAAGTCCATCAAATGTTTCCTCCAGTTCACTAATCCTTTCTTCAGCTTTATCTAATATGCTATTTCTCTAGCTTTTGATTTTTGAACTTCAGATATTATATTTTTCATTCCTAGGCCATCTATTTGGTTCTTTTTCAAATCTACTTGAATTTTTTCTAGTCTATTGTTCATGTTTTCAAGTCTCTTACTTCTTTAAACATGCTAACCACATTATTTTCTATTCTATATCTGATCATTCTAATATCTCAAGTGTTTGCATATTTTATTATACTTTCTGGTTCATGCTTACCTTACCCTTATTTCTTATATGTTTTGTGATTTTTTTTTTTTAATAGTGAGCTTGTATTGGACCTTCGAAATTCTTTGGAGCCTGGTTTGAAGTTGCATTCCTCCAAAAAGAATACGGTTTTATTTGTGTCACCAGGGGGCACTATTAACCTGGACGGACTTAAATTCTTTACTTGGTGTTTCATACCACATTGATAGGATTGCCAAATAGAATACAGGGCACCCAGTTATGTTTACATTTCAAATAAAAAAGAAGTAATTTTAGCGCAGTATTTGGGACATACTTATACTAAAATTTGTTTATTGTTTAGCTGAAATTCAAGTTTAACTAGGAATTCTCTATTTTTATTTGCTAAATTTTGCAACACTATGCATCAGTAGCTTGAATCTGACTTTAGACCCACATAAGGGCTTGGTAGAGTTTATGAACTCTCAGAGTATTTCTTTTTTCTTTTTCTCCCAGGGCAAAGGTTGAGAGAGGCAAGTTTTCAATGTCTTCTTTAGATAGACTTATTTCTTGCTCACTTGTATACTGAGAGTGCTACCATTAGAAACTCAGCTCTATGCAAGGATCACCTATTAGATTCCTCACCATAGGTCAACCTATTATCCTCTGCATACCACTTTTCAAAATTTAAATTCAGGGTCCCTTAGGTTAACACTTAGGGTAAAAACGAGCTTTAGAAATCATTTACCTTTCAGGAGTCTTTCTTTTCTTTTCTTTTCTTCTCTGTTGTTTCCATAGATTCCTTACAGTTTTGCCAGCTATATAAAACATTTAAAGTATTATTTATATAGCATATTCAGTTTTTTGAGGTTTTTTTCAGGGGGCAAGTAGGAGAGAAGGTATTGGGAATTGGGAATGGGGCATTCAGAGTATCTCAAATGCTATTCCATCAGAACTAGATATCCTCCAATCCTTCATTCCTGCTAACTCTTCCATTTGGTATTCTTGGTGTCCCCTTGAAGTTTCAGTGTTCCTCCTTGGTACGTGGGTCTAGTCCAGAGTAGTTAGTATTATGTGGCTTTGCTTTCATACTCTGCAAAAACTGGTGATCTCTCCAGTGACAGAGTACAAGACCTTGCTCTAAGCTCAATCTAATGGCTTCGGCACACTACCACCTTAATTTCCTACCAATGCTCTTTCTCTGAGGCTAGAATATAGTTCCCTGTGACCTAAATTCTTGGGGAGGTCTACAGCATATAGATTAACCTAATGCTGCTACCACCACTACCTCAATAATGTGTCTTCTGAGTCAGTCCTCAGGAATCCCATTCAAATTGGTGTGTCTTGACTACAATTTCTGGAAACACACCTACGATTCCACATGGGATTAGCCTTAGATTAGTTTTTTAGCTGCCTTTAGGAAGACCAGTTTTCAGATCAGGATTAACTCCTCTGGGCAACTCTACCTTCATGGGTTACTGACTAGCAGCTTCTTTCTCATCCTTATCAGTCCCAATGTCAGAGTTTTAGCTTGTGCTTCTTCTAGGCCCACCAGCACCATACACCTTTAGTACCAGTGTGTGTGCTAGAGCTGGCTTATACTAGTTTGCAAGAGTCAACTTTTAAACTTCCAGGAATATTGAGTGTTGGTTATTAAGCCCAGATATTATTAAAAAGTAAATTATGGAAACATAATTGAACAAATTATATTTAAAACAATGGTAACTACAAAGCTCTTAGAAGAAAGCATAAGAGTCAATCTTTCTGCTTTGGATTAGGCAATGATTTCTTAAACATGACATGACATCAAAAGTACAAACCACAAAAGAAAAAATAAATAGGCCAGGCATGGTGGCTTATGCCTGTAATACAGCACTTTGGGAGGCCAAGGTAGGTGGATCACACGAGGTCAGGAGTTTGAGACCAGCCTGACCAACATGGAGAAGCACCATCCCTACTAAAAATACAAAAAATTAGCTGGGCGTGGTGGTGCATGCCTGTAATCCCAGCTACTCAGGAGGCAGGAGAATTGCTTGAACCCAGAGGCGGAGGTTGCGGTGAGCCAAGATCTCACCATTGCACTTCAGCCTGGGCAACAAGAGCAAAACTCTGTCTCAAAAAATAAATACATAAAATAAAATAAAATAAATAATCAAAATTAAAAAGTTTCATGCTTCAAAGGACACTATGAAGAAAGTGAAAATATAGCCCACATAATGGGAGAAAATATTTGCAAATCATACAAGGGCCTTCAAAAAATTCATGGAAAATGCATATTATGAAAAAATTATGCATGGATTTCAAGTTGTTTTTTGCACCAAAATAAACTCATACTAACTTGTTATAAAATGTCTGAAGAGGATCTACTTTAGAACAGTAAGAAAGCTAAGACATCAGTTTGAAAAGAGCTTCTATCAAAGCAATATGACTTCTGCTAAAATTGAAGCAAGAATAAACATCCACTTTATGGTGAAATTTGGGTGGGAAAATGGTGAAATCATTAATGATTTACAGAAAGTTAATGATAAGAGTTTCCCAAAGAAATCAGCAGTTTACAAATGGATAACTTGGTTTAAGAAGGGATGAGACAATACTAAAGGCAAAGCCTGCAGTGGGAGACCATCGCATCAATTTTCAAGGGAAAAAATTAATTAATCTTGCTCTTAACCTAACTGAAGAGGATTGACAATTAACAGCAAAAACAATATCAGTACCATAGACATCTCCATTGGTTCAGCTTACACACTTCTGATTGAAAAATTAAAGTTGAGGGCATGATGGCTTATGCCTATAATCCCAGTGCTTTGGAAGCCCAAGTAGAAGCATTGTTTGAGGTCAGGAGCTTGAGACCAACTTGAGCAACATGGCGAGACCCCATCTCTACAAAAAAGCAATTTTTTTTTTGGAAACCGCATCTTCCTCTGTCGCCCAGGCTGGAGTGAAGTGGTGCGATCTCGGCTCACTGCAACCTCCACCTCTCCCAGTTCAAGCGATTCTCCTGCCTTAGCCCCGCCAGTAGCTGGAGTAGCTGGGATTATGGGCACCCGCCACCACACCTGGCTAATTTTTTTTGTATTTTTAGTAGAGATAGGGTTTCACCATATTGACCAGGCTGGTCTCTAACTCCTGACCTCAGGTGATCTGCCCACCTCAACCTCTCAAAGTGCTGGGATTACAGGCGTGAGTCACTGCACCCGGCCAATGTCCTACTGGCTTTTATTAGTTATATGTCTTTATGTTGTTGTTACCCAGTCTAAATTTTGCAAATAAAACTGTTGGCTGGGCACAGTGGCTCACATTGGTAATCCCAGCACTTTGGAGGCCAAGACGGGCGGATCACTTGAGGTCAGGAGTTCAAGACCAGCCTGGCCAACATAGTGAAACCCTGTCTCTACTAAAACTACAAAAAAAAAATTAGCCTGGCGTGGTGTTGAGCGCCTGTAATCACAGCTACTTGGGGGGCTGAGGCAGGAGAATCTCTTGAACCCAGGAGGTGGAGATTGCAGTGAGACCAGATCATGCCACTGCACTCCAGCCTGGGCAACACAGTGAGACTCCGTCTCCAAAAATTAAATTATTTTTAAATTATCTAGGCATTGTGGCACACACCTATAGTCCCAGCTACTCTGAAGGCTGAGGTAAGAGGATTGCTTGAGCCCAGGAGTTTGAGGTTACAGTGAGCTAAGACTGCACCACTGCACTCCAGCCTGGGTAACAGAGTGAGACCCTGTGTCTATGACGGAAAGCTGAGGGAGGAGAATCACTTGAGAATCACTTGAACCCAAGTGGCAGAGGTTGCAGTGAGGCAAGATCATACGCTGCACTCTAGCATGGGTGACAGAGAGAGATTATGTCTCAAAACAAACAAATCAAAAAAAAAAAAAAAACAGATAAAGGATTTGAATAGACATTCACCAAAGAAGATACACAAATGGCCAATAAGCACTTGAAAAGATGCTCAGGATCGTTAGTTTTTGGGGAACTGTAAATCCAAGCCATAACGAAATACCACTTCACAGGCACTAAGTTGGCTACAATTTTAAAAGACAGACAATAAAAAATGCTGGCAAGGATGGGGAAAAATTAGAAATGTCCAGTATAGCAAATCCGTAGGGACAGAAAGTGGATAGGTGGTTGCCTAGGGCTGGGATAGGGGTGTGACTGCTAAGGGTTACAGGCTTTTATCTTCGGAATGGTGAAAATGTTCTAAAATTAGATTGTGGTGATGGCTGCACAACTCTATAAATATTCTAAAAACAGTTGAATTGTATACTTTAAATGAATGGTTTGTATGGTATGTGAATTGTATCTCAATAAGCTAATTTTTAAAAATGTAATTAAATATTCAAAGCATATCACTTTCTAATTATTTTACATTTTACTGTTGTCTAAACTCCTGAGTTTATTTACTGAAAGATGATACCCAAGCGGCCCCAGGACATAGAATCAAATTGTGTATGATATTAAAACAACAAGAATTGTTTATCTCAATTAATATCTTGTTTATATCTTTGCAACAGACAGCCAGATGGTAGTGAGTGCTAATACTCTGTACTAATCCTTTAGGAGGACTAGTTTGCTTGAGGTTTAGACACAAACAGAAATTATCTGTGCCATTATAAGAAATATAATGATGCCATGAAGGGCTTTATGAAAAATAAAATTATTAGAATATGGTATAAAAAAGATTTAGTCATTTACCCTGTTGCATTTCAAGAAATATTAAATATTATAGAAAATGCAAAAATGAATTTTCCCATCCTCACCAGCAGTCAAGTCTCAGCCGGAAAACTAAAAGTCAATTTATTTAAAGATAAAGGCCTTTAATTTACAGAGAATTAAGTATAGGTACTGTACTTATAAATTTTTGCAAGGGCATAAGGCATGAAAGTCAGGGGAGCTGCCACCAGTTTTCACATTCACTGAAGTTCAAAGAATCTGAAAATCTTGCTTTCTTGCAGAAGTCAGGAGATGTAAGGAACTGAAATCAATAGTCATCATTGCCCTGAAGTCCCGGGGTGAACGACACAGGAGAATATAGAAGTTGCTGCAAAAAGTCACAACTTTAGGCAGGGTGCAGTGGCTCACATCTGTAATCCCAGCAATTTGGGAGGCTTGAGGTGGCAGGATCACTTGAGGCTAGGAGGTCGAGGCTGCAGTGAGCTATGGTCATCCCACTGCAGCACTCCAGTCTGGGTGACAGTGTGAGATCCTGTCTCAGAAAAAAAAAAAAAAAAAAAAATTTGTATCTTCTTAAGTTCACATGTCCACCAACACAGCTGAAGAAAGAGGAATGGATTCTATCTCTCTTCTACTTTCCTATTCAAGCACAAGTACACCTCATGGGCAGAATCTAAACTGTATTTGGAAACCCTCTGGCAAGGGAATATGAAAATACGGTTCTCATTCATCAGCTTCTGACATGAAGGAGAGAGTATCACAGGAAATAGAAATAGTGCTGAGTATCAACAAGTCATATATGACTTATTATCCTCAAGGGTAGTCATGTAATTTTTTGAGACTATATATATTTGGTGCTCTTCTTAATGATAGGGGATTCAAGTTGCAGAAATTTAGTATTTCCCTGAGCTAACATCTTGACAGGTCTTGAACCATGGGATTCCTAGACACTTTACCAAGTTGGGAGGCCCTGAAGTTTGTTGGGAGATTATTTTCTGCCTTCTCTCACATGTCTTAAGAAACATAAAGAGTGTGAATTCCCCTCATGTGGTCCAGTCATCATTATGTCACTAATGTAGTGAGCCAATGTGAAACCCTACAGGATGACAAGACTGTCAGAGTTCCTAAGGGCTAGATTAAGACTGAGAGCTAGAGATTTGGTGTAGCTCTGAGCCAGGACTATTGTGTACTGCGTACACTTCTGTGTAAATGTAAGGGGCTCCTGTGATCTTTACTTATTGGTATAGAATGCGAGTCAGAAGACTAGAGTCTGCAGACTGGACATTTGTTTTGTAAGTAAAGGTTTTTTGGAACACAGCCATGCCCATTCATTTACATATTGTTCGTGGCTGCTTTCACCCTACCATAGCATATTGAGTAGTTGGGACAAAAACCTTTACAAACCAGCCAAAATATTGCCCTCAAACTAAAGATAAATAGAAATAAAACAAAGTCTTAAATTTACATCTAAAACATAACCATGGCCCCTTTATGAAAAACATGTGCTAAAATGTATTAATAATGGTTAAAACCAACTGCTTTTTTTTTTTCAGAGATTTGTAATAATTAATACCTATTTAAGTGGGCTTTCCCCCCCCCGGTCTTTACATTCTACTATAAAACACCCAAAGCTGGGCTGTTCTCTTAACCTCTGATCAAATAACCCTGTTTAGAAAAATCTAAGTGTTTTGCTTACATCACTGGGAAAACTAATTTGTAATGTATGATTGACATAATAAATCATTAGTTGTAATGAAGCACATTTTTAGAAAAACAAAATCTTTGTGCACCTGTTTCCAAAAGCTCCAGTGCACTTTCCAGCTCAGTCAGAATCCTCATTTGGAATTCACTGGGAGTTCCTGCTGAAGTGACGTATTGACCTGAATGAAAGAGGCTGGCCTCCAGTGTAGATCCCAAGCTGTGTTTATCAAGTCAAGAGTAAGACCCCTCTCTCTCTTAAATCTAGTGGTGGGCAAGGAGAGGACATGGGCCAAAGTTAATTGACTGATCTTTTAATAATTGTATTGCCATTTGCAGACACTTTTCTTATATTTTTACTTATTTGGCCACAATAATTTGAAATTATATAATGCTTCATAGGTTATTAAGCATCTTCAGAAACGTATCATTTGATAGCCTTATCAACTCAGTCTTTTCTTCACACATGTCATAGATGAAGAAACTGAATCTCAGTGACAGTCAGTAAATCATCCAGCTTCACAGGGAGCAAGACCAAAAGTTACTAATACTCACCAAGCATTTAGATGGCAGGCACCATCTAAAGCCAGAACTAAAATCTTGATTTTTAGACTCTGTATTCGTCTATTCTCACACTGCTATAAAGATAATACCTGAGACTGGGTAATTTATGAAAGATAGAAGTTTCATTGACTCACAGTTCCACATCGCTGAGGAAGCCTCAGGAAACTTACAATCAAGGTGGAAGGGGAAGCAGGCACCTTCTTCACAAGGCAGCAGGAGAGTGAGTGCAGGAAAAATACAAAATTATTTTAAAAATACAAACATTAGCCAGTTGTGGTGGGCCATGCCTGTAGTCCGAGCTACTTGGGAGGCTGAGGTAGGAGAATAGCTTGAACCCAGGAGGCGGAGGTTGCAGTGAGCCAAGATCGTGCCAAGATGGGTAACAGAGTGAGATTCCGTCTCAAAAACAAACAAACAAACAAAAAACACACATAAAAAAACCTAATAATTATCCAGAGACAAATTGCAACTTCCTGTGCTTAGATATTTCAGAATATCACAACTAAACCCTTAAAAAGTTCTTAAGGCTGAGTGCCATGGCACTTTTTTTTTGACAATTGTCACCTTTAAAACCATCTTCTAGTGATAACTCCTTCACTATCATGAGAACAGAATGGGGGAGACCGCCCCATGATCCAAACACCTCCCACCATGTACACCTCCCTCCACATGTAGGGATTACAATTCGAGGTGAGAGTTGAGTGGGGGACACAGAGCCAAAACATATCAGACTCCAAGTCTAACATGGGCTGAATGTTTGTGTCTCCCAAAAATTCATATGTTAAAACTTGACTTCCAATGTGATAATATTAAGAGTTGGTGTCTTTGAGAGGTGATTGGGTGTCATCTATGAGAAAGTGGGCCCTTGCCAGACACCCCACTAAATCTGCCAGGACCTTGATCTTGGACTTCTCCTCCTCTAGACTGTGAGAAAAAAAAATTCTGTTATTCGTAGTCCCCAGTTACATACCCAGTTATAAATTGGGTCAGTTTATTGTATTTTGTTATGGCAGCCTAAATGGATTAAACAAAGTCCAATATTCTTACTATCACAATTTATTAATTCCCATCATAGTGAGTGCTGGGGATAGTAGTGATGGTGGTAACTTTTGAACATACAAAAACATGTAAAACACTTTATCTCAAACTGAGACTAAGATGACTAGGAGAAAGGAGACATAACTATCAAACTTTAAGGCAAATGCTGTGTATAAAGTTATTGAATGGCATTAAAAATACGCTTATACTACTGGGTAAAGAATTAAGCTGAAGAGCAAGAAGAAATTTCCTCTTTCTTTCTTTCTTTTGAGATGACGTCTTGTTCTGATATGGTTTGGCTGTGTCCCCACCAAAATCTAAATTTGAACTGTATATCCCACAATTCCCATGTGTTGTAGAAGGGAACCCAGAGGGAGGTAATTGAATCATGGGGGCCGATTTTTCCCATGCTATTTTCGTGATAGTAAATAAGTCTCACGAGATCCGATGGGTTTATCAGGGGTTTCCGCTTTTACTTCTTCCTCATTTTTCTCTTGTTGCCAATGTAAGAAGTGCCTTTTACCTCCCACCATGATTCTGAGGCCTTCCAAGCCATGTGGAACTGTAAGTCCAATTAAATCTCTTTCTGTTCCCAGTTTCAGGTATGTCTTTATCAGCAGCATGAAAGCAAACTAATTCACACTCTGTCACCCAGGCTGGATCGCAATGGTGCAAACATGACTCACTGCAGCCTCCACCTCCTGGGCTCCAGCGATTCACCTGCCTCAGCCTCCCAAGTAGCTGGCATGCATTGTATTTTTTCTAGAGAGGAGGTTTTGCCGTGTTGCCCAGGCTGGTTTGAACTCCTGAGTTCAGGCAATCTACCTGCCTCAGCCTCCCAAAAAGCTGGGATTACAGGTGTGAGCCACGACACCCAGCCTTAAGAACTTTTAAAGAGTTTAGTTGTGATATTCTGAAATATCTAAGCATAGGATGTTGTAATGTGTCTCTGGATGATTATTAGGTTTTTTAAAATTTTGTTTTGTTTTGTTTTGTTTTGAGATGGAGTCTCACTCTGTTGCCAAGGCTGGAGTGCAGTGACAGAATCTTGGCTTACTGCAACCTCTGCCTCCTGGGTTCAAGCTATTCTCCTGCCTCAGTCTCCCAAGTTGCTGGGACTACAGGCGCGGGCCACCAAGCCTGGCTAATTTTTGTATTTTTAGTAGATATGGGGTTTCACCATTTTTGCCAGGCTGCTCTTGAACTCCTGATCTCAGGTGATTTGCTTGCCTCAGCCTCCCAAAGTGCTGGGATTACAGGCGTGAACCACCACGCCTGGACCAATGATTAGTATTAAAGAACAAACTTATCTTTTGGAAATGATTCCAGTGTAGTCCTACTTAAAGTCAGCAGCTGCATGAAATGTTTCCCTTCCGGTTCTGTTATTCTGGGATACTGCCTCTATGAAGACGGCGTTTTTCTCTCCACTTTAACTCCTATACAGTCATTGTGAAAGGCTTTGTAATTTCAGATAAGAATATGCTTCTTGAAGTATGTGTCATCAAGCTTTGTGCAAATGTGAGGCAGAAACAAGTATGCTTTTCCTTGACTTCTTGCTGAGGTCACACACTACCAGATTTGCCAGAGTTATCCACTCATTAATTTATCTGATAAACGTTTATTTTATATACACTATGTACTTGATTTATAGATTATAAAACAACTTTAGTAAAACCATTTCCTATCTAACAGATTTTGAGTGGCCTTATCAAAACCAATGCTAGTTACACATACGAATTATTATCTTCACTAGAAAGCAGTTTCAAGTGCCTGGAAGCCTAAGGCTAGATAATACATGAAGAAAGCTAAACAAGGATCCTTTTGTCATTTAGGGCAGGGGTCAGCAAACTTTTTCTGCGAAGGGCCAGATTGTGAATATTTTAGGATTTTAGGGCCACATAGTCTTTGCTGCAATGACTTAACTCTCCCTTGCAGTCAAAAGCAACCGTAGAAAATATGTGAATGAATGAACATGGCCATGTTTCCACGAAACTTTATTGATGGGCATAAATTTGAATTTCCTATAGTTTCATGTAACACAAAATATTATTTTTTTGACATTCTATAAACCACTTAAAAATATAAAACTGGCCGAGTACGATGGCTCTTGCCTATATTAGGAGGCCGAGGCAGGTGATCACCTGAGGTCAGGAGTTCAAGACCAGCCCAACCAACATGGAGAAACCCCATCTCTACTGAAAATACAAAATTAGTCAGGCATGGTGGCACATGCCTGTAATCCCAGCTACTTGGGAGGCTGAGGCAGGAGAATCATTTGAACTTGGGGGGCGGAGGTTGCAGTGAGCGAGATCACTCCATTGCACTCCAGCCTGGGCAACAAGTGCAAAACTCCATCGCAAAAAAAAAAAAAAAAAAATGTAAAAACCATTCTCATCTTGCATATCATATAAAAACAAGGCAGTGGATCATAATTTGCTAATCCTTGATCTAAAAAAGAAAGAAAACATTGTTTTAGATGAACAGAAATGACATGCAGGCAATATAATAAAATGTCAAAATAAATATAAAACTAAAAGGTAAATATTTAAAATATGTTAATGTCAAGAGTCTGAAAGATGATAAAGTGTTGTGTGGGTTTCATTTCCGGATGGAGCATATTTGGCTCTCCTTAGATGAGTAATTTCAGCCATTGGTAGAGAAGGACTCCAAATGACTACATTCTAAAAGATAAAAAGTAAAGACTTCAAATGTGTCACAGCGCTCAGCCTTATGTTGTCTGGAAGTTGAGTTGCTTCCCACACAACTGACTGTACTTGGCTACTATTTTTGTTTTTTAAATAACTGACCTAAATTTCCAAAACTATGTGTCACTTGGAGATAGTATAATAGACAAGGGATAAATGGAATATTACAAGAAACCTCTTGATAAGCTCTCTTAAATCAAACTGTAGCCATCAAGGTTTAGAAGGGAGGTGGGGTGTTCAAGTGAAGGCTGTGACTAGAGCTAGGACTGGGGACTGGAAGTCACAGACTGACTGGAGTCTCTAGAAGCTCCCCCACAGTGACCATCTCCTGTGCCTGGCCTCACACCCTTTTGTCCATCTTTAGTCCAGTCACACGTTTCGCAAACAGCTTCATGTCTTATCACCCAAGGACAACTGTCCTCAGTTGTACTGTTATTTTGGTGTTTTTTTTTTTTTTAAACAGGGTCTCACTCTGTTGCCCAGGCTGGAGGGCAATGGTGCCACCATGGGTCACTGCAGCCTCAGCCTCCTGAACTCAAGCAATCCTCCCACCTCAGCCTCCGAGTATCTAAGACTGCAAGTGTGCACCACCACCACATCCAGTTAGGTATTTTTTTTGTGGAGGTGGGGGAGGGTGTTGTTTGTTTTTTGGGGTTTTTTTTGTAAAGACAGGGTCTTGCTATGTTGCCCAGGTTGGTCTTGAACTCCTGGCCTCAAGTGATCCTCCCACCTCAGCCTCCCAAAGTGTTGGGATTACAGGCATGAGCCATCAAACTTGGTCCAGTTGTACTGTTTAACTCTCATGTTTTATCCTGGGACTATCTTATCCCGGGATAGCATAGGGTGGGATGTCTGCAGAGATCTACCTGGCAGTCAAGCGAGTGCACACTGGAAGTGTGAGGGAATCAATGCCCCATGGAGTAGCCCTTGGCTGGTTGGGACAGGAGATAGTGAGTCAATCAAATGCTCTCCTTTTCCTTCCCTTAACAGACAATTCTGAGGCTCCTTGGAAGGTCCTAGCAAGACCTTCCAAGGAGGTTCCATTATGAAGGCATGATTGGTTAAATTATTGGCCATTGATAATTTAACTCAATCTCCAGCCCCTCTCCCCTCCCCAGAAATCTAGGAATGGGGCTGAAATTTCCAACCCTTTAATCACATGGTTAGTTCCTCTAGCAACCAGCTCCCATCCTAAAGCTATCTAAGGCCCCAACAAGGGCTAGATGCAATAGCTCACATCTGTAATCTTAGCACTTTTGTAGGCTAAGGTGGGAGGATTGCTTGAGCCCAGGGACACAAGCCAATCTGGACAGCAAAGCAAGAACCGCACTCCACAAAAAAATTTAGAAATTAGCCAGGCACGGTGGCACATGCCTGTGGTCCCAGCTACTCAGGAGGCTGAGGCAGAAGAGTCATTTGAGCCCAGGGGGTAGAGGCTTCAGTGAGCCATGATCGCATCACTGCACTCCAGTCTGGGCTACGGAGTGAGACTCCATCACATGCACACACACAAAGTTCTGTGTCAGGAACTGAGGCCAAAGCTAAGTATGTACTTCTTCTGATATCACAGGTATCCAGAGTGCCTTAGTCTGCTCAGACTGCCATAACAGAGGATCACAAGTGGCTTAAAAAACAGAAATTTAAATTCTTGTAGTTCTGGAGGCAGGAGTTCTATGTAGATCAGGGTCCAATAGGGCTGGCTCCTAGTAAAGGCCTTCTTTCTGGCTTGTAGACAGCTGCATTGTTGCTATGCCCTCACATGGGCTTTCCTCAAAGATGCTGGGAAGGGAGGAAGTCCTCTGATGTCTCTTCTTATAAGGGCACTCATCTCATTGGACCAGGCCCCACTCCCGTAACCTCATCCAACTCTATTTACCTCTCTAAGTGCCCATCTCCACGTGCTATTACATTGGGCTTCAAGCTTCACCATACTGGAGGATGCAAACATGCAGCCCATAACATAGTGTACAACACTCACCTTTACTATGGGGAATCACTCTCTTGTTTTTACTGGCTCAAATATCCAGCCTCAGGAGCCACTGTGCATCCTTTAGTGCTCTGATCCAATCTTGGTGTTGGTAGTCATAATCAGTGAAATGAATCCCTTTGGTTATATCTTTGGACAATCTGAGTGATATTACCTGTGGGCAATTATAGATTAGCCATGCTAATATTATAGGTACAATACAAGCTGTGAAATAAGATTCCCTCTTAGTTCTCTGAGGGCCTCAGTGGTTTTACTTGCAGCTCTGATAATTGATACTAGATTTCCCCACGTCAAAAGTTCTAGATCCTGGCTGCACAACAGACTCAGCAGGAGAGGTTTTGAAAAAAATAACAATGTCTGATCCCACATCAAAGTCTGAGATAGTTGTTTGGTGCAGGGATTGAAGACTCAGCAGTTCTTAATTCTACTGTGCAGGCTTAGAATGCGGGTCACTGCCCTATGTGGGCCTATACAAACTACACACTGCTCACTGTGAGTTTTCCTACTTGACAAGCAGTGGCTTTTGAAAATGACTTACCAAATACTCTTAATTAATTTGGGGCTGAATTTATCAAGAGGTCAGGCAACATTGAATTGTAAAAGTTCTTCCAGTCACTCAGAAGAAAATAAATGTGATAATATTTAAAAACAAAACATTGTATACCAATGTTCATTGAAACATTTTGTACAGTAATCAGAAGGTGGGAGCAATCCAAATGTCAATTGATGAATGAAAGGAGAACCAAAATGTAGCATACACATGTAATAGAATATTAGCCTTAAAACAGAGAAAATTCTGATACATCTACAGCATTCATCAACCTTGAAAACATTGTGCTGAGTGAAATAAGCCAGGCACAAAAGGACAAATATTGTATGATTCCACTCCACTTACATGGGGTACCTGGAATAGGCAAATTCATAGAAACAGAAAGTAGATTAGAGGTTACCAGGAGCTGGTGGGTAATAGAGAGTGGATGAGATAACGGACAGATGGTGTTTAGTGAGTACAGAGTTTCTGTTAGGGATGATAGAAAATTAGCGGAAATGGATTAGCAGTATGGTTGTACAACCTCGTGAATGTATTAGGTTGGTGCAAACATAATTGCGATTTCTGGCATTACTTTCAATGGCAAAATGCGCAATTACGTTTGCACCAACCTAATACATAATGCCACTGAATTGTACAGTTGGAATGGTAAATTTTATGTTATGTATATTTTACCACAATAAAATGAAACCTCCTCTTTTCAGGTATGTTACTTCTGAATGAAGATTGAAGCTAATCTGCTGAGGGTTATCATACCATTGAGAGTAAAAGGTAAGTTGGCAATATGAAAGAGAAACCTCATTTAACAAATGTTTTTGGAATGTATCATCAGTCTGAAGTCACTATAAAATGATGTATTTTCAGGACGTTTTTCAGAGCTTTAAATATTTGAATATCAGTAAGTATGTTTAAGCCCTTGAAAAGAAAAAAATAATGCTTTCTCTGTTTGGAATTTGCTTTTCTAAATTTTTGATATTGAAATTAATATTTGAAAATAAAGGTAATGATGATCTGATCAACTTAATCTGGTATCATAACTCTAGAGTTGTAGACACAACAGTAGAGAATGTGCAGCCCTCAGCTTTAAAGATTACCAACTGATGATTAACATAACGTTGGGACAGGTGCCGTACAGGATGGAGGTGATCATGCTTTTGGATTTTCTGACTCATGCTGTAGTCTACCATAAAGAGCAGTATAAAATGGATTTGTTCAGACTGAAGAAAACCACACAATTAGTTCTTTTAGTGGCAGTGAGAAGTGCACATTTTAAGATAAATCTAGGTCAAAAGACCTTCCCGTAGATTAACTGTTACCAGCTCCCTTTTTCCTGCCTGTCAAAAAGCAAACTTTACACCTTTCTAATTTGGATAATGCCTCTCTTTCTTTGCTGCTATTAACCTGATTAATCTCTTTATTGTACCTCCATTTCTCTCTCTCTGCCTCTCTCTCACATGAAGCCTTTTCTATGGTAACATATTCTAAGAAATTATAATGAATATAATGAGATAAAGAATAACTCATCATTTCAATGTTTTCTTTGCAAACAGCTTTTCAGTTACAGCTCAACAGTATTACACGGTAGCATGTATATAAACAGTTCTTACCCATCTCACTCCCAGAGACATGGGGAAGCTCTTGTCCAAGATGCTTACCAAACTCTCCTGCAGATGAGATTTTATGTTACAAACAATTTCAGAGTTGAATGAATGAATAAAGAGAAGAGACCGAAGTTGTCTAAAACAATCAGGTTTATAAAGACATTTACAGAATTTTCTGGGGTCCTTCAGCTCTCCTGTGATGAAATTCCCTTCCACATCTCTCTCTCTCACATAAAGGCAGCTTGCCTCAAAGTAAAGAGGATTTTGTGATTGATACTCTGCCTTCATTCAGAAAGGAATGTCCTTATCCCCAAGTGCTTGGTTGATCCACATCAGGGATCTCCTCTTACCAAATTTTTGTTCCTTGCCTACCAATAGCAGCCTCTGTGTGTGTGTGTGTGTGCGTGCACGTGTGTGTGTGTGTATGTGTGTGGTCAGAGACTGGCAGCTTGTTGTTTCCTGCCTTCTAACTTGCTTGAGGACTTCTAGGAGCTTCCCTTTCCTTCCCTGCTTTGTTAGGGAATCTTCACTCCAATAGCTAGGGGGCTACATTTTGAGAAGGTGTTTTACTATGGGCTATAGTTGAGCAGCAGAATCAGTTTTCACCAAGAAGCAATGTTGCCCAAGAAAATGTGTCCTATAGCACAAACAAATGGAAAAACATTTCATCCTCATGGATAAGAAGAATCAATATTGTGAAAATGGCCATACTGCCCAAAGTAATTTATAGATTCAATGCTATTCCCATCAAACTATTTGATATTCTTCACAGAATTAGAAAAAACTACTTTAAATTTCATATGGAATCAAAAAGGTCACCATATAGCCAAGACAATCCTAAGCAAAAAAGAACAAACCTGGAGACGTCATACTACCTGACTTCAAACTATGCTACAAAGCTACAGTAACCAAAACAGCATAGTACTGGTACCCAAACGGACATATAGACCAATGGAATAGAACGAGATCTCAGAAATAATACCACACATCTACAACTATCTGATCTTCAACAAACCTGACAAAAACAAGCAATGGGGAAAGGATCTCCTATTCAATAAATAGTGCTGGGAAAACTGGCTAGCCATACACAGAAAACTGAAACTGGACCCCTTCCTTACATCTTATACAAAAATTAACCCAAGATGAATTAAAGACTTAAATGTAAAACCAAAAACCATGAAAATCCTAGAAGAAAACCTAGCCAATACCATCCAGGATATAGGCATGGGCAAAGACTTCATGACAAAATGCCAAAAGCAATTGCAACAAAAGTAAAAATTGACGAATGGTATCTAGTTAAACTAAAGAGCTCCTGCACAGCAAAAGAAACTGTCATCAGAATGAACAGGCAACCTGCAGAATAGGAGAAAATTTTTGCAATCTACCCATCTGACACAGATCTAATATCCAGAACTTACAAAGAACTTAAACAAATTTACAAGAAAAAAACAAACAACTGCATCAAAAAGTGGGCGAAAGATCTGAACAAACACTTCTTGAAAGAAGACATTTACATGGCCATAAATCATATGAAAAAAAGCTCGACATCACTGATCATGCAAATGCAAATCAAAACCACAAAGAGATACCATCTCACACTAGTTAGAATGGCAATTATTAAAAAGTAGAGAACCAACAGATGTTGGCAAGGCTGTGGAGAAATAGGAATGCTTTTACACTGATGGAAATGTAAATTAGTTCAACCACTGTGATTCCTCAAGAATCTAGAGCCAGAAATACCATGTGACCCAGCAATCCCGTTACTGGTTATATACCCAAAGGTGTATAAATCATTCTACTATAAAGACACATGCACACATATGTTTATTGCAGCAGTATTTACAATAGAAAAATCATGGAACCAACCTAAATGCCCATCAATGATAAACAGGATAAAGAAAATGTGGTACATATACAGCATGAAATACTATGCAGCCATAAAAAGGAATGAGATTATGTCCTTTGCTGGGACATGGATGAAGCTAGAAGCCATCATCCTCGGCAGACTAACACAGGAACAGAAAACCAAACACACCACATGTTCTTACTAATAAGTGGGAGTTGAACAATGAGAACACATGGACACGGGGAAGGGAATAACACACATCAGGGCCTGTTGTGGGTTGGGGGTGAGGGGGAGGTGCAGCAAACCAACATGACACATGTATACCTATGTAACAAACCTGCACTTTCTGCACATGTATCCCAGAATGTAAAGTAAAATTTAAAAAATAAATGAAAACAGAAATGTTAAAAAGAAAAAGTGTCCCATAGGCAATGGATAAATACACAGTTAAGCTACACTGTGGCTTCCCAATCATTCATTTGTTGGTTTAACATGTATGCATTTGTTTATCAAATGACTGCTATATGCTATGCTCTATTTTACAGGCTAGGGATCAAAAACATAAGAATCACTACTCTGGTAGGACTCACATTCTAGTGGGAACAGTTAAAAAAGTAAACAACTAAATTATACAGAGTCCTAGTTCCCAGGAAGATCCAAGAAAAAATAATAAAGCAGAGAAGGTGGAGTAAGGAAGAATGGTTGTGCAATATTAGATAGCGTGGTGAGAGAAAGCTTGTCCAAGAAGATAATATTTCAGTAAAGACCTGAAGGAGGTGGGGCATGGTGGCTCATGCCTGTAATATCAGCAATTTGGGAGGCTGAGGCAGGAGGATCACTTGAGGTCAGGAGTTTGAGACAAGCCTGGCCAACATGGTGAAACTCTATCTCTTCTAAAAATACAAAAATTAGCTGGGCATGGTGGTGGGTGCCTGTAATCCCAGCTACTTGGGAGGCTGAGGCAGGAGAATCGCTTGAACCCGGGAGGTGGAGGTTGCAGTGGGTTGAGATTGTGCCACTGCACTCCAGCCTGGATGACAGAGCAAGACTCTGCCTCAAAAAAAAAAAAAAAAAAAAAAGACATGAAGGAGAAGAAAGTCTTGCATATAACTGAGGGAAGAACATTTCAGGCAGAGGATTCAGCAAGTGCAAAGGATCTACCTGAGGTAGTTGTGAATGTGTGTTCCAGGAAGAGCAAGAAGACCAGTGAGGACAAAGTATAGTGAAAGAGCGTGAGTGCATTAGGGAATGAGGACAAAGAAGTGCAGGTGGACAAACCTTGTGAAAACATTGCAAGGACTTCCGTTCTGCTCCAAGTAACATGGAAATCCAAGAGGGATTTGAGCAGATAATTGACATGATCTGACTTTTATTTTAAAGCTCATGCTGGATACAGGATGCAGTGTTAAGAAAAGTATGAAGGGTATATGGGTGAGAGTAGAAACCATCAAAACCAGTTAGGAGGTTATTGCAATCATAGGTGAGTAATGAGGGTTGTTTAGAGCAAGATAAGAGCAGTGGAGGTGATGAAAGGAAATACATCTGGAAATATTGTGACGGTCAAGTTAGCAGGCCAATGTCTGTGGATACAATAAGGAATGAGCAAAAAAACAGTGTTGAGATGACTGGGTCTGACTGAAGTGTTGCAGTGTCAATCTCCAATTGAAATCTATACTATCAATAATGCTTATGATTACAGATGAGAAAACAAGAAGTTTAAAAATAATTCACCTACAGTTACACAGGGTTCAGGAGGAGGAACCAAGGCTTAAACCCAGATCTATTTGATCAGAATCTATACTCTTAAACAGTACTACTTAATAACACACTTTCTAAAAACCTTTTTATTTTAAGTTCAGGGTTGCATGGGCAGGTTTGTTATATGTAAAGTTGTGTCATGGGGGTTTGTTGCATAGATTATGTCATCATCCAGGTATTAAGCCTAGTACCCATTAGTAATTTTCCTCTCCATTCTCCCATACTCCACCCTCCAATAGGCCTCATGATGGGCTCCAGCATGAGCTTTAAAATAAAAGTCAGATCATGTGTGTTGCGTCCCTCTATGTGTCTATGTGTTCTCATCATTTAACTCCCACTTATAAGCGAGAATATGCAGTATTTGGTTTTCTCTTTTGTGTTAGTTGGCTGAGGATAATGGGCTCCAGCTCCCTGCATGTTTTTGCAAAGATCATGATATCATTCTTTTTTGGCTGCATTGTATTCCATGGTATATATGTACCAAAATGTCTTTATCCAGTCTACTATTGATGGGTATTTAAGTTGATTCTATGTCTTTGCTATTGTGAATAGTGCTGCCGTGAACATACACATGCATGTATGTTTATAATAAAATGATTTATATTACTTTGGGTATATACTCAATAATGGGATTGCTGGATCAAATGATATTTCTGTTTTTAGGTCTTTGAGAAATTGCCACACTGTCTTCCACAATGGTTGAACTAATTTACACTCCTACTAACAATGTATAAGAGTTCCTTTATCTTCACAACTTCACCAGTATCTGTTATTTTTTGATGTTTTAATAATAACCATTCTGACTGGTGTGAGATGGTATCTCATTGTGGTTTTGATTTGCATTTCTCCAATGATCAGTGATGTTGAGCTTTTTTTTCATATGACTCTTGGCCTCATGTATGTCTTCTTTTGGAAAGTGTCTGTTCATGCCCTTTGCCCACTTTTTAATGGGGTTGTCTTTTTTTTTCTTTTAAATTTAAGGTCTTTATGGATGCTAGATATTAGACCTATGTCAAATGGGTAGTTTGCAAAATTTTTCTCCCATTCTGAAGGTTGTCTGTTCACTCTGTTGATAGTGTCTTATGTTGTGCATAAGTTCTTTAGTTTAATTGGTTCCCATTTGTCAATTTTTGCTTTTGTTGTAATTGGTTTTGGCATCTTCACCTTCAAATATTTGCCTGTTCTTATGTCCACAATGGTGTTGCCCAGATTGTCTTCCAGGGTTTTTAGTTTGGAGTTTTACTCCAAATCTTTAATCCATCTTCTGTTAATTTTTGTGTATGGTGTAAGGAAGGGGTCCAGTTTCAATCTTCTGCATATGGCTGGCCAATTATCACAGTATCATTTATTGAATAGGAAATTCTTTCATCATTGCTTGTTTTTGTCAGATTTGTCAAAGATCAGATAGTTTTAGGTGTGCAGCATTAGTTCTGGGTTCTCTATTCTGTTCCATTGGTCTATGTTTTTGTGCCAGTACCAAGCTATTTTGATTACTGTAGACCTGTAGTATAGTTTGAAGCTGGGTAGTGTGATGCCTCCAGCTTTGTTCTTTTTACTTAGGATTGCCTTGGCTATTTGGGCTCTTTTTTGGTTCCATATGAATTTTAAATAGTTTTATTCTAGTTCTGTGAAAAATGTCATTGGTAGTTTAATAAGAATAGCATTGAATTTATAAATTGCTTTGGGTAGTATGGCCATTTTAACAATATTGATCCTTCCTATCCATGAACATGGAATGTTTTTTCATTTGTTTGTGTCATCTCTGATTTCTTTGAGCAGTGTTTTGTAGTTCTTGTTGTAGACATCTCTGACCTCCCTGCTTAGCTGTATTCCTAGGTATTTTATTTTGAGTGTGTGGCAATTGTGAATGGGATTTCATTCCTGATTTGGCCCTCAGGTTGACTGTTGTTGGTGTATAGGAGGGCTAGTAATTTTTGCACATTGATTTTGTATGCTGAGATTTTGCTGAAGTTGTTTATCAACTTAAGAAGCTTTTGGACCAAAACTATGGGGTTTTCTGAATACAGGATTATGTCTGAAAACAGGAATAGTTTGACTTCCTCTCATCCTATTTGGATGCTATTTATTTCTTTCTCTTGCCTGATTGTCTTGTGCTGGTTTTCAAGGGAAATGCTTCTAGCTTTTGCCCATTCAGTATGATGTTGGCTGTGGGTTTGTCATAGATGGCTCTTATTTTTTTCAGGTATGTTCTTTCAATACATAGTTTATTGAGAGTTTTTAACATGAAGCAGTGTTAAATTTTATGAAAAGCATTTTCTGCATCTATTGAAATAATCATGTGGGTTTTGTCTTCAGTTCTGTTTATGTAATGAATCACATTTATTCATTTGTGTATGTTGACCCAACCTTGTATCCCATGAATAAAGACTACTTTGTCATGGCGAAAAAAACTTTTTGATGTGCTGCTGGATTAGGATTCCCAGTATTACACTGAGGATTTTTACATCAATTTTCATCAAGGATATTGGCTTGAAGTTTTCTTTTTTGTTTGTCTCTCCCAGGTTGGTATCAGGATAATACTGGCCTCACAGAATGAGTATGGAGGAAATCCCCTCCTTACTAGTCAATTTTTTTGACTAGTTTAAGCAGGAATGGTATCAGCATTTCTCAGTACATCTGGCAAAATTCAGCTGTGAATCTGTCTGCTCCTTGTCTTTTTTTGGTTGGTAGGTTATTTACTACTGACTCAATTTCAGAGCCCATTATCAGTCTGTTTGCAGATTCAGTTTCTTCCTGGTTCAGTCTTGGGAGGGTTTACATGTTCAGAGGTCTATGTGCTTAGAGGTGTTCATAACAGTCTCTGATGGTTATTTGTACATCAGTGGGGTCAGTGGTAATATCCTCTGTGACATTTCTGGTTGTGTTTCTGTGAATCTTCTCTCTTTTCTTCTTTATTAGTTTATCTAGTTGTCTATTTTATTAATTTTTTTCAAAAAAATAGTTCCTGGATTCATTGATCTTTTGAATATTTTTGTGTCTCAATCTCCTTCAATTCAGCTCTCATTTTGATTCTTTCTTCTCTTTTGCTAGCTTTGCTCTTGGTTCTCTAGTTCTTTTAGTTGTGATAATAGGTTGCTAAATTGAGATATTTCTAACCTTTTTTGTTGTTGTTTTTAGACAGGGTCTCACTCTGTTACCCAGGCTGGAGTGCGGTGGTGCAATCTTGGCTCACTGTAACCTCTACCTCCCGCATTCAAGTTATCCTAGTGCCTCAGCCTCCTTAGTAGCTGGGACTGCAGGTGTACCCACCATACCCAGCTGATTTTTGTATTTTTAATAGAGGTGGGGTTTCACCTTGTTGGCCAGGCTGGTCTCAAACTCCTGACCTCAGGTCATCCACCCACCTCGGCCCCCCCAAAGTGCTGGTATTACAGATGTGAGCCACTATGCCCGGCCCTTTCTAACTTTTTGATTGGTCATTTAGTGCCATAAATTTCCCTCTTAACATTGCCTTAGCTGTGTCCCAGAGATTCTGGTATGTTGTTTCCTTGTCCTCTTTAGTTTCAAAGAGCTTCTTGATTTCTGTTGTAATTTTATTATTTACCCAAAAGTCTTTCAGGAGCAGGTTATTCGATTTCCAAGTAATTGTATGTTTCTGAGTGAATTTCTTGATCTTGGTTTCTAATTTGTTTGTGCTGTGGTCCAAAAGACTGTTTGTTATGATTTCAGTTTTTTTTTGCATTTGCTAAGGAGGGTTTTACTTCTGATTATGTGATTAATTTTAGAATAAGTGGCATGTGGCAGTGAGAAGAACGTATATTCTGTTGTTTTTGGGTGGAGAGCTCTGCAGCTATCTATCAGATCCATTTGATCCAGTGCTGAGTTCAGGTCCTGAATATCTTTGTTAATTTTCTGTCTTGATGATCTGTCTAATATTGACAGTAGGGTGTTAAAGTCTCCCATTATTATTGTGTGGGAGTCTACATCTCTTTGAAGGTCTCTAAGAACTTGCTTTATGAATCTGTGTGCTCCTGTGCTGGATATATATATATATATGATAGTTAGATTTTCTTGTTGAATTGAACGCTTCACCATTATGTAATAACCTTCTTTGTCTTTTTTGATCTGTGTTGGTTTAAAGGCTGTTTTGTCTGAAAGCAGGATTTGTCTTTTTTTATCTTTGTTGGTTTAAAGTCTGTTTTGTGTGAAAGTAGGATTATAATCCCTGCTTTTTTCTCTGCTTCATTTGCTTGGTATCTGTCCCTTTATTTTGAGCATATGTGTGTCACTGCATGTGAGATATGCAAGCTGGGGTAAAGAACCAAGAGCCATTGGTATGCTGTCTTAAAGAGACTGGATAAAGAAGACAGCATACCAATGGGTCTTGGTTCTTTATCGAGCATGCCACTCTATGTCTTTTAATTGGGCCATTTACATTCAAGGTTAGTATTGATACATGTGGATTTGTTCTGTTCATTGTGATGTTAGCTGGTTATTTTGCAGCCTTGTTTAAGTAGCTGCTTTATAGTGTCACTGATCTGTGTCCCTCGGTGTGTTTTTGTAGAGACTGGTACAGTCTTTCCATGTTTAGTGCTTTCTTCAGGAGCTCTTGTAAGGCAGGTCTGGTGGCAACAAATTCCTTCAGCATTTGCTTTTCTGAAAAGGATTTTATTTCTCCCTCACTTATGAAATTCTGGGTTGGAATTTCTTTTCTTTAAGAATGTTGAATACTGACCCCCAATCTTTTCTGGCTTGTAGGGTTTCAGCTGAGAGGCCTGCTATTAGTCTGATTGGCTTCCCTTTGTAGCTGCCATTAACATTTTTTCTTTCATTTGGACCTTGGAGAATCTGATGATTACATGTCTTGGGCATGATCTTCTCGTGAAGTATTTTACTGGGGTTTCTCTGCATTTCCTGAATTTTAATGTTGGCCTTTCTAGCTAAGTTGGAGAAGTTCTCCTGGATTATATCCTGAAATATATTTTCTAAGGTGGTTCCATTTTCCCCCATCTCTTTCAGGGATATCAATGAATCATAGATGTGGTCTTTTTACATAATCCCCTATTTATTGGAGGTTTTGTTCATGCCTTTTCATTCTTCTTTCTCTATTTTTGTCTTACTGTTTTATTTCAGAAAGGCCATCTTTGAGCTCTGAGATTCTTCCCTCTTCTTGGTCTATTCTGCTATTAACACTAGTGATTGCATCATGAAATTCTTATAGTGTGTTTTTCAGCTCTATCATGTTGGTTATGTTCTTTTCAATACTGGGTATTTTGTCTGTCAGCTTCTGCATTGTTTAATTATGATTCTTAGCTTCCTTGGATTGGATTTCCACATACTCCTGTAGCTCAGTGATCTTCATTCCTGTCATTTTCTGAATTCTATTTCTGTCATTTCAGCCATCTCAGCTTGGTTCAGAATCCTTGTTGGAGAGGTGATGTGGTCATTTGCAGGCAACGAGTCACTCTGGCTTTTTGAGTTGTGAGGGTTCTTGCATTGGTTCTTTCTCATCTTTGTGGGCTTATGTTCCTTTAATCTTTCAAGTTGCTGACCTTTGAATTATATTTTAAATTATATTTGATGTCCTTGAGGGTTTGGTTGTGGCATAAGGTGGATTCAACCTCCTGGCTTTGTGTCTGGAAGATTTTAGGGGGCCAGTGCTCAGCTTCCAACTCATGGATGACATGCTCTAATTCTGGGGGTTTGGTGCTGGGTCCGCACTTTGTTCTCTGACTCCTTGAGGTTAGGAATCCACTGTACTTGAGGGCTGAGGTACTTCTGAACCACTGGTCACTACACTAACGGGTGTCAGCCAAAGTATTTCAGTGTGGTGACAGCGGGATCCATTCTTATTTGCATGTGCCAACAGCAGCTGCAGCAGGATGCTAGCAGGTTCTGGGGATGCTTGCCTCCCTGTGGGCATTCACCACAATGGCAGAAGCAATGCAGCTGGGGGGAGTGCAGGGGGCCCCTGCTGGTGACTGTGTGCCCAGTCACACTGATGGTGGTGAAATAACACATTTTTTAGATAAATGTAAGAATGTTTTAGTTTAACTTTGTTACCTACCTTAGAGACATTTTTTTAAAATTAGCAGGAGTCAGCTGGGCATGGTGGCATGTGCCCATACTATCAGCTACTCAGGAGGCTGAGGCAGGAGGATGCTGAAGACCAGGAGTTTGAGGCTAGCCTGCACAACATAGCAAGACCCTGTCTCAACAGCAACAACGACAACAAAGTATCAGGAGTCATTGTAAAGGTATACCTGAGCAAGTAAGAAAGCTACATATACTGAATTATAAACTCTGTTCTGTTTCCTCTCATCACTCCTAAAACTCATGTATACTAAAGTGTGAACAATGATAGGCATGGGTTATAAGAGCAGAAACAGCTCCTTAAGGCGAATGAACTGATTGTAGGTGGAAGGGTAACTTTCTTCTAGCCCAATTTGTCCAGCCTGATTGATGAACTTTAAAAGCTGTCCCCAAAGGTCGGGCACAGTGGCTCACACCTGTAATCCCAGCACTTTGGGAGGCGAAGGCAGGTAGATCATGAGGTCATGAGTTCGAGACCAACCAGACCAATATAGTGAAACCCGTCTCTACTAAAAAAAAAAAAAAAAAAAAGTACAAAAATTAGCTGGGCGTGGTGGCGTGTGCCTGTAATCCCAGCTACTCAGGAGGCTGAGGCAGGAGAATCGCTTGAATGTGGGAGGTGGAGATTGCAGTGAGCCGAGATTGTACCACAGCATGCCAGCCTGGGTGACAGAGTGAGACTTGGTTTAAAAAAAAAAAAAAAAAAAAAAACGCTGTCCCCAATCTGGGGACAGTATGCTCAATAAATATATATATTTTTTCTTTCTCTTCCATTTTGCTTCCTTCTGCTTTTCACCATTGGTGTCAATATGGTTCCACTGTATCTATGAGTCACCTGGCTTCATTCACCCCACACCCTGTTCTTTGATATATTTTCAACCCCTTTCAATGCACTCTCCAGTTACAGCTCAGCCTAAACTGATCCAGTTTGCTCTGTATTTTTGTACGTCCTGGCCTCAGGCCTTGCTCTGATTCTCAGCTATTGTTTTCATCCCTTTTCCACAGTTCAGGGAATCAAGTGAACAGTTTCTCAGGCAACACCGCTCTTGATCTATTTATATGCCTTCGGTCCTCCCCTTTCAGCTTTTGTTTTTAAATAGCCCCCCACCCAGATCCGTCCTGGCCTCCTGCATTTATTTGTAAGTCAGTGGTTTAAAACTCAGTACGCACTTTCCCACTAACACTGCACAAAATTGTTTGTACCTCAGGCACATCTATAAAAGCAAATGAGAGCATTTTTTAGCAAAAGAAAACACGAGCTTCTGAGTAGTATGGCAGATCTGAGTATTATGAAGATAAAAATGAGCAAATATTGTACATCTAACGTATGACTCAAACTAGGGATCAGTAGATAAGAGTTTTTTCCTTCATCATGACCTACTGCCAAACAAAATATATTCTCATAGCTTTTCCCTTATACTTCAGTCCCTCAACTAAGGACATAATCCTCTTCAGGATGTCTAGTGTTTTAAACTGTTAGTAACAATGGGAAAATATGAAGTATATGAGTTTTAAAAACTTTTATGGACCTCCCCTTAGATCGTTAAGTGAAAAGCCAATGTAACATGTTGATACCAATACTGAACAGGAGAAGCAAAATGGAAGAGATGGTAAAGAAGGAAGAAAACATTTATTGAGCACATACTCAGTGGTTATGACCTCACGTAATCATCTTGTGTTATCTCTGTTCTATACAGAGGAGAACATCGCACCTCCAAGTTGATGAATCTCACCTAAGTTCCAGCAACTGGTAAGTGGTGGAGCTGAAATTTAAAGCTGATTTTGTCTGACTTCTAAAGCTGTACTATTTAATATGTTTAACAGACATCGAAATGTGTATAAATAATATCTTAACATTTTTATTAAAATAACATTTTTCTGTATCTCATAAACTTAATTATCTACCTCCTTTACCCAGGTAAGCACTATGCCATTGTTCTCCCAGAGTAATTTTATATTGCAATCATAATATGCCAGCCAGGCATGGTGGCTCACACCTGTAATTCCAGCAGTTTGGGAGGCCAAGGCGGGTGGATCACTTGAGGCCAGGAGTTTGAGACCAGCCTGGTTAACATGGCAAAACCCCATCTCTACTAAAAATACAAAAATTAGACAGGCATGGTGGTGGGCACCTGTAGCCCCAGCTACTCAGGAGGCTGAGGCATGAGAATCATTTGAACCTGGGAGGCAGAGGTCTCAGTGAGCCGAGATTGCGCCACTGTACTCCAGCCTGGCCAACAGAGTGAGACTCTGTCTCAAAAAATAAAATAAAATAAAGTAATAGCGTGCCTAATTAATATGAGAAATATGAGTAAAATGATAATTTAGTTTTGTTTTTCACAGACTTACTTTATAAGGAATTTGTAAGAAAAATTCCTTTCTAAATGTAACTGTGGTATAACTTTCTCAGTTCTTTAATAGCTTCCAGATGTTTAGATAATTTTGTTTAGAAACTTCTAAAATTATCAAAGTTCTTTGCTATTTAAATAGTGCTTATAATAAAGTAAGTCTTCTCTCCCTTGTTAGGCTTCGTGATGTTGAAAACTTTTTGAAGTCATAACTTCAAAGTAGTTTACATGGTTATAGTCTCATAATAAATACAGGATTATAGACTTTTCTGTGAGATTATAAAGGAAATGAAAAAGAAATAATGACAAAGTAACTTCCCATGTTCATATTCTTCCTTTAAATGTTTACCAATTGGCTGGTAAACTTTATACACTGAAAAGTCTTACTGACATCAAAGGATATTTTCTCTAGGACAGAGGGTCAAGTGCAGTACCTTAACTGTCAACTCACACATCACTGGCAATAGAAACAATTTACTTGGACTTGAGATAAAGTGAATGACAATTTGTGCAGTGGGAACTAAAAAAACTCTAGATTTGTAGGTTGGAGGCACGGATAATAAAGTTTCCTTTTGTTAACAGTCAAAAGAGTCACTATTTTTTGTTTTTTATTTTTTTGAGATGAAGTTTTGCTCCTGTTGCCCAGGCTGGAGTGCAATGGTGCAATCTCGGCTCACTGCAACCTCTGCCTCCAAGGTTCAAGTGATTCTTCTGCCTCAGCCTCCTGAGTAGCTGGGATTACAGGCATCCACCACCATGCCCAGCTAATTTTTTTTATCTGTAATAGAGATGGGGTTTCACCATGTTGGCCTGGCTGGTTTCAAACTCCTGACCTCAGGTCATCCACCCACCTCGGCCTCTCAAAGTGGTGGGGTTACAGGCGTGAGCCACCGGGCCTGCCCCAAAGGAGTTATGAAAAGGTGAGGAGAAATATGGA
The DNA here is from genome assembly GCA_036589455.1 of Ateles fusciceps. Lineage (NCBI taxonomy): Eukaryota > Metazoa > Chordata > Mammalia > Primates > Atelidae > Ateles > Ateles fusciceps. The sequence continues at coordinate 11,095,529 of JAZHEH010003259.1, forward strand.
ACCAATTGAAAAAAGGGTGGAGAAATACAAATGAGACATTTAAAGACAATGTTTATGCTTTAGCTCCCCAGAGTCTGAAGCTTACAGAAGGGGATCTGATTTGAACAACAAAAAACAAAAATGGCTTGTGACTGAGGGTGACAGAAAAACTTTTTAAGATTTGCTTTTTCTGTTTTAAAAAGAGATGATAGCTTAAGGCTGCAGAAAATAACAGTAACTCTGTGATTACCACTTTTGGATGGAGCTCTCTTACACAGGTGTGTTCTTTTTATTAGTCATCACTTACCTTCCATCTGAATTGGTGTGAGTACAAATTACACACTTCTTTTATATCACTTACATGTTAGTGCTAAGCCAATAAGAACTGTTGAGAACTAAGACTTTAACCCTCTTGTAGTAATCTTGTTTTTCAAGTATAGCTTTAAAAAAATTAAAAGGAGGCATACATTGTAAATATTATTGCAGTAGAAGATTCCACCAGCGTAGAGTTAATCCAATTATATTCCAAACAATTGGTTAGAAACTTATTTAGAAGTGGTTTTCAGTTGCTTTCATTACATTGTTTCCTGGGTCTTTTTCATCCTTTCCTCTGGGAATTCTCTTTACTAAAATTGTTCCGTGATCCAATAAAAGGACCATGTCATCAAGCTGGAAAAAATAACTTGTTTACTTTTCTCAGCCTGTTACTTTTGGGTTTTGTCTTCTATCCCCTTTTCCCTTTTTTTCTTTAAATTTTTAAAATTTTTTTGGTATTCATTCTTTTTACTTTTAGCCATTTTGGTGGATATATAGTGATAATACAGCATGATTTTAATTTGCATTCCTCTGGTGACTAATGATATTGAGTAATTTCTTTTTTATTTTATTTCTATAGGATTTTGAGGAACAGGTAGTGGTTGGTTACAGGAGTACCATCTTCAGGGGTGATTTGTGAGACTTTGGTGCACCCATTACCTGAGCAGAATGCTCTGTACCCAACTTGTAGTATTTTATCCTCTTCCCCACTCTCACCCTTTTCCCCTAGTCCCCAAGTTCATTGTATCATTCTCATGCCTTTGCATCCTCATAGCTTAGCTCCCATTTATGACTGAGAACATACAATGTTTGGTTTTCCATTCCAGAGTTAGATGTTGAGAAACTTTTCATATGTTTGCTAATCCTTTGAGTATCCTGTTTTTATGAAGTTGCTATGTCTTTGGCCCATTTATCACTGGGTGTTTTGGCTTATTTTTATAGATTTGTAGATGTTCTTTACATATTCTACATAAGGATACTTTGTCAGATATGTGAATTCAAAACATTTACTTCCACCCCGAAACTTGTTGTTCACTCTCTTAATGATATCTTCTCCTGAACAAATGTTCTTTATATTAATGAATGCAACAGATCAGTCTGTTTCTTTATGGGGTGTGTGTGTATGTGCATGCACCTATATGTTAATTCTAAGAAATTGCTGCCTATTCCAAGATTATGAAAACATTCTTTCATATTACCTTTTATAGATACATATTTTCATTTACATTAGGTCTACTATACAATCTAGCCACAACTGGTTTTTATATGCACAGGGAAGAACAGGATTCATTTATTTTCCATATGGTTATCCAATAGACTCAATACCGTTGATTTGATGAGAACATTCTTTCTCCGTTTTCCTGCAAGCAGCACCTTTCTCATAAATTGAGTGACTATATGTGTGTGGGTCTGGTTTCCAACACTCTGTTGTGTTCCAGTGGTCTATTTGTCTATCCTTCTAGCAATATCATATATGTTGTAGCTTTACAATAACTCTAGATATCAAATACTGCAAAATACACCCAGATTTTGAACTAAAAGAATATTTTTAACTGAGTAAAAGTGAAAATATAATATCAAAATGCATGAAATGTAAGAAAGAATTGTATAGCCATAAGTGCATATATAAGGAAAAAGAAATACTGAAACATCAATAATCTAAGTAGATTTTTGAAGATTTTAGATCAGATGAAAGAAATAATAAGAATAAGGGCAGATACTAGTTAGATAAAAAAAAAAAAACACTTGGTGGGCTGAGCGTGGTGGCTCATGCCAGTAATCCCAGAGCTTTGGGAAGTTGAGGTGAGATGATTGCTTGAAGCCAGAAGTTTGATACCAGCCTGGGCAACAGAGCAAGACCCTGTCACTATTAAAAAATATTAATAAATTAGCCAAGCATGGTAGCAAGCACCTGTAGTCCTAGCTACTCAGGAGGCTGGGGTGGTAGGATCAATTGAACCCAGGAGTTTGAGGTTTCAGTGAGCTATAGCTGTACTACTGTACTCAAACCTGGACAACAGACTGACACCATGTCCCTTTTTGTTCACCCTCTTAAAAAAAAAAGGCACTTGGGAAAAAAATTAACAAAGCCAAAATGTCTTCTTTAAAATGACTAATAGGCTGGGCATGGTGGCTCACGCCTGTAACCCTAGCACTTTGGGAAGCTGAGATGGGTGGATCACAAGGTCAGGAATTTGAGACCAGCCTGGCCAAGTTGGTAAAACCTCATCTCTACTAAAAATACAAAAATTAACCAGGTGTGGTGACGGGCACCTGTAATCTCAGCTACTGGGGAGGCTGGGGCAGAGAATTGCTTGAACCTGAGACACTGAGTTGCAGTGAGCCGAGATTGCACCATTGCACTCCAGCCTGGGTGACAGAGTGAGACTCCATCTCAAAAAAAAAAGACTAATGAAATTGATTAACCCCCAGCAAGACTGATCAAGAAAAAAAGAGAAAGCACCCAGCCTGGGCAACATAGGGAGACCTCATCTCTACAAAAAATACAAAAAAATTAATCGAGTATGGTGGCACAAACCATGGCCCCAGCTACTTGGAAGGCTGAGATGAGAGGATCACTTGAGTCCAGGAGGCAGAGGTTGCAATGATCCAAGATTGTACCACTGCACTCCAGCCTAGACAATACAGTAAGACTCTGTCTCAAGAAATGAAACAAATGAACAAAAAAAGAGAAAGCACAATGACCCAGATCAGGAATAAAGAGACAGCACTACAGATCCTTTTGACATTAAAAGGGTAATAAAAACATGAACAATTTATGCCAATAAATTTGAAAATTCAGAAGAAATTTTGATTCCTTTAAAAATGAAACTTACCAAATGTTTTTTATTTTATAAGCCCTGTAATTAAAAACTTTTCCACAAAGAAAATTCTAAGCCTGTATGTCTTTATTGGTGAATTATTATATACTTAAGAAAAAAAAGCACCAATCTTTAAGAACCCTTTCAGAAAATAGAAAATGTAAAATTTGCAACTTATAAGGCTAACATCACCTTGATATGAAAATTTGATAAGGAGATTACTAAAAGGAAATATTAGAATTCAATGTCATTCATGAATGAAAATGCAAAAATTCTAAATACAGTATTAGCAAATTGAATATAGCAGTATGTACAAAGGTAATACATTACAATCAAATTGAATTTATTTGTTTATTTTTTTGGGATGGAATCTTGCTCTGTTGCCCAGGCTGTAGTGCAGTATGGCACCATCTCAGCTCATTGCAACCTCTGCCTCCCTGGCTTAGGCAATTCTCCCACCTCAGCCTCCTAAGTAGCTGGGACTACAGGCATGTGCTACCACCTCTGACTAAGTCTTTGTATTTTTGGTGGAGACAGGGTTTCACCATGTTGCCCAGGCTAGTCTTGAACTCCTGAGCTCAAGCGATCCTCCAGCCTCCCAAAGCGCTGGGATTATAGGTGTGATCCATCGTGCCTGACTTAAAATGAATTTATTATAGGAGCACAAAATTGACTTAACATTTGAAAATCAATTAATGTAATTCACTTCATACAGGAAAGAAATCATATATGATCATCTTAATAGATTCAGAGGAAAAAACTTGTTTGATTAAATTTAACAGCTGCTCATTATTTTTAAAAAAATAGAAGGCTGGGCATGGTGGCTCACACCTGTAATCCCAGCACTTTGGGAGGCCGAGGCAGGTGGATCACGAGGTCAGGGAATCGAGACCATCCTGGCCAATGTAGTGAAACCCGTCTCTACTAAAAATACAAAAATTAGCTGGGTGTGCTGGCATGTGCCTGTAATCCCAGCTACTCGGGAGGCTGAGGCACGAGAATCACTTGAACCCAGTAGGTGGAGGTTGCAATGAGCCCAAATTGAGCCACTGCACTCCAACCTGGTGACAGTGAGACTGCACTGCGTCTCAAAGAAACAAAAAAAAAAAAAAAAAAAGAAGAAGAGAACTCTTCACAATTTAGGAATAGAAAGAAACATTCTTAATTTGATAAAAGGTGTTTACCTGAAAAGCTAAACATAGGCATTGTACTTAATAATGAATGAATGAAATATTCTCCTTGAAACTAGGAATGAGATACAGAGCCACATATCATTAGTTCTATTCAACATTGGCCCAGCTAGTGTAGTAAGTGAAGAATGAGGAATAAAGAAGAAAATGAGAAGAATTAAAGAAAACTATTATTTGAAAATAGAATGTGGGTAGTACATATTTTAATTTGTCTATTGCTATATAACAAATTACCCCAAAATTTATCAGCTTAAAGCAACAAACATTTATTATTGCACAGGTTCTATGGGTCAGGAATTCAAGAGCGGCTTAGCTGATTGATTTTGGTTTAAGGTCTTTCATGACAGCAATTAGGGTTGCAGCTATCCAGAGCTTGCCTGGGGCTGGAGGATCCACTTCTAAGGTTGCTCACTCACATGGTTGTTGGCACATGGGCCTCTGCACTGAGCTGCTTGAAGGTCTTCACCATACAGCAGCTGGCTTCCCGGAGCCAATGGTCTAAGAGAGAACAAGATAGAAACCACAACATCTTTTACAATCTTGCCTTGGAAATTATACTCTGTAATTTTCTGCCATATTCCTTTTGTTACAAGCAAGTTACCAAGTATGGCTCACACTCAATGGAAGGAAATTAGTCTCTGCCAGACAAAGGTGTGTTGTTAAAAAATTTGTGGGCAGATTTTTTTCTTTTTTTTTTTTTTTGTAGAAATGGGATCCGACTCAGGGAGGGGAACAGCATACATCAGAACCTGTTGGAGAGTGGGGGGCAAGGAGAGGGAGAGCATTAGGACAAATACCTAATGCATATGGGGCTTAAAACCTAGATGACGGGTTGATAGGTGTAGCAAACCACCATGGCACATGTATACCTATGTAATAAACCTGCACGTTCAGCACATGTATTCCAGAACTTAAAGTAAAATGAAAGAAAGAAAGAAGAAAGAAAGAAAGAGAGAGAGAAAGGAAAGAAAGGAAGGAAGGAAGGACAGAAGGAAGGGAAAGAAAGGAGAGAAGGAAAGAAAGGAGGGAGGGTGGGTGGGAGGACAGAGGGAGAAAAAGAAAGAAGAGAGAGAGAGAGAGAGAAATGGGGTCCAACCAACTGTGTTGCCCAGACTGGTCTCAATTCCTGGGCTCAAGTAATCCTCTCACCTCAGCTTCCCAAAGTGCTGGGATTATAGGTGGGAGCCACTGTGCTTGGCCTGTGGGCAGATTTGTAAAACCATCATAGTGTACACTGAAAATTCAAAAGAGTTGTATTAGTCTGTTCTCACATTGCTATAAAGAAATATCTGACACTGGGTAATTTATAAAGGAAAGAGGTTTAGTTGACTCACAGTTCCACTTGGCTGAGGAGGCCTCAGGAAACACAATTATGGCAGGAGGGGGAAGCGAGCATGTCTTACATGGTGGCAGGTGAGAGAGAATGAGTGTGTGTAGGAGGAAATGTCAAACACGTATAAAACCATCAGATCTCTTGATAACTCACTCATTATCACAAGAACAGCATGGGGGAACCACCCCCACGATCCAGTCACCTCTCACCAGGTCCCGCACTTGACATGTGAGGATTATGAGGATTACAATTTAAGGTGAGATTTGGGTGGGGACACAAAGCCAAAACCATATCAAGAGTCTATGGAATAACTTAGAATTTAAAAGTAGATTTATTAAGATCACAAGGTACAAGCACACATACCAAAATCAATTTCATTTCTGTTTAATAATTTCAATAACTTAGAAAATAAAATGTGTAAAATGATACTATTTATAATATCATGAAAAGAATCAAATACTAGCAATAAGTAAAATTAAAACTAAGTAAGAAGTCTACGTGGAAAACTGCAAAACATTTAGAGAAATTATAGATATTGAATTGAATTTATAAAATTAAACAGCTATATTTTCTTCTAAATACCATCCAATTAAAGATCATTGGCTGCAAAATAAATTGCACCTTTTGCTAAAAGTTTAAGAAACTTGTGTGTGAAAGCAAAACAAAAATCTCCATCATCCTCAATTTTCTTTCTTTGGTCTAAAAGGTTTATTGTACAGCTGTGCCAACTAGTCAGTCTCATATGGTTTTCTGGATCTCCTGATGTTCTACTAATGCTGTCTCTGTTATATCTGGAAGCAACTGGCTTTGCAGTTCCTTGGCCTGTTACTTAGGTTTTATCAAAATCATTCCTTTTTTCTTCACTGTAGTTCTGGCAGATGTTTAAAATAGATAGCAATAAAAATAAATCTAAACTAAAATCAAAACCCAATTTAAAAAATTCAAAAGCATAAAAACAAGCAAGTTTAGAAAATTCAAATTTCCAAGTATAATAAAGTCAAAATTGACTAAATACACAGGTGTCTACTCTTTTTCTGACCCTACCTAAGAGAGCTCCATCATGAAGTAGCTTTGTATTGACACTGTAATTACGCCTGGAGTAAATTTAGTCATTCAAACAATCTGTTTCCTTGTTCTCTCTTTGTATGTTCTAGGGTATTCAAGACCCAGATCTTCTCCTGGGTCTAATAATATTGAACTATTTAAACACAGTAGTATTTACAGTCTCTACAGAGCAAATGGGCCCTAGGATATTCCTTGAACAGGAATATTCATGTTAAATTTGCCACACTCACGTCTCACCCTCAATATATGCATAGCCATATTGCATCCCCAAACATCTGAACCACAGCCATCCAGACAATCCACAGTCTAGCCAGTGACCTGTGCGGTTTTTGCCATGAAAATTTATCTTCAAATATGGCAACACATATGAAAAATTTAAATGCAAGTATTCTTCCACCCAACAGTTATACTTCTGGAAATTTATCCTGCATATATACTTGTACATTTCACTTGTAGACATATAGACAAGAATATTACTTTTATTATAAGCAGTACTATAGGAGCAAAAAAATTTACATATACTTCAGTAAGAGACAAATTAAATGCATTGTGACTTTACAATACAGCTGTTAAAAAAAAAAAGATACAGATCAATACATTGCGTTCACTCTGTCCTGTTTGCATGCATAGTATAAATGCCTCTTTTCCATGGGGAAGTTTGAGTTCTTCACTGTGGGTTTTGCCTCCCCCAACCCCAATCTCAGCTAACTTCTGGATTAATTAATTAACACATTTATGCCTAGTGTCCCATTATTGCAATGCTAAGCTTGTTGGGGTTATTTATATCCTACTGCTCAAGGTCATTGCCAAGTTTTGATTTTTCAAAAAAGAAATTTGCAACCTCCAGCATAAATGGGTTAACCTTATTAATTTTCTTTGTGGTATAAGAGGTTAGATATGACCTCTATCTTTGAGAGCCAACCCTTGTCTGTTAGCCTATTCCAAAGCAGACAAAAAATATTTTAAAATATTTAAACCATAAATGAAACCAACTGGGAAAGCTATTTGTTGAGGTCAGAGCTTTTGGAGATCTGAACAAATACTGGTGAGGAAACAAGGCAAAGTGTTTGACAAGGCAGATCAGATCAATTCAGGCTGGTGGTGAATTTGCCCGATAGATCTCGCAACCAGACTATTCTCACATCTTAAACTTTTCTTGTTGGAAAACTCTCATGCATCTGGAATTCTCCCACTGTGTTCCTATCCTACAGGTGGTAGAATGTCTAGGGTTATTAACTTGTCAAGACAGCTATGATTGACATCACTGAGCTCAAATGAAGAGTCAGAACCTACTTATCCCAAAGGCTCACCTCCACCTACTTTTGGAGGATTCTACTTAGTTCACTCTTATTTTGGTGTGTAGGGGTAGATATTTTGGAATATTAAATATTTGACATGAGCAACATATCAGGATAAGTATTATTTTTTCACAAGGGATACATGAAGCTCTTAGAGAAAAAATGAATTTTTTTAATGTAAAAATTTCACCAAACCTCTATTTATTTAGGCATCATTGAGCAATGAGTTAAAAAGTTATAAGCCAAGCACTAATTTTTTTGAGGGATCAAGGGTGGGACCAGCTTGCAAGTCTACTTAGCTCATGGCATATTGCAATAAAAATATTTGCTCAATTTACTGAAATTTAGACTTTAATAAATTGAGTTATTATACTTTGAAGTTTTGCTTAAGTAAGACTTTACAGGAAAGCTATATTTAAAATAATAAATGAGTAAAAATTTTAATAAAAGACAATTCTTCTGGAAATCTGTAGTGATTCCTTATTGCATATAGGCAATCAGGAACAAACTCAAGCTCCTCTTTGAAGTCTCAACACCTTTGCTCATGAAGTTCCTCTCAAAAGCCACCAACTCTGTCAAATGTCCATGATACTCTTCATCAGAATTTATCATTTCTTTCTTTATTATGCTAATACCTTTAATTCGGATTTTAGCTATTGTTATGTAAATTTTCCTGTTACTGAGATCGATCTGAAGATTTTCCTCATTGTAGTGTTCTTGTGTTTTGGATTATAAAATGACTTGGAGTGTGTTTCCTCTTTTCCTGTTTTCTGGGTGAGCTGATTTAGCATTGTTATATTTTCAGGGTGGGCTAACTGCTGTTAAAAACAACAACAACAAAACCCCTCAAAATCTTCATGGCTCAACAATATAATGGTTTATTTCTCCCTCATTTCTTACTCACACTTTAGTATTGGTTATGGGTGGGTATGAGGGAGGACTCTGCTCCATATAGTCATTAAGGGATCCAGGCTTCTTACATTTTAGAGGATCTATTATTCCCCTAGGGCTTCAGAGTCCTCCTCTGGGTCCTCTGCATTTAACAAACAAAAGAAGAGACATAGAGTGATAAATCATACAAGAGATTTTTTACAGGGACTAGGCCTACAGACCCAAAGGCTCATCTTTAACTCACATCCAATTGGCGCATATCATCTCTTTCCTACATCCCGTTGGTGAGAACCCACTCACATGACCACACATAAATGCAAAGGATGCTAGGAGATATAGATAGTTTTGTGCTTCAGTGGAAAAGAAAATATGATTTCGTGATCACATAGCCTTGTCTCCAATGATCTCTTCTGGTAGGGAAACATCTGCTTCCCCTTCTTTCACACAAAGAACATACTCACCTTTTCCACAAGGAGAATAACCCAAAGTCCCACAATGTCACGTAATCTAGCTCAAAATACATGATGTCTAAGTGATGTGCAGCTTCTCCTTCAGTTTTAGATGTGTCTTCTTATGATCTAGCAAGCTATCACCTAAGAAGCCAAGTGATCTGTAGACACTCAGTACTGTAGCAGTAGAGAAAGGACAATTTATTATCTCTTGTTCCTTGGATGTTTGGTAGATCTCATCAATAAACTACCTAACTCTGGTGCTTTCTTTTTGGGAAGTTTTATACTTCTGATTTAATTTCAAAAATGTTCATAGACAAGATTAGCTTTTCTATTTCTTCTATAGTTGAACTTAGCAATTTATAATTTTTCTAAGATTTTTTCCCCTTTCCCTAAGCTTTTACATTTGTCTTAAAGTTAATAGTATTTTGGGTTATCTTTTAAATCTCTGCTTCATCTTTTTCCCTTTTAGTATTCCTACTATTGCTCATTTGTGTCATCTCACTTTTCTAGATTGGTCTTGCCAGAGATTATTAATTTTATAGGTGTTTTCATAGAACCAAATTTTGACTGTGATGATCCTCTCTTCCCAGTGTTTTCCAGATCATGAATTTCCTCTTATATTTATTACTTTCTTAGGGAATATTCTTTTTAAACTAATTTTATAAGATAGATAATTATCTTATTAATTTTCAGCCTTCCTTCTTTTCACTACATACATCTAAGACTATGATTTTTTCTAAGCACTATCTTAGCTGAATTCCACAGTCATCCTAATCATGTCATTATGTTGTTCTGAGCATTTTAATGATTTTTATTATGTTTTCTTCTTTGCTCATGAAATATTAGGAAGTTCCCTCCTCCTGCAAATAAATGGAATTTTAAAAGTTATTTAGTTACCATTCATTCATTACCTAATTGCAATGAAGTCAGTGTGTGGTATGCTATTCTATATCAGTTGTATAAAATTTGAGACTTGGGTTTAAACTTGAAATTTAAAAGTTGTAAACTGGCTAAGCACAGTTGCTTATGCTTGTAATCCCAGCACTTGGAGAGACCACGTGGTAGGATCACTTGAGGCCAGTAGTTTAAGACCAGCCTGGGCAACCAAGCGAGATCCAGTCTCTACAAAAAATTTAAAAAAGAAAAAATTGGCCTTGTGTGGTGGCAGATACCTGTAGTCCCAGCTACTTGGGAGGCTGAAGTGGGAGAATCACTTGAGCCCAGAAGAGTCGAGGGGAGTGTTGAGTGATGTACTCTGGCTGGGGCGATAGAGTGAGACCCTGCCTCAAATTTAAAAAAAAGGAAAAAAAGAAAGGAAGGAAAGTAGTTAAAAGCTTATTTTATAGACTACTACATAGTTTTCATAAAGAGTCCTTGTGTGCTTAAGAACGCATATTCTGCAGTTGCTGAGTGAAATTTTTTATATATGTTCATTATTTCAAGATTGCTAATTATATTTTTAAAATCTTGTGTATTCCTATTGACTTCTGCCTCCTGTCTCAGCCTCCTGCGTAGCTGAGACTATAGGCTAATGCCATCACACCAGCTAATTTTTGTATTTTTAGTAGGGACAAGCTTTCACCATGTTGGCCAGGCTGGTTTTGAACTCCTGATCTCAAGTGATCCAGCCACCTTGGCCTCCCAGAGTGTTGGGTTTATAGGCATGAGCCATCATGCCCTACTGGATGAATATCAAAAAGACATTCCTTCCTCCAGGCTTAGTCAAGCCCTGAGAAGCTAAGTGTGGGTTAAACATCGCTTCACTGTTCACCTTGACTGGGTGCTGTTGTGCAGGGCACAGTTTTATCAGTGTGTGCAGAGCTTGTGCCTGCTTTAGCATTTGCTTATCTTTTGGGATTTGCTCTTTCTCACAGATTCTAGCCTCTTACAATTACTTTACCTTTTCTACCAGGCTAAGCCATGTATTTTTAAAATGCTTTAAAAAATTACATTCATCATTGTTAGGTGTTATGACCCGGGAATTTTTCTCTGAATACCGGATCTATCAAATTGTAGGAAATTGAAGTTACCTCACCCATTTTCAATTAGGTTCACTCTTTTATTATTTCAACAAATATTTACTGAAGAAGCCCTATATGAGTTACTATGCCTGGAACTAAAATACAACGGCACTGAAAACAAAGTCCCCGCCTTTTCAAAACCTATAGTTGAGTGGTCCTTTTTCATTTTCTGGCTGTATTTTTCTTCTCAGCAATTGCACCCTCCTGGAATATTTTCCTCTGGAGAGGGTGGGATCATAAGCAGTAATAGCATATACATAACCTTAAAAGCCCTATCCTTCTAAGTGTTTTCTAATAAGTAGAACACATTTGCGTGCCTTGGGGAAACCACACAAAACCAAACTGAAGAAGGGTACTTTGCTAATACCAACCTTCCGCCACACATCTGTTTTGAATAAAGGAAGGACCACTCTCTAAGACGGTCCATTTTCCAAGGGGGAGGAATTTGTTTGCTTAGAAACTGCAACATTCCAGCTCTAATCCCACTGTCGCCGCTATTTCCGGGGGCTATTTTACAAACTAGCCAATCAAGTCTGGGCTATGTAAATATTCCAGGGGATTATTACTCTTCTAATTTTCCCCCGGTACTTTTATTCAACAGCTTCTTCTGCTGCTTGGATTGTTGCTGTTGATGGGTTTTTACCACCATTTGCTGAGACCACTTACAAATTATGCTCCACCAGAAAGTTTCCTCAGCACAGGCCCACAGAATTTGGCTCGCCTTGTCACACCACATCAGAAGTTGTCTATGGTACTGTGGGGGTAATTCTGTCTGTCCAACAAAGTCCAATGACACTGCTTAAAGGTCATTTTGCCTTCCCCATCCTCAAATCTAATTAAGTGGGCAGTCTGCTGACTGCAGGCCTGTAGCAGGGTAGGGGGATCACATGTCACAGTCCATTTTTATTAAAGTTTGATGTTCTGTCTCAATCATTTTCCCTAGCAGGACATCTGTGTATTCCCTGCAAAACAGGAATCTCGGCTCTTTAGGCTCTTTTCAGAATATCCTCTTTGCTTTCACTATATCTGTGAATGAGCCTGGAGCCTTCTCTTTTGATCTCTCTCTCTTTTTTTTTTTTTTTTGAGAGGGAGTCTGACTCCGACACCCAGACTGGGGTGCAGTGACGCCATCTCGGCTCACTGCAACCTCTGCCTCTTGGGTTGAAGCAGTTCTCCTGCCTCAGCCTCCCAAGTAGCTGGAATTACAGGCACGCACCACCACGCCCAGCTAATTTTTGTATTTTTATAGCAATTGGGGTTTCACCATGTTGGCCAGGCTGTTCTCAAACTCCTGACCTCTAAGAGATCTGCTTGTCTCAGCTTCCCAAAGTGCTGGGACTACAGGTGTGAGCCACTGTGCCGGCCTCTTTTGACCTTTCTAAGCCCTTTCCCAATGAAGATCAGGCATACATTAAGGACCTCCAACCCTTCTATTCCTATCACTGAGAACCAAAGTAAAATATAAACTTTCCTAAACTTGTCTGTGTTATTGCCTGAATTTAATTGACATAAAATGGGACTCAATGATGCTTGTATATTGATGTAAAAAAACATTGTTTTAGTCTCATATTTCATGTATACTCTAAAATGACAGAGACTAAATTAGTCTCTGTTAGATAGTAAGGACAATTCGAGGAAAGTGATAGTAACAAGAATTCCTAACTCTGTTTGCCAAATTTATTATCCTCTAGACTGTGAACTCTAGGATGGCAGGGACAATGTATTATTCATTTTTGTGTGTCCAGAGCATGGCACAGGCCTGGTACATATGACACTCAGATTTTTCAGCTGAAACAATATACCTTTCTTATATGCTTTCCAAATGTAGCTTTTCTGGGACTTTTATTGGGCCTATACTATTTCTGTTTTCAGTTATAGGGAGCAATTGATCATGAGATGTCATGGGGGAGCAACTGTGAAGACTCTGTTCTGGCTTAAAGGAATCAGCCAGTCCATGACTTTTTCTCTGTCATTGAGCCAAATGAAGCAGGTGTGTGTGTGTGTGGCAAAACTCCAACTACAATTGAGAGAATTCCTCAGTTTGGCAGGCTTGAGATGCCTATACCTGTATTAGCCATAGTTGGGAATGGCTTTTCCAAAGATGACATCACTTAGTGTGACTTAGATGGAAAGGGGGCCTTGTGATGCTTTTGATAAAAAAAAAAATCTATGTAGAGTTGCTTGAGGATCAACTTGAATACCAGACTGGAAAAACATGGTGTCTGTAGTGAATTGCTTACAAGATGTCTGCCAACAATTTTCCCCCTCACTGTATACACATTCCACTCCTCCTACCAACAGGCAAAGTCTATGATCCCTCTCCTTGAATTGGGGCTGGCCCTCTGATTTGCTTTGACCAACAGAATGGAACATAAGTGATGCTGTGTGTCTTCCAGACCAAGCCCTTGCAGGCCTTGCAGCATTTGTTTTTGTTCTCTTGGAAGCCAGGTGTCATGTAAAGAAGTCTGGGTTATCCTACTAGATAGGTCACATAGAGGGTGGAGGGAAGGGGTAGGTGCAGAAGACAAAGAGAGAGAAGAGGGAGGGGGGAGGGGGAGAGAGAGAGAGAGAGAGAGAGAGAGAGAGAGAGAGAGACTCTGGCAGATGAGACTCCCAGCTGAGCATTGCTTGAATTCCTGCCCCAAAGAATCATAAGCAATAAAACGTTTGTTTTAAGTCACTAAAGCAGGGTCTTGTAGCCCGACTAAAACTGAGCCAAAGTTGGCCAGGTAACAGAGTGACTCCTGTGGTCATTTGTGTGATATGTTTGTCGCTGTGGCAGTGGAACTGGGATGGCATGCGTTCATGGAGAAGCTTGAGAATGCCTTAGAAATAGGAGAGGGCACTGTCAGGTCTTGCTGCCTGCAGACCATGTAAAGAAGGGGGAAGTCCTCAACCCAGAGCCGCTCCAACCTGCTTTGGGCTTGGCACATAGAAGGCACAAAGATAAAAGGATGATTCATGGATATAGTGAGATCAAGCTTTTCTAGGAGCCATGCCTGTAGGGGTGAGTTGGTAAGTAAAGGCACTAAGGAAGTCATGGGTAAATCTCTAGTCCATACTTCCAGACTAACTTTGCTTGCAGATAGTGCCCAGGATTGAGGCTATGGTGCTACATTTGGATGTGGTAGCTCTCAGGACTAGTACCTAGATTCCTGTCTTATTCTCTATGTCAGTCCTTTGCCTGTTACTATAGTGTGTCTAGCGGGAGGACTCAATCTTGTTCTTACCAGTGTGTTTTCCGGGGGATTAACATTTTGCCCTTGAACTGCAGCCTGGTCGTCCTGACAGTGCTTCCACCTGCCTGTGTCTTTGGATATCACCTATTCCAGGACTTTGTCCTTCTTTCTGTTCAAACCCCTCTTCTCTTCTTGTTAGACTTCCCTGCTTGTCTGGACCACCACCTGTTGTTTGCTAACATCTCTATGGTGCCACGTTCCATCATTTTCTTCACTTCCTTGTAGCTCCTGGGAGTTGATTTTTCTACCTTCAGTTCCCTCTAGGTTCTCACTGAATCTGTTCCATTCCATTAAAATGCTAGGGCTATGTAAGGCTGTGTCCAAAAACAGAGTCCAATTCTTCTACCACACAGTAGCCTTTAGACATCTGACAATCTTTTTATCACCTTTAATTATCTTTTTAGGCTAGATCTTGCTGGTTCCCACACTTTCAAGGTCACCCATTTATGGATATAATTTAGCTTATCAGTATTTTCTTTCGGAGGGGAAAAATTTCTTCTTAAATGGTGGCATATAGCAGTGATTCACGTACTTCAACAGAGAGTATAGTAGGCATATCCTTTCTTATGAGAAGGGCATTACATTTTATTAATTATGTCTATATTTATGTTATTTTGCACTAGCATTTCAAAGGGGCTCCATCAGAAGTGGATCAATGTTTTATGGACCCAAAAGCTTATATGACTTTAGGGACTCTTTAAAAAATACAAAATGAAATACAAAATTATATAGTTTCAAGGCTTGTGAAAATGAGACATCCCGAAGTTTGTTTCATTAGTTTTCATTGTAAACTGCTGCATATTTCTAATCAGAAAATAATAGTATTTTCTCATAAAATTCCCAGGTCTCCTTTACCAGAATTGCTGTCTAAACAGGCTTCTGCTGTTTTGGCACACCTTATAAAATTTAACTGGTAGACTTAGCATATGGGATTGTGATTAAGTAAATTAATGCATGTAAGGGATTTAGAACAATGCCTAGCATATAAAGCACACAATCAACCTTAACTATCATTATTTGCATTATTTGCTAGAGGACCTTGGCAAATAATTAATCTTCCCAGCTCTTTTCTCTTTTATGTAATGGAGCTAATACGTGCCTACCTTTTTTCGTAGGGCAATTGAGAGGATCAAACGATGACAAAATATGTGAATGTACTTTGTTAACTGGAAGGTATTGTTACTGAGGTTTCATTTGACATTGTTAATTTTCGAAAAGGTTCTGTTTAGGAAAGAAAGGGAGACTTGACTTTGGGTGCGATGGAATAACTAAAGGCCTCAATAAAGGTGGAAGGAGTATAAAGGACAAGAGTTGCGTGTGAGGCAGATGCTGGAGGCAGTGAGCTGGACACGTTTGACACCAGCTTGACATGCAAACCTTTAGAAAAGATGAAATATATTGAATCTGAAACATATTGACTTCATTGTAAAAGAAAAGAACCAGAATGGTAGCGTGTGTGTGTGTGTGTGTGTGTGTGTGTGTGTGTGTGTGTGTGTATGCTTGTGGCTTTCCATAATTTGGCCCCAAACTAGCTTTTTCCTTACTCTTCTTCAGCAGCAGTCATGCTCTGCAATCCAGGTTCCCAGGCCTCTGCCGGGAGAAATCCTACTCACTCTTGGGAGGCCTTTCGTCCGCGGGGTTTCCCCAACCCATCCTGTCCCCTCCCACAGGAAGCATAAATGGTTCCTTTTCAATGCCCTTTCTGTGAAAGCACTTTTTCCACTCTAGAGTGAGGGAGACCCAGTTTTCCTTATTTTGCATCTCCAGGCTCTGCTCCAGGGTCTACCTCTAGGAAGGCGCTCAGTGAAGGTTTAGTCAGCGAATGCACTTTGAATAAATAACTTTTAAAAGTTGAGAGGACATTTAAGGCCGGGAATCACAGTCGAGGAGGCCTTGCCCAAGGGCATTAGCGGTCCTCATCCGGGCGGCCCTGAGGGCGAAAGACGTCCTCCAATTACCGGTCCCCGCGGCCGCGCTCGACGAATCCCGCGGGAAAGGTCCCCAGCCTGCGCGGGGGCGGGGCCTGGGCGTGGGGGGGCGGGGCCGTCCGCGGGGGTTTCCGCGCCGGGGGCGCGTCCGGCGGGGGCGCGGGAGGGGCTTCCGCCGGGAGGGGGCGGGACCGGCGCTCGGAGTCCTCTGACGGCCCCAGCCAGGGAATTTCAATTTGAAACCTAGCGGAGGGAGGAGGCAGGCGCGGCTGTCCGCGGCTGGGACCGAAGAGGGACGGGTCCCCGCGGCAAGCGACCTCCAGAGGTGCGGCGTCGGGGTAAGGAGGCGTGTGGGACTGCACGGGCCGGACGACTTGTCCGTGTGCGGCTGCAGGGGCGGCTCACATTTTTCCTCTGGCTGCGGCTGGGAAGCTGATCCCGGGCAGGAAGCGGTGGCGGGACGGTCCCACCGGGATGGGGGGTGGGGGAGAGGGGGCCTGGCTTTGGGATTTTCTGCGGCTCCCTCTTTCCTTTCCCTCTCGGTCTCTGCTCTACCGAATTCCTGCCCCGGGGTCCGGGTCCTGTTGCTCCGGGCCGAATCCCGGCTTCGCTGCTCCCCGAGGTCCCCCCTCTTCCCTTTTCCGGGGGGCAGGGGCCGCGTCCCGGTGGAGCCTGGAGAGGCGGGGGCACGGGGAGGACGTCGTCCCCGCCGGGGTGCCGTGGGCTCAGGTCACGCGTCCGGGCCCCGTGGAGCAGCAGCGGGAGAAATCCGGCTCCATCCCCCCAGCGGGGAGGCTCAGCCGCGGCGTCGCCCTTCGGGAGGAAGGTTTTGGAAAGGGAAGCGCGGGCCGGCCGCGCGCGTGGGGACTGCGGGAAGCCGGGCGAGGGCTGCGCGCCAGCCCCACGCGCGGCGTGGGTGGGACCCGGCGTCAGCCTGCGCCCGCGCCCCCGGCTGCCGCCTGCGCCGTCTGGGAGCTGCCGAGAGGGACGCGTGTTTCGTGCTCGTATCCTTACGGTTCCCCACACTCAGGCAGTCTCACCACAGATGGCTTGTTTTTTCTCCTCCTGCGCTGGGGGCCGAGGGTTGGGAGCATTTTTAGGTGAGCAGCGGGGAAGGACCAGAAGGAGAACCTAAAGGAGCGGGCAGGGTTGGAATCGGCGTCTGGGGACCCCATCCCCAGGCGCAGACGCTGCCCCAAGCAGCCTGGACGTCTGTGGTGGGATGTCAGTTACGCTTCTCCAGATCGCTCACCTCCCCCCGAGGTCAAGTTTGTTTTATTTTATTTTTTATTTTTTAAATAAAATGAGGTTTGGCGAGAAAAGCTCTTGTCTAGAGTCTATTATTTTGGGGAGGAGTCTGCGTGTGGCGCCCTCCCTGCTGACCCGGGTCGCCTTTCATTGAATTGCCCCATCAACACCACACCTGCCCCTAATTTTAAGATCCCTGGATGGGTGGGAGGGAAGGTGGAACCTAGGGGAGCTGTGGATATATTTTCACTTTTCTGAATCACATCTTTCCCAGGTTTCTTGAAGTTCTTGCATCTGAAATGGCATGTGTTTGCCAGGCGTCTTGTTCCTCTTGTTAGTGTTATTTAAGCTTTTTTTTTCAGAAAACGACTTGCGCAGTTTCCCCCTCATTTCTTCAATCTTTTCTTTATTCCCCTCCCCCCACCCTCCGTTTTTATTCTTTTTTTCAACAGAATACATTATTTCTGTGGTTTCTATTTATAACACTGTCGAGAATTAGCATTTTAGTTGGTATTCTGTCACATTTCACCTCGGGCTTAGCACTTGCGGGAAACTGAGTCAGTTTCTATGCTGCAGGGCTAGAGTTTAGAATTCTCAAGCTTTGAACAGGTTTTAGTGGGGGAACGAATAGTGCTTAATCCTATTCAGTTTCCCTTTGCAGGCTCATTGCTGTGAGAAATCGCTGGATGGCTGTTGCAGCCACTGATGGGGGCTGCATTGCAATGCAATCTTGAATTGTGATAAGGGCTAACTGGGTACATCCATCAGGCTGTGAGTTTGACACAACTTTTAAAGAGCTATGCTGTGTCGCCTGTCAGAGCTCGAGTGATCATTCTTATAATTTAATGTAAGAACCACCATCATACTTCAGATATCTATTCTTTGGAGGTTATTGGAGAACTGTACAAGTGGTAATGGCTTGGAACAATGGTGTGGATTTAGCGCTAATTTAATCCTATCCTGTCTTCCTCACTTCTTGGGCAGAATTCCCACTGAAGTCAGTAGTGGTCTTGTGTGCAGACAGACTGCTGAGAACAAGAGGCTGCTCATTTAGAGTAACGGGAAGGGACGGTTTCTTTCCTTTTAAAACATCCCTCTGTAAGAAAGACCTAGTCATAACAGTTACTTAATCTTTTATCTCTAGTCCAAGTAGTTAAGAGCACTGTTTGCAAAAACCTTCGAAAGAAAATTTGTGGGTGAATTGAGCCATGTCCCTCAAACTCTTGATATCTAAATTGGATGGTGACTGTTGAAGATGAAAAGTGTTTTAAAAAATCATTTAACAAAGCTAGAATTTCAGTAATATTTTCCTAACTTGTGTAAAAAACATAAACCGCCAGGGAGCATTTTGTGGCAACTGGGTACGTATATTTCAAATCTGAAATTTAAGTCCAAGTAGAAAGAAGCAAATTTGATTTAGGGGATGAATCTAAAGAGAGGCCACCAAAAAATAGCTATCTAAATATAAAAGAAGGAAATTCAGATAGCTCTTGCTGTATTTCAGGTGATAGCTTTAGGACAATTTGCTCACTGTCATATGTGTTCTTAAAGACTTAGTGACTGCCCGGGTCCATCATTAGATATGCGAACACTTGGAGATTTCCAAATGAGCTTTGTGCTGATCTGAGTTGGTGAGCTAGTTAGATCCTTGGCTTCTTAACGTAACATTCTTGTGGCTTACCCTTTCCAAATTACTAGTTCTAAGGAATTGAGTTTAGAAAACCTAACCAGTGACCAGAATGTAAAAATAGGTATTTAAAAATCAGAACCATGTCCACGTGTACTACCCAACCACTTGCTTTCAACTAAAAATACTCGCAAAGATGACAAAGCAGTCCACAACCAAAATATTTATTGGTACAATTTCTCCATAATTTGTAATATCGTACAGTTATGTTTAACATCAGATTCTGCCCTGAAACACCCCTCTCATATTACTGTGGTGAGTGAACTACAAAGATTGTATCTTTGCCATTTCATTTAGGAAATGTAGGGTTTATGTTTTACGTAGCAGAATGCTAAATATTTTTGAAGGTTTGATTTTGTTTCTGTTTCCATTGAAGGCATGGGCCTTTTTCTTTCTTTTTTGAACTGAAGTAGTCTGTTTAAAAGCTGTGTGGACTTTTTTTTTTTTTGAAAAGCGTGAATTGCTAGTAGTTATATAAGGCAAATGAACAGTTTATAGGGATCAATACCACTGAGTTACATTTTGCATTTCTAAAATCTGTATTGTTTACTTGGAGAAAACAAAAGAAATGTTCCTGCCTCCTCCATCCCACCTTTATTTAGAAACATTTCCAGTGGGCTTGTTTGTTTTCTTCAGATTCAGAATTACTGTACCTAACCACTGGGTAGCCTTACAGATTTCAAAGCCTCAAGTAAATGTTTATGCTGGCTTTCGTAGTCAGCAAATAGTAGCCAAACCCTAATTTACTCCTCTTTTATAGAATCCTGGAATCTCAGGGCTGAACCGTTAGGAGTCAGCAGATCCACTCTTAGCCCTAGTCTCTTCCTCTCGACATGCAAACAGTTCTAATCTCTTTGGAATGTCTGAGCAAATAGAAGATTTGTATGTGATTTTGTTACTGATTCTAGACAGAACATTTTTTGGGATGCCATGTTTTGGCATAAACCAGCAACTTGGTATTATAAGATTTATATTATTTCTCTATGTGGACAGTGCCCTAAACTAAAATCTAAAATGGAGTCAATGCTTGGTATCATTAACTGTAGGGAAATGGCCTCCAAATTAGCTATTAATATTAGAGTTATTTACAAGTTATAGGTAAGCCAAGAAGGAAAGAAATCATCTTAGTTATCTAGAAATGATTTATAGTTTTTTGTTGTTGTTTGTTTTTTTGTTTTTGTTTTTGAGACGCAGTTTCACTCTGTCACCCAGGTGGAGTGCAGTGGCGTGATCTCAGCTCACTCCAGCCTCAGTCTCCAGGTTCAAGTAATTCTCGTGCTTCAGCCTCCCAAGTAGCTGGGATTACAGGTGTGTGCCACCATGCCCGGCTAATTTTTGTATTTTTAGTAGAGACGGGGTTTCACCATGTTGACCAGGCTGGTCTTGAACTACTGACCTCAAGTGATCTGCCTGCCTCAGCCTCCCAAAGTGTTGGGATTACAGGCGTGAGCCACCACACCCAGCCGATATATAGTTATAACTAACAGTTTTTGGTAGCTTTTATATGAAAAAAAGCTCATCATCACTGGTCATTAGAGAAATGCAAACCAAAACCACATTGAGATACCATCTCACGCCAGTTAGAATGGCGCTCACTAAAAAACCAGGAGACAACAGATGCTAGAGAGGATGTGGAGAAATAGGAATTCTTTTACACTGTCGATGGGAGTGTAAATTAGTTCAACCATTGTGGAAGACAGTGTAGTGATTCCTCAATGATCTAGAAACAGAAATACCATTTGACCCAGCAATCCCATTATTATACCCAGTAATGGGATTGCTGGGTCAAATGGTATTTAAGGATTTATAAATCATTGTATTATAAATACACATGCACATGTATGTTTATTGCGGCACTGTTCAGAATAGCAAGGAGTTGGAACCAACCCAAATGCCCATCAATGATAGACTGGGTAAAGAAAATGTGGCACATATGCACCATCGAATACTATGCAGCCATAAAAAAAGGATGAGTTCATGTCCTTTGCAGGGACATGGATGAAGCTGGAAACCATCATTCTCAGCAAACCGACACAAGAACGGAAAACCAAACACCGCATGTTCTCACTCATAAGTGGGTGTTGAACAGTGAGAACACATGGACATAGGGAGCGGAATGTCACACACTAGGGCCTCTCAGCAGGTGGGGGGCTAGGGGAGTGATAGGAAGGGGTGGGGTCTAGGGGGAGGGATAGGAGGGGATGGGGTCTAGGGGAGGGGATAGCATTAGGAGAAATACCTGATGTAGATGACGAGGTGATGGATGCAGCAAACCACCATGGCACGTGTATACCCAACTGCACATTCCGCAGAACTTAAAGTATAATAAAAAAACAGTTTTTGGTAGCCTTTTATATAAAGTGTGTGTATGTATGTGTATTTCATATGAGAGAGGGAATTATGTGTATTTGTGATGTGAAACATCTATATATTGCTTGTATTTAATAAATATTTGATGACTTAATTCATTGAAACTTTAATATATTGGAGGTGAAGAATCTTTAGTGAAAATTCTTTGATAGAGTTGACGTAGAAATGGGTAATGTTTCATGTAGTAACATCATGTAGGTAATATTTTATTTAGAGGATTTACTTTTCTAACCACTGGTATTGTTTCTCCTGGTTGGCTTGGGATCTGTGTTGTAAGTTTCTTAGATTCATGTTTTTCATGTCTAGGAGAGTAGATAATCTATGTATGTCTGTGGTGTTGGGGTAGCATTAATTTTAATTAGAATTTCAGAGGCTCTCTGAATTTTGTTATTTTAAAGTGATATCTCTTATTCCTTGGCATTGGAATAGATTTCATGTGATCTATGAGTGCATTCATACTGCTTCTGGATTTTTTTCTTCAAAGACTGCAGTTGAGCTAATTTCATATTCTCAGTTATCGTTAAAATGGAAACATGTTTTCACTTCACAGATACTTCTCTGAATTTTGCATATTGTCACTCTAACATAGTAGAGCCATAAAGTCAAAAAGTGCATAGATTGTCTTGCAAATAATCTGGAATAAATTGAAGGATAAGAACAATCTTTTCTGAGATCTGAGCTGTATCTTAAGTAAGATTTTGCTTTAGATAGACAAGTCGAAATTTTGCATATGTAACTAAATCCACTATCTTGGGGATCATTTTAGTTCTTTCCGGGTTAGGAACTGGAGGGCATGGAAAGGCTCCCACAGTGCTTTTGTCACTCTTCATTTATAGGACCTTATTGCCTAGGTCAGGTAGGGTAGTTCGTGCTATTTAAACCAAATCTTTGTAAAGAGGCCAGTTTCTTGTTGCTTTGCTCTTATGGCCTCACCATCAATCTTCATGAAAGAATTTTCAAATACTTAAACACTTATGTTACCCTTCAGTTGCCTTTTTGCAGGATAATTGTGATTTAAAAGCTTGTCATATAGGTCTGATTACCAACTCTGAAGTTACATTTTCCAAGCCCTTGTATTCGAGTATCCAGACCTGCTGATGAGTTTCTGGGCTGGGCCATTATAACAACAGTGCTGAATTTGCTCATATTTTTCAGAGTTTCCTACGTTCTACCAATATATGTACATATCCCAGTAGCTTGAAGACATAAAATTGAAATATGATATACACTCTGCCATAATTCTTTGTTTCTATCTCTTTTGTTCAGAAGCTACTTGTTTTTCACCTTAGATTCATTTACCTTATGGGCCAGAAGGGAGTTTGGAGGTTATTTAGTTCAGACCGCTGACCTGGGGTGGAGAGTGGGGTTCTTGGGTCTCCTGGGTGCATAGACTGCCTGAGACTGTAAGTCAGGTATTGTGCTTCCGTGTGCATGTGCTTCTGTGTGTGTGCAACATCTGTGTTTGTGTGTATATGTGTGTGTGTGTGTGTGTGTGTGTGTGTGTGTACAAGTGGATGGGAGAGACAGGTTGAGAGAGAAAGATAACTTTAGGAGGGGTTTTTGAAAGGGTTTTGGGAAACAAAAGGTTGAGAACTGATGTTTCATTTCTTATTTACGAGATTAAAAAATGGAGATTTTAAGAGTATTCTTTTGTTTTTCCCTTTTTTTAAAAAATTTTTTCACCCGATTGCACTTTTCATCATTTATTTTCCCCACCCCCATTGTACTTCTTTCCATTCAGTTGAATTCATTTAGTTGACCTCCTTTTACATAATTGTCAAGGTTAAACTGAATTCTGATATAATTCTGGCCACTCATATTCTTACCTGTGAGCTTAATGAATGTGTGTTTATTTCCTCACAACTTTCTTTGATAGAAATATTGATTAGAAGGGGTGAGTAACATGTCCGCGCTATTTGATGCTGGTTAGACTGCCACATAAGCCATTGTGACCTTGGGCAGATTATTTCTCAAAGCCTCATTTCCTGTAGTAAGGGGTTAAAAATCATACCTACCTCAGAGTTACATGAGGATTAAATGAGCTAATGCTTATAAAATGCTTCACAGAGTGCCTGGCATCTGTAAAAATTGTTAGGTTAAGAAAAAAGACCTATTGAGTTGGTTGCTGGTGAATATGTGGTAAGCAGATTTTTTGCAGTGGTCAGGAATAATTATCTGTGTGGAAGTACAGTCTTTGATATGAAACTGTAATTTCCTATTGTGATCACAAGTTAAAACCACTTTTTAACAATTTCAGTCCAGTACCTAGAATGTTTGAGCTTTTAGAAACTCTGTCTTAACTTCATTCTTTTTGGTAATAAAAGAGCATATATATGCCAAGTAGTTGGGATCTAGTTTCAATAACACAGGGATAATGTAGTCTTTTTTGTTATGTTTCCAGAGGTAACTGATTACAAATGTAAAATTGTGTGCATATGCTATATTATAATTTCTGCTCTCTATAAGTGCAGTAAACTTGCTGAAAGAACCCTATTAGTGAGCAGAATTTTTATTGATAATGTTTAAACCTCTGCATATGGCATTAAAATGTAACCTTTATAAATCTTGATGTGAAACAGACCTGCACACCAATATAGTATTTTAACTTTAACTTAGTTTCCTATTTTAAGAAATCAGATTTCATATAAGTGTATTTTAGGCTGAACATTGAGTGATGGTGCAGCACTGGGCCCACTGGGTCCACTGGTTCTGTTGCTTCTGGTGCTCTCACACGTCAGCTGCTTTGTTTAACCTATCCCTGATGCATGCATTTTATGCTCAGTTCTAGCTTTGTTCTAGGTTGTAAGTAATCCTGTAAGGCCTGAAGCATTGGTAATCAAAAACATGTTAAAAAAATAAATAAAGAAAGAAGCCAGTGGTTTTGCAGCACAGACTGTATGCCAGGTGCGGTAATTGGTACTTTACATATGTTAATATCCCTGCTCCCATCCTGGGTTCAGCTTTAAATTATGTTAGAAACTGTGAAATTTCCTGCCACTAGGATCAAACATGATATAATCTTTTGGTTCCATTTTCTTTTTGTTAAAGCTGTCATTCCTGGCTGAGCCCTCCGTCATCCTGGACTGGTTTTATTTCTGCTGTGTGGCTGTGTGCTGGGACTTCCTTTGCCTCTTTTCCCGGGCTCCATATTTCTTTCTTGGTTCACTGACAAAAAAATCAAGAGTTTATCATGAACTTGTAACCAGAACTGTTTCTGGATCTTGGCCATTAAAATCAACATCAGTGGCTGGGTGCCGTGGCTCATGCATGTAATCTTAGCACTTTGGGAGGCCGAGGCAGGTGGCTCACCTGAAGTCAGGAGTTTGAGCAGCCTGGCCAACATGGCAAAACCTCATCTCTACCAAAAATACAAAATTCAGCTGGGTGTGGTGGTGCCTGCCTGTAGTCCCAGCTGATCGGGAGGCTGAGACAGCTGGGAGGCAGGGTTCTAGTGAGCCAAGATCCCTCTGCACTCCAGCCTTGGCGACAAAGCAAGACTCCGTCCGCCCCACCAAAATCAACATCAGTATAGGCCAAATCCTAATTTTCTTAATGAAGACTTCTAGTAGTTGCCCAAGAAAGTGTAAATGGGAGGTGAATATCTTGAGGCTTGCATGTCTTAAAATGTCTTTCTCCACTCTCGGTTTGGTTGCTTTATGGTTTGGTTGTATATAGAATTCTGTTAGTGATTACCTTCCCTCCAAATTTTGAAGGCGCCTTTTGAAGCCATTTGAAGGCTGCTTTTCTCTCACCTCAGTTCTCAGAGGTACCTGAAACCTCCTATTTCTCAGGCTCTCAGGGCTTTTCCAACAATCAACTTGTTTCTTGTAGGCCCTCACCAACACAGGAACACAGTTTTCTGCTTCCTCTGCTCTGCTAAGTCAGTTACTTTGTACATCTGCTTTCCATCTTCTAAAATTTTGTTGACATATTTGCTGGCCTGACCCCTCCTGTTGTTTTTTTTTTTTTTTGGCTTTGCTTTTGTAAATTTGTTCCTAGTAAGAAAACTTTCCTTACTGTCATTTTAATATGGTTCTGGGAGGAAGCAGAAATTAGCTCATGTTAAATAAATTGAATTTTGGAATTTAAATTGATTAAAAACAAAATTCACAAGATTGCTGTGGTACTTACATTTGGTAAGGACTGCAGACATAATAAAATTATACTTGTTTCTCCATGCCAGGTGCTGGATTGAACTTCATTTATATAGAGGGAGGTGGAAAAGTCAGGTGATTGAGTGAACATCTAGGGTGGCTGGGAGTGGATGACTGATACGTTATTGGTCAAGAAGCTACTTCCTAGGAAAAGTTTAGTAAATTTATCATATTTTTTTTTCCTGTAGTCTTTCAAGGATTAGTTTAGTATAAACTCTTAGAAATATTATGTATTTGAACTAGACTTAACAATACATACTTACCAAATTTGCTTTTGTAGTGTATTGGAAGTGATAGCGTTAGTTTAGATATATTGAGTATCTTGGTTTGTCTGCCTTTAGATTGACATATTGTTTCCACACATATACTTGAATATTTTTTAGACCTGGTACAGTGGCTCGCACCTGTAATCCCAGCACTTTGGGAGGCCAAGGCAGGCAGATCACCTAAACACAGGAATTCAAGACCAGCCTGGGCAACACGGGGAAACCTCATCTCTATTAAAAAATAAACAAACAAATAAATAAATAAAAAGAATATTCTTTGAATATGATTTGGGGATTAGAGTAAGCTTTGAACATATGCAGGTTCTGTTAAATGCTGTAAGGGTGAAAAGTTTCATTACTAGGTAGGACATAATTAGGGATTTACCTTAATATGAAGGTACAGATATTAGGGATTTTTGAGTATGGGTTTTGGGGACAGTAAAACATAAAGGAAGGTTATGAATACCGTAGTAGGTCAGTAGTGACTGGGAGGTCTGAGGAAATGTCAGGATGATCTACTGCCTGTTATGTGATCAGTGTTGGTTAAGTAGCCCAGTGGGTTTTAGAGATTTATAACTTCAAATCTATTATTCATTAATGTAGAAGATGTTGCAGGCAATTGATAAGGACAGCATTTCCCTAAAGTATGTTGGTATGCTAAATGATTTGAGTCTTTCATTTTTTTTGTTTTTTGTTTTTGGAGACGGAGTCTCGCTCTGTCGGCCAGGCTGGAGTGCAGTGGCGCGATCTTGGCTTACTGCAACCTCCGCCTCCCGGGTTCAAGTGATTCTCCTGTCTCATCCTCCTGACTAGCTGGGATTACAGATGCCCGCCCAGCTACTTTTTGTATTTTTAATGGAGATGGGATTTCACCATGTTGCCAGGCTGGTCTCGATCTCCTGACCTCAGGTGATCCGCCTGCCTTAGCCTCCAAAAGTACTGGGATTACAGACGTGTGCCACCATGCCGGGCCTCCATTTGATTTTTAAAACAATTTTGTACCACAAATCTGACAAGTAAGAAAAGTGAAGAGTTTAATCTTACTCAAAGTCCTGGAGCAGTTACTAATGGAGCTTCAGGCACAGCCAGGGTCCCCGGTGTCCAGAGTTGTTCTCACTACACTGTGCACTTCTGCCAGTTGAAGTTTTCTTGGAGAACTCAGGAAGTCTGCCAAGTTTTATAGCTAGAGGGATGTCCTGTCGCTTTTATATATTTGTATTTTGAACCCTGAAGGTAGACAGAGCTCGGTCTTCCAAAAATAGTTCAATAAATGTGTCAACATTTTGAAATATTACTGAAAAAACAAGGACGTAGAAGTCCTATGGGATTATTGGAAAATGATGCCAAATGCCTCCACAAGCATTTGAAAAGCAAATGTGGCAGTGGTTATATGCTAGACGATGGTTCATATTCAGCCTTCGCTTTTGGGGCCCATTTTTATTGTGATAATCTTTTACTGTTTCCCAGTACTCTGATTTTAATTGTTTCTAGACTCTGGTAGAAAAGCTACTAAATGTCTACACTCTGGTAGAAAAGCTACGAAATGAACATCTTCCTTGGAAAATTTTCTTTAATCTACTTCTCTTAAGGAGAAAAAGGAAAACTTATTTTCCTTAATAAAGTGGATAAAAGTTGTGTGTGGGAAGGGTCAGAATATCAGGTACAGCAGGGTCTGTCCACTGCAAAGGAATCAAGAGTTATCCATGAACTTGTAACCAGAACTGTTTCTGGATCTTGGCCATTAAACTCAATATCAGTAAAGCCTATGTCTTAATTTCCTTAATGCCAAGATTGTCTGTTTTAAATTATACACATATGGGAATGTGAATACATTCATCTTCCCCCCACCTCCCTCCACCTGAAAACAGGAGAAAAATAAAGGCACGTTGAAGATATTCTAAACTTTGGCAGCTCTGCAATGAGGAGAGGTAGATGTAGGCTGCATATGTGACACAGATGTGGTTTCTACCTAATTGAGGCCATTTCACCTTCATCTTCAGTCTGCAAGCTTAAATTGAAAGAGGGTAGATTCTAGAATATTCTGTAGATCTATGATTTATGTGTTACTTGCTCTGTGTAGAATACATCATAGCAGTGAAGGATAATGTGGTATTTTTTTTAAGGACTTTTTTTTTTCCGGTTAGGTATTTTAAAGCCATGTTTGGTTAGGTTTTTTAAAGCCATGCAGTATTTGATTATCAGAGTGTTTTTGGAAGAAGAAGGTACCATTATCAGTTACCGAAAAGTGTTTTTCTTTTTTAAACTTTTTACTATGGCAAATTTTCAACATATTCAGCAGTAGAGAATAGTAGTATAATGAGCCTCGCGTATCCTCACCTGGCTTCAACAGTTACCAGCCACATGACCAGTCTTGTTTCATCTGTATTTCCCTTTACTCCCTGACCCATTCTCATTATTTTGAAGCAAATTCCAGACATCATATAATTTTATTTGGGAATAAGTGAGATTCCCCCTTCCCCTTTTCTTGGCATGTACTTCCCGATCTCCCAAATAAAGTTCATATTTATTACTTGTTTTGTGGAATAACAGAAAATAGGTCATTTGTGACAAACTGCTGTGATGTTTTTGGAATAAATATCTGAATATTGTTTTAGTCAATGAAAGTGGTTTCACCTAAATGTAGCTTTGTGGACATAGAGAATGCTTTAACCAGTGCTAAAAACAAGGAACATAAAAACAAAAAAAAACAAAAACCCTAACAATTTCTAAACCAAATCTGAACTGATCTTCACATTCCAGTATGTTCTCAAGATAATGTTGAAGTTGTATAATTTTTTTTTTACCACTCCCTGCTTATGCTTTTATTAGATTTTATGTTTTTAGATTCTTCTTTTCTTTTTTTTTTTTTTTTTTTTTTGAGATGGAGTCTTGCTCTGTCACCCAGACTGGAGTGCAGTGGCACGATCTCGGCTCACTGCAACCTCCACCTCCTGGGTTCAAGCAGTTCTTTGCCTCAGCCTCCTGAGTAGCCGGGATTATAGGCACCTGCTACTGCGCCTGGCAAATTTTTGTATTTTTAGTAGAGACAGGTTTCACCATCTTGGCCAGGCTGGTCTTGAACTCCTGACTTTATGATCCACCTGCCTTCGCCTTCTGAGTGCTTGTATTACAAGGTGTGAGCCACCTGCCTGGCCAGTTTTTCTTTTTTCTTTTCCTCCTCCCACCCTGCCTTCTTTCTTTTCTTCTTTTGCCAGTGGCAATATGTTAGAACTAGACCAAGCAAAATATTCTTTTTTAGCTGACTGAATTTTAATGGGACTACACAGTGATAAAATCAAAGCAACTTGCTTATGTATGGTTCTGTCTGGCAGTATAGAGGGGAAGGTACATGCCTTAAACATTGATGACATACTTAGAAATCATTATGTACGTTGTTGGCCTTATAGCTGCCACTGACAATCACTTAATAGTGGAAGTACTTTTCCTCAATAACAAGCAGGATTTTTATGTTGGAGATAGTTTATTTTATATTTTAATTTGTACTTTCAATTAAGATATATATTTAATATTTCTTTGTAAAGACATTGAATTATAAAATATTGATAATAAATACCATTTTTGAATACTTAATATGTGTCAGACACTGTTCTATAGGCACTTTTATTTTTAAATATTTTTTTAGAGATGGGATCTTGCTGTGTTGCCTGGGCTAGAGTGCTCTGGCTACTCACAGATGTAATCATTGCATTCTACAGCCTTGAACTCCTGGGCTCCGGTGATCCTCCTGTCTTCATTTTCCTGCGTTCCTGGGGCTAGAGGTTTATGCCACCATGCCGGTTGTCTATAAGCACTTTTACATATATTTATTTATCTAATTCTTATAGTAATACTCTGTGGTAGGTACTATTATCCTAGGTATTCTATAAGAAAACGAAAGCACTGCAGTTTGAAGTAACTTGCTTAGGGTCACTAAGCCTATTAATGGTGGAGCAGGGGTTTGAACCTAGGCTGTCTGGTTCCAGAGCGTATAGCCATAACGACTGTCTTTTGTTATCCCTAAGAATATGTAAACAACTTCAAACCCTGATCCTATTTGCGTTCCCCTCCCCATGGGTAACTATCTTGAACCAGAGCCAATACTACACTATTTGAGTTAGAGTATAATTTAATCATTGGGGAATAGTTTTCATTCAGAAACTAGAAAGCACTGATGAGATTCTACTTATGTTCGTTTCCCAGCTTTAGTTATAAAGGTGAAGCGAGAAAATGGAAACATGTAGAGGGTAAGGTGATAACCTCCATCTTACCATCTTCCTTCTCCCTGCTTAAAAAAGAAATGGAATGTTGAGTCTATCTGGAATGTTGACAGGTCACAAAGGAGCTGTTGAAGCCTGTAGTTCACAGTACCATTGAAAGGTGAAAATTTGTCTCCACTTGAGTACCTTGAAATGGCAGTTGTGTTACTGGAATATTGGATATCATTGGCCAGTACTGCCGAGTATAGGCTTTTGTAGGAGTTTATCCTGAATCTATAGTGACCGGAATTTCAACAAACCAGGTATTTGATACTGTTTTTTCCCTGTTGTTTCTGAAAGGAGCAGAGGCTAGAAAGAAAATTGTTCTAGCCTCAAGTCCCAGTCCACTATATTTAAGTGTGACAGTAGGCAAGTGATGTTGCTTTTTGTGTCTGTTTTCTCTTAGGTGGTCCAGGTACCCTGAAATAAATCCCAATTTATGTGTCTGTTGCTCATTCATCTCTGCGTGTGGAGAAAGTGATTTAAAGTGTCCTTTCTTTAAGAAGGAAAGAGGTGGGGCCTAGTGGCTCACATCTATAATCCTAGCACTTGGGGAGGCTGAGGCAGGAGGATTGCTTCAGTCCAGGAGTTTGTGACTGGCTTGGGTAACATAGTGAAACCAAGTCTCTAGCAAAAAAAAAAAACAACAAAAAACCAAAAAATGCTCCAGAGACTGAGGCGGGAGGATTCCTTGAGCTCCAGAGATGGAGGCTGCAGTGAACTATGATCTTGCCACTGCACTCCAGCCTTGGTGACATAGTGACACACTGTCTTAAAAAAACAAATAGGCATAGTATCTTGGCAAAACATTTGATAAAGTTTTCATGGTATCTTTATATATTTATAAACAACTTCAGAAAAAATCTGTGGTGGTTTTTGTTACTGAAATTTTAACCTTGGCTGTCTCCTATCCAAGATATTTTTGCCAGTGATTTTTATGATAACAAGGATTGCTTATCAGATGTATAGATTTCACAGCAGTTTGTAGGGAAACCAAGTAAGCTGTATCTAGATTATCTTGTTAGCTACAAAATGAGCTGAAATAAACAGCATGAAATTTGTTGGGATGTCTTTGAAAGTCTTCGAGTCTCTTCTGACATGTTTTGACTCTTTGTTCTACTTTTCCTTCTGTTCTTTTTGCAGACTTCTTTTCCTCTGTCCTTTCAGTTTTCCTGTTTCCCAGGGTTCTGTCCTTAGCCTTTGATTCATAGCCCTGACTGATTTTTATCACCCAAGACTTTTCCTATTATCATAATTTGTTAATTCAGCTCTCTCCAGGCTAAGTCTTTCTCTTGAGTTCTGGATCTTCAGTGACTTTGAAGAATATCTGCCAGCATCTCATAGTTTTTACATGAATGTATAAAATATTTTGTGTAGAATGTGGGCTTAATGGATTATTTTGCATTGACTTAGAATATTTAGATACCTCATTTTAATGGGTACATAGTATGCACTAGTATATATTTGTTCAATAAATATGAGTGGAAACCATGTCCATGAAGGGTTATAGGATGTTGAGATGAGGAGAAACTATAGCACCTGAGAACTAGCTGTTGAAATAACTGAAGGGATAGACTTACTGGGGGGCAACTTGTTGAGAGCTGGTTTTGAGCATTGCCTTCTAATTTTGTTTTTGACAAAATCTACTGCAAGAAATAAATTTTACGTTTTGACCCTTTATTCAGTTTGGATGTGTGTGTATGTATGTATATATATGTACATATGTGAATAACAGAAACAAGTTTCACAAATTAGTTCTTAACCTTACTGTGTACAGTGTGCTTTGAGATCTTCTTTTCTCCTTAATAATAAAATTCCAGTCAATAATTCACTAACTTAATTTCACAAATCACCAATGGACTGTTGCTGCAATTTGAAAATTTTTTTCTCATGGATTAAACTAAGAAATTTGAAGAAGGGAAGTTTTCTACCTGGTAACAGAAGAACTTTGTAACAGTTAGAGCAGATTGACAATGGAATGGGGCTGCCTTGGAAAGGAGTGCTTTCCCAAGGCTTGAAGGACCCAGGCAACAGGTCGTTGGAAGGTGGTGGGAGAATTCACTGGGAAGGAGATGGAACTTTGTGACTACCAAGATGTCTTCCAAGTCTAAGATTTTAGGATTCCCATTTTGTGACTTGCTGAAATTTTAAGATGATTAAAGTTATTTGAAGATGAAAAGATTCTGAATTTTATTTACCACGATTCTACTTTTTTGTCAAAAATGTCTCAATTATTTTATAAATTAATTTTTAAATAAAAAAGTTTTAAGAATTTTGTATGCTAACTGTAGTTCTACTTTTAACTTATTTCCATTTCCATTATTTCATATATATATTTTTAAACAAAAAAGTATTATTGGCTGGGTGCTGTGGCTCATGCCTGTGATCCTGGCACTTTGGGAGGCTGATACTGGAGGATTGCTTGATCCCAGGAGTTTGAGATCAGCCTGGGCAACATGATGAAACTCCATATAAAAATTACAAAAAAAACTAGCCAGGGATGGTGTGACTTGTGCCTGTGGTCCCAGCTGCTTGGGAGGCTGAGGTTGGAGAATCTCCTGAGCCCTGGAGGTCAAGGCTGCAGTAAGTGGTGATTGTACCACTGCACTCTAACCTGGGCAACAGAGTGAGACCCTATCTCAAAAAAAAAAAAGGGCATTATTTAGAAAGTTTTAAATATATATAAAACTAAACTGAAAAGCATATGACTCCCTGTTCCCTTCCCCACCATTCAGCTTTAACAGTTGTCAGCTCATGGCTGGCCTTCTTTTATCTACCTATTCACTTCACCTCTTACTATCTTATTTTTAAGCAAATCCCAGGCATCTCATCATTCCATCTACATATACTTCAGTACATATCTCTAAAAGATAAGACTCTTGAGGATACCATTATAACATCTAAAGAAATTAACAGTAAATCCTTAATGTCATCACATATTCACTGTGTTCAAGTTTCCATTTGTCTTTGTTTCTTTCATGGTCTCATATTTGAATCAGGATCCAAATTCGGTACATACATTGCGATTTGCTATAGGTCTCTTCAATTCTCTTTAACCTGTTGGTTCTGTCCCCTTCTTTCTTTTATATTTCCTTGCATTTTTTTTTTTGTTGTTGTTGAAGAAGTTGGCTTGTCCTATATCCTTCCTGCAATTTCTGTGTTTGTGAATAGAGAGATATTCTATTCCCTGTTTTTGTGATTCCAGCCCTGTGTAGTTTAATCTGTGCCTTCATCCTATGAATTAGCAGTACATGTTAAGGCTTTTCATCAGCTTCTTGTTCAATTTTGCTGTTGTTATTAATACTTCATTGGTTTTGTTATTTCTTAAAACCAGTCAGAGTATACCTAAATGCTAAATGTAAGGATACTCGGATTTATTTATTTATTTATTTTTATTTTTTGAGACAGTTTCACTCTGTCACCCAGGCTGGAGTGTAGTCGTGTGATCTTGGCTCACTGCAAACTCTGCATCCCAGGTTCAAGTGATTCTGCTGCCTCGACCTCCTGAGTAACTGGAATTACAGGAGCGTGTCACCATACCCAGCTAATTCTTTTGTATTCTTAGTAGAGACAAGGTTTCACCATGTTTGCCAGGCTAGTCTCGAACTTCTGACCTCAAGTAATCCCCCCTCCTCTGCCTCTAAAAGTGCTGGGATTACAGGTGTGAGCCACCTTGCCCGACCTCAGATTTCTTACTTGGTTCTTCATTTTCTGAAATCAGCCTAAGCCAAATTCCCCATGAAAACAGATGGAACCACTTAGAAATTTGGGAAGATAGTAATCCTCTGCAAACACCACATCCAAATACAGATTACACAAGAATTTCTACTCCAGCTTTATTTCCAAAAAAGAAAGGGAGAAAGCAGCTGTCTTAGTAATTTCCGTGGACCACAGACCAGGTTTTCAGTTCAAGTGAGACATTTTACAGTAAAGTCAGTCTTGATTTTCTAGCACAATGATGGAAACTTTTCAGTCTTGCTAGTAAGATTTCTCACCCAGCAAGCAAGTACCCTTAGTGACTCTTTTTCTCCCTCTTCTTCCTTGACAGCTGGAAGGAGAAGGATAAAAGTGAGAACATGTGAAATCAGAAAGCAACCAATTTATGTGGGAAATCAAATAAATGTGTTCTATAGTGATGCTTTGAAGGAATTTGTAATCATTTGTTTTTACTTTTTATTGTGGAAATTTGCCTATGTATAAATAAATCGAGAGGACAGAATAATACCATCCATTTCCCCACCACCTTGTTTTTCACCTAATGTTCAGTTCATTAAGAGATGGGGGATGAAGTCACACTGCTATTCACTGGAATCTTCTCTATTTTTTCATTTGTTGTATCAGGCCTGTCGCATAGGCTTTACATCTTTTTCTTTCTTTTGTTAATGCTGGTAAATGTTTTGCTAGATTTTATTTTAGGGTTTTTTGGTTGGTGTTCATTTTCCTAGGTAGTAGATGAAGATTCTATGATGAGGTGAAAATGCTGGGATTAGGGTTAATTCCCTGCCTTTTTACTGAGTTTCTTTAAAAAATACTTTTTATAATGGAAGTGTATGCAAACACAGAGTAGAATAATGAATTCCCATATACCCGCCTTCCAACTAATTACTACCATATGGCCAGTTTTCATCTGTGGACCTCCCAAACCCTTGTTCCTTGTTCCATGCTGGATTGTCTTAAAGCAAATCCCAGACATTATATCATTTCATTTATACTTTTTTTAATACTCTGTGATGAGTAAGCATTTAAAAAAAATGAAAACCGCAATACTGTTACATCTAAAAAACCTACTTTCTTAAATTATCAAATATTCAACATGTGTTCATATTTCTCCAGTTGTTTTATAAATGCTTTTACAGTTGGTTTAAGTTAGAATGCACGTAAGATCTGCATTATGTTTGGTTCCTATGTCTCTTGGACACAGTATCTTAATATTCTCTTAGTTTCTCTTCTTTTTCTTTCAGTTTATTTGTTGAAACTGTGTTGTTTGTTCTATATTCAATTAATTTGTTGAAACACTATTGTTTGCCCTAGAATTTGTTGATTGCATCCCTGCCTGTGGTGCTGTTTAATGTGTTTCTCTCTTCCGAATTTCCTATTCATTGGTAGGAGATCTGAGGCTCAATCAGATTCCAGATGAACTGCCAGTTAGGAATATAGAATCCTTCCTAGTTATTAGTGTATATTTCGTACTGCTTCCCATCAAGAGATACAATGTAGGGTTAGTTTTCTTTTCGGGATGAAGATTGATCAGTGAGCTCAGGTGTTTCTAGCTGGACTGATCCATCCATCAGTCTGACGGGGAAAAGCTTGATTTCCTGTGAAGCTTTTGCCTAATGGTTTTTAACAGCCATTGGTGATTATTGCTTACATTAACTTTTTCCCATTTTTTTTTTCCTGAAGTGGTTTAAATTATGAAACATTACATTTCAGCCCTAAATTTTTTGTTATGTATTTGTAAAAAACAGGGAGTTTCCCACTTACCCAGCACACTGTTGTAATAATCAGTTGACAGTAGTTCTCTATTATTATCTAATGTCTATGGTATGTCAGAATCTCTCAAATCATTCCCATGATGTCTTTTATAGTGTGTTTTGCAAACCAGGATCCTGCCAAGGATCATAACCATTAGTTATGGTTATGTTACTTAAGTCTCTTAGAATCTTTTTTTTTTCTTTTTTTTAAGATGGAGTCTCGCTCTCTTGCCCAGGCTGGAGTGCAGTGGTGCCATCTTGGCTCACTGCAACCTCCCCGTCCCAGGCTCAAGAGATTCTCCTGCTTCAGCCTCCCGAGTATTGGGACTATAGGCGCCTGCCACCATGCTCAGCTAATTTTTATATTTTTAGTAGAGATGGGGTTTCACCATGTTGGTCAGTCTGGTCTCGATCTCTTGACCTTGTGGTCCTCCCACCGCGGCCTCCCAAAGTGCTGGGATTACAGGCGTGAGCCACCCTGCCTGGCCTTCTTAGAGTCTAAAATAGTTATTCTCCTTCCTTTTTCATTCCCTTTTCATGACGGTGACCTGTTGGAGAGATGCAACATGTTATAGGTCTTGGAGAATCTTTTTTCTTGGTTGGCTTGTTTCTGTGTGAGGGTATTTAATTCATTGTTCTAAACTCTGTATTTTCTGTAAAGTAGAATTTAGATCTAAATTCTTTATTCAGAACAGACATTTTTGGTAAGAGTATTTTTATAGCCAATTTGTGTGCTTTACATTGCCTCATATGAGGGACCATATAATGGAGTTATCTCACTATTAGTGAAGCTAAGATTAAGGTGATGACAGTTCTCATTGTAAAATTATAGTTTTCCCTTTGATACTGGCATATAATCTAGGAGAAGTGAGATGTTGGTACCATACAAATAGTTCTTTGACATAATAGTGTTAGTATCCATTGGTGATTTTACCTGAATCAGTTATCTCTTTGGGAATAGCAAAATGTTGATAGAATGGGATTTTTAAAGAATTGTCGTAAAATACACATAACCTAAGATGAACCATGTTAGCCTTTTCATTTTTGAGACAGAGTCTTGTTCTGTTGCCCAGGCTGGAGGGCAGTGGTGTGATCTCGGCTCACTGCAACCTCTACCTCTTGGGTTCAAGTGAGTCTCATGCCTCAGCTTCCCAAACAACTGGGATTACAGGTGTGCACCTCCACGCTTGGCTAATTTTTTGTATTTTTAGCAGAGATGGTGTGTCACCATGTTGGCCAGGCTGGTCTCGAACTCCTGGCCTCAGGTGATCTCCCGCCTCAGCCTCCCAGAGTGCTGGGATTACAGGTGTGAGCCACTGCATCCAGCCACCATCTTAACCACTTTTAAATACACAGTTTAATAGGGGTAAACACGTTCACCTTATTGTGCAACCAGTCTCTGGAACTCTTGCAGCATTAATACTCTATGCCCTAAAATGGAACTTTTAAGTTTTATTAGTTTTTCAGCTTCATTACCTTGCAATTTTCTGAGGAAAATAGCTTTCCCCTCATTAAAGTGGGCTATTTGATTACTGTGAAATACAGCATTTTATTTAAAATGCAGGATAAATACTTAATTTTCCCATTTATCCAATTTCAGAATAAGCTGTTGGTGTAATAGTTATCTCAAGTTTTTTTTTGGGTTGTGTTTCTCTTTTGAGTATCATTTTTGACATAAGGATTTTTATATATTCAGAGTTTCAGTCAATTACAGGCATTCTTTTTGATGTTCAGATTGTTCCAACTTTGGCCATCCTCTTCAGACTGGCTCCTGTATCCTTTTGACACAACCTTGTCAGGCCTTGGAAGCAAGGAATATGCTAATTTAAAAGCAGTAATGTTTCTTTGGAGAATAATGTAAAATCTCCATTGACTGTAGCACAGAAAGCATTTACGTTATAGGAAGGTACTACAGAGCACCGTAAAACCTTGTTGCTAAGGCCCTAATTCAGCATATGAAAATACAGGGTAAAGTTAGATGATCCCTACAACCTCTTCTCATTTTATGGTCTGTGATCTTTTACGGCCTATAAAACTGTTTTGCTCTTTGGTAATTTTTGCATGTTGTCAAATTTTGTCTTAAACAGCATCTTCATTACTTTCTTCCTATTCTGATAGTCAGTTTCCTGGGCCATGGATTAAAGGATTGAAATTTGGAAATGTCAGGGTTCCCCACATATTTTACAGTTACAAAATCCATCCCTAGAGGAAGTGAGAAGGGATTTGTGTCCTAACCTTTGCCTTTTATTCCAACATAACATAGCTAAACATTCTGTAGAGAGAAGGTCAGCCTTGTAATGTTGGATCAATAAGCTGCTTTCTTGTTTCCTGCAGACAGCTTTATTTCCTCTGATTTGGGTAAACAGATGAAGTTTCATCGAGAGTTTGAATGTATAACTGAATTTGTGAAGAACTGTTTTGTGGTGGAATAACATAATACTTGTGTATATCATGTTTCTAAGCCTCTGGGAAGTCACTGTCTGACACTTAAAAAAAAATGTTGTTTTGTAAATTGGCTTTTCTTTTCCTAATGTAGAGTTTAATGTGGAAAATGGTCATTCTTTTCAGTTTTGTAGGTTTTTTTTTCCCCAGAATAAATGTGGCTCAGTTTTATCCTTATACTCCCAATAGTCACTATCATGACTCTTTTGTTAAGCGTTAAATACAAATTGCCAGTTTGAAATACTCTGAACACTTACTGAATGTTGGGCAGCAGTACAAATAATACAGCTGCATACCATACTAATAAAAACAAAATGCTGTGCCTTGAAAAACCATTTCTTCTCCAGGAATGAAAGAAGTATTATGGAATTCTGTATTTATTTACCAGGGACTTACATTTTGGAGTAAATAAAATATTATACTGTATTTTAGTTAAAAAGTATTCCTTTTAAGTGTTAGGAGACATGGTTGACTTGTGAAATAACTTTGCAAGATAATTTTTGTAACTATAAGAAGACCATTAATTGTTTTTAAAGAACCAGCGTTTAAAATGTGTGTGAAATTGCTTTAAGTGTGAATACAGTTATATCTAGTAAATAAAGTTATTCTGTGAATTTTCCAGATGGTGATAGCAATTAGAATAATTTGATTCATCATTTCTGTCTCATTCATGATATTAATGAATTGTGAATTAGTACAATTAAAATCTGCCCTGGATTGTCTCATATAAGACTCTACAGCCTTGGTGTTTCTTAAATGAGAAATACTGGTATTCGTATTTAGAGAAGTAGTTATTTTCTGCATCACTGTATGGAGGATTTAAGGCATTGAATAGGGAATATATATGATAAAATTGCTTAAAATTTTATTATATTGCTTAAATTGCCTATATATCTTTTTATTTTTAATTTATGTGGCCTTAAAAATAAGTCAAGCTGAAAAGTACATTAAAAATAAAAAGAAATATAAAAATGAAGATTTACATATATGTTTATTCTGTATGTGTATTTTTGTATGTATATACACAAATATTTTTAAAGGACATAATTCTTGATAAATCTCTCTCTCTAAAATGTCTAAGGTAGATTATTGCAGATTTTTTTTTCCCCCTTGAATATAATCCTTAAATGTTTTAGGTTTTTAGGGCTGGGTGTGGTGGCTCACATCTATAATCCCGGGCAGATCTCTTGAGGTCAGGAGTTCAAGACCAGCTTGTCCAACATGGTGAAACCCCATCTCTACAAAAATTAAAACAAGTAGCCAGGTATAGTGATGTGTGCAGTTGTCCCAGCTACTCTCGAGGCTGAGGCAGGAGAATTGCTTGAGCCCAGGAGGTGGAGGTTGCAGTGAGGTGAGGTCACACCGCTGCACTCCAGCCTGTGCGATAGAGCGAGACTCCATTTCAAAAAAAAAATTTTTTTAGGTTTTCAAAATATAAAGATGGATAACATTTTTGAAAAAAAATTACAACAAGTAATAGTTGAGACTAATTCCTTTTCAGTGTTTTTTTTTTTAAATGATAAACATTTATACATTTATATGCTTTAGAGCCACTTTTTTTCAAACCTTGGACCTTGTGAAAGTGAGTCACATCATCTAAGGCACAGCTGATATGTCAGCTTTTCTAGTCTTTTCAAACACCCACAAGTAGAGTTCATACCTCTGTCTTTTGTGGCACTTACCAGGTTGGATTTTGAAATTCTAAAAATGTCAGTTTTCTCCACTTATATAAATTTTTTCAGGGCAGCAGCCCTAATTTATTCATGTATTTCCAATGATCAGCATATAGTAAGGCATTCTGTAGAGCTTGTGGAATGAATGAAAACCAGTAAATGAAGTAAAAGTCATCATAAAGTTCAGATTGTTGAAATAGTTTCCTTGTTTTGGAATAAGCAAATATATTAGCTGCTTTTGGGAATCTTTTTATTGTGCAGAAATTTCTGAAGTGCTAATCGTAATGTGAATTGGGTTATAGTTGAATTTGAAACAGATTCTTAAATGGAGAAGGTGGAGGTGATCAGCTCACAACTTCTGCTTTGCAACCTAACAGTGACTTACCCAACCACACCTCTTTCCTGCCCCTCTCAGTGGAAAAGGTGGCCTCGTTTCAGTCTGTGCATAAGTAAGCTTATCCTGGTTGTGCCCTAGAATTTTGTCTCATCACTTCTGGCCTACTCTCAGATGTCCTATTAATTAACCCGTAACTGCTCTTTTTTTTTCCCTGTATTTAGACAATGGTATTCCACCTGGCTTGTACAATAGAAACATTTGGGGATCTTAAAAAAAAAGCCTGGGGCCCCAATCCAGATAAATTGTATTAGAATCTTAGAATCATAGAATTGTAGAGTTGGAAGAGATAAAAGTTATTTTATGAAGGAACTGAGACCTACAGGCTTTAGAGGGGTTTTCTAAGCTAATGCTTCTAATTAGTCTAAAAACTTGGGGCAAGAACTATGGTTGCCATTCCCATCCCATTGCCCCAGAATCATTGAATCCCATTCATTTGCTCCTTCTTTGGTTTTCATCCTCTTACTCTCCTTTTCCCAGTTTATTCTACTCTTTATGCTGTTATGTTATGCATACATCTTCTGCTCTTTAAGATGCTATTATTGTTTTATTATGCCACTGTCTTGCTCAGTAACTTCTAGTAGCTCCTTTCTACCTATGGTGGAGGTAAAAATGAGCAGTTCATGTCCCCTCCTCCCTTCTCCCCCATTGGATCTTATGCTGTAGCTAGGGTATCCTTCCCTGTCTGCTATACAGCTATATATTTTTGAGAATTTGACAACATTCCATAAACTGTACCTAGAATTCCTTCCTCCTTTCACTTTGCTTACCTGGTTCCGATACCAAATTACAGAACGTTAGCTCTAGAAGATTATAATCATCCTTTAGCTCAGTTTTTGAACTTATAAATGGAAATATTGAGACCCTGATCCCTCACTGCTTACCACCCAGGCCACAAAGCAAATTAGCCTTAGACCCAGGTTATAACTCATGTCTCTGTGTTCGCTTTTCACGTTGAAGATGCAGCTGAGATTTGACCGTTTCTCTCAAACCTTCTCTAGTCAACTTAAAGGGTCTATTCTGGCCTTCAAACTTTGGTGCCATTTATTTCATCATGGCAGCATTTGTGCTTTCTCTTGTAATAATAATTAACAGTGACATTGCTGACCTCTGACTTTGGAACTCTGGGCTGATAAGCATATCGCTTATCTCATTTAACCTTACAAGCACACAACAGGGTAGATATTGTTATCCACATTATAGAAGTAAGGAAGCTGAAATTTAGAGAGGCAGAGTCTTAAAAGGTAAAAGTTTAGATTTGAATCTAGGTCTGTCTGGTCAGAGAGCTGGACTCATTTACCCTGTATTGTAATCTTTTACACAGAAAGTTCCTTTGTATTCTGCTGAATTGTAAGGCTCTTGATAACAATGAGTAGGTCACTACATGTCTTTGTATCTTCTACCACGTCTATCCCAGAAGAACTCAGGAAATATTTATTGACTTCAGTTGGAAGGATCATAACTTTTGATCACATCTTGAAGATCAAGGTGTTGGTGTGTGGTGGGGGAAGGAAGCAGAAGGGGACATGGGAAGTACAAGGATAGGACTACATTTAGGTTCTAGATCTGGGAAGGAGACAAAGGTGTGGAGGTGATTGAAGTTTCTTTGGAATGATATGTGCAGCAGAAGTTCATAACTTTCCTCATTTGCTTGTTGTAACACACTACTACCCATTGATTCACCTGTAAGAGTTTGCGATAGCATCTCAGTTGCCATTGTCATTGCTGGCTTTGTTCACTGTTGTATTTGGCATTTCCTTCCTTAAGTAGTCCTGAAACTGTCTCACAACGAGTATTAACAAAAACCTTTCCATGTAAGATTGGTTGTTTTAACCAACAGAGGTCTTGGATGCTTTTCTTAGGTAGGATCTTGAACTTTGTCTTCTTAACTGAGAGTTCCCAAACTGGTAGCATGCTTAAGCTGTGCAAGTCATTTTCTTGTGGATGTAGGTTGTGTGAATGATTGCCCTTTTGTAGTCGGGCAGTTAGGTGTGAAGAATCTTTTCTTCCTCCTTCTGTGCGCTAGGAAAGTGAAACCCTTAAGCTGTTTAAGCATATTGATTTTCCAT
This sequence comes from Ateles fusciceps, assembly GCA_036589455.1. Classification (NCBI taxonomy): domain Eukaryota; kingdom Metazoa; phylum Chordata; class Mammalia; order Primates; family Atelidae; genus Ateles; species Ateles fusciceps. Next base: position 11,138,092 of record JAZHEH010003259.1, read on the forward strand.
TTTTCTAGGATTCGAGTTTAGTCTTATGTGTTTTTTTGAACCAACCCCACAGGATATTGTGCCAGCTTAATTCTTTAGTGATCACAGGAATGGAATAAACTCAACTTTCACATTGATTCAAGAGTTGTAGGGTGATCTTTGAAGTATAGTTTTCAGGACATTTGAGTAACCTTTTTAAAATGAATGCTATTATTTGAGAGGGGAGGATAAGTGACATGTTCAAACCAAACTAAGCGTAGGAAGAGTAGCAGTGTAGGGACCTGAGACCTAAGTTGTTTGTTCTTGTCCTTATTTTGTTTTAACCAGTTGTGTGATCTTGGAAAAGTAATTTTGAGTTTAATCTTTTTCATTTCATTTTTTGATACAGGGTATCAATTTGTTGCCCAGGCTGGAGTGGAGTGGTGCCATCTTGGCTCACTGCAGTCCCAGCTAATTTTTGTACTTTTTGTAGAGACGATGTTTCGCCATGCTGCCCAGACTGGTCTCGAACTCCTGGGCCCAGGCAATCTGTTGCCTTGGCTTCCCAGAGTTCTGGGATTATAGGTGTGTGACACTACACCTGGCCAATTTTCTTTATTTCTAAACTTTTAATGAGATGGATTATATTATACTGCCCCCCCTGCCCCCAATAAGTTTACGGGTTTCAGACGCCAAATTCAGTTTGTTTCTGGTAGTTTGAAACCATAATTAACATTCCCTTTGTTTGGTTAAGAAAATAGGTCTCTAAAAAAAAAAAGAAAATAGGTCTCTAGTGTCAACTTGTAATAGTATTACACCATGTAGTATGTTCAGAAACTGGCTTGCGGACTATTGGTTCTCCATATTCATTAGATGTTTTAACAGTCATGACCACTTTCTGTGCTTACATCTTCAGGTAATTGTTGGTGATGATAGATTTAGCCCTTGAGTTTTATTTGCTGTTGTGGTAAAATACATATAAAGATATATTAAACACTATACAAAAATATGTAAAAAATTTGCCATTTTAACCATTTGTGAATGTGCTGCTCAGAAGCATGAAGTATATTCACAGTGCTGTGCAATCATCACCACTATTTCCAGAACTTTTTCATCATCCCAAACATTGACTCTGTATGCATTAAACAGTAACTCCTCCTCCTTCCCCCCGCAGCCCCAGGTAACTTTTATTCTACTTTCTGTCTCTATGAATTTGCCTATTCTAGGTACTTCATAAAAGTGGAATCATACAATATTTGTCTTTCTTTATCTGGCTTATTTCACTTAGCATAATGTTTTCAAAGTTCATTCAGTTGTAGCATGTGTCAGAATTTCATTCCTTTTTACGGCTGAATGATATTACAGTGTATGTATATGTCTTATTTTATTTATTCATTTATCTATTATTGGACATTTTTCGTTTCTACCTTTTGTCTATTGTGAATAATGCTGTTATGAATATTGGTGCACAAGTATGTTTGGGTCCCTGCTTTAAATTGTTTTGAGTGCATACTTATGAGTGAAATTGGTAGGTCATATGGTAATTCTTAAATTTGTGGGGGAACCAACAGACCATTCTACAAGGGCTGTGCCATTCATTTTTTATTCCTGCGAGCAACTCATAGGGTTTTATTTCTTTTACCTTCTTGCCTCTACTTGTTTTTCCCTCCCTCCCTCCCTTCCTCTCCCCCCTCCTTTGTCTTTCTCTGTCTCTTTTCTCTCTCTCTCCCCCGTTCTTCCCTCCTTCCCTTCCTCCCTCCTTCCCTCCCTCCTTCCTTCTTTCCTTCCCCTCCCTACCTCCCTCCTTCCCTCCTTCCTTCCTTCCTTCTTTCCATCCTTCGTCCCTCCTTCCGTCATAGCCATTCTGGCCAGGCGCGGTGGCTCACACCTGTAATCCAAGCACTTTGGGGGTCTGAGGCGGATGGATCACGAGGTCAGGAGTTTAAGACCAGCCTGGCCAAGATGGTGAAACCCCGTCTCTACTACAAATACAAAAACTAGCCAGGTGCGGTGGCAGGCTCCTGTAATCCCAGCTACTCGGGAGGTTGAAGCAGGAGAATCACTTGAATCTGGGTGGGCAAAAGTTGCAGTGAGCCAAGATCATGCCACTGCCCTCCAGCCTGGGCGACAGAGTGAGACTCCATCTCTAAATAAATAAATAAGAAAGAGTGAGACTCCATCTCAAAATCATTCAATCAATCATAGCCATTCTGATTTGTGTGAAGTGGTATCTTATTATGATTTGGATTCACATTTCTCCGATGACTTAATGACATTAAGCGTCTTCCCATGTGCTTATTGGCCATTTTTATAACTGTATTTGGAAAAATGTTTATTCAGGTTTTTTGGCTAATTTAAATTTTTTTTTTTTTTTTTTCCTGAGATGGAGTCTTGGTCTGTCACCCAGGCTGGAGTGCAGTGGTGCGATCTCTGCACTCAGTCACTGCAACATCCACCTCCCAGGTTCAAGGAATTCTCTTGCCTCAGCCTCCTGAGTAGCTGGGATTACGGGTACCCAGCTAATTTTTGTATTTTTAGTAGAGACGGGGTTTCACCATGTTGGCCAGGCTGGTCTCGAACTCCTGACCTTGTAATCTGCCCGTGTCACTTCACCCTCCCAAAGTGCTGGGATTGCAGGCATGAGCCACCGCCCCCAGCCTTAAATTTTTTTTTTATTATTGTTAGTCTTTGATTTTTAAATGTAACATTGAATAAAGAGGTACCATTATGAGGTAAGTACAGTTAACCTCAGCATTGGTATATGTAAAATTGGTACCTTTTGGTTATTATTTTGGCCGGACTGGTAGATAAGAATGCATCCTCTTTCATACAGTTTTTCACAAATACAAATTGTTTCTTGACTTGAGAGATTAAGTGATATAGTAAACAGAATTTGGGATTTAAAGTTCCAGGCTCAAGCCCATGCCTTGGGCAAGTTGACCTAGCAGGTGAGCAATACCTTGTAATCTCCTGGGATGATGGTCACCCTGCCTCAGTACTGGTTCTTGAGGTTTAAGTATAAATCTGAAAGTGCTTTGTGAACTGAATAATGCCATTTGTTATTTTTTACTTTGACCCACTAAGATACCGTGACCTTCTGTGCAAGCTAGTTTTTAATCATGAGGAAAAAAAATGAAGATTTATGTAGCACTTGTCTTTAAAGGAACCAAAATTATTTCCTTTATTCCCTTTACATTCTCAGGAGCTGAAAGAAGGTAAATGTTACCGTGTATTATGGATGAAAAAAATGAAGGAAGGATGAAACCCTTGTATTTTTCCATAGCTTTGTAAACCACTATACCAATCCCTCTTTAAGCAAGACTTCATTGTGCTGCCTAGGGCTGTCTCTGTGGTTCTTGATATGATAATAAATAGGAATATTATATATGATAATATATGGGACTATAACTGATGGAAATTTGGTTTATGGGCTTTTCTGATAAGCATTTCTTTGAGTGGTTTTCTCTTCAAATGTGTTTTTAGGGATATCTTCTCAGGGTTGACACCATTTTGAAATTTGCTGTATAGTTTGAACAAATGCCTTGCTTCTTCTCCTTTTATACCCTCTTCCCTTTGGAGTAGGTATAGCTATGCCCTCTTCAAGAAAGAATTTCATGGCATTTAAAGAGGAAAATACTATCTTCTGCCAATGTTAATATTAACATAACGTTTCTTTTTCTAATTTTTTTTCTAGTTCTCATTTGTGTACTTTAATAAATGCTATGTTCAGAATTGGAGAAAGGTTGAGACAGAAAACATATTATCAGGCCAGGCATGGTGTCTCACACCTGTAATCCCAGCACTTTGGGAGGCTGAGGTGGGTGAATCACAATGTCAGGAGTTCAAGACCAGCCTGGCCAAGATAGCAAAACCTTGTCTCTACTAAAAATACAAATAAATTAGCCGGGCATGGTGGCAGGCACCTGTAATCCCAGCTACTTGGGACGCTGAGGCAGAGAATTGCTTGAACCCGGGAGGTGGTGATTGCAGTGAGCTGAGATCGTGCCACTGCACTCCAGCCTGAGCAACAGAGCAAGACTCTGTCATAAAAAAGAAAAGAAAACATCAGAGTTTTATGGTCAAAAGATTCATTTTATAGTGACAATTACTATCTCACAGGTCGGATTGTTTATTTCTTTTGGTTGTAAATATTTACAATTCTACTGAATTTTCAACTAGTATGTTTATACATTATTTTCTTTTTTATATGACAATTCATATAATAGAAAAATTGAATGAGGAAATTCAGAAGTTTTGAACTGTAACATTGGCCAGGAGTTGGATTTCATTTATTATTAGTAACATTTCCAGTTAATTAAATAAGATGATTATGATGTTTACAGGTTACTGTATATTCTTTCAGCATGCTTCTTGGTGCGAAACTATTCAATTGAATTTACTAACTGTATGATTCTCTGGGAGCCATTTTGGTTACCCTATCAGCTGTTTCTATGGCAATTTTTTGTTCATTGTTATCACTTATAGCTTACTTTATTATGGCTTTTTTAAAAATCTCTGTATATTTTCTCATTCTTACTTGTTAGCTTACTTTTCTATCCGTTAGTCTAATGGACATTTAGGTAAATTTGCTTTTACGTTGAATACTTAAGTCAATTATTCAGTCATTTTTTTCTTTTTTGGGGTGGGTAGTGCCTATTAGATATTTAGCACTGTGCTACATTTTAGTATTTTTTAGCATTCACTGTAAACTTAAAAAAAATTTTTTTTAAAGACAAGATCTCCCTCTGTTGCCAGGTTGGAGTGCAGTGGCACCATCTCGGCTCACTGCATCCTGATCTCCTGGGCTCAGGTGATCCCCCCACCTCAGCCTCCTGAGTAGCTGGGACTACCGATACATGCCACCATGCCTGGTTAATTTTTGTACTTTTTTTTGTTTTGAGAGATGGGGTTTTGCCATGTTTCTCAGGTTGGTCCTCGAACACCTAGCCTCAAGGGATCTGCCTGCCTTGGCCGGCCAAAGTGCTGAGATTACAGGCATGAGCCACACCATGCCCTGCCTCTCTATAAACTATTTAATACATCAGACCCTTTGGTACCTCTAGGCAGAGGACCTCAATTAATTTATGAGCCACTGTTGCTATATACATGTAATTATGTTTGACTACAAATGCATCTTTACAAAATGGACCTAGTGGAGTAATAATATAAATGGTTCAGATTAACTTAATTCAGTTTAAGAAAATTGTTTCATCCTGAGGTAAGTGCTTGAAAAATTGTCTATTTAAAAATGCAGTGCATTTTAAAGAGTTACTATTTGAGGATCTAAAATATACAGGGAAGGCTGCATATTTTACTTTGATCTTATTACCATCCAAAGGAAAGCTTATATAAAAATGATTTGTCACTAACTTTCTGCTTTCTGAAGAAGATAGACGAGTTTTTTAAGCAGGTCCTGGCTATTTATTTAGTCAGTTGAGAAATACTTTCAGTAAAAGCCTGTTGGTAGAATTTTTCCGGTTTATGGAGCACCTGCTCAAGTAGTTGCTTTACTGAGAGGCAGTGGTGAGACCAGGATGTTCCAGCCTCAAGGAGGGCCTTGCAGCCCATCTCAGCCCGGCCATGTCGTGCTATGAGAGGCTCCACTGTTCATTGGTCAAGGAAGGGATAAGGCCCTGTAGTCACACTGCCTTTGCCTCTTGCTGACTATTTTTGAGCTAGTCACTTGGCAGAGCCTCTGGTTTCTCTTAGGATTGCTGTAAGCACAGAGCACAGGTCCTGCTAGGGAGCAGATAACCATTTGTTAAATTCATTGAGGAACTGTAAACAGCGGTCCGAATAGTTTTGAGTGTGTGTGAAACTGTGATTGTACCTGACATGTATTTGTGAAAGGCCACAATCCAGTTGTGTAGGGTGTGTGTGTGTGTGGGGGGGGGGGGGGGGGGTGCTGCATTAAAAAATAAAAAAATAAAAAAAATCCTCCCCTGAGTATTTTATTGTTCGATAAAGGGCTCAGAACAGTCAGATCTTGCTTTGGGCTTTTAGGTAGTGTGGCACCAACAGCCGTATCCCATTAAAGATCAGCTTTTGGCTGTTTGATAGCAGTTAAATGTCCCTGGAATGTTTAGGCAATTGCTTTGTAATTTGACAGGCAACTCTAAGCTTTTCCAAAGTAAATGTATGAAATCTAAGTCAGTCTTTGACATGTAAATCATATTCAGGATTCCATGGGGATTGAGGTGGGAGAATGAACTTTTAATTTCTGCAATTAATTTGGCAATTTAAAAATAGAGCTGTGATAGCTCTAATGTCTAATCCTTTCTGCGTGTTTAAAAAATTTTTATTTCTATAGAATGAAATTGTAGAATGTAAATTTAGCTTTTGAAAGGACAGTGATTAATGTGCTATTTATCCAGGTGGTTTTTAGAATTTGACTAGTAGAGTTAAACATTTTTTTTTTTTTTAACAGATGCTCAAGTGGGGTGGGTGTGATATTTTCAGGTTTTTGCAAAACCCTGAACTGTTACGCTTTTTCAGTCCTAAGTGAAACAGAAACAAACATCAGTATTCCTTTGATGCTTTTCCCAAGTGTAGCCCACCAAAGGAGGAAGTTATAAGGAGACAGAGTCTTGTATTTCTTTACGAGAATTTTGGGAAGGAGATGTTAGGGAGGAAAATACCCATGCAAATATGAAATAAGATTATTTTCCCTTTAGTGTTCTTTCTCCATTGTTACCACTGAAGAGTTATACTGATTGGAAGAAGGGAGGGTTGAAACATTTGCTATTTGATAAAAACAGCTGATCTCCCAGTGAGAATTGTGATAGCTTTGCAGAATTCTTTGTAACCCTCTAAAGATGAGTTGGTTAGTCATTTTGGTGTACCTTTAGTAATCTGGCCATTCAAAAATGCAACAAGAGTTTTATAGCATTTATATGATACATAGGGATAAATGGAATGAAGGACTTGGCAAGTGTAGATTATTTTAGAGTGAGAAACATTGCTTTAAATAATTATTGCGTGGAGCATTTGAGTCATCTAGTTACCCAAGTATGACTGGAGGTCAATAATGAAAAGCAAAACATTATATGTAAAACATATTTAGGTAATGTACCCTAAAGAATTGTCCATGAAAATGGTGTAATGTTAATATATATTTAGATAATTTGGTGGATGATTTAGAGACTGCTTGGTCTTTCCTTGTGATTATGGGAACAAAAAAACTTCTGTTTGAGGGCTGAGTGAGGTATGTGTACGTAGACAATGTAGTATTGCAGTGTTCAAAGTATGGAGTCAGATTTAATGATTTGATCATATATGTAATTAATATTTTCTCTTTTAAAATAATAAAACAGAGTCAACTTTTTGTATAGTCTAGTATGTCCTGAGCATTAGACATTGGGGTATTTTTAATTCATTGCTTTATTCCTTGGAGAGAAAAATTGTTGCACTAAGGGATGACCGATCCATTTGTGACAAATAAGCAGAACATGGCCAGGTAGGCTCAGAAGGAGAAATGGGTCCTGTACACAGCATAGAAAACTGCTTTGTGCCCATCAGGAAAGGCTTGTTTGGCATATAGTCTTCTAAGTGGCATAATAATCATTTTGTCTACTCTAGAAGTGGTATTTTAATACATATTCATTCTTAGAAGGTATTGGTAATTCTGATGTTGCTCTAGGTTGGTAATGTTGGTGAATTGACATAATCTTTTTACTCATAGTGCTAATGAGGGGCAGATTGACTTTATGTATTATAACTGCTGACTTTTAAACTCAGATATCTAATTTTAAAACATGTTGAAACTTTGCTTTCTGTTTACTGGTATTTGCTTGTTTGTCAGGTCTTTTGAAATGATCTCGGCAGACACCAAATAAGTATGCTGTATGTTGGGTATTTGAATTTTGCTTAGACACTTATGAGAGAAGTTATAATGTAAAATTTTCATTTTGCCTTCCTTGGGAATCTTTCCAGTCCTGGCAGTTTGGTTTTAATTTAAATTTTTTTTTTTTAAATTTTGGTGGGTACATAGTAGGTGTATATATTTACGGGGTACCTGAGATATTTTGATATAGGTTTGCAATGTGAAATAATTGCATCTTGGAGAATGGGGTATCCATTCTTTCAAGCATTTATTCTATGTGTTATAAAAGTTTCATAAAAACTTTTCAGAATAATGCCAGCCCTATTGCTATGATGGTTGGCTCATGGAGCCACTATTAATCATTGGCTGCATTAAGCATTGGCCTTGTATCTTTTTGGCAAACGTCTGAGTCTTTGCAGGTTTGTGAGGTAATGAGTAATTGTTGGACTTCCTAGGCAACAGCCTGCTGAGACCTAATCTGTTATATTCCAGGGGGGAGCTATAATAGCTATGTTGGGGCTTGGCCCTGTGGAAAGGAAGCCTATTTGCCTTATTGTCAGCTTTTATTGTATTAAAATACACACTGACGTGGTTGGTGCACATTTAGATGTGAGTCTAATTTGTAAGGCTTGCTGTTATGACTGAGTATATTTCAGATTTAATGGAATCAGTTATATCTAATGGTTCTGGCTTGCAGAAGGAAAAGACAAAAAACAACAAAAACCCAAAACAAAACCCAGTAACTCCAAACCCAGTCCTAATATAGATAGAAAGTTTAACTTTTTAGTATTTAGTTATCACCAAATAATTTACATTTATTAGGAAAAATATGTTTTTCCAATGTAGTTTGCCTGCTCAATCTCTTACATAGTATATGTATTTGGAATGAGAGCTGTAAAAGTCATAAGAATTGGCCGGGCGCGGTGGCTCACGCCTGTAATCCCAGCACTTTGGGAGGCCGAGGCGGGTGGATCACGAGGTCAAGAGATCGAGACCATCCTGGTCAACATGGTGAAACCCCGACTCTACTAAAAATACAAAAATTAGCTGGGCATGGTGGCACACACCTGTAATCCCAGCTACTCAGGAGGCTGAGGCAGGAGAATTGCTTCCCGGGAGGCGGAGGTTGCGGTGAGCGGAGATCGCGCCACTGCACTCAAGCCTGGGTAACAAGAGCAAAACACCATCTCAAAAAAAAAAAAAAAAAAAAAAAAGTCATAAGAATTTTTGTACCTAAGCGTATTTAGTAAGTCAGACAAATGACAGAGTAAGTTTTAGACCAGTAACGAGTATTACATGCTTTGAGGTACCCAAAGGAATACGTAGTAAGGGAAGAAGTTTGGAAAACATTGATGAATGGGGCTAGAAAAGGTGAGGGAAGAGAAGAATAGAGGTGATATGAATGCAGAGAGGCCACCTTGCACATACCGTAGAGGGATGTATGGGCCTTCCATAATACAGGCTAGAGGAGTTAAAATTTAATCTGCAAGGCTATAGGGATTCTGTTGTAGCTGTTAAGGTGTGCCACGGTTAAAGTAGCATTGAAACAAATGAATAGCAAAATGTCCAGGATGGTTTGTGTCAAAGGCCTAAATTGGTGGTATATACCAGGAAAGACGGGATTATTGGTACAAAGTGACTACCCTCATAAAGTGACATTTACTTTGTTCAGTTCTCTGTAGCCCAGAGTTTGAACCTCTGCTTTAGATACACAAATTCAGTTTTGTCAGCATCTTGTTAATAGGGCTTAGGAAAGCTAAACCATGCCCTTCCTACTCTCCCCCCAAGCAAGAAAACAAAAACCAAAAACCCAACTCCCACAAACAAATAATGAGCCTTTAGAGGAGATGGGAGGATATGAATTAGAATGTCAGTAAATATACACATCATCTTGTCTGGTGTGTGTTCTGCTTGTTGGCCACATGGCATGTTGTCAGATGGTTTATTGTGGGGGTTGAATCAGAACTGGAGGGTTGGTTATAATGATAAAGCCTATGAGCAATTCCTTGTTATTTCTTGTATTTATTATCTGTCTGTTCCTGGGCTAGGTGCTTTCTCTTGTTCATACAAGAGAACAACAAATTGTGGAACAAATTGAATCTAGTCCCTGCTCTTGCCTATCCACTCAATAAGACTATTCTTGCTAGAAGGGACTAACGTCCTAAATTTCTTTTCTCTTTCCTTATTGCTGGCCACTCTTCAGATTTGCAAATGTATACAAAGTCTTTTTAATAATTTCAATCATAGTGTCTTTAGTCTCAGTGACCTGGAGACTGTTTGGTATTTTTTTGAGTGACTTTGCACAGCTTTGCTTTGATCCACTTTGTGATGACTTTCAAAGGATAATCTTACATTTAGATTTCTTTTTGCCCCTATGTCCTGCATACAATTTGAAATGGACCAAGACTGCTGACAGGGAAGTAAACCAGGAAGCCAGCTCAGGGGTTCAGCTTCTTCTGACTGTGAGCTTGCTTTGCTGCTGGTACAATATTTCCATACTTTAGAGGATTTGGAGTAGAGAATTTGCTATAGGAAGGAAGATGGGGATCAATCTACCAGCCTTTGCAAAGAGTAGATGACAGACACTAATGAGGACAAATGTATTTTAAAGAAAGGATGGAGTCAGAGGCAACTGTGGAGTGAAAGCCCAAGGGGGAGTTGGTTTTGTGGGAAGATGGTTAATTTTTGACAGAGCCACCGTAGATCATCCCAGGGGAGATCATTATAGGCCCGTGGTTTGGTGCGGTTTGATACTGTGACTTTGCTGATTGATCAAGGCCAGAAATGTACATTTGGGCAATGCAATATGAAATAATCGCTGTCTGATCTTGATCAAGTGTTACTTTTTCTGAGCATCTTTAAAACATGCCTTAAGTTCCATGTTGGTTTGATGATTAATAATAGAATAGCTAGCACTGTTGTGGTATTATAGTAAGTACTTTTGGATGTAGTATCTCATTTAGTCTTCAAAACAAGTTAGGAATTGGATTCATTTATCCCAGACGGGAGGGGAAACAGGCTTGGAAAGGCACCTGAGATCACAGTTACCAAGAGTGGTCTTGGAACTTGTGAGTATTTGGCTACTACTCTTAACCACTACACTACATTTCCTCTCAGATAATTTATATAAAAGTAATCTAAAAAGTATACGGCTTAAAGAAAACCCTGAAATAAGTGGAGTAGAATGAGGCCTTCCATGAGAAGATGATGGGTTGAACTGAGTTCGTAATGATACCCATAGAATGAGGAATAGAGAGGAAGAAGACTGTTCTTAGGAGAATAGAGGCAATTAAAAGAAGGATGGCTTTGAATCCAAATAAAAGTGTATGTTAAACATCAGCTGAGGATATAGGAGAGGGTAGGAACCAAAAATTCTAGAAGCTAGCCTTTTCTTATTCTCAGGTATCACTTCTCAGAGAGGCCCTAAGAGTAGTTAGGACAGGGTAGTCTAAGATCTGTGAGTGCCCAGTGTTTAACATAACACCTAGTGCATTGTATGTGCTTGGCATTTGTTAAGTAAGGGAATTATGTTAGTAGACATTTGGGTGATAACTTTAGTAAGACACAATCGGTCCTTGTGTTTAAAGAGCTCTTGGTCCAGTCAGGGAATTTGATTGTTAAAGTATAAATAAATTGCTGTGTGCTGGTGAATGGCTCTCATGGTTGATGTACACTTTGTCTTGTGGTCCTGCTTATTTCTGTCATAGAACGGCTTTTGACATGCCATTCTATAACAGAGGTGCTTCGTTTTGGGAACCTCTTGCAGCTGGAAGGCTTAGCAGTGCCACACCTCTTTCTTGGCCTGGCCACAAGACCCTGTATAATGAGCAGCTTTCCCAGCAGCTTAATAATCTCAACCATAAACCCAACACACGAGACGTCAAATGACTCATTTTCTTCTCCAGGATGCCATATTGTTTCATCACACTTGGACTTTTGTACCTTTGTTCCTCCCTCTACCTGTTTTCTCTTCTCCTCACCTGTCAAACTTCTACTGACCTTCACAGTTCAGTTAAAAAAAAGTGTTTATTCTGCTAAATTGTTGGCCTGCCCTCGCCCTTACAGCATTTGGCTTTTCCTTTCTCTGTGATTTTGCCTCTGTCATAGAACTAGAGCTCTGTAAAATCACGTGTTTCCATGTTCATCTTTCACAGTGACTGCAGGGCTTTGTCCACTTTCCTCCTTTTTCCTCCAGAGTTAAGCCTAATAATGCCTGAGTCACAGGGGGAGTATCCAATACACAGGTCCTGAACGAGTGAAATAAGAACGGCTGACTGCCACTCAGAAAATGACAGTTTTCTCCAATATTTTTTTAAATAAAGGTTTATTTATTTGATATGGGAAAAAAGAGTTCAATACTATATATATATATATATATATATATATAAATATATATAAATATATATAATATAAACATATATATAATATATATTATATATAATATAAACATATATATATTATATATAATATAAACATATATAATATATATTATATAAACATATATATAATATATATATAAAATATATATTATATAATATATATTATATTATATATATAATATATATTATAAATATATATAATATATATTATATAATATATATTATATATATATTATATTATATATTTTATATTATATATTTATATATATAATATATATTATATAATATATATATATAAATATATAATATATAAATATATGTATAAAATATATATATTTTGTGTGTGTGTGTGTGAAGTCTTGCTCTGTTGCCCAGGCTGGAGTGCAGTGGCACGATCTTGGCACTCAGTCACTACAGCCTCTGCCTCCTGGGTTTAAGTGATGCTCCTGCCTCAGCCTCCTGAGTAGCTGGGATTACAGGTACGTGGCACCACGCCCAGCTAATTTTGGTAATTTTAGTAAAGACAGGGTTTCATCATGTTGGTCAGGCTGCTCTCGAACCCCTGACCTCGTGATCTGCCCGCCTCGGCCTCCCAAAGGGCTGGGATTACAGGCATAAGCCACTGTGCCTGGCCTATATTTTTATTCCTGAAATCTTTGGCTTACTAAATATTAGATAGAATTAATTTTGGAGGGAGATGAAGGACAATGCAGGAAAGCGAATAAGAAATAATAGGAAAGGGGGCGGGGTTGGGGAAAAAAGAAATAGTAGGAAATAATTCAGATTGTTAACATTCTAAGAAGTCTTTTGAAACTTTTAGGGTAGCTGATGAAATAATAAAACCTTTAAATGTTGGATTTATTACATAGTAGTCACATACACATGTAAAAATAGCAATATATCATTTATTATATGGAAGGAATGCTTTTTGCATTATTTTATGAAACTATGTAAAATTGTGTAAAACTTATCTAATGTAGTTTTCTAGGACATACTCATTTTCTTTTATATTGTTTGAGATTTAATACTTTTTACTAATTTTTTCAACAAACATATATTGATGCCAAGCAATACTGTAGGTAATGGAAATAGGATGGTTTACAAAACAAACAAAAATTCCTGCCCTTATGGAAATCATCTTCTAGAGTTGAATCTGGTATGATGATGTCACAAGAATTTTATCCAGAAATATGTTTGATTACTTAATATCCATGATATCTTTAAGAGGTTAGTGTTACAGAATTCCATTTTAAAAAGATTTTTAAAAAGCTTACATACAATGGCATTATTTACAGTTTGAAAGGAAATCATTACCTAGGAGCAATGGATGATGATGATGACACTGTTTTTATAATAGCAGTGAACACTTATCAGGCATGGTAATATAACTACAGTGCTTTGATTCATTTGAACACCACACTCAATTTTGACACAGGTGCTATCATTTTCCTTTTACAGATGGGGAAACTGAGGCAAGGAGATTAAATCACTTGCCCAGCAGATAAATATGGAGCCAGGATTTGAACTCAAGCCTGTTAGTAATTTATTATTCAAAATAAAGCAATTGAGAGATTGTTCTCTTTAATGAGAAACTTTGTTAAGATCTAAATATAAAGCTTTTAGAGCGTTATCTGTATATAAGCAATAGCTCCTATAGGTAACTTGTAGTAGAAAGAATGCAATGTCACGTGGTGTATAGCAGGGGTTCCCAACCTCCAGGGCACAGACTGCACAGCAGGAGGTAAGCGGCAGGTGGACATTACCTCCTGAGCTCTGCCTCTTGTCAGATCAGCAGTGGCATTAGAGTCTCATAGGATCATGAACCCTATTGTGAACTGCACATGTGAGGGATCTAGGTTGTACCAACTCCTTATGAGAATCTAATGCCTGATGATCTGTCACTGTCTTCCATCACTCCCTTGATGGTACTGTCTAGTTGCAGGAAAACAGCTCAGGACTCTCACTGATTCTACATTATGGTGAGTTGTATAATTATTTCATTATATATTACAATTTTATAATAATAGAAATAAAGTACACAATAAATGTAATGTACTTGAATCATCCCCAGACCATCCCCTGCCTGGTCCATGGAAAAATTGTCTTCCACGAAATCTGTTCCTGGTACCAAAAGGGTTGGGGACTGTTGGCATATAGTGTGGCAATTATGAGCACTACTGGAGCGTCACTATCTGGGTTTGTCCTTACCAACTATGTGCCTTAGTTTCATCTATAAAATGGGAATATGAATAGTATTTACTCCATAGGGTTTGGTGAGGATTAAATTAGTATATGCAACAATGGTGCATAGGAAGTGTTCAGGAAGTGTTAGCTGATGCTCTTACTATTACCTTCTTTTTTTTTTTTTTTTTTTTTTTTTGAGACAGAGTCTCACTCTTGTCACCCAGGCTGGAGTGCAATGGAACAATCTTGGCTCACTGCAGCCTCTACCTTCCAGGTTCAAGCAATTCTCCTGCCTCAGCCTTCTGAGTAGCTGGGATTACAGGTGCCACCATGCCTGGCTAATTTTGTGTTTATTGCCATTTTAAAAAATAGGATTTCCTTTTTCCTGAGGGTTTTTTCTTTGGAAAAAGTTGTCATATTTGGGGTGTATAGCTTGCTTACTTCCCTGATTCATTTTTTTGTTTCGCATCAGTTGGGAGGTTTTGGTCAGCATTTTGCTCAGAGCGTAGTGGAATGCAGTTTTTAAAGTTTATGTGGGGTTTTTAATGTTTTCCATTAATTCTTGTTTGCTATACCTGCTAATAGAGTCATCAGTGGGTGTTGTAACCTAGGAAGTCCTGCAGTCTTGAAATGATGTTTGTTGAAATGAGTGAGCTCCTTCTGTGCAAAGATCACAACACTCTTTAAACTCCCATGAAATAATAAGGGAGAGGTCAGAGTGAACTTAAGAATTGTTTCAAGCCTGGTGTGGTGGCTCATGCCTGCAGTCCCAGTGCTGTGGGAGGCCAAGGCAGAAGGATCACTTGAGGCTGGGAGTTTGAGACCAGCTTGGGAAATAAAACAAGACCCTGTCTCTACAAAAAAACTAAAAAAAAAAAAAAAAAATTAGCCCTGTGGGATGGCACATGACTGTAGTTCCAGCTACATGGGAGACTGAGGCAGGAGGATCACTTGAGCCCAGGAATTCAAGGCTTTCGTGAGCTTTAGTTATGCAACTGCATTCCATCCTGAGTGAAAGAACAAGACTGTCTCTTAACAACAAAAAAATGGTTCCAAGAGCGTTACTGGCACCAAGAGCGTTACTGGCACAGTGAGTGCTGAAGAGCTGAAGACTCATGGGACGCCTCCTTAGTAAACTGAGCAACTTTGATGGAAATCATCAGTAATGGCCTGGTTGATCCCATCTAAAGAACGAGCTAAAATTGTTGATTGGCATCTCTCACCAAATAAACTTTAGATATTTAGCATGAAAAATCAATCCATCAGTCTTTTTGCTGTCATTTCATTCAACTATGAATACTCCAGTGATGGGAATATCTTGAAATGTGTGGAAGCAGTAGATAGAGGGTATCACTTTGGGTAAGCAGAATATAAAAGGTGGAATTGCAGATGATTTGTGAGAACACTACAGAGCAAAACTTGAGAGAGGCTACGGAAACTCGTATCTGACTTTTAGCCTTAAATTACAGCCATAGTAAATGAAAAAAATGTAAATGAGCTCAGCCTTATATTTAAAACAATAGAAAAAACGATTAATTTTTGTGCATAAGTACGAAAGGGAGTTAATGACATGAACAAAAACTGTATGAGAAAAAGCAAAAAAAAAAAAAAAAATTCTTGGGCAGGGTGGGAGAAGGCAAGTCACCAAATAAAGCATAACCCTTTAACATTTTATCTAAGAAAAAAAAGGAAGAGAAAAATATTTACCATCTCAGATTAGAAGACGTTATAAATATATACATCTGTGTTAATACTTGTGAAAATACCAACAAAATAAAAACATATGTTTTCCTCCAGAAAAATAGAAAAGCTTGGAAATTAATAACCATGTTTCCATGGTTGTTAGACTGAAAAATAGTGGCTGTTGGACCCAGACTATGGGAAAGTGTTTTCGTACTACCTTGGGGGGAGAAACTCCCATACTATTCCAGAAAATAGAAACATATGCAAGCATTCTTGAATTTTTTTTTTTTTTTTTGAGACATAGTCTCACTCTGTTGCCCAGGCTAGAGTGCAGTGGTG
This sequence comes from Ateles fusciceps, assembly GCA_036589455.1. Lineage (NCBI taxonomy): Eukaryota > Metazoa > Chordata > Mammalia > Primates > Atelidae > Ateles > Ateles fusciceps. Next base: position 11,154,457 of record JAZHEH010003259.1, read on the forward strand.
CAATCTTGGCTCACTACAACCTCTGCCTCCTGGGTTCAAGCAATTCTCGTGCCTCAGACTCCCAAGTAGCTGGGACTACAAGCGCGTGCCACCACACCCAGCTAATTTTTGTATTTTTAGTAGAGATGAGTTTTCACCATGTTGGCCAGGATGGTCTTGATCTCTTGACCTTGTGATCTGCCTGCCTTGTCCTCCCAGAAGTGCTGGGATTACAGGCGTGAACCACCGCTCCCAGCCCGCATTCTTGAATTTTTAAGCTAACATAATCCTGATAACAATGCTGACAAGAACAGTGAAAACAGGAAAATTTCAGGTAAATGTCACCTATAAGTATATGTAATGCCCCGGTAAAACAGAAAAAAATCTATCATACATGGTGTATTAACTATAAGTAGAATTCATTTTAGGAATGAAGAAATAATATACAATTTCACACTCATTTAAAGAATTGATTGTTAACTAAAAGGAGAACATTAACTTGTTTTGCTAGATAAAACATTTTATGAAATTCCAATATTCATTCATGAAAATGCTAACTAAATTAGGAATACAGTATATAATTCTCTGTCATGCTAAATAATGTCTTTGAAAATAAATCCAACATTATGCTTAGCAATATTATAATAGCACAAAATTCTTAAGGTCAATATACAAAATTACTACTTTTAGTCATTTATATAGTTCTTTAAATTTGTCAGCACAATAAGACAAGAAAAAAAATGAGCATAAATACTGGAAAGGAGGAATCAAAATTATTCTTTGCAGTTTATCTAATAATATACTGTGTGCAAAACTCAAGTGAGTCCAGGGATAACCAACTAGAAAATTTATGTAAAGAAGATGAAGATCATATTTCTATTTTCTAAAAGTGCAAAACTCTGTTTCCTAGGAACAGATCTCACAAGATATGTAAAATCTTTATGGCTAAATTATGAAACATTGAAGGATGTGAAAGAAGGGCTGAATAAATGGAGAGATGTTCATTGTCCACAAATGGGAATGCTTGATATTGTAAAGTTAACCGTTTTCCCCGAATAAATAGGTGATTTCAGTGAAAATTCACTCATAATCCAAGTAGGGTTTTTATGGGCCAGCTGATCCTAAAGTTCATATACAAATGAGCATGTGTTGAAGAATAGTCAAAATAATTTTGAAGAACAAGTTGGGAAGATGTTGTCCTACCACATATCAAGGCTATTGAAACTATTGTGGCAAGGATAGATAATTATACCAGTAGACCTGATTTAAACAGATACAAGTCTAGAAACGTTGATGGAAACCAATGTAAGGAAGCCTGTTACATTGTAGGAGCAGTGCTTTAATCAGTAGGGAAAGATAAACTGTTCAATAAATGGGAGTAAACATCTATTGATTGGTCTATATAAGAAAAAAAAATTCATTCCCTACATCATACCATATACAAAAATGCATTATAGATGTATTTATGGATGCATTGCACTTAGACTTAAAGGCAGGAAGCCAATCTTTAAAATATTTAGCAGAAAATATAAGCATTGTTGATGTATAAGAGGAGACACAGAAAACACAAACGATAAAGAAAAAGATTCAGAAATTTGGTTCTATTAAAATAGGCTTCCATACAAGAAAATTACCACAGTGAAAAGAAAAGGTTCGCATTGGTGTCATCCGTTTGTAAGGGATGTGTGAGACATTGCTAGCTGCCTACCTCGCCTATTCCCCTTTCTGTACTAACACTATCCTGACTTTGTGCCCATTTAGAAATAGCTGTCTCATCTGATGTCCTTTAGAGGTCTCAGTGGTGGTGAGATATGAATTTAGGATTTCTGGGAAAGTTTTACTCCCTGAATATGGGGTCTGGTCTTTCTTCCCCCACCCTTGAAGTGGACATAATATTTAGAGCTGTAGCAGCTGTCTTGCAGAGGTGAAAATGAGGCTCGTGTTAAAGACAGCAGAGCGGGAGGGCAAAAAGAAGGCCAGTTTCTGGATGACATCCTTGGCTGGGTGAAATAGTCATGGCTTGCCTACTCCTGTACTTGTAGTCATATGAGAAAAATGACTTGGGTCTATTCTAGTTAGGCCTTTAGGTAGTCTTGGCCAAGTGGCAATCCTGTTGAAAATAGCCTGTATGCTACAGGGATTAAAAGTCTAGATTATATGAACAACTGTTATAAATTAACAAGAAAAAGGCAGATAACCTAGTAGAAAAATAGAGAATAATCGTACACAGTTCAGAGAACTGGAAACTCAAATGGCCAACAACCCTGAGGCTTACTAGTAGTTAGGCAAATGAAGATTAAAATAGAGACTTTTTCACAACCATAATAATATGAGTATAAAAATACACCAGTGTTGGGGAAGATTCATGGTTGGTGAGAGTGTAAGTTGGCATAACCATCTTGGAGAACAGTTTGGCAGTGTAAAACTGACCATATCATACTAGCTAGCAATTGCGCTAGTTATGTACTCTCGAGATTCCTGTACCTATAGGTGAAGGGAAACTCAGAAAGCATGTTTATTGACACATTGATAATAGCAAAACGTTGGAACTAACCTATCCTTCAATTAGGAAAAATAAAGTATATTTTATAATGAAGTACTATATAGAAGTTAAAACAAGCAAGCTGCATATGAACTACATAGAGCTGCATATATTAACATATGTATACTAAAATACAAAGGACTATGAATATGGTGATAGTTTATATAAAATATGAAAGCAACAATGAAACTATGTGAAGTGCTGTTACCAACCATTGAGAGATGTGTAAACTCTGATAAATAATTTCTACTCATCAATGAATTTTCTGGAAGCCTCAAAATTGATTTTTAAAATCCAACCAATGTTAGATTGTTTTATACCTTACAAGGTCTTACCTGTTGGTGATATTGAAACTATTGAGCTGCTCCTAGTCCAGTGGTATAATGTTAAAATTTAAAGCACTTTGCAAAACATATTCATGTATATTTTTATTTAAGTATTGTAATAACTCTATGAGATAATAGGACGGGTAGGATTTTTATTCTAACTCAAGTGATGGTAGTTGGACTTGAACTTACCGTTTCTGATTCCTAGTTTAGTTCTTTTTATAATAGTTTCATAGTGGTTTTCCAACACACAATTTAATGTCTGGGTATGCTTTATTCAGCAGATTTACTGCTGAAAAAATCATGTGCAAGTAAGTGTTTAGAACAAGTGGTATTTTAAATATAACTATAGTGACTTTCTAATTTAAGAGACCCAATGGTGAGTCTTTTTAAGTAAATAATGGCTTACTAATTTATTTTGAAGTGTTTTTGTGTATGCGTGCGTGAATATAGTAGTGTTTTTGTTTTGGTGGTGGTTTTTTTTCTTTTTTGGGATGGAGTCTCCCTGTGTCACTTAAGCTGGAGTGCAGTGGCGCGATCTCGGCTCACTGCAATCTCTGCCTCCCGGGGATCAAGTGATTCTTGTGCCTTAGCCTCCCAAGTAGCTGGGATTACAGGCAAACACCATCACCTTAGTATGCACAGGAATCATCCATGGAGTTTATGGAAAACACAGATTCTCTGACCCCCCTTGTTTCTGTTACTATGTTGGTTTCTTAAGGGCTTTGAGTTTTTCTCATTCATTTTGGTATTCTCCACAGTGACCAGCCTGGTGGAGGTGTGTGTGTGTGTGTGTGTGTGTGTGTGTGTGTTTCCTTATTAAGTGCTTAATAAATATTTGCAGGATGATTTCAAGAAGAGCTTCCCAGTAGCGAATACCTGAACAAAATGAATACTGTGTTAATTGTGGATGGAGAATACTAGAAATAATTTAATGCTCTTTCTGGTGTGTGCTGAAATTGGTTTTCAGTTAAGCTGTTAAGCATTATTTTGAAACATTCTTTTTACTGGAAAGATCATTTAAGAACATGATTATTTTAAAATTCCACAGAAGAATTTTGCTGGAAAAGGTGTAACAAAATAACTGAATGGAAAAAAAACTCACAGTTTCATACAGTTATCCCAAGCCAGCTTGGAAGTTACAGTTCTCTTCTCAGAGAAGATGTTCTGTAGCCACAAGCTACTGGGAATTGTTCAGCCCATTGGCAGCTACACAGAACACTGCCCTTTTCACCCTGTCCAGCACACAAACGTAGACGATTCATAGCTGGAACCTATCTTCAAGAAAGTGATGGCTTTATTGAAGCCAAATGTCCAGAGTTTTTTATTTAGACACATGAAGGACCTTCAGTGCTTTTACCATATAAAAAGCCACAGAGACATTCAGTTTTTCTTTTGGCGACGGAGTGTCGGTCTGTCACCCAGACTGGAGTGTGGTGGTGCAAACTCGGCTCCCTGCAACCACCACCTCCTGGGTTCAAGCAATTCTCCTTCTTCAGCCTCCCGAGTAGCTGGGACTACAGGTGTGTGCCACTACGCCTGGCTAATTTTTTGTATTTTTAGTAGAGACGGAGTTTTACCACATTAGTCAGGATGGCCTTGATCTCCTGACCTTGTGATCTGCCTGCCTCGGCCTCCCAAAGTGCTGGGATTACAGGCCTGAGCCACCACGCAGGGCCTGACATTCTTAAAAAAAAAAAAAAAAAAAAAAAGCAGCAGCAGCAAACAAAACATCCTGAACTTACTGTGTGTAAATTGCAGATGCAGACGTAGCCTATTTGGCAGTAAGTACATCTCTCTGTCTTGCTCACTCTTTATCCCTCTTCAGTACTAGCTGTGTGCTTTTTTTTATAGTAACTGTGCAATAAATATTAGTTGAATGTAGGTGGAGGTAGGATGAGAATGAACAGAAATCAGTGACCACTTCTATATTTTTCATCTTTTGTTATTTAGAAGAGTCCAGTTTTGTTTTAAGATGAGTTTTCTAATAGGGTGGATTTAAAAATGTAACAGTAGTAAAGAGATTCCTTAATTGCCCATTTAGTTTGATTTGAAGTAAATCTTTCCCAGGCTGAAGTTTTTTTTTTTTACAGTGGGCCAGGAAACCCATGTTTAAACCGTGAACTTGAGTGCTTTATTTTGTTATGCCAGACCTCTGGATTACCTTGGCCCAGTTGTTCTGTTGTTGTTTACTTATTCGAAAGTTATTCTTGCGAAGATGTGGACCATTAACTCAAGAAATCTGTGTTTTTGCTCTTTGGTGATTGTCTTACAGGCTATTTTATAATAGTGACGAACAGCACACAAAACTTCAGACCCTCCAGAGTCAGTTTCCAACAGACTATTTCTTCTTGCTCTTCGGTACTTTCTCATAAGTATTATTAACTACAGATGTACTTTGATGATGTACTTTTGTGGATGGAGAATACTAGAAATAATTTAATGCTTTAAATTATTTGATAAACAATAATGTGAAATCTCTTTGATCTACTGTTTTGTTTATGGAGATGAAAGATAGTCTGGTTACCAGCATTTGTTATTAGCATCTGGTTCACTAGGCAAGCAGTGAATGAAAGCATGTTTACAATTGGTTCCTGCTCCACTGTGCGGTTTATCTATATAAATTGGAAAAATTACCTAAAATAACACTGTGCCTTTTGTACCTAGATATAGGCAAACAGGTCTCTTTATCTGCCAGACATCCAAGCATTTTCCTTTGAATTTCTATTTTGAATTCCTTGGTTTGCTTTCCAGATTTCTTTCCTGTGTAATCTATAGGATTTATTTTGCTGGAATAATTTAAAGGTGTGCCTTTGAAAAAAAGTTCTGAATTTGAGTGTATTTTACATTAGTGTGTATGTTGGGCTTTGACTGAAAAATATTCTTTTGATTTTATCTTCTCTTGAATCAAAGTGTAATGGGTCTTGTGTAATTGAATCGAGGTTCATTTGCTTATCATTTTTGTGTGTGTGGTTTTTGGATAGTTTCTGAAATTGTACCCTTTTAGAGAGGTTGCCTTTGCATCATTATTGGAACTTGTTTGCAGTTGCAAGTCATTTTTGGAGACAGAAAATGTCCCTTGGAAGATACTGTGCTGATTTTTTTTTTTTTTTCAATCTGTGAATTGTGGAGCTTGGGTCACAGATTGAATTTTGGTATTCAACTCCCCCAGGACAGGGTAGTATCCAGCTTCATTTTGTGAGTGATTACAGATGCCTTTTTACCATTTGGACTTCTTTGTGTTTGAAATAAATGACCAGTCTGTGAAATTTTAAGCCAAATGAGATACAAAGGAATTCCTGGTTTTCAAAGGGTCGTCTTGTCTTTAATTTTGCCTTTAAAAAGCAGCATTGGCTTCATTTTTAGAAATTAAATACATTATAACTGTTGCATAATTTACCACCTCCTACCCTCACCCCGCCTTAAAAATGTGGGTTGATTTTTGTATACTTGAATAAGAAAGCTGAGAAGAACTTCAGCTTCTTTCTGTGACTTGCTCAAATGCCTTTATGTGATCTGTATATATTGTAGAAAAACCTCAGATTCAAATGAAAGATATGGTGAGTGGGCTGCCAGAATTTTTTTTTTTTTAATCACACCTATTTTAACTATTTATTTGAAACATGGCAAGTTGAGAATAGTGGGACACCAAGGCACAATTAAGCATCAGGAAATAGCTACAAATGTTGCCCATTGCATCCTTGACAATTTGGATAAACAGAAACAGCTGTGATTGTGAATACCCTATAAATTTCAAATGTTGATTTGGCATACTTTATGAGCTGATTTAATAAATAACTTTGCCCATATGTCTTTGGTGACTTGCTTTCAGTTTTCTTTACAAAAATGCAAAATATTTGGGGCTCGCTCTTAATACTAAATGAAAAGTTGTGTGCATTTGGCTCTATAAAGCAAAGTAGCCTTGAGATACAGGCTTGCCTAGAAATTGACTACATTTTTGTGGGAGAAGGGGTGAAAAGGGCAGTTTCCTGTGTTGCTGCCAAAAGGTCTGAACAATTTGTAGTAGCTTGTGGCTAGAAAACAACTTCTGTGAGGCAAAAACAGCAACTCTAAACTGGCTCTGGATAGGTGTGAGAAAATACTCTTTTTTTTGTCTGCTTGATTATTAGGCTTCATAGAAAATTTCTTTTGTAAAGTAAATTTTTAATCTCAACCCCTTGAAACTCGTATTTTAGCTGATTTGGATAAAAGTCTGGGGAGATATATTTGGAGTTAGTGCAAGTGGGAAATAACGTGATACGTAAAAAAAGTAGCATTTATATTTTGCTTTTATTATAGCCATGTGCTTGTTTGATAATCTATGTTTTTCTTCTGCCTTAAGAGTGAGGTAAATTTTGGCATCTTAGGCATGTGTTTTACGGGATTGGGTCTTCTATATGTTTTTTTTTTTCTTTAGTTAACTCATTAGAAGTGTGTTTTCATGGTTTCTCTTGGGCAATGTCTTCCATTTTGTGGTAAAAGCAAGCTTACAAAATATGTGTAACTACTGGTAGTTGCTATTTATTAGTACTTACAGTGTGCCAGGCACCGTGCTCATGTTCTTACATTGCTTATACCTTTTACTTCTCTGGATAAGGGAAATAGCTTAGAGAGGGTGTCATGTTAGAGGATGGTTGGAAACAGGATTTGTAGTCCTATCTATGTGTTGCTAATTATTAATACAAAATAGTTACTATTACAGATATTCATTTTGTAGAATAAAATCAGTTAAAGAGGATTCTTGTAGAATGGGCTTGGATATGTGGAATGAAGATAGAGTTGGTTTGACTTGGTTTTAATGTTTTCACTAAATTCTTTGTTGCACTTCTGCCATACCTGAGCACCTGTATACTTAATCATTTAATGTGATTTTGTGGTCTCATTAGCAATTAGCATCACATACACACAATCATGTTTTTATTTAAATACTGCAGACTTTGCTTTGCTTTACTTTGTTGGAATTAATTTTGATTTTTTTTTCTTCCATTGGGAATATCTATTGGCTTTTCATTAAAATACAGGCAGTAGCCCAATAAGGCATGATCTTTTTCTTATCTCAATATTTTGTCCTGTTCATCAACATCAGTTTCTTCTTCATTGTATAGTTAATAAGTCGCCTGATGTTTATCAGCTCGCATAATGATTCCCAGCCCAGGTGATATTTGTTTTCTAGGAGACGTTTTTTATTTCCATGACTTGAGGGTGTACTAGTGGCATCTAGTGTGTGGCAGTCAGCCATGCTGCTAAACATCCTACAGTTCACAGGGACAGCTCCTTACAATAAAATGTTGGTATCATGGAGGTTGAGAAACCCTGACTTAGCTAACACATGGCCTAGGCCAAATCTAATCCGTTAGAAACTCTGACTTCATGAGATTTTTTTTCGTAACAAAACAACTCAGTAGTAACTAGGGAAGCTCCCTGCCCCCAGCTGGAGTCTGGGAGTCTCCCTCTGTTGCCCAGTCTGGAGTGCAGTGGCGCAGTCTCGGCTCACTGCAACCTCTGCCTCCTGGGTTCAAGTGATTCTCCTATCTCAGCCTCCCAAGTAGCTGGGACTACTGGTGTATGCCACCATGCCCAGCTAATTTTTATATTTTTAGTAGAGACAGGGTTTCACCCTGTTGGCCAGACTGGTCTCAAACTCCTGACCTCAAGTGATCCATCTGCCTTGGTCCCCCCAAAGTGCTGGATTATAGTCTTCAGCCACGGTGCTTGGCCTGGAAAGTTTTTCTCTTCTAGAGGTGGAGGAAGAGAATATCCATCTGTTTTCTCACTCAGTCCTAACTTAACACACGTTAACTCTACACTGGATTGTCTTTCACTTGCTTCCTGTCTTCACCCCTGCTTAGGGAGGTCACACTTTAGACTGCTATCTGCCATTCTGTTAGCCATGATAGTTGACTGTCTGTTAAGAGTGTTACCTGAACTACCTTGGCTTGGGGTGGGGAGAGAAGCCAAAGAATGAAAGGGATACCCACCAAAGGAAAATTTCACTTAAGGCAGTTTTGTCTTGGATGAGGTCCTAGTTTGTCTCTCAGAATTATGTTGAGTACCAGAGAATGCAGTTGTGACTAAGACATAAGTTTGAAGTGCATGTCTATAGAGTTAAGAATTGATTTGTAAATGGAAAGCCGAAATACAGTGGTTAAATGGAATTTTCAGAAGATCTTGAAAAGAAGAAACTTCTCAGTATCTAAAAAATATCCACTTTGTTAGTGGGGGAAATGGACTGATTTATTTTATGACCTTGGAAGTTCCTGGGCCTACCCTTTGTGATTTTGACTAAATTCGAAAAGTTGAAAAGAGCAACTTGTAGTGGTCTTTTATGCTTGATGCCTTTGCAGGTGCTTGGGAGTCTGTAATTCCTTTCTTCCCCTCCATCCTTTCTGAATGGCTCTCAGTTTTACCCTACTTCATTCTCTATTCTCATGCTGTTTTGCACATGGCTTTATGTAGATATTTCTCAGAATGGATTGTAATTATGCGCTTACTCCCTGCATTCCTCACTAGGCTATGATGTCCTGGCATGGTGCTGATTACATAATAGCCAGTTCCTAAATTTTGAGTGAATGGATGATGGAGGAGAAGAAGCAAACGTCTTAGCAGTCTTAACACTGAATAAGGGAAAATGGTTGATAGGATGATGAAAAGTCAGGATGCTGAGGAGGGCGCCTGAGTAAGTGAAGGTAGAAACTGTTACCTTAGCTTGATTGTCTTGGTGCTGTGCACATTCCTTTTTGATGCTGGAGGTCTGGATGAGTGAGGCTACGAGGCTGGCTGGCTAGCCTGTGGTCTTGGCTGTATCTGCAGGTCCAAGAGGTGTTTACGTTTTTCACCTGAGGTTCCTCCAAGCTGAAGAAAGATCTGCCTGTTTGCTGGTATATGGATTTAAACACTCAAGTCTGAGTGTTTTTAAAAAATTAATGATTTAATTCTAGCCAGGTACAGTGGCTCACACCTGTAATTCCAGCACTTTGGGAGGCCAAGGCAGGCGGATCACTTGAGGTCAGGAGTTTGAGACCAGCCTGGACAACATGGCAAAATGCCGTCTCTACTAAAAATATAAAAATTAGCTGGGCATGGTGGTGTGTACCCATCATCCCAGGTACACGGGAGGCTGAGACATGAGAATTGCTTGAACCCGGGAGGTGGAGGTTGTAGTGGGTCGAGATGATGCTGCTGTACTCCAGCCTGGGTGACAGAGTGAAACTGCATCTCTGAAAAAAAAATAATTTTTTCTTTCTGTCAGGAAGAAAGGGATTTCAAAGCGAGAAAAATGGCCCTTGATGTCCTGCAATGATTGTACAATGACAGCACTCTTGTAGCACCTGGAATTTTGGGCTGTGCTTCTTACTGTCTCTTTGGGCAGACATATTTCCTTAGCCTTCACTTCTACTGGCCCTTCGAATTTGAAGAAACACAGCTCCATTTTACTCTGGGGTTTATACGCTTATGTGCATTAGTATTACCATTAGTGACTTCGGTTAGAATAAATAATAACTCTGTAATGTGCATGTTTTGTTTTTGTTGAATTATATGAAAGCATTTATTAGACACTTGAATTTAATCTGGAGATAATTGTGGGAAAAACTGTTTCTTTCAGCAAAAGGCCCACTAACAGAGTGTTGGTGCTTATCACTTGTGGCCATGTCATTGGACTTGTCCTTGGTAAATTGAACATGTCTGATTGCACAGATCTTGCATGGTTGAACAAATTATATTTGGACAATAAACTGTTATGCCTATCAGTGATTAGGGAGGCAGGACATAGTTGCATATGGACTACTTTGGTAAGAGAATTAAAAGAGAATACTACCAAACATTTTCCTAAAAAGGGAGAAAACAAAAGCACTTTTTGAAAATAAATTTTCTTGTATTCTTTAATGGTTATATGGCCTTAAACTTACTAATACTACTCAGGCAGATTTTCCTTTTTATCTAAATGACTAGTATGTTTTTTTTGGAGGGTGGTCACAGAGTTTGTTAAACAGAATGTTAGATTTTTTTCCTTTTGGAGGATAGCAGTAGTTGGATTGTGGCTGAGAACATGGGAACATCCAGTTACCAGTGTTATATTTTTTTGAGTCTATAATTTTTTTGCTTTATGTACAGGCGTGAAATAAGTTTCTAGGAGCATGGGAGTGTGGGTTGAGTAGGGAATTCTCATAGGATTTCTGGGGATTGCTAAGGGTCTGTGTATTAGTCTGTTCTCATGCTGCTATGAACAAATACCTGAGACTGGGTAATTTATAAGGAAAAGAGGTTTAATTGACTCACAGTTCCAAATGGCTGGGGAGGCCTCAGGAAGCTTACAATCATGGTGGAAGGCAGCTGTTCACAGGGCAGTAGGAGAGAGAGTGAGTGTCATCTGAAGGGGGGAAGCCCTTTATAAAACCATGAGATCTCATGAGAACTCACTCACTATCACAGGAACAGCATGAGGGAGCTGCCCTATGATCCACTTATCTCCACCTGGACCCACCCTTGACACATGGAAATTATTACAATTCAAGGTGAGATTTGAGTGGTGACACAGAGCCAAACCATATAATTCCACCCTGGTCCCTCCCAAATCTCATGTCCTCACATTTCAAAACACAATCATGTCCTTCCAACAGTTCCCCAAAGTCTTAACTCATTCCAGCATTAATTTTAAAAAGTCCAAGTCTAAAGTCTTATCTGAGACAAGGCAAGTCCCTTTGGCCTATGAGCCTCTAAAATCAAAAGCAAGTTAGTTACTTCCTAGATATAATGAGGGTATAGACATTGGGTATTTATCATTTCAAATGGGAGAAATTGACCAAAACAAAGGGGCTACAGGCCCCATGCAAGACTGAAATCTAATAGGGCAGTAATTAAACATTAAAGTTCCAAAAATGGTCTCCTTTGACTCCATGTCCCACATCCAGGTCATGATGATGCAAGAGGTGGGCTCCCATTGCCTTGGGCAGCTCCACTTCTGTGGCTTTGCAGGGTACAGCCCCACTCCCGGCTGCATTCACGGGCTTGCATTGAGTGCCTGTGGCTTTTTCAGGCACATGGTGCAAGCTGTCAGTGAATCTACCCTTCTGGGATCTGGCAGATGGTGGCTGTCTTCTCACAGTTCTACTAGGCAGTGCCCCAGTGGGGACTCTGTGTAGGGCTCCAACTCTGTATTTCCCTTCTGCACTGCCCTAGCAGAGGTTCTCCATGAGGGCTCCACTCCTACAGCAGACTTCTGCCTGGACATCCAGACATTTCCTCCGAAATCTAGGCGGAAGTTTCCAAACCTCAGCTTTTAACTTCTGCGCATCCACAGGCTCATCACCATGTGGAAGCCACCAGGGCTTGGGGCTTGCACCTCTGAAGCAATAGCCCGAACTGTACTTTGGCCCCCTTTAGCCACCACAGCTGGAGCTGAAGCAGCTAGGACACAGGGCACATGTGCAGAGGCTGCACAGAGCAGGGGGATTCCTGGGCCTAGCCCACAAAACCATTTTTCCCTCCTAGGCCTCTGGGCCTGTGATGGGAAGTGGCTGCTGTAAAGGTCTCTGATATGCCCTGGAGATGTTTTTCCCCATTGTCTTGGTGACTAACATTTGGCTCCGTGTTGCTCTTGCAAATATCCTCAGCCAGCTTGAATTTCTCCCCCGAAAATCAGTTTTTCTTTTTTATTGCATTGTCAGGCTGCAGATTTTCCAAACTTTTATGCTCTGCCTCCCTTTTAAACATAAATTACAATTTTAAACCATCTCTTAGTGACTACATAAAACTGAATGCTTTGAGAATAATCCAGGTCATGTTGTGAATGCTTTGTTACCTGGAAATTTCTTCCCTCAGATACCCTAAATAATCTCTCTTAAGTTCTAAGTTTCACAGATGTGTAGGGCAGGGGCAAATGTTACCAGTCTCTTTGCTAAAGCATAGCAAGAGTGACTTTTACTCCAGTTCCCAACACGTTCCTTGTCTCCATCTGAGACCGCCTCGGATTGGACTTCATTGTCCATATCACTATCAGCATTTTGGTCTGAGCCATTCAGCAAGTATCTAGGAGGTTCCAAACTTTCCCACATTTTCCTGTCATCTTCTGAGCCCTCCAAACTGTTCCAACCTCTGCCCCTTACTCATTTCCAAAGTTGCTTCCACATTTCATGTATCTTTACAGTAGCACTTCATTTACAGTACCAATTTGCTGTATTACTGTGTTTTCATGCTACTATGAATACCTGAGGCTGGGTAATTTTTAAAGGAAAGAAGTTTAATTGACTCACAGTTCCACTTGGCTAGGGAGGCCTCAGGAAACAAAATTATGGTGGAAGACACCTCTTCGCAGGGCAGCAGAAGAGAGAATGAATGTCGAGTGAAGGGGGAAGCCCCTTATAAAACCATCATATTTCGTGAGAACTCACTATCACAAGAACAACCTGGGGGAGACTGTCCACTGGGTCCTGCTCTGTTGACACATGGGAATTATTACAATTCAAGGTGAGATCTGAGTTGGGACACACAGCCAAACCATATCAATCTGCTTAAAGTTTGTGGCTGTGAATTTATATTGAGAAAAGTTACTGTGACTATTTTCATTTGGCTGCTTAGGTGCATATCTGAAGTAAGGCCAGAGTTGAATGTAACCATAAAAAGGGTGAATGTGCTGGAGGTACGGAGGGGCAAAGGAGTTAAGATGTGATGGGAGCCCATGGGATCCAAGCTGCTCAAGGAGCGGGGTGAAGACTAGGGCAGTGGGAAGGTGGTACGGGCACAGGCTCTTCATGGTTATAGAATTGCTGGAGTAGGGTTCAAGAGGGATTGAGCTGGGAATATAGATATTCAGAGGCTGGGGTGCATGAAATTGAGGTAATTGCAGAGTAACAGGTCTAGGGCAGGATTTTTCAAAGCCTGATATTAGAGAGTCACGACAAGCATTTAAAAAAATGAAGTAGAATAAACATGAGAGTCAGGGCTTCATCTAACTCATATGGAACTTTTAATGAATCTTTTTTTGTTTGAGACAGAGTCTCACTCTGTCACCCAGTCTGGAGTTCAGTGGTGTGACATCAGCTCACTGCAACCTCTACCTCCTGGGTTCAAGCAATTCTCCTGCCTCAGCCTCCTGAGTCGCTGGAAATACAGGCATGTGCCACTAGCCCTTGCTAAATTTTTTTTTTTTTTGTATTTTTAGTAGACATAGGGTTTCGTTATGTTGACTAGGCTGATCTCGAACTCCTGATTGCAAATGATCTGCTTGCCTTGGCCTCCCCAAGTGCTGGGATTACATGTGTGAGCCACCGCGCCTGGCCTTAAGTGAATTTAAAAAGAAGTTGGTCGGGTGCGGTGACTCATGCCTGTAATCACAGCACTTTGGAGGCCAAGGTGGTCAGATCAGTTGAGGTCAGGAGTTCGAGACCAGCCTGGCCAACATGGTGAAACCTCGTCTCTACAAAAATACACAAAAATTAGCTGACTATGGTGGTGGGTCCTGTAATCCCAGCTACTCGGGAGGACGAGGCATGGGAATTGTTTGAACCCGGGAGGCAGACGTTGCAGGGAGCCAAGATCAAGCCAGTGTACTTCAGCGTGGGTGACAGAGTGAGACTCCATCTCAAACACACACACACACACACACACACACACACACACACACACACACACACACACAAATACAAATAGGGATTCCTCTTTGGGAAAGGAAAGAAAAAGGGAAAAGGAGGAAAGGGGTGCTCCTTTTCTTCTGGCTGACGCAGTCTGCTGTAGGGAGAAGGCTTTCTGAGTAGAAGGGTTGGGGCTGGATTTAGCAGGAACTCCCCAAGCTTAGCCTTCAGTCTTGATCAGAGTGATCATATTGTCATTTAATACTGTTGTTTCCATTAAAATTGGGTGTGTCTACTATGTGTGTGTGAACTGCATTGGGTTGTAAATATTTCCCTCTGGGTCACAGTTGGAAAAATTTAAAGGCCAGTGCTTTGGGGTATGACCTTGGGAGTGGGTAACTGAGATGGTGAGAACAGGATCACTGAGATTTACCTTTTAAGTAGGAACACACAGACACTCATATAGTCCTCTGCCCTGTGCCTTAGAGAAAGGAGCAGGAATATGGGTAATGACTAAAAATTGTTTAAATTTGGAATACATTATATATGTGAAGGCTTGGCTTGAGATTCTGGCTCTCTCCAACACCTCACTTTCCACTGACTTTAAACCTTGTAGGGTGATGGGGGAAAAGCATGACCCAGAGAGATTGGTTGAACTCTGGCTCCACAAAGCTATCTCCAGCTTCGTTGTCAGACTGGGGGAAATAGATTAGACAGATGTCAGGGTCTCGGGCATTTCTAACATCTTCTGAGTCTGTAAAAGCTACGCAGTGAGGAGAGAGCACTTTTGATGTGCTTTGGGTCATAGGGAGAGAGCTTTCTGGAACTTAGTTATGTGGTTGCCTACAAAACACATA
Organism: Ateles fusciceps; assembly: GCA_036589455.1. Taxonomy (NCBI): domain Eukaryota; kingdom Metazoa; phylum Chordata; class Mammalia; order Primates; family Atelidae; genus Ateles; species Ateles fusciceps. Next base: position 11,169,728 of record JAZHEH010003259.1, read on the forward strand.
ACCAGCAGTAGATAATTGAAAAATGACTAATTTTTAGAGGGTTGTGAAGGTAAAAAAAAACTGTAAAAGATCAAGTAAGCACTGCCTTGGGAATTGCAAGATAGGACTTGCAGCTTCTTCTTTTTCTGTTGTCTTGACTGCTTTAAATATATCTGTATTAGCATTGACGTCTGAGTTTCATTTTTGCCTTTGCCTTTGGAATATAAGTAAAAATGGAAAAACATATATGGACTTTTCTTATCCATCTCTTTATTGCTATGATTAGTAAAATCTTGATAGAAAGTTACAAAGCTTTGTGTTACTTTCTAGACTGAATTTGAAAGGTAAAGAATCTAGTTTCTCTTTGTACAGGACTGTCCTGGACAGATATTGGCAGGGGGAAGCAGAAGGGCTACATTGGGTGGCTCCTAAAAGGAAGGGAAGGTGACCAGGGAGTTGCATAGTGGGGAGTTGGGTGATTTGGGCAGAGGCTCAGATTTCTGTAGCCCTTAACTCTTAGTCTGAGTTCACACCCCATCTCCTTTTCAGGGACCCTCTTTCTGGGTGGGCTCCTTGCTAGAGGAGTCGGGGGTAAGGATTCTGCATTGCACTGTTGGCATGAATGGAGGGTGCACATCTTCCTCTGGAGAGCACATGTGTGCAAGTTGGAACTCCTTATCGCATGCTTTCCTTAGAAGTGTAGTTAGGAGTGGTGGTTTTCAAGTACTTTCAGGTGCGTGAATAGATTAATTGAACTTTCTTCGGTAGGCTTAGAGAATGAATACTACTTTTAATGACTGTTTCTGTAAAGAGAGAAAATAATAACAGTAGCTAACATTTATTGAGTGTTTACTTTATGTCAAGAAGCTGTTATTCTCCCTGATTTGTTTTAGATTTCCTTAACCTCATTTTACAGATTGAGGATTGAAGCTTACACCCCCAGGTTCACTTTTGTCATTATGGGTCGGTTGGTCTCACTCCCCCACTGTGCCCACCCCTTCTTCAATCAAGCCTTCACTCCATCTGGTGTTGGGGAGTATGTATAGTTCTTTTTTCAAGCTGATGACTCAAAATCAGGCTTTTGAAATACAACCTATCATGAGTCAGGGACTGTCTATAGATAGGCAGGCAGAATGAGTCTGCCAGATATATTAAATAAAGGTTTAGAGCTGTTAAAGTTTGGCCTTCTAAGGGATCCTTGACAATATTTGATGCTGTGTTCTATAAAAAGTTTAAAGCTGATAAGTTGTAAGTACAGGGCTTCCGAAGCAGAGCACAGTCAAATACGAGTGTGTTTTATGTTAAACAGTGCTGGGTGGGCTCAGAGATTCAAGCTGCAAGCTGCATTCCGGGGACAGTTCAGACCCATGGCTGGTAATGATATCACCTCCACAGGTGCTAAATTATTTTCCTCGTTTTTCTGATATAGTCTGTCCAAGCTTTTTTTAAAAAAAGGAAAAAAAATATTTAAGTACTGCTGGGAGATTCTGTTGTGAAAATAAGTATGAAATCCAATTCTGGGCGTGTGTGTAGAAGTAGGGAGATGACAATCCGATGGTTTTTGAAAACCATACAGTCCCAGAAATTCCAGTTTTAGGTTACTTGCGTTCAGTCACTCCCAAGAGGTTTTTGTGAGGAGGGGTGGAAGTGGAGGAAGGGATTTTAGACTAGATGAGAGAAGTAGTAGTGGAGAAACAAAGTTGTGGGTTTGCCCCTTCGATTTTCCCTCTAATTGAAGACTGGGCTTACAGTGTTTCTAAGATAACTGATTTGCAGTGTATTTTGAAGAGGCTGAAGAGCTCTGATTCAAAATGTCAAGCTTGGATTCAAGGGATTGGATCTTTTTATATGTTTATTAACTAGAATTGGAAATAAAGCAGCATAAATAATAAAATGAGAGCTGGCCTTATTTCCACTTTCACCATTAATATTCTATTGTTTTTATCTTTGTACCTTATATTCATGGCTTATGGAATGAATCCTTAACACATATTTTTGTACATTTCACAAAGTGAGGCTCATATTCTGGTTTTGTTGTGATTTTTCACTCAGTGTTATTTTGTGTACTCTTTGCAATGCCAAGTGATTTTTTTTTTTTGAGATGGAGTTTTGCTGTTGTTGCCCAGGCTGGAGTGCAGTGGCATGATCTCGGCTCAGTACAACCTCCGCCTTCCGGTTTGAAGTGATTCTCCTACCTCAGCCTCCTGAGTAGCTGGGATTACAGGCATCCGCCACTACGCCCAGCTAAATTTTGTATTTTCAGTAGAGACAGCGTTTCACCATGTTGGCCAGGCTGGTCTCGAACTCCTGACCTTGTGATCCCAAATGCTGGGATTACAGGCGTGAGCCGCTGCACCTCGCGTGATTTTTTTTTTAAATGTAGAATTTTATAACTAAGTGACACTTAAAAAGAGATAACTGATCCCTCCTCCTTTAATTTTACTGATGAGGAAATTTAGTAAAGTGAAATAAAATGACTTGCTTAAACTGCTGTTACTTTCATAGTTGGAATTAGAATTGGTTGCACCTATTCCAGAGCATTTTTCACTATACCATTCTGGCTGTTTTACTTTATCTACTGGGGAAAATTTATAAAGTGTTGTTTTCCTCTAGGATAACTTAAAAGATTATTGACCCAGAGGGTTAAATCCATCTAACTATAACTTTGAATGTTAAAAAAAGTGGAAATAGAGACCACCCAAACACAGCTGTTTAGTTAATTTGGCCCAAGTGGTTGGGAGAAGTTTGAAAACCATTATGATGTGGCTGGATTGTTGCCATTTTAGGGTTATTTGATGTGAGCCTCAAAGAAATAGAGGTAAAAAACGCATAGGCCTGTCTGAAGTATTTCTCTCTGCTATATGAAAACAATAAATCCATTAAAGCTTTTCAAATGATTTTGCCAAAGTAACTATCATTTCACACGCCAAATTCCTTTTACTCTGGAATGTATTGGCTTCAGTTTGCTGAATTCCCATAGGAATTTATAGCTGTGTAATTCCTTTAGCAATTGCTCACACACAGTCTTATGGCATTTGTTCTAATATCGCCTTGAAACCCGTTTATTAATGTTAACTTCCCATGAGGTTGTCTGTGTTAGCGGTCTAGGTTATCAGCTCCTCAGGGACAAGGCTGTTGTACTGCCATTCCGCTTCTTTCTTCTACTTTCTTTTCTTCACTTTCCCTCGACTCCATAGTGCTAACAGAGTCTTGTAGGTTCTCAGTATTATTGCTATGACTTGTTAAAAATGTTCTGAATGCATTCGGGGATAATTTGAGGACAAGGTCTCTTCTCTCTATGAGTTTATAGTTGTGCTGGCACTGATGATTGAAGGAATACCTCTGAAGAATAAGCAAGTCTGGCATGATTGGCACACGTTCAGTCAACAGGTAAAGTTCTCTTTGAGGCAGTCATTATGGCTTCAGAGTCACCTTTGTTTCCATTTGACCTTAGTCTAAATCTAGAAAAACACATATATGATGGCTCAGGTGAATTTGGTGGGATGAGAAGGAATGACTGACAAATAGATGATGGAGAATCACTAGTTTTTGTTTTGCTTGGAAAAATTCTTCCACAGAAATCTTTAGAATATTAAATTTGGCATCCTAAAGACTTACTGATGATTTTGTGCATTCTTGGCTTTCTTTATGTTGAGGGAAAAAGTGAAGCTGGCGTGGGGGCAATGGAGAAATTTAGTTTTGAAAGTCTCAGGAGAGCCGGGAAAAAAAAGGAAGTAACTTTTGTTGCCAGGATCTAATTATAGGTAGGGAAAGAAGGAAAGGAAGAAAGAATGGAAAGAGATAAGAAATACGCGAGATACACAGCCAAATATTAGGGTGGGGACTAAATCTGAATGCCATTTTGCAAAGTTATTATACTTTTGGTTCTTTTCCAGAAGGTTTTCAAGTGCACTGGGTGGGTGGGGAAGCTCCAGTAGAGATGACAGCTTAAGCGTTGGAGAAAGATGACGGAAACTAGCCTGAGTGGCTAGAGTAGGAAGAAATAGAACTAAAAAAAAAGAATTCTTTTTTTCTGCCAGCACTCTGCACTTCTTATAATGCTATACTTAACTTGTTCTCTAGTGTTATACCAAAAAGTTTGTTCAGTGTAATATAAAGAATCTCTGTTTTGACTGACTACTTGCTTACACATACCTGCTCACACTTACATACTCTCTTTCTTGTTCTGTCTTTCCCTTTCAATCTCTCTCTCTCTCTCTCTCTCTCTCTCAGCTGCTTGCCTAAGAGTAGGCATTGGAGCTCTCCCTGTCCCTTAATTTGTTTACCATGGAAGTGTTAGGACATAGATGTGACTGATTCCATGAGCTTCGGGGAGAAGCAGCCACACCACTTTATAGTCTAAGCACACTTGAGCGATGGTGTGTACGCACACATGGACGCTCTCTTCTCAAAAAGGAGAAGTGTATAGTTGTGATATACTTGGCAGAAAGTTTCTTGTGTTGCTAGAAGCGGGATCTCATTTCTCTTGGGCAGTCTTTGTTTGTTATTCATTATATTTAAGTAATAATGGAGCTGCATTCTCTCCAGATCATTTGGAATCATTTTTCATCTGTTTTTGCTTGATTCTGAAACAAAGACTAAAATAATTTGGGAATTAATTTCATGATTGGAAAAGCAATTCTGCTTCCTAAAGATATTTGTGTTTACCTTTGGGCTCTATTATCAGTCTCATTATTTCCTGACCCAGGGCTGGGCCACCTCTGACTTAAGCGCTAGGACTGGATTGTGTCAGCACTGTACTTAAGGTGTTTATCCTAATCCAGGCGTCCTTGGATTGCACAGTGCCAGCAAGCCAGGTGGTAGCAGTGATCATAGCCCGGGCTGCAGGTGTGAGTTCTGAGGAGACTGTGATTTACCCAGTGAATCTATTACTGGTAAATGTGAGTTGGTGTTTTCCTTGGGATGCTCTGTTGTGGGGCAAGTGGTATTTCTGTTCTATACTGTGTTATTCCCCCCCAAATGGAAGGAATATCTGTGAATTCTGTTTCATAGAGTGCCCTTAACCGGTTGATATATGGTATAGATTTGGATTTTTGGTAGTTGGGTTGGCCAGATTTCCTGGAAGACAGCTTGTATTTTTCTTCCTAAAAGTTATTATGTAACCGTTACAAATTATATTTGAGGGGTTGCAGAAGATAAACGTAATAGTGGATTTCTTGTCTTATGCCTCAGTTGTGAGCTTTCCTGGATAGGCAGCCTTCACTTTTCCAGCCATTCCGTCTTCCTCTTTTCTGCTGTGATTTTAGTACCAACTTGATCAATGAGGAAAAGGATCCTCCTTACCCCAGTCTTGTAAATGTTATACACAGATGAGAGATTTTAGTGATGCCTGTATTTAAAAAAAAAAAAAAAGCCACTATTCCACATCTTTATACTGTATTTACCTCTGTAAGAAATTGGAAGGTCACAGTGAGAGGTACATTGGGAAAACAAAGATAAAAAGAGGAAAGTATTTTTGGTAAAAATGAACCCCATTTGAGAAAACACTAAGGAGTAAATTCATGCAGGAACACAAGCTTATCACCTAATTGATCTCAGCTCATTGCCTGGTTGATTTAACATGTTTATGCAAATGAGAAATAACCGGCAACTATTTTTTGCCAGGAGGTTAGGTTTCTACCTTTGCTCAGGATATTCTAAAAAACTGATCTTTCAGTCAATTAGCTCAGTCTAAAATTTCTTTGATTCTCTAATATCTGCAAAATAAAGGGTTGGCTAAGTTATTTTCTTGTGTCCCTTCCAGATCTAAAATTAATAGGATTCAGGAGGATTGTATACCCCTCAATTAATTTTAGCATGTATTCTAGAGACATTTCTAGTTTCTTCTTGCTTTTCTTACAATTGGTTATCTTTTTGAAGCTAGTGGCCCAGTAGGCCAATCTTAATCGATGAGAAGTAATCATGCAGGGTGAAGATAGTAAATACCATGCTTCCTACATTTTCTTTATATTAATCTTAAAAGACAGCATGAAATTTCTTACTGTAAATGTGCCAAAATAATATTTGTTGTAATAGAATGCTATTTGACCTAATATTATAATAACTTTATTGAATCATGAAGGTGATTATCTTGGATAATAGAAAAGTAAGATTATAATGCCTAGAATGGTTTGAAAACTTAAGTGTACTGGATTTTTCTTCTTATTTCTTTCTGCCCAAGATATATTAAGTAGAACTTTGTGCAAAAGGGTATATCTGGTTGCTGTGGTGCATACAGAGATAAGTAAGACAGACTTGTTTGCTAAGGCAGGTAAGATGGGCGCATTGGGCCTAGAGTTCAGAAAGGTGCTGAGCTCTGAAAGAGGGGTAGGAGAGGCTGTGGGATCTGGGAGAGAGAAGAACAGCATTGAGCTAGGGTAGGCAGGGAAGTCTGGCAAAGTCATAGCCTGGTAACTAGACTCTATGGTGGTGGTCGTGATTATGGGCATTCTACTTGGGTAGTGTCTTTTGAGAAGTGGCTTGACGATTGAGCCTGGAGACAGTGGCTTTTACCTCCAGAATGATAGCATTCAACCTGGGCAGAACTGAGTAGAAAGGCTGGAAAGGAGAGTCAGGCCAGAGGGTGGAGGATTCTATTCCAGGTAGAAGAATTGTTTACTGGGTTTACTTTCTATACTCAGTGGAGTCACTGAGATTTCTCACACAGATGAATGATGTGATCAGAACTAGAGTTTACGAAGATTAGTTGGTTAACAGTGTTCTGGGATTCATAGTAGGATTAACAGTTTATGAAACAAATAGTCATAGGGAGAAAAATTTACTTGTTGGTAACTTATTTACTGGTTTTATTTACTGTAATCAGAGTCGACTGTTTGTAACTATGACTGAAGTTTTTTTCACAATACAGAAGTCATCAAATAGTTTTTTAGAGTACTGTCCACTGAAGATAACTAAGCACATAAATCTCAGGTAAAGTGAGGAATAATCAGTTTATATCCTGATTATCATCTTTCTCCATCCAGTATATTCAGATATGATATTTATTTTGTAATTAATCCTAACTCTCATCATTCCTTCTCTTTGTTTTTTTTCATAAGACATTTCTTAAGCTACTCTCTTAACAGGGTTTTGAAAGTGTTACTTGGTTGATCAGAGGTGCGTGTATCCCAATTTCCCTACACCGCAATTAATTAAGCAACCAGCTCCATTTTTGTATGGTGTTATAGGAAAGTTCTTATAACATTTTTGAAAAGAATTTGTCCTTAATCCATATAAAAGTTATTTGATGTTGATAGTCTTGGAATTCAAAGTATCTTGGAAAGAAAGTAAAAGTCTCATAGCTAGTAAGTGAAGGAGTTGGAATTGAAACTCAGATCTGCCTATTGCTAAGCTATGTTATATCTCTCTAAACCTCAATTTCCTTATCTGTAAAATGCAGTCATTGGTAGTACATTTCTCATAGAGTGATCATGAGAAATTAAATGAAATGATACATGTAGATTACTTATCATAATACTGTTAATGCTTGTTTTTAGGAACTACTTTAACAAGATGCAGTGCTTATGAATCCAAAATTCTGATAAGTAATTTTATTTTTTGATTTTTTAGTTATAATTTTATTTGCAAATTTAACATTTGTGATTATTCGATTTTTAAAACATTAGGTGCTCTCATATACAGTAATGAGTGAAACTTGTGTCCTCAATAGTTTCTTTTAACTCTTCTGTACAGACTGTCGTTCTCCATGCTTAGCTCTGTTTTGTGTTAATTTTCAGTGCCTTTCCCCCCCCCCTGAAATGCAATAGTCCTGTAGTGTCCTACTGGAAACATTGTTCTCTTTGTTAGGGCTAAAGAAGTGCCTTTGTCACTCCTTTGAGACATTCTGCAGATGCCATTTTGCAGTCCTGAAAAATATGTCCCTGTCCGCTTTGTGCTGTGTTAGATTGTGCGTGTATTGTGCTTGATATTTTAATGAAGTCGTAGAGAAAATTTGACAGTAATACTTGTCATATAACAAAGAAAGGCTCTTTTTTGATTTAATGTAGATATGTGTTCCCTGATCCATTGGTAGCTCTGTGTGGTCTGAAAGTAGATCCCCCCCTGCACTTAGATGTGACCTCAGATGGTTGATGCTTTTCGACTACTTCATAGGAAACTGTTAAAACAACTTCTGAGCAGGAACTCTTAAGTCTTTTGTTGATGTGTATTGCTTTTTAAAGACCTCTTAATTTACATGATCTTAATAGCATTTTAAGTGGCTAGTACACTCTCTAATTTGCTAAGTGGCTTTAATCCTTGTATTAAGAACTAGGAGAAAAATCTGCTGGGAAATTGCTGTGATAAAATCCAGGAAATTCCTTTCATTCTTTTAAACCCAGTTAAAATCAAACTTAGAGAAAAGTCCTCTGATGTAACAGTGTCTGAAAGCTTCTCAGAGTCCAGTGATTTCTTGTATATAGTGCCAAGCTCAAAGAGGAATTGTATGAATGTACCTCTGTGTTTTTGGTAAATCTATACCACATGGCACAATACCAGTTTATTATAACTTTGCTGGGACTTAGTCATACTGTTTTATACTGCCCTTAAAACTGTTAAGGAGCAGTATAGAATTAAAGGGAGAAAATCGTATTTTTAAAAATTTTAATGGACTTTATTTAAATTTTTGAAAATTATAACACATGTTCAGTGCAGAAAACTTGGTAACAGAAAAATGCAAATAAAGCAAAATTTCCACATGCCTACATTTCAGGAATAATTTACCGTTACCATTTTAGTTGAACGTTTCCAGTCTCTTGTCTTTGAATATTTCACATAGGTTAAGACAACAGCATTATACTTTTACATTTGGTTGTTTTCCCTTGGCAAAACAGGGTGATGCGTTGGCATAAATTCTTAAGGTAGGGGAACTTCAATTAGGAAGTATTAATCTATCAGGCAATCATTCATTCATTAGATAGACTCATTTGAAAGTCCACAGTTTGCGGACAGTGTGTACATTTATTGCCTACAGAAGATGTGTGTCAGAAAGAGATAGGCTAGTCATTTCGGATGTTTTCCAGGATCATGTAAGTGTAACAAGTCTGTATTATAACTCTTAAGAAGGCTTTGAAGAAAGTAAACATCAGATCACAAAAGCCCTGACCTGTCCTGGAGAGCCGGCTCACTGATTTCCAACAAGAGCTGATTCTGTGCTGGCCTGACTCCTGTCATCTGGGGCAGAGGTACATAGAGGTTCCAGTATTTGTTTACGTCTGGGCATCAGTTGGGATTGTGTTATAGAATGATTCCAAGCTCTTGGTCATGCCATTGCATCTGTTTCTTTTAAAGATAAATATACAATTGGTACAGGAGAGATCCTGTTACAGTAAACTTTATGGCAGAAACAAACTCTTTATATGGATGTTCTTTTGTAACTAAGGGGTCTAAGTGAGAGGAAACCCTCCAAGGAGACTCAGATACTGGGGCCAGCCCGTCTCCACAGAAGAGACAAAGTGTCTCTGGCTCCCTTATTACTCTGAAGTCCGATGGGAAGAATATTTACTTTTGATATACAGATAATAGAGCGGGAAAAACAAATTTCCTTATCTTATAACTGTGCTGTTGAATTTACGTGTTCCAATATGGTTAACCTGGAATTTTAGGGGCAATGGGAGGAGCTAGAAAGGGATTGGGAAGGAGGATATGACAGAGTTCCAAATTATGGCTGAACTTAGACTGCTTGAACAGAGCTAGCCTAGAGTGAGGTTGACCATAGGAGGAGGAGGGGGATCAGGCAGATTGTGACAAGGGGGGAAGTTAGGTGTAGCAGCTAAGTAAATTTTTATGAGTGCTACATTTCACGTTTCTGGTCCAATGTATAGTATGTACTATGACCCCTGAATATCTGAGACAGGTCTCAGTCAGTTTAGAAAGTTTGTTTTGCCAAGGTTAAAGACATGCACTTATGACACAGCCTCAGGAGGTCCTGACGACATGTGCCCATGGTTGTCAGAGCACAGTTTGGTTTTATACATTTTATTTTATTATTATTTTTGAAACAGAGTCTCACTCTGTCACCCAGGCTGGAGTGCAGTGATGCGATCTCGGCCCATTGCAACCTCCGCCTCCTGGGTTCAAGCGATTCTTCTGCCTCAGCCTCCCAGGTAGCTGGGATTATAGGCATATGCCACTATGCCTGGCAAATTTTTGTGCTTTTTTTAGTAGAGATGGGGTTTCACCAAGTTGGCCAGGCTGGACTCGAATTCCTGACGTCAGGTGATCTGCCCGCCTTGGCCTACCAAAGTGCTGGGATTACAGGAGTGAGCCGCTGTGCCTGGCCTGTTTTATATATTTTAGAGAGACGTAAGATATCAGTCAATATATGTAAGGTGAACATAGGTTGGGTCTGGAAAGGTGGGACAACTCGAAGAGGGGAGGGGGATTCCTGGTCATAGGTAGAGAAGAGACAAATGGTTGCATTCTTTTGAGTTTTTGATTAGCCTCTCCAAAGAAGGCAGTCTGATATGCATTATCTCTGAGCAGAGGTGTGACTTTGAAAAGATTGGGAGTCAGGTTTGCCCTAAGCAGTTCCCACCTTGACTTTTTCTTTCGGCTTAGTGATTTGGGGGCCCCAATATTTATTTATTTTTTTCACAGTAAATATACTTTTCTATATGTTTAAGTGTAATATATAAACATGTATATCCTTTCAGTGAATGTAGTCATAGATACATTCTTGTCTGTCACAGTCAGCTTTTATAGGTACAACGGCACACACAGTCCTTCTGTCACCTGGGGCAGACTGTACAAAGTCCAGTTGACCTGTTGCATCTGGAGGCCCTGTGTTTTCTCATGTAATGCGGTCTGCAGGTGCTGTTGATTCCTCTGGTTCCGTTTCTATCCAGCCCATGTGTTAGTGGTGAGCCCAGCATTAGGTTTCCCCCCAGGATATGCTCTGCCCTGCCCTCTCCTGTTGCACAGTCCTATCCCATTCTGTAGGTCATCAGTTGTGTGGCTCATGGGTGGATGATCAGGTAAGTGCAGACAGTGATTGTTCTGGGTCTCAGCTTATCCCCGAAGTGTAATTTCTGGTCAGATCTAACTGCCCCTGGTTCTGTCCACTGGGAGGATTTCCTTCATGTGCTTTGTTAAACCTCAGGGTCATCTTGGAAAAGGCGCTACATTACTGTTAGCCCATTTTAGTTTTACTGTCAAATCCTTGGCATCCTGCTTACTCTGCCAGTGGATTTTGCTGGAGTGGTAGAGACTCCCTGCTAGGTTGGTTTGCCATCTACCAGATGTCTCCTTCACAGCCATATGATTTGTGAACATGTGGACCATAAACTCACAAATAACTTTATTACATTTCTCCCAACCCCAAGTTTTATTCCCGGTGTACTGTGGCTTAAAATCAGTAACAGAGCTACTGTTAGGTTTGGTGAGTCATATACTGCCTGTTTTTAACCTTATATCTGGAAGCTTGAGTTGGTGTTTTAAAAAATTTTTTTCAAGTGTAGATACCGGAAGTGGAGAGTCTACATAGATGTGAGTCAGCATTAGCAAAGACATGGAAGCATGAAGATTCATTTCATGTTGAGGAGGCTGTGGTGTAGCTGGAGTTCAGGGGTGTAAGCAGAAGACAGGCTGCAAAGCTGGGTTGCAGCCAGTGCAAACCCAGGAGGTTATTCTGAAGAGTCTGGTCTTCATCTTGTAGGCCCTTTGGGATCCACTAGAAACCTTTTCTAAAATTATTATTAGTTTTGAAAGAAGAGAAAATTATAAGTATCTGTATTTTAGAAGTATTATATGCTAGGTTTCCTAGAGAATGACCAAGGAAGCCTCATTTCATATTTTTTTATCTGTAGCTGCTAGGTGTCATTTCCGGGTCCTGTAATGATGTTGTATTTTTCTCTGTGTAACACCTGGTGGTATATATACATTTTTTGGGTATTTATTGTAAAGGTGACTAGGATCAAATATTTAATTGTGGTAGTGAGTTTCGTTGTTACCAATTAAGTTCATTATGCTTACCACTGTAAAATAACACAAAGATTGGGAATACTGATTTAAGGAGCTATCTTTGGTATTTGTTTTTCCTTATTATGAAATAAGTTTGTGCCCTGTCTTACTGTGTGCCAGGCTAGGGATTCAAAGGTGAGTAAGAAGACTGAGCTGCTAAGTTTACAGTAAGACAGACTGATACTAAGAATTCAAATTGGGGCCAGATGCGGTGGCACACGCCTGTAATTCCAGCACTTTGGGAGGCCGAGGAAGGCAGATAGAGGTCAAGAGATCGAGACCATCTTGGCTAACATGGTAAAACCCTGTCTCTGCTAAAAATACAAAAATTATCTGGGCATGGTGGCATGTGCCTGTAGTTCCAGCTACTTGGGAGGCTGAGGCAGGAGAATTGCTTGAACCTGGGAGGTGTACGTTGCAGTGAGCCGAGATTGCACTACTGCACTCCAGCCTGGTGACGGAGCGAAACTCTGTCTCAAAAAAAAAATTCGAATTGGTAATTTCAGTAGTTGAAATACGTACAGAGAAAGAACACAAGGTGAGTCCTCATTGGAGAGAGAGGAAAGGATGAGGAATGATGGCTGTACTGCGTTCATATTTTGTTTGTTTTACTGGGGTTTGGTTGGTAGCTATACATCACTTAGTGAATTAGATGTAATTATTGATTAACTCATAAAATTTTGCATTGACTACTTAGTACAAGCCTACTGTGTTAGGCTGAGGTGGGTATGGATGTAAGATTGCTGGTTTTCCCTTAGGAATCCAATTGCTTGAGTGACAGCCAGTCAGCAGCAATTTAGTGGTAAAGAGAAGGATACTGGTGATAGGAATTTGCCCAGCAAAACTGTGGATACATAAACTTTTCATATTGAACCATTTTGCTTAATATTTAATGGAATCCTACCATATATCAAATGTGTGAGAGTGAGAATCCTTTTGCAAATCACCCTCTTATAGTTAATCAAGAAATGTGTTGAGTCAATGAATGTATCTTTTGTGTAAGAATAGATTTTTACAAATTGGTATTAACTCAACATTTGTATTATTCGCTACTGGCTGTCCCTCCATAGAAAGATTTTCTTTCTTTCTTTCATTTATTTTTCTCCCCCAATTGAAACTTCCAGGGAAGTATCACTCTCCTAGGATTTCTGTCCAAGTACTTTTCTGAAGCCAATGGGTGGGTGTATGTTTAGATCCAAGAGAAACAAATTATAACCGTGGATATGAACTTTTCACAGTCTTCTCAAAATAAAGCTTGAAAAAATATTTTTTATACTTTTCTTCTACAATGACCAAATCTTTCTGAAGAGGCGAAGACAACATGTTAAGCATATGTGTATCTTCATGTTGTGGACACCTTTCCTGATAATTAGCAGAACACCTCCAAATGTTTACTGAGCATTTTTGGCCATGGTTTTAAACTTTAAAAACCAGTACAAAGACATAGCTATATCAAGTCCAACAGAGCTTAAAGGTAAAAAAAAAATGAAGAAGTAGATACATGATGGAGTTCAAATAATATTGGGCATTGCTGATTTAACAAATGTGTTTTGAATGTCAAGTAACAAAAATACTGTAGGATTAGATTTATGAGGGTACTCCAAGTAAAATACAGATGCCTAATAGTAAGAGCTTTCTATTGTATCAAACATGAATTAGACATGTTGAAAGCCTCTTAAGTTAAATTTATTAAATAAGAATATGATTGGTAAAGGGTAAAGGCTCTATAAACTGTAAAGCTACTGTAAATATCACACTGATTTCTTAAGCTACTTGTCCCCCCATATGACTACTGTTGTGTTTTGTGTGTGTGGAAGAGGACACAGCTCTGAGGGTGCACATTACTAACCTGGTAGATGGGGAAAGTGGAAATCAGGGGTAGAAAGGAGTACGACAGCCACAAAATTGACATATTTTAGGTTCAGAGCTGCTGGTGTTTCCAAGTCATGGAGTTGAATCAAGATCGTACTGTTTGGTAACAAAAATTTACCTGTATAATTAATAAGGTTATAAGCACCTTTAGAACATTTAATTATATGTCCTCAGTATAGTATACCAACCACACTCATTTGTATTATTATGAGATCTTTGTCTAGACTTTTACAGACTTTTCCTTCACTTTTGCATAAAACAAAGCACTTTATTTTTGCTGTTTAGGGCTATCTCTGTATTTTATCATTCAAGTTAATTCTGTATATCACAATTTACTTCTTCATACCATCTATCTTTTTCCCTATTTTTATTTTTAAACTAGGTTTCTTGTACATAGACTAGAATTGATTCTTGCTTTTAAATCAATCTGACAATCTCTGCCTTTTAATTAATTTCTTGAGACCATTTACATTTAATTATTGATATATTTGGGTACTTGCTATATGTTTATATGTTTCTCTCATCTAGTCTTTTTCTCTTTTAGAGTCTTCCTCTAGATATATTTTTCTCTGACTTTATTTTGTCTCCACTATTGGCTTTTTATTTTATTTTTATTTTTTGAGACAGAGTTTTGCTTTGTTGCCCAGGCCCGAGTGCAATGGTGCGGCCTTGCTTCACTGCAACCTCTGCCTGCCCCGGTCCAGAGATTCTCCTGCCTCAGCCTCCTAAGTAGCTGGACCTGCAAGCCCGCACCACCCCACTCAGCTAATTTTTGTATTTTCAGTAAAGGCAGGGCTTCACCATTTTAGCCAGGCTGGTCTCAAACTCCTGACTTCAGGTGATCTGCCTGCCTTGGTCTTCCAAAATGCAAGGATTGCAGGTGTGAGCCACTGCACGTGGCCAATTCACTACCGGCTTTTATTAGTTATATGTCTCTATGTTGTTGTTACCCAGTCTAAATTGAACTCATTAATTTGCCTCTAAAAGCGCCTATTCCTTCCTTGTTAACTATTTCAGTGAATGGCTTTGCTGTCCCATTTCTAATTGTTCTTTCTTTAGCTTTCCCCTTCTCTCTTTATTCCCGAATGTCTTTGGCCATGTGTCTTCTTACTGTTCTACTAATTGAATATTTCTTGAATTTATCCACTTTATTCCACTGACGCTTTCCCTATTCAGATACTGTAACTTGCACAACGATGTGCTCACTCAGGGGCTAGTTTTAATTTTGGTAGCCAAAGAAATACAGATCTCAACATTGACAAATAATTGAAAAACGATTTAAGTTTTTACTCTGGTCTCTAGAGAAGCAGAAGAAAAGGTTTTGTTATAACAGCCAAACTTAAGAAAAATTCTCTTCGTCAGCTTACCTTTTTTGATTCTTCATCACAGTATAGAGCAGACCTCAAACTTTCTCCCTTAAACCAGTTCCTCTCCCACTAAATATCAACTCTATTGCAGTTCTTTTAGCAGCTCTTCTTTTTTTCTTTTTCTTTTTTTGAGATGGAGTTTCGTTCTTGTTGCCCAGCTGGAGTGCAATGGCAGATCTTGGCTCACTGGAATTTCTGCCTCCTGGGTTGAAGCGATTCTCCTGCCTCTGCCTCCTGTGTAGCTGGGATTACATGCTCCTGCCACCATATCTGCCTAATTTTTGTACTTTTAATAGAGATGGGGTTTCATCTTGGCCAGGCTGGTCTCGAACTGCTGACTTTGGGTGATCCACCTACCCTGGCCTCTCAAAGTGCTGGAATTACAGGCATGAGCCACTGTGCCTGGCTTTTTTTTTTTTTTTTTCTCCTCAGCCCATTCCATAATAAATCAGTCAATCTGTGTTCAAAATTGAAATTATAAAGGCATACTTCTCTTTGGGGGAGAGAGAGCATAGGCTGTGACTACCTATTTGTCAACCTTATATTTTATTTTAAACATTATACAGCCTTGTGGAGCTTCCAATGGGATAGGGGGAGAAAGGCAAATGAGAGTCAATTGGGGTTCAGAAGAGTCTGTATTTAGGTATGTGTACCTAAGGTAGTTATCACATCTGTATCCACAATTATCTGGCATTTAATGGGCTACCAATAGTTATTTGCTGAATGAGTGAATGATCAATGAATGATCTGATGTTGGACTTCCTGTCCTTCATTCTTTTTTTTTTTATTTTGTTTTTGAGACGGAGTCTCATTCTGTCCCCCAGGCTGGAGTGTGGTGATGTGATCTAGGCTCACTGCAACCTCTGCCTCCCTGGTTCAAGCAGTTCTCCCACCACAGCCTCCTGAGTAGCTGGGACTACAGGCATGTGCCACTATGCCCAGCTAATTTTTGTATGTTTAGTAAGACGGGGTGTCACCATGTTGGTCAGGCTGGTCTCGAACTGCTTACCTCAGGTGATCCGCCTTCCTTGGCCTCCCAAAGTACTGGCATTACAGGTGTGAGTCACTGCGCCCAGTCTCCTGTCCTTTATTCTTAGCACGTAACTTGCCTGTTGAGCTGGTTTGTAGCTAGTGTTGTAGCGGGTAGGTTAGTTTGCCACTGAGATTTTCCTCCAAATATTTAGACACAGGTAGGTGACTGTACCTTCTTAAGAAGGTAGACTTGGTCTACCACGTTTAATTCTGACAGCACCTTGGGTGTGATTCTTGTTTGCAGACTCTTATGTATTTCTAGTCCCTTTGGATGCCCTGCTGTAGTCTCCCCCGCCACACTCAGGAAAGCCTGGCTTTAAGGTGCTTTTTCTCTATTTTTGTATTACCAAAACTTTTTGGAAATAGTCACTTGTTTGGAAAAAAGTTTTAAGATTAATATTAGTAGCAATTGCTAGGATCGGGTTATTCTTTCATACCTCTGGGGTGACTCCTAAATTATCATCTTTACTCTTGATGTCTGTAATCTTCTCTAGGAACTGAGGTGTTACATCACTTCAAACTCAGTATACCTGAAAGGTCCAGAGCCTTGCAGTCTTCTAGTCTTCTGGGCTTGATTCTTGGCATTATTTTTTAGTGATTCTTTTTTATCTGCTATTTAGACTTCAGCTCCTATAGATTATTTTCTCTAAAATGTGTTTAATACCTATTCTTTGTTTTTATGACTGCTACTTCCACCTGAGCCTATTTATTTATTTATTTATTTATTTATTTTTGAGGCAGGGTTTTGCTCTGTCACTCGGGCTGGAGTACAGTAGCCCAATCAGGGCTCACTGCAGCTTCAACCTCCTGGTGCAAGCAATTTTTCCACCTCAGCCTCCCAAGTAGCTGGGATCACAGACATGCATCACCCACACTCAGCTAATTTTTAATTTTTTTCATAGAGACAGGGATCTCACCATATTGCCCAGGCTGGTCTTCAAGCCCTGGGCTCAAGCAGTCCTCCTGCCTAGGCCTCCCTAAGTATTGGGATTACAGGTGTGAGCCACTGCATGTAGCCCACCTGAGCCTATTTATTTTTCTATCTGCTTTTTCCCCTGCGTCTACTGACTACCCTTTCTGATTCTAGGTGCCCAAATTTATCTTCTCAGAACATTTATTTATTTGTTTGTTTGTTTGATGGAGTCTTGCTTCATTGACCGGACTGGAGTGCAGTCGTGTGATGTCGACTTACTGCAACCTCTGCCTGCTGGGTTCAAGGGATTCTCCTGCCTCAGCCTCCTGAGTAGCTGTGATTACAGGTGCCTGCCACCACACCTGGCTAATTTTTGTGTTTTTAGTAGAGATAGGGTTTCACCATGTTGGCCAAGCTGGTCTTGAACTCCTGACCTCAAGTGATCTACCCACCTTGGCCTCCCAAAGTGCTGGGATTACAGGCATGAGCCACCACGTCTGGCCCTCAGAACAATATTTAGTGTTCATCCTGCTTGGCTGCAGTAGGCTCAGGAAATTGGAACCCATATATACTGCTGGTGGGACTGTAAAATAGTGCAGTCACAATGTAAAGTAGTCTGGCGTTTCCTCAAAAACTAAACACAGAGTAGTAATTCGATCCAGCAGTTCTGCACGTAAGTATACACCCAACAGAAATGAAAACATATGACCACACAATAAATTATACACGGATGTTCATAGCAGCTATTCATGCTAGCCAAAAAGCAGATACAACACAAATATCCATCAATTGATGAATGTATAAACACAACGTGCTATAGTCGTAGAATTTAATATTATTGGGGCATACAAATGAAGGAAGTACTGATATGTTACAACGTGTATGAACCTTGAAAGTATAAGTGAAAGAAACCAGACACAAAAGGCCACATATAAGAATCCATTTAAGTAAAATGTCCAGGAAAGAGAAATCTATAGAAACAGGAAGTAGATTAGTGATTGCTCGGGGTAATGTGTGACAGCTAGAGTATGAGGCTTCTTTTTTCTTTAATGAGATCAAAGTCATACAACATAAAATTTATCACTTTACCCATTTTAAAATATACAGTAGTGGTTTTTATTACATTTGAAATGTTCAACCATCACTACTATCTCAGAAAATTTTATCTTCTCCTGGAGAAATCCTGTACCTCTTAAGTAGTCACTTCCCATTCCTCACTCTCTCTAGAACCTTCTCAATCTGCTACATCATTTTACATTCCTTCCAGCAGTGGATAAGGATTCTAATTCTCCAAATCCTTGCCAACACTTATTTTTTTCTTTTTCATTTTTTAAACATTGGTATCCTAGTGGGTTTGAAGCAGTATCTGAATGTGATTTGGATTTCCGTTCTCTAATGACTAATGATGTTTAATAACTTTTCATGTTATGATTGGCCACTTGTATATCTTCCTTGGAGAAATGTTATTTCTAGTTTATTGAGTATTTTTATTGTGAAAAGGATGTTGACTTTTTTCAAATGCTTTTTCTGTGTCTATTGAGGTGATCATGTGGGTTCCCCTGCTTCGTTTCTATTAATATTGTTTATTGGTTAATTTTCTTTTGTTGAACTACTCTGTAGTTCTGGAATAAATCCTAGTTGGCCACGATGTAAGATCCTTTTAATATCCTGCTGGATTTGGTTTGCCAGTATTTTCTCAAAGATTTTTTTGCCTGTATGCTTATAGGGATGTTGGTCTGTAGTTTACTTTTCTTCTGGTGGTTTTGTTTGGCTTTTGTATCAGGCCCTGTAGAATGAATTAGGAAGGTTTCTTTTGGGGATGATAAATATGGTCTAAAATTGTTTGTGGTGCTGGTTGTACAACTCTGTGATTATACTCAAAACCATTTAATTGTACACCTAAAATAGGTGACTTGTGTATCTCCAGGCTGCTACCAAAAAAGTAAGACAAAACAAAAACATCTTCAGGGAGCTTTTCACCTATGTTCTTTAGCCCAAAGTTCTTCTGTTCTCCAAAGCCCTCAACAGTCTTTCCAGCTATCATATATCAGCATTACCTCTGATTTATCTTCGTATGTAATTCTGATCCAGTGACAGTGGTCATTTCACTGCCCGGCTCACCAACTCCTACACCCCAATGACACAGGATTCTTTTCTTGGACACGTTGCAAGCCAGGGACCTCCAGCTGGCGACATCCCATCTGGACCTCACTTGGCCATGCCACCTGCTGCAGGAGATGGCCTGTCCACTTGGCCCTCCCAGCCCGATGCTGACTTGTGCACTGGTTCCTGAGTTCTTGTCCCACACACTGGTTCCCGAGTTCTTGTCCTGTATCCAAGAAAAATGAGGATACACTGACAGTTAAAGAATGAGCAAGGCAGGGAGTTTTACTGAGTGAGGAAAACAGCTTTCAGCAGAGAGGAGATGCGGGGGTGGTCCTACTACCAGAAGGTGGGAAAGTCCCCCCCCAAATGTGGCTGAGTCTGGAGCTTTTATGGGCTCAGAGTCAGGAAGGGGCAGGTTATGAGTAGTACTGGAAAAGATAACATTGAATTGGTTAAAAACCATTGTTCAGAAATAATCAGTTTGGAAGGGATGGGCAAACAGGAACAGAAGATCTCACTCTGGGTTGCACATTTCATTCAGAACCAGCAGTCCTGGTCTTTCAGCCTTTAGGCTAGGTATTTTGTCTTGAAGGTGGGGGTTCATCAGGGACCTGCCCCTGTATGCCTAGACATTTGGCTGCCTCCTGTTGCTATCACCATCTTCAAGAGCATGTTGTCCAGTCTGCATCTTCCCTGCCTTGGGACTGTTCCCATCTCTCTTGAATGTTCCTGTCCCTTTTCCCTACCAACGGCAATTCATTCTCCCTTTCAGAGTTTTATTCAAGTCTTCTACTCACCATTCTAGCCTACAGAAATCTCTTGGTCCCAAACCCATAAATATGATGATTATGTTGTTTCAGTTAAAAAATAGAAAGGATAAATGTGATTTAGAATGTATGTGTTTTCTTAAGAGACAGTGGAACAGAATATTTGAAACCAAAACTGTTGTGGGAAATCTAGTATATGTGTTGGTAGTGCTTATAGGCATCTTTTCAAAAATGCATTATAGTTACCTGAGGTTTATAGAGATAGCTTTTCGTTTAAACTTCTCCAGTTTCCCCAAATACAGTAATGTGGTACATAACAACATTTTGGTCAACAACAGACCACATATAGGATGGTGGTCCCATCAGATTATAGTAGAGGTGAAAAATTCCTATTATCTAGTGATATTGTAGCTATGGTAATGTCATAGCACAATGTATTACTCACATGTTCATGGCGATGCTAGTGTTAACAAACCTGCTGTGCAGCCAGTCATATAAAAATCTAGCATATACAACTATGTACAGTATGTAATACTTGATAATGATAGAGATTATGTTACTGGTTTATGTATTTGCCATACTCTACTGTTAATCATTATTTTAGAGTACAAAAAAAACTTTAACTGTGAAACAGCCTCAGACATGTCCTTCAGGAGGTATTCGAGAAGAAGGCATTGTTATCATGGGAAATGATAGCTCCATGTTATTGCCCCTGAAGATCTTCTAGTAGCATGAGATATGGAGGTGAAAGACAGTGATATTGATGATTCTGACCCTGTATGGGCCTATGCTAGTATTTGTGTTTTCATCTTAGTTCTTAACAAAAAAGTTTAAAAATAGAGAAAAGCTTGTAGAATAGGGATATAAAGAAAAAATATTTTTATACAGCTATATAGTATGTTTGCCTTTTAAGCTAAGTGTTACAAGTGTGAAAAGCTTTAAAAAAATGCGAGTTTATAAAGTAGAAAGACAGTAAGCTACAGTTAATTTATCGAATAAAAAATATTAAAAAAAATTTAATGTAGCCTAGGTGTAAAGTGTTTATAAAGTCTATAGTTGGGCTGAGCAAGGTATCTCATGGCTGTAATCCCAGCACTTTTGGGAGGCCTAGGCAGGAGGATTGTATGAGACCAGGAACTTGAGACCAGCCTGCACAACATGGTGAGATCCCATCTTGACCCCGCCAAAAAAAAAAAAAATTCCACAGGGCAGGTGATGCATGCCTGAAGTCCAAGCTAATGGGGAGGCTGAGGTGGGAGGATCACTAGAGCCCAGGAGTTTCAGGCTGCAGTGAACCATGATTACACCACTGCACTGCAGCCTGGATGAACTTTCAGGTGAACTTAAGACTCTGTCTCAAAAAAAAAAACTCTATAATACTGTACAAGTGTATAGTAACATGCTGTACAAGTTTGTAGCCTAGAAGTAATAGGCTGTGCCATCTAACTTAGATGTGTAGTAGGCTGTAACATCTACATTGTAAGTACGCTCTGTGATGCTCACACAAGGATGAAATCACCAATCACCTTAAGGATACTCTTCTCAAAAATATGATCCTGTTGACTCATGACTGTAGTTCTCAGTGTTCTGAAGAAAGGCATATACTGATATATCTAGCAAGTAACATTAAATGCCAGGCAAGCATCTGTTGATACCTGTGTATGTGTTTGGAAAATAGAAACATCTGCAATTTTCATTTGTATTTCCTGATTTCTCTTACAAAATCTTTTTGAGAACATTTATGGTACTAGAGTGGAAACAGTCGTATAAAGTCGTAATGATTATAATAAAGTCCATGGGCAAATATGAGACACCAGAAGGTGAACCTGTTTACCTAAAGGCTGCTTTTTGTAGTTCAGGTTATATAAGCATCATAGTGTAATGTCAGGAATGTATCTCACATAAAATAGAATTGGATTTATACATGATTATTAGGGGGGTTGAGCCAGAATCCAAATTCAGGTTTGTCTAACTCTAGGACTGATGATTAACCACTATAGGATTTTTACATTTTATGCTTATTAAGGGAAGTTATTTAATTTCTTTGAGCCTCATTATATTTGGCTACAAAATGAACTTGATAATATGTGCCTTACAGAGATGTTTTGAAGCATAAATATGTTAGTGGAAAGCTTTCTCACTAGGTAGGTAGGTCTTTTATTATTAGTAAAATATTTTCTTCAAAACAGTGGCTCCAACAAAAAGCGGTTTTTGAAAGCAATCTGAAACTTCTGCAGAGAACTTTGCGTATTTCTTGGAATATTGAGTTCTTTACGATTTGACACAAAGTTTTCAGTGTTCCGTTTCTCTAGAATTTAGATAATATTCCAAGTAAGTCATTTGTTAGTCATTACTTTATTTCCCTCTATTGTTTTTTGTTTGTTATTCTGAATAAATTGTTGTCAAAAAGGGAGCACAATTATACCCTTTCTGTCATTAACTTCCCTTCTAAAGAATTCGAGAAATATCTGACGCTTGTGATTAACTGCAACTCTAATATAGCTGATACACATATCATCTATATTATATAATATCTATATTATCTATATTATATATCTGTATGTCTGTCTATATATATTTTTTGAGATGGAGTTTCACTGTTGTTGCCCAGGCTGAAGTGCAATGGCGCCATCTCAGCTTACTGCAACCTTTGCCTGCTGGGTTCAAGTGATTCTCCTGCCTCAGCTTCCTGGGTAGCTGAGATGACAAGTGTGTGCCTTCACGCCCGGCTAATTTTGTATTTTTAGTGAGATGGGTTTCTTCTCAATGTTGGTCTGGCTGGTCTTGAAGTTGTGACCTCAGGTGATCTGCCTACCTTGGCCTCCCAAAGTGCTGGGATTATAGGCATGAGCCACCATGCCTGGCCACAGCTGTTGTATATTTAAGCCTTAGGTTTTGAAGTTTGTGGAAAGAAGTTTAGAAAGGCTTCTTTTTGTTGTTGCTGGAAACTATAATGGAAATAAACTAGAGAAGTGGTTATTGGTTTTCATGTTGGCTGTATAAGAAGTATTTGTTGGTGTTGCTATAGAAACATAGTCAAAACTACAGTATTGAAAGCATTATAAAATAATGCATTGGTTACCTACATTGTTTTTCTTGTGTTGGTGTTATTCCTAATTTACTTAAAAATGCCTTTGATTTCTTTTTTTTATTCTTAGCTATTCTAAGTATCCAGATATAAATTTAAATGAAATAAAGTTCAAAATAAATCAGTGTTCTGAATATGAATGCTAATCATCTAAACTTTTAAAATCACCATTATTCCTTGGTAGTTTGAGAAAATAATTCTGTTATAATAAATTTAAATTTCCTGCTGGTGATGGTGATAAACTGTAATTTAAAAAATGTATATCTTATATATTTCAGCATAATTTTGGTTCAGTTGGGGATTTTGCTTAATGAAAACCACATATACTTTTTTTCCCCACATTATATTTTCTTTTACAAACTTAAATAGACGTGTTGTCTATTTTAGCTTTTTAATAAAGCTACAATTTGGATTAGTAGAAGGCTGTTCCACTAAACAGTTTGTAGGGGAAAATAGCACTGCTTCTGGCTTTTATAGACTCCCTTGCTCAAAGGAAGAACTGCTATTGAGTCAGTTACAACTTCAGTGGAAGATGTCTTGCAGCTGTGCCTTTTTGGTTTTGTTCCAGAGATAGTATTTGTGTGCACTGTCAGAATGTCTTAAAGGCCCACCCTGGAAAGGATTCAACCCTATAAAAGGAGTTTTGTTTTATAACCTTTCACATATTCTTATGGAGTTCTGGTGGTGATGGTGGTCTTCATTATCTTGTCTTTTAAACTGGCATTTTATTGAGACACAGGCTTCACAGTTCGAGAATAGGAGCTACAGTTGTAGGTATTGTATCTAATAAAATAAATTTAGTCAGGCCCTTGGCACACACTGTGATGAAAACAAAACACCCCTCTCCAAACTTTACAATTTCAGTGAGTTATTTTTAACAACTTTTCTGCCTCTGTACTGATAAGGAGATTGGCATTCATTTGATTATTTTCCTGGGTAACTTATTTAATAGATACTGATTTACAAATCAAGTTAGTATATGAGAAGAGTTTGATATATTTGAAGAGTTTAAAACACCAGTGACTTCTCATATTAAAAATTGTTCAGCCTGTTTTAAGCCATATATTTATATAAATGCTAGGTGAATTATCATCGAATATATTCTGGGTAGTTGACCATAGTTTTTCCAAAATTTTTCTCCCTTTCTCCTTAGTTGTTTTTCCTTTACATTGTTAAAATCACCACGAATTTATTTTAAAGATTTAATTGGTTTTTATTTGCCATTCAAGACTCCAGCAACACCTCATTCTGTAAAATAGAACAGATGTCCGATAAGCTGAACAGAGGAAGTTACTTTTATAGACAGAAAAGAGCTGAGGAAAGCAGAAATAGAACAAAAGCAGGTTGGTTGTTTCAAAGTGACTTTTCTTATAGTGTTAAAACAGAGGGGACTTCCTTATCATACTGCCCCTTTACTGTGAATTTCTTTCTTCCTTTTTTAAAAAATGCCCCGTTTCAGAGTTTAGTTTGATCGCCTGGCTCCATTCTGATGTGGTATGGTCCTCTGGAGCCTAGTGCAGGAGGCTAGTCCAAAACAATGGCCCCCTATAAATTTTATTTAACAAAATGCTCCGAAGTTGTTAGATTCCCCTGCCTATCTTTCTAGCTTCTGTAAACCCCTTTCTCTCCCAGCCCATGTATATTTCCCATTACTGTTCTCTTTGGCCTCTGGGGTCGGGATGTCCCTCTGGCAGTTGAAGGTTAAATTCTTCTCTCTGGTTTTGATCCTTTTCCTCCATTTTTTAAAAACTACATACCATTCATTTTCCTTTCTTTCTCCTTTGTGTCTTGAACCTCTCCTCTCTGTCTCTTGCACTGAAAGACTGTACCAAACAAAACAGCCTAAACATATATCTCCCCCTCAACACTAGACTTTTTGCAGTTATTACTTGCCCTTTCTTCATTGCTAAACTTCAGAGATTAAG
Organism: Ateles fusciceps; assembly: GCA_036589455.1. Lineage (NCBI taxonomy): Eukaryota > Metazoa > Chordata > Mammalia > Primates > Atelidae > Ateles > Ateles fusciceps. Next base: position 11,194,735 of record JAZHEH010003259.1, read on the forward strand.
TTACACTTATCTCTTTCCTTCCCCCTCTTCTGATATTTGAGTCTGTAGCCATTAGCTTTTTCTTCTCCTAGGCATGGAACTTGCTCTTTGAGGTTAGCAGCAATCTTATGACACCTTTTAACCCTTATTGTTCCCTGAAGCAATCTGCCAACACCACGCCTCCCGGTTTGCCTCTTCTTTCTTGTCAGTACTTTCTTGCTTTTCTTTCTCCTAATGCCGATCCTTCTCAACCTCCTTGATAGGTTCTTTGGCCTCTCTGCCTGGGGATTTTTGATGAGCATTTATCCTACTGCTTGTTTTCTCTGCAGTTTCATCCACCTCTGATAACACTGATTGGCTGAGCAATTCCACATCTCAGTCTGGAAACCCAGGCTCTGTCATTCAGACACAGACCTTCAGCCATCTTTGGATTTCCACCTAGTTGTCACACAGACTCTTCAGTTCAGATGTATTCAAAGTGGAAGCTTTTGCTTCCTTCCTTTGTGTTTCCTACTTTGTTTGGAAGTCCCTCTGTTAACTTCATGGTACCGCTATCTAACCTTTGACTCTCAGGAACCTGGGAACTGTACTCTTCATTACTCTCACAATGGAATTAATTATCAAGTCCCATTCATTTTACCCATTAAATATTTATTGATGCCGTCTCTTCATTACATTCCTGTTGCTTTTGTCTGAGTCTCTTGGATCCCTGGAGCATCATCTTAACCAGTTTCCTTTCTTTCTTCCTTTTTTTTTTTTTTTTTTTTTTTTTTGACAGAATCTTGCTCTGTCACCCAGGCTGGAGTACAGTGGCACGATCTTGACTCACTGCAGCCTCAGTCTCCTGGGTTCAAGCAATTCTCATGTCTCAGCCTCCCGAGTGGCTGGGATTACAGGCACATGCCACCATGTCTGGCTAATTTTTATATTGTTAGGCGAGATGGGGTTTTGCCATGTTGGCCAGGCTGGTCTCAAACTTCTGACCTCAAGTGGGCCACCCGCCGCAGCCTCCGAAGGTGCTGGCGTTGCAAGCATAAGCCATCGTGCCTGGCCAATCAGTTTCCTTTCATTGTGTCTGTCGGTCTCATATGGCTGCCAAAGTCATCCTCCAGAAAGACAAAGTTAATAGCATTTTTAAATTGCCTACAGGATAAAGTGAAAGCATCTGAGCTGTGGGTGTTGCTTTCCTTGTCCTGTCCCCTCCACTTCCACCCTGTGTTCCAGGCACTTGAAGTTCTCACTGTTCTCTAGAACACATTTATCTTTCATGATTCTGTGCCCTTCACTTACTGTTCCCACGGTGAGGAGTGTGCTTCTACCCACTTATAATAGGCCCAGTAAGCTCCTTCTTATCCTTCAAGGTCAGGTCAAATGTCACCTTGGGAAGTATTCTTCCTTCTTGGAGTCTGTTAACTGTTAAATTGTTTATGGTTCCTTGATAGCTCTTAATCGCTTTGTATTTAGCTATTTAAATGCCCTGCTCTCACACTGCTGAAGCCACATTTTACGCAGATCTGTATCCTCAGCAGCTATCAGCAAGCACTAAGTAATTCCTCATGGAATGAATGGATCTTTGCAAAAACCCAAAGTACAGTATTAAAATCAAGATTTCATGAGCAGAGGTAATGGTGAGTGTAATGGCTTGATGTTGGATTTTTTTTTATTGTTTTGAATAGGTGTGGTTATGGATTGAGAACATCTTGGCACTTGTGGTTAGGATTTTCTATTCAAGTTTGGAGAGTTAAGTTTTGAAAGTGAAGCTACAGGAAGAAGTGGGCAGAGCTGTAGTCTCAAATTATGGAGAGCTAAGAAAGTTGCAAAGGATTGGAAGTACATTGAGTTCTCAACAAGTACCCAAACCATTGCAGATTGCATATATCAGGCAGAGAGAGAGGAAGACAGTGAGACAGGTGAAGTGAGGAGAGGGCCGTAGGTGGGGCTGTACCTCCCCACATCACTCTGGATTTGTAGCTGTGCATTGCTTATTACATACACCTTCACATTTCCCCAGCTTGCTCTGGTAGAAACAGCATTCAACTTTATACAACAAGTTTTTTGATAAAAGCTTTGTATTTACATGTTTGATGTTTATATGGTTTATATAACCATATAAACATCAAACATGGAATGGTGGTGGCTGTCTTAAAGTAAAGGAGAGAAAGAAGAGAAATTATAGGGGGTGGGTTAGGGTGGAGACATAATTTTCCTTCTACAAGTTGAGAAAGAAAAAGATAAACTGGATTGGTAGGAAATTATTATAGATTGATGTTTCCTTTTTAAAAATAAAGTTAAACCATAATGATACCTTCTACCACTTTTAGGGGAAAAGGCTTCGATGAACCTTTTGACCATGGAAATTCTGTGTTTGACCATGGGAATTCTGTGTTTTACAGTAAATTGCATTCATTTAGCATTTTGCACTTTGCCAGTAGCTATTATGGTTTGTTTTTGATCCTTACAACAATCCCATTGTATAGGTAGGTTAGCAGCTGCTACTTTTATTTTATACATGTAGCTAACTGGCAACACGGGAATATATCTAAGCTGTTTGAGTATGTTTGATGTTCTTTGAGGTTAAGAAGAATAGATAATTTGTTGGCAGTTGCACTTTTGTTGTTAGAGACTTACAATTTTGGGGGAGGAGGGAGGTGATAGCATTTTCTTGGGTACAGAAGTTGGAGCAGAGCTGGGGAGCATTGTAGGTCTCTTGTATTCCTGGTCTCAGGGCTGTTTTGTTTCTTCTAGTCCTTGGACAACAATGAAGGTCTCTATTCATTTTTTTCTCCTTAAGCGTGTCTCCCCTTCTCATCTAGGCAGGACAGTTTGCTACAGGAAAAGGCACTGGGATTATTAGTAAGAATCTGACATCTAGCCTGGTGAGATTTTGCTGCTGATTTGCTGTGTAAATAACCTCACTCTGAGCCTTAGATTCCCCATCTAATTAAAGGCAAGAGGTAGAGGTACCTGAACAATGAGATACCTTTTTAGCTCTAAACTACAACTGTATTATACAGCTGCTAGCAAGATAGTTGTTTCTGCTTTGTATGGAGTGGGCTTTGTGGTCAGTGCTTTTGTTTCATTTCTTTAATCCCTAAGGCAAGGTGGGTGTCATTATGACGTAGTGGTAGCATCTGCTCATTCAAAGTGTGAGAGAAGAATGAGCCTATACTTGTAAGCTTTATAAGGCTTTCCTTGACTGCCCAAAAGAGCTGACCACTTCCTTTGTGCCCTTCTTGTAGGAACAAAGCCTCTTATAGCCCTCTTGTATAGCTCTCATCACATGTAGTGTAATGATTTGTGTATGTGTCTGACTTCCCTGTTAGACTGTAAATGCCCAGTAGACTGTTGCAAGAACTTTCTCTAGGTCCTGATAGCCTAGACTCTGGTCTGATGCAAAGCAGGAACTCAGCACATATTTCTTAGACATAAAGTAGAATGAAAATAATACAGTTTAATGTACCTGCTGGATTACTATGCTGGTGTGATCGTGAAATTAAAAAGTGGTGCTTTTGACTTTTGTAGTTAATTAAAAACAAAAAGGATTTGTTAAGAGTTTTATCCTCTTTTTAGATGCCTCTTTGGTTCAAAACAGCAAGTTTTTGATTAGAGAGTCTCAGCCACCACTCTTATTCTTTGGTTCATTTTCCTCCTTCCATACCTGTTTCCACTTTCTCTCCATACCCCCTATAAAAATCTGGGGTCATGCAGTGCCTTTCTTTCCTAGAGTCCCATAAATCTATAGTACTTTTCAACATTACGTCTTAAAAATGTAATTGTTTTTAATGTAATTGAACATAAGAGTCTAACATTGCTAAGATGTCTGGTAGGGGAAGAAACTTTGTAGGTGACGCATGTGCAGTTGTGCACATTATTCTGGCTTAGCGCCTGAGAGAAGTTAAACTGTGGTGTGTGGTCAAAGAACTTGCACATTAGAGCCAAGGTGCCAATGAAAAAAATTATTTTTTCTGCCAACATCAGATAGTCAATATCAATGATCCTATGAAATGTGGACCATTTTTTAAAATGTTAAACAGATTTTATAGACCAACTGAAGTTCATCCACACTGAAGTGTCATAAAACTCCTGTCCATGTTTTTTCAGGAAGTAATCTTGCATGATGATTGGTAGATGGGAAGATTGGATTCCCTGTACATCAGAATGAAAAAATCGGTTTTTCTTAATTTCTTCTGAGTACTTTTTGCCAGAAAATTGTGTTGTCTGCTTTTTTTCCTAATAGGATTTGACTGGGCATGGTAGCTCACTCCTGTAATCCCTGCACTTTGGGAGGCTGGGGTGGGCGAATCACAAGCTCAGCAGTTTGAGAACTGCTGGTGAAACCCTGTCTCTACTAAAAATTTAAAAAATTAGCTGGGTGTAGTGGCGGACATCTGTAATCTCAGCTACTCGGGAGTCTGAGACAGGAGAATCGCTTGAACCTGGGAGGCTGAGGTTGCAGTGAGCTGAGATTGTGCCGCTGTACTCCAGCTTGGCGACAGAGTGAGACTCATTCTCAACAACAGCAAAAAAGTAGAATAGATGATAATCACTTTCCAGATGGGAGCTAGATGAGCAGAAGTGAGATGACTGAAAGGAACTCTTCTTCCTCATTGTCTTTCTGTGATATTGATAGCGGTGCTTTCTGCCTAGAGTTTGTGTCTCTTAAGATTTTTGAGCTATGATTGACTCATCAGATTATTGAGTTCTCTATATCTTACTCAATTCCATTCTCTGTCCTCATAAAGTAGGAGGTAGGACGATTTTTAAAAGTCAAATTATGATACTGGGTTTAAGATAAAATTCTGTGTCTACACAAACTCACATACACAAATGTAGGGAAAGTGTTCCCCTCCTAATCTTAACCAACTTATTTTGAATATTTTAAAAATAACTTTTGGTGGATAAACCTTCTAATTTCCTGTTTTTAGTGAGATAATAAGACATTGTCAAAACATGGCCTTTTTTATCTTCTCAAAAGAGATATAAATTCATATATTAACAAATTTTAAATATTAAGACATATGTAGATGTTTCAACCTATATATTTTATGTACTCGAATGTATTAAATCTTACTGGAAATGAATAAATGACACTGGACCTGGTTTGTATATGTCTCTGCTAATAACCCATCAAATAACCTTATATGTTATTTCACCTCTCTGGGTTCATTTGACTTACCTGGAAAACATGAGTGTTAAAGAGATTGCCTTGCCAGCCTGGCTAATATGGTGAAACCCTGTCTCTACTAAAAATACAAAAATTAGCTGGGCGTGGTGGCGGGCACCTATAGGCCCAGCTTCTTGGGAGGCTGAGGCAGAAGAGTCGCTTGAACCTGGGAGGCAGAGTTTGCAGTGAGCGAGATCCTGCCACTGTACTCCAGCTTGGGCGACAAAGCGAGACTCTGTCTCAAAAAAAAAAAAAAAAAAAAATAGGCCACGTTGGTGGAAAAGTCTGCTTTGAAGGCAGACCAAATTGATGTGAATGCTGGCTCTACCACTTAAAACTCATAAGTGGGTATACGAGTCTGGGACTCAATTTCTCTAGGTTCTAATCATCTAATTTAAAAACCCACTCTACTAATAGTTCTCTTTCCAAATCATAGTGCCCCACAAACCTCACCCTCTCTGAATTCTCCCAGCCATTTTTTGAACAATGAGATTCACAGGACTCATGAGTAGGATCTTTTCTTTTGAGGCCAGCGGAGGAGCTGAGCAGTAGCATTGGGTTCCATAGTTAAGAAGGTGGGCATTTTAGCTCGTGCTGCCATAACAAAATACCATAGACTGGGTGGCTTACACAAGAGATACTTATTTTCTCACAGTTAGTCTAAGTTGGAGAGCTTCTGGTAAGGGCTCTTTGCTTACTGACAACTGCCTTCTACTGTGCCCTTTATGATAGAGAATGAGAGAGTGCACAAGTTCTCTGGTGCTTTTTTAAATGAGTGCACTAATTTCATCATGAGGGCCCCACCCTCATGACCTTATCTAAACCTGTCTCCCAAAGCTCTCACCTCCATATGCTGCCACATTGTGGGTTAGATTCAACATAGGAAATTTAGGGGGATGCAGTTCAGTTCATAGCAGTAGGAGAGTAAGAGAAGAGAGCAGGAGACACAGGGGTGTTAAGAAATGCCTGGGATGGACCAGAAGATCTACCACGGTTGAATTCATACGGCCCAGTGCTGCTATAGGTTAGAAGTTTTCACATTTCTGGATTACATGGAGCTATGAATTTCAGAAAAAAGGTTGAAGGTGTGAATCCTGAATATCTGAGACAGTTCTCAGTTAATTTATTAAGTTTATTTCATCAAGGTTGAGGACATGCAACCTTGACCTCCCATGACATAGCCTGAGGAGGTCCTGATGACAGGTGTCCAGGGTGGTCAGAGCACAGTTTGATTTTATACATTTTAGGGAGACATGAGACATCAATCAACATATGTAAGATGAACATTGGTTTGGCCTGGAAAGGGGGGACAAATGAAGCAAAGGTGGAACAACTTGAAGTGGTGTGGGGGCTTCCTGGTCATAGGTAGATAAGAGACAAATGGTTGCATTCTTTTGAGTTTCTGGTTAGCCTCTCCAAAGGAGGCAATGAGATATGCATTTATCTTAGTGAGCAGAAGGTTGACTTTGAATAGAATGGAGGCAGGTGTGCTCTAAAGAGTTCCTGGCTTGACTTTTCACTTTAGCTTAGTGATTTTGGGGCCCAAGATTTCTTTTCCTTTCACAAAGGCAATATTTTTCCAAGTTAAATATATTGTAACAAATTTACAGTTATACCAGCAGCATTTATTAAAAAATATATTTAACAAAAAAAGGTGGGAAGAGCTTAATCTCCATGAGGGATGATGCTCTGAATGGAATAAAATTGGCTCTACTTGTGAATAAAATTCTTCCTTGTGAACCAGTGAAAACTTTATGGTGGATAGTACAATTTTCTTCCACTATATAGAATGACTTTAAAAAAAAAAGGTTTGTGTCTGCCCATTTGGACAAATCTGTATGTCTTCAGAGGTGTCATGGAAACTTTCACCAAAAAACAAAAAAAACAAAAAAAAAAAGTAAAGAAGAAAAGTGAAGATTTTCACTAAGTCTTCCCATAAAGCAAACCTTCCTTTTTTTTTGTTTTTTTGGAGATGAGTCTCACCCTGTCTCCCAGGCTGGAGTGCAGTGGCACAATCTCAGCTCACGGCAACCTCTGCCTCCTGGGTTCAAGCAGTTCTCCTGTTTCAGCCTCTCGAGTAGCTGGGATTACAGGTGTGTGCCAGCACGCCTGGCTAATTTTGTTTCTGTACCTTAGTAGAGATGGGATTTCACCATGTTGGCCAGGCTGGTCTTGAACCTCCCATCTTGTGATCTTCCCACCTTGAACTCCCAAAGTGCTGGGATTATAGGTGCGAGCCACCTTGCCCGGCTGCAAACCTTACTTCTTCTGCTAGTTGGTACTGGTGACATCTTGTTTATCTATTAATAAATATCTAAAGCGTTTTCTTTGTGATTTACAAGAGACCCATTTTTTCTTATTCTTTTGTTGAAAGAGACTGCCGTAGGTGAATGTGAATAGATAATTAGTACTGCTTGGTAGGAGGGTAACACAGTAGCTGGGTAAAGTTGTAAAAATGCACACATGGACCTGTAGTCTATCTCAGTCCTGAATTGTCAATGCAAGTATGTGTGTTGGGGGAAAGGAACCCCAGAATTTAAATTGTGAAAGTATAAAGGGGGCTTGGTACTATAGAGTTAAGGAACATTAGTTATTTCTCGGATTGCTCTGACCAGCATCTTAGAATTGACACATTTTTCCTTTAAGGACTTTACATTTATGTTGCTTCCATATTTCTTTATAGTCATATGATAGGTGGATATAGTATTATCTTAATTTTACTCATTTCTCCTTTTTTTTTCTTTTTTTTTTTTTGAGATGGAGTCTCGTTCTGTTGCCCAGACTGGAGTGCAGTGGTGCAATCTTGGCTCACGGCAACCTCCACCTCCTGGGTTCAAGCAATTCTTCTGCCTCCTGAGTAGCTGAAACCACAGGCATACACTACCACACCCGGCCAAGTTTTGTATTTTTAGTAAAGATGGAGTTTCACCATGTTAGCCAGGCTGATCTCAAACTCCTGACCTCAAATGATTTGTCCACCTTGGCCTCTCAAAGTTCTGGTGTTACAGGCCTGAGCTACTGCACCTGGCCATTTTTAGTCATTTCTCAGTTTGGGATTGATATGAAACAATGATTTAGCAGCTTTATAACTATATCATGGTATCTATGCTATCTAAATTAAAATGCACCGCCATTTTTTAATGTACAGTGTGAATGAATAGACATTCTTCTATAAATGAGCCAAAATGAATATTTTATTTTTTAATGTTGAAATCTGGATTATGTATTTGCAGTTTTTCTCTATCTGAAAATTTGTATATCAATTTGTAGTAATTTATAGATAAAGATGATTAGACTGTACAGTAGGTCTCCCCCTTATTCATAGTTTTGCTTTCTGCAGTTCAGTTACCTGCAGTCATCTGTGGTCTAAAATATTACATGGAAAATTCCAGAAACAAGCAATTCGTAAGTTTTCAATTACCCACCATTTTTAGTTGCATGACAAAACATCACATCTCAGCTCCGTCCTGTGCAGCACGTGAATTATCTATTTGCCCAGTGGCTCCATGCTGTAGAAGTTAGTAGCTGGCTTGGTGATCAGATTGACTATCATGATATCACAGTGCTTGTGTTCAAATCACCCTTATTCCACTTAATAATGTCTCCAAAACCCAAGAATAGTGATGGTGGCAATTTGAATATGCCAAAGGGAAGCCATCAGGTGCTTTCATTAAGCGAAAAGGGGTAAGTTCTTAAGGAAAAGGAAAAAATCGTATGCTGAGGTTGCTAAGATCTATAGTAAGAACCCAATCTTCAACCTGTGAAATTGTGAAAAAAGGAAAAGAAATTTGTGCTAGTTTGGCTGTTGCACCTCAGACTGCAAAAGTTATGGCCACAGTGCATAAATGCTTAGTTAGGATGTAAGAGGGTAGCCAGGCTCAGCGGCTTACACCCATAATCCCAACATTTTGGGAGGCCAAGGCAGGATGATCACTTGAGTCCTGGAGTTCGAGATCAGCCTGGGCTGTAACATCGTGAGACTCTGTCTTTACGAAAATGTGAAAAAATTAGCTGGGCATGGCAGTGCATGCTTGTGGTCCCAGCTGCTTGAAAGGCTGGGGTAGGAGGATTGTTTGAGCCCAGGAGGTTGAGGCTGCAGTGAGCCATGAGTGTGCCACTGCACTCCAGTCTGGGTGACAGGCTAAGACCTTATCTCTAAAAATAAGTAACAAAATTTAAAAAGTAAAAAGCATTAAATTTATGGGTGGAAGACATGAACAAAGGAAACACGTTCCAATTGATGAGTCAGGTTTGGTACTCTCGATGGTTTCAGGCATCTACTGGGCTTCTTTCCCTGAGAATAAGGGGGACTACTTTATGTTGTGTACATATAGTTTTGGTGTGTATTCTAGGATGAATTAAAATGACAAAAATAAAAACAAAGTTGCAGGATGGAGACCCAAAGCAAAGCAAAAGTTACAACCACAAAAACTAAATGAGAAAAAAAATCAGGAATAGAACAATTTTATAAAAATTATAGAATTACAGTTGTGTCATTAAAGCTCAGGAATAGAAGAATTTTATAAAAATTATAGAATTACAGTTGTGTCACTAAACCTTCTATGCCAAAGGGTTCTTCATTTAGTGGGTAGAACAGGCAGCAGGAAGCTGACTCTTTTTTGACCGATGTGCATTTTCTAGCTGAGGAATGAAGTGACTTGGGAACCAAGCTAGGCTTTTCTACTGAGCATGTCCTTCTCCAGCAGTGTCTGGCTTGGGTGGGGCCAGTCTTGCTCATTAAGCTTTTGGACGCTGGATTTCCATCAGCTTTCCACAGTCTTCCAATGACGGGAAATAGCAGACAGCGAGCTTGATGTGCTTAAAAGCTGCGTATGTATTTCAAGTGGGGGAGATTATTAGGACATTTTTGTTGCAGTGGTTGGGTTTTGTGATACATGCTTGTTTGTTTCTGCTTGTGGAGGAAGTTTGCTATTGAAAGTGTGATTGAATAGTCAGGGGACTGAAAATTTGGAAAATACTAATATACAGAGTAGGTGGATCTGGGTACACACATTGTTTCGCAAGGGAATATGTTGTGATATTTCGAACTAAGCCCTATGAAAAATACATTTTTCCGGTGGGCAAAGTTTAGCTTTAGACTACTTGTTTGCATTTTTCTAGGCAAATGCTGACTTGTCAGGTTTAACATGATAGGTTTTTCAGGTTTATCTATGAGAATAATGAAGCCAGTTGGTTTCTTTTATATGCTTGTCTGGTTGTTTCACAGTTTTTTCAGTGCTATAATACTGTACAAAATTAGTACTATCTTATTTCTGAAGCACAGTGAGGACTATGTAAGGTTAATAGTATGCAGTTGTTTTCTTTTTAGCATGTTAAAGAATTGTAACTTTCAATTTACTTATGAAGTTCTTCATTTTCACCCTAACTTGTTTGGTTAAAAAAGTTGTACTGTAGCCATCAGAGATTTGACTTTATAGTTTTTAGCATCTGTAGGTTAGTAGCTGTTAACAGTTACCAGGATCTGGTTATTGGTTTGATGTTGTCACACCCTAAGTAAATACTAATCAATTAAGAATAGGTATCAACATCTCACGTGTACTTGGGAAGTTTAAGTTTTCCATTTTTTGTCACAAGAAGAATTGACTGTTCAAACTATTTGCACCTTGAGTGTGGGGGCTGAATAAATGATAACTGCTTAGGTGATGCTGATGACCTGGATAGCCAGTCACCCCCTGCATCTGCTTTGTAGTGTTCCTATACAGATGATATGATATATTGATGATCTGTAGCTTAGTATCATGGCAGGATCACAAGGAAAGTTACATTGGAAAGGTAAATTTTAAACTTTGATGTTGGTTTTGCTTGCATTTTTTTGGAGAACTCCAGACATTGAATGCCTGACATATTCTCCAGCATTATTCTCTCCCAAATTATTTTTGCAAATGTTGAACTTTAAGAATTTTACCTCTGAGGAAACAAATACATTTCACTCAAGTAAAAACTTACCCTAGCTGCCACTACCTAAAAATAGTTATTTGAAGCTTTTGCTAAGTAGTTCTGAACTAAATGAATCCTCAGAGTAGACATACTTAAAAATACTTTTTTTTTTCCTCCAAAAAAATGTTTTATAGCACTCCAAATGGCATGTCTGTAATTCCATTGTAGTTACATCTTTTCCCACCAAGGGTAAGTTGCTCTTATCACGCCAGGCTTGGATGGTCCATAATTTGGATACTCTTTGGCATCTTCTGCTGATCAGCCAGTGGACCGGGGTCAACATTTGGATGTGCTTGCTTAGGCTAGAAAAGTCATTCAGCTTGTAGTCTTAGTTTTTAGGATCTATGCTATGTATTGGTAGAGTCTTTAGTAGTGCTATAATTATTTAAAATTGCAGAAGAGACTAACGACCGAAAATGAAAAAGTGAATTATGTTTTTTGTGAGGTTTAGATATTTATGCCTGTTGACTACAGCATTCCAAAGCTTATAGAGAAGAGGATTTGAAAGTATGAGATCAGTGTAGGCTCCAGCTTGGTGGACTTGTCATAGTGTGGGGGAGTTGATTGACTTTGACAAGCTTTTGTCTTATGACCTATTAAAATGCAGCGTCTGCAGCCTGTGCATTTATCCTGTGCAGTTAACCTTGGTGGATTTGTCATTAGCTTATTTGGGAAGTGCCTCCTGAACCACTGTTGTTATTTTTTAGAGTTTGATTCCCACAGAAATAATATTAGACTGGTTGTTGATTACTGCTGGATACCAAATGGGCATGAGTTTTATGTTGGGACTGGGTAGGCATTTTATGCATAAGGTGGTTGTGGGATGAGCTTAGAAAAAATATACTCCCTGATATCTGTTATGGTCGTAGAGTTTGTTGGTATTGGCCCTGCTCTGGTTTGAGCTTGGTTATGATGTCACTGGAATAAACTGCACGTTAGCACTTTTTTTTCTAGAGCATTGTAGGGTGGTGGTCCAAATTAATGTTCCCTTAATACTGGGAACATCACCAAAGATATTTATCAAGAAGCCACCGGATGCAAGCACTGTGCTAGGAACATGTAGTTACTCATCCGCACAAAAGTTTTACCCTCTTCATGTGAATGTCGTAGCAGATGGGCAGGGAAGAGGTGTGGACAGGAAGCCTGATGACAGCCTTGTGCTGTCAGGCCAATTTTATTCCTGCTTTTCCCTTCGAGGAGGAAGCTGCTGAAAGAGATTGGGGGAATGTTTATGTGTAACTGGCTTAGACATTTAATAGGACTCTTTCCATTCTGTTTACTCTGCCTTAAACAAAATGTCCCTGACTTTCGGAGAATTCTGTTTCCAAGTGCCCTGTTCCCAGCCCTCCAGCAGAGAACAGGAATAATCTTTTTACGTTGCCTGCATATGCACCAGTATTGGTAGCAAAAGACACTTGTTTGTTTGATGTCCACACTGAGGAAAAAAGGATAAAAAACAAGCAACATTTTCTCAGGAACTATAATTGACTCTTGAACAACATGAGCCTGCACTGCATAGGTCCACTTATATGTGAGTTTTTTCAGTAAATCTCATCAGCCCTCCATATCGGCAACTTCTGTATCTGTAACCAAATTCAGGTTGAAAATGACTGTGTTCGTGGGGTGCTAAAGGGCGGATACAGATGGCTGACTTTTCCTGTCCAC